>OY728131.1:1293488119-1295888119 GCA_963277665.1 Viscum album
TATTTCACCATTTGAGGATTTTAATATGTTATCATTCTTGTTACCTTTATATTGTTTTGATCCTAGTGCATCACCACTCATGAGACTAGAGATGGTGTAGGCTACTACAAAGAAGAAGAAGTTCATCTAGTATAACATGAAGACTAAATAGATCAATCATAAGTCCTATAAGATAAAATTATGAAGGAATTTGGAGTTCTATGAGAGAAATCATGTGTTTCTAGTAACCTCACCTCAATGTGTATTTTGGATATTTTAATGGGGTGGAATGTTGTCTTTGATATTCATTATACCTTTCAATATATTGTGTTGGAAGAACGAGGTGGACTACCTCTTATCCATACCGTCATAGTTACATTAGGTACATGAAACCTTCCACATGTCAAAACTATGAAGGTATTCACATGGCCATGAGATGTTATCAAAAAGGGAAAATAAGGACATTGAATATGGATCAAACTTTATAGAGTACCTGAAAAAGATCAAGGATTGGCATGATCGGATTCATCATGGGTTAGTTATTCTCTTATTAAATGTATAATTATAGTATTATAATCTTCAAAAGAGAAACTGAGAGTGGGATACCATGATATAATCTCCATACCCACATATTATTTAGTATCCTTCTTCAGTTTTTTAGAGTGATTTCCCTAAGGTGGGGAAAATGTAACATATCTATTTTTCCCATGTAAGGATTTTGAATATATCTATTAATATTGTTTCGGTTTGGCCCTAAGATGGTAAAAGATTTGTAGGCTTAGAGATCCCCAAAACTGATGTCATAAAAATATTAAATATACCACATTATGTGTGCTTATTTTTATTGATATAACTGAATAATTCTTCAATAGGGACTCATATGGGAAATGTGAGGTTGTTATCTATTCTAGAAATTATATTTTACCCTAGGAAAGGTATATACTTTACCGATTGGGCATTTTATCAATGTTTTGTCACAAACACAATAATTAAAAAAACTAAATAAATAAAAATTTTATTATTTTTAATGTTGATTCTTAAAAATAACCTTACTTATTTATGGTTATTTCAAATCCATAGGGTTGTCTGCATGACCATATGATTGTAGAGAGAGAGATTCATTATAGGATATCTTGGTTAACAACAATGGATTGAGGTTCCTTTTCACAAAATGAATTTAAGGATCCTTCCAATGATGACAATTTTAATTCATTCATAATAATAAATTGATACTAACATGATGTAGGATGTTTGAGTTTTATATTTATTTCCTATTTTGGTTTTTCCAATATTAACATGACTAAAATTAAACAATAGATTGATTCGTAGGTTGATTATGTATTGGGAGTAGGTTTACATACCATTAATTATATGGAATTATTATTGTTGTCCAGTTGTTAGTTCATAATTCATCATTTTAATGTAAATTAATTGAGTCCAACCCTAATAATAACTTAGTTTGTATCCTCTTTTGGGATTCTTATATTTTCCCATTTTCTTCTGGTTATTCATCACCAATGTTTCCTTGGTTGATAGTTTGACAAATAATCATTATTAAATTGTTGAACTGCAATTCTTTTTCATAATAGATCATTATAATGAGTTTGGTATTGTGATTTATATATCTATTTAGGTTTTAAAATAATGGGGGATTATCGGTGTTGGAATATGATTAGGTTGGAGGTTTCTATTTTGTGGTTTGGCATGTGATGTATGATGTGGTGTGATGGGAACATATTCATGATTAGTTTGGATGGTTGAAATATATAAACATGGGAAGAATTAGGAACATTAAACTTGATCCATTATCATTGTTATGATTTGTGTCAAGATAAAATCATTGTATCATGAAAGAAAATTCATCATAGTGTCTAATTTTTTTTTTGGATATTCCAATCTATACCCCATGTAGTCTAAAAACACACATCATGTTTCCCCCTTCAACGATGCTAGGTTTTTCTCATGGTGTAAAATATCACACACTGTGTGACACATGTCACATGATGTCTTACACATGTCACATTCCATGTGAATCGGTACTTGTGGTGTATAATAAATACTAGGGGGCACATGACTAGGGATATGGGCAAAAACACAAGCATGGGTAGAGTACATGAAAATGATCCCATACTCAAGATCACCTAAGAAAATTGACAAAGAAAATGTGAATGGGGATATTAATAAAACTATGGGAATTGAAAAAAGTAGGTTTGGGTTTAGAGGTACACTTTTTGTTCCCTCTATACATGGCATCTACTTCCACTGAGGAAGCTTGGATCACTTCTTTTCTTCTATATAGACAAGTTTCAGTTTAGTATGATTCCATGGACCATACCAACTAGGTTATAGTGTTTTATTATGTCTTAATCATATGATTATGATACCCTATATTGGTTTTGTCTCATACTAAATTCGGTGAATACCTTTATGTGATCATGGTGGGATCATATATCATACCTTGTTCATCCGAAGAAGGGATCATGGTTTTCACATGAAAAAAATGCACAGGGCGTTGGTTCACAATCTAGAGGACCTATCCATTAAGGATGGTAGTTTCATCTGATTTCCCTTGGTGTGATCTGCTACCTAGATGAAAAGACCACAAGGGAATCATTAAGTAAAAATTTGTTATGAACGGAATAGCATGACCTCTTATATTATAACTATTAGTGACAACATGGCTAGTAGAGTGAGCTATCCCAAAACAAACATTAAATTTAAGCCTCTAGAAAAATCTTATGGCTGGATGTGGTTGAGAAGTCTTTGATTAGTGGGATCTTTTATGTGTATAATTTTATTTCAACTATCACTATATGCCACGTCATAATTCGAATACCTATGTATTGTAGATATTAATAGTCTTGAGGTATTATGTTTACTGTTTTCTAGGTGTCCTATCAGGTATTGTTATACTCACCCCTGCATGGGATCTTCCCACACATGTTGTTTATTATGAATATGATAATTATACTTACTATGTCCTCAGAGTACATGGAGTAGGTGGAGCATAGTTTTTTGATATAAAAATTTAGGTTCATACCAATATTTAATATGATAGTAATCCCTTCATTCTGAGTAAGATGGAATTTATTTCCAGTTTATGTGGCCCTATGTTTGGTCCTTATTCATTCCCATAAATTTTATATACTCTAATTGTAGGATATAGATATATCCCTAGATTGGTATAATTTTTTTAAATTACTATCAACTTGTTTTGTGAATACATTTGTGTGTGTGCATATCGGTACATTAGGTTAATTCCTCTCATGTGTGTGATATGTCCACTCAATATTGGTTTCGAGCCCCTAGTCTATTAGAGGTTAGCTTCAGGTGTCCACACTATACTTAATTTCATCTAGGAGGGCCCTCTTAGTTGGGTTGTGACACCCCATACTAGATATATTGGTTTCCTAGCCCCATGTGACATGTATAATCATCACACTATCATATATCCCAACTAATGTGGTAACCCCAAATTTTAAATCCTCAAAACCATTAGAAATGTTAGGGAAAATAGTAATAATGGATATTTATAACAAATAAATGGTTTCCTTTATATATTATTTAATAAGGATTCAAAAAATTAACAATAAATATATGGCGATAATAAATGAATGAAAATTGTATGATTAAAATGATGGTTAGAAGAATGTTTAATGTGGGGATGTGATTGGTAACCAAGAGAGGAAATGGATGTCCATTGTGGCCCTTCAATATCAGTTTTCTCCAACAACACCAATTACAAATAAATTCGTAAATATTCATTCCAAATTCATATAATATATTAAAATGACTACACCCTCTACCACCACCCATCTAAATTGGATTGTTTTACCAACTAATGTTGTGTTAGTTTCGAATGATACTATTTCTCTTGACCCAATAGTTTTAGTTTCAGTGATTCCATGACTTATTGTATTAGGGAACAAAATAGTTTGTCTTGTTTGAGATACCGTATATTCCACTATAGAGGTTATGAATCTTGTTCTACCCAATCCACACTCATGTGTAATTAGGCTCACATCCTATTTCTAATTTGTTCCCTCAAATCTAAACTAAACACTGAAAACCGACCTAACATAAGAAATTCAGAAATTGATTTTTATAGAGTTATAAATAAAAAATTAAAATTATATGCCTATCACCTCACAAAATCAAATGGATAAAATTGAGATGGATAATAATTCCTAGGATGTCTCTAAGGATAAATGGTATTTTATTTTTTAGGTATTTTTGTTTTGGGATTTATAATATCATGTATTTTTAATCTTCTTGAAATGCCATTTAATATCATCGATGATATTAGATAAAGGAATATATTGTTATTTTTCAATATCACATGATATTTTTTTATTTTAATATTAATTTATCATTATCCAAAAAATTCCATATTATGTGACAATTGTTCCTTTATTTACAAAGTAAGATATTGACATTTTAATTAAAAACACCAAAATTTCAAGAAGTATTTAAATAATAATAACCTTAGATACTCAAAAAATTTACTCTCATATTTTTTCATATATATTACTATTATTATTGAATATATTTTTAGACTATTTTACTTTAAACTCATAAATTAAGGAACATGATTTATTTTAATTGTGGGGGAGGGTTTTTTGGAAACTCACACATGAAATTTCATTTGATCTCACATATAAGGGATACATTTTTCAAGTAAGTCTTTTATTGACTTTTCAAAAATCGAATTTTCATGATAATATATTTAAAATGAATAGCTGAAAATTTATAAAATTATATATATTTTTATGTTTAGTCTTAAACACCTAATAATTACACAGTTTTTTTCTATGTCTAATTTTAATTATATAAAATTATTATCATTTAATATATTAATTATTATGTTTCATTAATATCTAATTTGTTTCAAATTTATATTCTGAAGAGTGATCTATATTTTATTTCTTTTTATATATATTTTCTGTTTTTGTATTATATAGATCAAATGTTCATTTATAGAAAGTTACATTTATTGAAAAGTAAATAGAGACTGTAAAAAAGAACACTGTTTTGTTCGGTTTTAGGTAGATATTTTCAACTAATAATAATAAATATTATTAGTTGAATATGAATTTGATGGAATACTTGTATTTTCAAAATAGTTGATGAATTTAAAATAGTATGTCCTCCAGATGGTGAGTTCTGTTGGAGTACTTGGAAGGATGTGGTCAGTGGATGGAGAAAAATTGAGTTCAAGTGGTAAAATGTTGTGAAAGATAATCTCATAAATGTAATGGGATGTTTTTATTACTCTGTAGTAATAATTAAAGTATATTTAAGTGATATTTTTTCAATACTAAACAATATAATGAAACATATGGGTGTTGTGCAGAAGCCATGATGAGAAATAACTAGTGATGATGTGTTGAGAATTTCGTCCTGGTTTTGTGGAAAATGAAATTTTCATTGATGAATAAATTTCATTATTATGTGATGTAATCTCATCACCGGGTGTTGGATGTTAGTTAAATGAATGATATAGGAAATTGGAAGTTGATATTACCAGAGGATGGTTGCCTGTATGTTTTGAAGTGTGGGGTGTCCTTATGACAAGCAGATAGCCACTATAAATGTGGGATTAGTGTACAGGTCACGTTATACTGAGATATAAATAAAGGGGGATAACATGTGGTATATGTGTGTCTAAAAGTACCACATCTAGGTTAATATTGGTGCAATAGGTTGATGTGATAAAGGGGAATGTTGAATATCTTAAAGATACAACCCAGAATGATTATTGGTAAGATACAATTTCCAATATTGTTGATAATTTTTTAATTACACTTGGTAGGTCCCTGGTATATGGTCTTATCTAGGTACCACAATTTAATATGATTTAATTGAAATAAAAATCTATATTGAATTTATTTTATATATGTATGACAGAATTTCTAGAACTTGTGTTTCATGAGTTTTTTTATGTGTTTTATGCTTTTCATGAATGTTTCTTTATTATGGTTATTTATGTGGTTAGTCAATAGAAGGAATATCATGGGGTGATTATAAAAATATGTGGAGGAGAACCTGATTTATTCACTTGGGTTCATGAACAACATAATTCCAAAAGTTAAAGTCATGGAGGATATTTATTCACAATTACTTTTGAGGGTTCATCTTCCACTATGCTTGAAAACAAAAAGGATAAAATTTTGATGATAGGAATATTTTTCCAATCCCAAAAGTGGAGAAATTTATGAAGGACAAAAAAAGTTTCACTCAGATAATAGTTGTATTACCATACAAATTTTATTTTATAAAATGTTAAACAAAATGGTATGAGTTTTAAAAAAAATTCACTACAGTGGAGTCATGAAAATCTCAGTTGGATGACTACATGTATTTAATTGTCACATTTTCTATCTAGCCACTAAAATAATTTCATTGGAATAATGAGGCAGTACTCGTGGTGTTTCTTAGAATACCAAAATTATAATTGGTTTCATGTGTCATGTGGTGCGTTCCTTTCATTGGGATGTAATTTTTAACTCAGTTGGTGGTAATAAAAATTTCTTTAAACCTAGAAGACAATCCATTATAGTATCCATATTCAGTAAGGAATTATGATTTTAGGGGATAACATCATAATTAATTAGTCTCTCATTGATGATGTGATGTTGGAGGTGTAGATCATAGAGGATTATGTATTTTCTACTCCTACAGGTTTTTTAGCTCTCTTGGATGGAGAATTCATCCACAAGAAATGATATGAAACTAGAATCTTATGGTATAAAGTATAAAGATATTATTTATGATTTATTCTGGTGATTTATGTAACATTTTTATAGAACTATTTTTTAGTGGTTAATTATTTACTCATCAATTCAACTTGAGGAAAATAAGTTCAGGATGAAAGGAATATTCTTGAAAAGATACCATTTCTTATGGCCTAGATTACTACAACTAAGAGGGTGTGATTATAATTATTATTTAGTGTTTTCAAATTATTATATAGACTCGTGTAATATGAATTTGGGGTTTAATTACCCTACTATTATAATGATAGAATTATATGTCTATTCTAGAAGCATCATGACTATTGGAAAAGTGGTGGTTCTATCCAAAATATGAATAGAATTATATGTTGTATAGCATGGTCCCAATTCACGGATATGAATCATCTATAAAATATACATTCTTTGAAACGATTTCTATAGAATGGGTATTGGAATATTTGGGATAAGTGGACCTAATGATGGTGTGTGGTCCATGGTTAACACAAGTGCATGTGATTCAAATTTAAGGATGGATAATGATCTTGACTTATATGAAAATTAATTATAACTTTTCAAAGAGAGTAGTATATTAAGATTTGAATGGTTTATGATTTCAATAAGTATTTTTCTTCATTGTTACATGAGTTAGATAATGTTATGGGGGTTTCTCACATAGATTTTGATATAAATTTGATGTAACATAATCGATGAAGGAAAAAATAAACATCATATTTGTGGAAAAAATTCAGTGTTCTAAATGATGAGAATTTAGTAATGGTAATTCCAAATGATACTTGATATGTTTCACATTGTTGAGGAAAACAATCATAAAACTCGGAAAATTGGTGTCATGATGAAAAAATTAACTTCATCTGTGGAAAGTTCATCAAGATCGTACCCCAGATGTTTAGAAGATGAATATATATTTTTCTATACATTGAAAATCCTATTGAAGCATTTGAATTTACCCATGATAATGTTAGATGATATACAATACCTTGTATGGGTGAATTTTTATTTTCAATGGATTCTTCTTTAAAACAATGGTCATAATAAGTTTTTTAATGTATCAAAAAGACCTCTGTAATGAAGTACAACTTATGACGGGGCCAAAATCAATGTTGGATATAGTTAAAGTAAATGTATACTATTGTCTTGGTTGCACCAAAGGATGTCTCAATAGGGGCTCGTTAGTAGAATTACATTGTCCTTTATGAAATCAATAGATCGAGGTTAATATTGATGAAATTATTAGATATTTATTTACTAATATGATCACGTATTATAAAACATTATGAGAACATTTGGAATGATACATATAAAAATTATAGGGTTACGGAGCTGTTGTATGATGTAGCTCGTTCATGGATTTTAACACAACCAGAGGATGGGAAGTCAGTTCATATTTTCTTTACATAATCAAAGAAAAAATCCAGAGGAAATTTATAGATTCAAAGAAATATAATATCATGGTTCTAGATTATTATAGAGAGACATTCTTTCCTTAGAGCATGGACTATCAAGATATTGATTGAGTATAATTGTGATGGCACTGAATTAGATTAAACTAAAGCTTTGTTGTGATAATTTAGTTTGATAATAAGAACATTATACACATAAGATATTATTGGTCTCATCCAAGAAAAATAATTATCAGGATATATATTTCTAGTTCTTTTGTTAGAAAATTTTCTAGGATTAGGTTTTTGGTGAATTGGATGTTCATTTACTAAAATTTATAGGTGGTGGAACACAGAAGGAGGTTGTATAGAAGAAACATGAATTTTCTTGTTTTAATATGCTAAATTATGCTTTGTAGAGTAATTTTTTTAGTTGGACATATTTTTCACTGAGACTATGGGTTTTAATATTATAAGATAAATAGTTGATAGTTAGTTCCTCGATAGGTGATTCTATTGGGAGAATATTAATATATGAGTTAAATTGATAAAGCACAGTGAAATATATGTGTGAAAATTTTGAAGAGGATCATTTATTCCTTGTACTAAAGAGTTATTAAAGATATATATAATATATTTAATTAGATATAAGAATTATCTTCTATTTCCTAATTTAAAATTTATAGTTGGTGAAGATTGTGAAGAAGTCTGGAGAAGAGGGAACTATTGATGATGCATAGAGTATCCTTAATGTTTTTTTGGTAAGCTAAATGTCCACTGAATCATCTATGTTATTTAAAATGAAATTAATTGTTCACTTTGTTTGGATGGTTATAGAAATAAAATATACTCGAAATGAGAAGGATTCAAGGACAATGGATAGTCTCCATCAACTTTATTACGGTAGTGATGAATGGATGATTGGCTATGACCAACTATATGTGCGAGATTTTTCCACATGTTAATTGGGAATAATGGTTTAATCAGAGGATCTAACATAAGGTATATGTGGATATAAATGGATTATACATGGGTATATCTTGGGGTCTAAGGATGGTATACAAAATGAGGATATCAATTTGTGAATAGAATAGTTTGGATGCAGTATAGGTAATGTGCATCTTATGAAATTGAATTGGAGAGAAATATTCTATTACTATGGGCAGGGCACCAGTACATGGGATTATACATGAATGTCAAATTTATATAAATATAATTAAATAAAAAAAATTCACCATTATACCATGAATGTTATAAAAAATATCATAACCATGAAATACTTCTGTTTTTGTATTTGTTTTGTACCATATATGTGTTTGTTCACTTGTTCGATCAATGAAAGGAATCCCATGAGGTGATATAAACTGGAGGTGGAGGATGAATTGATCTGGTGGTTGGGGTGATAGGATAATGTGAGGGGTTTTTTCATGAAAACATCAATTAATAATTTATTCCCTAGAGAAAAGAAATATAGCGGTTCATAGATTTTCTCTAGAGGTAGTTGAAATTTGAATTAAAAAACTATCACTTTATTCGTGTTTTCTTTTGCATGAAGAAAATTTTGTTGATTTGATTAAACTTTATACAACATAAAAATATATATTAAAATGTATGAAAATTCATGAACAATATAAAAAATTTAAAGGAAATAAAATGGGGTTGATAACAAAATAAAAATAGTATTTGTGTAAAAGCATCAACCTCTCGGGAACTCCCCTCTTCCTTGTTTAATATTATTTACCAATTAAATTTCAAAACTACAACTAAAAAATTTATATAGAAACCATATATTGATTTTTTATCATATAAAGTTCTCAATATTATTTTTTCTCCTCCTATAGAGGTGATTTATTTACTTTATGAACTTTAAGAAATCAAACCTAATTTAAATTAGTATACTCATCAGCATGACCTTATCAAAGTTATTTATATAGTGTTGTCAATTATCCGACCTCATAGATTAAAAAAATGGTAGAAAATGTATTTATGAAACAATATAACCACATTAATTCTAAAATATATGTTCAAGATATGTTCAAAAGAGATTACACAAGAATATTGTAACATGGAAGAATGTGTATACCCGTTGTCGCCATCCGAAAGAACATGGTGCTTAGACTCGCATCACTAGAGTAGCCTGAAACTTCTCCATTACAAAAATAATTCACAAAATCTTAATCATGATGTTGATCTCAATACATCACTTTTTATCTATAGACAATACCCTTATAAGGATTAAGATATGGAACTTTAAAGAGAAAGAGGGCTGGGAAATATGATGTCCCGAATATGTGACCCCAATGTTGACTTTTTTTTGTCATCATGGATGACCAAATCTATCTCTACAATAATCTAAATATTTATTCAAAATTAAATCCTCTAACGAAACTCAAAAATTATTAAATTTTGGACATGTGGTGATGTATAAATGATTTAATTACTCAAGATAATTTTTTATGCTCTAGGGGACTCTTCATTTTCCATCTCTTGGACACATTCATATAATGCCTTAATGACCTAATTTTATTGTTAAAAACAACATGATGGAATTAAATTGAGTCCCCTTTTATATATTGGTTTAATAATAATATTTCAACACTTTTATCTTTATTTATGTCTCAATTATTGATGGGGGTCTATTATGTTAGTCTGGAAAACATTCCACAAAGCTTGATTTATTCGGGCCTCCAGATGTTCGAATCAAGAATTGTATTAGTTTAAAAAAATCACATGAATAGGTAAACATTAAAAAATTAATAAATTGACTTTCATAAATAAAGAAAGGGATATTCCACAATTACTGAACAAATTTAAAAGTGTTAAAATACCTGAATTGAAAATTTTAAATTTCAATCTCAAAACATTCCTAAAATCCAAAAACATTTTTATGAAGGTAAAAATTATAAATTTGTGGGGTTTAAATAATTTAAATAAAAATAAAAATGGTGCAAAATTTATCTATATCAATTCACCAATAGTTATTTATTGGACTCATGGACAAATTAGTATCAAAATCTAATCAAGGAAATTCCCAAACACATACCAATGATGTTAAAAAATTAATAATCAAGAAAAAAAATTATACCATGACCAGTTGAAAACTAATATTCCAATTTCTAAAATCATGTTATTTAATAAATTTCTAATTATTTTGACCTACCAATCATTGAAAACGATTACCTCACATTAATTTTCACTCAACATTAAAATATGGATTTTCAGAAGGATTTTCTCTTCCAAACTCATGCAATAATCACTATAGTGTTGATAAATTTCAACATGCACACCCGATCTGAGATAAGGACATGTTATTATCATTACAAATATTCATGGTTTTTCTATAGATTATGTTATGTGGGAATCATTTTTGAAAATTAATGAGTCCGAATATGGATGGTTTGGATCCTTTTCATGAAAAAAATGCATTGTTTCAATTTTCATCCAAGTATGGTCTCCTAATAATTCACCTCTATTGAAAATCAGATGCGAGAATAACTAGTAATATAATTTCCATACACTTCCATATGTATTTACATAGAAAAAATGACAATTTTATTCTCTTTTTTTTAATCCTATAAATATGGAACAACATTCTTCCGTTGAGAGCTCAAGATAGGCACAACTCCATTTCATTTGAGGGTTCCAAATGGTCACAACTATGAAAAAAATATTTTCTAGAAATAAAATCACTCTTAAATGATTTAATCTCTACCTAAACAACCAAAAAATGAGTTTTAACATGACATGTCAAAACCCCCACCCCCTGACATATGTTTAACTAGATGCCACATTTTCACTTCTAGAGGAGGTTGGAAACAGAAAATTAACTTTTACTTTGACTAATCTAATAGGCTATATAGAGTTAATAAGGTCTATAGAAATATCAACTATGTAAGGTATGATATAATAAAAATGGTAATCACTAATGGGTGCTTCAAATTCCAAATAAATTAGTCAATAATTTTAATCACAATTACCCCATCCCTCTTGATATGATAGAAATAAATCATCATCTGGTTCATACAAACATGGATTGATTCTATCAATAAATGAGGTGAATTTGAATAAGATTTGAAAACGTGTTTAGAAAAACGACATGAATTATAATTTAAATGATAAATATAGCTATATGTGGCATGATATTCAAAAATCATAGGCCTATTCATTAAATTTCTAAATTATTTAACATGAGACAATTTAATTTCCAGCATTCATTTATGTTCAGTTTAAAGGGATACTTTTTTTATTCAATGACATGAGAATACAAAAATAAAAATGATAATATTTTGAGCTCACATATTTTAAAAAAACATAAAAGAAAACCCATATAATTTCAAAAAAATAAACAAACAAAAAATTGAAAGAAAAATAAAAAATAAATCAATGGAATGCACAAAAAATCATAATCAACACATTTTTTTCACCCCAAACTTATTTTTCCAAATATCTTTTATGAGAATCAAATTTATGTGAGAATTAAATTCATGAAATTTAATATGTTAAAAATAATAATTTCTAAGGAAAGAAACAAGTTGAATTCAATTGTATTCAGCTTTATCAAGATGGATCCACTCCCCTATAGGATCATGAAAAAATCTCTAAACAGCTTAATCCTATTCCCATTGACTATGAATGGTATCCCTTTGTATGGTTCTGCTATCTGGATTTCACCAAATAAAAAAATGAGTAACAATGAAAGGTTCAAACTATTTGGAATGATATTTTAATGAGAACAACTTTAATCAGAAATCAAATAACAACACTTGTTCTCCTTCTATTTTTTTTAAGAATCATCCTTTCATGAAATGATTTGGTTCCTTCCTTATACAATCTAATGATTTCAAAGAAAATTGTTCTAATCTCCTCTATCTCCAATGCTCAAAATTTTCCTTCTTTTCTAGGGAAAAATAAATTCATGTTACATGATTTGATATCCCAAAAATATTTGTGTTCAAAATCACCTAAAAATAGAAATTATTATCCACCGACAAATATATATAGTGAAAATAAAATTACGTTTTTTAATTCATTTTTATTGGCCCAGAGTGTATCATCCTATCTTAAACTTCGATCCTTTCTATATTAGTTCATATTTTCTTCCATAATTTATTTGATTTATATGTTATAAAATTGATCCATTCCATTTTTCTAATAGTGATATAGAGTAGATATAGTACTATGAACTCCATATTTATTCAAAATATATTTCAATGTACTATAACCAAAGTGGGTTCCTTGAACATTAATTAGGACATTCCAAAATACAAACATTGAAAACAATTTTCCTTTCACAAACATGGACACAATTTTTGCTTCACGATCTCCCATGGGAACAACATCTACCCCCATAGAGACATATTATATAACAATAATGATTTAAAGATATGAAAAATAATTAAGATAATGACCAATGACATCAAAACATCATTCATAAAAGACATAAAAAAATAGCTTTTTGTGGAATATCATTCGTTTTGGAAATATTTCAATGGAATATATAATTTTTACAGGTTCTACAAAATAGAAAAAAATATATAAAAATGTTGGGCCAATACATACCAAAATAAAGTACTATTATTGTAGTTAATTATGGCCCAAAGTGTCCTTAATGATTAAATGTGTGAAAAAATTATATGAAATTCTAACATTTTTAATTTGGAATCCATCACCTGATCATTTGATCGCTACCAATATGCCACAAGTAAGGATAATGAAAATTTTAATTCAATGAATCACTCCCATGTTTAACAATTGTTTTCATGGAAAACATGGTCCAAAAATCTTTAGAATCCAAATAAGTCACAACATCATATAACCATGGTCTTTCCCTCTAGAAATAATACAACTCCTTATCTATAAATGTTTCATTAATTGGTGGACATATATGATGTTTACAGTTCAAAACAGATGGTATCCTACACAAATAATCAAAATCAAGGTTCTAAAATACTATAAGATCCTTTTTATCAACATAAATCTCATATAATAGTAAGATACACCACAAAAGTCTTGTTATTGTGTCATTTTTATTCATAAAAAAATTGTTTGTGTAATGTTATATTAAAACAATCACCATAGCTACCAAAATATAACAAAAAAATTGTCCGAAAAAGAGTAATCAATAAGAACTTCCTTCTCAGTATTTTATTTAGTTTGATTGGTCTTTATCTACAATTATAGATTCATATGAAATCAAATCATATTTATTTTCCCAATATTGACTCAATATAACCCAAAGAAAAAAATTCATATGAATTAATCATGATTTAAATGGTAACGTCCCATTAAATAGGTTGAACAATTGTTGGGTTTATCGGTTTTTTTTTCATATCACAAAATTCCTATTTACAATAAATATCAAAAACAAATGGGGTTTCCTTTTGGATCAATCTATAAAATGGAAGTGAAACCTTCCTAAAATCCATTATAAATCTCTTATAAAAACAAACATCACAAATGAAGGATCTCAAATCTCTTAATATTATGATTATAACATTAAATAAATGATCAAAACATTGTGTTTAACAACATGAATACCATTTAGAGACACAATATGACCATAGAAAATCACATTAACAACAATGAAATGTATTTTTTTCATAATTTAGAACAATATTATTATCAATATAATTTTCAAGTACATCTTCCAAACTTGTCAATCATCTTTCAAATGATGATCCATAAATAGTGAAGTCATCCATAAAATCATACATGTATGTTTCTATAAATTAAAAATAAATACTCCTCATATAACTTTGAAA
The DNA here is from genome assembly GCA_963277665.1 of Viscum album. Taxonomy (NCBI): domain Eukaryota; kingdom Viridiplantae; phylum Streptophyta; class Magnoliopsida; order Santalales; family Viscaceae; genus Viscum; species Viscum album. Next base: position 1,293,502,994 of record OY728131.1, read on the forward strand.
AGTTATAGGATCAGTATACAAACCATATATAATCCTCATATAAGAAAATGTTCCAAAGGGGAATTTGAAAGTGGTTTTATCTTATTCTTCTTGTGTAATGTGATTTATAAAATAACCAATGAAACCATCAAGAAATAAATATACCATTTTATTAAGAATTATATCAACTATGTGATCTAGGAATTGAAATGGTAAGTGTAAATTACATATAACCAAATTGATATATCTATAATAAATGCACATTTGCTATTTATTTTGATTCCTAACAAGGAGAAGATCATTGAATTAATTCCTTGAGATTGTAAAGAAAACTTTTTTGGAAAAAACCTTGAATTGACTCAACCTTTAACTATAAGCTATGGAAAATATAATTCCTTCACCCAACAAGGTGGTCGCCCCATTTGTTAAAACCTATAAAAGTCATGGTTTCAATATCATTTGAATTTGTTTCATTGGTTTTGGTGTTTTCCTCCAAAAAAAATTCTATTCTTGTACATTGAGGGAATTAATATTATTAAATATGATAGAGTACATCCTATGGATTTATTAATGTGTTTTGAGTACTCATAATAGTTGTTTCTCTTGGTCTCCGAAAAAATCGTTGGAAATGATGATAGGTAATTATTCATTCTCATATATGAATGAATAATTAAGGTTCTTAGGATGTGGTTTCAACTCAATGATAGTAGGGGTACTTTCATTGATCATAGGGAACTTCTCAAAGCTGTGATTTTTCTGGGATGATTTGGATTTTGAAGTACAATCATCATGATTATCACATTAAATGTTATCAATATTTGTTTCATGTGGAATATTTCATCTTCTCTAGGTAACACTAGTATGTTCAAGGGTTTCCTAAAATTCATATTCATCAATTTGGAGATTAAAATATTCTTTTGAAGTAGTCCCAACATTCCACTACTCATTGAACGATTCATTTTCACCCTATTGCTTATCATATTTTGCAATTTAGAAATTTTTGTCTTTTAAAATGGTTGTTGGTTTTTCATCACATGAAAAATTATGGAATTTATAAGTCAGAAACCAAAAAATCATGTTTACATGGGGGATAAATGATCCCCAAATGGGTATTTCATGTATTGAAAAATCTTGACGTGAACAAAATCTCCTCCAAACTATAGTGAAAGGGTTTAATTTTGATCATTGATGAGTTATTTTATAGTTTAAAAAAATGGACCCTCTATAATGAGAGGTTCATTGATAATGAACCAATAATACTCCATATCTAATAAAAATAAATCCATATGATAAATCATATCACTCACCTAAACGATAACATCCTCTATAACTCCAATAGGCTTTGTAGTGGTTTAGTCTCAGAACTGAATAATAATTCCTGTTGGAATTCAGTTCTCTAACATGAATGGATGAGTATACATATTACGTAATAGAATTAATGGAATATACATAGGAAAGGACGACATTATTGAATTCAAATTTCCCAATAGTGTAGGTAATGGTAAGAGTTATTATGTCATTACAGTTGATAGTAAAATCATGATGATTCATGGATGAAACATTCCTCTATTTGTTCAATTTTACACCTCCATTGAATTTCCTCTTATTCCTACACATCTCTTTTAAAAACATACCATACCTTGTTATTTGTTTCAAAAATTCAAGAAAAGGTATATCAACAAGAAAATTCATGAATGTTTCTAATAACTCCTTATCCACTACATTTTTTACTTGAATTCAGCAGTGGTTCAGTCCTTGGGTAAGTTAGTGGTGGTTGGATTTATTTTTTGGGATATTCTAATCACTGCTCTGAAAAAGAAAATAATCATACATCCTATTCTAATCCATATTTTTTCTTCTAAAAAAATTATTCTCCTTAAATTGTGTATCCATTAAAATAAAATTCATAATTTCTATAATTTCTATTAATTGTGGGATTCGAATTAATATTTTTAATAGAAGGTTTTATTTTCTATGTTTTAGGGTTATTAAATATTTTCCCACTCCTATAATCAATTGCACTCGCATTTCCCTCTAATATTCTCTCAAAATCACTTGAGTTTATGAGGGTAATCCTCTACTCATTTGAATTTTGATACAAATAATATTAGAGGAAGTTGCGCCATTTGAGTTATCATGGTAATCAACATGTTATGTTATTGATCTTTTGATTGTGTCAATGCAACCTCTTGTTTCATCAATTCTTCTTCAATGTATTTCTATAACTTCTAAATGGGAGGGGTAGGCTTTATGTTTCATCTAGAATGAGAATTTTCTTACTCAGTGAAATATCTTATTTGATAATTACATTATTATCCTTTGAAGAAGCTTTAGGATATTTTGGATATCAAAATATTTCATTAGTGTGGTTGTTCCTCGCATATTAGAAATTTTTGTTGGTTTGAAAGTTCCTTTGTTGGTTATATTGAATGGTTTTTATATAATAAATTGAATTTTAATTCTCAAATATAACATACATTTGTGGGAATTGGTCACTAGACTGATCAATGGAAGAAAAAATTACATAGTGGGCTTTCATTTGAAATGTTTATTTAGTTTTGGGTGATGTTGGTGGGTAATTATTAAACAACATGTATCTCACCATGGTTTTAAAATTATAATGTTGTCTAAAAATCATATTGTTTTCAGGACTGGTAGTGGGGAATTATTGTGATGATTTCACACTAATAGGGCCTCTTATTCCAAATTGTTGAGCATTTGGGTAATGTTTGCAATAAATTTCCTAACAGAAGATGAATTTTTTCAACTAAATATCCCCCCTCTAAAAAATTAATCACCATTGGATCAGTGAGAAAAATAATTCATAAAAATATTTAGTCATGAGTTGGTTATTTATTTGATTGTGGAGTCAAGTAAAATATCGTGTTTTGAATCGTTCCCCATTCTCAGGCATTGTTTCACCCTGAGTTTTCCTGATTCTAAAATACTCATTTAGAATTGAAGTACTTATAGATGAATTGGGAATAAATCCATATACAATTTTATTAAATTAATTCCAATATCTATTAAAATTAGAATGTTAATTTAAAACCCATCCTTTAGAAAATCCTTCTAATCAAAAAGGAAAAGATCTCAATTTCATTTGATTTTCATCAACTCAATGAGTTTTCATGATTACATGAATATAACTGAATTCATGAAGTTGTTTATGTAGATCGTCACCAGGAAACCCATTAATGTTTGGAATTGGGAGAATTAAAAAATATTAAATTTTAAACCTAAGAGGTGAATCAAGAGATGTTGTAGAATTGTCTTGATTTTTCTTATAAGATGAAGCCAATTATTTTAATGATGTACTGTTGACCATTAGAAATGTATTTTTAACAAATTTTCTTCTATGTGTGATAGAGGAAGATTCACAACATGGGACAAGGGGTATTTTGGTCACTCTAACCCAAAAGTGAAATGTTCTATCAATTTTATAATCCCATGGTAACAAGTTCTAGTCAGAATTTAATGTCATAAAAAAATAATTTTTATAAAATAAACTCAAGAAACCTACATAGAAATAGTTCTAGTTGATGTGATTATTTTTTTTATGAAAAGAAAAATCAAAAGTTTTTTCCTAAGAAAAAATTCAATATAGTGGTTTATAGGTTTTCTCTTAAGGAGGTTGCAGCTTGAGTTTTATAAGTGTAACTTTTTCTTTTTTTTAAGAAGAAAAAATTAAAAAATTTATTGAAATTTTCAATAAAAAATAAATATAAACTAAAATTGAAGAAAATTGAAGAATAAGACATATATTTAAGAGGAAATTAAAATTAATTTGAAATAAAAATTCAAATTATAGTTTTAGACAATATTTAACCTCTCAGACACTCCCCTGTTCATTGTTTAAAATTAATTCCCAATTAAATTTCTAAATTCCCACCTAAATACCTCTAGATAGAAACCCTATATTGAATGGATATCATATAAATTTTTCAATATTATTTTTTCCCTTATATATAAGTGATTTATTTAAATGGGGAGCTCTATGTAATAAAACCATATTGAAATCCCTATACTAATCACCACGTCCCCATCGAAGAAATTTAATTAATGAAATAAATTTTTTTGATTCATAGATTAGAAAACAATCAAAATAAGCCAGTTTATAACATATTAAATAAATAGAATAATAATATTTTATTCAATGGAATAGTTTAATGTGAAATTCAAAAGAGATTATAGAGAAAGGTTACAATTTAGAAGATAGTTTCTGTCAGTTTTCGTAGTATGCAACCACTTGGTGGTTAGCCTCGCATCACATGAGAAGCTAAAAAATTCTCTATTTTAGAGGGAGTACATAGAATCACCATCATGACCACGATATCAATAATTCCATTTTTTATGCATCCAACCACCTTTTAGTGATGTATATATTGAAATTTAAAGATATGGGGGATTGGAAAATATGTTGTCCAAAATATGTGTGCCGAAAGATGGCCCATTTTCACCACCTTTCATGCCAAATATGTCTCTAAAATCTTCTATATGGTTCTTCTAAATTAAATCCTCTGTCGAACCTCACTGTTTCATAACTTTTCAATATTCCATGAAAGATATGTGATTTAATTACCTTACATAACATTTTTTTCTCAAGAGGATGCTTCATCTTCCATCTCATGGATGTGTTCATATACAACCTTAATGAATAAATTTTCCCATGAAACACAACATGTTCATTTGAAAGTGAGTCATATTTAATATAAAAGTAGATTAATCTCATGTTGAAACCTATATAAGGATTTATACCTCAATTAATGAGGAGGTTTCCATTCTTACGGTACGAAAAACATTCAAAAAATTAAAATTTATTTGGACTCCATATGTTCAAGTAAGATAAAAAAGAATCATTCTATTTGGATCAATATGAAAAACGTTATTCAAAAATTACTAAAGTGACTTCATATAGCTAAAATTCCAAAATCGTGCTTTTTTGAATTTCAACCTCAAAACATCCCTAAAATACAAAACAAATTGCTATTCATTAAAGAATATTAAAAAGGTGGGATTAAAATCATTTAATGAAAGATTAAAATGGTTTAAAAAAATTATCTCTATCCCTCGTATTCTTAGTTTTAGTTGTGGAATTCATGGGGGATGTTCAGTCAATGGGTGATGCATGTAATGGTTGATGTTTTGTTGTGCGTGAATACCGAATGATTGAGCTTATGAGGATAAAAATAAGTTCCAAATCCCTAATAGTAAATTTAACACCCTGATATTTTATGAGAAATGTTTTTTATGTCTTATGTTATACACAACACCCAAGGAATCTTTCACAGTACACAATACGGACTTGGCTTGCATTACATGCAATCACGACCTTCCTTGATAGCGTGTGTAGTACGCAATACCAGGTTTCACTAAACAATGATATATTTTTATGATCTAGCCGTTATTAATAGTATTAACTAAATTTTGAATATTATTATTCATCTTACTCATTTTCTAGAACATGGTATGACAACAAAATAAATTTTTCGGGTAAAATAAGTATTGTTCAAAGAATGCAGTTTTGCCGCCTTTTGATGGCGCACCCACATTAAATATAGTTTTTGACATGTTTATAAGTTCAATTTGATAAAATTAAATTCTTATTTTGAATCAGGGTATAAAAATTTACTTTGGATAAATTTTTGAAATTTTTCTGATAACTTTCATATTTTGATTAATAGTAAAAATACGCTAGTTTTTAATATAAAAAAACTTTTTTTGTTGAGATAATTTTTATGGTTAAATTATAATAATGAATGGTTTCAAAGTATAAATAGAATATATTTTTACAATTTAATATAATGTATTTCATTAGCATTAATTTCACATTGATTTCATAGGTAAAAACATTTCAATCATTGGCAATGTTTTAACTTCTAAAACCCGTTTTCTTAACAACGAGATTTATTTTAAATTAATTACTGCAACTTATATGATTTGAATTTTGAAAAATGGATTCCATATTAGGAATATGTGGGTCCAAATTATGTTAACAGGCTAATTTTTATTTTTGGGCATTATGAATAGTAACTATGGAAAATTTTATTTAACCTAGTTAATGGTAAATCCGGTAATTAAGGGTAAATATAAAATTATAAAATTACTCAAAAACCTGCCAAAATCCTACTGGATGACTAAATGTCGACCCATATCACCTAAGGGTCGGATTAGATTCATTTAATGGACTTTTTCCATGAAAATAATTTAATTATTATTAAAACCAAAGAATGTGAGAACATGTCACTTTCTTAAATCTTATAAGTATAATAATTTTAATTTAGTGATAAATTTAATGAAACATCGAACATGAATAGTCTCCAGAAATCTAATACAATTATCTACATCATAGGAATTTATTTATAATTTTTAAGGATTAAATTATTATCATTAATTATGACACAATAGTGATGTTGAAATTATTTTATTAATTAAAATGTAAAATAAATGGTCTTAAAAATATTAAAATAAATATTATATGAACTATTTAATGTGCTCCACTAATTTTCTAGATACATATGTCATTTTATAAATCTATTAAATCTTTTAGTTTGAACATATATTCTGTATATATTTTATTTAAATTGAAATAAAATAATAGTGTCAAAATTGACACTATTGTTATTTTATAAAAATAACATATTATAAAATTGTTTAAAAATCACAAAAATATTTAAAAATTATAAATTAAAATTTATATGGTAGAAAATGTCAAAATGTGTAATATTATGGAAAATTAACAACACATATGTAATTATTTATGATAATTTAAAATTTATAATATTATTACCACAAATAAAATTAAATTGGTGAATAAGGAGAAATCAAGTTGATAATGTTGAAAATAAATTCCTAACATGTCTAAATTTTATTGGTTGATGAGATTACAACCGTATCACATCTAATATTTGGATATGAGTCATTTTTTATGTTTTTATGTGTGGTTGAGATTTAATATAGACTAATATTTCATATATTTCCAAAGGTGCCCCTCTCCTCCCTTATAAAAGGGCACCTCCTACCTCTCCTCCTATTACCAATTTGAGCCTTCACGATCAGCCAATACCTACCCATTTTACTTCCCCAATTCCCTAGAAATATCCTAGAGGTCCTGGTCTTCTTCAAAGACCAATTGTATTTCCCTAAGAGGTGGTCTCAAAGAGGCGCTTCAAAGAAGAGGTAATGTCCGTTACTGATTCTTTCAACTTTATTTCTTCTTCCACTTATTCTAATTTATTTGTTTCATTATGAATTAATAACATCAGTATCACTCATATACTGATATGTTAATATAAGTATTAAACAACCCTATTTCTCCATCTATCCATCCTACGGAAAATGAAATCACCGCGCGTGCGTGCGTACGGAATATCGTCTACACGCCGTGGTGTCATCTATTTTCCATAACCATCTTACTTGGATGGTTATAATGGTGAAAATAAATAACTATATATGATTATTGTAAATTTTTATTTATTCTGAAATATTATACATACACTCTAATAAAATTCAATGATCAGGGGAATGATATCATCGCTCGTGCATACGTACGGAATACCGTCTCCATGATGTGATGTTATTCGTTCTACATGATCTTCATTGAATAATGATTATATAAATGAATTGAATGAATAAATATGATATATAGTACACTAATACCATTCTGTAAATGAGGTATCTATAACCTAAAGAGAAGAATAAGAATTTATTCGACAAAACACGCTTAAGAACAAAAAGTAATCAACACCCGAATAACAAGTAGTAATGAAATATTACTAATAAGAAGCTAATAATATGACCATATATGATATTATAACACTAATTATGATTCAGGAATAAGTCAATAACATTATTTAAATCATTATATGGGAGGTTCGGACACTTACAAAGAAAATCGGACCTAAGGTAAGGACAATCTCACAATCTCAATTTTTATCCGAGATTATTTATACTTCAGAACTTACTTGGGAATATTTATCATCCACATCCATGTTTCCTAAATATTTAATATTATTTATATCCTCCTGCAATTGTTTAAATCCAATTTTACCCTTTGTTGAGTTTTTAGTAAAAGATATGAAAGGAATCTTTTGTAATTTTTTGTATGAGGTACTTTTTGACTTTTCCAACAAAAGTACGAGAAGAATGTTTTTTTAACTTATACGGCATGAATGTATTTTTAAAACATTATTTCCAAGAATCTTACTTTGCAAGTTTTCAAGTTTATTTTCAATCAACTTCTTTTAGTTTAAAATCCTATGACATGTTAAGAAAGGAAAAATGTTTTTGAATTAGAAAGGATATTTTCCTCGAGAATGGAGTTCAAGTGTTTTATCAAAATTATTTTCTATCTAAGATAATATAGGGGTCTGTTTTTATCCCAATAATAACATTGATTTTATTATGTTGAGATGGAAATATTTTTATGAATTTCTTTATCTTATATGAATTGTTTTATGATGTCATGATGTTTAAGATTCCCATTTTTATTATATGGGTTATGCTATGATGTATGTTTTAAGATTTTGTGGCACACATAAGAATGGTATCATTATGAGATGGGTGGGACCTATATCTACCTCCAGTGAATTTGGTAAATATTTTATATCTCATGAGATATACATGGTTGGAAAGGAATGTTAAACCATTTCAGTGAAACAGGACTGAGACGAGGACTTAACTCTATTCAGAAATGGACTTTATCCACTAAGATAGTCTTGGAAATTAGTCTTGACTAATAGGAAATGATTCTCTATGATTATGTGTATATGCCACAAAGTTTCATGTTTTATTTTATGATTATTGGGATTACATTTCACTACCATGATTTATCCCATGTTATGAAATTATGATCTCTTTTGGAGGGTATGATTTCCAAAATGTTATGTTCTTATGAATTTGATGTGATTGATATTTCTTTTTTTACCCTTTCTGAGCATTTGAGATAACCATTTTGTATGTTTTCTTTCCCCAGGTCAGGAAGAAGGGTATTAAGTAAGATATGTCAAAAGGGACTATAGATATGATGAAATAAATGGGAGACAGTATAGATGCTTTATGAACCAATTGTTTATGTTTCCCAGTTTCTAGAGACGATATACCTATATGGTACTTTCATGGTTTTGTTATATGTTTTAATAAGTATGCTTCAATTTTGAAGTATTAACCATGTATGTAACGTATGGGTCGCTATAGTTGGTATCAGAGGAAAGGTATAGTCAACCATTGGAAACTAGGATGTGAAAGCCTTAGTAAGAAACCTAAGGATATGTCTAAGAATAGAACAAAATCTTAGAGTTTTAGAAATGGCCATGAAAAACCTATGATAATACCTTAAGTGTGAAATTTTATTCTTGATTATGTGGTTTTCCTATTATAATTAGTGTTGATCACACTATTCTTCTTGGTTTTAGTCAATGGCTGGAACCCAAAGAAACCGTGTTAATGTGGAATGCAACGGGCTATGTAATGATTGTCTCCATGAGCAACCAAAAATTATGGGAGCTGGAATGAAAAAGCTTGTTGACATGCTCACACAACATTCACAAGCTATGAATCATGCAGGACTTCCAAATGAGTAATGGAAGGAGCAACATTCTGTCGAATCCTTTATGAGGCAGCGTCCACCTTCATTTGGCGGGTCTTCTGATCCATTAGTGGCTTAATAATGGATCAGTACCACTGAAAATATTTTTTCAGTTCTTCAATGTTCTGAACATGATAAAGTCATCTTAGCAGTGTATCGTTTGGAAGGTGATGTTGATCAATGGTGGAATCTTATTAAGAATATGAGACAAATGGATGAAATTGAGTCCATGGATTGGGACGAGTTCAAGAACTTATTTTTCAATAAGTATTTCCCTCGTATTCTTCGAACAAAGATGGAGAAAAAGTTTCTTGAACTGAAGCAAAAGGATAATGAATCTGTTGGTACCTATGAAGGAAATTTTACATCACTTGCATGGTATGCTTCCGGAATTATTATCCAACCTAAGAGTAAGATCGATCGATTATTTAGTGGCATAAAACCAAGTCTTATAAGGGCATTAGCCATAAGGGAATTCAATAGCTATGAGGAAATTGTTCGATGTGCTCTCATGGTTGAGATGGAGATTGGTGTAACCCATCAGTCACATGGGATTGATAAGAAGAGGAAAATGGAATTCAAAAGAAAATCTAAAGACCACACTGAAAAGAAGATGAGTTTTTCCTTATGCTCAATGTGTGGAAAGAAACATGGAGGAAATTGTCTTAAGGGGACAAGAAAATGTTATAAGTGTGGAAAAGAAGGTCATCGGGAAATTGAATGTCGAAATAATGGGAAGAAGATGTCTAATGATGCAAACAAAGGAATGGATATGCAGAATGAACCTACTACACTTCAATGTTTCAAGTGCAAGGAGATGGGGAATTATTCCAATCAATGCCCAAATCCAAGGGTTGATGATGATGATTGAAGTTAACAAACTCTTAAGGCCAAAGGCAAAGGAAAGTCACATGCAATTACTATCGGTGACGTGGAGTACGAAAAAGAAGTGGTGAGAGGTACACATACCATCCACTCTAAAGTAGAAAATGTTTTATTTGATTATGTATCCACCCACTTTTTTATTTCTGAATAATTTTCTAAGGGTATCACTATATTACCTCAACAATTAGATGTTGAGTTGGTTGTGACAACTCCTAATTTCACAATAGTCACATCAAAAGTTTACAATTCTTCTCCGGTTGAAGTTTGTGGGAAAGTGCTTCATGCAAATCTTGTGATCGTTCCTATAGTGGAATTTGATGTGATTCTTGCCATGGATTGGATTTCTTTATATGGAGCTCATATCAATTTCCAAAGAAGGGAAGTCACATTTCATATTCCAGATCAATCTATGATCGTCCATCAATGCAAGGATGAACATAACCTTCCAGTGGAAATTTTTTCTATCTTATGGGTCTTGATTCCACTAAAAGAAGGTTATTTATCTCAAATGGTTGGAGAGAAACTCACGATTAATAATATTTCCATTGTATGGTAATTTGATGGTGTCTTTCCGGAGTAAGTTCCAGGTCTTCCACAAAATCGTGAAGTTGGGTTTTCAATAGAACTCGTACCAGGTGCTTTGCCTATTTCAAAGACACCTTATAGAATGGTCCCAATTGAGTTGCAGGAATTGAAGAAGCAACTCCAAGAGAATCTTGATAAAGGATTAATACGCCATAGTGTGTCTCCTTGGTGAGCACCTGTTCTGTTTGTTAAAAAGAATGATGGATCAATGAGACTCTGCATTGATTATCGAGAACATAACAAGATCACTATCAAGAACAAATATCCTCTCCCACGCATTGATGACCTATTTGACCAACTACGCGGAGCTCAATACTTTTCCAAGATTGATCTTCATTCAGGGTATCATCAATTAAGGGTCAAAAGGGAGGATATACCAAAGACGGATTTCGGTACAATGTATGGACACTATGAAATTGTAGTGATGCCATTTGGTCTTACTAATGCCCCTTAAATCATCATGGATCTTATGAATAGAGTCTTTTGAGACTATCTTGATCATTTGGTGGTAGTCTTTATATATGATATTCTTATATATTCAAAGAGCAAGGAAGAACATGAATATCACTTGATAATTGAACTAAAGACCCTAAGAAAGGAGAATCTTTATGCGAAATTTACCATGTGTGAATTTTAGCTTCAAAAAGATTCATTTTTGGGTCACATTATCTCAAAAGAGGGGATATCTATGGATCCAGCAAAAACAGAGGTTATCAAAAGATAGTCGAGACCAATAACAGTTACTGAGATCTGATGTTTTCTTGGTTTGGCTGGATATTACCGACGTTTTGTGAAAATAATTTCAAGGTTATCTAACCCACTCACACAGTTTACTCGAAAAGGAGTTAAGTTTGTTTGGACGGAGGAATGTGTAGAAAATTTCAACAAGCTAAAAAGAAGGTTAGACAGTGCACCTGTGCTCACACAACCTTGTAGTGGAGGAAGTTTTGTGATCTACAGTGATGCATCCAATAAGGGACTGGGGTGTTTTCTCATGAAAAATGATATGGTGATAGATTATTCCTCACGACAGTTGAAAATCCATGAGGAAAATTACCCAACTCATTATTTGGAGTTAGCTGCAGTAATCTTTACATTAATGATTTGGAGGCATTACCTTTATGGTGAAAGATGTGATATTTATACTGATCATAAAAGTTTAAATTATATTTTCACACAAAAGGAGGTGAATCTGCATCAAAGAAAATGGTTGTAGCTGATTAAGGATTACGACTGCTCAATTCATTACCACCATGGGAAAGAAAACATGGTAGCAGACACATTAAGTCGACAAGACCATGCTAGCTTATCCATGATGAGGATCACAAAAGATCCAATATTTATGGATTTAAAAATGATGGATTTTGTAATTTTAATGAAATGGGAGAAATCTTATCTTTCTCAAATGAATGTTCAACCATCTATACATGTAAAGATTCATGAGGCACAGAGAGAAGATGTTGAGTTACAAAAGAAGGTGAGAAATTTTCCTGAATTCAACCTTGATTGTGATGGGATAATAATGTTCAGGAATCGGGTTTGTGTTCCTCCCATCCACGAATTAAAGAAGGAGCTGCTGGATGAGGCTCATTGTTCTTCATTCTCTATTCATTCTGGAAGCACGAAGATGTATAGGGACCAGAAAGAGTACTTCTAGTGGGATGGCATGAAAAGAGATGTTGCTGAATATGTCTCTCGATGCTTGGTTTGTCAGCAAGTTAAAGCTGAGAGACAGAAGCCTAAGCGGATGTTACAACCATTACCCATACCAGAATGGAAATGGGAACACATCACTATGGACATTGTCACTGGACTTCCGAAAACATCCAAAGGCAATAATTCTATCTGGGTCATAGTTGATCGTCTTACAAAGTCTGCACACTTCATTTCTATTAGATATGATTTCTCTCTAGATCCGCTTGCCAGGATATATGTAAAGGAAGTGGTAAGATTGCATGGAGTGCCACTTTCTATTATATCTGATCGGGATCCGAGGTTTACCTCAACGTTCTAGTGAATTCATTAGCATAATCTGGATACATATTTGAGTTTCAGCACTACTTATCATCCTCCGACAAACAGTCAATCTGAGAGCACAATTCAAACACTAGAAGATATGTTGAGAGCTTGCTCTATAGATTTCAAAGGTGGTTGGGATCGACACCTACCTTTGGTGGAATTTTCTTATACTAATAGCTTTCACTCCAGTATTCAGATGGTTCCTTATTAAGCTCTCTATGGAAAGAAATGTAGGAATCCAACTTGCTGGGATGAAGTTAGGGAAAGAAAGCTATTAGGACCTGATCTTGTTGATGAAATGGCAGAAAAGGTCAGATCTATTCAACAACACATAAGAGTAGCTCGGAGTCGACATAAAAGTTATGCCAAAAAACAAATAAAAGACCTAGAGTTTGAAGTAGGTGATAAAGTGTTCTTATGAATATCTCCCTGGAAGAGGGTCATGAGATTTGGAAAGAAGGGAAAGTTGAGCCCTAGATATATCAGTCCTTTTGAAATTCGGGATCATGTTGGGAAGGTAACTTACCGATTGGTGCTTCCACCGAACCTCTCTCAAGTTCACGATGTGTTCCATGTATCCCTACTGAGAAAGTACATACCTGATCCTTCACATGTACTCAGCTCAAAAGTTGTACCGCTGGAGCAAGATCTTTCTTACGAAGAACAACCGATAGAGATTTTGGATCATAGCAAAAAAGTCCTATAGAACAAGACCACTCGCTTGGTGAAAGTTTTATTTAGGAACCACCAATTCGAAGAAGCTACATGGGAAATTGAGGATATGATGAGGGAGAGGTATCCTCATCTGTTTGTAATGAAGTGATGAATTTCGAGGGCGAAATTGATTTTAAGGGGTGTAGAATGTAACACCCTGAGATTTTATGAGAAATTTTTTTTATGTCTTATGTTATACGCAACACCCAAGGAATCTTTCATAGCACACAATACGGACTTGCCTTGCATTACACGCAATCACGACCTTCCTCGATAGCGTGTGTAGTACGCAATACCGGGTTTCCCTAAACAATGATATATTTTAATGAACTAACCATTAAGAATAGTATTAACTACATTTTTAATTTTATTATTAATCTTACACATTTTCTAGAACATGGTAAGAGAACAAAATAAATTTTTCGGGTAAAATAAGTATTTTTCAAAAAATGTTGTTTTGCCGCCTTTTGATGGCGCACCCACATTAAATCTAGTTTTTGACATGTTTATAAGTTCAATTTGACAAAATAAAATTCTTATTTTTAATCAGGGTATAAAAATTTACTTTGGATAAATTTTTTATATTTTTCTGATAACTTTCATATTTTGATGAATAGTAAAAATATGCTAATTTTTAATTAAAAACAATTTTTTTCATTGAGATAATTTATATGGTTAAATTTTAATATTTAATGGTTTTAATGTATAAATAGAATATATTTTTACAATTTAATATAATGTATGTCATTAGAATTAATTTCACATTGAATTCATAGGTAAAAACATTTCAATCTTTGGCAATGTTTAAACTTCTAAAACCCATTTTCTTAACAACGGGATTTATTTTAAATTAATTATTGCAACTTATATGATTTGAATTTTCAAAAATGGATCCCATATTAGGAATCAGTGGGTCCAAATTATGTTAATAGGCTACGTTTTTTTTTGGAATTATGAATAGTAACTACGGTAAATTTTATTTACCATAGTTAAAGGTAAATCAGGTAATTAAGGGTAAATATAAGATTATAAAATTACCCTAACACCTGTGAAAATCCTATTGGATGAATAAAAGTCGACCCATATCACCTAATGGTCAGATTCTATTCATTTAATGGAATTGTTTCCATGAAAATAATTTAATTATTATTAAAACCAAAGAATGTCACAACATGTCACTTTCCTAAATCTTATAAGTATAATAACTTTAATATAGTGATAAAATTAATTAAACTTTGAAAATGAATAATATCCAGAAACCTAATACAATTATCTACATCAGAGGTATTTATTTATAATTTTTAGGGATTAAATAACAATCATTAATTATGACACAATAGTGATGTTGAAATTATTTTAATAATTAAAATATCAAATAAATGGTTTTAAAAATATTAAAATAAATATTATATGAACAATTTAATGTGATCCACAAATTTTATAGATACATATGATATTTTATAAATCTATTTAATATTATAGTTCGAACATATCTTCTGTATATATTTTATTTAAATTCAAATAAATGAATAGTGTCAAAATTGACAATATTGTTATTTTATAAAAATAACATATTATAAAATTGTTTAAAAATCACAAAAATATTTAAAAATTATAAATTAAAATTTATATGGTCTAAAATGTCCAAAAGTGTCAAATTATGTAAAATTCACAACACATATGTAATTATTTATAATAATTTAAAATTTAGAATATTATTACCACAAAATAAATTAAATTGATAAATAAGGATAAATCATGTTGATAATGTTTAAAATAATTTCCTAACATGACTAAATTTTATTGGTTGATGATTTTAAAACCCTAGACCATCTAATATTCATATTTGAGTCATTTTGGATGTTTTTAATTGGGTTTGGGATTTAATATAAACTAATATTTCCTATATTTCCAAAGGTGCCCCTCTCCTCCCTTATAAAAGGGCACCTCCTCCCTCTCCTCCTCACACAAATTTGAGCCTTAAAGCTCGGTCTATCCCCACCCATTTCACTAACCCACTTCCCTAGAAACATCCTAGTGGTCCTGGTCTTCTTCAAAGACCAATTTTAGTGCCCTAAGAGGAGGTCTCAAAGAGGCGCTTCAAAGAAGAGGTAATGTTCGTTACTGATTCTTTCAACTTTATTTCTTCTTCCACTTATACTTCTTTAGTTGTTTCATTATTAATTAATGACATCAGTATCACTCATAAACTTATATGTTATTATATGTATGAAACAACCTTATTTCACCATCTATCCATCCTATGGAAAACGAAATCACCGCACGTGCGTACGTACCGAATACCGTCTCCACGCCGTGGTGTAATCTATTTTCCATCACCACCTAACTTGGATGGGTATAATGGTGAAAATAAATAACTATATATGATTATTGTAAAGTGGTATTTATTCTGAAATAGTATACATACACTCCAATACTATTCCATGATCATTGGAATGATATCATCGCTCGTGCGTACGTACGGAATATCGTCTCCACGATGTGATGCGATTCATTCTACATGATCTTCATTTCATAATGATTATATAAATTAATTGAATGAATAAATATGATATATAGTACACTAATAATATTCTGGAAATGAGTTACCTATATCCTAAAGATAAGAAAAAGAATTTATTCGACAAAACACGCATAAGAACAAAAATTAATAAACACCCAAATAACAAGTAGTAATGAAATATTACTAATAATAAGCTAATAATATGACCATATATGATATCATAACAATAAGTATGATTTTTTAATAAGTCAATAACATTATTTAAATCATTATACAGGAGGTTTAGTCACTTACAAATCAAATCGGACCTAAGGTAAGGGACAATCTCGCAATCTGAATTTTTATCCGAGATTGTTTATACTTCAGAATTTACTGGGGAATATTTATCATCCACATCCATGTTTCCTTAATATTTAATATTATTTATATCCTCCTGCAATTTTTTAAATCCAATTTTACCCTTCTCTGAGTTTTTAGTAAAATATATGAAGGGAATCTTTTGTCATTTTTCGTACGAGGTACTTTTTGACTTTTCCGACAAAAGTATGAGAAGAATGTTTTTTTAACTTATACGACATGAATGGATTTTTAAAACCTTATTTCCAAGAATCTTCCTTTACAAGTATTCATTTTATTTTTAATCAACTTCTTTTAGTATTAAATTGTATGACATGTTAAGAAAGGAAAAATGTTTTTGAATTAGAAAGGATATTTTCCTCAGGAATGGAGTTCAAGTGTTTTATCATAATTATTTTCCATCTAAGATAATATAGGGTTCGGTTTGTATCCCTATTATTACATTGATTTGATTATTTTGTGATGGAAATATTTTTATGAATTCCTTTATCTTATATGAATTGTTTTATGATGTCATGATGTTTAGGATTCTCATTTTTATTACATGGGTTATGCTATGATGTATGGTTTATGATTTTCTGGCACACATAAGAATGGTATCATTATGAGATGGGTGGGACCTATATATACCTCCAATTCATTGGGTAATGATTTTATATCTCATGAGATAGACACGGCCGGAATGGTAGGTAAAACTGGTTTAGTGAAACAGGACTGAAACGAGGAGTGAACTCGGTTCAGAAATGGACCTTGTCCCCTAAGATAGTCTTGGGAATGAGTCTTGACTAATAAGAAATGATTCTCTATGATTATGTGTGTATGACACAAAGTTTCATGTTTTAAGTTATGTTTATTGGGATTACATTTCACTACCATGATTTATCCCATGTTATGAAATTATGATCTCTTTTGCAGGGTACGATTTCCAAAATGTTATGTTCTTATAAATTTGATGTGATTGATATTTCTTTTGATTACCCTTACTGAGCATTTGAGCTCACCCTTTTGTATTTTTTCTTTCCCTAGGTCAGGAAGAAGGGTATTAAGTAAGATATGCCAAAAAGGGACTATAGATATGATGAATTAAATGGGATACAGTGTAGATTCTTTATGAACTAGTTATTTATGTTTCCCAGTTTCTAAAGACACTATACCTATACAGTCCTTTCATGGTTTTGTTATATGTTGTAATAAGTATGCTTCAATTTTTAAGTATTAACCATGTATGTAAAGTATGAGTCTCTATAGTAAACCCATTGAAATTGTTTTTATAATACCCTCTTTTATGAAAGATTATCTGGATGAAATAAAATATTCAATCCTTTTTTTTGTATTTTTCACAACCTAAGAGTTAAAAAAGAATCAAATGATTTAGTATATGAATTTTATTTTTAAATATATAAGAAATTTATCTTACCATTTCAATTGACCCTCCATTAATCCCATAGAAACCATGGACTACTTTCTAGGTAAACCACATCATAATTATGTTTTTCCTTCTCAACACTTATCTATTGATTTTTATACATTATTTTTTTAATATAAATAGTGTTAGATAGTTATGTAGCACGATTTTTTCTGGTACAAATAACAATAACATGGGTGAGAATATGAAACATTGATATTGTTTAATGAAGAAATGTTTACAAGTTTTATATATCATAATTATTTGATTACTCTTATTTAGAATAAATTAAAAGTTGAGTGAAGAATATATGAAAATTCATCATTTATTTCACTATTATAGTTTTTAATAATGGAAATAAGGACTTGATATAGATAATTTTTGAAAAAAAATAAATACTGATTAATGTTGATTAATATTGGATTCTGAAATATGCATGATATTTTAAGGTTTAACACTCCAAATTCAGTATTTCGTTGTTTTTTTAATATCCAAATACACTTGATCATTGGAATGTACTTTTTGAAATAAATCATTATTAGTGTTATTTTATTTCAAAAGTGGACATTAAAAAACATTTTAGTTTATAGAAACAATTTACAAAATCTGTATTGGAAATAACTCCAATTAAATGAGCATGAGTAATCAATGAATAATTATTTAGTAAGAAAACTCACTTGTGATGATGAATATTAAATAAATTTTGATAGATGATATTGGTGGGTTAGGAATGTTAAATGGTTTAATTCATTGATGAATAATTTTTTAGTAACCAATAAGAAAAATATATTAGCTTCAAAAAATTTAAGTATTAAATTTCTATCTATTATCATGATAAACTTCAAATTTCCATTATCAAAGGATGTTTTCATTGAAATTATTTTTTCAATATTATTCATGATGTAAAGATAAAAAATTGTTTGGGGATTTAAAATTTAATTTTCATGTAAAAATATATCTTGAGTTTATATTGAAAATTTTATTTTATTTTACCATATTTATTTTATATTTATGTTTTAAAAGAAGTTTGAACTATTGTAATATTTTCTATGAAATTGAATCAAAATTAATAAAAAGGGTGAAAACCATATAATGGGGTTGAAGAAACCATTTCGTGGTTAACTTATTACATTGTCATTGAAAAAAGTTCCAATAAAACCATAGCTAATATTAGGAAAACTAATGAATAACCCTAACCACTGAAACCACATTTTGGATTCAACATACAATATATTATCTATATATCATTTAAAAATATAAAATAAAATACTGAAATATATATCCACATTTATTACTCAGATAACATTATAAGATTAAAATAAAATCATAAAAACAAAATAAATAGTGACACTTTTTTCTCATGCCTTGGGGATATAGATAAAAATTCCTCATATTATCTTAGTTATACTGAAAATATAGTTTTTTGTAATTAAATAGGAAAAATAAATAAACTTTTATTATACTATGTCATGTTCTAATAAATAATATAACTAAATTTGTTTTAAATTGTTTTATGTTAGAGTTTTGTTATCTCTAAGGTATATTTTACAATTTCCTATTCTACAGGAATGAATTTTCATTCTCAATCTACGAGTTTCGTCCTTTCTAATTCTATATAATTTTTTTTATTTTATATTGAATATTTTTTATCCTCAGGTATTAATTCCTAATATAATTATTTCAATAACAAATTTTGATCATTTGATCATGGGATGAAAATCTCTCATAAAGTAAAAATGTAAAGAGATTAAGGATGCACACATATTTCGTTCAGGAGAGTTCATTTATAGTTATTTTTATTATTAGGAATCATCTTGTGACTTAATTATAAACCTATTATATAATTATTAATTTATAAATTGAGTTGTTAGGGAAAGATATTCAATATGGTTAAGGAGAATAAACCATAATTATAATTTAGGTATCATCAATTATAGATATAGGAAAACGTAATATATCTTTTTAATTTAATAATTAAATTAAGAGAGAAAAATTAATTTTAGTAGAATTGGATTATTTGATCATATTAGTGTAAATTTTAATTGAATAACAATGAAATAGATTGATTTAGTGGATTTACAAATGAATAATATAATATATTTCCATTGAAAAATATCATTTGAATTTTTTTAATTTCTATTTGACAGTTTTATTTCACTTTTATGTTTAGATTTTAATGGTAAAATAGTAATATTTATTAAGATATATTTTCAGGTTAACAATTGATAGGTAATGAATATCTTTATATATTATTTTTTCCCTATGGGTTTATGCTCAAACATCATCTATAATAAACATTATTTATTTATTTGTCAGTTGAGATAAGTAATTTTCTATACATTAACATCCATTATAGCATATGATGACAATGACCATTTAGTATTACAAATGAAACATTTTAATAACAAAAAAATATACAATATTATTTCGTAACCATTATGATTTTATTCATAGTCCACCAATGAGTGTTTATTTTTGTTTGATGATTGGATAATTTGTGATCAACTAATCCTGGTATTTATTTTAATGTGTGAATCTTAAAAATTCTTATTCTCTTTTCCACATGTGTTGAATGGGAAAATGGAATCATTAATTTAAATTAAAGGGTCATTTTTTCCCTAGCCCTAAACCTGATGTGCAATTATACATGATCATATTGTGTTACGAATTTTATTCTTAGTTCACACACAACCTTGAACATAATTTTCGCTAAAATTTGAACTAGGAATGTGTTATGAATTAGAATTCATGAACTAATCTCAATAAACTAAATCATTTCTAAACGTTTTATTGGTGTTCATGAAATTGTTTTGTACACTTTTCGAACACAAATAGTTTGAAGGGGATTAATCACAGAGACTTATTTAAGGAAAAAATATTGTTGTAATAGGGGTGAATTAAATAGATATAAAATAGATGATAGTCTAACACCAAGTTATATTAAGGAAAGAAATTGATTTTGGATGGTCCTAATATAAGACACATGTGATTAATTATGTATTATTTTGGGGTGGGAATTAATCCATGAATATTATTGGAAAAAAATTCACATAATTGAGATGGCACAAACCATTTTTGAATTGAGAAATGGTTGTAAAATAAAGGAGAATGGGAAACCTACAACTTAGAATAAGAATGATAAATCATACATGAAATTAACTGTTATACTATTTAATTGGGAAATAATGTCCCAATTCTGTAGGATTGATAAACAAAGATATGTTGGGAAACCCTGGGTAAGTATAGTCATAAAAGAACTGAATTTAAAAATTATCAAACACCTATGAAAATTTTGAAATGGAATGAAAAAAGGAATTATGTTTGGGCATAATATTTAATATCATTTCATAATTATGAATATAATTTGGGTGGGAATAAAGAAACAAATATGGATATAAAATTTTAAAAAATGATATCATGCATCGATATAAATCTTATGTAAGGAGATTCATGTAAATTTGGGTCATATGGGGTGTAATAATCCATGTATCTTAACATAATATGAAACGGAAAGTCAATAATACCATACTATTTCATGTCTTGGGGTGATGATATTGTGTCATATAGTTTAAGGTTGTGTGATAAGGATCCAAATGATGCTTCTGGTTCAGGGGCATACATTTGAGACCAAAATGGTGTCTCCCAATTTAGGATTGAAGAGCATAGACAAACATATCATGTAGTTTATTCTCATGTAACAAGATCCAATTCTAGATATTTTAGTGATAATACTATAAAAAAAGTGTTTTGGTATTTTTAAAATATGGTCATTGATTTTTATAACTATTGAGTTCGACTCAAATTTTATCAGGTCCATGTATTATTCCCTATAATAATTTCATCATTTTCCCCTTATACATTAAATTTTACCAAAAACCATGAATAATCAGAATTATAAAAAATATATTTGACGTATAATAGAGCTCACTTTAAGGTTTTTATCGTAATAGGTTTTCATCTCTTTCATTAGTTGTTAAAGGAGAATAAAATAATGAAAGAAGAAGGGTGTTATACAATTTAATAAAATACGGTAGGAAAATTGTAAATATATATAATATGAATAAATAGAGATTGACATTAGATGTCTTGATGTTTATTCCATTATAAAAAA
Organism: Viscum album; assembly: GCA_963277665.1. NCBI lineage: Eukaryota > Viridiplantae > Streptophyta > Magnoliopsida > Santalales > Viscaceae > Viscum > Viscum album. The sequence goes on from OY728131.1 coordinate 1,293,525,159, forward strand.
AATTATAATTCCATGTGATGGAAATTAATTTAGTGTGTAACAATTTTTAACCTATTTTTAATGATGAATGAACCTTTCTTGATGTGAATAACAATTTTATAAAAACATGATTCAAGAAACAAAACTCCTCGTAAAATGAACTAGAATGAATGTTGGGAAAGAAATTCACCATGTAATATCATAAATTGATGTGTAATAGGTGAGAAAACCCAATGATAGATTAGTAAATAACTCAATTATAATGTATCTTAAGGTATCTATGATGACCTGGACCTGGGATCTTGTGCATCAAGACCTGAGACAGGATCACCTCAATATATTAAGAACATTCCTTGATCACCAAAGTAAAGAAACTAGTGATGAGGATAAATATAATCATTGGATATTATTTTTATGTCAAACGTAACATCCAACTACATTAAATAAAATTGAGAATTTTATTTAAAATATAAATCGTGATTTATAACAAAATTCAGAAAATATTAAAACAAAAAAATGAACTCTAAATAAAACAGCAAGGATCCTAACATGATTTGAAAAAAAAATACATTTAAAATCCACGGTGGATGGTCCTTATACTCCTAAAACACATAGAAAAACATTTTACCATGGACAAAGACCTCAATCTCTTAGAAGCATCCAATGAACATCAGATCATTTACCATACATCACAACATAAGACATTTTCATGCATACCGAATGTGAAATTAGGGGTGAGTATAAAAATCCATAGTAAAATTTCATAAAATCACCCCCATTGAATAGCTTGTAGGATATACTCCCAATCATGAAAGCCATGCCATTGAAAATATGTTAGCTAATTTTAATAAAAATATTTTTATTAGAAATAATAGTGAAAGTAATGAATCCAATGAAAATAAAAAAAATATTATTTTCCAAAATAAAGGTAAATCATCTAGGTTCCACCAAATCATCTAGAAGTTAGATATCTAATATAATCTATGGAGAAATGAGTAATAAAAAAATTATAACAAATTAATATTTATGATGACTACATATTCCAATTATGGATCATCACAAAACTAAGTGTTTTATGAATATAATAACCATCCATTTACATATATCACATAAATATGGAACATTCAATCCATTTCATTACCCATACCCTCTATCTATGCACAACACATTGTGGTTTTTTCTCACACACAAGTTCCCAAAAAAAAATTAACTCCTAGTTTTTTTACCCAACAACATATTAATCCTAATATATAATATTAATCCAATCCATAAAAAACTAAAACCATTTTTTTGACACACCATTTAAAATTAAACTCATGTTTTATGTTTAGAATTAAATATTTGACAAATCATCAGATGAACACCCCTGAATGTTATTCGTAAAAAAAAGATCCATGCTCTAATAATCATATGTTTCTCTCAAACATGGTATATGCGATGATTGGATATTCTCATACCCCTCCCACAACACCAGTTTTCCATACACACACACATACACAATCTAATCATACTCAAAGTAAACATTCCAACATGAAAGAATAATTAAATGAAATGAAAAGATATTTTAGATTTACATGGTTTAGATAAAAAATCTTACATCCATAGAATAACACTAATTCCTTTTTCATTACCTTAAAAAGATATAAATATTTAAAATATTAATCCAAAATAAAGTAAGATAATAGATTACATTGTTTCCATATCACAAAATAAAATGTATAAGTTATTTGATACCATATTTATAGTGGTTCTCATCCATTCATCTAGTTTATCTTGAATACAGGGACAAAAAAAGAACCCCATTTGAACCATATTACTTTAGATATCTTATTTATGATTATAAACAATTTTTTAGTTAGTATAATAAGAAATTCAAATAAAATACTACTAAAAAAACTTAAATAATATTGAAAAATAACCATTCCCCAGTATAAACCCAACAAAAAGTCCACTATTCAATAATTAAATTACCCATGAAGAGGTGTCTTATCACTAAACCAGCCATCAGACTGAACCAACATTCAATGTTTCTCCTAGTTTTATGATTCATGTGTTTGAAACTGGCTTCACAATCTTATAAATTTCCCACATCAAGTCCATTTGAAGGAAAACATTGAAAACTACTCAAAATCTTCAAAAAAAATGATCTTCCTCCTATAGGAGTTCCTTCTCCTCCTTTGTCTCGCCCAAATCCCACTGAGGTATAACATTACCTCATATATTCATAGACTAACACAATCCTGAAAATGGCTGGTAAATTTTATATCCCAACTATCTTCTATAGTTCAAGATCTCTATACTTTAAAAACATCCAGATGATGTAATTGTTTCGATCAATGTGCTTCATCCTTGTATGGAAAACAAGATTTTTAGAATTTCAAATTTAACTCTAGATATCAATGAATAATACACCACAAACATTCCCTTTCTTTGTTCTCCAATAAATACCCCAACCATATCATTTTTTCCCTGAATTTTTTTCTACGACATACTCTTCCTCCATTGTGGATAAGGCCACCACCAGTTGCAACCATGACATATAACTCACTATTATTCTTCAAAATGTTAAAAAAAATTGGATGTACTCTTCAGAATATTTGAATCTCCACAAAAGTCTACATACACATATAAAGTCATCAAATTGTCCCTACTAATTCAAAATTCTATATTTTTGGTTCCTTTGATATATAGTATGGTCAATTTCATTTATTTAGAGCATCCTTTCTTAATATTTAGCTTGAAACGACTAATCAATCTCACTTCATGAGCAACAATGATGTGATTAATCACTTTATAGTATATCACGAATCCTAAAACTAATGAAAATTCAGTTATTTTTATATTAATTTCTCATGTTTCATTTTTCGTGCAAGTTCATAGGAATGATATTAGTTCCTATCAATAAGTGATAAGACCATCTTACCTGAGGACATACCAAATCTGTTAATAGTGTTCTGGATGAAATCCCTTTGAGATAAAAAAACTTATAGATGTCTTGTACAGATCAAACAAAATATACCAAATATTTTCTTTTGAATCAAATATCTTTTATCTTGAACATTATTCATAACTATTCTATCATATTTTGATTCCAACTCATGTCTAGACCCACTAGATTTATATCATCCACAAACATGATAAACATGATGAACCTCCCATCCTAAAAATTATTTTTGTAGATAAAGTGTTCCATGTTGCTGTAAATAAATCCATACTCATCAATGAATTCATAAAACAACTAATTCCATTTTCCTTCACTCATGTTTAAAAAAATAAATACTTCTATTATATTTGTACACTAATTCATTATTTTATTGATCTATGAAACCCATTGGTTTCTTCATGTAAATATCCTCTCCTAAATATTTATTAATAAATTATATCATTATGTCCATTTTATCATAGTGAAAATTAACAACTATAACTATACTATTCATTTTATATATGGTCATTTTTTGTAACAACTAGTGAAAATATTTTAAGGAATACAATCCCTTATTTTTACTAAACCCCATTCACCAATAGGCTCAACATGAACTTTTTCACCCTATTAATGTATTCATTCAAATAGAATGCCCAATCATTATCTAGTTCCTTAATTATTTGTATTATGTTTTTTGTCTCTCATGTTTTATTAATATTCATCATATCTAACTCATCCGTCATGCATAACATTCAATAATTTGAATCCCTCAACCATAATTATTCTTCTTGGATGATGGTTTTAGCTCTATCCACATGAATAAAATTATAAAATTCATACACGAAACTCTATTATACATGGATATATATAGAAGATATCAAGAATATATCTTCTCTCAATAATATGTATTGTACTACTCCATCTGATATTATTACAATATGAGAATTACTTTATAGTGCCCTAACCCAAGCCTCAGAAAACCTTCATATATCTAGTAAATTATCCATTTCTTGATTTATGAACTTTTAGTGATTTATAAATTATATAGAAAGTTTTTATTAATATAGTTTTGATCTTGATCAAAATTTACATGTTCAAATGAATATTTAACAAATATTTTATTATTGTAGTTCTTATTGGACTCTGATTAAAAATCATGAAAAATATAAGGGTCTATGAAATGAATAAATTAAGATATACATGTAGAAAATCATAGATGAACAAGATTAGAAATGAATCTATTAGAGAGAAAATGTGAGTGCCTCTGATTAATGATAAGATTGCTAAGACAAGATGATGATAGTTTGGACATGTTAGAATAAGAACTAGTGATGCACATGTTAATATAGTGAACTTAATGAAAAATTAACTTATTAAAGGATATAGGGATAGTCTTAAAATGAACCAAAAAAACAATTAAATATTATATTACTACATATGAATTAGTGAAATTATTGAATTTTATACATAAAAGTTTCATTTTTTGATCCATTTATCCAACCCAATTTAGTTGGGTTTAATCCTTGTTTGTTGTTTTTAATATTATTGTGTAATATTTAAATAAATATTATTAATTGTTAAAGTTTTGTTATTTGTGTGAGACCTGATTGAGGAAGAGAAAATTTTAGATTTGAATTACTTTTCTCTTATCGTCATCCTAAGAATAAAATCGGTATTTTTCATCTCCATATACAACAAAAAAGCATGTCATGGATTTTTCCTTATGTTTATCATAATCCTTACCATCCACATGGACATATGAAAGGCTCCAAAAAAATTTGATATTATTGAGTTCCACTATTTTTTCAAGCCATCACACACATATAATTTCATTCCCCCTTGGTGATGATGTAGTTCTATTATCTATGTATGATTCATAGTAGAATACATATGCTAAAAAAATAGTTGTACATTTATGAATAAAACCACATGTCCCATTACTATTATGTTAATGTCCAGCCCATTATTCGAGACAAACCATTATTATTTAAAATAATAATTATATTTTAATTAAGACTTATAACTGTGTAATTTTATAAGTTCTATAAGCAATTTATTCTATAATCACCATCATTGCATGAAATTAAGAATTTTTTCTTTCTTTTTATATAATTATTCACCATTTACATACACTAAAAGAACAATTAAAATAAATTATATTTATTTTTTAGAATTGAAACTAAAACAGTCATAATGGAATCATTAATGAAAGATACAAATTTTTATGAGCCTCCATTTGATTTGATAGTGGTGGGTCTCAAAATATATTTTTAAAAAATGCAATAAATTCTAGATTTTTCATTTCTTCATAATAATATTGAATAGAATCATCAATTATTTCCCATCTATGAAACTCTAATAATTATCAATATATGAATGATCCAACATCAACATTCCATTAATTTCACATAATTTCTTGTTTTTCTCAATGATATTCAAAATTTGAAAATTTTGTGAAACTAAACTCTCATATCTTTCAATTTCAGAAAATTTCACTCTATATAATTTTTCAATCGTATTAATGGTTCATTACTTCTATAAGAACAACAATTGACCTTAGAGAGATGTTCAATACTTGTTTTTGAAGGTTGTTCCACACCCTACCTCATCCTTCACTCTTATAATGATTAAAATTTTCCACAAACATAGTATGAATTGAACTTCCTAGAGATCAATGAATCTTCAATTCATCATCCAAAAAATAACATTTCCCTTCAACATGATCACCCTAGACTTATTATCTTCCATGTATTTCTTTTTAAACATCCTAGAAATATAATTTTAAATGTATCCCTTCTTTGTAATATAGTGAAATAATGGCATAGAATCAATACTCATTAATTACAAGAGAACATGGAAACTTGGTAGTAAAGTAATAATACCTATAAAAATCAAACAATTACTGGGACTTATTCATTCAAAATTTGATCATTTACGAATTTCCATTTTTCCTTATAATTTTTTCTTTGGATGGACACTATTTATATAGTTCTAACATGTTGGTTTTGTACCAATTTATTATCATCAATTTATTTTATATTACTTATCATCTAATTTACTCTAACAACTATGAGGTGAAGACCATCCTCTTTCGTATTTAAAGAGTTAACTTATGGATGTTTCAGGAATTACCATACATTTATGTTATTTATTTATGATGATAAGATAAATAAACTCAAACACCATGTCATATTTTATGTAAGAATCCCTCTTGGTAGTTACCATAAAAACCCAACGCACTAGAATGAACAATAACAAAAAAAATTGCTCAAAAATCATCAATTCATATAAAATTAACAGATTCAAATGAACATCGAATCATATTAAAATCATTCACATTATCCAACACTGATATTTCTTATAATAATAACATTTTGAAAAATATTTTCATCATAATCATCATTTTCACAGTCATGGTGTTATAATAAATTTCTACCAATGTTTTCATGAACATTAATTATGTCTTCACCTCATATATGTGAAACCAAACATTCGTAGCCAATGACATCTGAATGTTTCTAAGTGCCTTTCTATCCAGCATATCTGATTTAATTTTTTTAATGTATTTCTGCTTAATTATAAAAATGGAAAATCCATGTAATTATATAGTAGATCATACACCCTCAATATTCTCTAGAATCGAAATTTTTTCATTTCAAAAAACTTATATCTTTGAATTTCTACATGAAAAGTCATACCTTTCAATATAATTAATCCTATAAAATTGAAAACATGTCATGATAGGAAATGAATTTTGTCTAATAAGTTATTGAGTGTTATTTTTCATGCTCAAAATGAATATGTAATGAAACATTCTATAGTGGCACTGGAGCACTGAACATAAAACACACACCTTCATATGCTCGTAAGAGTGTAGAAAAAAGCATTATATTCTCCTAAGCATATATTACACCGTAAATTGATAGATTAGAATATAAGATGTTCATACACCCTATTCACTACACCATGTTTTCTACACAAAAACACACACTTCATAAAAGATAAATAAAAAACTAAAATATAAAAAAATAAACAAAGGAAAATAAATATCACTCTAATTTTATGTGGTTCAAAAAATTGGTCCTATATCGATTATAAAAACTTTTACTATTTTGGTTTCTATTAAAAGATTTAATGATTTAAAAAATCATTCTGAAATACTATATAATAATCGATCTCCTTATTCTCATGTCACATATCCACATGTGCATGTGGTCCCACTCCTCCTTTATAGTGACTCCCAACAAATATTCTGGGTACACCATCATCAATGATTTACTAAAAACTGATCATTGGAACCTAGTGAATAATAATATTCTATTATAATTGATTAGAAATCACTACAATTGGTTTACCTAGAATGTTACATATAATATTATAGTTGCACTCGCATCATTAAAAAACTAGCCACTTAAAATAAATATCAATTGCAGAAATCCATTTTATTGTCATCATATAATCATTGAAGATTGATAATACCCCTAAGTTAACCATCTGACTGGAACAACATTCATAATTTATTGAATAATTTTTTCATAATATGTTACTTGAAACTAGATTTAAAATCATAATATTTTATACTAAAATACCTCAAATTCAATATTTCTCACATTCAATGAAATTATTTGTTAAATATGTATTTTATAATCACACAACATAGAAAAAAACCTAAATTTATCTTAATCAGAAAAAATATTTATAATAATACACTTAGTATTGTAGTAGATTTTCCCACTATTAATGAAAAGTATTCAAATAAACCCAAACCCTGTGATAAATGTTATCTATAATAATATAATCCCACCAACCCTATATATAATAATAGGAATCTATGGGTTTTCAAATAACAATATGAATCAAAATATCAAAAAATATCAATCTAATCAAATACAAAATTACTATCTAAAGTATAGATTAATAAGTAGATCAAAATACATATGAAATCATTAAAATCAATCCCTTGATCCATAAATATAAAAACCCTAATTTTTCTCTCAAGAATCCCTGATATGTTTTAAGGTCATGTTAGAACATTTAAATTTGTTTATGGGTGGATAATTAGGATTCAAAAAACAAAATTATATAACAAAATCCCAATATTATGGTCAGGTATCACAATCCCCATGACCATACAAGTGTCACTACCTTTCCCATATGGATTGAATAGTTCAACTGCATGGTCCTTAGACCCATGAAATTACTAAGTAACATTATTTTTTCCAACTATATTAATTTCATCATGCCTCTACATAGTCCTTTAGATTATTCAGTAATTGCCCAAACTACACTAGGATTTCAAAATAAAATCATGTTAAAAATAACTAAAACAAAAAATTAGTCTTACCTATCTAGACCATTATATCAAAATTATCTCCACCCTAGATTTTTTAATCCCAAAAAATCTCTAGGTTTAATTACCATTGAATAACCCTAGGAATTATTGTTTTATATAGTCTTGTATTTCTCATGTATCTTACAAAATTGGTTTACCCTTCCAAAATACTCTCACCAATGGAACAATCTGATATATAATGATATTTTAATTCTTACCATACATATCTCTCCAAATCAACTTCAATATAATACATTTCATGAGATAGATTTTGTTGGAACTTCCTCTACTGAGAGATATAAAACACCACATTTAATGTATCATACATTGATGTAAGTTCCAAATGATTTAATATATCTCTGACAAGATCAACTATCTCAAATACACAGACATACCAATGATCTATCTTCCCTTTCTTATTATGTTATTTGTGTCATATCCATGAGAACACACACAAGAAGACTCAATCAAGAAACCTAAATTATAATGATCACTATTTATTATTAGTATAAGTCTTTAGTTATGTTTTCACAATATCTACTATATTATAATGTCTAAATCCATAATCTCTTATATGAAGTGAGATAAAAAAATATCTCTTAACTCATCAAAATAAAATAGTTACTGGAATGGTATTTTTTATAGTTATTCAAATTGATCCACCCTAATTGACGCTTGATGATAATTTTTATAGGAAAGCTCAACCAATGAATACTTTTCCTACAATTATATATTAAAATTATAAAATTAACTCTCAAATAATTTCATATAAATTATATAGTCTATTACAATTTCCCATTTATCAAACAATGATAAAACATGCGTATCTTCAGTTGAGTATCCATTTTATTTTGTAGCGCGCACTAAAATCCCATTGTCAATCAAGGAACTCTATCAAAATTTCAATATTAATGATGTATATAAATCATAAATACTAATTATATATAAAACATAACTAGGTATTATATCATGAAAATTTCTTAAATAGACATTAATTGGTCCAAATTCCTAAGATGATACACAATCACCCATATCAAATCATGATTCCTGGATAACTTAGGTAAATTGGCCACATAATCCATCACAATGTCTACAAATTTCCAATTTATTATAAAGAGTGGATGTAATTCTCATAGGTCATTAACTCTTTACATTCATCCATGGAAAACAAAAAACTCCATGATACATGATATAATACATTTCACATTATCAATATTCACCAAAACCATTTTATTGTTTCATGATGAATCTATGACAAAAAAAAATAAATGGGGAACTATATTTATGGAAAGTACCCATAATATACATCCAATAAATTGATGTAAATTAACACTATATCAGAAATAAAGTGTTGATTACATCATTAAACACCACTCTTTAATGGACTTACGATGATTTATTGAGTAACTAATAATCCTAAAATTGAAATTGGTTATTTTATTCTCCTTTACATGGTCCATAAAAAAAGTAATCATTATAAAGTAATAACATTATGATTCATTAATTAAAATATTCTATATGATTATATTCCATCAAGATCATTGGAAACCAACAGTTCTCTAATTATTTCACAATAACAATATTTGTATTCTTGGAATTTGTAACAATATTATCCTTTACGGGAATATATTATAACTTAAAATTAAAATTCTAATGATACAATAACAATCCTCATTACATTAAATTAAAATCCCACTATGAGAAATTATATCTCATACTTTTAGGATCTAAATATACCATGAATCACACACCAAACATGTAATGTATTCAGCTTCTCAATGCATGAACAACCACTTTCATTTCCATGTGATGCCTAACATATTTTTTTTTCTATATGATCACAACTTCATAGATTCATATGAAAACAAATTAATCCGATAAATTGAGCACACCTAATCCAATCTCTTAATACTTCCCATTTCACTAACAATTTCTCATGGGACACTAGAAAGGTCAACATTGGCATAGACTTCAACCTTCGATTTGTCACATAAAAAATAATTTCCAATCATTTTCTACTATTACTTTAAAAATTTCTTAGTCAAAACCATCATCAAATATGAAAACATCAATGATTATTGAAGGAACCATCATTAGTAACCTACAAATAAAAGTAATATTTAATGACTGAAAACATTTTTTCTGACTCCCTTGAAATCTTTGTCTCATATTTACTTGATAACCTCGAGACACCTTTATCATAAATCATGTTCCCTCTGAACATTACATCATGCATAAAAAATTAAAAATTAAATAGCTTAACATATAATGTTTTCTTCTATATTATTTATTGTAAAATATTAAATTTCATTCCATGATTTTCCTGTAATCCAAAATAAAATAGAATTTCTTCATATAAGAACCATTTTAAACGATTCAATTAATTTGTTAAATATATTATTTTCCAAGGAAATAAAAATGGTGAGCTCAATAATAAGACACAATAACATCACCAAAAACATTTAATACTTATAAATTCTTGTCAAACAAATATTTGAAATGTTAATATTATTTAAACTCATATGTAGATATCTTTATCATAAAAAGTATTTAAACAATACTTATCTTCCTTAAATTGATCAAATGGATAATAGACCCATGGCAAAAAGTATATTTTATTCACCCTCACCTAATTCAACATCAAGGATTTATTACATAACCACAATATACTACATTAATTTTTAGAAAATATTATTTTCAATTACCATTGATAAATATATTATCAAATAATCATTATTTTTTTAATCATTCAATAGAATCTCAAGCTCACATAGATCAATCTGTGTTATATGATACAAATGTTATTATATTCATCATGTCTGAAGAAAAAAGTTTATCTATTAATTTATGTATCATTGTAGGGAAATAAATATATGTATTTTTTTAAATATCTAATAAATACTTCACTTTTTTTATAAATCAATGAAAATATTAATATTATACTAATTCTGACACCAATCTAGTTAATTTTAATGTTAAATCCACAAGGTCTTAAACAATAAATCTTTCACAACTATAATACATATATCACTAACCTTGAAAAGATAGAATAATTATATGGGGTGAATTAAAGGAATCCTTATATGCATAGTAGTTTACATGGGACTTGAATATCAATATCCTACCCATAAATACTATAAAATATTTTGTGTTCTTATCGATAACTCGGAATTTTTATATGATATCCTCATCATGGAACCCAGAAGAATAATATGGAAACATAAACCCTCATTATCCCTTTTTTATAATATATTTCATAATCTTTTGGGAATGATATATAAAATTCACAGGATGATTTAGTTATTTTAAAACTCATGTTGATAGAAATACCTCATATGAACTTGTATCAAATATTTAAGAAACCATATTTGATGTAATAATAAAAGTACATATCACGGTCATAGGTCATGCCTCAGAATCCTTTGACACACACTATTCAACAAATAGTTTTCCCTATTACTTCTATGTTTGGGAATATCATGTATTTAAACCATTACTCAATTGAGTACCAAATCTAACATTATTTTATTTCTTGAAAAACTACTTTGGTCATTTCATCAAGTTAAAACCTCTAGCACTACCTCCTTGAGAGAAAATATTAAATATATTCTAAAAATACAAAAGATTCATATACTTATGACAAAACATATATTTGTTGGGATAATCACTATTTATGTTCTTCAATATTTTTAATTGGTATCACCTATGTTATCTCCCCCTTTGGGAAAAATTGAAATTCAAATATTTACTCTTACCACTCCCCAATTTTGAATAATCAAACATCATTTTCTTCCTACAATTTTTTTGTTCCCAAAAGTTTATTAAAGAACGAATTCAATATCATAACATTCATAATATACACATCATCTCTAGTATACTTATTTAAAACCATTGAATACGTAAAAAATTAGGTAGAATCACCCTCAATTGAATATCTGGTTGAAGAGTCATCTAGAACCTTAATGGCTTGAGACTAACAATAATGATAAAATCTGGTACAAAGATATCCAACATCAAAAATTGAAAATCATAATCCCATACTATCATATTCCCCTAATCTAACACCTATAATTCTATACATTTATTTTTCAATGTCTTTCAATATAAAACTATTGAGTGAGTATCATATATAACCCAATCCATCTCAATTAATCATGAGGAATTATATCCAAAACCTTGTACCTCCACATATGAGTTTCTCCCTTAAGATTGTTAACTGAAATATCGACCATTTATATCATAGGGTATTGGAAAAAGAAGAATATTAATTTAACCCATTATAACCATTACTTTTCATACTATACACCACTATCACCCCTACATATATAAGTGTTATACATCTGAAACTGTAAACCAAATTATATTTCATTAGGTATCTCTCTATCTTCTCCCTTAACAAGAAAATAGATAACATGGACACATAAATATTTTTAAAAATATTCATTACATTTATATATTATTATTCTCAAATAGGAACACTTCCCATGTTTCTAGTAACTTTTTTATGAACAATCTCTCTTGGTAGAGTCATACCTACAACACCATAGACTAAAAATATAAAACAAATCACTACATAAAAAGTTTCTCTAAAAAATTACATAGACTAAAACATAGGATCTTTGATCAATGAATATGCAGATATATTCATCATCTAGTTATTTTTTATTAAACCAAATTTCTCACTATCATAAAGCATTAAAACGATCCCATTAAATACTAAATAACTTTCAAAAATAAATTTTAAAATAACTTTTGAAAAATTAAAAAAATGTGGTTATAATGCACATGTATATTATATATACACATACCTATAATTATTAATTAACACAACACCCTCCACATCTCATTATGGTTATTGTTACCTTTAAGTCATAATAGACTAATATCCTAAATGAATACTTGTGATCACTTTCCCAACCCAACACTCTATTAAATCAAGTATCACTCTAAAGAGATTAGTTAAACCTTTTGTTAGTAACTATTGAGTTCTATATATCATAATTGTAATAACCCAACCCATTGGGGGCCCACTTTGGTTGGTGATAATCATATTGTGTCACCCCATGCTTTCCTCTAACAACATCGGTGTTGGTGACTTGAACTAATAAGATATAGCAATGATCAAAGTGTTTATCCTATAATAAAAAGTAACATAAGTTAATCTTCAATAGTCAATAATAGAAAGAATACTATAATATATATATATAGTCAATATAACTATATAAAAATGCATTCTTAGGACATTAGATATCCAGAAGAAATCCATAAAAGATAAAAACCAAAAATGGAAATACAAAAGAAAAAAAACCAATAGGTGTTACTAATTCCAAGAATAAGATTTCAACTCCTCACTACATGGTCTCCTATAATTAATTCAACCTAAAAAACATCTCCTCAGTTGTATTACAATTAGATATAGTGTTTAATCATCATCAACACGACCATCTACCCATATATATGGTTTATATCTAAAAAATTAAACATATGTATAGACACAACACATGTGGGAATGATTCCCCTACATGGATGAGAATAAATATACCCAGTAGAAAACATAAAAAAAGTTTAATATAAAGAATTATGTTATTACAAACCTATGAAAAGGTAACAAATAAATAAATAATCATAAGGAAACACCAAATATACTCTAATGGAAAGTGGAAAACATAAAATAATCCATAATTTCAAATCTTAGTTCCCTGATGGATCATATCACATTGTAGCCAAAGATACAAGGTTAATTAATCTCATAAATATCAAATTAACAATTGATTCCAGGATATATATCAAAGGAGGCCATAAAGACCTATATTTCTATCAGAACATAATATAATACAAAAATAATGATATATCATAAGAAATCAAACAACTAATCTACATTACATTAATCACATCCACATCAATACTTAGAAGTAATAGTAATTGGGGACATATTCCTTATAGAAAAATACCTTAGTCGATAGGTTTGCTAACACCAATTGAGGACACATGACTTGGTGTCTGAAGTGTGGATCGATCAAGAGGGTTACCTACTCCACGAGTCGAGTATCCAAATCCTATCACAATAGTAGAATTACTAAATCTAGTATCTAAATATGGTTTATTCACCTAGGGTACACTCATTGTCATCTCTACATAAATATGAAACTTCATCTTCTCAAACACCACGAATTTAATCCCCAATGAAAAATTCATATTTACAGTCAAATTTTATAGGGAAAAACTATTAAAATGGACAACTTATTCATCCAAAACATTAACCTGGGTAGAATGATATAGAGAATACAATATTTTTCCGATTGAACATCATTGCTTCATTGAGACATAATGTTTATACCTTGACTGTAATAAAGTGACATAGTATTCGGTTTCTCAACATAGAAGAGAGGATGAGTCCATAGAGACCGGTTTTTACAATTCATTTTAATTTTTAATCTATAAAAATAATGATTTAATTTTTTTCTACTCCAATTAAAACCCTTAACCTTAATCATTTGTTTAAAAAATGAGTGGAAAATTAACACATCATTTTTTATAGTTTCTGGTCAATTTATAGGAACCCTAATATTTTCCCAATATTTTTATTCTCCCCAACTATTGATTATTAAAGATAAAAATAATTGTGAAAAACATACAACATGAGTGTCAAGTCACACTATTCCTGTCCTATTCCACACTGGAATGATTAGTTTCTAAATGGTATCACAGATATATTGAAATAAGAATGTGAAATATATATTTAAATATTTTTTTGCTTCATCACTATAAGGCCATGATCATACTTCACAATCCTCTAGAATATTTAGAAATAGATTGATTACAATGTGATGTATCTAATAATAAAACATAGATAATATCATTAAATTCTTGAGATAAATAGGATATAAATGATATCTTCTAATCATCAGGCCCTAGAATCTCTTATTCACTCTTTTTTTTATACTTATCTAAAAAATGGAATTTATCCTCTCTCTTAGACCAATCCTTATATTCACAAAACTCACAATATATGATTTAGTTTTATTTAAAAACTAATTTATTAATCTTTATTTTCAATACTACTTTCAATAAATGTATATAGCACAATCCTCTTTAGTTACTCAAATATTTACCATGAAAACCATGCACTGTGATTTGAGAATATTTTATACATTTTCTCAATATCATGTCTCTAATACAGTTCTAAATCTATGATATTTCACTCCTAGGTACTTAATATAAACATTTTATATTCCTCTCAATCTTCAATCAAAATAAAATAATAATTCAAAAAACAAATTCATAAATTTCCAATTAAACCATTATTTTTCTTTTTACTAAAACAACTAAAAGTATATAGAATCATAGAATAGTTCTTAATAGCATAACTCAATAGATTAAATGTTTTGATTGAAAATCACACCAATAATCATTGTATTAACTATTTAATGTGATTATTTGAAAAATAAACTAATAAAACATCATCTCATTAAAAAAATATACTGATTTTATACGGAATCTGCATCAATAAATATCATATTTGAATTCCATAGTTATAGTTCATATAAGCCATAATTATTATTAAATTATATATAAAAAATGATTAACCTTTTCAAAATCATTCATGAAATAACTTAAATCACAATTTTAATGTGTTATTTTTGACATTAAAGATCAAATTTATTATTTTTGGGCTCCACTTAATTATAAAAATGGATTATGGAAACATATAATAATTATAATTATATAAAAAAATCCTTCAATCCCCATACATATGAATTCCTTCTAGATTAAGGAACTCTATACATATGTTATTCAAGCATATGCATTAAGAAAATTTAAGAATATGGTGTCCGGTCATCATTATACATAAGAAACAATGATTTTAATAAGAATATTTATAATTATGATAATAATATATATAGGATCAATTATATTTATGAGAAAATGATTCATATGTGTACCTTCAACCTCATTTCTCAGTCATTCTTATCGGAATGAATTTTCTAAAAAACCCTCTCCAAATTTAATTATACATATTTTAATGATGCATTAAATATATTATAATATAATTTTTTTTAATAAAATATTGATTGAAATGTTATTATTTCTGGATATTTTGATAAATATATTTAATTAAGGAAAATTTTGAATTGGATCATTAATTTTAATATTTGGTGAAAATTACATTTTTTCCATTTAAAGGACACAATAAAATTTTCTCCACACATATTATTTTGTCACTAATTCAAAAAAAAATATTTAAATAATTATTCACTTAATTGGAAATAGAATTAATTTATACCAACCGAGATATATCATTCATTTGATTAGAGTAAATGGTCCATGAATTCAAATCTGGACTGGACTCATCAAATTAGACACCAATTCACTATTTGGGATACATTTGCTTCAAAGGCACTAAGATGAAGATTAAATTTGAATTTCATATTGGTGATAAATTCCAAAAACAAATCTACCATCTATAATAATAGACTGTTAATATATTTTAGCGGTCAACAAGTTTTGTTATTTAGATTATAATAATTGGGAAATATTTTCATTTAACACACATAACCCTATCCACTCCTAACCTCTATAAATACATATATTTCCCATTTATAAGGGATTTACATGAAGAAATAGATTTTGGAAGTATTGGAGGTTATTTCACTCAATTTTAGAATTATTTTTAGATTGTAATCTCTTAAAATAAAGATCCCTTAATCAAAGCCTTCTTGTTCATGTTGTAATATTTTTTTGTTAATAAAGCATCCCTTTATCTTCTATTTTTTCTATTATTCTCAAATTCATAAACCATTTATTTAATTATTTCCTCTCAAAATGATTATTGAAAATGATATTGGATTATACCCTTTTTGGACCCTCGTACAGTGAATATGAATATATGATAAATACACCATGCATGGAAGATTTGTTTTTATTATTATTTCATATAAATCTTACCATATTCTATTTTTTAAAATATATGAAATTTTAAATTTCAATTAATATTATATATGAATTTTTTAGAAGATGTGTTGTTTTTTCTTCATAGGTTTGACCTTCCATCATTACCCCTAAAATTAAATGATTGTCATGATATAATTGTTTGGAATGTGTTCATGTGTCCCACTAGTACTTTTGGGATACTTGGAGTTTTTTAATCCAATCCCAGTCCAACCATGGAGTATACATTTGTATCTAATCTATTTTATACAACTCCACTGGGTGGGTGTGATCTCTCAACATATTTTTTTAGCCTTATTAAATTTAATTCAAGTTGAATTGAATTGAATTGTTAGGAGATGGTTGTTTCCTTCTCTATATGTAAATTCATCTGACTAAAATGGATAAATCCTTTATATAGAAAATATTTAATGGGTTGTAAGAACTCATTTGTTTTGAATGATAATGATAGATTGATTTTTAAAGGTATTGGATGCCTTGGATGATCTCCGCAGATTCTAATTACATTTGATTCCATTGAAATTAATACTTTATGGATCTTGATCATGGTAGTGAAAGCTGTGGACATGTTTACTCCTAGTATCATGATTTTGTTGGATATCCTAGGCTATGCTACCCTTTACACCCATCTTTCTTGGAATCACGTTGGATATGTTATACTAACATGAAACTTGGAATCCATCCATGTCTTTGCTGAGTTTCCATCGAGCTGCTCTTGGTACATGATGAGGATTCCATGGTCTTATATACCATGGATCCAGCCCTTTGTGGTCAGATACTAGATTACACAGTGTTGGCCGTTATCGATGTAGAAACATAATTAAATGGTGTGGTCATTGTGGAAATTATTCTATGATTATAGAGAGCCTTTATTGGTATTTTATCATAATTGTAAAACTGGATACTATAAAACCTTCTATATTTATGATTTATAGCTACCATTGTTTATTAGAGCCAAGATATTGTTCACATGGAGAACTATTTGAATGGAAATGATCAAATTTTAATTTTGAAACTATAATTTAGGAAGTATTATACTTTTTATACATTTCACATTGATTCTACTTATATTACACATGATGGGCTTATTGTAGACACCGTTTAGAGTGGCCTACAGAGTGTTATCTCACACATTGTTCAATCCACCATTTGTTTCATGGAAATACTTCATGTATGTAGGTAGGTAATTGCGATAGAATCCTCTATATGATGCATGACATGATCACTTTTTTTAGGAGAAAGGACGCACATGACTGGGCTAGGCTCAGGATTCTATCTGGATATAGTTATTTTTTGACTTTCTATATATTGATACATGTATTATACTACATGAATATTTCCATATATTTACCCCATTTTTTAATAAATACATGACATGATCATCAAATTTTATATTAATACTTCTATATTTGTTAATATTATTATAGTATTCAAGATGAATATCTTCCATCTATTGTTTATTGATTTATATTTTTCATCTGCTATGAACATATATGTTTTCACTACTATGATAAACTTTAAAATGATGGAATAGTCTTCCCACAAAGACACCAAAGTCCCCAACCACTATTTGGAATTCTCTAGAGTATGAGGGGGTATACTTGAGGTTGTGTGATCCACCAGATTAGGGAACCATTTAGTGTCACGTAGTCCATGTTGTAACAAAATGGAATCAAAGGGGATTTATTTTCTAGATTTAATATTTTGACACAATAGATTGGGGATTAGAGAGATTTTTAAATTTTCTAATGAGATGTTCCTTGGAGTATATAACCCATGTATAGGAAAAATTGACATTTCATAGAATAGAAAATGCAATTTTCTAAACTTTTCTTATTATGGGTGATTTGATTCCATCATTGGGTGACATAATTGATGTTTGATGTTTATTATGATTTCATATTATTAGTACATAGCCTAATAATATAATCGAATTATATCTCATGCATCATTTTTGGAACATTAAAATAATTCACATGCCACAAATTATGTCATGCCATATATGATGCACTCCTTGATTTCATGATATTATTATGTGTATCATGAGTGATATACCAATTGTTTCATACGTGATTTTTGAAATTCATTTATAATATTTTTTGTTACTTAGAGTTTGTGAAAAAACCTAAATAGTTATTTCCTACATCAACTACAAAATAAACCCTATGAAGTCAATTGTGGAATTTTTATTCATGGACCATTGGTTGCATGTACTGGATCATTTTATGGTTTAGATTATTTGTACATCACATTTTAGTACATGTGTTGTTAAGGACCTTATGGGTTAAAAGTGGTGACCCATTTCGTTTAACCATTTAATGAAAATTTTAGATGAATATTAAATTAGATGAAATGGAAGTTATGAAATAGATAACTTGAAAATGATTCAACTTTAGATTTGGTATTAGGAAATGTCCCTAGTTATTTTTATGACTATTCCTTTTTAACCCGTCTTGGATTTAGGACTAGGTATATATAGGTGCTAGTTTTTCCTTATAATACTTTAAAATATTTCTATATATATTTCTAGTACCAAGTGCTAAGACATTTTGTGATTATGTGGCACAGTGTTCCAAAAATTAATTTTATATAAATTTTAAATTTATGTTATATTTATCAAGAATCATTTATATAATTAAACATGATAAATCTTAAATGGAAACTCAGATCCACAATATGAGACCACAGCTTGGCATGTAATATGGTGTTTACAATAGGTGTGACCTAAAATGGGTCAACATGGGGCATTTAGACATCTCCCTCTTGGCGATACGTTATGTATATTATTTATTTATTTATTTAATTATTTTAAACATAAATATAATTTAAATAAATATACATCCATGTTGATTCTCTTAGGGTTAGCCTCATAATAATAGGATATGATGAGAGATCCCCTTTCACCTTCCATTGGTGAATTTCCTCATATGATGACAAAATGATAGATATGAGCATATTAGGATGAAAAGAATTCATCAATATACTTTAATCCTTAGAAATCATGTTCTTCGATGAAAAAAAATCCAATATATTGGTTAAACTCGTCAAATTTTGGATTATTCCAATTTTAATTAAGTTGATTGAGTAGACCAACCTATTCTACTGATCTGCACCAATTACAGCCTTCACATGCTTCTACATTCTATATTAAATCGTAAATTCATTGTTACTTATACCCAGATACCGCATTCATAATCATTTTCCAAGAATTCTTGGAAATTATCATTTGAAATATATCTAGTTCTTTTACCCTTGTTTTAATCACGTTCATCACTGGTTGGACCCGACGGTCCTGGTTCAACATTCTCGAGTGGTATTGAGCCTGATCAGACCACTTAAATCATAGAACTTAAGTGATTGAGTGATAGATCAATGAATTAGGAACATATCAACAATGATTATATGGTGTGGGTAACAATATAAACAACATCCAGTAGAGTTATCAATGTCCAAATGATCTGAGGCATTCATAGAGTCAGGGGATATGTGTGGGGATTTAGGAATTCTTGTTTTCAACCACTATGGGCTATAATTTTTCATATGCTTCTAGATCCACCATCCATGGGAATATATAGGGATGAATTTTAATTAGCAACTTCAAATTTGAGGTTTTGTTCCTGGATATGAGAATATGTGAAAACCTAACTACATGCCATGTACATGGATGAACACATGACCTATAGCCCCATGGTTGTGGTGGCTAGGGTTTTGGAAAATCATATGTATAAAACAATTTGTAGCCCTCCAAAACCCCGTATAACTCATCCTAGAGTAGATGATCCATGTGATGAATCACATAGGCCTGAATCTTTGTGGGAGTACACAGTCATGTACCAAAGTACATGGACACATGGTCGAGTACACAGACACAACCAAAAGACATGACTAGGTCCCCATTATCTAGGAATCTACATAGAGTCCACCTACATGACATTTACTACAACATGGACTAGAATATATGTGATGGGTAAAGAAATTTCTAGGAAGTGCAGCAAGACCACATGCAATGTGGGTCCCCTTACACATTGTGTACTACATGGTTCCTTTTTAGTAAACATCATGTTTCATGTCTCCTTCATTTTGACTTGGATTTTGGCCCGAGAGTACTCTATCCTATGTTTTTATCTACATATAATTTGATGGTTACCTTAGTTGTGGATTTTGGGATATGATTTGAACTATACGGAGTGTGAATCATAGTTAAGGGATACTCGACAATGGTAGTGATCACAGAGGATCACTAGATGAATTTCGAGTGGAACCATTCAGTGGAGCTAGGTGGTGGTCATCAATGTCTTCTGAGTGGTACTCCTCAATAGGGTTGGGAACTGAGTCCTCAAAGAATTTAAAATGGTACCATCTTGTAGAGCTGGGTAGTGGTCCCTCTAAATCATCTATGTTGTACCATCTATTAGAGAAGGGCAGTGGGGCCTCGATGACTACCTAGTGGTACCCTCTAGGGGATGGGTCCTCTATAAACTATTAAGAGTGTAATCATATTGTTGTACAAAGTCATGGGTCATATACCTAGATATTGTGTCCCATTTACTATGGAATATAATGATGTGGCATGATTTGACATTCAAAATTCTTTTTGAGCAAACACATGATGTGCTGGGTATCGTTGAGGTACTGTTGGGACTATTGGTGACTCTTCTTCATGGTATAAACTTTGAGTTCGATATCCCATTTCTCTCTTTGTTTGGGATTATTTTGACTGAGAAAATAAATATTCACCTATACCTATACCTTGATATTTGGTTACTCAACCTCTATGGGTTGTGAAGACGCGTGGGGTAGGTCAGGTACATTCTGTGTTTTACTTCCCATGTTTATATGTGTGTACTATCCTACAATATATAGATAATACTCGATGTTTAGTATATATAAAAACCATGTTGAGACACTTGTGTTTGTACAAGGTTACTCCCTTGGTTTGGGTAGAGATTTTCTCTTTCACTGTATCTTGCAACATGTGTACTATTATAATATCATTACATTCCTATTATATCTCTCACGTATCACTCTTCATCTATCAGGGTGTAGTTCTAGGTTTTTAAAAACTCACCCCTCCATGGGCCTTTCCCACACATATTGGGTCATATGAAGATCATGGACATGTCATTGGTGATGTCATAAGAGATTCAAGATACCTGGTACTTTAGGACATGTACAATGGTCGTAGTTTTGAGATCCTGAGTTGGGCTTTCTCAAAATAGTTTAATTTCCCAGATTTGATTGTTTATTACATATTTATGGTTGGGTGTTTATTTTTTCCCATTAATTTTGATTATTAACCATCGTACTCTTTTACACAAAAGTGGTTATTCATTTGTGGTTTACTTTATATCACTTTTTTTCTTTTCATCATTCTTCATCTACAATTCAATATTGAGTTCTTTAGGTGTGTTTACATGTACTTAAGAAAACGCCTCCCATTTAGGATATGTCTTCCAATTATTATCACCACACACTTGATTATAGATCTGAGGTTAGGGTAGTAACAAATTGATCCCCGACATGGTTAGGGTCATGATAGATTGGTATCAGAGTAGTTTATTCCTTAAGGAATTGTCTCGAATAGTCCCCTTTTGAAGATCTGGTTGGGATTAGTGAAAGAATATTTTTGTACCATGTGTGGCTATCAGGAAAAGTAATCCTGTGATGGTGTGGGAGGATTATGTATCAATTCACTTGTATATTTACTATATTCTTGTTGACATAGCATACTGAGAAATTGGATTTAGGGATCAATGCTATATACATCATGTAGGATTGATTAATTTATTATCCTTCTTGAGTAATCTCCCCATTGTTGTTATATATATATATATATATGATCATATAACCATTGTACAACATGATAATTTTAGGATTACACCATAAAGAAAGAAATCTGAGATAATAATTCTGGATCCTAATGATAATCTGATAAGCGATGATGCCACATTTCAGGGTCCATCCAACGAGCTTCTTGATTGCACCACGATTCATTGTTTCATTTTCACCCTTACACTACTATAATAAACTAGTTTTGTATTAAAAATTATGAATAGAATATAAAATTTCACATCATGTTTGATTCAATTGTTTTTTTATCAATTTTAAAAATGTAAATGTTACTTTTTTGATAAGTACATTGTTGGTGGATGTGATTTGGAGGGCCCATAAAAATGTTCATGAAAATTTTTCAAAAATATACAGGATCCAAGCACAAAAATATACTCAACTACATAATTATACTAAATTGTACTTCCAAATGGGATGATATTTTATATTATGGTCCAAAATAAAATTGTCTACATTTCATATGAAAACAAACATGTACCATTTTTCTATTATAGAGGCCAATTGAATTGATCTGTTCAAGGGATCTAATCTAATCAATGTCAAAATGTGGGTTTTGTATTTTGTCTATATCTCTAACTATGATTTTCCAAATGGTGGAAAAATTTTATTGGAGACATCCAGTAGTGGAATAAAACCTTTTTAGTGGGGTAAAAAGTGATATAAGATCATATGGACATCGAAAACCATGGGCAAATTGGTATTTCAAAATTAGGGTTCCCAAACCCACCTTCCACATTTCTTATAAACATGAACATTGGGATTCCCATTTGAATGTCAAACCAAGAGGGTGAATTTATTTCAAATTTACATTCTACAGGAGTCCTTTAATCCCCTTAGAAGATCAGGAGCTCTTTATCCTCATAGGGTGATTTGAAATGAAGAAGGATATCAACTCAATCTTCCTCCTCCTCAAAATGTCGTGCTAAACGGTGGGTGTTTGTTGTGAGGGAGATACACATCCCTAAAGAGAGTTCCATCACATTTATTAGCTACTGGTTTGGAGTAATATTTGTTTCAAAATATTTCATTCCATTTATCTTACCTTATTTCACATTTTAATGCTTTCTGATGAATATTATTGATTTTCTCTAAATTTCTTAATGATCAATATGAGGTTTTCAGTACGTGACTTGTGTTGTTCCAATTGGAAAATACAATAAACATTTTTTACCCCCATATTGAGATTTAATTTTTTTATTTTATTATTCCATTAATAAGTTTTTTAAACATGAAAATATGATTGTTATGTCAAGGTTTGTTTCTTTAAGAATTGAAATAAAATAATGGGAATTAATCTGGATTCTAATTAGCTTTCCCCAAATAATTACTTCAAACATCAATGAATTACTATAGAAAATGATCCTGAAATGTGTGTAGTGAAATAAAAACAACCCCTTTGACTCATATTTTTCAAAATCCACATTTTTTTCTAGTATTAAACCCTTTAAATTAAATTATTTTCTTAAAACTGTTTTGAAAACTACACCCTCTTTTAGTACATTTTATTACAAACTCACACTCTAATCCTAACAATGAACATTGATAGATGTACTAGGTTCTTAGATAGACTATAAAATCGTCTTTAAATCATATTCAATTTGAGGTTTCACGAAAATGATTTAAAATATTGGCACTATTTCTGGGGAGCTCTTTGGTTTTTAGTTCATGTTTATGATATGTTTTTATGTAAATTCTGTGAATATTGAATTGTTTTAAATTATATATATATATATATTTGTGTGTGTGTGTATTATTATTTGTTTACCGTGTAGGATTTTTGCATGCTGCATTATACTCTAGGAGATTACCCACCTTTTGAACCTTAACCGGAGGGGATCCTACTTCCGCGTGATCAGGAATAACAGGAGAACCTTTTCAATGAGGACACCCGAAACAATGAAACTTTTCTCAATGCTTCTCCTTCTTCAAGAAACCATATTAAAATAAACATAAATTGTATTACATGGATTGAAATTATAGAACAATAAAAATAAATAACATCACCTTATGTTTATATCCAACCCACTTATAATCAATTTCAAGGTGAGGAACCTAATTTTGAACTAAAATATGGTTTAATTCTCAAATTTATAAGATCTCATGGTCTTGCTAGAGAAGACCTACAAAAGAATTTAAATTAATTTCTCACTGTGTGTTTAATATTAAAACATGATAATGTGGTTAATGAAAAATTAAATCTTAGTTCATTACCATTTTCATTAGAAGATATTCCAAAACATTGGCTTTACTCTATTAATTCACCAATTAGAGGTTGGGAGGACATTAAAAACTTTTTTATGAAATATCCTTCCTAGCCTCTAAAACTGCAACTATAATGAAATAAATATATGAAACAAATAAATTATAAGTAGAAATGATTCATGAATACTAGTAATGATTTATGAGTATTTATTCAAGTTTCCCACACTATCAAACAAGTGATCAAATTTTAATTCAGTGTTTTTATGAATTTTTAATTCTTATTGATCAATATATGATTGATGGTACTACAGGTGGTGAACTAGTTTAAAAAACCACAATTACTAAAAGTACCATGATTTAGATCATGGTATAGAACACTCAAAAATTCGTTTTAGGGTCTGCTGTACCCATTCAAGGTGTCCACGAGGTACTAAGTCCAGATTCAAGAAGAAGGTTGACACGAAGATTGAATATGTGAGTACCCTTATTCAAAAACTAACACTTTCTTAGGGGAAATCCTAATCATCTCCTATGAAACATTATGGTATATGTTACTCAGACAACCATTAGTCAGACCAATTTCCTCAATTGATGGAAATATCTGAGATTTGTGAAGAGAATGTTTCAAGCCGTCCTTATATACAACACTTTAGGCAGTAACATTAATGTCCATCCAAACCTGCGAGGAAAGAAAAACAATCATATTGGAATGAGGGTATTCAAGCCAACCTCACCAATAATGGAATCATCTGGGGTCGAGTATTCATCAACCACCATCACCCCGAAATCCCCAACCACTCTAAAGGCTTTTCAAGTAACCCCCTCCGAAACCCGAAGCAAGCCTATACGACATATTTAAACAAATGGATATAAAAAATCTCCAATTCTAAAAATTCACCCACAATTCCATAAAATATCTAATAACATAAATAGTCCAAATTTCCAACATGGTGGGGGAAATCCAAAGTCTTGGGTCGGGTGAACTACCTTATCAACCAGTAGTTAACAAAAGTTATAAGGAAAATTCAAGTTCCATCACCCTTTGGAGTGGAAAAAACATAAAATCCAAATGACCCCTTCATTAGAGTCATCCCCTTCGGAGGAAACATTTATTCCAACCATATCAGGTGAACCAATTAGTAAAAATCATTTTCATGAGAAGAATCCCACACATAGAAATAATGATTAATTTAATCAACCAAAAATTCCCACCATTCCTATTACATTTCCCAAAAGGGCCATCCAACCAATAAAATGAAAAGAAAATGATGTAAATAATGAAATATTGTAAATTTTTAAAAAAAATGTTAACATAACCTTGATTGATGTCATAAAAAATACAAGATTCGCCATGTTTATAAATGGGATGTATACACATTAATAGAGGCATTTAGGTGATGATAAGGTACACATAGAGAGGAACATCAGAGCATTGATATACACATCACTTCCAACAAATTCAAGGATCCTAGAACATTCTAGATTACAGGCACCATAGGGAGGTATTCATTTCCCAATGTTGTGCTTGTTTTCGGATCTTATATAAATGTGATGCATCACTCAATTTACTCTCCATTTAATTTTATAAAACTTAATACCACATGAATTGATGTTCATCACGCAAACCAAACTACATCACATCCTTCTAGTGTGTTTGAGGATGTTTTTATTAGGGTTAAAAAATAATTTCTATTCCTAATTGTTATGTGCTAAAAATGGTTGATTATTGGATGAATGGACATTAAGTAGTTATATTGGGGAGTCCCTCCATAAAAACTTCAAAAGAAATTAATTTCTATAATGGAACCTTATCTATGGAGTCTGGTGGTGACATTTTCTAGATAAGAATCCTCGATTCCATCAAGCACCCTTCAGATGAACATTCCCATCTATTTGTTAATTCAATTCTCGTACTCCCTTCCCCTAAAACATATTTTGTTTCACCTAATCCACTTTTTGAGTATTCATCCCCAATTGAAATTCTGGTGAATGAATAAGAAATTTATTATTGTAGTGGTCTAGAAAAATATCGTTCATTTTTGTTAATTGATGATTTCTTGAACAATGAGGATTACATGAGCATCAATGATGTTGCAAAGCTTATAGAAGCCCATTTTTCTTTGGAGAATGATACCACTGAGATATCAGATGATATTTCTGATCTCTGACTTTCACACACACTCTAATTTATCCAAAATCTCCCAGAATATGAACTAAAAAAATAGTGTCAATATCTTAATTATTTTTATCATTTTAATAGAAACATGTTCTCTATCATTATTACTTTTTCACTACCTCCTGAATAGGAATTTCATCTTCTTAAAATTTTGATGGAGTATAAAAATGCTTTAGGACAGGCGCATTCTAACAGTCTAGGTACTATCCCATCAATTTTCACACATCATATATTATTAAATTAGGGGTCTAAACTAGTGAGGTAGGCACAATGCCAATTGAACCCTACCCGAAAGATGTTAAAAAGGAGGTAAAAAAATTATTTCCTGGTGGAACCAGTTACCCTATCTCTAATAGCCAATGTGCCTGTCTAGTTCATGTGGTTCCTAAAAAAATTAGTCTTACAGTAATTGAAAATGAAAACAATGAATTGGTTACAACTCATATTTATAATAGTTGGTGTGTCTATATAGGCTATTGATAACTAAACCAACATAGATGGAAGGACAATTCCTCATTTCTATTCTTTAACTATATACTAGAAATGCTAGAGGATAAATACCACTACTATTTCCTTGATGGTTCTTCTAGATACATTCAGATCCATATTTCCCGTGTGGATTATGAAATAAAAATAATCACATTCCCATTTGGAACATTTTCATATAAGAGGATGCTATTTTCTCTAGGCAATGCTCTAGGTACATTATAATGATGCATTGTTAGTATTTTTTTAGATAACCTGAATAATTACATGGATATTTTCATATATGATTTCGTTTTATATGGATCCTCTTTTGATGAATTCTTGAGCAGTATTAGTTCATTCTTCCATCGTAGTATTGAGAACAATCTTATATTAAATTATTAGAAATTGCATTAAATGGTATGAGAAGTTATTGTATTAGAAATTTTCATCTATTTGTATGGTATAGATGATAATAAATCTATAGTGAATGTTATTTCTTCCCTAACATACACTAAAAATATGCAGGATGTGCAGTCATTGATAGGTTATGTTGGATTTTACCATTGTTTTATTCACAACATTACTAAGATTTCACTTCTCGTCTCCCGATTACTCTAAAGGGAAACAAAATTGTATTTGTTAATGAATTTGAGGTAGATTTTAATATGTTAAAATTAAGTTCCACATCACCCCTAGAAATTCATCCACCTTGGTTGGATTTACCATTTCAGATCATCTATGACTCCTCTAACGATGTAGTGGGGGAAATATTATCATTAAGGATCGACTGAGCTCCACATGTCATAGCTTATACCTCACAAACACTAGACCCTTCCCAAGAAAAATACCAAAAAACTGAAAAATAATTTATTTCCATTGTTTATTACTGGGATAAAATTAGGTCATACCATTTAGGGACTAAAGTCATCGTCTTCTTAGACAATGTATCCCTCTGGTATCTCTTAGAGAAACCAGAATCCAAACCACATCTCATTTTCTAGATACTCCTTGTTTAGAAATTCCATGTAGAAATTAGATATAAAAATGGTTTATAGAATATTTTGGCTAACCATATCCATAGGATCCTCCCATCACCATAAATTGACGCATCGCCTTATATTCTTATAAATTAAATGTTTCCCGATGAGAAATTTTACTGATTGAAAGATTTTATTTCTTGGTATGTTGACATTGTAAATTATTTGGTACCATCTTTTATTCCCGTTGTTTAAAAAAAACCAGGCCGACTATGTAAAATGTTATACCTCTTTGTAAAATTAGGATTAACCCTACCTTTGAATAACATGTAGTGATTATGTTCTCAAGTGTTGTGTTCCCGATATAAAGATTCATTTTATCCTTATGTTCTACCACACTCTTTCTTGTTGGGGCCACTTTGGTCCCCAACGGACTAATCACAAGGTCCTCGACACTGTTCTCTTTTAGACAATTTTATTTTATGACTCCCATGATTTCAATAAATCTTGTACTCGCTATCAAGAAATAGGGAATTTTTCTAAAATAAATGAAATTCCATAACAACCCTGTGTCTTTCATGACATTTTTCGATGTTTTGGGAATGGGATTTAGGAGGACATTTCCCAGTTCCTATAGTAACATGTACACTCTTCTTGATGTTGATTAAGTTTCAAAATGGGTAGAGGCATGCCCCACAAAGATAGATTATTCGAAAAGAGTGGTGGAATTTTTGAGAACCCAAATATTCTGTAGGATTGGATTACCTTGGATTATCATTAGTGACTAGGGTTCACAATTCTCCATCCAAATAATGTAATATCATCTATTCCATTATGGGGTCAGGAATAGATTGTCTAATGCCTATCACCCTCAATCCAATGGTAAAGGTGAGGTGTATAATAGAGACATAAAATAGATTCATCAAAAAATCCTTCAACCCAACAGAAAATATTAGAGTATTTGGCCGGATGATCAATTATGGGATTACTGCACTATCTTTAAAACTCCCATCACACTACAGGAAAAGTAGTTTTTTGCGACGGGTCAATTGCGACGAAAATATATACTGTCGAAAAAGGTTCGATGAAATACATATTTGTGACGGGAGTCTTTTCCCATCACTAATAGTATATTAATTGCAACGTGAATTGGTGACCCGTCGCAATAGCTTTGGCGCGATTTGAACGCCAAAACACGGGAAGGGTATTTACGACGGGGACGCACCCCCCGTCGCAAAAGCCCGGCGGCGGTAAATACCATTTGCGACAGGCAAATCTGCCCGTCGCAAATAGTATTTCGGCAGGTGTGTATTTGCAATGGGACTCGTCACAAATACCCTTTTAACCGCTGGCTGTAATTAATGCGGGCGAAGGTATTTGCGACTGGATAATCTGACTGTCGCAAATAGTATGTCGGCAGGTGTGTATTTGGGATGGGACCCGTCGCTAATACCCTTTTAGCCACCAAATGTAATTAATGTAGGCGTGGGTATTTGCGATGGGCCACGTCATAAATACCACCATTTGCGATTGAAACCCATCACAAATAACCCATCGCAATTAATCTAACCTATATATACCCCCACCCATTTTTTCAAAATCAATTAGATCTTCCTCTCCCTCTCTCTCTATTCTCCAGTTTTAAGGAAAAAATTTATTTTAGTTAAATTTCTTTTATGAGAGCAATTGGATGGCGGCAATACCTTAAGAATATCAAAGATTAAGGTATTTATATTTTATTTTTTGCTATATTTTTTTATAATAATTTCAATTGTTGTTTTTTAGTTGTAATTAAGTTTGATTTAAATTGATTTTAATTTATATTTATTTTTGGTAAGAAATTGATATTGTTAGTGATAATTATAAATAACTACTATTAATTTTCCATAATTAGAGATTATTATAGATAATTAGCAGAATTTATTCAAAATTAGATATAATTAGTAATAATTAGGGGCAATTAGTAATAACTAGGGGTAATTAGTAATAACTATGGGTAATTAGTAATAATTAGGGGTAATTAGCAATAATTAGGGGTAATTAGCAACAATTAGGGGAACTAGCAATAATTAGGGGTAATTAGCAATAATTAGGCGTAATTAGAAATAATTAGGTGTAATTAGCAATTATTGGGTGTAATTAGCAATAATTGGGGGTAATTAGCAATAATTGGGGGTAATTAGCAATAATTAGGGGTAGTTACAATAATTCAGGGTAATTAGCAATAATTAGGGGTAATTAGGAATAATTAGTGGTAATTAGTATTAATTAGATATAATTAGTAGTAATTAATAATAATTAGTAATAATTAGTAATAAATAGATATAATTTGTAATAATTAATAATTATTAGACATAATTAGTAATAATTAGATATAATTAGTAATAATTAGATATAATTAGTAATAATTAGATATAATTAGTAATGATTAGATATAATTAGTAATAATTAGTAAAAAATAGATATAATTAGTAATAATTAGATATAATTCGTAATAATTGGATATAATTAGTAATAATTGGATATAATTAGTAATAATTGGATATAATTAGGAATAATTGGATATAATTAGTAATAATTGGATATAATTTTTAATAATTAGATATAATTAGTAACAATTGGATATTATTTTTAATAATTAGTTTTAATTGGTAATAATTGGTAATAATTAGTAATAATGGGAAATAATTAGATATAATTTGTAATAATTAGATATAATTCGTAATAATTTGTAATAATTGTTAATAATTGGTAATAATTGGTAATAATTGGTAATAATTGGTAATAATTGGTAGTCATTGGTAATAATTGGTAATAATTGGTAATAATTGGTAATAATTTGTAATAACTCGTAATAATTGTTAATAATTGGTAATAATTGGTAATAATTTGTAATAATTCGTAATAATTGGTAATAATTATTAATAATTGGTAATAATTGGTAATAATCGGTAATAATTGGTAATAATTAGTAATTATTGGTAATCATTGGATAGTATTAGTAATAATTAGATATAATTCTAATAATCAGATATAATTTGATATAATTTGATATAATTTTCCTTTCTTGGTTGATCACCATGCAAGTAGCGTTGCAATAGGACAACCTAAGTGATTCCCTTCTTATCTATAAGAATTATCTCACATGACCCTTTACATAGACTATTCATCCTTGAAAATTTAAGGGAAAGATACTGATATCCTCTCAAAATTTTTAGGTAGAATGATCAATGTGAAGGGAACGAGATGATTCATATTGAAGAGAACGACATTACTTTGGTCATCCTATTGCAACACTACTTGTTAGGTGATC
The DNA here is from genome assembly GCA_963277665.1 of Viscum album. Lineage (NCBI taxonomy): Eukaryota > Viridiplantae > Streptophyta > Magnoliopsida > Santalales > Viscaceae > Viscum > Viscum album. The sequence goes on from OY728131.1 coordinate 1,293,557,328, forward strand.
AACCATGCAAGGAATGTTATAGAGTTTACATTTGAGATGGCTGACACAAACTTTTTTTTGCGCATGACCTATCAATTGGCGACCCTTTGAGATTTGAACATTTAAATATTAGATCAAAGCCTGTTGCGAATGTTGATAATTTTAATATTTTATAAATATATTATTATTTTACAAATATTAATATTGTTTTTCCATAAATATTGGTAATATAATTTTTTTAGTAATAATTAGATATAATTATAATTAGTAAATGAAAACTGCATGGATAATGAAGCGAAATTTTGTAATCATATCCATAATGATGATTACCAAATTTCCTTTCATTATTCAACCAGTTTTAATTTTGCTATGTATTGCTAAGTTTTGCAAAATTAGTAATAATTAGTAATAATCATGAGCAGTTTTTCTATGTATTTCTAAGTATTTCTAAATTATTAATAATTAATAATAATCAAAAGGAGTAGTAGATGTGTCAGCGGGAGCAGCAGTGGAAGGAGGATCATGATGAGGAGATGTGTCGATATGAGGAGTGGCAGCTAGAACATATGGAGTACATGCGCCATCTGACTCGTAGTTTAGGGATGGAGTTTCCTCCACCATCTCCTCCAGGTCACCCAGATTATCCACCCCTAATGATTTTTTTACATGTAACAGACATTTGAGTTCGTAGCTTGTTGTAATATTAACTATTTACAATTTCTCTATTTCATATTGGTACGAATATTTCTTAATTTAATTTTTTTTTTTTTTTTAAATTTTATTACTTATTTGAATTATTTTTAATATCTGTTTATTTTCATAATCATAATATTAATATTTTATTAATATTTTATATTTTTTGGGTATATTGAGAATTTTAATATTTTATAATTTTAATTTTATTAATATTATTTTTTCATAAATATGTATGTTTATTTTAATAATAATAATATTATTATGTTAATTTTTTATATTATTAATCTTCATATTAATATTATATAATATTATTATATTCATAATAATTGTATTCATATTATTATTATTTTTCTACATTAATATTTCCTAATTTTATTTTATATATTTTATTATTATTTATAATATAATTATATAATTATTTTATATTATAAATAATAATATTATTATTATATAATATTATATGATTTATATTAATTATTTTATATTTTTTATATTTTTTTAGTATTTGTGAAGGGGTTAATTGCGACGGGACCTCGTCGCAAATATGTTATTTATTGTACTATTTGTGACGGTATCAATGGACTATCTCAATAACTTATGTAACACCCCAAGATTTCATAGTACGTTATTTCTTCAATGTAATTCAACAACTTGCACAACACCCAACACTGGGTTCGAGCGCACCACAAGATTACCAAACTAGCCGTTCAAAAGCGGTTATGAATAGTATTAACTGAATATTGAACTATAAATAATCCTTATAATTTTAGACCCATATTATGAGTTTCTAAGACATAATTTAAGAATAAATTCATTTTTTTCAAACAAAAGAATTATTTTTTTCAAAAAATGCACTTTTACCTCATTTTAATGATGATCCCTTTTTAAATTCAATATTTGAAACTTTTATATATTATATTTGACAGAATCAACTTCTCCTATAGAATCGAGACATAAGAATTTAGTTTCAATTATTTTTTTGTGCTTTTTTGAAAAATTTCATATTTGGGTGAATACTGAAAAATACTATATTTTAACTGAAAAATATATTTTTTAATAAAAATAATTTATAGTGTTAAATTATACATTTCAATGATTTAAAAGTATAAATATTTTATATTTTTACCATAAAATTCAATTCTGGTCATTGTATATAATTTCACTTTGAGATTGGAAATAAACAAGTGTCAATCTTTTAAAGATATTGTTTCTAAAAAAATGCCTTTTGGTTTTGACAACAAGAATTAATTTTAAATTAATAAATGAAACTTCTATGTTTTTAATTTGGAAAAATATACTTAATTTTTTAATTTTTAATATCAAAATTAGTTTAGGGTGAATTTTTTATATTTTTTTGAAAACATTCAGTTTTTAATGAATAGTAAAAAATAATAAATTTTAATTAAATACAAATTTTTAATCAAAATACATTATAGTGATAAATTATACTATAGAGTGGTTTTAAATTTTAATTATATTATATTTTTACCGTTTAATACAATGTTGGCCATTGGACATAGTTTCACATTTAAAATGGACAAAAAGAAATGTCAATCTTTTGATAGTTATTATTTCTTAAAAACACGCTTTTTGATTTGACAACAAGGATTAATTTTAAATTAATTTCTGCCACTTCTGTGTTTCTAATTTGAAAAAATGGATTCCATTTTTAGTAACAGCAGGTCCAAATTTTGTAAATAGGTATCATTTATTTTTAGACGTTTTAAATAATTACTTTCGTAAATATTTTACTTACCATGGTTAAAGGGTAAATATTGTCAATAAGGGAAAAAAAATAATATTATAATAATATTAAATTAACCTAAAACGTGTCCTAACTTGATTGGTTGATACATGACCAACTATGGGAATCTTTGGGTCGATTTTGGGACCACATGGAGTCACTTGTAAGTGATAATGACACTTTATATTAATTAAGTTAAAGTAAATACAAAAATTACAAAGGCATATAACTTTTAAAAAAACAATTTTTACATAGGGTTATATAAGTTATATTTTTTACTAGAAGTATTAATTAGAAATCTAAAAATATTTCCTACATAATGGTATTTTATATATAATTTTTATACATTTAATAATTTAATTTATTTATGACACAATAATGATGCAGTATTTTCTTTATTAATGAAAGAATCAAATAATTGGTATTAGAAATGTTAAAATAAATATACATTGAAAGTTTTGATGACATCCACGGATTTTATTGGTTAATATGACATGTTAGGGTTTTTAAATTAATTTAGTTTTAATTGATAATGTTTTTAAGACTTTATCAAAAATCAATTATTAAATAGTGTCAAAATTGACAAAAATGAGTTTTTAAAACAAATATTATATTATAAATTGATATAATATTCCTAAAAATTTAAGGCTCAGCCAAAGAACGTATATAATGATAGGTGTATCATTAATGAACCACTTGGGGGTCTCTTGGACGTTTATAGTATGTTTATTAACCATATAATATAAAAACAGAAAGAGACATGGTAAATGTCAAACTAATTAACTAAGACTTAAAACTAAAAGATAAGGTTAATAATGTCACCCAAACCTATATAAAACCTATTGGTTGAGTTCTTTTTTCCCCATACAGACCATATCCTTGAAATAAATTAGTTTTTAACCATTCAAAAACGAATATGAATATGTTATAAAATAATATTTCTATCTTTTCTTAAGGTGCCCCTCACCCATTTTATAAAAGGGCACTCCCCCTTCTCTATAATTCACAACATCAAAGAAATTTTACCCGGCCAAGAACTTCCCAAATATCCTCCCAACTTCTCTCCCTGAAACCTAGAGGCATTATTTTGTCAGAAAGCCCACCTAAGTATCCCTTTTCATGAAATCAAAAGGAAGAACCCGAAGAAGATGTAATGATTTCACCACCCTTTTTCAGGTTCCTTTCTTCTTCCAATTCTTCTTTCTTTGTTATTTCTATTATAAAAAAATAACTCTAGTATATTCTATATACAATGATTTTATTATAAATATGTTACATCCTTATTCATTATTCTATCCATCCTTTGAATGACATGTCACCATACGTGCGTACGTACGTATTACCGTCTCCACGTCGTGGTGTAATTGTTATTCAATACATTATTATTTGGATGGGTATAATAATGATGTATAATTAAAATATATAATAAAATATAACATGATATTGATTTTTTATATATTATATACCATCTAATTATATATTATTTTAATGATATTGTCGCTCGTACATACGTATGGATTACCGTCTCCACGAACGTGATGAGATTCCACCCCCATCGTATCCATTGAAGATTAAATTTCATTTGATGTTTAAAAATAATTTTTATTGACATGATATAATTATGTATATAAATAAGATACATCCCATCCATAAAACAATGGCTCACATAACAATGAATATAGAGGAAAATGAATCTGTTAACATCCAAAACGACGATAATACTAAGATATTATTAACAAATCGATGTTAAAAGATCATATATGATATCATATTAATCTATATGATTCATGTAAAATTCAATAACAATTATTTCACCATTATATAGGTGGTTAATCTCCCATTGTCCAAGGAAAATGTACAAATTAGGGGGTTTTTTATCTCACTTTTAATTTCATGAGATTTCCATTGTTCACAACTTATTTATTGCATGTGGTGTGTGTACTACCCATGATTGTATTCATTGTGTAATGTAATTTAATTTATGGATATTTACATCATAATTTTATGATACTTATTTCATGGGTGTATATTTCATATGTTACTAAATCGATAAGGGAATTTGAAATTTCAATTTCCACTCATTCGGCTTTACGCATACTTCATTGATTATTTTACTCCATGATTATGTGTGGTATCACTATTCATTTTCATATGTCATAATTTCCACTCCCAATTCCATGGATATACTTTTGATACACATAATCACTCTATTTATAAATTCTCAAGTCATCTATATAAACCTGATAAGAGTAATTTTAACTCAATCTCCATTTTTGGAGTTAAATATCCAATTCATTGGTGTTGTTTTTACAAGAATATATGTGAATGTCCTCAGATTTTTTTACACTAAATATCCAATAATATTGAGTGTATTTATATTTTTCACAAATAATTATGTCATTGATTTATCCTTAACCTAAGGATACGGTCTTTATATGAGATTTCATCTCAATTTACATTCCATTGAGAATTCTTTGTTATTTTACACCAATTTAGTTTTATATAGTGTATATAATGTAATTTGACAAAGTATATCATGAATACCTTTATTCTTATGATATTATAATGTTTTTATTACCTCAATTATTTTTATTCAAGTGTCTCTCTTTTGGTTAGGAACTCTAACTAAAATATCATTTCAAATTCTTTAAAGATATATTATTCTAAATCATTATCATTAATGTCCATGTTTTAAAAATGGGTTTAAGGATTTATTTATATTGAAATTAATGTTTTAAAATAATAATCCTTTCAAAAGCTTCAAAGTGGTACGTGAAACTTTTATTCAAAAATCAATTTTTAAATGACTTCTTGACAAATAGTGTGACCTTTAAATGTTTTCAAGAAAAAGGGGTTATTTCTCTCAATAGTTTGATGATTATTTTAATCTATGTGAATATCATTCATTATTATCAATTGCGTTTAATATGTTACAATACAATATTTAATATTGTATTGAATGATTTATGTTTGAATGTGGATGTGCTATTTTTATACCATTCATGGTTTGTGGATAAAGTCTTAACATTTTATATGCTAGTTTTAATATGAATGTGTATGTTATGCTTCAAACATTTCATATGAGGAATGCATTGGCCTTAGTTAGTAACGGGTGGAGCCCGCCATAGCTCCTCGATGCATCGGTAGTTCTCATGAGACAAACTACTATCTTGGCACAAGGCCTTGAAAAAATCTTATTTGTATTCATGGAACGAGGCCTTGACTATGTGGTTATGATAGTCTGACATTATGCATTCCATCATTATGAAAGTGGTTATTGATATTTCATGTGATTATTCTACTAGTATAATATCCATGTGAATAAGTAAATGGAATTATTTCATTTTATTTCTGACATATTATACTGAAGTTCACATTTAAAAGTCTTTTGTTTTAGTTATACAATACCTTAAATGTTTATGCTTATTTATGAATGTTTCTGCTATATTGTTATCCTTACTGGGCATACCCTTTCTATGTTTTATTTTTCCCAGGATGTGAATATGTATTTTTTGAATGACCTACATGGATAGTATGAGGGTATATGAGGGTGGTATATGGAGACAAGATGTTTTTGTAGTTTTCCATTTTATCATGTAATGTAAGACTTATGAATGTATTTAGTGATTGCAAGGCTTCTAAACTAATCGGTCTTTCGAGAATTAATCTTTTGTGATCATGCCAATGTAATGTAATAATGCACCGACTCTGGGTAACTACGGTCAGGGCATTACAGTTGGTATCAGAGAATGTTTAGTACAAACCTTGTAAGCTATATTTAGATAAACTATTATTAGAGCACAGAGACCTAAGATGGACATTGAGTATTAGTATAGAATAACTTCCTCGAATTTTGGTATTATAGAGATTTTGTGAGTTTTCCAAGCAATACATCCCTGTCTGGATATTAGCAGGTGGAGGCGGCTCTGGCACAGTTGTACCTAGGGGTAAAACCCGAAAACACCGCTTTGAGATAGACTCGAACTGGAATAGGTTCCCGATAATGGGCATTGCTGCACTCTTTGTTATGACACTCTCGGGGGATTTGCATAGGATAATTCTAATTTTATTTACAAGTAATTATGAAGGAATTAAGAGTATATACTTCCTCAATGAAAACATCTTTATGATTATGGTTTATATCCATAAACCGTTCAATTTACGTTAGGTATTTTACAAGTTTTGAATTATTCATTGCAATTCGTAAACTGACCTAGTTTATGCCATTGTATAGAAATGGTGCCTAGTAGATGGAATGTGAACTCTAGAAATACGTATGATCCAAAGAGTAAAAAGTATCATATATTTCATGGTATTAAGAAAACATTTAGAAATCAAATAGTATCCCATGTATTCTATACATATGAAGAAATAATATCATGTGTTAATAAGATAAGTAAAGAATCCTCTAAGTCTTATGGATTTGAAGGGAACTAATAGAAGAAAAGGATAGAGTAGAGAAATATGGATAATGGGAAGAGTGAAAATAAGAATATTCTCATACGTCATAACTGTGGGAAGAAACACCCTAGAACTTTCCTGAAGGGAATGGTAGTCTGTAATAAGTGTGGAGAAAAAGGACACCAAGTACGTGACTTCAAGGGTAATAAAACAGTTTCAAATGTACAATTCTACATCTGTAAGGAGTTGGGACACCATGCGAACCAATGTCCAAATAATCAGAGTATTCCCCAATTGATGCTATTGGATAATAATAAAGTTATGATACTACCAAAAATGAGAAGGAATAATTAGAGTTCATATGTTGTTATTGGAGAATTATGTCATTTGAGTGTTGTATCAACGATGTACTGTTTATAATAATTATGAAGTATATAAGGATTGTACTGCAGTACTATTTCATTAAGGACTTGAGATTGTGTGGAACCAAGAAAAGTGATTCAATATCCGGTTAAATGTTTGGAATATATATGGTTGAGAGAAAGATATACCATAATATGTTTTAGATACCGAGGTAATTATTTTGGAATAATACATGATTGATTTGGATAAATTATATTGGATATTCCTGACTACCTTGAAACGGATTAATGATTTGTATATTCCATCATTGTTGGTGTTTACAACATTATCGGATTGAAGTTGTATATCTAGTATTATATAAATAATAAGGGGTCATAAATGTAATCAATAAGGTTTTTTGGTAATTTAGGATGTTGCAGTGTTTTAAAAGAATACATGATGAAGTTATTCACATGTTATTACGTGGAAAAAAGGATCTTCATTGTGTTTACCGTCCTTAGAAATTTTGGACAGAAGTATTTTGGATAATTCTAGTTTGATATTATATTTGGATTGCCATAAAAGGACAACCCGGAGGTCGGGCGGCAACTCATTGCGTCTGGAAAGACCACGAGACTTGAACCTGCAACGGAAGGGCGATAAGGGCATATCACCTACCACTGGCCCACGTGTTGTCCTGGATTGAATAATGTATATTCTGTTAAGAGGTCTGGTAGATGTATTATAAATTCATTTTTAGAAACCCTATATGAATATGATAAATATAATATTTTTTAAAATTCTATTTTCTTTTAGAGTGAAAGATGAGTTTGTGGTAGAAATTATAAATAGGATGGAACTCTACTTGTCAAGTATATAATTTTCTTCTTATCATATTCTATGAATAAACTCATCCTTAAACTTTAGTGATGGTATCATAAAACCAAAAAAGTGTTTTCCTAATACCTTATGTTTTGTTGAACTGATGGTATTGTAAATCATCATAGATTGAGGAATTTAAGGCCCTCAATTTTACACTTGTTTGTGATTGATGAAATCAATAAATAACTATAAATATTTATGTTTTTCCTCCAATTATATGTCTCTAATTTCCACCAATATTCTCCTAATCGAGATCATAATTTGGTGGTGACCCTCTCTTTTTTCTTTTCCTCTTATTAAGACTAAATTTCATTAACCTAATTTTGGATGTGGGTTTTTCCAAAGGTATTTTCTATTTTCGACCTTTTATTTTAGAATAACAATTTAAAATTTTGAGGAAGAAATTTATTTAAAGAAGTAATAATGTAACACCCTAAGATTTCATAGTACGTTATTTTTTCAAAGTAATTCAATAACTTGCACTACAGGCAATACCGGGTTTGAGTGCACCATAGGATTACCAAACTAGCCGTTCAAAAATGATTATGAATAATATTAACTAAATAATGAACTATATATAATCATTATAATTTTAGAATCCATATATGAGTTTCTTAGACATAATTTAGGAACAAATTCATTTTTTCAGATAAAAGAAGTATTTTTTTCAAAAAATGCACTTTTGCCTCATTTTAATGATGAACCCTTTTTAATTCCAATATTTGAATATTTTATATATTCTATCTGACAAAATAAACTTCTTATGTAGAATAAAGACATATAAATGTAGTTTCAATGAATTTTTGGTGCTTTTCTGATAACATTCATATTTGGGTAAATAGTGAAAAATATTATATTTTAACTGAAAACAAGTTTTTTTTAATAAAAATAATTTATAGTGTAAAATTATACATCATCATGATTTGGAAGTATAAATAGATTATATTTTTACCATTTAATCCAATTATGGTAATTTTATGTTATTTCAATTTGAGATTGGACATAATCAAGTGTCAATCTTTTGATAGACATTATTTTCTAAAAATACGCCTTTTGGTTTTGACAATGAGAATTAATTTTAAATTAATAAATGAAACTTATATTTTTTTTAATTTGGTAAAATATACTTCATTTTCAAATTCGGAATATAAAAATTATCTTAGGGGGAATGTATGGTATTTTTCTGAAAACATTCAGTTTTTGATGAATAGTGAAAAATACTAAATTTTAATTAAAAACAACATTTTTATCAAAATAATTTATAGAGATAAACTATACTATTGAGTGGTTATAATGAATAATTAGATTATATTTTTACCATTTAATTAAATTTTGGTCATTGCACGTAATTTAACATTTAAATTGGAAAAAAGCAAGTGTCAATCTTTGGATAATTATTATTTCTTAAAAACACGCTTTTTGATTTGACAACAGGATTTAATTTTAAAATAATTTCTGCCACTTCTGTGATTTGAATTTAGGAAAATGGATTCTGTATTTATAATCAGGAGGTTTAAATTGTGTAAATAGTTAAAATTTATTTTTATACATTTGGAATAATTACTTTGGTAAATATTTTATTTACCATGGTTAAATGTTAAATTTGGTCAAAAAGTGTAAAAAAAATAATATTATAAAAATATTTAATTACCCTAAAACGTGTCCAAACCAGATTGGTTGATACATGTCTGACCGTGGTAATATTTGGGTCTATTTTGGGACCCCATGGAGCCACTATGTGATAATGAAACTTTATATTAATTAAGTAAATGTAAATACAAATATAACATAGGCATATATCTTTTAGAAAAAAATCTAAATTGGGTCATATATGTTATATTTTCAATAATAAATATTAAATAGAAAAATAAAGCAATTTCCTAAAAAATAGTATTTTATTTATTACTTTTATACATTGAATAATTAAATTTAATTACGACACAATTATGATGCAGTATTTTCTTTATTAATGAATGAATCGAATAATTGGTATTATAAATGTTAAAATAAATATACATCGAATTTTTTTTTGACTTTCATGGATTTTATTGGTCAATATGAAATTTTAGGTTTCCTTAAATGAATTTGGTTTGAATTGATAATGTTTTTATAACTTTAACAAAAATCAGTTATTAAATAGTGTCAAAATTGACATAAAAGAGTTTTTAAAATAAATATTATATTATTAATTTAAATAATATTCCTAATAATCTAAAGTTTTGACAAAGGACTTATATAATGATATTTTAATCACTAATTAACCACTTGGTGGTCTCTTGGATGTTTATAGTATGTATATAAACCATATAATATAAAAATACAAAGAGACATCGTAAATGTCAAACTAATTAACTAAGAGTTAAAGCTAAAAGATAAGGTTAATAAAGTCACCCAAACCTGTCTAAAACCTATTGGTTGAGTATTTTTTTGACCCATACCCACTTTATCCAAGAAATAAATTAGTTTAGAGCATTAGAAACATAATTTTAATTTATTATAAAATAATATTTCTATCTTTTCCTAAGGTTCCCCTCACCCCTCTTATAAAAGGGAACTCCCCCTTCTCTCTAATTCACACATTCAAATCCATTTTTCTCAGCCTACCCCTTCACAAGTGTCCTTCCAACGTCCCTCACTTCATCCTAGAGGCATTAGTTTTATCAAAATCCAACCTAAGTATTCCATTTGATCAAATCAAAAGGAATAACCAGAAAAAGAGACAATGATTTCCCCACCTTCTTTCAAGTTCCTTTATTCTTTCACTTATTCTTTATTTGTTATTTTTATTATAAAATAATAACTCAAGTATATTCTATATACTATTATGTTATTATAAATATGGTACAACCATATTCATTATTCTATCCATTTTTTGATTGGCATGTCACCATATGTGCGTACGTAAGGATTACCGTCTCCACGTCGTCTTGTAAGTGTTATTCAATACATTATTATTTGGATGGGTATAATAATGATGTGTAATTCATGTAAATAGTAAAATATAACATGATAATGATTCTGTGTATATGATATACCATCCAATTATATATTATTTTAATGATATTTTTGCTCGTGCGTACGTACGGATTACTGTCTCCACGGACGCGATGAGATTCCTCCCCATCGTATACATTCAGGACTAAATATCATTTGATGATAAAAAATAATGTATAAAGATATGATATCATTCTGTATATGAATAAGATACATCCCATCCATGACAAAAATGGATCACATAACAATTAATATAAAGGAAAACAAATTTGTTAACACTCGAAATGACGATAATACTAAGATATTATTAACAAATCAATGTTAAAAGATCATATATGATATAATAACAATTAATATGATTCTTTTATAATTCAATAAAAATTATTTATCAATTATATAGTATGTTAACCTACCCTCTACCAAGGAAATTTTACAAACTATGTGGTTTCTTATCTCACATTTAATTCTGTGAGATTTTCATTGTTCACCACTTATTTATTGAATGTGGGGTGTTTACTGCCCATGATTGTATACATTGTGTAATATAATTTAATTTTTGGATATATATATATCATCATTTTATGATCCTTATTTTATGGGTGTATGTTTCATAAGTTACCAAATCGATAAGGGAATTTGAAATTTCAATTTCAACTCATTCAGCTTTAGGCATTCTTCATTGATTATTTTACTTCAAGATTATGTGTTGAACCACTATTCATTTGCTTATATCATAATTTCTACTCCCATTTCTGTGGATATAAATTCTATACACATAATCACTCAATTTATAAATTTTCAAGTCATCGATATGAACCTAATATGAGTAATTTTAAATCAATCTCCATTTTTTGAGTTAAATATTCAATTCATTGGTGTTGTTTTTACAAGAATAAGTGTGAATGTCCTCTAATTGATTTACACTAAATATCCAATAATATTGAGTGTATTTATATTTGTCACACATAATTATGTCGTCTATTTATCCTTAACCTAAGGATACCATCTTTATATGATATTTCATCTCAATTTACATTCTATTGAGACTTCTTTGTTGTTATACACCAATTCACTTTTATATGGTGTATATAATGTACTTTGACATACTATATCATGAATCCCTTTATTCTCATGATATTATAACGTTTTTATTACCTCAATTATTTTTATTCAAGTGTCTCTCTTTTGGTTAGGAACTCTAACTAAAATATCATTTTAAATGTTTTAAATATTTATTATACTAAATCGTTCTCATTAATGTCCATGTTTTAAAAATGGTTTTAAGGATTTATTTACCTGGACATTACAGTTTTAAAATTAATATTCCTTTCAAAAGTTTCAATGTGGTATGGGAAACCTTGATTCTAAAAACTATTTTTAATCGACTTCTTGATAAATAGTGCAACTTTTATATTTTTTCAAGAAAAAGGGGATATTTCTCTCAATTGTTTGATGATTATTTTAATCTATGTCAATATCCTTCATTATACTCAATTGAGGTTAATATGTTACAATAAAATCATTTATATTGTATTGAATGATTTATGTTTGACTGTGGATTTGCTATTTTTATACCATTCATTGTTTCTAGATAAAGTATTAACATTCCGTATGGTAGTTTTAATATGAATGTGTATGTAATGTTTCAAAATTTTCATATGAGGAATGCATTGGACTTAGTAAGTGATGGGTGAAGCCCGCTATAGCTCCCTGATGCATTGTTTGGTCTCATGAGACATACTTTTGTCTTGGCAGAATGCCTTGACAAAATCTTATTTGTAGTCTTGGCACAAGGCCCTGACTATGTGGTTATGATAGTCTGGCATTATACATTCCATCATTATGTAAGTGGTTATTGATATTTCATATGGTTATTAGACTAGTATAATATCTATGTGAATAAGTAAATGGAATTATTTCATTTTATTTCTGCCATATTATGCTTAAGATCATGTTTAAAAGGCTTTTGTGTTAGTTATACATTTCCATAAATCTTTTTTCTTATTTATGAAAGTTTCTGCTATATTGTTATCCTCAATGGGCATAAGATCTCTCCCCTTTCTATGTTTTATTCTTCCCAGTATGTGGAGAAGTATTTTATGAATGACCTTCAGGGATAGTATGAGTGGATATGATTGTCGTCTATGGAGACAAGATGTTGTAGTAGTTTTCCATTTAATCATGTAAGGTAAGACTTATGAATGTATATAGTGATTCCACGGCTACTAAACTAATCGGTCATTCGAGACTTGGTCTTTTGTGATCATGACAATGTTATATAATAATGCACCGACTCTGGGTGACTAGGGTCCGGGCGTTACAAATTATTTGTGATGGGCATGTTGAAAATAAGTTTTTATTTACCTATTTTCAATGGAATGAAAGTCCCTTCACAATAGATTATTTGCGACGACCCATCGAAAATATCTTTTTTATATATAAATGAAAACCAGTTGAAACAGGAAAAATATCTCGTCGCAAATAACATTTATTACGACAGGCCCATCGCAAAAATAAATTATTTGCGATGCTGTTTTCACCAACGGGATATTTTCGACCGCACCCCGTCGCAAAAGGTCTTTAGCGACGGGATCTCGTCGAAAATATCCCATCAGAAATATTTAAAATTCTAGTAGTGTCGGTATGCCACCATATTGAATCACATTTGTAATGAGTTTTCCCCTACCAATTGTGATATAGAACTAGGAATATCAGTCCATTAAATAAGGAAATTATCATCTTTCTAGTGTAGGTGATCAAAGGATTCTGCAGACTTAAGAGTTGGAGGAAATGTGTATAGAATCTTATGAGAAGTCCCAGATCTATAAGGAGAATACCAAGGATTAACATGACTGAATCATCCTTCATTGTCAATTTCACATTGGGAAGAAGGTCCTCCTTTACAGTGCAAGGCTACAGTTGCATCCAAATAAGATTCTTTCCCACTAGTTTAGACTATACAGTGTTACAAATGATTATCCACTTGGTTTTGTTCAGGTTAAAAATGAAGAAACAAAACAAAGCTTTACTATCAATATTCAGTGATTGAAGCACTTTCCTGAAGCCATTTGGGAGTCCCTGATGGAGGAAATACAAGTTCAAGAAGAAAATTACCAATTAAATCCACCTGTTTTATCCTTATTTAACACATTATACTTTATTATAGTGAGGAAACTACACAATATCGGTGTGGGGGGATGAGTACATTTATAGGGATGTTTTTAATTTTTTTCATCTTTTTTTTCTCTTTTTTTTCAATATTGTATTTTTACACCCCCATCATTTTCCCCCCACTATTGTGTTAGAATATTTTTTATTGATTCCAACTTTATCATAGAATATTATTCCTACATAATCATGGAAATTATTTAACATGCATGATTAAGTTCCATTTTTTAATTGTATTAATAATTTTTTGAAATATAATTATAGAATGTGTGTTTTATAATATATATAACCTTGAGATGTGAATTTTTCATAATATATGGTTTTTATCAATGATATAAATGGTTTTATCATTTTCAAACATTTTATAAGAAACCAATCCATTGTGTGATTATATATTAGATATTATGTCACTAAATATATCCACACATTATTGCACCCTACTATGAAGTGTTATTTTTTATTACTCAATATAAGGTAAATATAAGTTACCATTATATTAATCTTCTTTCTAAATTATTTTTCTATACATTTATTCTTCATCTGATCTTCTTCATTACTATACCCGATTGACCTATTCATGTGTTCCTATTATCTAATAGTTTTCTGCCCTAAAAAAACTAAAAAAAAACAAAAAATATGGGTTGTGTCTTGTAAGGTCAAAAACAAAAATTCCTATACTTTTGATCTTATTATAACAATTACAATTACATTCATGAAGAGATCAAACGTCGATTCATAGAAGAGTTTGAGATTTGTTCCAATGGATACTTTTGACAAAAATAGTAATAATAATAAATGGTGGGAGTCATGAAATGTACAACATATGGGTATATCTTGGTCATGAGCATAAGGTTGGAATTCTGATAATTCTTAAGTAAATTAGTTATGAAATTTGTTTGCAATGGATATAAGGAATGTTCTGTGGAAAAAAATGTAAAAGAAAAATTTAAAATAACAAATATATATAGGGGAGAATGTGAAAAGAATGGCATGAAATGGTTTTCACACACATGTGGATAGTTAGAGAAATGGTTATATTTTGAATTATTGTCTCAAATTGGTTCCATTCATCTCCTTTAATTTTGTGTTGTTAAAATTTATTCTACATTTTTTTATGATCGGTGAGAATAACACCTTGGTGTGATTTTTTCATTGATCACATTTCTATCACATTTTAAATTTTCATTGAATGTAAAATCTTTATTAATTTTGGAATATCTAAATGAATAATTTTTGGTAATGTGAATTTTTACAAGAGTGAAAATATTTAGGCATGGAGGTTTGATTGCACTATGATTCACTATTTAAATATCACCCTTACACCATTGTGTTAAACTAGTTTTGTATTTAAAATATTAAAAATAATAACAAATTGAATTTCATGTTTGATTCAATTATTCTTTTATCACTGTTCAAAAGGGAAAAGTTACTTGTTTTGATAATTATATTGTATATAAAAGTGATTTGTGGGGCCATGATAATGTTCAAGGAAAATAGGCCAAATTGCGTAGGATCTAAACAAACCATTGAACTCAACCTCACAATTTTACTAAACTATGCATCAAATTGGGATATGATTTTTTGGGATAGTCCCAAATTAAATGGGGCTAAATTTCATATCCATACACACAGGCCAAATTCATCAACTAAGGCTCCCATTCGAACTAATCTATCTAGGGAATCTAATCTTCTTGAAGTCAAAAACAAGGATCTATATATCATTCATATATTTGTATGTGATTATCAAAATGGTGCCACCTTTTATGTAGAGACATTAAAAAGTTGTGGATACAATTTTGTAGTTTTTTAAAAATAGAGATAATACTTTTTGGCCATCAAAAACAATGAATTAAGTGGTTTCTCGAAATTTGGGTGCCAAAAACAACCTTACACATTTCCTATAAATTGTAACCATGAGATCCCAATTTCCATGTTTTACCAAGAGAGTGAGGTGATATAAAATTGAAGTACCAGAGTATTCCTTTCACCCCTATAGGTTCTAGATCTCCCTATCCTCATAGGGAGGGCATAAATAAATAGGTAGATCCACCAACGAATCCCCCCTCTTAATGTTGGGATAAATAGGGGAATTTGTTGTGATAATGTTATAATGAATTTATTAGAAACTATTTCATATTAATATGGGATTATAAAATTTCATTCCATTTATCTTACATTATTTCATTTTTTAATTCACTTTTTGATGGATGTGATTGATTTTATCTTAATTTCAAACTGATCAGAGTGAGGTTTTGATTGTGTGATTTTTTTTTGTTTGTATTTGATGACACAATAACCCATTTCATACACACCTTCATGAGATTTCAATATCATGTTTAATCTATTATTCCATACATAAGTGTTGGAAACATGGTAATATGATTGTTATGTCAAGGTTTAGTTCTACAAGAAATAAAATAAAAGCGTACGAATTAATCAGTATTCTAATTAATTTCCACAAAATAATTACATAAATGATGAATTATTCTCTATGAAAAATGAACATGAAATGTTTGTAGTAAAATCACAACAACCCCTTGGTACCATATTTTTCAAAATACACATTTTTTCAACTATTAACCTCTTTAAATTAATTAATTTTATTAAAATTCTTTTTAAAACCACCCTCTCTTTTAGTAAATTTTATTAAAAATCACACAATAAACTTATCAATGGTCCTTAATAGATGACCTAGGGTCATCCCTATATTATAATATTGTCTATAAATTATAATAAATTTTAGGTGTCCTAACAACATGTTCACTTCTTCATCTAGGTGGGATGGTAGAAGACCCACCACCAGTAGAGTAGTATATCGTCCTATCAGAGCAGGATGAGGATTCATACATAATTTGTGCACTCTGAGAGTTCAGCACCATAGGAAACCATTTTTTCATGTTGAGACATATCTTTATGCAGTTGAGGAATTGTTAGAGTCAATGGTATATGTTTTAAGGATTATATATAAGTCGATTGATTAGAAGGTTGTACTGGAATCCAACCTTTTACGGGAAGAAGCAGGGTGCTGGTGTGCTCTAGTAATGTATATGTATGATTAGTCGGTACTCCCATTCCCTAACATCCAATAGCTATTCTGTGAGAATTATTACCCCGTATTCTTCTTATTTGTCTAGATTCTTGATCTTCTAGAGATACATAAGGTCTAAATGATGGTGGTTTAGTATGCTTCAATGTTCACATACCATACCTATTACTCCCTTGGAATGATTCACGATGGGTACTTCCAAGACCAGAAGTTTGAGTTAGGGCTGTATAGAGAGATCCATTCTATAGTGATTCCCTTGTGCATCCCAAACTATGTTAGCATGTTAAAGTGGGAAATAGTGATAGAGATAATTCTGTCAGAATAATTCCTTGAAACAAGAGGTGGTAGTGGGCATCATAGAGATGAGTAATCTATCACATCTAGTAGATGGAAGATGATAGTATCTCATCCAAAGAGGCCCTTTTAGGATTAAAATCAAGTGGTAGTTCATATATTACAAAAAAATCACATAGTACTAGGGAATATTAAGTGTTTATATATTACTCTTGTGATGATTGAAGTCACATAATGCATGACTGTCTGAGAAGACGTGCGAAAGAGAATAGACAAGTATTTGATATACCACAACAGTAGATTAAGTGAATTTATTAGATATCTCCCATGATAGGGTAGGGTGGTCCCCAAGGTGGCAGAGCTATAATAGGAGCAGTTTGTTCTATGGGTAGTAGACGATGAAATGGGATCCTTCCTTCAAAACAACTATATAGATCAAGTCAGGCTTAAAGAGATGGTTGTCAGGGCTACCGATAGCTCTATTCTTATGAGGTTTATGACACTGAAATGCACGGAATGGTAAAAGGTAATATCTTATTAAACTCTTTCATTAGTATTACAATACACATTTTTTAGTCATTCCTTAATCTCTATACTTCTGGTACAATTTTTGGAGCTCATATTCAAGGTGAAATCCCAACAGTTTCGTCATGAGGTTTATACAAGGAACACTTCTTCTCTGTCTTTTATCCATTGGTAGTGCGATAAATTGCTTGATTGGGAGAGGTTCACATGGGACCTTTTTTTCAACACAATAGAACCCTATGAATTCAATTTTTGTATGGATTATTTTTCAATTGACCAATCCTAGATTGAATTCCAATGTAGATGAGTTTGATGCCTCTCAATAATAGGACAAGATTCACAATTATGGGAAAAGGATATCTCATGGTTGGATGAGGTTGTTCTATAAGTAGGAGGATGTAACTCATCTCCCATCCATTGTTGAGTTTTTACCGTGGTGTTATGGGCTCCTCAAGCATCTGGATTAATTCAGTTGTAAAGGATTATATGTATATATTCTCTACAGATGTTCTTGAATGACCACTGAGTCAGGATATGGGGTTTTAAATATAATTTAATCATAGGACCACTATGATATCTTCTATGGAATATAATATGGCCCATACTGAGCTCTGGGATCTGAGGTTATAGTTGGAGGACCATTGATAGAAGGGTTTCGTCTATTTCAGTGTGTCCCCCTAGGTAGCGCAATTTTTGTTTATAAAAAAAGAAGATGAGTGGTTGTGACTTTTCTGGGATTATAATCTTCTAAAACCAGGCACGATAAAGAAAAAGTACCCCCTAATTAGGATTTATGAACTCATTTACCATTTTTGAGATGTGATATGGTTTATAAAGATCAATATTTTGTCTAGAAACAACTAGTTGAGGGTTCCTGAGGCATATAATTTGATGTTTTTATATTGATGACAATATAGAAACTATAAGTTCTTAGTGATTTAATTTGGTGTGAAAAATGACTGAAGCATGTTTAGGGCCTTGATGAACTAGATCTTTGAGATGTACGCGTACTTTTTTAGAATACTTAACAACATTCATACTCACCTACTCTGCATTGGAAGAGCAACATGTATGTAACAGCCCAAGATTTTATGAAAAATATTCTTTTTAATTTCATTAATGTCTTGTGTTGTATTCTACACCAATATTACCTTGATCTATATGCAACACCATATTAGCTTTCAGTATACGCAACACTATTCTTGGATCGTGTTACACACAATTTTGATAATAGTTATTCTACGCAACATTTAGTATATATATATATATATATATATTAAATGTATAAATGAAATATGGTTGGATTCTATTATACGAAACAACGAAGGATTCTTTCACAACACGCAACCCTGACTTGGCTTGCATTACACGCAATCGCGACCATCCTCGATAGCGTGTGTTGTACGCAATACTGGGTTTTAATAAACAACGATATATTGTTATAATATTTTCATGAACTAGCCGTTATGAATATTGTTAACTAAATTTTTAATTTTATAACATTATTATTCATCTAACACATTTCTAGAACATGGTATAAGAACAAAATAAATTTTTCGGGTAAAATAAGTATTTTTCAAAAAATGCAGTTTTGCCGCCTTTTGATGGCGCACCCACTTTAAATCTATTTTTTGACATGTTTATAAGTTCGATTTGACAAAATAAAATTCTTCTTTTGAATCAGGATATAAAAATTTACATTATATAATTTTTTGATATTTTTCCGATAACTTTCATATTTTAATGAATAGTAAAAACACGCTATATTTTAATTTAAAAAAACTTTTTTCATCGTAATATATTATGTGGTTAAATTATAATATTGAATGGTTTTAAAGTATAAATATAATATATTTTAACCATTTAATATAATTTATGACATTATCATTGATTTTACCTTGAATTCGTAGGTTAAATCAATTCAATCTTTTGCAATGTTTTAAAGAAAACCCGTTTTCTTTCGACAATGGGATTAATTTTAATTTAATTTCTACAACTTTTGTGTATTGAATTTGGAAAAATGGATTCCATATTTGGAATCAGTGGATCCAAATTATGTTCATAAGCTACTTTTTATTTTTGGGAATTATGAATAGTAACTACGGTAAATTTTATTTACCATAGTTAAAGGTAAATCGGGTAATTAAGGGTAAATATAATATTTTAAAATTACCCTAAAAAATGTCAAAATCTTATTGGATGACTAAACGTCGACATATATCAGCTAAGGGTCTGATTATATTCATTTAATTAAATTTTTTCAATGAAAATAATTTACTTATTATTAAAACCAAAGAATGTGACAACATGTCACTTTCTTAAATATTATAAGTATAATAATTTTAATCTAGTGATACACTTCATGAAACGTAGAACATGAATAGTATCCATAAGGGTAATACAATTATCTAAATCATAGGAATTTATTTAGAATTTTTAGGGATTAAATAATTATCATTTATTATGACACAAAGATGACGCAGTAATTGTCTTATTAATAAAATATTGACATAATTGATGTTATAAATGCCCAAATAAATGTAATTTGAGACTTTTTATGACTTAAACTAATTTTATAGATTAATATGACATGTTATTGTTGATTTAAGAAACTTGGTTCGAACATATCATTATGTTATGAATTTCATAAAAATCATGTACCAAATAGTGTCAAAATTGACATAAATTAGTTTTTAAAACAAATTTTATATTATTTATTGTTATTTTATTCCAAAAAATCATGGTTCTACAAAATGACGTATATAAAATTATATTTATTAATAATAAACAACTTGGGATTCTTTTGGCTTGATATACTAAGTTTATTAACCATATAGTGTAAGAAAACAAAAAGACACGGTAAAAGTTAAATTATTTAACTTAGAGTTAAATCTAATTGATAAGGTTAAAATAATAACCTAAACTTGTCTAAATCCTATTGGATGAGATTATTTCGACCCATACCCACCTTATCCCTTAAATAAATCAATTTGGAGCTATTTAAAACCGAACTTGACTTTATAATAAAATAGTATTTTTAGTTATTCCAAAGGTGCCCCTCTCCTCCCTTATAAAAGGGCACCTCCTCCCTCTCTTCCTCACACAAATTTGAGCCATAAAGCTCGGCCAAACCCTGAAAAATTCAATTCTCCAATTCCCTAGCAACATCCTAGAGGTTCTGGTCTTCCTCAAAGACCAATTTTAGTTCCCTAAGAGGAGGTCTCCAAGAGGCGCTTCAAAGAAGAGGTAATTTCTGTTACTGATTATTTCACCTTTATTTCTTCTTCCACTTCTTCTTCATAGGTTGTTTCATATTGAAGTAATAAAATCTGTATCACTCATATAATGATATGTTATTATAATTATAAAACAATCCTATTTCACCATCTATCCATCCTACGAAAAATGAAATCACCGCGCGTGCGTACGTACGAAATACCGTCTCCACGCCGTGGTGAAATCTATTTTCCACCACCACCTTACTTGGATGGGTATAATGGTGTAAATAATAACTATATATTATTATTTTAAAGTGATATTGATTCTTAAATAGTATACATACACTCCAATACAGTCCCACGATCATGAGAATGATATCATCGCTCCTGCGTACGTACGGACTACCGTCTCCACGACGCGATGAGATTCATTCTCCACTTTAAACCATTCATGAATGATTATAAAGTATAAATAATAAGTAATCATGAAATATATGACATAATAATGATACTAGATTTATGTGTATATGTATTAATTTCATCTACTTAATTCCGTTCTACTCATTAAGGAAACGAAAACAGTGTTCATGCGTACGTACGGCCTACCGTCTCCATGAACGGTGTATTTCGTTCTATTTACTGATTTATTATATATATGTATATTCTGAATATATATATATACATATCATGTTTTATATTCTGGAATTAAGTAATCATGATCTAAGTATTCATGTTAATAATTACAAGAGAAAACGTGGACGACAAATGAAACAATTTTACCCAAAACGCTTTTTAACATGGAATTTACAAAAGAACAGGTAATATAAAGTCATAAGTGAACCATATATGATATCATAACAATGAATATGATTCTGTAATAAGTCAATGAAATTATGTAAATCATTATACAGGAGGTTCGGACACTTACGAAGAAAATCGGACCTAAGGTAAGGGAAATATCACAATCTCACTTTTATCCGAGATTGTTTTTACTTTGGTAATTACTGCGGTGTATTTTATCATCCAAATCCATGTTCCCTAAATATGTAATATTATTTCCATCCTTCTACAATAGTTTAAATCCAATTTTACCCTTCGGTGAGTTTTTAGTAAAAGATATGAAAGGAATCTTTTGTCGTTTTTTGTACGAGGTACTTTTTTGACTTTTCCGACAAAAGTACGCAGAATGTTTTTTTTAACTTATACGGCATGAATGGATTTTTAAACCATTATTTCCAAGAATCTTCCTTTACAAGTTTTCAATTTTATTTTTAATCAACTTCTTTTAGTTTAATGTTTTATGACATGTTAAGAAAGGAAAAATGTTTTTAAAGAAGAAAGGATATTTTCCTCAAGAATTCATTTCAAGTGTTTTTTCAAAACTATTTTCCATCTAAGATGATGTTATTTGATATGTATGTTTCATGTAAAATGTATCTATGATATAAATGGTTTCAATTTTCTTATGATGAATTGATATCAATTGTTTATGGATTATGATGGCATGATGTTTAAGAATCCCATTTTATTACATGGGTTATGCAATGATGTATGATTTATGATTTTGTGGCACACATAAGAATGGTATCATTATGAGATGGGTGGGACCTATATCTCCATCCAATGCATTGGGTAAAGATTTTATATCTAATGAGATAGACATGGCTGGAATGGTAGGTTATACCGGTTCAGTGAAACATGACTGAAACGAGGGTGACTCGGTTCAGAATGGGACTTTGTCCACTAAGATAGTCTTGGCAATGAGTCTTGACTAATATGAAATGATTCTTTATGATTATGTGTGTAAGCCACAAAGTTTAATGTTTTAAGTTATGATTATTTTTATTACATTTCACTACCATAAGTTATCCCAGGTTATGAAATTATGATCTCTTTTACAGGTTAAGATTTCCAAAAGTTATGTGCTTATGTATATGATGTGATTTATATTTCTTTTGTTTACCCTTACTGAGCATTTGAGATCAACCTTTTATAATTTCTTTTCCCCAAGATATAATGAACGGGTTTATGTATAAAAAAAGAATATCTTTATGGGAGATGTTGAAGATCTTTCACCAAGATTAGAAGATTATATTCCGAGTTTCCAAAGACACTAAACTATTACGATCCTTGTGTGTGTGTTTTTGTTATGTACTATGTATTCCGCAAATGTAATGTAATGTCAATGTACGTCAGGCTTCGGGTCTCTACAGTTGGTATCAGAGGAATGGTTTAGTCAACCTTTGGAAACTAGGATGCGAAAACGTTAGTGAGATCCCTAGATATATTTCTAAGGTATGTCTAGGGATGTCCCTATGGTTAAGTATACGTACAGGTTATAGTACAAGAATTATGCTAACGATCATAGATTTAAACCTAAGATGTTAGATATTGAAGGTACTCCCCATTTATTATGTTGTTTTCCCTAGCATGATTTTTTCCTCTCACACTATTATTTTTGGGTTTTAGACGATGGCTGGAACCTGAAGGAACCGTGTTGATCAATGCAATGGACAATGCAATTATTTCCCTCCTGAACAAACAAATGTTATGGGAGATGGAGTGCAAAATCTTATTGCTATACTTACACAAGCTATGAATCATTCTGGACTTCCAAATGAGCAGAGAAGGGGACAATATTCTATTGAGTCCTTCATGAGGCAACGTCCACCTTCTTTTAGTGGGTCTTACGATCCACTTGTTGCTGAACCATGGATCAGTACCACTGAAAAGATATTTTCAGTTCTTCAATGTTCTGAGCATGATAAAGTCATCTTAGCAGTATATCGTTTGGAAGGTGAGGCTGATCAATGGTGGAATCTTATCAAGAATACGAGGCCAAGAGATGAAATTGAGTCCATGGAATGGGACGAGTTCAAGAACTTGTTTTTCAGTAATTACTTCCCTCGTATTCTTCAAAAAAAGATGGAAAAGGAGTTTCTTGAGCTGAAGCAGAAGGATGATGAATCTGTTGGTATATACGAAGCGAATTTTACAAGGCTTGAAAGACATGCATCTGGATTTATCATGAAACCTGAAAGTAAAGATGATCGATTCTTCAGTGGCTTAAAACCAAATCTTCGAAGGGCATTAGCTATAAGAGACTCCAGTAGCAATGAAGAAATTGTGCGTTGTGCTATCAAGGTAGAAATGGAAGTTGGTGTTACATATCCATCTCATGGTTTTGACAAGAAACGAAAGATGGAGTTCAAGGAGAAATCTCGGAATAATGGTGAAAAGAAGATGATTGTTTCCGTATGCTCAAAGTGTGGAAAAAAGCATGGTGGAGATTGTCTTAAAGGGATTAGAAAATGTTTTAAGTGTGGAAAAGAATGTCATCGAGCAGCTGAGTGTCGAGGTAATGGAAAAAGGGTTTCTAATGATGTGAATAAAGCAAACACTGCAGAGAACGCACCACCAACACTTCAATGCTTCAAGTTCAAGGAAATGGGGAATTATGCTAATAAATGCCCTAATCCAAGGGTTAGTGATGATCAACATGAGCAACCACTTAAGGAAAAGGACAAAGTGAAGTCACATGCGATCACTATTGGCAAAGTTGAATATGATAACGATGTGGTGGAATGATTAAGTGTTTATGTAATGGGATTCCAAAATAATGTTGTATCATAAATTATTGGAATATTTATGTATTGGTCTAATGTTGTATTCAAAGTGATTGAGATATTTTTGGAAATAAGATGATATGCACATAATGAAGGGAAAACGAGAAAATGAAATATTTGACAGTATTCATGAGCTCATGATTGATATAAGGACTAAGTGATATCATGGTTTCAGTATATAGAATCTTGAGGATTTTGGTATGTGGAAAGTGTTAACTTTTAACTGCATTCATGTTTTCACTAAGGTTCAATGGGTATTCAAGAGAGTACATGATTAAGGCCTTTGAATGTTTGGAATGTGACCAACATGATATATCTTATAATATATGGGGATCAACGATGGTATTAAATCTCGAAGAGTGGACTGCAGTATTATGGATAAGCCTAAAGATTGGAATGGATTATGTTAGAGATATGTTAGTATTGTTTGTTTTTTGATATTATTTATGGGATGTTATAGTAATATAGTTTTAGAAAAAGGACAACCTGTAGGACGGGTGACAGCCCATCGCGTCGGACAAGGCTGTGGGAATCGAACCCACAACCGAAGTGCGACTAGCTTTTATCGCCTACCACTGGCCTACATGAAGTCCCTGTTTAGTAGAAACTAGTTTTATTATATTAAGCAGTATGATATATGAAGTATAAGTCCATTTTATGAACCCTATATAATGAATCTCACTATAGATGACTTATGTATATTTAATAACTTTTTCTAACCTTTTGTTTGAGACAGATGGAATGACCCGTCTTTCTATCACATGATCTGCTAACACTTCACAAATAACAAATTCAACTTCATTTATTTAAGAGATGAAGTGGAAATTGTTCAAGGCATGAAAAACAGTGAGATTGTACCAAAATAAAGTAATTCAAATTCTTCAACTTTAGGGAAACGATCTTGAAAACCAAAAATGTTGTCCTAGTGCTCTTATATCTGATTAATCAGATGGTACCTTAGATCGTCACAAATTTATGGATTTGTGATTGTTGGATTTTCCAGAGCCATGTTCTCTACCACTCTCCATCAGAACATGATGGTTAGATTTTTCTTCCATATCCATATTTTCACATATGTGGAAACCTAGTGATTAGTTTATTTCGGTAACCGTTATATTTCATACTTTTATTTTTAAAGATTGGTATTGGTATTCCTTTTTACGATGTGGGTTTCTATTAAAGAAACTTTCGAATAGTAAACCATTTATAACCCCGACGAATTTCGAGGGCGAAATTCATTTTAAGGGGGGTAGAATGTTACAGCCCAAGATTTTATGAAAAATATTCTTTTTAATTTCATTGATTTCTTGTGTTGTATTCTACACAAATATTACCTTGCGCTATACGCAACACCGTATTAGCTTGCAGTATACGCAACACTATTCTTGGATCGTGTTACACACAATTTTGATAATAGTTATTATACACAACATTGAGTATAAATATATATATATATTCAATGTATAAATGAAATATGGTTGGATTATGTTATACGAAACAATGAAGAATTCTTTCACAACACGCAACCCTGACTTGGCTTGCATTACACGCAATCACGACCTTCCTCGATAGCGTGTGTTGTACGCAATACTGGGTTTTAATAAACAACAATATATTGTTATAATATTGTCATGAACTAGCCGGTAAATATAGTGTCAACTAAATTTTGAATTTTATAACATTATTATTCATCTTACACATTTCTAGAACATGATATAAGAACAAAATAAATTTTTCGGGTAAAATAAGTATTTCTCAAAAAATGCAGTTTTGCCGCCTTTTGATGGCGCACCCACATTAAATCTAGTTTTTGAAATGTTTATAAGTTCAATTTGACAAAATAAAATTCTTCTTTTGAATCAGGATATAAAAATTTACATTAGATAATGTTTTGATATTTTTCCGATAACTTTCATATTTTAATGAATAGTAAAAACACGCTATATTTTAATTAAAAACAACTTTTTTCATCATAATATCTTTTGTGGTTAAATTATAATATTGAATGGTTTTAAAGTATAAATATAATCTATTTTAACCATTTAATATAATTTATGACATTATCATTGATTTTACCTTGAATTCGTAGGTTAAATCAATTCAATCTTTTGCAATGTTTTAAAGAAAACCCGTTTTCTTTCAACAACAAGATTAATTTTAATTTAATTTATGCAACTTTTGTGTATTCAATTTGGAAAAATGGATTCCATATTTGGAATCAGTGGATCCAAATTATGTTAATAAGCTACTTTTTATTTTTGGGAATTATGAATAGTAACTACGGTAAATTTTATTTACTATAGTTAAAGGTAAATCGGGTAATTAAGGGTAAATATAATATTTTAAAATTACCCTAAAAATTTCAAAAGCATATTGTATGACTAAAAGTCTACCCATATCACCTAAGGGTTGGATTATATTCATTTAATTAATTTTTTTCAATGAAAATAATTTAATTATTATTAAAACCAAGGAATGTGACAACATGTCACTTTCTTAAATCTTATAAGTATAATAATTTTAATCTAGTGATAAACTTCATGAAACATCGAACATGAATAGTCTTCGGAAATCTAATACAATTATCTAAATCATAGGAATTTATTTAGAATTTTTAGGGATTAAATAATTATCATTTATTATGACACAAAGATGATGCAGTAATTGTCTTATCAATGAAATATTGACAAAATTGATATTATAAATTCCCAAATAAATGTAATTTGAGACTTTTTATGACTTACACTAATTTTATAGGGTAATATGACATGTTACTGTGGATTTAAGTAACTTGTTTCGAACTTATCATTCTGTTATTAATTTCATAAAAATCATGTACCAAATAGTGTCAAAATTGACATAAATTAGTTTTTAAAACAAATATTATATTATATATTGTTATTTTATTCCAAAAAATCACGGTTCGGCCAAATGACTTAGATAAAATTATATATATTAATAATAAGAAACTTGGGGTTCTTTTGGCTTGATATAGTAAGTTTATTAACCATATAGTGTAAGAAAACAAAAAGACACGATAAAAGTTAAATTGTTTATCTTGGAGTTAAATCTAATTGATAAGGTTAAAATAATACCCTAAACTTGTCTAAATCCTATTGTATGAGATTATTTAGACCCATCCCCACCTTATCCTCGAAATAAATCAATTTGGATATATTTAAAACCGAACATGACTTTATAATAAAATAATATTTTTAGTTATTCCGAAGGTGCCCCTCTCCTCCCTTATAAAAGGGCACCTCCTCCCTCTCTTCCTCACACAACTTTGAGCCTTAAAGCTCGGCCAACCCCTGCCAAAATCTCTTCTCCAATTCCCTACCAACATCCTAGAGGTTCTGGTCTTCCTCAAAGACCAATTTTAGTGCCCTAAGAGGAGTTCTCAAAGAGGCGCTTCAAAGAAGAGGTAATTTCCGTTACCGATTATTTCACCTCTATTTCTTCTTCCACTTCTTCTTCTTAGGGTTTTTCATTATTAAGTAATAACATAAGTATCACTATATACTGATATGTTATTATAAGTATGAAACATTCCTATTTCACCATCTATCCATCCTACGGAAAACGAAATCACCGCGCGTGCGTACGTACGGAATACCGTCTCCACGCCGTGGTGAAATCTGTTTTCCACCACCACATTACTTGGATGGGTATAATGGTGTAAATAATAACTATATATTATTATTTTAATGTGATATTGATTCTGAAATAGTATACATACACTCCAATACAGTCCCACGAACATGAGAACGATATCATCGCTCGTGCGTACGTACGGACTACCGTCTCCACGAAGCGATGAGATTCATTATCCACTTTAAACCATTCATGAATGATTATAAAGTATAAATAATAAATAACAATGAAATATATGACATAATAATGATACTGTATTTATGTGTATATATATGAATTTCATCTACTTAATTCCGTTCAACTCAATAAGGAAACGAAAACAGTGTTCATGCATACGTATGGCCTACCGTCTCCATGAACGGTGTATTTCATTCTATTTACTGATTTATTATATATATGTATATTCTGAATATATATATATAAATCATGTTTTATATTCTGTAATTAAGTAATCATGATCTAAGTAATCATATGAATAATTACAAGACAAAACACGGACGATAAATGAAACAATTTTACCCAAAACGCTCTTTAACATGGAATTTACAAAAGTACATGTAATATAAAGTCATAAGTGAACCATATATGATATCATAACAATGAATATGATTTTGTAATAAGTCAATGACATTATTTAAATCATTATACAGGAGGTTTGGACACTTACGAAGCAAATCGGACCTAAGGTAAGGGAAATATCACAATCTCACTTTTATCCGAGATTGTTTTTACTTTGGTAATTACTGGGGTGTATTTTATCATCAAAATCCATGTTCCCTCAATATGTAATATTATTTCGATCCTTATACAATATTTTAAATCCAATTTTACCATTCGGTGCGTTTTTAGTAAAATATATGAAAGGAATCCTTTGTTGTTTTTCGTACGAGGTACTTTTTTGACTTTTCCGACAAAAGTACAAAGAATATTTTTATAACTTATACGGCATGAATGGATTTTTAAAACATTATTTCCAAGAAGATTCCTTTACAAGTTTTCAAGTTTATTTTTAATCAACTTCTTTTAGTTAAAAGTTTTATGACATGTTAAGAAATGAAAAATGTTTTTAAATAAGAAAGGATATTTTCCTCAAGAATTCATTTCAAGTGTTTTTTCAAAACTATTTTCCATCTAAGATGATGTTATTTGATATGTATGTTTCAAGTAAAATGTCTCTATGATTTAAATTGTTTCAATTTTCTTATGATGAAATGATATCAATTGATTACGGATTATGATGGCATGATGTTTAAGAATCCCATTTTATTACATGGGTTATGCAATGATGTATGAATTATGATTTTGTGGCACACATAAGAATGGTATAATTATGATATGGGTGGGACATATATCTCCCTCAAATGCATTGGGTAAATATTTTATATCTCATGAGATAGACATGGCTGGAATGGTAGGTTATACCGGTTCAGTGAAACAGGACTGAAACGAGGGTGACTCGGTTCAGAAAGGGACGTTGTCCACTAAGATAGTCTTGGAAATGAGTCATGACTAATAAGAAATGATTCTTTATGATTATGTGTGTATGCCACAAAGTTTAATGTTTTATGTTATAATTATTGTGATTACATTTCACTTCCATGAGTTATCCCAGGTTATGAAATTATGATCTCTTTTACAGGTTAAGATTTCCAAAAGTTATGTGCTTATGTATATGATGTGATTGATATTTCATTTATTTACCCTTACTGAGCATTTGAGCTCACCCTTTTATGTTTTCTTTTCCCCAGGATATAAAGAAAGGTTTTAGGTATAAAAAAACAATATCTTTATGGGATATGGTGAAGATCTTTCACCAGGATTAGAAGATTATATTCCGAGTTTCCAAAGACACTAAACTATTACGATCCTTGTGTGTGTGTTTATGTTATGTACTAAGTATTCCACAAATGTAATGTAATTTCAATGTACGTCAGGCTTCGGGTCTCTACAATGTAGTGCACTTAAGGATGGTTCAATAACATCATTAGGTGCATGAACTTTATAAAAATATCTTGATGTTTCAGTTTGGGATTCGTGAGATTTAGTTTATGAGTCTTGTTATTTATTAGCATGGTTTATCCATTAATAAAAGGAATATCGACACAGTTCACGATCGGGATCCACCCAAGTGTGTGTCAGAGTTGTAGGTATTTCTTGACTTTATGAAGTAAAATAACATATTTTTTCCAGAATTATCTATAATTACATCCCCTTTAACTACTATGAAGTGGAAATGTCATATCTGTACCTAGTACGATTGGTGATAGAGGATGATGAATGATCCTATGTTGATACTTACATAGGAGTTCATCGAGTAAGTATTTCATTGTGATACTTTAAGAGTTGGGCTCAGATATTTTTTATTATTGTAGCTGGATGTTATCACATATGGGTCATGGTAGTTGAGACCCCACTAGTAGAATTGTGGGAATCATGAATAAGATATGGAGTTGGAACCCCTCTCCCTGAAGATATGGAGGCACCTCCTTCTTGGAGAGTTCTTTTTGGTTTACTCATACCATCAATGTCTCAAGTACATCTCAACACAAAGAGACTTCAACCTGAGACATCAGTTCTAGTTGGAGTTCTTATAGGACTATAACTTCATGATTGTATATAATACTAGGAAGGGAAACATAGTATAATATAATTTTAGAATGATGTCATAGGATCACATAGTGCATGAGGCATCAAAAATATTTTCCTCCCTAATAATGACCCTAGTAGACCAGGAGGGTATAACTGTTCTTCTATCGATGGTGTTGACTCCTCCAATTCTTGAGTGTGTGAGATAGTCTAAACTATTAGACAATGTCTATGAGGTAATTCATGACCAGATATTCACAGGTGACTCACTATATAGTTTTTTATGAGTGAATCTTGTCATCATTTTCTAGGGACAGATGGTGGTCCAAGACATGATTTAGGAGGTGTGATGCAAGAGTTCCTAACATCTCCCATATTGGTACATATCGGAGAGGGGAAGACATAAAAAAAATTTTAGTGGTAGTTTGAATAGTATAAAATGAGACAGTTTATAGTTGAGCTTGTGTCTTGGTACCTCACTTGTTGGCAGGTGAAGGTTGACTTCCATGTTCCAACAGGTTTGTTACAAAGCCTTGAAACACTAGAGAGGATTTGGGACAGAATATGGCTGGGATTTTTCATAGTGATTCTGAATATAGAGAAGGTCCATTACTTCATATGGGTCATATTTGGGGACTCAAAAATTTGGTGCACTTCCTAGCTATTAGGGAGCACAGTTCAGGGATGAGTATGGGGTAGTTGTGTGTATGAGTGATAATTATCCTCTATGGGGTACTCTCAATGATTTTCCCATACCGTGATGCTCAGATTAGGT
This sequence comes from Viscum album, assembly GCA_963277665.1. NCBI lineage: Eukaryota > Viridiplantae > Streptophyta > Magnoliopsida > Santalales > Viscaceae > Viscum > Viscum album. The sequence goes on from OY728131.1 coordinate 1,293,589,258, forward strand.
CATAATTATGGAGTGTCATGTAGGAGGAATTAAGGAACTAGAGGAAGATGATTTTAGTCTCTCACTATAAGACTGATGGGAGTTCTGAGCATACTATCCATGTGTTTTTGGATATTCTAATGGAACAAGTGTTAGACTTCAATTAAAGATTGGAGGATCACTTTCCCTTGGTAGAGTTTTCATGCGATAATATCTACCACTCTATATCATCATGGAACCTTTTGAGACCCTGTATGAGTGACCCTTCTGATCACCTTAGTACTATAAAGAGATCAGTGAGATGTATCTTTGGAGATCATAGATTGTGAATGTGATGACATAGAAGGTCTAGGTCATCCTTGTACTGATGTGGATAGCCCAGAGTAAGCATACATCATTAATAGATCCCAGTCATAGGCCCTTGGAGTCTAATTAAGAAGACCACCTTTTCTTAAGATTATCCCCATGAAGATCATGTTGGAGTTTTAGATAGGGAGGACAACTATTCATGAGGTTTATTGGGGAATTTGAGATTAGGAAAGTTTTTGTGAGGTTTCTCACCACCTAACATACCCCCGTAGATAGAGTGGATGCACGACGTCTTCCAAATGTCATCGGTGAGAATATATGTTCATCACCACACAAATTTCGTTGACTAGGGTGAGATAGATATCATGGATGGAGACACATTTTCATAGTACCTAATAGAAATAAGAATTTAGAAGGAGAGGAACCTTTTTGGATGGACCCTCCACTTGGATCACATGTTCTAGAAGCACGAGAACATGCAAGAGAGTTCATAGGAGTGGGAGTGGAAAATGTATGATCATTATCCCAAGTTGTTTATTTAGTTTTAATTTTTGAAGATGATAATATTAATGTTGGGAATTATTAATTGAACTAGGTTTTTTCAATTAATACATATAAATATTTATAAATATATATATCAAGAGCTAAGCACTGAGATTACATGTGATTCTGAGTCCCAATGTTCCTAAAATTAATTTATTAGAATTATTAAATATACATTATATTTAATGAGCATATTTTCAAAAATAAAATGGTATTACTATTAAATATAATTTTAGATTAAATATTTAATACCACAATTGAGTCTGTAATATAGTTTTTGTTGTATGTGAGGCCTAAAATGGGTCAGCATGGTGCGTTCAGAATCCTCACTAATAAGGGGTATATTAAATAGTCTTATTAATAGATTAAATAATTAGTTTTAACCTAAAAAAGGATTACCAATATTCTACTTGGGTGATTATTTAAGGGTTAACCTCATAATCATGGGATCTTTTAAGAGCCTTTTATTTATTCTTTCGTTGGAAAATCACCCAGGATGATGAAAAATGGGATGATCAGAGTATATTAGGATTCATAGCATTCGATGAAGTCCTTAAATAATTATATTTAATGTTTTATGATAAATTAAAATACAATATCTAGGTAGGACTCATTAAATTTTGAATTATTCCCATTTTTATTAAATTGATTGAGCAGATCAACCTCTTATATTGATCTGCACAGATTTCAACCCTTGCATGATCATACATAATAGATTAAATTACATATTCAATGTTTTCTAACCCTGGATGACCCATTCATGATTTGTTTCAAGAACACATGTATATTATCTTTTATGAAATTGTTTTTATTCATTCCCCCCTCATTTTCTTCGCATTCATAAGTGGTTGGACCTTCTAGTCATTGTTTGACATTGAATGTTGGTAAAAATCTCGATTGGACTGCAAAAATCACAAAAGTTTCAAAATAAATTGATGTATCAATGAATTAGGAACAAATTTTTAATTCTTATGGGTTTTATGTAATCGTTTCAATAGCCAACAGTCGAATCATTAATGATGGAATGAGAACGGGTGTGCACGAAGGGAGGCGACGCATACATGGATTCGATAATTATACTTTTCATCTACCTGAGGGCCATAATATTCCATCAAACACTAGATCCGCCATTATCAAGTAAATATAGTGTCATATTTGAAGTAGTGGGGATGGATTTGAGGTAATGTTTGTGGATCTACGAATTTGTAAAATAACCCAACTACTTGTGATGTCTATGGATCAACACATAGCTTGTAGCCACTTGGTTGGTATGAAAAGTGTATTGGAAAATCATCAGGATGGAAATTTATGTATCCCTATTATAGATCATGTACCTCATCCTTAATTGGGGGAGTCGTGTTAGGGATCACATGGGAAAGACTCTGTATAGGAGTACATGACTGTATACCAAAGTACACAGACACATGGTTATGTTTAAAGACACTGCTTGAAAGACACAGCTCGGTCCCGGTTTACTGGGACACGACAAGTACTCCTATATATACATGAATCCCTATACTGGCTAGCGACATGGAATGATTGTGGAGTGGGACCACATTACATGTGGGTCCCATCACATATCGTGTACTGCTTGGTTTTTTTGGGAAACATCATTATTTTGTATCTCTTTTTTTGGGAATTGGGTTTTTTCTCAATGAGTATCCTATCATAAGTATTTATTTTCATTTTGAACAAGATGGTGCCCTTAGTTGTTGATTTTGGTTAATGATGTAAATTTTTATGGGAATTATTATTAGTTAGGTGACACATAACGATGACAATGATTATGAAGGATTACATGATGACTTCTGAGTGGTAACCTACAATAGATATAGGATGAGGGTCCTCCATAGCTTCTGAGTGGTACCCTCCAGTTGAGCTGGCAGTGGGTCCTCAAAAAATTCCATGTGGTTCCCTTCAATAGGGCCGGTAGTAGGTCCTCAATGACTTCTATAGTGGATCCCTATATCTAGTATTTGTATGGATCCACTATCAACAATTCAAAGGTGAATACACCTATTATACGAGGTAATGGGTTATCTACATAATGATTTTTGACCCTAGATTGTGAAACACTATGAATAGGTGTAGTATGAATTTATAAATTACTTCGGAGAAGACGCGTTAGGTGTTAGACATCATTGAGGGTCTTCTAGAAGCATTAATGAATCTTCTTCCTGGGTAATTCTATGGGATGGAGATCCTATTTATCTATATTTTGTGATTATTGTAAATTTTTATATATATTAATTTTTATTCATACCATTAGATTTGGTTACTCTCTATCCATGTGTTTTGAATATATGGATGGTATGACACAAGATTTCCTTGTTTATCTTCTCATTGTTTGGTCGATTCTACTCTCATGATATAGGTGGAAAATAATCAATATGTAGTTTTTCTACACACCATGTTGTGCCCCATATTGTTGGATGAGGTTACTCTCTCTTGGGTTGGGATGAGTTGTTTTATTTTACTGTATCTTTCATTGTATGTACTATTATACTATCTTTATTCTACAATTGTATCTGCAACATCACCCCCTTAATTTTTTTTTGCATCCAACAGGGTATGTATATACTCACCCATGCATGGGGGTTTTCCCACACATTTCTTGTCTTATGAAAATGATGGATAGGTCAGATATGACTTCATAGGATCATAGGGATACCTAGTAATTTGGACAATGTACGGTGGTGGCATCTTAGTGATCAAGAGTTTTCCTTCCTCATTATTTTACCTTTATAGTTGTTAGATTGTCACAACATTATGGTTTGGAATTTATATTTCCCTAGTACTTTTTATCTTACACTATAATAATCTTATACATCCTAGAGGTTACGTATTCTGTGTCTACATTTTAGATGTTTAATATTTTTATTATTCTTCATTTTCAAACCTACATTGAGATGGATAGGTCTAAGCATACCTATACATTGGAAAAGTCCTCCCATTTAGGAAATTACCCTTGGTGCTTGACGCCACCCCTAACCTATAGAGGCAGGCTTGGGGAAGTTGTAGCTCAATCCACTGTGTGGGTTGGCTCATGATTAAGAAAAGGGTTCTATATTTCCTATAGTAATAATTCTACCTATCCTACATTTTTCTCTATGATATCTCTCATTATTGATCTTTTTTAGTTATATTCATTAAATTATAGTGAAATTATGTCATGACGACCTTTAATGGTGTGCTCGGAGGGTGGAGATGACTATGTTATGGAGGTGGTTCTTCATGGGATAATAGTATATCCTCATGTATTGATAGATATGGAACCAGTAATATGACTCGATGTCGATATTGAGGATAAGTTCTAGGAGAGTCTCATGTGCTATATATAAACCTTGCAGAGATCCTAGCATCCTTCCTTATCTATGAAAATTATAATGAATGTGTTCCTACTGCCACATCCTCCCATATATTATAGGGATGGATTTCCATAGGCTACTAATATATGGATTCAGACTATATTATCTATTTTTTTGTTTTACTAGAAAAAAAATATGTTGATGGTGAATCTCCTGACATATATTCTTCATGGATAAGTTAAGAACATATGGGATGTTTTGAACTAGGTTAATATTATACGAGATATGGTTTGGAGTGATTTCCAATCATAGTTTTATGATTAATTTTATCCATATACCCTAAGAGTTGAAATGGTCAGTGAGTTTATGTATTTGGAGTATGTCATGATGATCATTATAGATCTTTTGGCACTATTTACATGGATTCATAATTTTGAATCAAATATCTTACTGATGAGCCATCAAGGGAGAGACTATTCATGGATAGTCACATGCATTCCATTCAATAAGAGGGTAGAATTATTTTTTACAGCTATTATTATAGAGTTAGTGAACCATATTCTTATATCTAAATGAAACTTAACAGAATATAGGGGAATAAAGAATGGTCATTCAGACTTTGGACCCAGTGGTTCAACATCTTATGGAAAGAAAAAATGTTTTGATTCTTCTGTTGAGGGGAGTACCAGCCATCATGTTATTTCTTGTAGCTTTTCTTCTACCATAAGTGTGGGAGGTGAGGTGTCACGACCCGTCCCCTGGGACCTGTATCGTGACTACCCCTAGGCCGCCTTCTATAGGCCAGGGGCTATAGAATATCAGTGAAGGCGTAAATTCCTAAACTAGGAAGGCATTTCCTTTATAACTATAAATAAACACATCAGAGTACACAACTAGAATCAAAACAATACATAAAACTGTATACCAAAGAAGTGATGGAATGTAAATAGGGGCCAGAAATACAAGACCAATAGGAAAGTACAAGTACGACTAAAAGCAACTGCAACTGAAGAAAAGTAAAGCAGCTAATGGGTTGTCCTATGGGGTTCATACCTGAAGGGTAGGTATAGATGGCCTCCTCAACACTCCACATTTTTCTGTCTCCTCCATGTACCATAACACTAAGTGTTTCACCTCTGGGTACCGTCTAGTCCTACTACTCACTGCCTTAATTAGCATTTTCCATCGTTCACAACCTACATAATGAGTTGGGGGCATAGCCTGTGGAGGGGTGAGTATAACGATACTCAGTAGGGACCCTGAGACTCTCAAGGTCTCACAAAATCCAACAAGGATAGACCAAAAAGTATGAAATCAATGGATAAAAATTACATAGGTATTTGACCATATATATACCTATGAGATCTAGTAACCCATCTCAATCATGAGGAAAACACAAAAATAATTGACTCGGCTAAAACCAGGTTTTTTATTTTCAATACCACGGCTGGTTGTGTACTCATCCTCTATTTAGTACAATGGGCCTTCCACGTCAGATAGAGGCACTTCGCACTAACCTTGGACTGCTGAGGTACTCCTCCTATCAAGTACCATGAGTCTACTACACTCACATAAAGGCTCTCCCCACCACGGTTCTACCACACTCACATAGAGGCACTCTCCCTTGTTGCCTGTAGAGGTACTCCTCCAATCATATACCGTGGGACTTCCACGCTCACATAGAGGAGCTCCCCATGGTGGGTCTTCCATGCTCACACAGAGGCGCTCCCCACTGTGGGTCATCCATGCTCACACAGAGTTTCTCCCCACTAGGCTAGTCGAGTCACTCTGTGTCAAATCGGTCAAGCAGTCGTCAGGTCTCAGCTAGCTGCTAGGTCTCAGCCAGCTGCTAGGTCTATATACTCTGTTCACTCTCCTATGGAAGGATCCAATCCGCGAACTACTATTCAATACTCCAACTGTCATGAAGTCCCACGTAGAAGTATCTCAAAGGTCCGTCACGTCAAAGGTGTCTCAACCCAATAGAAGGCGCATCAATCGGATGCATGGTCTGTTAGTTATTATCATTATTGTCCTGGAGTCCCGGTTGGATTTGTGTATGATCTAACATGACCATATCTCAACTATGCCTCGAATTCTAGTGGGGTGTTATCAAAGGGATGGTTTTGTTACAAGAATAGCGACACTGCTGACAGTTCATCAAACAAACGTCTGATGCCCCTGATATGGCCCAAGAAGGTAATGGGGTCAGTAATAGGCCTGGGTCCAGTCCAACCCAGTTGGACCGACTCGATCCAACCCAGTCTGGGCCAACCTGGTCTGGGTCAACCCAGTCACACCTGTTAGGTCTGACCCAACCCATTGGGCGGGTCAACCCATTATGTTCGGCCCAGTTCACTGGGCCCGACCATCGGGACTGAGAGGGAGGTTCGGACTGGATGTCACCATGTAGGTGGCTTGGCCCGAAGACCAGGGTTGGTTTGGCCAGCGCCGTGAGGGGCATGACTCAGGTGACTCGGCCTGGGAGTTCGGGCTGGTTGGGAGACCAACAGGCAGGCCACGCGCAGCGCGGGCTTGCCACGGGTCCACTGGGTAGGGTGATATAGGTGCCGAGCAGGCCGCAGGGGCGCCAACAGGGCGACAGGAAGGTCGTGGAGTTGCCGGTTAGGTTGTATAAGGGGTCGGGTAGGGCGCAGGGGCTCCGGCAGGGCGTTGGGTAGGGTGCTGAGCAGGCCGCAGGGGCACCGGGCAGAGCGCGGCAGGGGCCGGGCAGGCGGGTCGCGCGCCAGGCAGGGCATCGAGAGGTCGCGGTCAGGTGGGCCACATGCCAGGCAGGGTGCTGGGAGGACGTGGGCCGGTGGGCCACGCGCCGGGCTGTGAACCGACAATGTTCCAGGAGGCCGCAGGTAGCCGGGTCGAGAGCCGCTCGATCCGACGGTGTTCGGCCGGAAGCATCGGTGCACCGTGGGGGGCGGCACAATTTGCGGAGGCCGCGGGTAGCGCGATCTTCGTCGTTTCTACCTTCATCATCGTCTCCTCATTTCCATGACGAGGTTCATCATAAACAAGATCGGCAGAGGGGTTGGGCCATGTTGGTTTGGCCCACACCCTCCGCGTTTAGGTTGGTAACAATCGGCTCATCAAGAAATAAGAAGATGATTTTCAATTGTTATATTCAATCTTCGCAACGTTTCCATTCCAACTGAAGGTGAGAAAAAGAAAAAGAATATTATTTGATGTAAACCCCCTACATTAGTTTCGTCATTCGCCATTCGTCGTTCGTTGACGTTGCAGAAAGATGTTCATCAATCTGTGGTAAACGAACATGTCCCACGTCGAAGGAGTCCAATGAAAAAGGTCAGAGGGGGTCATTCTTTGTAGTCGAAGGTATCCCTCATCGGTGTTTTTAGTTGAGAGAGTGTTCTTCACCAGAAGAGCGGCCTTCGTTGGAGAGAGTTATCTCTTCTCCAAATCTCCACCAAAATTCCAAGGGAAAAATAATAGAAGAAAGTGTTGTTAATTAATTTTTGGAACAATAATTCAAATTGTGGTGTTTAATTAAATGAGGCAACTCATTTAATTAATTGGGTTGAGTTAGCTCAATTAAGTGAAGAGGGTTGGAAAAATATTAAATAAAGGTAGGTTTAAGAGTTTTCCCACCTTAAATGGGGGGATCTAAGGGGTTACATGCCCGGGTGGTCCCCACCAATATTATCCTCCCATGGGATTTTATGTTCGGGTGGGCCCCAATACCATAAACTCTCATGTGAGGTTATGGTGTGGTGTACCCCACCCCTAACCACATTGTGGATGTTTTATCCGACAAGAATAAAAATAACGTCACACTTTATTTTTATTTAAAATAATTTTAAAAACATAAAAACTAAATTTTATCCTCGACCAACTACCATCGAGGTAAAAGTCTTATTCAGAGAATATCGGCGCTACGAGTTCAACAGTGTCGTCGGATTTCAATTCCAAGCCCTAGTACAAAAGTTATAAAACCCAACTCATACATTTACTGAATATACCCAAACAAAACGTCATAAATTGATTCCAGGCATTCCAGGCCTCAGAATCAAGTGACGTAAATTTTTGCGGACTCGTAAAAAACCCATGTATTTATGAAAAAAAAATTCCACGGAATTTCTGAGTATTTACATTCTCCCCATCTCAGGGATTTATGTGCCCGTAAGCTACAACTTGAACTCTAGGAACAAATGGGGGTACTAAGAAAGCATCTGATCCTTCCACTCCCATGTGCTCTCTTAGAGGTTCTCGTACTGCCAGCGTATGTGCACTAGAGTTATCAACCATCCACATAGGACCCACTCTTTTCGATCCTCAATCTCCACTGAAACCTCCGTAAAAGTCTCCCTATCGTCGAAGTCTAGCTCTCCATGGTCGATGATGTGGGTAGGGTCATGCATGTATCTCCTCATCTAAGATACGTGGAAGATATCGTGCACCCGGTGCAACTATGGTGGAAGATCATAGTTGTAAGACACCTTTTATACTCTACTGAGGATCTAGAAAGGTTTGATGAATCTCGGAGATAACTTTTCCCCTCGGCCAAATCTCTATAGACCTCGTCGAGGTGAGACCCATAGAAAGACATGGTTGTCATCCTCAAACTACAGAGCTCTTCGTATCCTATCAGCATACGACTTCTGCATGCTCTGTGTAGTCTTCATCTAATCCTGGATGATCTGCACCTTCTTCGTAGTAGCTCTTACCATCTCTAGTCCCACTAGTGCTGACTCCCTAGGGTCAGTCCATCACAAGGGTGATCTGAAAGGTCTCCCGTACAATTCCTCAAAAGGTGCCATCCTTATGGTGGAGTGATAGCTGTTGTTATAGGAAAAATCTACCAAAGGTAAGTGATCCTCCCAGATACGACCATAGTATAGGACACATGCATGGAGCATGTCCTCAATGGTCTGAATGGTCCGCTCGGTCTGACCATTCGTCTAAGGATGGAAGGCGGTGCTCAAGCGAAGCTATATCCTAAAAGCTTCCTGCAACCCCTTCCATAAATGGGAAGTAAATCATGCATCACAGTCGGAGACAATATAGGAAGTTACTCTATATAGTCGCACAATATTATCCACATAGAGGCATCCCAAGATCTCTACTCAACCCTGCTCTCTGATTGGTAGGAACTGGGCCGACTTGTTGAGTCAGTCGATGATCACCCAAATCGATTCATAACCCCTCGATTAACGTGGAAGACTCATCACAATGTCCATGGATATCCCATCCCACTTCCACTATAGGACCTCTAAAGGCTGAACCAAGCCTACTGGTACCTAGTGCTCTACCTTCACTCGCTGACAAGTGAGGCATCGTGAGACAAAATTTTTTATTGCCTTCTTCATCCCTGGCCACCAGGGCTGTCGTCAAAGGTCTTTGTACCTCTTTTCCACTCCTGGATATACTTCTAGAGGGTATGTGTGGAACTCACCCATCACTTCCACCTGAAGTTCCATTGGTACCAAGGTAAGTCCTTTGATGAGGATGACGTGCTCCCCACCTTCAGAAAATCCATCAGGTGCCTGCCCTGTGGATATCTGAGCATATCTTGTCTCGCAGTCTGCATCCCCATGCAGCACCTCCCTGAATCGCTGAAGAAGTGGTGGTGTGACCATAAGAGACTGTAGGAATGCTGCTCCATCTTTATCCAAAAAAGATATCTCTAAAGAAGCTAGTTTCTCTGTCACCTTGCCTAGTAGTTGTATACATGTCCTCTTGCTGAGTGCATCTGCAACAACATTCCCATTCCCAGGAGTATAGATTATCTTGAAGTCATAGTCCTGTAGGAACTCAATCCAATTACACTGTCTCATGTTCAGGTCCTTATGAGAGAATATTTACCTATTACTCTTGTGATTATAGTACATGATAAAACGATTGCCCATCAGATAGTGCCACCACATTTTCAAGTTGAAGACAACTGCTGCTAACTCTAGGTCATGGGTAGTGTAGTTCTGCTCGTGCTATCTTAGTTTCTGAGAACCATATGCAATCACTTCTCTCTCCTACATCAGGACACACCCATGTCTGTTCCCTAACACGTCGCAGTAAACTACGTACCCTATACCTTCCTCTGGAAGCCACAAGATGGGGGGACTCGTCATCATCTGCCTCAGCTCTTGAAAGCTCTGCTGACATCTCTCCGACCACATGAAGGGTTTCCCATTCTTTCTCTGGGATGATAGTGGTGCTGCAACTCTAGAAATGTTCGGAATGAACCCCTGATAGTATTCATCCAAACCCATGAAACTCCGTACCATAGTCACACTCTTATGTGGCTCTCAATCAAGTACTGCATCGATCTTCGCTGGATCCACTACAACTCCAGCCTCTGAGATGACGTGTCCCAAGAAATGAACCTCTCGAATCCAATACTGGTACTTCGAGAGCATACCATAAAGGTGGTGCTCTCAGAGTGTGTCCAGTACTACCTACAAATGGTAGGCATGCACCTCCTCAGTAGTCGAGTAGATCATAATGATGTCGATGAAGAATATGACAAAGCGGTCAATGCTTGGTTGGAAGATCATGTTCATGAGTCCCATGAACACTGATGGAATTTTGGTTACACCTAAGGAGATAACCAAGAACTTTTAGTGGCCGTAACGACACATGAATGCCATCTTCTGCACATCCACTTCTCGAACTATGAGCTAGTGATAGCCTGATCATAGGTCTATCTTCGATAACCACCATGATCCTTTCAGTTGGTCAAAGAGGACGTCAATCCCCGGGAGTGGGTACTTGTTCTTTATGGTCTCCTGGTTTAGGTGACGGTAGCCAACACAGAGCTTCAAGCTTCCGTTCGCCTTCTTGGTGAACAGAATCGGGGCTGCCCAGGGAGAAACACTGGGTCGGATGAATCCCTTCCCCTGTAAGTCCTCCAGCTATACCCGCAGCTCACGAAGCTCGGCGGGAGCCATCCGATATGCTGGAGTAGATATCGGTTTCGTCATGGGGTACAAGTCAATGTATAAGTGTTCCTCTCTGTAAGGAGGTAGTACTGGAACATCGTCAGAGAAAACATCCACGTACTGGTCCACCACTATAGGATAAGTCAGACTATCCACATCAACTACTCCGAGGGTAAGGCAAGACAACTGGTGAGTGATCAGCTACACCCTCCTCCAAGTAAGTCTGTCCAGTGCTGCAAAGGTTCCCTTCTCACCGGTGAAGGTAAACTTAGTCCCATCCATGCGGACACACCACCCTTGTCGCCTAATACAGTCCATCTGAGCATGGACTGTAGAAAACCAGTCCATACTCAAGATGATGTTGTAAGGCCTTGATGCAACTACTAGGAGATGTCAGCCGAATCTCTCACCTCGTAGAGTAAGCTCGCACTACCAGAAACAGTGTGTAATTGTCGAATCAGCTTCCGTAGGAGTCTCTAGCCGTTAGTATTGAGTCAACGGCTCCGTCAAAATCTCCGAGCTCTGAAGGAGGGCAGTGTAATTGAAAGAGTGACTGGAACTTGTGTCTATAAGAAATGCAACTAAGGTGGAGTAGACATATATTGTACTTTGAATCATCTCTAGAGCACCATGATCATATACCTCATCTTCTTGAAGCTGAGATCTCCCCTGTCCACCCTCTCCCTATGGTAGGGGTGGTCCTCCGGGTGATGGTGGTGGTAACACCTCGTAACATCATCCACCGCCTGCTGCACGTCCATCTCTTCTTCCACATCCACCTCATCCCTGCGGACCGCCTCTTTTGAACCACTTACTCTTCCAAGGAGGTCCCTCAACAATATGGTGATCATCTGAATGGTGATTCAGTCATTCATGAGCCATGTGACCATGGGAACCCCATGAGTAACACTTCCTGTTACTGGCAAGTGTGTCTCTGGTCTATGTTCCCCACACAACCAATCCTGATTCATGCAGTCGACCACCTATAGGTCTCGTCCTCTTGGACCTATATGACATCTGTCTACTTCCAGCTGCAGAAGACTCCACTGCGTTTTAGTTATTGGTGGGTCTCGCTGTTGGAGACTACTCAGTAAGTAAACTCTTCACTATGATGGCTATCTCTAACACCCACTTCTGCGCAGTGATTCTAAGGGAGATCATCGAAGCTCTGACCACTCGCCTGTTCCCCTGCTCGAAGGTACATGCCTTGAATAATGGGTCCTGCACCATATCAGTGGAGTAGCATGAGATGTCGGTGAACCTCGCTAATTACTACACCACAGTCATGCTACCCTGCTTTAGATGAAGTAGCTTTTGTATCCGCACTATGCAATTAGTGGCCAGGACAAACTCTACCCGAAACAGGCTCTCGAAGTCTGCCTATAATAGCATTTCCTCATCATGCACCTAGAGCATCAGGCTCCCCCATCTTCCTGCTGATACTTGAAAGAGACTTGTAGTAAGGATCACCATGAAGTCTTCTGGTGTCCCTACTAGATTTAAGACTCTCACCACAACCACCGGGGAATCCTCAACCACATGTGGGTCCATATCTCCCATGAAATTGGGTGGCCTCTGGCTCTAGAACTCCTGAAACATGCTCATGTGTTGTGCATCGTCTACTGCTAGGGCCGGTGGTATCGGTGGCCCAAAGGAACATAGTACTGCTGGTGCCTCCAGTATTAAATGGCCCTCCCCCGAGGCCTCGTTGCTCGGTGGGCTGTCATTACGTACGACTCTCGGGGCTCTAACTAGTCATCGGTGAGGACGCATCCTGAAAGAAATCGATGTGATGCGATCAAAAGATTATACTTGGTGAGCTGACCTGGTTGATCTGACTTAAATAAAACATTTGGAAACACACATGCAATTAGTGTTTTCCTGTACTGAGTCGGAAATCAGAAGTCAGGTTCCTGGTGTATGGATACGTCAGCCGCCCACACCAACACTAGACTCCCTTACCTGAAAATTAAACATAGTACACATAACACTATTACATCATAGAAAAGAAAGATCAGAGTTCTAAGTTCTGTGGTAGAACTGACTCCTCTAATACCTATTTGTCACGACACGTCCCTCGGGGCCCGTATCGTGACTACCCCAACGCCGCCCTCCATAGTCAGGTGGCTAGTGATTAGCACAAAAGGCGTAAATCCATAAACTGGGAAGGAATTTTTGTTATACTTAAAAAAAAATAGATCAGGGTACACAACTGGAAGAAAAAAACTATGTAAAACTATATACAAAGGATGTTATAGAATATAAAAAAGGGCCAAAAATACAAGCCCAACTGGAAAGTACATGTACAACTGAAAGCAAGTACAACTGAAGGAATGTAAAGTAGCTAATGGGTCGTCCAATGGGGTCCCTACCCGGAGGGTAGGTACAGATGGCCTCCTCAGCACTCCACATTCGTCCGTCTACTCCATGTACCGTCAAACCAAATGGTCCATCTATGGGTATCATCCAGTCTTGATACTCTCGACCACAATCAGTGCTATCTGTAATTTGAATCTAACACAACGAGATGCGGGGATATCCTGAGCAGGGGTGAGTATAAAGATACTATGTAGGGACCCTGAGACCCTCAATCTCTCACAAAATACAACGAGGATAAACCATAAAGTATGAAATCAACGGATAACCATTACTTAGGTATATGCCTGTACATATACATAATTTATCTAGTAAACCATCTCAAACACGAGGAAAACACAAAATTCATTGACTCAGCTCAAACTAGGATTTTTATTATGAGAACCATGGATGGTGGCATACTCCTCCTATATCGAGTACAGCGGGTCTGACCGGGTCGACCCCAAACTGGTCGGCCTAGACTAGGTAGGGCTGAGTCAGTCCGACCGGGTCAGACCAGACCTGGGCCCATTACCGACCCCATTTCCTTCATGGGCCATATCTTGGGCACTGAACGTCCATTTGAAGAACCGTCAGCGGTGCCGGTATTCGTGGAGCGAAGCTGTTCCTTTGAGAATAACCCACTATAATTCGGGGTATAGTTGAGATACGGTCAGGTTGGAACGTACACGAATCGAACCGGCCCCCTGGACAATAAGGCTAATAACTAACAGACCGACCGTCTGATTGACGTGTCGTCTATTACGTTGAGACACCTATGACGTTGTAGACCTTTGAGATACTTATACGTGGGACTTCGCGATAGTTACAATATCGGCCAGTAGCTCATGCAGTGGATCCTTCCAGAGGTGATCAGACATAGTACGGAGCCCTAGCAGGTGGTTGAGACCTGACGACTACTTGACCGATTCGACTCGGAGTGACTCGACTAGCCTAGTGGGGAGAACCTCTGTGTGAGTGCGGCAGACCCACAGTGGGGAGCGCCTCTGTGTGAGCGTGACATAACCACAGTAATCGATAGGAGGAGTACCTCTGTAGGATACGAGGGGGACCACCTCCGTGTGTTCTTGATAGACACGTGGTGGGGAGCGCCTCTGTGTGAGCGTAGCAGACCCACAATACTCGACAGGAGGAGTACCTCAGTAGTACAAGGTAAGTGGGAAGCACCTCTGTGTGACACGACATACCCGTTGTACTCGATAGAGGAGGAGTAATCCACCATCCCTGATTTCGATAATGAAAATCCTAGTTTTAGCAGAGTCAATGACTTATGTGTTTTCCTCATCATTGAGATGAGTTACTATATAACTTAGGTATATGTATCGGCATATACCTAAGTAATGGTTATCCTTTGATTTGATACTTTATGGTTTATCCTTGTTGTATTTTGTAAGACCTTGAGGGTCTCAGGGTCCCTATATAGTATCGTTATACTCCCCCTACACGTACTATGCCCGCACCTCATTGTGTTGGTTGCAGATGACGGACAATGCTAATTGGGGTAAAGAGTAGCAAGACTGGATGGTACCCCGAGGTGGACCACTCGGTGTGAGGGTACATGGAGGAGACGGACGAACGAGGAGTACTGAGGAAGCCATCAGTACCTACCCTTCATGTAGGAACCCCGGAGGATGACCCAGTAGCTGCTTTACATTTCTTCAGTTGTACATGCTCTTAGTTGTACTTTCACATTCCTATTGGGCTTGTATTTCCATCCCTTTTTTACATTCCAAAACTTCTATTGTATTCTGTATTACCTAGTGTTTTGCTTCCAGTTGTGTACTCTGATGTGTTTTTTTACAGTTATAAAGGCAATTCCCACCCATTTTAGGGATTTACGCCGTTGGTGATAGTCTCCATCCCCTAGCCTATGGAAGGCGGGCTTGGGGTTGTCACGATATGGGCCCCGGGGGGTGGGTTGTGACATGAGGGAATATGGGGAATCAGTGTGATAGAGACTCATTATAATTATTTATATGTGTCAGGATTGGATATTTATAAAGATTCTATAGCTCATTCCCTTAAAATATAAGTGGAAGGAAATCGACTCTAGCTCCAGGTTAGGATCAGGATTCACAACTATGAGTCAGGGATGGAGCCGGAGTAGTGTTTTTCGATCATGATGAGGAGGTGATCACGGTTGAGGCAGCTAGGAGGCAGTTATATCATGAAAATGGTGTGGGACAACTCTAAGCTGTGAAGTTGTTTCATAGGTTTGTGATTCAGGACAGATATATTATATATATCCTACACCTGTGGAGAAGATAATCATTCCATCTATAGTGATAGGTATGATCATATTATCCTCAACTCCATTATATTCCCTTTTTAATATAGGTGAATCACATAGCTTCATATTTTGACCAATTGTGAAGATCCTTGGTCTCTTTATTAAATTTTATGATTGAGTTGTGATAAGTGATACTCAGTTGGGAATCAAAGAATATTGTTTCTTTCACTATAGGGAGTGTTCCTTGAGGTTGGAGTGTATCACTTAACATGTGATCCTTTTACATCAAGATGACAGGATTTAACATCATATCCGATATAGGATGGCTAGTTTTATATTGGGACTGTGTCGATTTCTATCGCTGGAGGGTGGCCTTCACCTCAAAAGAGTGAAGTGTGTTTAATCCCATAGGGGAACATTATTTCTATGTGATCCGAGTAAGACTAAAGCATCATATACTAGGGAGGATAACATCCTAGATAACTAGATTATATCTAGATTATTTAGGAAATCATTAGGATGATTTTAATCCATTGTTTCATCATTTCATTGATGATTTCTAAGATTAATTTTCTAGTGTACCTCTTGATATAGGTGGATTTTTATATTGAAGAACTTCTAGGAGCTACACTGGTTTTCATTCCTCCCCAAGGCATGGCTACTATACATTAACAGTTGCATTAGAAGTAGTGAAGGGGTTTATATAACCTAGTAATTTACCTAGGCGTTCTATGGTCCTTTTATAGAATAGTGTTACAAAACCCTCATGCAATGTTTCGATTACCTAAAACAAATCAATTTTATGGTTGTGATGTAGTATCACTTTTCATGGATTGATGATCTATTTCACATATTCTTAGGAGTTTTGGTTTTCTCAAATATTTACTTTACTTCACGTTCCCACTATTTATGGGTTGGAACATAATACATAACTCATATATCCTTTTTTTTAATGTACAGTTCATATGAGTATCTAGTTATACCATCTAGTCTCATGAACATGCTAATAGTTTTCATGGTATTGATTAACTGAGTTATCCATCCTTATTTGGATTCATTTGTGGTGCTATTTATGGATGATATCATTGTTTATCCTCACAATATACTTGTCCATTCAATACATCTTGTAATAAAATTTCATACACTGAGAGAACATAATTTATATTCTATGAACTCGAAGATCCACTTTTAAATGGATAACATTCACTTTTTTGGTCATATTATCTCAGAGGTAGAAGCATCTGTTAACCTAAAGAAGGTAAGAGTTGTAGTTTTGTGGGATAATATAATGATTTTTTTGATATAAATGGGTTTTTTGGGGTTATATGGATATTATTTGAATTTCATATAGGACCTCTCATTCTTAGAATCACCACTTACAAGATTTACTACAAATGGTGAGAATCTTGTATAGATATATACATGCGAGATAGAATCATATGGGATGAAAGAAAAACCGACATTAGAAGTGGTCCAAATTTTTTCAGATACAAGAAGAAGTTATATTATATACAATGATTCATCAAATATCGATCCAGGAAAAGTTATGATTCTGGTGGAATGATTTGTTGCATAATATTTTTATTGGATGAGGCCACATTAGAGGAACTACATAATGAAAATTATTGAACATTCTATTATTGCTCGTGCCCTGTGCTATTGGATGAATTATTTACTCTAGTAGTGTCTTTTGTTTTACACATAATAAAAAATACTCAATTATATATTTAAAAATCATGAATAGAATTTGAGGCATTGAAGATGGGTTGAATACCAAATGTATTTTGATTTCAAGACTTCATATATACTCAAGAAGGGAAATGTAGTTTCTAATGTACTAAGAAAGATCACTCATATATAGGAATTTATGGGGGATAGTAGCGAGTGGAAGCTTATGGTCTTGTTTTTTGTGATAGACATGGAGGTTCGAGATGGCCAAGGGTAGATGTTTCTATCACCATTAGTTATTAAATATACTCTTATTTTTATATTGAGGATGATGTTGTTATCTAATGTTGAGTTCCTAGCCATATAGTAGAGTATAACATGTGAGGACCCACCAAAAGGTTTGACAATAGGTGATTATGAAATTTTGTGTATCTATGGATGTTTCTGGGTTTCAGAAGACATACATAAAGAGATGATGCATGAGTTCCATACCTCATCTTGGGAAGTATATATTTATGTTATAATGATGTCTCATGACTACCTATCAATATTGGTGGCCGAGTATGAAACATGAGTTAATTATCATTTTCATGATGTGTTCCACATGTTTTCATTTGATGGTGAAAAAACAACGAACACCTTGGATTTTACAATAGTTGACCACTCTAGAGTGTAAATGGGAATATTTTGTGATCGATTTCGTGATCGGGTTACCAAGGTCACCTCCATCTTGTGATGTTGTATGGGTTGTGGTGGGCAGGCTATCGAATGACACTCACTTCCTATCAACCGTGGAATCCTTCTCATTATACAATCTAGGGAAACATTATATCCTTGAGATCATGAACCCTTATGGGGTTTCTCAATCCATGGTATCAAATTGGGATTCATATTTAACATCATGATTTTGGTAATGTTTGTAGGGGGGATTTGGTAAATGGGTGCTTGTAAGCACAAAAAACCACCCTCAGACTGATGGTCAGACACGTTTCACTATAAAAGTTTTATAGGACGAGATGAGAGCATGATTTCATGATTTCAATGTATCTTGTGAGAGGAATATACCATTAATTTCATCATTCTACTAGAATAACTATCACACGACTACTTAGATGACACCGTATAAGGTTTTGTATGGTAGGCCATGTCAATCACCACTATGCATGTTAGAGGAAGGATAAGAATCCTTGATCAGAACATATATCATGAAAGATACATTGTAAAGGGATCTGTTAATTATAAATAAGATGGTTACTACACATTCAAGGAACAAATCTTACATCGATCATCATTAACGACCTATGGAGTTTGAGGTTGAAGATAATGTTTTTTATGTATCTCACTGAGGCTGGGATATAGATTGATTATGATATAGGGTAATAATTTAATGTGATTTTTAGGCCTTTTTAGTTTATGGAGAGAGTTGGGATGGTAGCCTATCAGATGCAATTACCTTAGAGGTATCGATCCATCCCCGACATCTTTCATGTTAATCTCTTACACCATTATCAATCAGAATTATCTCACTCTCTACATCCATACGATATTGAGATATATATAAATTATTCATTTGAATATTATCCTATTCATATAGTCGATCTGTGAATGAATTACTTCTGTGGTCGGTTAGATCCTCTAGTAAGGGTGCTTTGGTAGTATTGTCTTTTACAGGATGATACTTGATAGTGGGTGACTAATGTATGTTATCAGTGGCCAAATTTATTCTGAGGAGCTTTTTGAACACCCTTGGTTGGTAAATTCATAGATGAGTTTCATTAAGGGTTGGAAGATTTCAAGATCAACGGATTTTCGATGAATTATTGATCCTTTTATCTCTATTTTAAAATCTTATTTACAATATCCTTTATCGTAGACCTTGAGGTCGGGCTCATGGGATGGCTATTTATTCCTTGGAAAGAAAGGGTAAGGATAGTTTTAGGCTTTATTTAGGTTATTTATGTGATTTTTAATTGTATTACATGAAATATATTCAATACAAAATGTTTAATTTCTTAGGAGGGCTAATTCATGACGTATAAATGATTTTTCCAGGGTAAATACCATGATCATTACACAATTTCTAAATCATTTTATGTCATTAAATTTTATTTGGATTTTTCTAAAATAAGGGGAATGGACTCTATTTTCAATAGATTACCCATCTATTAGTTCATTTTTTCCTCAAACATAAGGGAGCCACCAATTGATCTCCCCCTTGAGAAAAACAATGGATTTGGTTCCTTTTCCCGATTTGGACTCTTTTTATTCCATCAATAGTTTCATTATATCCACAACTATGATTTCCCTATTCATTTTTTACCTTTCATTATTTCCCTTCTCGTAAACTTATTTATTTAGGTGTGGGATCTAATTTTCTATTTTCAGGGCATTCATTTATTCTCCAATTTTCTTTTGATCTTCACCAAATCATAGGATGATATTAATAAGTGTTCTGCCAAGAATATATGGTAGGTCTTCAAGAGAATTCCCTTAATTTTTGGTTATTTGTATTCTATGTAGTTATAGTCTTGCATGATAGCACTTCTTTATTTTCCCATAAAATTAAATTCCTATACTGATATAAGTATTTAGAACCTATTTAAGTTCCTCACTAGTATTACTGATATCATTTGTAGTTGTGAGCCCCATCCTAATCCACATATGGTGTGTCACATAATGTCTTCACTATTTAATACCACCCCACTAGGTGATCATGATATCTTCACTGATTTTGGGAGAATTGTTAAATATAATGAGAGATGAATATAATATTTAGAAGTACCTTATTTCCGCCTTTACATGGGAATACATATGAATAAAATGGATAAATGATTTATATAGAAAGTATTGATTGTTTTGGAAGAATTAATTTTTTTAATGATAATGATTCATTTATAATAGTACTAGATTCCTTGCATGATATCCTAGGCTCGTGATTCCATTGGATGCCACAATAATTTTTAATCCACAGATCTTGATTATGGTAGTTGATTCCATTGACATGTTTACTCCTATAATCTTTATTCCTTACGTTTCCATAGGACTTACTACCCCTTCGACCAATTTTATTATATTTTAATTGAATATTCTTTGTGGACATGCTAAATGGACACCACCCATGTCTTTAAAGTGGTTCTATTGATATTCTCTAAGGAGTCGACAAGGATACCTTGGTCATCTATACCATTGATATGAACCTTTGAGGTCTGAAAATGGATTGCAAAATTTGGAACATTGTGGATGTGGACACATAATTACATGGTGTGGCCGTTTTGAATATTTTTCTATGCTTAAATATATCATTGGTCTGGGTATTTTATTATAGTTGTTATTGAAGATTATATCACATCTCCTTTACATTTACTTAATAAAATCCCTTATTTATGGGTGCCTAATTATTTATTAAATATATCCATGTTTAGTTTTAAATGATCAATTTTTTTATTCTTTAAATTTATATCTATTATAGATGGGATACAATGAATATTGATTCATTTTATATTACATAGACTACACTTCTTATAGAATCTATTGTACGTGGCCTACTGAGCATAATCATCGGCCCTATTCGTGCCACCATTGGGTACCTAAACTGACTTTGTGGAAGCATGTTGGGAATGAGGCATGTTACCATTATATGATTCTTGACATATTAATTTCTTAGGAGAAGAGGAGCACATGATTGAGCTAGGATCATGATGCAATATAGATATAGTGATTTTTATTCTTTTTGAATATTGATACATGTGTTGTAATGTATACATGTTTCCATCTATTTCCTAAAATTTTTATAGTGAAATCACATTATCATCATAATTTATATGACTACTTCAAGATTTATTATTGTTATTATAGTATTTTGGTTGATTATCTCATGTCTTCTCTTTAGTGATTTATATTATGCTTCTTTTATTGACTACAATGTTTACATCACTGTGTTACCCTCTAAAATGATGTCATAGTGTACCCTTAAACACACCTTATTCGTTTTTTTCATTCTAGTAGCCTCTAGAATATATGAATGATTGATTGAGGCCAAATGGCCTACCGAATTGTGGGACAATTTAGTGAAACCCTTTTTTGGTAGGTTACATTGTCATTTTTGAGAGTGCAATCGTAATGGGTAAAACAAAACAATATGGGAAAAATTTATATATAAAAAATATAATCAATAAAATAAATTCATCCTCACTTAATTATATATATCATCCCTAGTAGATTACATAAAATAATCTAGCCTTTGAGGAACAATTAAGGTAGGGTTCTATGATTTTATGTTTTAAAAATATCATAGGGTTCAATTCATTTCATCTTTGTGGTTAAGGTAAATTATCATAGGAATTTTTGGTAATGAAATGTTATCATAATTAATTAAACCTTAATTTGATCGATAATTATTAATAAGTATGTTGATACGACAATTTATATCTATTATAACATCAAAAAATAGTTCTAAAGAATCATCTTCTCATAGAGTTTTATGAATCAAATTTCAATAAGAGAAAATATATAATAGTCTTCCAATATACACATTATTCTGTTATAAACCGTTAATAATACGACTATAATATTATGTTTTGAGTATTTTTTGTTTATTTAGAATATCTATAATGTGTTGTTTAATGTACATCTTCCTTAGAGAATGACCATGGTCAGCTATTTTTCTTCACTAAAGTACAATAAACTACATGTAATTTGAGAGAATTCCATGACCATGCCATCATAAATATTGGAATTCTCAAAGAGTAAATTTTTTTATTCAACAAATTATAAGTTTTTTTACTTTTATTTAATTATAATATTCTCTTTTTATTCCTTTTTTTCTCCTTTCGTAATTTTTCTTTTTTTATGGGATCCTAAATTCAAAATTCTTATCTTCATATTATGTCATTTTTTATTCATTTAATTTTTCATTGATTTATGAAATTAACTATTCCAAAGTATCTCATTGATCTTGAAAAAACTATTTAATTCATCCTTAGGTATCAAATCAGATAGTGTCAGTATATGGTATGTTTCAACCATCATTAAGTTAGGGAATTACACCATTTTGGGAACATAGAAATTTTCAGCGCTTCTGAAGAAATCATATTACCAGTGCCAATGGATTACTATATAAATAATGAACTTGATATAACCAATAGATAATTTTATACAATAAAAATTATTTATCATCTAATTTTTATTTCATAACCAGACATAGAGTTATACATTGAATTAAAATCATGAATGATTTGAAATCTTTAAAAATTTCATGGCCTCTTAATAAAGGATCCAAATAATGATAAACAATAATTTAGTGTGGTATTCATGTAAATATAACAAAGTATTGTCTCTGAATACTAAATAGATCTAATAAAATTATCAATATCACGTAATGGAACTTTAAAATATTGAATGATGTTCTATATCATCAATATGTTACTGATATGAATGATCTTAAATAAATGTTTTTATTGGGATATTTTCCAACATCAAGGACCACATCCTTAAAAAAGAGACATTAAGGATCTAAAAAATAATGGAATTTAATGTATGAGTTTTGGGAACAATTCAAGAAATCAGGAACAAGCTTCCCTCATCACTAAATTAGTGATCATATCCATATCCAGTACTTTTACAAAGGCCTTACACCTATAGAGAGGAGCATGGGGGATACCATGTAAGTAGGCGAATTGGACAAAAAAACTCTAATTTTTTCACATGTTTTTCTAAACAATATGGAACAAAAATACAAACAATTTAGCGATCATGTGACCCCATATATTAGTGATGTACATTAACTAAGTCCTTCTTATTTTAATAATCATTTAATTTGTATTATGTTTGATTAATTGACCACTATTGTGTGAATAAATTATTTGACTCATAATACATCCCAACCCACTCTTATGAGACCTTGTGACATTTTCACTAGACTTGACCACCCTACCATCATTTTATAATAATTATATAAGCTGATGGATTATGCAGTCATATTCACTAGAATAATATATCCAAAAAACAACAATAAATGCATCCCTAGAAGAAATGTGATTCCTTTAACATAACGTATTCCCAGTAGACGAAAGATCACTCATACAAGAGGTATTCTACTATATAAAAATAAAGGGCCATATTTCAAAAATGACATCAAGTATTCAATACCTTACCAAAAGGGTTTTAAACAACACTAGAAGAGATTCAAATCCCTATATTTAAAAATAATATAATAGAATGATTCAAATAAAACAATGATAGATTCTAATATTGAGAATTTTTTGAAACATAATACACCTAATTAATATAATGAGTTAAAGAGTCAAGATATATAGTTGTGGGAATTAATGATAAAAATTATCCTGATTTACACCACCCTTTATGAAATGCTATGAAATAACTCAAAAAATATCCTTCCAACCTCACTCTAAATACAAAACGAAATGTCAGTGTCATCAAATTTTGGAGATGGAAGAAAAAAAGAAAGAATATTGTTTCTTCCAATCCACTAGAATTCGACCAAACATATGACATTACACTATCATCATAGGTAGATAATAAACTAATTTTAAAATAGAATGAAAAAAAATCATGATAAGGTACCTCAAATACCAATTCCATTTTCATTATGTGTGTTAAAAATAAAGATTATTTTTCTAGTGTAAATGAAAAAATAAGTCTTGGACACATTCAAGAGATTTGAGATCAATATCTAAAATATTAAGGAAATGAAATATATCCAATGGAATAATAAATTCATGAATTAATTTTTGAAATGATATAATATATATCAATTTAATATTAAAAATCAATTTTTAAAATAATTTTTTATTACACATTACATCAACCCAATCGATGCATAAAAAGTGTAAGAATCTTTGTAAATTCACCATATCATGAACTATAAGGGATTTTCAATTTTTGTTAAATTATATTATATGATAGATTTAATAAATTTACTTAATCACTATATTTTATATACTTTATATTTTTGTGATTTGAAGACAACATGAGTTGTATTGAAATTCAAAAATATTGCTATTGGATATCTTGAAGGAGTCATTGATGATGTACTTAATCTGATACCAGACATAATAATTCCTTATGATTTCTATGTGCTAAAATTTAAGGATTATTAGTTACATTATCATTCTCCAATTATTTTAGTTTTTCCATTCCTTTAAATTTAAAAATGATTATAATTTTTCCTTAGTGTACACTTTAAATGGAGTTTGGGGATGAGGTTGTGATATTTAATATTATAGACTCTATAAAGTACCCATTAGAGGAACATTTGTCTTTTGTTATCTCTTATTGTGAAAAATCTTGTAAAAACCATCTAGTTATGACTACACTATAATTTGACAGATCTATATCATTGGTATTTGATAGAGGTACACCAATATTCACAAATTTTTGTCCATGAAATCTTCTCTCTTTGTTCTATTTTTTATATGGATTTTTATTTAGACTCTTATCCTATAATTTATTACTATTATATGGATGTTGAGTATAGTAATTTGTGAAATTTATTATTCTTTGATTTTGATGATATATATTCATATCATGATGTACATTGTGCACACATTTATAGTCAATCCATTATTTCCTCAATATTGTACCTACACACAATGGAACTCTATTCATTACCACTATATATAAAATAATCATATTTTTGATTGTTATGAATTTTAATATTATTATTCAAACAATATTCTTCATAAAGACTACGAAATTATTTTTTCTTTTGATGGAGAAAATCTTGGTTATTTGGTGGAGCCTACCTGAAATACCATATATTATCCAATCAATTCTCTTACATATGATTCATTTGGAGGATGGTTCCAAACTAGTTATACAACCAAAAAAAGGATTATTCAAACACTATTTTATGTTTTAATGAAATTTTTTGATAATTTTCGTGAGGTTGGTATCATTTATCCTATCTCATATTTTCAATGGGTTATCCCTAAACACATTGTTCGAAATAAAACTGATTTAAAATTTGTAATAAATGGTAGGGAAGTGTTAGTTACAAAGATGGTAAAAAATATCTGATATATATGTATTGATTATAAGAATTTAAATAAATATTCATTAAATGACCATTTACCCCTCCAATTCATTGATTAAATTATTTAGAGGCTTTTGGGTAAGATGTACACTTCATTCTTGGATGGATTATCTAGATACTTCTGTGATTTTATTGCATGAGAAGATGAGGAGAAGAAAACTTTCAGAATCCCATTTATTATATTCTTGTATCTATGGAATATATTTGGAATATGTAATTTGAACACCATGAGATATTTTGGAATATTTTTTTGAATAAATTTAATGTTTCTGATATTTTTTATTTCACATAACAATGAATATAATTTGAGTTATATGAATGCATCTTGTTATTTTTTCTATCTACGTAACACCATGTCAGGATTTCACAACAAAAAAAACATAGATTATTTTGTGGTATATGAAACACTTTTTTTGGGTTCTATTACACGCAATTATGAGTTCTTTGAATATCATTCACTACACGTAATGCCAAGATTTACTCAGGCTCAATGTACTATTGATATTATAATTAAAATATTAATATAGTTATAACCAATCCATCAAAATGGATGTTACTAATAATATTATCTAAATTGTGAGAATATTATCTAGAGATATATATAAAATGAATACTATTTTTATCAATTATTCTATAATGAAATTATGAACTATTTCTGAATGAATAAATTCTTTTTCAAAGAAAACTATTTTTCTCTCTACAATACCATTTTATCTCAAAAAACTAAAAAAACATATTTTATGAAATTTTTTAATTAAATATATGTATTATATAATCAATAAACATATTTTAATACTCATACAATATATATTATTGGAATAATATTATAATAAATACAATTTTATGAATAAAAGGATTTATATTTCAAAAAAGAAATTATACCTCCTTTTAATGGAGAACCCATTTTATGTATAATTGTTTACACTTTTATAATTTTTATTTGATAAAATAAACTTGATTTTTGAAATAAACAAATAAAAATTTACTTAGGGGGGATTTTTGGTATTTTTCAAAGAATTTTCATAGTTTCATGAATAGTGACCAATACTTAATTTTAATTCAATGATTCTTTTTCATCTATTTTATTTATATAGTTAAAATATATGATAATTTGGTTATAATGTATAATTAGAAAAATTATATAAAAATTAATAAAATTTAGATAATATTAAATAATTTAACATTGAACTTGGATATTAAAATATAACAATCTTTTAGATTTTTTCACATTAAAAACACATTATATCATCTCGACTGCGGGATAAATTCTAAATTAATTTCTCCCACATCTGTGATAAATAATTGAAAAAAAAGATTCCATATTTATAATAATAAAAATTTATAATTCCAATTAAGTTAAAAAGATTTTCCCCCAAAATATATTTAAATTTAATTAAAATTAATTAAAATAATTAAACAACAAATGTGTTTACTTAATGGATAAACATTAGTTTTTAAAGCCATAATGTCATAGAAACATTACCAAAATGTATGGAAATATTTTTACCCATTACCATATTTTATCTAAAAGTTTAAATTTTTTTATGGAAACTTATGTAAGGAAGAACACTTAATAGAGTTTTCTTTTTTATATTTACAATAATGTTAGTTCCCCTCCACTATAAAAGGACACTCACCCCCATCACTTCCTCACACCTCTCAGTTCCCTTTGACTCTTCCAAAACATGCCCAAATAATCTAAAAAATTTACTCCTATGAACATAGAAACATAACTATGTTCATAAATCCAACAAATGAGTCCATTTGGTGCAAACCAAAATTAGTTTCCCAAAGAAGAGGTAACAAACTTCCACAAGTTCTTTTATTTTTTTCATTATAAACCCCCGAAATTTTTAATTTTTCATGATTATATAATTCCATCAGTATTCTCAATATACTTATATATTTTTATGTTATACTTTATAACTACAACCACACACACTTTCATCAAATGGGATAGACAATCATTATTTGGGGGTACGACAAACGACAGCCTTGTGAACCAATGTCGCTCATTCTCCCATTTTCCACTTTTATGGTTGTAAATTATGTTCGAAATTATGTTTTTATATTATATATGTGATATTTATAAATTATTTATGATTTTTAATCATTATATAAAACATATCATCATTATTTCCATTTTTAATAAGTACGATAGCTTCATTTTTTGACTTATGGACTACCACATTCTCAAAGCGATGTAATTCATTCACACTTTACATTGAATGTATTAAATTTGGATTCAGTAAATTTAGAAGAAATTTATGAAATAAGAATGATTATATCGTGATAATATATAAATACATTTCATTTACGTTCCTTCTTTCAATATGAAAAGAAAACTGAAACATTTTTCAAGTGTACATACAACCTACCGTCTCCGTGAACTGTGTATTAAATTACATATTTATATATATTATAGAATATTATAAATAATTATATACATTATATAAATGATATTTAAAAAAATTATATTCTTTAAATATGTAAATCATTTTCTATGTAATAGGATAATTAATAGAAAGCTAAAGCTTATACGAAAAACATAGCAGATGTTACATGAAATGGTACATGAACATGGAATTGTGAATAAACGTGTAATATAAATACATAATAAAACAATATATGATATTATATATAAAAATAAAGTTATTTATTTATATTTAAAATACAAATAAATTTATCATGCATGATTTTTGAACATATAAGAAGAAATTCGGGGCTTAAGGTAAGGGTTTTCCACGCATCTCTTTTATTTTTGTGAGACTTATGCCTTATTAACCCCTCATTTATTTTGTGTGGTGTATATACATAAAATGAATTTATTTTAGGACTATTATTAAAAAAATTATTTATATTTAAAATTTACATTAATTATATTTCTTTCATTGGGATTATGGTACAAAATTTACCAAATCAGTAAAGTAATTTTATCTCAATTTCCCATCATTGAGACACATACCATACTGTGAACCTATATTTTTATGTGAGGTTTATATAAATTCATTTAAAATTTTATATAATGAATATCCTTTCTTCCATGATATTTAAATATTTATTTTATTTTTTTCTTCCAATATCATTATGATTCAATCTTATCAAAGTGGTAATAGTTTATTACCACAATATCATCATTTATCCAGATTTTTTATGATTATGCTTCCATTGATGAAATATTATGAAAAATATATATAAAAATATAATTCATTTTCTTATCCATTTGTTATCCATGATATTTCTATGTAATAGTTCTATTATTCCATTCTTTCATTATTAATATAATTAAGAATGTGTTTTTTAATGGAACTTTATTTATCTCTTCGATCAAAAATTTGTTTTATTAATATAAAAATGTTTTATGAAAATGTGTTCAAAATTCATTAATATGATCTAAAAATTTAAATTTTTACAATGTTTTTAATTTTTTTTAAAAATGGTTTTAATTGTAATATTCTTGTTGTTTCTGTATCATGACCCTTTTGAAATCATTTTAATGGATCAAAGGAAATGTTCAACATATAACGATTTACCCATATTCATTTCCTTGATGCTTCCATTAAATGTTCACAATGGTATCTTTTTGAAATAATGTTTTTTCCATAATATTATTTAAATACATTTTTTAAAACTTTTTTTCAAAGCAAAATGTTTTTGAAAATTTTTTATTTTGTTTTAAAATAATAATTTGTATGTTTTCAAGTTTATTTTAAAAGGAAAAATGTTTTCCAAATGTTTATATTCTAAAATTAGTTTTTCAAACTGGAAATTATATTTTCCACAAGATATTTTTTAAATTATTTTTCATGATTCCTATATTTTATTGAAAATTACTTTCAACGAGAATTATTTTTTAAATTTTATATGTTCTAAAAATTTATTTTCAATGAAAAGTTATGTTTCATGTGATATTTCAAAAATTTTAGCCATTGAAGATGATATCCTTTGATATATCTTATGATTTATTGTGTTATAATCCAAGTTCACCATTCATTTTATTTGTTTTAATGGTCAATGATTATGATTAATATTTGTTTATGGTGCCATATTCTCTCCCATGGGATATAACAAGATAAAACTCTTATTAATCATGCTTCAATTCATGGTTTATTCTATGATTAAATAATTATGAAACCTACATATATTCTACATTTTATGATATAATTTAAATTTTATGCAAAACATTTTATTTCATGTTTTATGATATGATGTTTATGAAACCCATATCCTTTTATAGGTCATGATATCATCAATTCCTAATCATATTGTGGAACATGTATTTATGATTTTATTATGTGATGTGTGGTACATATATCTCCCTCCAACATATTGGTTAACGATTGCTATATTATTAGATAATGATGGGAAACATGTCGACAGTCATGATCCATAATGGGGAATGGGTGTGTCCTTGTCAAAAATTGGAAATAGGCGTGTCTTAATACAAAATGGGAAACATGTGTTTCACAATCCACTATGGGGATTTAGTTTTTCATGATCCACTATGGGAAACTAGTGTCCTGATCCACATGGGGGAATAGGCATGTCCTAATATAAAAATGGAGAAAAGGTGTATCTTGATGCACTTTGTTGATGTTTTGGGTAGGTAATTGTGACATCTATAATGGTTTTCTATAGTGGAAAAAGTTCCACACTTATATGAAATTACATTATTTTTCATGACTGATATATGATTATTTATCATCCTTATAAATCATGTCTTTTGAACTAGTAATATGTATTCCATGATTTATGTTTATGATCTTATATACGAAGGTTATGATATTATAATGATACAATAATGTCCTCATACCCTTATTCTCATGTTATGAATACATATCTTACTTTTTTACCCTTACTGAGATTCCAAGCTCACCCCTTTCTTATGTTTCCTTTTCCCAATTTATGATTAAAGGGTTTATGAATGAGTAATAAAGGGGATTATCTTTACTGAATACATTGTAAATCTTTAACTAAATTCGAATATAGTGTTCCATGTTTCCAAAGAAAATAAATTACTATAGACCTCATGCATGTAGTTTTTTAATGTGATGAACATTCATAAAAAATGTTGTAATATCCTAGTATGTTAAGCCTAGGTTTCAATAGTTGGTATCAAAGGAATGTTTTATTCAGCCTTTGGAAACTAAGTGTGAAAACATTAGTGAGATATATAGGAATATTTATAAGGAAATATCTAGGTTTTTCTCTAGGGATACTCTTAAGGCTAAATTTATTTAAAATTATGTTACTAGATTTAGTTATCTGATAAAGTAATTTTTTTTGGATTTTGCGGTTTTCTTTGGTGCCAAGTGTTACTCACACTATTCATTTTGGTATTATTCATTTTCTTGCACTAGAAGGAACTTAGTTAACATTGAATGTATTAGATGTATAATTTATCAGAATTATGAAAATGTACCTCTTATGTGGAAGTATTATAAAGGGAATTATGAAGGTTGTATGAGTACTGGTTATATTATTGAAGAGAAAGGGATAAAAAACGTCACGGGGAAGGTATATGATGTCATAACAATATTTTTTACATGAAACATAAGTATCAAGATTAAATTTTGGTTTATTAACCATAACATATGATTCTTATTTTATATTCCATGAAATGTTTATTAATAAATAAGATGATGAAGCTTGAGTAATGGTTCTAGAATAATGTTGGATTATTGAAGTGTCTATGTTTTGGAATTAAATATTTATGTTATATGAATCATGAAATATATAATTAATTTTAGTACATTTTTTTCATTAAGGATTGAAAACGATATGTTGTTTGATGTGGAAGACTTAGAAAAGTGATTTATTGTCATTCTTATGTAAATAGGAAACACAAGATTAAGGTAAACATGACCGTTATTATGTTCCTTGAGTTATGATAATGATTTTTGGGTAAAGATATGATGGATATGAATATTTAATTTATATGCTAATGATTAACATGGAATTATTAATGATTTATTGAAATTTGGTTTATGATATCATTGATGAAGTTTAAAACAAATTTGAATTTAAGTAATATATCCTTTAAACTTTGGAATAAGTAAACATGCATGTTTTCAATAAAGTTTTTTTTAATTTAGTTTATTACCATGATCTAATACGACACATGATTAAGGTATTCTCATGTTTAGTATATAATAACCAAGAAATACATTATTATATACAAGGGATCAATGATAATCTCTTTTGGAGATATTTAGTGACCATCTTTCTAATATTTGGGACTTCAATTATTTTGAAGGGTTATAAAGTTATCCATTTATGGATAGTTTAAGTTAGTATTCGGATGATGTTTTTGAGATTAAATAATTATATTACAAAATTAGGATTTATTCATATTCGATAACCTATCCTATCCAATTTTTTATGAAAACTAATGATACATGGGGATGACTTATTATGGATCTTATGATTCATTAGTGCTTCAAAAATTAACAATTCTTGTTCATTATTGGAGTAAGAGGTGAAGTAATAATTGGTCAATACACAATAAATGGATAAGATTGATCATATAAAAAGTAATAAAATCAGGTAATTTTTTATCCATGTGAAAAATATTCAACATTAGGAAAGTGGTCTTAAAGTAAATTTTTTCTCTATTTTGATCGTTTTTAATGATATAAATTGTAACGACCCAAACTTTTATTAATGAAAATTACTATTGATAAAATTAAATGTATTATTATGTAAAATGGTTATATTACATATGAACTTATTTGGTTTTATGATTTTTGATTTTAAAATATCATTAATAATTGTTACCATTTCTAATATATTTACTGAGTAGAGATCACTTGATTAGTATAAATATAGGGTTTTAACAAATCCAACATACATAGACAAAGGAAGTGATGGACTCATCTAGTAGAATTTATCCATATGAAACCCATTTTTTGAACCTAGGAAAAGAGGTGGCATTACAAGGCTTCTCTCTTGACCAAGCCCAAGATGAAATTCAACATGTTAATCTTGAACAGAACTACATTTGAGAGAAGTGGATGTCAATAGAGAATATCACCAGGGCGATGTTATCTGATCCTCCCTAAGAGTCAGTCAACATCACTCACCCTACCCATAGGTCTTATGTGGGTGTTTTAAGGGGTTATTTAGCAAGACCCTAACACTACTATTATGTGTTTTCATTTTTATAGAATAAAAAATATACATTCATTTTATTATTGTAACATTAATTTTCAAAGCAAAAAATAACATTTTTAGTTAGTATCAATTAAGAAATAAATTTTTATGAATTAAAGGATTTTTGAATGAAATATTGTTTTATTAAAATTTTACTACTAAATTAACTTTTTTAAATATTGACGATCATGAAATGTTTTTTAATACAATTATAATTTTTATAAAGGTTGGAAAACTATTTTTGGAAAAACCAATATTTTTTTTAAATGTTTGTTTTGATTTTAAAAATAAAAATTCACATATTTAGAAAAATATTTCGGTAAAATTAATATTATTATTTGAATCCAGACGTCGAAATTATGCAATAGTAAATTTTTCATACTTTTTTGAGACATGAAAATTTTTGGGTAAAAATTAAATACCATTTAAAAATATAATGTGTTTTATGACCTCATAATAACTAAATAGTTATATAATATGATATTAAAAACGAGTTTTAGAAAATATACTTTTTACCTTTAAAAATATGCTTTTTTATTTTTGTTTGATTCATTTTATGGTTCATCAATGGTCCCTCCAAGACATATAAAACATTTTTAACTATTAAAATGATTTCCTTAAGAGTTTTACTCACTAGTGCAGAAAATGATATTTACGTCACCATTTTTTACGTCGGTTATATATAACCGACGTGATAATCTGTGAAATTTGGTTTTTTCTGTCGGTTATTTTATAACTGACGTAAAAAATGTGGTGATTAAATTTTTAACGTCAGTTATTTTAATAACCCACGATAAAAATCACGCTCATTCGTTTTTTTACTTTGGTTAATTTATAACCGACGTAAAAAAACCAAATCCCGGTGTTTTTTACATCGGTTATTTTATAACCGACATAAAAAACAAGGATCTAGGAATTTTTTAGGTCGGTTATAAAATAAACGATGTAAAAAAAGCGGCTTTTGGGGCCTTTTTGACGTCTGTTGTTTGATAACCAACGTAACAAAACAACCCGCAAAATTTTTTACGTCCGTTATAAAATAACTGACATAAAAACTGTGATTTTTGATGTATTTTTTTGTCGATTATTCTATAACCGACGTAAAAATCCAACACATGGATTTTTTTAAGTCGATTATAAAATAACTGACGTAAAAAAAGCTGTATCTGATGCATTTATAACATCGGTTATTATAATAACCAATGTTATAAATGTAATAAAAACAGTTTATAATTTCGGTCATTAAATAACCGACATTATAAAACATTTGACAAATTAACACGCCCCGTAGATTGTCATTTTCGATTTTTTGATCGACAGTCCGGCGACTTGTCTCTCTCACACGGTAAGCCCTAATCGACTCATCGATCTCATTGCACTAAACTCATTTTTCCATCATCGTTTATCATCTTTACTTTCATTGGATCTATTATCTCAACTCGCAACACTCAACTAAGCCTCCCACAACTTCATTTCGTTCGTTTTTTCCCAGATAGTCTATATTTATGTTTTGCAATTTTTTGTTTCAACTAGGTAAGATTCTTCGATTTCGAACCCTCTTACCTCTTTTTTCCATAATCAACTTATTTATTATCCCCAGATCTATTAGATCGACTAGAAATATTCATGTAAGCCTCACCTACTTCTATTTAGTTTGTTTTTGTTTCGCGAATACCCGACATTGATGGTAATTTTTGTTGTCATTGAAAACTAATGATCTCATTCTCCTATATTACTGCAATTTATATGTAAACCATTGTCATAAAAGCATTCCATGTACCAGTGCGATTTATTTTATAAGTATATATGTGGGTTTTCATGGTGGAATGTTTGTTTTGGATCCTTGGTTGTTTCTATTTTGGGTATCACTTTTGGTTATTCCATAATCTATTTATGTCGCTTATTTTCATGGACTATTATAAGTCTTCATATGCTATTAGAAACCGATTCATTGCACAATAGAGAATTTTATACTAGTAGGTGATACAATTCACGGTTCTCATTTTGAATAATGGAATGATACCAAAACTATTAGCTTGAGGTTAAAATCTCTAGATATGCAAAAACTACAAGCTTGAGTTTAAAACCCTATGGTTTTGGGGG
Organism: Viscum album; assembly: GCA_963277665.1. Taxonomy (NCBI): domain Eukaryota; kingdom Viridiplantae; phylum Streptophyta; class Magnoliopsida; order Santalales; family Viscaceae; genus Viscum; species Viscum album. Next base: position 1,293,623,887 of record OY728131.1, read on the forward strand.
GCTGTCAAGAGGGTTGGTGGATGTCCAGGGGGTTGGGGGCTCTCTAGGGTGCCCATGAAGGTGGGGTGGGGGCATTCCAGGGGTGGGGGGGGGTCCAATGGGGTGGGTGGGCTTTCCAAGGGGTGGGTGGGGGGCTGTCCAAGGGGGTGGGGGCCTGTCCATAGGGTTTGGGGGGTTCCCCCGGGGGGTGGGGGATTTCTAGAGCATTGGGGGTCCAGGGGGGTGTCCAAGGGGGTAGGGGTGGGGGTGGTGTCCAGGAGGGGTGGGGTGTGCTGTCTAGAGGGGTGTGGGGATGTCTAGGGGTGGGGGTGTCCAGAGTATTGGAGGGTGTCTAGGGGGTGTCCAAGGTGGTGGGGTGGGGGTGTCTAGAGTATTAGAGGGTGTCCAGGGGGTGTCCAATGGGGTGGGGGTGGGGTGGTGTCCATGAGGGGTGGTAGTACTATCTAGAGGGGTGAGGGATGTCTAGGGTGTTTCCACGGGGTGTAGGGATGGGGGGTGGTTTCCAGGAGGGGTGGGGGTGCTGTCTAGAGGGGTGGGGGATGTCCAGGGGTGGGGGGATGTCCAGAGGGTTGGGGGGGGGGGTCCAGGTGGGTGTCCAAGGGGGTGGGGGGGGGGGCTGTCCAAGGGGGTGGGTGGGTGTGGGGGTTGTAAAAGGGGGTGGGGGCCTATCCAGAGGGTTTTGGGGGTTGTCCAGGGGGTTGGGGGGCTATCTAGAGGGTTGGGGTGTCCAAGGGGTAGGGGTGGGGTGGTGTCCAGGAGGGGTGGGGGTGCTGTCTAGAGGGGTGGGGGCTGTCCACGGGGTGGGGGCAGTCCAGAGTGTTGGGGGTGTCCAGGGGGGTGTCCAAGGTGGTAGGGGGTGGGTGGTGGTGTCCAGGAGAAGAGGGGGTTGTCCAGGGGGTGGGGGGGGGGGGGGGTTCCAGAGGGTGGGTGGGTGTCCGAGGGGTGTCCAATGGGGTAGGGCATGGGGGTGGTGTCCAGGAGGGGTGGGGGTGATGTCTAGAGGGGTGGGGTGCTGTCCAGGGGGGTGTCCAAGGGGCTAGGGGGTGGGGGTGGTGTCCAGGATGGGTGGGGGGTGTCCAAGGGTGTGGTGGTGTCCATGGGGTGTCTAAGGGGATGTGGGGTCATGTCCATGGGGTGGGTGCAACAACCTAAAGATTCATTAATGGAAATACCTCTTAATCTAATTAAATGTCTCTTTATGATTATATAAAATGTCAACTTTTTTGGTTTTATATTAAGAATTTTGACCTTGGCTAATATAGCTGTTGAACAGTGATCACATGATCAGTATAAATATAGGACATTAACAAATCCAATTTACTCAGACAAAGGAAGCGATGGCCTCATACAGTAGAATTTCCCCATACGAAACCCATTTGTCGGAGCTCAGAAAAGAGGTGGCATCTTTGGGATTCACCCTTGACCAAGCCCAAGATGAGCTTCATCATGTCAAGCTCGAACGTGACCGTCTACGGGAAAGTGGAATTTGATTGAAATTACCACTCGAGCGATGTTATCTGAGCCACCCCATGAGTCTGTCACCATCGCACACCTTACCCTTTGGTCTAATTCGGCTGTTTTAAGGGTTATGTAACAAATAAGTAGTACTATGTTCATGTATATTATTTTTTTATATAATAATGAATATAATTTCTAGTCATTTTTGATACATTTTAAATAGTTTTTAAAGTAAAAATGGTGTTTTTAGTTATTATTTAATTAGGAAATCTATTTTATTAAATTAATGTATTTTTGAATTAAATAATATTTTTATAAAATAATAATAATAATATTAAATTATTTTTATTAAATATAAATTATCTTATAATTTTACGAATGCAATTAACATTTTTATTAAGGTTTGAAAGCCATTTCTGTCAAAACACGTAAATTTTCGATAAATTTCAGTTTTTATTTTAAAAGTGAAAATTAACATATTTAGAAAATTATTTAGATAAAATAAATGTTATTTCTGGAATCAGGATATCGAAATTATCCAAAGGTGAATTTTTCGTAATTTTCTGAGACTGTCAAATTTTTGGGTAAAAATAAAATACCGTTTTAATATATAATGTGTTTTATGAAATCATAATGACCCAATAGTGATGTAATAAAATACTATAATCTTTATTTTCGGCCAATATATGTTTTACCATTAAAATAATGTGATTTTGGGTTTGTTTGACTTACTTTTCAAAGCATTAATGGACACCTGAAGACATATTCAACACTTTGCCTTTTTAAATTAATTACCATGGGAGTGTGACTCACCTTCACATAAGCAACCTTATTATTTTAAGAATTTCTGAATTTGGCCTTATAAAATATTTTTATCCTCTTCCCTTTTCCAAAAACCATTGGCAAAAACCATGGGATGGTTTTTGGTTTAGATTAATTTAATATAAGGGGTCCCAAACCTAAGTAATAAGGAATTCCCTCACCTTTCCTCTATAAACCGACCCAAACTCCCACTTCCTCCTCACTCAAAGCCCTTGGAGTTAGTCCAGCCTCTTCCCTACTCTCTCTAGAATCCTCCCAAGGTTCTCCAAGCTCCAAAGAAGCCTCTCACAAGCCTCTCTCTTGCCTTTGGAATCACACTTCCAAGTAAGGGTTTTTTATTGTTTTCTCATTTTGTCTAATTTTCTGTAAGTTGTTTTGACCTTTTATTTTCAGTTATGAATGTTGGGGTATTGTTTCACACCTCCCTCATACTTCCCTATTTATGTTTGAATTATGGTAAACCCCTTTCTCTCTCATTAGATGCCTCCCATGTACACCCATTACTATGCCGAAATTCCGAAAGGATCTCCGCTTTCCGTATTTACATTCAAGAAATAGTTTTGTATCATGAAAATAAATTCCATTACGATTGTTTGGACATGTATCTATATTACAACCTTACTGTCCATTTCATCTAAATATGATGAGACACCCCTTTATCTCTCATCAACCATTTTTATGAATTCTTATGTCACGCCGTTACGCTACCGAAATAGCACCAATTTTCTAAGCCAATGCCATTGTGTAGTGAATACCATGACCATTTCTCCATCAAGGGTATTCACCTTTATAAACATTTACTTATTGGTTATAAGGTATAATGCATGAATTCCACATTACTTTATCATGGAATAGATGATTATGTTTTATGAATCCATGGTTTATGATCCATGTGGCACACATATGCATGAAATGAAATGTTTAAGAATGGTGCGCCCGTATAGCACTCCAATGCATTGGGTAAAGTATAGTATCATGATAAATCATGTTCAACGAGTGTTGACTCATGATAATTCAAGTTCAAAGAGGGTTTACTCATGCTTTATGTTCAAAGAGGATTTACTCATGCTCTATGTGCAATGAGCCTTGGCTCATGCTAATTCCATGTTGAGTGTTGCTACCACATTTCCATGTTATGATTATCATGCTTTATCATTACTTTATGTTCATGTTTCTCTTATGCTCTATTGATATTCCTTTTTCCTAATATGTATTGTACTCCTCATGTTATTCCATGTGTACTCTGATACTGGGATTTATAGATCACCCTTTTCTTATGCATATCCTCAGGTTATCCTATGAAATTCTAAGTACGAGGGAATTTAGTGGTCATGTAAAGGAATTTTTCAATAAAGATGTTGTATTTCATGTTTCATGTTTTTATGTGATTATCCTAAGCCCCAAATACACTAAACCACTCGATCATCTTGTTGTATCAAGTGAAGTTTTATGTAATAAATCATGTTTATGTTTGTAATAAAAGCAGGGTTATCATAGATGGTATTAGAGGATAGGTTTAGTTATTTTTGGGATTAGGAAACCCTATTAAAGCCTTAGATACAAGACTAGGTATAATAAAAACATCCCTAAGTTTGGGTATGTATTGAGTAAGTGGTTTATCAAACAAATACATCCTTGTCTCGATACAAGCAGGTAGAGGCAGCTCTGGCATAGATGTATCCTAGGGGTAAAACCCGAAAACACTGCTTTGAGCTAGACTCGAATGGGGACTGGTGCACGACAACGGGCCTTTCTGCACTCTTGGTTACAACACTTTCGAGGGAAATGTTTTGATAAATTTAAAAGCTTAGTATGAAACCTTATTAAAAGAATTAAAAAAAACCCTACGAATATATGTTAGAACGTAGATCATGCAAAACCAAGATTGAAGCCTATAGACTCTTGTGTAAGGAAATAAAAGTTTATTTATAAGTCATCAACTTTTTTCTTTGGATTAATCTTTATGTGTTACCCCTAAATTTCCTTTTATCCTATCTAATGGATGGTAAAAGGAGGACTCAGGCTAACAACCGTTGTAAAGATCAGTGTGATGACTATAATAATGTAATTCCCAATCCAATGGGAGCGGGAATCACAAACTTTTTCACGCTTCTCTCTCAGATAACTCTATATTTGAATAGAAACACGGGTCAAGAGGAACTTTCAACCCCCCCCTAAGAAAGAAAAAGTCGCTATCGAGAGATTCATGAGACAAAGGACTCCTAGTTTTAGTGGATCATCTGATCCGACGATCGGTGAACAATGGATCAACTCTATTGAAAAGATATTCTCCTTTCTCTAATGTTCTGAATAAGAGAAGGTTCTCCTAGCGGCTTATCATATGGAGGGTAAAGCTGATCAATGGTAGACGTTGATAAAAAATGAGAAGCCTGAGGAGGAGATCGAGGCGTTTGAATGGAAGGATTTCCAGATGTTGTTTTTTGATAAATATTTTCCGTGCACCCTCCAGCTTAAGATGGAAAGGGACTTCCTTTCCCTCAAGAAAAAAAAAAGATGAAGAATCTGTTGGAGCGTACGAGGAAAACTTCACAAGGCTTGCACGATATGTTTCAGGCTTTGTCGTTACCCCTGAATGCAAGGTTGACCGCTTCTTTGGTAGGCTGAAGCCTAGCTTGCGGAATGAATTAGTGATCCGTGACTTCCACAACTATGAGGAAATTGTTAGATGTGCCCTAAAGTTCGAAATGGAGATCGGGGAATCACAAGGGTATCATGGGGATAAGAACCGAAAGGTGTACTTCAATGATGGTGGTCCGATGGATAAATCCAAAGGTGCTAAGAAGATCCTGCTCCCCACTTGACAAAAGTGCAGAAAGAAGCAGCCTGGAATTTGCCTTAAGGGGATGAGAAAATGCTTCAGGTGTGGAAGAGAAGGGCACCTAGCTGTTAACTATCGGCAAGATAGACCCACGATTGTGATAGAAGAGAGGAACGCTCCGTTAGAACCTCAACGCGTTGTTAAATTCTACAAATGCAATGAACCAGGTCATTTTGCAAATCAATTCTTTAATCCAAGGGTTTTAGGAGACAACCAACAACCTCCAAGGCAGTAAGGAAGAGCTTTTGCCATCACTTCTGCCGAAGTGAACCCAGACAATGAAGTGGTGACAGGTACGCTAGTTATTCATTCAATAATAGCGAATGTACTTTTTGATTTAGGTTCTACTCATTCTTTTATATCACGAAAGTTTAGTAGAACAATCCCAGCACCACCAGAAATCATGGAAGTAAAGATGTCAGTGATTACGACAAATCAGGAAATCATTACATCCCATGAATATAAGTCATCCCCTGTTATAGTTTGTGGATTTAATTTCCCGGAGAACCTCGTCATACTACATCTGGTAGAATTTGATGCAATTCTTGGCATGGAATGACTTTCCTTATATAGAGCCGACATAAATTGTCGGGAGAGGGAAATTACACTCCGTATGGAGAATCGACCCCCGATTCATTACAAGTGTCAGGAGGAAGATGAATATCATTTAGCTCCATCATCTCAAGCATGGATATTACTGCCTTATGAGCATGTGTTTATGGCTTAGATGATTGAGTCCAATGAAGAAACCATCCTTGAAGAAATGCCTATTGTGAGGGAATTCCCTAAAGTGTTTCCCGAGGAACTGCCCGGTCTTCCTCCAAGAGGAGATGTTGAGTTCTCAATTGAACTTATACCTGGGGCGCTACCAATATCCAAGACTCCATATAGAATGTCTATTGTAGAGCTTGAATAGTTGAAGAAACAACTACAAGAGAATCTGGATAAAGGGTTTATACGCCCAAGTGCTTCACCATGGGGTGCACCAGTCCTCTTAATCAAGAACAAGGATGGGTCAATGCGGCATTGCATCGATTATCGTGAACTTAACAAAATTACAATAAAGAACAAGTATCCTCTCCCAATAATCGATGACTTGTTTGATCAGCTGCGTGGAGAACAATACTTCTCCAAGGTGGATTTGTGGTCAGGATATTATCAAGTAAGGGTGAAGAAGGAAGATGTCCCCAAGACTGGTTTTCGTACAGGTTACGGGCACTATGAATTCATAGTAATGGCTTTCAGACTCACAAATGCTCCAGAAATACTCATGGAATTGATGAGTATTGTTTATAGAGATTACCTTGACAAATTTTTGGTAGTCTTTTAGATGATATTCTAATATACTCCAAAAACAAGGAGGTTCATGAGGAGAATTTAAAAACTATACTAGTGACTTTGCGCAAGGAGAAGCTCTATGAAAAGTACAGCATGTGTGATTTTTGGTTGAATGGGGAATCATTATTGGGCCCTATCATCACAAGAAATGGGATATCTATGGACCCCTCCAAAACAAATGCAATTGAGGGATGTCCAAGGCCAACATCGGTAACAGATATCCGTAGCTTCTTGGGGTTAGCTGGATATTATGGATGATTTGTGAGAAAATTATCACGATTTTCCAACCCTTGTACCAAGCTAACTCGAAAGGGAGTAAAGTTTGCTTGGAGTGATGAATGCGAAGAAAGATTCAAGGAGTTGAAAAGAAGGCTTATCACTGCACCTGTGCTCACTTTTCCCACAAGTGCGGAACTTTTTTTTGTTTTCAGTGATGCTTCAATGAAGGGCTTAGGCTGTGTGCTGATTCAGAATGATAAATTTATGTCCTATGCCTCAAGGCAGTTGAAAATCCATGAGCAAAACTATCCAACACATGATCTGGAGTTGGAAGCGGTGATCTTTGCCTTGATAATCTGGCTGTATTATCTCTATAGAGAGAAATGTGAGATATATACTGACCACCAGAGTATTAAATATATATTCACATCGAAAGAGCTTAATATGTGCTAGAGAATATGGATAGAGCTCATCAAGAATTATTACTATTCAATACATTACCACCCTAGGAAAGCGAAAAAAGGGGGCAGATTCCCTAAGTAGAAAGGACCCAGCAATTCTATCAATGATGAGAATTGAGAAGGATCCAATCATCTTAGACTTGATGAAGACAGACGTGGGAATCATAAAGAAGGGAACATCATCAATCCTTTAACAAATTATTTCTCAAACATCTCTTTTGGAAAGGATAAAGGATGCTCAAAAGGATGATGTGGGCATTCTGGAAAAAGTGAAAGCTATCAAAAAGGTAAATCCTCAGAGTTTAATGTTAATGAAGAAGGAATTGTACGGTTTGGGAAAAGACTATGTGTTCCATCATGTCTGGAGCTGAAGAAGGATTTTTTGGATGACACACATAGTTTAAATTTCTCTATTCACCCAGGGATCACAAAGATGTATCGAGATCTCCGAGGAAACGTTTGGTGGGATAATATGAAGAAGGATATCGCTGAATATAAATCGAAGTGCCTATGTGTCAGCAAGTGAAGGCAGAGAGGAAGTAGTCTAAGGTGATGATGAAACCATTGCCCATACCAGAATGAAAATGGGAGAACATATCCATGGACTTTGTCACCGGACTTCCAAGGACAACCAAAGGCAACAATGCAATATGGGTTGTTTTGGACCGTCTTACAGATACTTCACACTTCATTGCTATTTGGGAGGATTTCTCTTTGGATCAACTGGGACAGATATATATCAGGGAAGTGGTAAGGGTGCATGAAGTACCACAATCTATTGTGTCTGACCGAGATCCAAGATTCACCTCTATGTTTTGGAAGAGTCTTCAACATGATCTGAATACTGAACTGAACTTCAGTACGGCCAATCATCCTCAAACTGATGGCCAATCTGAGCGGACTATCCAAACACTTGAGGATATGTTGAGAGCCTGATCAATGGACATTAAAGAAGGATGGGATCAACACCTTCCTCTGGATGAGTTCTCTTATAATAATAGTTTCCACTCGAGCATCCAAATGGCACCATATGAAGCGTGTATGGGAAAAGGTGAAGAACACTAGCACGTTTGGATGAGTTTGGTGAACGTAAGCTTCTTGGACCCGAAATGGTCGAATAAATGGTTGAGAAGGTAAAAACCATTCAGTAGCATATCAAGGCAGCCCAGAGTCGACAGAAGAGTTATGTAGATAATCATCGACGAGACCTTGAGTTTAAAGTTAGAGACATGGTGTTTCTATGAATATCTCTATGGAAGAAGGTCATGAGGTTTGGAAGGAAAGGGAAGTTAAGTACAAGGTACATCAGCTCCTTAGAGATTCTTGATCGTGTCAGGGCTGTGGCCTATTGACTAGTACTTCCACCTGCCATGGCCAAAGTACATGATGTCTTTCATGTATCCCTCTTAAGGAAGTACATACCGGGCCCTTCTCATGTACTCTCTTCCGAGGTGGTACAATTGGAAGATGATCTTTCTTATGAGGAGCAACCAGTGAGGATATTAGATCATATAGAAAATGTTTTACAAAATTATACAATGCCCCTCATCAAGGTGTTGTGGAGAAACCTCATGTTTGAAGAAGCGACTTGGGAATCCGAGGATTTGATGAAGTTGAGTTACCCACATTTGATTTAGTGTGGGAAAAGGAAAATTTTGAAGGCGAAATTTCTTAAGGGGGGAATATTGTAACGACCCAATGTTTCATTAATTGAAATCCCTCATGATATAATTAAATGTTTCGTTATGTTTATATAAAATGTTAGCTTCTTTGGTTTTATGTTAAGAATTTTGACCGTTGCTAATATAGACGTTGAACAATGATCACATGATTAGTATAAATATAGAACTTTAACAAATCCAATTTACTCAGACAAAGGAAGTGATGGCCTAATCCAATAGAATTGCCCCATATGAAGTTCATTTTTCGGAGCTCAGAAAAGAGGTGGTGTCTTTGGGATTCACCCTTGACCAAGACCAAAATGAGATTCATCATGTCAAGCTCGAATGTGACCGTCTACAGGAAAGGTGGATGTTGATTGAAATTACCACTCGAGCGATGTTATCCGAGCCACCCCAAGAGTTTGTCACCATCTCACACCTTACCCTCAGGTCTTATACAGTTGTTTTAAGGGGTTATGTTACAAATAAGTAGTACAATGTCCATGTACATTATTTTTTTATATAATAATGAATATAATTTCAGGTCATTTTTGATACATTGTAAATATGTTTAAAGTACAAATGTTGTTTTTAGTTATTATTTAATTAAGAAATTTATTTTATTAAATTAAGGTATTCTTTAATTATGTAATATTTTAATAAAATTATAATATTATTATTAAATTATTTTTTATTAAATATAAATGATATTATTATTTTATGAATGCAATTAAAATTTTTATTAAGGTTTGAAATCCATTTCTGTCAAAACCCTTAAATTTTCGATAAATGTCGGTTTTTATTTTAAAAGTGAAAATTAACATATATAGAAAATTATTTAGATAAAATAAATGTTATTTCAGGAATCAGGACGTCGAATTTATCCAATGGTGAATTTTTCATAATTTTCAAAGACAGTCAAATTTTTGGGTAAAAATTAAATACCGTTTAAATATATAATGTCTCTTATGAAATCATAATGACCCAATAGTGATGTAATAAAATACTATAATCTTTATGTTCGGCCAATATATGTTTTAAAATTAAAATAATGTGATTTTGGGTTTGTTTGACTTACTTTTCAAAGCATTAATGGACCCCAAAAGACATATTCAACACTTTTCCTTTTTAAATTAATATCCATGGGAGTGTGACTCACCACCACATAAGAAACCTTATTATTTTAAGAAGTTAGAAATTTGGCCTTATAAAATATTGTTTTCCTATTCCATTTTCCAAAAACAATGGGCAAAAAAATGGGATGGTTTTTGGTTTGTATTAATTTAATATAAGGAGTCCCAAACCTAAATAATAAAGAATTCCCTTACCTTTCCAATATAAACCCACCCAATATCCCACTTCCTCCTCACTCAAAGCCCTTGGAGTTCGTCCAACCTCTACCCTACTCTCTCTAAAATCCTCCCAAGGTGCCCCAAGCTCCCAAGAATCCTCTCACAAGCCTCTCTCTAGCCTTTCGAAGCACACTTCCAAGTAAGGGTTTTTTTATTCTTTTCTCATTTTAGTCCAATTTCATTAAGTTGTTTTGACCTTTTATTTTCAATTATAATGTTGGGGTATGGTTTCACACCTACCTCATACTGCCCTATTTATGTTTTAATTATGGGATACCCCTTTCTCTCTCATTAGATTCCTCCCATGTACACCCGTTATTATACCGAAATTCAGAAAGGAACTCCTCTCTCCTTATTTACATTCAATAAATACTTTTGTATCATGAAAATAAATTCCATTACAATTATTTGGACATGTATCTATATGACCCCCTTACTTTGCATTTCATGTAAATATGATGAGATACCCCTTTCTCTCTAATCAACCATTTTTATGAATTCTTATGTCACGCCGTTATGCTTCCGAAATTGCACCGATTTTCTAAGCCAATTCCATTGTGTATTGAATACCATGCCCATTTATCCATCAAGGGTATTCACCTTTATCCACATTTACTTATTGGTTATAAATTTTTATGTATGAATTAAACATTCATTTATCGTAGAATAAATTATTATGTTTTATAAATCCATGTTTTATGATCCATGTGGCACACTTATGCATGAAATGAAATGTTTAAGAAGGGTGCGCCCTTATAGCGCTCCAATGCATTAGGTAAAGTATAGTATCATGGTACGTCATGTGCAATGAGTGTTGACTCATTATAATTAAAGTTCAACAAGGGTTTACTCATGATTTATTTGCAATGATTATTTACTCATGCTCCATCTGCAATGAGCCTTGGCTCATGCTAATTTCAGGTTAAGTGTTGTTGCCACATTTCCATGTTATGATTATCATGCTTTATCATGCCTTTATGTTCATGTTTCTCTTATGCTCTATTTATATTCCTATTTCCTAACATGTATTTTACTCCTCATGTTATTCCATGTGTACTCCCTTACTGGGCTTTATAGATCACCCTTTTCTTATGCATGTCCTCAGGTTATCCCATGCAATGCTAAGTACGAGGGAATGTAGTGGTCATGTAAAGGATGTTTTCAATAAAGATGTTGTATTTCATGTTTCAAGTTTTTACGTAATGATCCTAAGCCCCAAAGACACTAAACCTCTCGATCTTCTTGTTGTATCAAGTGAAGTTTTATGTAATAAATCATGTTTATGTTTGTAATAAAAGTGGGGTTGTCATAGTGGGGGGTTGTACAAGGGGGTGGTGGTGTCCATGGGGTGTCCAAGGGGGTGGGGGATAAGGGTCAGATGGGATTGAATATTGCATCCTCATTTCTGAGATTATGACATGATGATTTTTCGGTGATTATTGGCTTTAAATTGTGATTTTCTCCATGTGAATTTTTATTTTAAATTTTATTTGATTCTTAGGTTTACTCCATTTTCTCCAATTTTTTATCAAAAACTGTAGGCCCCATGGTTTTCATTGATTCAATGGATTTTGAAAATGTTATATCTGACTATATTTTTTTAAAAATAATATTCAAGCATATTTTTTAAATACTCCAAGATTTGTTTTATATTTCAAAATTGTTTTACATTCAAATTATAATTTTTTTCATATTAACATATATTTGCCTCATCTTAAAAATATATATATTTTTGATATTTTTTATAGGTAATAATGAGTCGATGTTGGATTACGGCACATCGAATGAGCAATGAATATGAGGAAGGTGTTGTTGCATTTTTGGAATTTTCTAAAGGAAATGTTCCAAGTAGTGTCATTTTTTCCTGTCCATGCCTGAAATGTTTGAATAAGCAGAAGCTGAAAAGTATAGAGATAAAGGATCATATGATTTTTCATGGTTTTAATCTTAGTTACTACCCTTGGATTTTGCATGGCGAAACTGGATGGAATGTCACTGATGATGATGATTCGCAAGATGGTAACTCCGTTGGAATTGAAGAAATTATTTGCGATATTATAGCCGAACAAATTGAGAAAGAACCTACAGTTGAACGACAATGTGGTGATGATGAAAAACCATTATATCCTGGTTGTACAGATTTTACGATTTTTTTAGTGGTGTTAAGATTGATTAACCTGAAGGTGAAACATTGATGGAGTGACATAAGTTTTACAGAGATGCTATAGTTGATGAAAGACATTCTTCCAAAAGATAAAGACCTTCCAGATTCACATTATAAGGCCAAGAAAATATTATGCTCGATGGTATTGGGATACAAGAAAATAAATGTCTGTCCCAATGACTGCATTATATATATGAAGGAATATGAATTTCTTTTAGAGTTTCCTAAATGTGGGACATCACGATATAAGGTGAAAGAAAAGTCACAGGATGATGTAGAGATTACAAAGATCCCTTCAAATGTATTTTGGTATCTTCCTATAATTCATCGTTTCAAACGTTTATTTTCTAATTCACATGATGAAAAAAGGTTAAGATGGCATGCTGATGAGAGGGTATGTGATGGAAAAATACGTCATCCAGCTGATTGTCCATAATGGAAGAAAATTGATGCATAGTATTATACATTTGGAAATGAAATTAGAAATCTCAGACTAGGGTTGTGCACAGATGGAATGAATCCATACCGAACCCTCAGTAGTACAAATAGTTCATGGCCTGTTTTATTGGTAATTTAGAACCTCTCTCCTGAAGTTTTTATGAATAGAAAATATGTCATCTTGAGTATAATGATCTCTTGTCCGAAGCAACCCGGCAATGATATTGATGTTTTGTTGTCCCCATTGATTGATGATTTGAATCTTTTATGGGAGGATGGTATTAGGGTTTATGATTCATATAAAATGGAATATTTTCAACTACATGCAGTGCTTATGTTCACTATAAATGACTTCCCATCATATGGAAATTTGTCTAGATACAGTGTTAATGGGAATAAAGCATGTCCAATTTGTGAACAAACTTTATATTTTCAATTGCATCATGGGAGGAAAACAGTGTACATGGGTCATCCAAAGTTTTTGCATATGGATCACTCTTATAGAAGACTAAAAAAGTCATTCAATGGCTCACAAGAAATTGATATTACTCCAAAACCTTTATCCCATGATTTGTATTTTTGAGAGGGTGGAAGACCATGATGTGACATTTGGAAAGGCACAGAAATGTGGTAATGATAGACATATTTGGAAGAAAAGGTCAATATTTTTTGAGCTACCATATTGGAGATATCATGATGTTAAACATAATATTCATGTCAGGCACATGGAGAAGATTATATGTGATAGTTTGATTGGAACATTGTTAGATATTAATGGAAATACAAAATATGGGTTGAATTCAAGATTAGACTTACTATAAATAGGAATACGTTTGGAGTGATCTCCCACTTCTAATGGAAGATGAAAATTTCTTCCCCCGGCTTATCATAAATTATCCAAGAGGGATAAAATTAGATTTTGACAGTGTCTTCATAATAGAAAATTGCCTCAAGATTATTCTTCAAATGTAAACAAATTTGTCTCATTGAAGGACTTAAAGTTGATAGTTATGAAATCTCAGGGTTGTCACATCATGATGTAGCAACATATACCAGTTGCATTGCGTGGAATATTTCCCATCCATGTCTGAAAGACTATAATGAAGTTGTGTTATTTTTTTAATTCAATTTGTAATAAGGTGATTGATATGAATGCATTGAATATTTTGGAAAAGGATGAAATTTGTATACTTTTTCAATTGGAAATGTATTTTCCTCCATCTTTTTTTGATATAATGGTGAATTTAATGATTTATCTAGTTCAAGAAATAATGATTTGTGGACCTGTATATCTTTTTTAGATGTATCCTTTTGAAAGGTACATGAAAATATTAAAGGGGTGTGTTAAGAATCCATATCAACCTGAAGCCTCCATTATTGAAAATTATATTTCTGAGGAGGTTACATAATTTTGTACGAGATACATGGCTATGATGCAGCACATAGGTTTTCCTCCATCTCTCCATGAACGAGTTAATAATGAGGGAAAGGGGATTAGTGGCTTGAAAGTAAAATTGTTTTCCACTGAACAGATGAAGAAGATATAATTATACATCTTGAATAACAGATTTAATGCTCAACCGTATATCAAATTTCATATTAATTAGTTGAAACAATGTCATCCAATGTAGAAAGAAATTTGGATTTTGAATGATCATAAAAAAAAATTCAAGGTTTAAAGGGACCTTTCAGGGTAGATCAGATGTATCAGAGACATTAAAATGGGTAGTGGGTGGTCCATGTTTAAATGTCATAACATGGAACAGTTATGACATTAATGGCTATACATTTCATATGAAATCTCAGGACAACAGAAGTATAGTTCAGAATAGTTGTGTATTGGTGTTTGCAGAAGTAATGCATTTTTCAAGTGCTAATGACCAAAACCCAATTTCAGCATCAAGTTCATATTATGGAGTGATTGAATAAATATGAGAGGTTGATTAATTTTAAATTAAATTTCTTATTTTTAAATTTAAATGGTTTATTGGTAACAACAGTGTCAGACACGATGAATTTGGAATGAAAGTTGTTAATTTGAATAGATTGGAAGACACAGCTAATTCTTTGATAATGGCAACACATGAAAAACAAATTTTATATGTAGTAGATCAATCAGATCTGCAGTGGGATGTTGTTTTATAAGGAAAAAACAATATGTTGGTAAGGATGAACTTAATGAAGATGTTGATTTATGTGAGATCCCTACTTCCATGGATGGATTAACAGAACATAATGATGCGCATGTTGAAGACATGGTTTGTGTCGTAAGGAACAATCAAAATAAAGTAATTTGGGAAAACAATCCATTTGTACATTCCTAAAATTAAAGGTAACATTTTTTTATTTCTTGTTTACAATTATTATTTTCATAAAATGCTTGATATTGTATGTTTTTTCCTTATTAAAAAATGTATTAAAACAAATAAGTATAAGTTTTTGTTTGTTTTAATTTTGTTTAGTTTACTTTATCATGATAACAATTACATAAATTATATATATATATTATTTTTGTTCAATGAAAATTACTTTACCATGTTTACCAAGTTTACCAGGTTTACCATGTTTACCATATTTACCGACTTTACCATCTTTACAATCATTACCATTGTTTAACATTCATACCATCTTAACCATGTTTACTATTACCTAACATAGTACAATTTTCTATTTTCTATTGACATGAGTATTTTAATATTTGATGTTGTATATTTGTGAACTATTGTGTTTTTTTTATTTGAAGGATAATGACAGATCAACCAGTAGATCAGCCACATGATTCTGGAGATGAGTATATTGGTCATACCTCTGGGGAGGAACATTCACATGCTCCTCTGGATGTTCCCCAATATTCCTCATGTGCTCCCATTAAAACAAAGAGTTAAAGAGTTGGTAAACATGGGTGCACACGTTTACCAAAATTATTACTTGCCTGTATGCAAGATCAGAGGATACTCATTGAGTTTGATGCGGATGATATTCCTAGTGGTCCAAATGCAAATGATTTTAAGAGTTTTGTATCAACTCAGGGTAAGCGAAAAGTAATCATTTTGTATGATGACTGGAGAAGTGTAGACAAAGTGATAATCACTCAGTTGTGGGAGGTGATTTTGGTAAGATCTTTTTCTATTGATTGACAATTATTTAAAATTTTCCAGTATATATAATATGTTTAACCTCTTCTTTATCAGATGAAATTTGATATTTTCGACACTGGAGGAGTTAGGATGAAATTCTTATCGATGGCTGCCAGGAGATGGAGGGATTTCAAATCAGCCCGCTCATCTTATTTCATTTTTCGTCATAAGAGTCATGACAATCCATGTTGTATATATACTTTAATAGATGAAGAAACATGTAGATAGTTTGTTGAAATTAGAAGACAAGATTCATTTTTGGTAAGGGAAATGTCAACTTTTATAATCTTTCTTATATAAATAATCTTATTAATGTTTTGTTAATGATTTCTAATTCTTAATTTATAGAAAACGAGGAAATTTCATCAGGAGATCCAATCTAAAAATGTATACCCTCATAGTTTATCTCAGGGAGGGTATACATTATTGGAAGAACAAATGACAGTGAAAAAGTTAAAAAAACTAAGAGATTAGTCTTTATGCTCGGGAAAGGAGGCCCCTCCATCCCCTACTTCTAGACATGAAAAATAGAAGAGAGTTCGGATGGGAAAAAAGGGCAATATCTTTCGGAATATTCGAGAATCGTAGCTGAAAGGATTGTAAGATATCTATTTTATTTATTTAAGTTAACTATTTTCTTCATATAATTTCAATCATTAAATAAATATTCAAGTAATTAATACATGATTCTTATGAGGATCAGAGCTCACATGAGGTATTTACAGCTATTGGGAGGCAAGATTTTTTATATGCAAAATTGGGAATGCCCGAAAATCCTGGACGTGTATGGGGATATCTGGTAGGTGTATCGGTAAGAAAAGTGTTTCCAATTCATCAACTTCCTAAGTTGAGGGTGTTTAAAAAAAATAGAATCCTTGGAGGCTGAAGTTTTTAATATTAATGTGACAATGGAGGAAAAAAATTAGATCGTCGGTATAGTCTATATTTGCAGACATGCAAAGATAATTTCACACTACAGCTCCCACTCCTCCACCTCCCCCTGCAGACCCCATTATTTATCCTCCACCTCCTCCAGTATCTCCCACTCCCCCACCTCAGCCTGTGGACCCCATTTTTTTCCTAGTCCTCCGCTGCAGCTTTCTACTTATTCTGAGTTGTATGTTGATGTTACTCAACTATAAATGGCTTCCCAGCGTATGGAAATTTTCCTAGATATAGTGTTAAAGGGCATAAAGCATGTCCAATTTGCGAACAACAGATGTCATATTGTCAATTGCATCATGGGAGGAAAACATTTTACATGGGACATCGAATGTTTTTGAATATGGATCACCCTTATAGAAAACTAAAAAAGGCATTTAATGGCTCACAAGAATTTGATACTTCTCCAAAACCTTTATCCCCTGATCTGTATTTTGAGAGGGCGAAAAAACATGATGTGACATTAGGAAAGACACAAAAAACCTGGTAATGATAGACATATTTGGAAGAAAAGGTCAATATTGTTGAGCTACCATATTGGAGGTATCATAAAGATAAACATAATATTGATTCCATGCACGTGGAGAAGAATATCTATGATTGTTTGAATGGAACATTGTTAGATATTAAAGGAAAGAAAAAAGATGGGTTGAATGCAAGATTAGACATACTATCAATGGGAATACTTTTGGAGATAGCTCCCACTCCTTAAAGAAGATGAAAATTTCTTCTCTCGGCTTGTTATACATTATCGAAGAGGGAGAAAATTAGATTTTTTCAGTTTCGTCATGAAATCATAGTGCCACAAGGTTATTCTTCAAATGTAAAAAATTTTGTCTCATTGAAGGACTTGAAGTTGATAGGTATGAAATCACATGATTGTCACATCATGATGCAACAAATTTTACCAGTTTCATTGCATGGAGTATTTCCCATATGTGTCAGAAAGACAATAATAAAGTTGTCTTTTTTTTCACTTCAATTTTTAACAAGGCGATTGATGTGAATGCTTTGAACATTTTGGAAAAGGATTCAATTTTTATACTTTGTCAAATGTAAATGTATTTTCCTTAAACTTTTTATGATATAATGTTGCATTTAATGATTCATCTGATTCGAGAAATAAATTATTGTGGACCTATATATATTCATTGGATGTATCCTTTTGAAAGGTATATGAAAATATTAAAGGGGTATGTTAAAATTCCATATCAACATAAAGCCTCCATTGTTGAAAATTATATTTATGAGGAGGTATCAGAGTTTGGTATGAGCTACTTGGCTGTGGCACAACACATAGGTTTGCCTCCATCTCGCCATGAACGAGTTAATAATGATGGAAAGGGGATTCGTGGCTTGAAAGTCAAATCATTGTCAGCTAAATAGATGATGAAGATAGAATCATACATCTTGAATAACATAGCTGATGCTCAACCATATATCACATTGCATATTAATGAGTTGAAACAATTTCATCAAAAGAAGAAAGAAATGTGGATTTTGAATGAGCACCACAAAACATTTTTTTTCATGGTTTAAAAAGACCTTTCTCGGTAGATCAGATGTATCAGAGACAGTAAAATGGATAGTGGGTGGTCCATGTTTAAATGTAAATACATGGTCCGGTAATGACATTAATGGCTATACATTTCATATGAAAGCTTGGGACAACAGAAGTGCAGTTCAGAATAGTTTTGTATTGGTGTTTGCAGAAGCAATGGATTTTTCGAGTGATAAGGACAAAAACCCAATTTCTACATCAAATGAATATTATGCAGTGATTGAAGACATATGGGAGGTTGATTATTTTAAAATTAAAGTTCCTATTTTTAACTGTAAATGTTTTATCGGTAACAATAGTGTCAGAAATGATGAATTTGGAAAGAAACTTGTTAATATGATTAGATTGGAAGACACAACTGATTCTTTT
Organism: Viscum album; assembly: GCA_963277665.1. Lineage (NCBI taxonomy): Eukaryota > Viridiplantae > Streptophyta > Magnoliopsida > Santalales > Viscaceae > Viscum > Viscum album. The sequence goes on from OY728131.1 coordinate 1,293,642,648, forward strand.
ATAATGGAAACACATGAAAAACAAAATTTTCATGTAGTAGATCAATCAGATATGTAGTGGGATTTTGTTTTACAAGGGAAAAAACAATATGTTTGTGAGGATAAACAGGATGAAGATGCTGATTTATGTGATATCCTTACTTCTATGGAAAGATTAACAGAACATAATGTTGAGCATGTTGAATACATGGTTTGTGCCATAAGGAACGATCACAATGAAGGAATTTCGGAAAACAATCCATTTTTACATTCCTAAAATTACAGGTAACATATGTTTATTTCTTATTTACATATTTGTTTTCATAAAATGTTATATTTTGTAAGTTTTTAATTTATTAAAACATGTATTAAAACAAAATAAGTATAAGTTTTAGTTTTTTTTATTTTTTTAGTTTACTTTATCATGTTTACCATTACATGAATTATATATCTATTATTTTTTCAGTGACAATTACTTTACCACGTTTACCAGGTTTACCATGTTTACCATCTTTACCATCTTTACCATATATACCATTGTTTAACATGCTTAACATATTACCAATGTTTAATATTACGTAACTTACTACACTTTTCTATTTTCTAATTACAGTAGTATTAAAATATTTGAATTTTTATGTTTCTGAACTAATTTTTTTTTATTTAAAGGATAATGAAAGATCATTCAGTTGATCCACCACATGATTCTGGAGATGAGAAAATTGGTCATTCCTCTGGGGATGAACATTCACATGCTTCTCTTGATGTTCCTCAATCATCCTCATGTGCTCCTATTATGACAAAGAGTTCAAAGGTTGGTAAACGTGGGTGCACATGTTTACCAAAATTAGCACCTTCCCATAAGCAGGATCAGAGGATACGCGTTGAGTTTGATGATGATGATATTACTAGAGGTCCAAATGAAACAGATTTTAAGAGTTTTGTAGCAACTCAGGCTAAGGGAAAAGTAAGCATTCTGTATGATGACTGGAGAAGTGTGGATTAATTGATCATCTCTCAGTTGTGGGACACGATTTTGATAAGATCTTTTTCTATTGTTTGATTATTCTTTAAATTTTTATATTATATATAATTTGTTTAAACTCTTATTTATCAGATGATATTTGATATTCCTGACATTGGAGGAGTTAGGAAGAAATGCTTCGCATTGGATGCCATGAGGTGGAGGGATTTCAAATCAACCCTCTCATCTGATTTCATTTATGGTCATAGGAGTCTTGAAAATCCATGTCGTATATATCCTTTTATTGATGAAGACACATGGAGATAGTTTTTTTATAGTAGATGAAAAGAGTCATTTTTGATAAGGGAAATGTAAACTTTTATAATAATTCTTAAATAAATGATCTTATTAATGTTTTGTTAATGATTTCTTATTCTAAATTTACAACACACAAGGAATGATCATCAACAGATCTAATCTGAAAATTTATACCCTCATAGTTTATCTGAGGGAGGTTATGCATTTCTGGAAGAACAAATAATGGCGGAAAAATTTCAACAACGAAGAGCTGAGTCTTCAAGGTCTGGAGAGGTGTCCCCTCCATCACCTCCATCAAGACATGAAAAATGGATGAGTTCTCGAAAGGGAAAACAAGGGAAATATATTTCGGAAGAATTTAGAATCGTAGAAGAGAGGATTATAAGATATCTACTTTATTTATTTAAGTTAACTATTTTCTTCATATAATTTCAATCATTACAGAAATCTTCAATTAATTAATACAGGACTCTATTGAGGAGAAGAGTACACAGGGGGAATTTATAGCTATTAGGAGGAAATATATTTTATCTGTAGCATTGGAAAAGCCTGAACATCCTGGTCGTGTAAGAGGATATCCTGCATGTGTATCGGTAAGAAAAGTGTGTCCACGTTATTCAACTTCTAACATTTAGTGGGTTTATAAAAAAATAGAATCCTTGGAGGCTGACGTTCATAATATTAATGTGACGATGGAGGAAAAGATTAGAGCGTCGGTACAGTCTATGTTTGTAGACAAGCAAAGACAATTTCAGATAGTAGCTCCCCCTCCTCCACCTCCCCCAGCATACCACATTATTTATCCTCCACCTCCGCTAGTAGCACCCACTACCCCACCTCAGCCTGCGGACCCCATTTTTTATCCTACTCCTCTGCCACAGCTTACTACTTATTTCATGTTGTATGTTGATGATCCTCAACATCATATAGTTGCATATGTGTTGGTATATTGTGTAGGAGATACAGTTCATCATCCACAATTAGAGGTAGAGAATCAAAGGGTCACTATACATGATATTATAGTTAGATCAGCTCGAGTACCATTACCTACAGATGAGGTGATGACATTAGGACATAGTATTAGCCATTTTTTAATTTGTCCATCCAGACTTCTTCGACACATTACCGTAGAGGAATGAATGTTATATATTTTATTTTTTTTATTAAATTTGATTTATCATTTGAAAACTAATATATTTTTCTATTTATTTTTACTGGAATACATCAAAGGTAAGGAAATACTTTGTTGACAACAACAAATACAAATGTCTTTGACATCATATATAGATTCTAGTAGTCTTGACAGATTGTCAAGATATTCAAATTTGTTTGCAGGTCATTATGAGTTTCCAATGGAAGATCATGTTTTTGGATGTGCAATAAATGTGGGGTTTATGAAAATTGATATCATGGAGCTTGTTACTGGAGATAAGTTGGGCATCAACGTGGTGAAAAATTTTTCCATGTAAATTTTAACTCCTTTTCCCTATATTATATTTATTTAAAATGTATACTTGTGTCTGTTTTGTATTAGGTATCTTTATAAATTTTTTGAGATGAATGAGCTGACAGATTTATATGGATTCATGGACACGCAATTGATTTCCCTTGAAGCATGTGCATTGGATGAGGAACAAAGAATGCTTAATATTGCTGAAAGACTTGAAAAGAATATAGTCACACAATGTTGGATTATTTCTTTTTGTGAGAGTTATGAAACACATCTCTCTCAAAGAGTTCATTATCTTTTATCATAAAAAACCACTAACATTAAATTTCCTTTTATCAATGATCATTGGATGTTAGGGGTTTTTTTCCCTAGGGAGAATGCACATTATTGGATATGCTCTGTTGATGATGATGTGCAGGAAAGTTTTAAAATTATATTGAAAAAGTAAGTTTCAATATCTCAATAGTTATATATATTATAATGAATATTAAATTTACCCCATTCGTATTATTTTCTAGCAGGGCATGGGCCTACATTCGATAAAACACAAAGAAAAGGAGTGCAAAGATCAAATATGTAAATGTGAAGGTAAATATCCATTTATAATTTGTACATTTTTATTTCTTACATAAAAATAATATATTGAATTTACACTCATTCAAACAGAATTTTCATGAACAACAAGGTGTAATCGAATGTGCATATTATATGTTAAGATTTATGTATTAAATAATAACAACTGGGATAGTTGTGAACATTGACCTGGTAATATTTCATCTTAAACATTTATATAATATTTCAATTTGATTTATTCATTATACACGTTAACTACTCTCCTTTTCATTTGTATCTTTTTGATGACCCTCAACTATATACTGCTGAGGACATCAAACACTTACAAGTGGAGTGGTCAAATTTTTTTACTGGTTTGATTGAATTTTAGTTGTTTGTAATTTTAAATGTAATTTTGAATATTATCATTGTAATTGTGTATTTGGTAGTCGTTTAGGTTGGATTTAGTTTTTTTGAAGTTGACAGTGTATGTTTTGAATGTTATATATGTGAATTTTTAATTTTTCTCTATTTCATGATTTGGTCTACTTATGATGGTTTTTATGGTATGGATTCTAGTCTGGGGGGAGGGGTTACAATGGTTTGGGGGGTGTTTAGTGGGGTTGGGGTGTCAGGGGTTAGGGGGGGATGTCCGGTGGGGTGGGGGCAGTCTTGGGGTGAGAGCGTTTCTAGGAGGGTGGAAGGGCTGTCTAGGGGAGTGGGAGGCTGTCCAGGGGGTGTCCAGGGGTGTGGGGGTGTCTTGTGGGGTGAGGGGGGTTTCTAGGGTGGGGGTCCAGGGTGTCCCTGGGGAAGGGGGGTAGTCCAGGGGTGTCTTGGGGGTTGTCTAGTGTGTTTAGGGGGTTATGGTCTATTTTTTGAAACTTTTTTGTCTGTTTCAAGGGTGTGGGAGGGATGTCCGGGGATGTGGGAGTGTTGTCCAGGGTGTGGGGGTCTACAGAAGGGTAGGGGATGTCCGGGGGTGGTGGTGATGTCTAGGGATGTGTGGGGAGTGTCCAGGGGTGTGGTGGGGGCAGTTTAGTGGGTTGAAGGGGTTCTGGTTTGTTTTCGGTAACTTTTTGGTCCGTTTCAGGGGTGTGGGATTGGTTTCCCGGGGTGTGGAAGTGTTTTCCAGGGAGTGGGGGTATACATGGGGGTGGGGGGTTTTCCAGGGTTGTTTGGGGCTTTCCAGGGGTCAGGGGGCAGTCTAGGGGTGTGGTGGGGGCTCCAATGGGGTGGGGGAGGGCAGTCCAGGGTATCGGGGGGTATACATGTGGGTGGGGGGTTGTCCCGAGAAATGTTTGGTTGTACAAAGGGTCAGGGGAAGTCCAGTGGTGTGGTGGGGGCTATCATGTGGGGTGAGGGGTGAGGGGTACTGTTTAGGAGGGTGGGGGTGTTGTCCCGGGGTGTTTGGGGATGTCCAGGGGGTCGGGGGGCAGTCGAGGGGTGTGGTGGGGGCTATCAAGTGGGGTAAAGGGGTGTTGTTCAGGGGGTGGTGGGAGTTTAGTCAGGGGGTTGTCCTGGGGTGTTTGGGCCTGTCCTAGAGTGATTGGGGCTGTCCAGGTGGTCGGGGGCAGTCTACGGGTGTGATGGGGGCTGTCAAGTGGGGTATGTTTTATATGTTATCAATGTAAATGCTTAATTTTGATTTAGTTATTGTTTTGATCTACTTTTGTTTTTGTGGTACAAATTCTTGATTTGGTTTCTGGTTGTTTTTAGAGGAGATAAGAGGACTGCATTAGATTTTTTTTTAAAAAAATGTCTTCCACATCAGTTATTTTATAACCGACGTGACAAAGAAGTCGGGAAAGGTTTATCACGTCTGTTATTTTAATAACAGATGTGATAAACACCTGTGGAATGGTTTATCACTTCTGTTATTTAATAACCGATGTGATAAAAGGCCAGGGAAATGGTTTTTCATGTTATTTATTAAATAACTGACATGATAAAAGGCATTGGAAATGGTTTATGATGTCGATTATTTAATAACCGATGCAATATAGCGCCCCCCGGACTGGTTTAGCACGTCGGTTATGTAACAACCCAAAGTTTCATTAAAGGAAATATCTCTTGATATAATTAAATGTCCCTTTATTTTCATATAAAATGTCAACTTCATTGGTTTATTGTTATGAATTTTGACCATTACTATTATAGATTTTGAACAGCAATCACATGATTAGTATAAATATAGGGCCTTAACAAATCCAGTTTACTCAGAAAAAAGGAGCGATGGCCTCATCCAGTAGAATTTCTCCATACAAAACTCATTTGTCAGAGCTCGGAGAAGAGGTGGCTTCCTTGGGCTTTTCTCTTGACCAAGCCCAAGCTGAGCTTCATCATGTCAAGCTCGAACCGGACCATCTATAGGAAAAGTGGAAGTTGATAGAAATTACAACTCGAGCGATGTTATCCGAGCCACCCCAAGAGTCTGTCACCATCGCACACCTTATCCTTAGGTCTTATGAGGCTTTTTTAAGGGGTTATGTAACGAATCCTTAGTATTATTTTCATGTACATTATTATTTGTATATAATAATGTATATAATTTCTTGTCGTTATTGACACATTGTAAATAGTTTTTAAAGTAGAAATAGTGTTATTAATTATTATTTAATTAATAAATCTATTTTATTGAATTAAAGGATTTTTGAATTAAATAATATGTTAATAAAATATTATTTTTATTATTCAATTCATTTTTATTAAATATAAATGATCTTATAATTTTATGAATGCAATTGTAATTTTTATTAAGATTTGAAATCCATTTTTGTCAAAACCCGTGATTTTTTTATAAATATAGGTATTTATTTTAAAAGTGAAAATTAACATATTTAGAAAATTATTTAGATAAAATAAAGGTTATTTATGGAATCAGGACATCAAAATTATCCAAAAGTGAATTTTCATAATTTTCTGAGACAATCATATTTTTGGGTAAAAATTAAATACCGTTTAAATATATATTGTGTTCTATGACATCATAATTAGCCAATAGTGATGAAATAAAATACTATAAGCTTTATTTTCGGCCAATATATGTTTTACAATTAAAATAATATGATTTTGGGTTATTTTGACCTACTTTTCAAAGCATTAATGGACACCTCAAGACTTATTAAACATATTTTCTTTTTAAATTATTTTCCATGGGAGTGTGACTCACCTCCACATAAGCAACACTATTATTTTTGAATTTCGAACTTTGGATTTATAAAATATTTTTTTCCTCTTTCCTTTTCCAAAAACCATGGACTAAAACCATGGGATGGTTTTTGGTTTGGATTAATTTAATATAAGGGGTCCCAAACCAAAATAATAATGAATTCCCTCACATTTCCTATATAAAACAACCCAAGATCCCACATCCTCCTCACTCAAAGCCTTTGGAGTTTGTCCAACCTCTTCCCTACTCTCTCTATAATCCTCCCAAGGTGCCCAATCTCCCAAGAATCCTCTCACAAGCCTCTCTCTAGCCTTTGGAAGCACACTTCCAAGTAAGGGTTTTTTCTTCCTTTCTCATTTTTGTCCATATTTTTTTAAGTTGTTTTTCCCTTTTAATTTCAATTGTGATTGTTTTGGTATGGTTTTTCACCACCCACATACTTCCCTATTTATGTTTGAATGATGGGATACCCCTTTCTCTCTAACTAAATTCCTCCCATGTCTACCCCTTACAATGTCCAAATTCCGAAAGGAACTTCTCCCTCCTCATTTATATTCAAGAAATACTATTGTATCATGAATCTAAATTACATTAAAATTATTGGTAAATGTATCTATATGACCTCTTTACTTTCCATTACATGTAAATATGATTAGGAACCCCTTTCTTTCTCATCAAATTTTTTTATGAATTCTTATGTCACGCCGTTATGCTGGCAAAATTGCACTGATTTTCTAAGCCAATTCCATTGTGTCGTGAATACCATGCCCATTTCTCCATCAAGGGTATTCACCTTTATGTGCATTTACTTATTGATTATAATGTTCCATGTATGAATTCCACATTCCTTTATCGTAGAATAAATGGTTATGTTTAATGAATCCATGTGTTATGATCCATGTGGCACACTTATGCATGAAATGAAATGTATAAGAAGGGTGTGCCCTTATAGCCCTCCAATGAATTGGGTAAAGTATAGTATCATGATACAACATATGAAATGAGTGTTGACTCTTGCTAATTCAAGTGCAATGTGGGTTTAGTCGTGCTTCTTGTGCAATGAGGATTTACTCATGCTCCATGTGCAATGGGCCTTGGCTCATTCTAATTCCATGTTAAGTGTTGTTGCCCCATTTCCGTGTTATGATTATCATGCATTATCATTCCTTTATGTTCATGTTTTTATTGTGCTCTATTGATATGACTAATTTATAACATGTATTGTACTCCTCATGTTATTCCATGTGTATTCCCTTACTGGGATTTATAGATCACCATTTTCTTATGAATTTCCTCAGGTTATCCCATGCTATGCAATGCACGAGGGAATGCAGTGGTCATGTAAAGGAAGTTTTCAATAAAGATGTTGTATTTCATGTTTTATGTTTTTATTTAATGATCCTTAGCCCTAATGAAGCAAAAAATCTCGATCTTATTATTGTATCAAGTGATGTTTTATGTGATAAATCATGTTTATGTTTGTATTAAAAAGTAGGGTTGTCATAGTTGGTATCAGAGGATAGGTTTATTTATTTTTGGGATTAGGATTAGAAAACCCTAGTAAAGTCTTAGTGAAAAGACTAAGTATAATAAAAACATCCCTATGTTTAGGTATGTACTGAGTAATTGGTTTATCAAAAAAATACATCCCTATCTGGATACAAGCAGGTAGAGGCGGCTTTGGCACAGATGTATCATAGGGGTAAAACCCAAAAACACCGCTTGATCTAGACTCGAATAGGAATTGGTGCAGGACAATGGGCCTTGCTGCACTCTTGGTTACGACACTCCCAGGGGATATGTTTTGATAAATTCACAAGCTTAGTATGAACCCTTATTAAGAGAATTAAAAAAAATGCCCCTAAGAATATATATTAGAATGTAGATCATGAAAAACCTAGATTAAAGTCTATAGACTCCTGAGTTAAGGAAATATAAGTTTATTTATAATTCATCAACTTTTGTATTTGGATTACCCTTTATGTGTTACCCCTAAATTTCCTTTTGTTCCATCTAATGGCCGGTAATAGGAGGACTCAGGCTAACAACTGTTGTGAAGATCAGTGTGATGATTGTACTAATGAGATGCCCAATCCAATGGGAGTGGGAATCGTGAAATTTGTCACGCTTATCTCTCAGCTAACTCATGTTTTGAATAGGAAAACGGGTCAACATGAACGTTCAACCCCCCCTAAGAAAGAAAAAGTTGCTATCAATAGCTTCATGAGACAAAGGCCTCCTACTATTAGTGGATCATCCGATCCCACGACCGCTGAACAATGGATCAACTCCATTGAAAAGATCATCTTCATCCTTCAATGTTCTGAACAAGATAAGATTCTCCTGGAGGCTTATTATATGGAGGGTGAAGATGATCAATGGTGGACGTTGATCAAAAATACGAAGCCTGAGTAGGAGATCGAGGCGTTGGAATGGATGTATTTTAGGAAGATGTTTTTCGATAAATATTTTCCGCGCACCCTCTGACTTAAGATGGAAAGGGACTTCCTTTCCCTCAAGAAAAAATATGAATAATCTATTGGAACATACAAGGAAAACTTCACAAGGCTTGCACGATACATTTTCGGCTTTGTCGTTACCCTAGAATGCAAAGATGACCGCTTCTTTGGTAGGTTGAAGCCTAGCCTACGGAAAGTATTAGCAATCCGTGACTTCGACAGCTATGAGAAAATTTTACAATGTTCCCTCAAGGTCGAAATGGAGATTGGAGAATCACATGGGTATCATTGGGATAAGAAGCGTAAGTTGGACTTAAATACTGGTGGTCTAATGGATAAATCCAATGGTGCTATGAAGATCCAACACCCCACTTTCCAAAAGTGAGGAAAGAAGAACCCTAGAAATAGCCTTAATGGGATGAAGAAATGCTTAAGGTGTGGAAGAGAAAGACACCTAGCTATTAAATGTCGGTAAGAAAGACCCGTGGCTACGACAGAGGAGTTTAATGCTCCATTTGAACCTCAACGCGTTGGTCATTGATATAAATCCAAAGAACCAGTGCATCATGCAAATCAGTGCCCTAATCCAAGGGTTATAAGAGGCAACCAACATCCTCCAAGGCAGCAAAGAAGAGCTTTTTCCATCACTCCAGCCGAAGTCAACCACGACAACAAAGTGGTGACAGGTATGCTAGTTATTCATTCAAGAATAGAAAACGTACTTTTTCATTCAAGTTATACTCATTCTTTTAGATCTCGAATATTTAGTAGAACCATCCCAGCACCACCACAAATCATGGAAGTGAAGATGTCAGTGTGTACGGAAAATGGGTAAATCATTACATCCCATGAGTATAAGTCCTCCTATATTATAATATATGGATTTAATTTACTGGAAAACCTTCTCATACTCCCTCTGGTGGAATTTGATGCAATTCATGGCATGGATTGGCTTTCCTTATATAGAGCCAATATAAATTTTCTGGAAAGGGAAATCACACTCTATATGGAATAGCGACCCCCGATTCTTTACAATTGTAAGGAGGAAGATGAATCTCATTTAGCTCCATCATCTCAAGCATGGATATTATTGCCCTATGAGTACGTGTATCTGGCACAAATGATTGAGTCCAAGGAAGAAATAATCCTCGAAAAAATGCCTATTGTGAGAGATTTCGCTGAAGTGTTTCCTGAGGAACTGCCATGTCTTCCTCCTAGAAGAGATGTTGAATTCTAAATTGAACATATATCCGCCGAATTACCAATATCCAAGACTCCATATAGAATGTTTTTTGTAGAGATTGAATAGCTGAAGAAACAACTACATGTGAATCTGGATAAAGGGTTTATACGCCCAAGTGCTTCACCATGGGTTGCAGCAGTCCTCTTTGTCAAGGAGAAGGATGGGTCAATGCGGCTCTGCATCGATTATCGTGAACATAACAAAATCACAATAAAGAACAAGTATCCTCTTCCACAGATCAATGATTTGTTTGATCTCCTGTGTGGAGAACAATACTTCTCCAAGGCAGATTTGTGGTCGGAATATTATCAAGTAAGGGTGAAGAAGGAAGATGTCTCCAAGACTGCTTTTCGTAAAAGATACGGGAACTATGAATTCATAGTAATGCCTTTCAGACTCACTAATGCTCCAGGAATCTTCATGGACATAATGAATAGAGTCTTCAGAGATTACCTCGACAAATTTGCGGTAGTCTTTATAGATGATATTCTAATATACTCCCAAACCATGGAGGATCATGAGGAGCATTTAAGAACTGTACTAGAGACATTGCGCAAGGATAAACTCTAAGAAAAATTACATAAAGTGTGAGTTCTGGTTGAAGAAGGTCTCATTCTTGGGCCATATCATCATAAGCAATGGGATATCTGTGGATCCCTCTAAAAAGATGCAATTGAGGGATGGCCAATTCCAACATCGGTAATAGATATCTGTAGCTTCTTGGGGTTAGCAGGATATTATCGACGATTTGTGTGAAATTTCTCATGATTGTCCAACCCTCTTACCAAGGTAACTTGAATCAGAGTAAAGTTAGCTTGGAGTGATGAATGTGAAGAATGCTTCAAGGAGTTGAAAAAAGAGGCTTATCAATGCGCATGTGTTCACTTTACCAACAAGTGGGGAACTTTTTGTGGTATTCAGTGATGCTTCAAAGAAGGGATTAGCCTGTGTGCTGATATAGAATGATAATGTGGTGTCCTATGCCTCAAGACAGTTGAAAATCTTGGAGCGAAACTGTCCAATGCTTGATATGGAGTTAGCAGCCGTGATCTTTGCCTTGAAAATCTGGCGGCATTATCTATATGGGGATAAATGAGAAATATATACGAAACACAAGATTCTTAAATATATATTCACACAGAAGGAGCTTAATATGCGCCAGAGAAGATGGATAGAGATCATCAAGGATTGTGACTGTTCAATATATTACCACCCTGGGAAAGAAAATAGGGTGGTAGATTTCCTAAGTTGAAAGGACCCAGTGATTCTATCAATGATGATGATTGAGAAGGATCCAATCTTCTTAGACCTGATAAAGATGGGCATGAGAATCATAAAGAAGGGAACATCATCAATCCTTTCACAAATTATTGCTCAACCATCTCTTTAGGAAACGTTAAAGGATGCTCAAAAGGATGATGTGGGAATATAGGAAAAAGTGGAAGCGATCGAAAAAGGGAAATCCTCAGTGTTTAATGTTAATGAAGAAGGAATTGTGTGGTTTAAGAAAATACTATGTGTTCCATCAATTCCAGAGCTGAAGAAGGATCTTTTGGATGATTCACATAGTTCAAATTTCTCTATTCACCCAGGGAGCACAAAGATGTATCGAGATCTCCGAGAAAACTTTTGGTGGGATAATATGAAGAAGGAGATCGCTGAATATACATCAAAGTGCCTAGTGTGTCAGCAACTGAATGCAGAGAGGCATAAGTCTAATGGGATGATGCAACCATTGCCTATACCAGAATGGAAATGGTAGAACATCACTATGGACTTTGTCACCGGACTTCTAAGGACATCCAAAGGCAACAATGCAATCTGGGTTGTTCTGGATCATCTTACAAAGACTGCACACTTCATTGCTATTTAGGAGGATATATCATTGGATCAACTAGAATGGATATATATCATGAATGTGGTAAGGTTTCCTGGAGTACCACAATCTATTGTGTGTAACCGAGATCCAAGATTCACCTCTACGTTTTGGAAGAGTCTTTAACATGCTCTAAATACTGAACTGAACTTCATTACGACCTATCATCCTCAAACTGAGGGCCAATCCGAGTGGACTATCCAAACACTTGAGGACATGTTGAGAGCATTCTAAATGGACATTAAAGGAGGATGGGATCAACATCTTCCACTGGTTGAATTCTCCTACAACAACAGTTTCCAGTCATGCATCCAAATGGCACCATATGAAGCCCTGTATTGGAAAAGGTACAGAACACCGTCATGTTGGGATGAGGTCAGTGAACGTAAGCTACATGGACCGGAAATGGTCGAAGAAATGGTGTAGAAGGTGAAAACCATTCATTAGCATATCTAGGCAGCCCAGAGTCGACAGAAGAGTTATGAAGATAACCATTGACAATACCTTGAGTTTAAAGTTGGATACAAGGTTTTCTTTGCATATCACCATGGAAAATGGTCATGAGGTTTGGAATGAAAGGTAAGTTAAGTCCAAGTTACATTGTCCCCTTTTAGATTCTTGATTGTGTCGGGGCTGTGGCCTATCGACTAGTACTTCCACCTACCATTCCCAAAGTTCATGATGTCTTTCATGTATCACTCTTAAGAAAGTACATATCGGACCCTTCACATGTACTCTCTTCTATGGTGGTACAATTGGATGATGATCTTTCTTATGAGAAGAAACTAGTGAAGATCATAGATCGTAGAGAAAAAGTTCTACAAAATAAGACAATGCCCCTAGTCAAGGAGTTGTGGAGAAACCACAAGTTTGAAGAAGCGACTTGGGAATCGAAGGAGATGATGAAGCTGAGTTACTCACATCGTTTTTAGTGTGGGAAAAGGAAAATTTCAAGGCTGAAATTTATTAAGGGGGTATTATTGTAATTACCTAAAGTTTCATTAATGGAAATCCCTCTTGATCTAATTAAATGCCTCTTTATGTTCATATAAAATGTCATCTTCTTTGGTTTTATGTTAATAAATTTGACCGTTGCTAATATAGACATTGAATTGTAATCACATGATTAGTATAAATATAGGGCCTTAACAAATCCAATTTACTCAGACAAAAGAAGTGATGGCCTCATCTAGTAGAATTGCTCCATACGAAGCCCATTTTTTAGAGCTCGTAAAAGAGGTGGCGTCCTTGGGCTTCGCTCTGGACCAACCCAAGCTGAGCTTTATCATGTCAAGATCGAATAGAACCGTCTAAGGGAAAAGTGGAAGTTGATAGAAATTACCACCCAAGCGATGTTATCCGAGCCACCCCAAGAGTCTCTCACCATCACACACCTTACCCTTAGGTCTTATGCTATGGTTTTAAGGGTTTTTGTAACAAATCTATAGTACTATGTTCATGTACATTATTTTTTGTATATAATAATGTATATACTTTCTGGTCAATATTTATACATTGTAAATAGTTTTAAAGTAAAAATAGTGTTTTAATTATTATTTAATTAATAAATATATTTTATTAAATTAATGGATTTTTGAATTAAATAATATTTTAATAAAATATTTTGTTTATTATTAAATTAATTTTTATTAAATATAAATGATCTTATAATTTTATGAATGCAATTGTAATTTTTATTATGATTTGAAAGCCATTTTTGTCAAAACCCGTGAATTTTTTATAAATGTTAGTTTTTATTTTAAAAGTGAAAATTCACATATTTATAAAATTATTTAGATAAAATAAATGTTATTCCTTGAATGAGGACGTCAAAATTATCCAACGGTGAATTTTTCATAATTTTCTTAGACAATCAAATTTTTGGGTAAAATTTAAATATCGTTTAAATATATAATGTGTTTTATGACATCATAATGACATAATAGTTATTTAATAAAATACAGTAAGCTTTATGTTCAGCCAATATATGTTTCAACATTAAAATAATGTGATTTTGGGTTTTCTTGACCTACTTTTCAAAGAATTAATTTTAAAGACCCGTAAATTTCAAGGAAATTTTTTTCTTAATTTTCCTTGAAATTTACAAGAGCGCAGTTTCTAACGGCACCTGATTCTGAGGCCCGGTGTGCCCGGAATCATTTTCCGAAGTTTCGCTCGGGTACGTTCAGTGAACGAACGAGCGGGTTTTTCTAACTTTTGAACCGGTGCCCGGAATCGAATTCTGAGGGCACCGATGAAATCGCAGCGCCGATATTCGCTTAGAAACGCCTCTTCCAGAGTTGCGTTTGCTCGGATGTGGTTTTTAATTTTTGGGCTTAAAGTTAAGAAATAAAATAATTTTACGACAACTTTATTTTATTTCACTTAAGCCACATAGAATCCACTTAAAGCCACATAAAGACGGCTTAAACTGAGTTGATCCGGATAGGATGCTATCCAGAAATATCCTACCCCCTTTGTAGGATATTTGTGAGGTGGGGCCCGCACGAGCCCCGCCGTTTCTTTCCGCTAAGTAACGCACCCATGAAAACCCGTCATTATGAAAGTCAACTGACGCGTTTTCTTAAATTCTTAAGAGACCATTTAATTGGGTGGTTTATTTCGTAAATTAAATGAGCTGTTTCTTTCGTTGAATTAATTCGAAGAATTGATGAGTCGTTACTTACCCTTTTTCCTTTGATGGAATAATAATAAAATAAGCCAACCAATATTTTTGGAGGATTACTAGTTGAGAGGTTTGACAGAGTCCTCGTGCCTTTATCCTTTTTCGCAAAGAACGTGATGAACGCCGGCCTCCGACGAATAACTCCGGACCCGGAAATCGACACGACGCGATGCCGTGTTCCGCGATGCCGACGTTCCCTTCCTACAACGTTCTTCTGCGACGTCTCTTCCTCCGCGACGGATCTTCGATCGACTTCTTGAGGTAAGAGTCTCAGACATTCTTTTTAATATCCTTTGTGGTTTTTACCAAAACACGGGTTTAATTATTTAATTAAATTAAATCTATTGTTTCATGGTCCATTGAGTTCGCTGACTCAACGCCTTTCCGCGACGACACGACGATCCCCTTCTTCCGCGACGAACAATTCCGCGAAGAACGCTCACGCGCGACGACTACGAAGTAGGGATTTTATTTTTTTGGAAATGCCTCTTATTTTCCATGTTGTTTCCGTTCAAATAAGGAACCCGATTTATGAAACAATTTTATTTCATTAAAAATTGTTTCGGATATGCGTTCATGTGTTGAACATTATTCCTCCCGTTGTTTATCTCTAACGTGGAGGGTGCGGTCCAAATGAACATGGCCCGACGACCCTCCACCGTTCTTCGTCTTAGTGCGGATTTTACGGGCGATGATGGAACGTGCCACAACGGATGTTTGATGATTTCACAGTGAAGAACGAGTCCCGGGAGGAGCAGCGGCGCAGATGGGAAAAAAATTGGACCACAGGAGCGACTCCGGTGGCCCGCGGAAGCCGGTGGCGCCGGCGCCCGGAGGCGGCGACGCCCGGCGCGGCGCCGGAGGAGACCACCGCGGCGGCTCCCCCCCACGTCACTCGGGACGCGGCTGAAGCCGCGTCCGGCTGTCTGGCCGACACCCCGCGGGTGCCGCGGGGGTCTCACGCGGGGCAGCGGCTCCCCCCACGTCGGCCGCTCAGCCGAGCCGGGCCGGGCTGGCCGAGCCAGACCGGTCCAACCGGGTCGGACCGGGTCGGACCGGGTTGGCCGACCCAGGGGGGGTCGGCCCGGGCCCGTACCCCCCCTCTTCGAACAGTTTTCGTTAAAATGCCAGTAACTTGAGCTACGGGCCTCCAAACGACTCTCCGTCAGCGGAAACACGATCCTAGGATCGAGGCGGTCGTTTCGGTATATTGCACTCAAGGTTTCGGAATACCTTGGGTTCGGCCGGGTTGGTTCGTACACGAAACCAACCGGGCCCTCGGAGCGGAAATGCTAATATCTTGAGCTACAGACGTCTGATTGACGTGCCGTCAGCTTTGCTGAGTTCCTCTAAATGAGATGGATCGTTTGGATCATTCCGCCCCAGGTTTGGACGCAGGTGGAGTATGGTCGGGTTGGTTTTGCCTTAAAAACCAACCGGGCCCCTGGGATGAAAAAGAAAATAACTCTCAGACCGGGCGACCGATTGACGCACCGTCTGCGACGTTGAGTTCCTGTTGATGATACAAAACTTTTGGATACGTCAACTTCAGACATTGTGATAGTTGATGTATCGACCTCTCGGCTCGTGGGGCGGACCCTCCCGAACGAGCTTGATGTGTGCGGGAACCCTAGAGCTGGCTGCGGCTGCTACTTCGAAGACGACGACTGTGCAGAAATCCTGAGTGGACTACGACGATGAAGTGTGCTGGTCTTGTATCCTATGTGGGTCCCATCTTAGATGATTCAATACTGGTCTTGTATCCTATGTGGGTCCCAGTATAGATGAATCAATGAAGACAGCTGGTCTTGTATCCTATGTGGGTCCTAGCTGTGCTGGTCTTGTATCCTATGTGGGTCCCAGCTTAGATGATTCAATACTGGTCTTGTATCCTATGTGGGTCCCAGTATAGATGAATCAATGAAGACAGCTAGTCTTGTATCCTATGTGGGTCCTAATTGTGTTGGTCTTGTATCCTATGTGGGTCTGATCTTAGATGATTCAATACTGGTCTTGTATCCTATGTGGGTCCCAGTATAGATGAATCAATGAAGACAGCTGGTCTTGTATCCTGTGTGGGTCCTAGCTGTGCTGGTCTTGTATCCTATGTGGGTCCCAGCTTAGATGATTCAATACTGGTCTTGTATCCTATGTGGGTCCCAGTACAGATGAATCAATGAAGACAGCTGGCCTTGTATCCTATGTGGGTCCAAGCTGTGCTGGTCTTGTATCCTATGTGGGTCCCAGCTTAGATGATTCAACACTGGTCTTGTATCCTATGTGGGTCCCATTATAGATGAATCAATGAACACAGATGGTCTTGTATCCTATGTGGGTCCTAGCTGTGCTGGTCTTGTATCCTAGGTGGGTCCCAGCTTAGATGATTCAGTATCTATACCTGATCATCCCTTTCACCTTTTTGACGAAGTATACCTGTGTGAGCGGAATCTTGTGTTACTCTCCTTTGTGGATTGTGTTGAGCTATCCTATGTGGATTTACTGTTTACTCTCCTTTGTGGATTGTGTTGAGCTATCCTGTGTGGATTTACTGTTTACTCTCCTTTGTGGATTGTGTTGAGCTATCCTGTGTGGGTATACGTTTTTCTTTCCTGTTTGGACTGGGTTGTGCTTGGGCTCGGACGTTGGAGCCGAACGGGAATTGATGACTTCGGTATATGTATGGGCATATATCTAAGCAGTGTCGGTTGTTACTTCGTGATTGTACCTATCCTTTGTGGTTAATCCTTTGTGGATTTCGGGAGACCTTCGGGGGTCTTGGGGTCCCTACTGAGTAGCTTATACTCACCCCTGCATGGGCTATGCCCGCACTACGTTGTGTTGGTTGCAGACGACGGACATCACTGATCGTGGTGGAGGCGTTCGGAGCAGGACGATACCTGGAGGTGGACCACTGGGCGGGACGTACTCGGAGCGGTCAGGTGGACCCGAGGAGCAGGGGAGGCTATCTGTACCCACCCTTCAGGTGGGACTTCCAGAGGACGGCATGACGCTGCGGCTTTCCTTTCAGTTGCTGTTTTTCCTTTCAGTTGTACATTACAGTTCGGGCTTGTATTTCCGACCCCTTGTACTTTCAGCACAGCTTGTACCATTTCTACTTAGTGTTTACTTTTCTGCTTTCTTACTCTATGGTGCTTGTTTACTTTTCAAATTCAATTCCTTCCCTTTTGTTGGGATATACGCCTTGGTGCTAGTCGCCAGCCCCTGGCCTATGGAAGGCGGGCTTGGGGTAGTCACGGCACGGGCCCCAAGGACGGGTCGTGACAAATTGGCATCAGAGCTGGTCGGTTCTACCGCAGACTCTGATCTTTCTTCTATGTAAAGTAATAGTTTTTAGCGTATTGAGTGTGGTTATCAGTCCAGGGAGTCCAGTGTTGGTGCGGCGGCCGACGTATCCGTACAACAGGACCCTGACTTCTGATTTCCGACATAATGCACGAAAACATTGATTGCATGTGTGTTTCAAGTTTTCTTTATGATTACTTGTGTCAACTCACCAGGTATACTATTCTGACCGTGGCGCCCTTGTTTCCTTTTCAGGATGGCCCCACGACGGCAGCCAGCTAGGGTTATGAGAGTGGAGCGTGATGACATCCCACTGAGCGACGAGGCCACAGTACATGGCTCCTTGTCAGCAGAGGCACCGGTGATACCTTTACCCGCCGAGCCACCGATGCTTCCCTCCACGACCGCTGACGATGCACGTCGCCTTTGAGCTCTGCATGAGTTCCAGCGCCAGTGACCACCCAGGTTTCATGGGGTGATGGACCCCCAGGCAGCCGAGGACTGGCTGGAGGAGGTCGTGTGAGTTTTCAGGTTAGTGAGGACACCAGCAGACCTCATGGTGATCCTCGCAGCGAGCCTCCTGCACGCTGCAGCAGGCAGTAGGTGGAGCTTGATGCTCCAGGTGCACGACGAGACATCTCTTCTCTGGACGGACTTTGAGAGCATCTTCTGCTCCGAGTTCGTCCCAGCCACCCTCTGTGCGGTGCACATCAAAGAGCTGTTATAGCTACGGCAGGGCAGTATGACAGTGGCCCAGTACTCGGCGAGATTTACTGATCTCTCGCGCTACTCCACAGATATGGTACGGGACCCGTTATTCTGGGCCCGGACCATCGAGCAGGGACTGAGGCACGAGATCAGGGCTTCGATGATCTCCCTCAACATTCCGACACATGTAGAGGTGTTGGAGAGAGCCCTTCTAGTGGAGAGTTTTCTCGCCAAGCAGGCTCCAGTGACAGGGCCCTCCGAAGGACGGCCCGTAGTAGGGTCTTCTGCAGCTGGCAGTAGACATGTGACGCAGAGGTCCAAGCGGGCCAGACCATCAGATGGGCAGTCTCAGGATGAAGATTTGGTTGTCCGGGGCACCTGAAGGAGAGCCAACTACACAAGGGGAAAGCATTGCTACGCATGCAGCGGGCGAGGTCACAAGGCTCGAGACTGCCCGAATCGTCTTGCAGATGAGAAGCAGGTGGTAGAGGGACCTCCCAGACAGAGGTTCGGCCACGGTGGTCCGCAGGGTGCAGGCGAACGAGGCAGAGGAGCTGGCCAAGTAGCCGATGGTGGGAGACAATTCGAGGTGTTGCCACCACCACCACCAGGAGGTCCACCCCGACCACAGGGAGTTGGTGGACATGGGAGAGCTCATCTTCAGGCAGCTGAGGCCTTCGATCATGGAGCTCTGGGAGTATATGGACAGGAGCAGAACTAGTGGATACGTCCTTTGTACTTCTAGTTCCTTGTTGCTATTGTGTAGCATCTTTTTATTATGAGATGCAATAATAATAGACGCATACCTTGTGATGTTTCATTCATGTCCTCTTTTGTGTTGTTACTTAGAGGTTACAGTTTTGACTGTTGACTTGACCCTCACTTGTGAGACATCTACTGGAGGAGACCCAGTTACCACACACTGATGCCGACAATGTGACTCAACCCTTGGAGGCGAGAGTAACGGTTGGATCTCTTGGTAGTAGCATCGAGGCCTTACGACGTCATCCTTGGTATGGATTAGTATCATCCATGTCAGGATTGACTGTATTAGGCAATGAATTTGGTTCATCCAGGGGATGAGACCAGATTTCTCTTATTGGCAAAGAAGAAATCTTGCAGCTCTTGTGGGACCTGAGATGGTCCAGGTCATCCAGGGGCGGATGAGTACCGCTCAGATCCGGAAGAAGTTTTATGCTGATAGGAGGTGGAGGCCACTAGAGTTTGAGGATGGAGACCACGTCTTCTTGCGGGTCTCACCTCGACGTGGGTTGCGGAGATTTGGCCGAGGTGGCAAGTTGTCTCCACGCTTCATCGGGCCTTTCCAGGTCCTCAGTAGGTTTGGTGAGGTGGCTTATCGCCTGGCTCTGCCACCTCAGTTGCACCGGGTGCACGACGTCTTCCACGTATCTCAGTTGAGGAGATACGTGCATGACCCGACACACATCATTGACCATGGGGAGCTGGACATGGATGATGGGGCGACTTTTGCGGAGGTCCTGGTGGAGATAGAGGATCAACAGGATCAGGTCCTACGTTGGCGATCGATTCCTCTTGTGCACATCAGATGGCAGCACGGGAACCTACAGGAGAGCACATGGGAGCGGGAGGCTCAGATGCGTGCTCAGTACCCACATTTGTTTCCCTAGTTTATGAAGTATCTTTACGGGGACGTAAAGCCCTGAGGTGGGAGTAATGTAAAGACCTGTAAATTTCAAGGAATTTTTTTTCATAATTTTCCTTGGAATTTTACAAGAGCGCATTTCCTGAAGGAATTTTATTCTGAGGCCTGGTGTGCCTGGAATCATTTTCCGATGTTTGGCTCGGGTACGTTCAGTGAACGGATGAGCGGGTTTTTCTAACATTTGAACTGGTGCCCGGAATCAAATTCTGAGGGCACCGATGAAATCGCAGCGCCGATATTTTCTTAGAAACGCCTCTTCCGGAGTTGCGTTTGCTCGGGTGTGGTTTTTAATTTTTGGGCTTAAAGTTATGAAATAAAATAATTTTATGACAACTTTATTTTATTTCACTTAAGCCACTTGAAGCCACTTAAAGACTGCTTAAACTGAGTTGATCTGGATAGGATGCTATCCAGAAATATCCTACCCCCTTTGTAGGATATTTGTGAGGTGGGGCCCGCACGAGCCCCGCCGTTTCTTTCCGCTAACTAACGCACCCACGAAAACCCGTCATTATGAAAGTCAACTGACGCATTTTCTTAAATTATTAACAGACCATTTAATTGGGCGGTTTATTTTTTAAATTAAATGAGTTGTTTCTTTCGTTGAATTAATTCAACGAATTGATGAGTCGTTACATACCCTTTTTCGTGTGTTGGCATAATAATGAAATAAGACCAACCAATCTTTTTTGAGGATTACTGGTTGAGAGGTTTGACAGAGTCCTCATGCCTTTATCCTTCTTCGCGAAGAACGCGAAGAACGCGAGGAACGCCGACCTCCGACGAATAACACCGAACCCGGAAATCGACGCGATGCGGTGTCGTGTTCCGCGACGCCGACATTCCCTTCCTGCAACGTTCTTCTGCGACATATCTTCCACCGTGACGGATCTTCGATCGGCTGCTTGAGGTAAGAGTCTCAGACTTTCTTTTTAATCTCCTTTGTGGGTTTTACCAAAAATGGGTTTAATGATTTAATTAAATTAAATCTGTTGTTTCATGGTCCATTGAGTTCACCGACTCAATGCCATTCCGCGACGACGCGATGATCCCCTTCATTCGCGATGAACAATTCCATGAAGAACGCTCACGCGCGACGACTACGAAGTAGGGATTTTATTTTTTTGGAAATGCCTCTTATTTTCCATGTTGTTTCCGTTCAAATAAGGAACCCGATTTATGAAAAAAATTAATTTATTAAAAATTGTTTCGGATATGCGTTCATGTGTTGAAATTTATTCCTCCCGTTGTTTATCTCTAACGCGGAGGGTGCGGGCCAAACGAACACGGCCCGATGACCCTCCGCCGTTCTTCGTCTTTCTGCGGATTTGACGGGCGATGACGGAACGTGCCGCAAAGGATGTTTGATGATTCCGCAGTGAAGAACGAGTCCTGGGAGGAGGAGTGGTGCAGACGGTAACAAAATCGGACCACCGGAGGGACTCCGGTGGCACGCGGAAGCCGACGGCGACGCAGGTCGCCGGCACGGCGGCGCCGGTGCCCGGCGCGCCGCCGGACGAGACCGCCGCGGCACCGGCCGCGGCGGCGACGCTCGCGGACCCGCAGCTGCGCGGGTCCGGTGCGTCCGGTCGCTAGGGAGACACCCCGCGTGTATCGTGGGGGTGTCACGCGGGGGCGGCGGCTCCCCCCCGCCGTGTCAGATGGGATGCGGCTTCAGCTGTGTCCGTGTGTCTGGCCAACACCCCGCGGGTGCCGCGGGGGTGTCATGCGGGGCGGCGGCTCCCCCCGCGTCGGCCGCTCGACCGAGCCGGGCCGGGATGGCCGAGCCAGACCGGTCCGACCGGGTCGGACCGGGTTGGACCGGGTCGGATCGGGTTTTGCCGACCCAGGGGGGGTCGGGTCGGGTCGGCCCGGGCCCGGACCCCCCGTCTTCGGACGGTTTTCGTTCAAATGCCCGTAACATGAGCTACGGGCCTCCAAAAGACTCGCCGTCAGTGGAAAAACGATCCTTGGATCGAGACGGTCGTTTAGGTATATCGCACTCAAGGTTTCGGAATACCTTGAGTTCGTCCGGGTTGGTTCGTACACGAAACCAATCGGGCCCTCGGAGTGGAAACACTCATATCTTGAGCTACGGACGTCCGATTGACGTGCCGTCAGCTTTATTGAGTTCCTCTAAGTGAGACGGATCTTTTGGCTCACTCCGCCCGAGGTTTGGACACAGGTGGAGTACGGTCGTGTTGGTTTTGCCTTAAAAACCAACCGGGCCCCTCAGACGAAAAAGCCAATAACTCTCAGACCGGGCGTCCGATTGACGCGCCGTCTGCGACGTTGAGTTCCTGTTGACGATACAGAACTTTTGGATACATCAACTTCGGACTTTGTGACAGTTGATGTATCGACCTCTCGGCTCGTGGAGCGGACCCTCCCGAACGAGCTTGCTATGTGCGGGAACCCTAGAGCTGGCTGCGGCTGCTACTTCGAAGACGATGACTGTGCAGAAATCCTCAGTGGACTACGACGATGAATTGTGCTAGTCTTGTATCCTATGTGGGTCCCAGCTTAGAAGATTCAATACTATTCTTGTATCCTATGTGGGTCCCAGTATAGATGAATCAATGAAGACAGCTGGTCTTGTATCCTATGTGGGTCCTAGCTATGCTGGTCTTGTATCCTATGTGGGTCCCAACTTAGATGATTCAATACTGGTCTTGTATCCTATGTGGGTCCCAGTATAGATGAATCAATGAAGACAGCTAGTCTTGTATCCTATGTGGGTCCTAGTTGTGCTGGTCTTGTATCCTATGTGGGTCCCAGCTTAGATGATTCAATACTGGTCTTGTATCCTATGTGGGTCCCAATATAGATGAATCAATGAAGACAGCTGGTCTTGTATCCTATGTGGGTCCTAGCTGTGCTGGTCTTGTATCCTATGTGGGTCCCAGCTTAGATGATTCAATACTGGTCTTGTATCCAATGTGGGTCCCAGTATAGATGAATCAATGAACACAGCTGGTCTTGTATCCTATGTGGGTCCTAGCTGTGCTGGTCTTGTATCCTATGTGGGTCCCAGCTTAGATGATTCAATACTGGTCTTGTATCCTATGTGGGTCCCAGTATAGACGAATTAATGAAGACAGCTGGTCTTGTATCCTATGTGGGTCCTAGCAGTGCTGGTCTTGTATACTATGTGGGTCCAAGTTTAGATGATTCAATACTGGTCTTGTATCCTATGTGGGTCCCAGTATAGATGAATCAATGAAGATAGCTAGTATTCTATCCTATGTGGGTCCTAGCTGTGCTGGTCTTGTATCCTAGGTGGGTCCCATCTTAGATGATTCGGTATCTATACCTGATCATCCCTTTCACCTTTTTGACGAAGTATACCTGTGTGAGCTGAATCTTGTGTTACTCTCCTTTGTGGATTATGTTGAGCTATCCTATGTGGATTTACTGTTTACTCTCCTTTGAGGACTGTGTTGAGCTATCCTGTGTGGATTTACTGTTTACTGTCCTTTGTGGATGGTGTTGAGCTATCCTGTGTGGGTATACGTTTTGCTTTCCTGTGTGGACTGGGTTGTGCTTGGGCTCGGACGTTGGAGCCGAACGGGAATTGATGACTTAGGTATATGTATGGGCATATACCTAAGCAGTTTCGGTTGTTACTTCGTGATTGTACCTATCCTTTGTGGTTTATCTATTGTGGATTTCAGGAGACCTTTGGGGGTCTCGGGGTCCCTACTAAGTAGCTTATACTCACCCCTGCACGGGCTATGCCCGCACTACGTTGTGTTGGTTGCAGACGACGGGCAGCGCTGATCGTGGTGGAGGCGTGCGGAGCAGGACGGTACCTAGTGGTGGACCACTGGGCAGGACGTACTCGGAGCGGTCAGGTGGACCCGAGGAGCAGGGGAGGCTATCTGTACCCACCCTTCAGGTGGGACTTCCAGAGGATGGCTCGACGCTGCGGCTTTCCTTTCAGTTGCTGTTTTTCCTTTCAGTTGTACTTTACAGTTGGGCTTGTATTTCCGGATCCTTGTACTTTCAGCACAGCTTGTACCGTTTTTACTTAGTGTTTACTTTTACTCTTGCTTACTCTGTGGTGATTGTTTACTTTTCAAAGGAAATGCCTTCCCTTTTGTTGGGATATACGCCTTGGTGCTAGTCAAAAGCCCCTGGCCTATGGAAGGCGGGCTTTGGGTAGTCACGGCACGGGCCCCAAGGACGGGTCGTGACATTAATGGACCCCTCCAGACTTGTTAAAGATATTGTCTTTTTAAATTACTTTCCATGGGAGTGTGACTCACCTCCACATAATCAACCTTATTATTTTAAGAAGTTAGGACGTTGGGATTATAAAATATTTTTTTCCTCTTCCCTTTTCAAAAAACCATGGGATGGTTTGTGGTTTGGATTAATTTAATATAATGTGTCCCTAACCAAAATAATAAAGAATTCCCTCACCATTCCTATATAAACCCTCCCATGCTCCCACTTCCTCCTCACTCAAAGCCTTTGGAGTTCATCCAAACTCTGCCCTACTATCTCTATAATCCTCCCAAGGTTCCCCAAGCTCCCATGAAGCCTCTCACAAGCCTCTCTCTAGCCTTTGGAAACACACATCCAAGTAAGCATTTTTTCTTCCTTTCTCATTTTTTTCCAATTTTCGTTAAGTTGTTTTGCCCTTTTAATTAAAATTATGAATGTTGGGGTATGGTTTCGCACCTCCCTCATATTTCCCTCTTTATGTCTAACTGATGGGAGACCCCTTTCTGTCTCATTAAATGCCTCCCATGTACACCCATTACTATGCTGAAATTCTGAAAGGAACTTCTCCCTCTTCACTTACATTCAAGAAATACATTTGTATCATGAACCTAAATTCCATTTCAATTGTTGGGAAATGTATCTATATGTCCTCCTTACTTTCCATGACATGTAAAAATTATGCGTAACACCTTTCTCTCTCATCAACCATTTTTTTGAATTCTTATTTCACGCCGTTACGCTGCCGAAATTGCACCAATTTTCTATGCCAATGCCATTGTGTAGTAAAAACCATGACCATTTCTCCATCAAGGGTATTCACCTTTATGCACATTTACTTATTGATTATAAAGTTCCATATATGAAATACACATTCCTTTATCGTGGAATAAATGATTATGTTTAATGAATCCATGTTTTATGATCCATGTGGCACACTTATGCATGAAATGAAATGTTTAAGAAGGGTGCTCCCTTATAGCGCTTCAATGCATTGGGTACAGTATAGTATCATGATACGTCTTGTGAAATGAGTTTTGACTCATGCTAATTCAAGTGCAACGAGGTATTACTCATGCTTCATGTGCAATGTGGATTTACTCATGCTCCATGTTCAATGGGACTTGGATCATGGTAATTCCTTGTTAAGTGTTGTTGCCACATTTCAATGTTATGATTTATCATGCCTTTATGTTCATGTTTCTCTTATTCTCTATTGATATGCCTAATGTCTAACACGTATTTTACTCCTCATGTTATTCCATGTGTATTCCCTTACAGGGCTTTACAGCTCACCCTTTTCTCATGCATGTCCTCAGGTTATCGCATGCAATGCTAAGTACGAGGGAATGTAGTGGTCATGTAAAGGGAGTTTTCAATAAAGATGTTTTATTTCATGTTTTATGTTTTTATGTAATGATCCTAATCCCCAAATACACTAAACCTCTCGATCTTCTTGTTGTATCGAGTGATGTTTTATGTAATAAATTATGTTTAAGTTTATATTAAAAAGCATGGTTGTCATAGTTTATTATTTTAACGACATGATAAAAGTCCTGGGAAATGGTTTATCATGTTGGTTATTTAATAACTGATGTGATAACCCCCCCCCCCCAGACTGTTTTAGTACGTCGGTTATTATATAACCGACGTGATAAACTATTTCCCAGGGGTTTATCACATTGGTTATTTAATAACCGACGTGATAAACATCACCCGGATGGATTTATAATGTCGGTTATTATATAAACAACGTGATAACCCCCCCCCCCCCATTTTATCACGGCGGTTATATAATAACCGACGTTATAACCCCCCCTGGTTTTTTCAGGTAGGTTATTAATTAACCAACGTGATAAACACCGCGATGTTAAGTTTTTTTACTTCAGTTTTTAAATAACTGACGTAAAAAATGTAATTAATAACATTGTCTGTTTTAACTTCGGCTAAAAACCGACAGAAAAAATGAAAAATAACCGACGTAAATAACGTTTTCTTCACTAGTGCATGCACAAAAAGCACAGATTTTTTTGTGGTTTTGATTAGATTAGTGTGTGGTTTCCAAAACCTAAATAATAATGAATTCCCTTAATTTTCCTATATAAACCAACCCAATATACCACTTAATATTCACTCAAATCCTTTGGAGGTGGACCAACATATTCCCTCCTCTCTCTTGAATCCTCCCTAGTCTCCCAAGTCTCTCAATAAGCCTCTCTCAAGCCTCTCACATGCCTTTGGGACCACACTTCCAACTATGGGATTTCTTCCTCTCTCATTTTTTGTCCATGTTTCGTTAGGTTGTTATACCCTTGTGTTTTCAATTAAAAATGTTGTGGTATGATTTATAACCTCACCCATAATTCTCTCATTATGTTTTAATGATGATAAAACCCTCTATCTCTCATTAATTCTTATCATTTACACCATTTACTATGCTGAGATTCCATAAGGTATTTATCTATCCTCATTTACATTCATCATATTCCTTTATATTATGAATCTAAATTTCGTTACATATGTTGGGAAGTGTTTCTATACAACCCCATTACTGTACATTTTTGTTACATATGATGAGATACCCTTTCTCTCTCATCAACCATTTTGATGAATTCTTATGTCACGTTGTTATGCTGCCAAAATTGCACCGTGATTTTCCATGCCAATGTCATTGTGTAGTGAATACCAATACAATTTCTCTATCAAGGGTATTCACCTTTGTGAACATTTACTTATTGATTATATAGTTTCATTTATGTATTCAAAATTCCACCGTAGTTTATTAAGTTATGATGTTGAATGATTTAGTGTTGTATTATCCATGTGGCACACTTATGCATGAAATGAAATGATTAAGAAGGGTGCACCCTGATAGTGCTCCAATGCATTAGGTAAAGATTGGTATCATGAATTGTCAAGTTAAATGAGTTTCTAATCATACTAATTCAATTTAAATTAGGTTTTACTCATTATCCATGTGCAATGAACCTTGGATCTAACTATTATCATGTTAAATGTTGATGCCACATCTCCATGTTATGATAATCAGGCTATAGCATGCCTTTATGTCCATATTTATCATATGCTCTATTACTATGCCTACTGCCTAACATGTACTGCATTATTCAAGTTATTCCTTGCTTACTCCCTTATTGGGCTTTATATCGCACCATTTTCATATGCATTTCCTCTGGTTATCCTATAAAATTATATGTATGAAGTAATATTGTGGTCATGTAAAAGAATATGTCAATAAAGATGTTGTGTTTTATGTTCTATGTTGTTATGTAATGTTCCTAAGCCCCACATACATTAGACCTCTCTATCCTTTTTGTTGTATCAAGTGAAGTGTTTTATGTAAAAATTATTTTAGGTGTGTAATAAAGATAATAGTAGTTATAGTACATATCAGAGGATGTGTTTAGTTATTTTTGGTATTATGATTATAAAACCCTACTGAAAGCCTTAGGGAAAAGACTATGTATAATAACAAAATCTCTAAATTTTGAGGAGTAATGATTAAGTGGTTTATTAAGAAAATACATCCATGTATGGATATGATTAGGTAGAGGTGGCTCTGGAAAATATGTATCTAGGGGTAATACCTAAAAACACCACTCTGAGCTAGACTCGAACGAGAACTAGAGCATGAACACAGACGTTGCTACACTATTGGTTAAAACACTTCATGGGGGATATGATTTGGTAAATTCATAATCATAGTATGAACTATTTTTAAGGGTATAAAACAAATCCCATACAAATATATTATGTGAATTAGATCATGGATAACATTGATTGAAGGATATGAATTCATAAGTTAAGGAAATAATTGTAATTTATAAGTTATCACTTTTTGTCTTTGGATTCAACTTTTTTGGGTTACCCCTAACATTCCATTAATTCCAGCCAATGGCTGGTAACAGGAGGACTCTGGATAACAACCAATGTAATGATCAATGTGGTGATTGTTGTAATGAGATTCTGAATCTGATGGGATCGAGAATCATGAACTTTTTCACAAAACTCTCACAGTTAACTCAAATTTTGAATAGACACATGTGTCAAGAGGAACATTCAACCCCCCCCCCCCAGAATGGAAAAGTCACAATCGAGAGATTCATGATAAAACGGCTTTCTATTTTTAATGGATAATCTGATCCCTCAATCACTGAATAATGGATCAACTCCATTGAGAAGATCTTCTCCATACCTCAATGTTCTGAAAAAGAAAAGGTACTTCTAGATACTTATTGTATAGAGGGTAAAGCTAATAAATGGTGGACATTGATAAAAAATATGAAGACAGAGGTGTAGATCGAGGCAGTTGAATGGAAGAATTTTCCTGAAATGTTTTTCAAAAAATATTTTCCTTGATCCCTCCGACTAAATAAGGAATGATAATTTCTTAACCACAAGAAAAAAGGTGATTAATCCATCGGAGCATACATGGAAAACATAAAAATTCTTTCACAACACTCCTCTTTCCTTTTCAGTTCTCCTAAAAACATGGTTGAATTCTTCTTTGGTGTACTAAATCATAGTATATAGAAATCCCTGACAATCAGTGTCTTTGAGAGCTATGAGGAAAATGTCTAATTTTTCCTCAAATTTGAAATGGATATCTATGAATCACATGGATATCATGGAGATAAGAAGCATAAGGTGGAAATTAATTCTGTTGGTCTGATGGATAAATCCAATGGTGCTTTGAAAATCCAGCACCCCTCTTTCCAAAGGTGCAGAAAGAAGAACCCCAGAAGTTGCATCAAGGGGATGAGGAAATGATTTACTTGTGTAAGAGAAGGGAACCTGGATATTAACCGACATCAATAAAAACATGTGGTTGCGATAGAGGAGTGGAATGCTCTTTTTGACCCTCAATGCATTGTTCAGTATTTTAATTGCAAAGAACCAGTGCACTTTTCAAAATAGTTCCCTAATCCGAGGTTTTTTGGAGGCAACCAACAACCTCCATGGAATAAAGTGCAAGATTTTTCCATCACTACTTATAATGTGAATCCTAAAAATGATGTGGTGATAGGTACACTACTTAATAATTCAAGAATGGAGAATTTACTTTTTGATTCTGGTAATATGCATTTTTTTTATCACTAATGTTTAGTAGAACAATCCCTACACCACCACAAATAATCGATGTAGAGAGGTCAATGAGAAAAGAAAAATGGGAAAATCATTGCAACCCATGAATTTAACTCATCCCCCGATAAAATTTGTGCATTGATATTCTCAGTCATCCTCATCATACACACTCTGGGGGAATTTGATTCAATTCATGGAATGGACATGCTTTCCTTATATAGAACCAACATAAATTAGTGTGAGAGGGAAATAACTCTCCATATGGTGAATCAGACATTGATTATGTACATGTTAAAAGATGAGGATGAATCTTATTCAGAACCATCATCTCAAGCATGGATATTAAAACCTTAAAAGAATGCGTATCTAGCTCAGATGAGTTAGTATAAGGAAGAAACCATCCATGAAGACATTCCTATTGTGAGATAATTTGCTGAAGTGTTTCTTGGGGAATTTCCTATTCTTCTCCTTAGAAGAGATGTAGAATTATCGATTGATTTTATACTTGGAGTGCTTCCAACATCCAAGACTCCATATAAAATGGAAATTGTAGAGCTTGGGAAGTTGAAAAAATAACTACCGGAGAATCTAGATTAAGGGTTTATATGAACATGTGATTCACCGTGGGGTGCACCAGTCCTCTTAGTCCAGAATAATGATGGGTGAATGCAACATTTCATTTATTATCATGCTATCAACAAAATCATGATAAATAACAAGTATCATCTACCCCGAATTGATGACTTATTCGATCAGCTATGTAGAGCACAATACTTCACGAAGGTTGATCTGCGGTTGGGATATTACTAAGAAAGGGTGAAGAAGGGGGATATCCCCAAGACTACTTTTTGTACAACATACATACACTATAAATTCATAGTGATTCCTTTTGGACTCACTAATTCTCCTGAAATCTTTATGGATTGGATGAATAGAGTTTTTAGATATTACCTCAAAAAAATTTAGTCTTTATAGACTATATTCTAATATACTCAAAAACTAAGGAGAACCATGAGGATTATTTATGCACTCTACTAGAGACCTTGCAAAAGGATAATCTCTTTGAAATAAACTGAAAGTTTGAGTTCTGGTTTGAGGAGGTCTCATTCTTGGGATATATCATCATAATCAATGGAATATATATGGATCCCACCAAGACAGCTACTATTATGGGATGGATGATGCCAACATCGGTGATGGATATCTATAGCTTCTTGGGGTTATCTTGACATTATTGTCAATTTTTGAGAAATTTCCTATGATTTTAAAACCCTCTTACTAAGATAACTCATAAGGGAGTAAAGTTTTCTTGGAGTGTTGAATGCGAAGATAGATTTAAGGAGTTAAAAAAGAGGCTTATCATTAGGCTCTTTCTCACATTACCCACACGTGGGGACCTTTTTGTGGTATTAAATGATTCTATGATGAATGACATATGTTTTGTGTTTATTCAAAATGAAAAATTCATTGCCTATTCTTTATGGGAATTGAATGGTCATGAGAAAAAATATCCAATATAAGATCTGGAGTTGGCTATAGTAACTTACACGTGGAAAAGTTTGCGACATTTCTTCCTTGGGGAGTAGTATGAAATATACCTAGATCAAAAAAGCCTCAACTATATATTCACACACAAAGAGTTGAATATGAGAAAATGAAGATGGTTTTATTTGATCAAAGGCTATGACTGATCAATCTATTAACACCATGGGAAGGAGAATAAGGTGGACAATTCTCTAAGTAAAATGGACCCAAAAATTCTATAATTGATGAGAATTCAAAAGGATCCAATCATCATAGATTTTATAATGATAGACATGGTAATCATAAAGAAGGGGACATCATCAATCATTTTACAAAATATTTCTCAACCATCTCATTTGGAAAGGTTAATGGATGATCAAAAGGATGACATGGTAATTCCAATGATAGTGGAAATTATCCGAAAATGGGAAATACTCAGAGTTTAATGCTAATTAAGAATGAATTGTGAGATTTTGGAAAAGAATATATGTTCCATCAAATTCGGAGTTAAAGAATGAACTTTTGGATGATGTAGATAGTTCGAATTTCTCCATTCACCCATGAAACACATAGATGCATCAAAATATCCGAGAGCATTATTGATGGGATAACATGAGTAAGGAGATCACTGAGTATACATCAATGTGCATGGTATATCAGCAAGTGAAGGATGAGAGGCAGAAGTCTAAGGGGATAATGAAACCATTACCCATACCATCATCGAAATGGGAGAAAAATTCAATGTAATTTGTCATCAGACTTCTGAAAACATACAATGGAATCAATGCTATCTAGGTTGTTGTGGATTTTCTTACAATCATTGCACACTTCATTTCAATTCAAGAGGATTTCCTATTAGATCAACTCGAATGAATATATATCATATATGTGATAAGGCCCCATGGAGTACCAATATCAATTTTATCTTATCGATGTCCAAGATTCATCACTATGTTCTTGAAGAGTATTCAATATGCTATAAATAATGAGCTAAAATTCAGTCTGACTAATCATTTTTATAATTATGGACAATATTTAGCAGATTTTAGAAACACTTGAGGACATGTTCAGATCATTCCCAATGGACTTCAAATGATGATGGGATAAACATCTTCCACTAGTTGAGTTCTCTTACAACATCTGTTTCCACTAAAGCATCCAAATGGCTCCTTATGAAATCCCTTTATGGGAAGAGGATCATAACATCAAAATGTGGGTATGGTGTTGGGGAGGGAAAACTCCTAGGTCCTAAAATGGTTGAAGAAATGGAGGAGAAGGTTACGACCATCGAACAACACATTAAGGATGCTTAGAGTCGATAAAAGATCTCTATTGATAATCGTCGACGAGACATAATGTTTGATGTCGGAGACTTGGTATTCCTACACATATCACTATGGAATAGGATTATGATATTTTGAAATAAGGAAATGCATTGTCCAAGGTACATCAGCCCTTTTGAGATCCTTGATCGCATTGGAGCAGTGGTCTATCTACTAGAACTCCCACCGAACCTATCTCAAGTATATGATGTATTCCATGTATCAATCTTAAAGAAGTACATACATGAACCATTGCATGTACTCAATCTAGAGGTGGTACCATTGGGGAATGACCTATCCTCTGAATAGAAGCCGGTGAATATCTTAGATCATAGGGAAAAAGTTCTACAAAATAAGACAATTCCCCCCATGAAGTTGTTGAGAAAACACTTGTTTGAAGAAGCAATTTGGGAATCAGAGGAAGTGATGAAGCTTAGTTACCATCATCTTTTTAGTGTGGGAAAAGGAAATTTTGAGTGAGAAATTTCTTAAGGGGGGAATATTGTAATGACCCAAACATTTTTAAGGAAAATAACTCTATATTGAATTAAATTTATTATTATGTAAATTGGTAATATACTATATTCACTTATTTGGTTTTATAATTTTGGATTTTTAAAATTCCATTAAGAATTGTTACCATTTCTAATATAGTAATTGAAAAGTGACCACATGATTAGAATAAATATAGGGCTTCAAAAAATCCAATTTACTCTGAAAAACTTAGAGATGGCCACATCCAGTAGAATTGGTCCAAAGAAAGCCCATTTTAAGAGCATAGAAATAAGGTGGCTTCACATGGCTTCGTTCTATACCAAGACCAAGTTGAGATTCAACACATTAATCTTAAACAGAACATCCTACAGGAGAAGTGAATGTTAATAGATATTACCACCCAAGTGATGTTATCTAAGACACCCCAAGAGTCGGTCACCATCGCACACCTCATCATTAGGTCTTATGTGGGTGTTTTAAGGGGTTGTGTAACAATACACTGTAACTGTGATTATGTGTATAATTTTTGTATTGAATAAATAATATTCATTTATTTTATTATTGTTACATTGTAAAAATATTTTTAACCCCAAATAGTATTTTTAGTTAAAATTCAATTAAGAAATATATTTTGATGAATTAATGAATTTTTTATTTAAAAAATATTTTAGTAAAATTTTACTAAAATCTTATTTTTTTAATTATATATGATCGTCCATTTTTTATGAATACAATTTTAATTTTTATTAAGGTTTCACAACTGTTTTTTTCAAAACCCATGAATTTTCGATAAATGTTGGTTTTTATTTTAAAATTAAAAAAATAATATATTTAGAAAATTATATAGATAAAATGAATATTATTTTTGTAATCAAGTCTAATAAATTATAAAACGGTGAATTTTTCATAATTTTCTGAAATAATTGAATTTTTTGAAAAAAAAAATTAAACACCATTTTAAAATATAATGTGTTTTATGAAATCACAATGACCTAATAGTGATATAATAGAATAATATAAAAAATAATTTTGGAAAATATATATTTTACCATTAATACTTTTTATATAAGATTTTTTATTAATTCTAGGGTGCCTTAGGGGATCCTCCAACACATATTAAACATTTTAACTTTTAAAATGATTTCTTTGAGAATGTGATTCAAATCCACATAATCAAGCCTAATATTTTAAGAATTTCGGACCTTGGCCTTAAAAAATAATTTCTTCCAAATCCCTTTGGAAAAAACCATGTGAAAAAACTTGTGTTGGATTTTTGGTTTTGATTAGTTTAATGTGGGGTTTCCAAGACATAAATAATAAAGAATTACCTCTCTTTTCCCATATAAAACCACTCAAGCTCCCACTTCCTCACCCCTAAAATAATTTCATGCATGACCAACCACATCCCTCATCTCAATATAATCCTCCCAAGGTGCCCCAAGTTCTCTAGAAGACTCTCTCAAGCCTCTCCCACGTCTGTGGTATCGCACTTCCGAGTAACAGATTTCTTCCCCTCACATTTTTTGTCCATGTTTCTTTATGTTTCTATACCCTTTTATTTTCAGTTAAAAATGTTAGGGTATAATTTTTCTCCTCCACAATACAGACTTCCTTATGTTTTAATTATGAGATACCCCTTTATCTTTCATTGATTCTTCCCATGTAAACCTCTTACTATGCCGAAATTCCTTAAGGGGTTTCTCAGTCCTCATTTACATTCAAGAAATTTTGTATATAATGAATCTAAATTCCATTAAATTTGTTGGTACATGTATCTATATGAATATATTAATTTCCATTTCATATAAATATGATGAGATAACCTTTCCCTCTCATCACCATTTTTATGAATTCTTATGTCATTCCGTTATGCTACCGAAATTTCAATGAATTTTTCCAAGCCAATGTCATTATGTAGTGAATACCAAGCCCATTTATATATCAAGGGTATTAAACATTATGAAAATTTACTTATTGATTATATAGATTCATATTTTTATTCCAAATTCATTTATCTTTTAATAAATGATGATGTTGAGTGATTCCATGTTGTATGATCCCTGTGGAACACTTCTGTATGAAATGAAATGATTAAGAAGGGTAAACCCTTATAGTGCTCCAATGATATGGGTAAATATTTATACCAAGATACGTCATGTTAAATGTGGGTTTAGTCAGGATAATTATTTTCCAATGAGGTTTTACTAATTATCCAAGTGAAATTATCCTTCACTCATGCGAATATTAATGTAAATGTTAATGCCACATTTTAATGTAACAACAATCATGCTATATCATGATTTTAGGTTAATGTTGTCTTGTGCTCCATTGATATACCTATTGCCTAACATGTACTGTATTCTTAATTTTATTCCTTTTTTACTCCCTTATTGGGATTTATAGATTACCTTTTTCTTATGAATGTCCTCAGGTTATTCCCTGAAAAGCTAAGTACAAATGAATGTTGTGGTCATGTAAAATAAGATTTCAATAAAGATGTTGTGTTTTATGTTCTAAGATGTAATGTAATGTTCCTAATCCCAAAAAACACAAGAAATATTGATCTTATATGTTTTATTAAATGAATAATTTTATGTAGTAAATTATTTTTAAGTGTGTAATAAAGTGTAGGGTTGTTATATCAGTTACTTGTTTCTTGCTTCTTCAATTTATGGTGTTGGGATTGTTAATATTAAATAGATCACCCACTTTATTGTGATAATTTTTTTTATCAATATCTATGATTATTTAAAATTTTATTATATTTCCATGTTTCCCTTCACACATATTTTCTTATATTCCAAAACCTAGTTATGTGTTACTTTGAGTAATTATTAGGTTTCATGTTTTCCCTTTTTAAAGGAATTATTAATATTCATTTTTACAATGTGGATTTCTATAAATGGAATATTAAACTATTAAAAAATTCATAACCCAGCTGAATATTGATGGTGAAATTAATATTAATGGGGTAATAAGGTTACACCATAAATTTTGGTGAATTTTTTTAGTTCATTTAATTTTTTTTATTTTTCATTTCAGGAAACACTGAATTTAGCTTGTGTAATATGAAAGAACCAAGTTATGTTTTCATTTAATGTAACACAATACTAATCATGTGATGAATAAAACCATTATATTATCTTTATGTACATAAAACACTATATTCGGCTTGTGTTAAACACAATGTTGAGTTCCTTTGATGGCTTTAGCTATACCCAAGACCTAATTTTACCAAACTATAACGTACTTTTGATATTATTATTAAAATATCATTATAGTTACCACCTAACCATTGGAATGGATGTTATGAGTAATATTAAATAAATTGGAAAAATATGATCCATATATGTATATAAAATGAATCTTTTGGTTATCTATTAGTTATAAATGAATGTAAGAACTGTTTCAGAATGAAGAAATTTCTTTTTTAAGAAATTGATTTTTTTCTATGTATAAACACCATTCAACTCTATAAATTATAAAAACTAATTATGATAATATTTATAATATATATATATATATATTATTATTATAACTTCCTTCAAATTTTTTACACTCATACAATAGTTTTTAAGAGAATAATTTTAGAGTAAATCCAATTTTACGAATAAAAGGATGTATTTTTCAAAAATGTAATTTTACGACCTTTTAATGGAGAACCAATTTTAAATACAATTTTTTAAACATTTATAATTTTTATTTTAAAAGAAATTCATTTTTGAAAGAATGATATAAATATTTACATTAGTGGATTTTTTGTTATCTTATAGATAAGTTTCAGATTTTGATGAATAATGAATAATATAGAATTTTAATTCAAAACGATATTTTCTTATAAATAATTTTCATAGTAAAATTAGATTTTAATTTTTCTATAAAGTATAATTATATCAACTATTCATCATTACATACAATTTAAATAATTGTAACCAATTTAAAATTTTAATTGGATATAATTTTTTTTAAACTTTTGGATATTTTCACATTAAAAACACATTGTCTCATCCCGTCTATGGGATTAAATTTAAAGTAATTTATAAAATTTGTTGATTTTAATTTTGAAAAATTAATTCCATATTTTTAATTATCATAATTCATAATTTTAGGAATGATAAAAATAAATTTTTATGAAAACTATTAGTGAAAGTAATTAAAATTAATTATAGTTATTACGGTAAAAACAAGATTACTAAATGGTTAACCATTAATCATAAAAGGATAAATTCCCTAAAAAACATAAACAGATAAATTGTATGGAAATATATATTCTAATTAGGCTATTGTGTTATAATTTTACAATTTTTGGAGGCACGTTATGTAAGGGGTACCTCACAATAATTTTTTCCTTTTATATTTACATTAATGCCACCCCTCCACCATTATAAAAGAAAACTCACCCCCATCACTTCTACATGCTTCTCGGCCACATTGTAATGTCCATTACTAGACCAAATAAGGTCAAAAATTTATTCCCCTCATCCTATATGCTTCAATTTTGTTATAAATCCAGTCAAGGAATCCATTTTGTGTAAACCAAAAGATGTTACCCAAAGAAGAGGTTACATCATTCAATAATCTCTTTTGTATTATATTGACTTTACCCCCCATAAATTCATCTTATTTAATTATTATATAATAAAAGATTTATGTTAATTATATTTATATATTTTTTATGTTTTTATGTACACCCACACATAGTTCCATCAAATTCTATACATAATCATTGTTCATGTGTACGGTAGAGTACCACCTCACGAACTGATGTCACTCATTCTTCTATTACCACCTTTCGAGGTTGGAAATAATGATTTAATTTATATTTTTATATGATATATATTATTTTTATAATTTCTTTATGCTTATATAATTATTCTATAAAACATATCATTGTTCATTCCCATTTTTCTAAATAGGAAAATATCATTTCTGGATGTGTGAACTACCGCCTCCTAAAAGTGATTTGATTAATTAAAACTATACATGGGATGTACTAAATATTGGTTTAGTAAATTAATATTATATTTATTAAATAATAATTATAATTTAATAATAATATATATACTTTTCATTTACTTTTCTTCATTAAATACAGTTTGAAAATAGAGACCACGTTCATGAATACATACGACCTAATATCTACATGAATGGTGTATCCAATTTCATATATCTATCTTCAATAGATTCTAATAAATATTGATTAAAAGAATATATATGAAATTTTTATCACTTTTTAAATTCTTCACATATGTAAATCATGATCTATTTAAGCATATCATGATTAATAAGTCAAAAATTTAATGAAAACCCAAGTAGATATTTCCCAAAACATAACATTAAAATAGAATTGTTAATAATAGGTAATATAAAGTAATAATAAAATACTATCTTTTCATATATATAATAATATGTTTCGGTTATAGATTTATAAAAAATTTATTTTTATAATACATGTTTTTTGATCATGTAAGCAGAATTTCCAAACATAAGGTAAGGGTTTTTCTCGTCTCACAATTATTTCTATGAGACTTATTCTTTATTCCCCACTCATATATTTTTTGCAGTGTATATACTTCCCATGAATGTATTATGTGATTACTATAAATATATTTATGTATATATACACATACCTTTTATTATTTTTCTCTAATGGTATTTATGGTTTAAAATTTACCAAATCAGTAATGTAATTCTATCTCAATTTTCCTTCTTAGAGACACATTCCATATTATGCACCTATATTTTTATATGAGTTATATATACTTAAATTTTACATGTTATATCATCAATATCCTTATATTAATAATATTTCCTGTTTTAATTAATTTTCTTATTTATACATTATTATGTTTTAATTTAATCAATGTGGAAATGATTTATTACTATAATCTTATCATTTATCGAGATTGTTTATGATTATTCTTCCATTGATGATATATTTTGATCCATATCTAAATATATATAATTAATTTTATTATACTATGTTCATACAATATATCTATATGAATTGGTACCATATTCCCTCTCATTGGTGCATAATATAATTATGATAGTGTTTTTACGAAAATTCAACTTTACTTCTCTTTTTATCCAGAAATTTGTTTTATTCATAAAAAAAGTTTTTATAAAACATTTTCCATTTTTTTACTATAATGTGTAAAATAAAATTTTAAATAGGATTTGTTATCTTAATAATATTTTTTTTGTAAAATCTCCTTTCCATTTTTTAATCATCGTATTTGTTTAAAATTTTTACAGTGTAAAATGAATGTTTAATAAGTATGGATTTACCAGCCTTAATTTCCATTGAGCTTCATTTGAAGGTTTAAAGGGATATTTTTTTAAGAAATAATTTTTTCATAATATAATATAAATCATTTTTTATGTTCTATTTAAAGATTTTTTTTGAAATTTTTTTATATGGATTTAAAATATTGCTTTATATGTTCTAAAGGATATATTATATGGAGAAATTATTTCAAAGTGGTTATGTTTTAAAAATATTTTTTCAAATATGAATGAATATTTTCTTAAAGAAAGAATTTAAATTATTTTTCATGATTACTATATATATTTTCAATGTGGTTTCAATGAAAAGGATTTTGGAAATGTTATATGATTTAAAAATGGGATTTCAAATAAAAGTTATTTTCTATGTGATCTTTTAAAATCCTGAACCATAAAAAATGATATACTTTGATATACTTTATTTATTAAAAGGGTTTTGATCCATAGACACCATTCTAATCCTTTCATTAAATTGATTATTATAAATATGAAAATTTTTTATGAATATAATTTCTCTTCCACATATTATACCCTGATAACACACTTAATAAGAATGATTCATTTCACATGTTTTTATATGATTACATTGCAATGAAACATGCATATTTTACAAAGGTTATGATATGATTGTGGGTTTACGATATCGATTTAATTCCATGAATTAGGATTTGATGTTTCTGAAACCCACCTAATTTACTAGATCATGATATGATCAATGTTTTCTTATCTTGGGGAACATTTAGGTTTGATTTTATTATGTGATAGGTGTGACCTATATCTTTTTCAAATTAATTGGGTAATGATAGATATAACATGAGATTAATATGGGAAACAATTAGATTTTCTTAACAAAAAATATGAAATAAGTGTGTCCTAGTCGATAATGGAAAACATGTGTTTCCTGATCAAAAATGAGAAATAGGTGTGTCCTAATCCATGATGGGAAATAGTTGTGTCCTAATATACTATGGAAAACATGTGTCTCTTATACAAAAAGGATAAATATGTGTGCCCTGGTCAAATATGTTGATGGTTTTGGAAGTTAAACTTGACACATGAAATGGTTTTCTATAGTTAGAATGGTTCCACACTTATATTACATGAGTTTATAGTTTAGGACTGATTTATGATTTATTTAAACAATATTTATTCATATATAATGAAATTATATCTTTATAACATGATTCAAGTTTATTATATTTGGAATGTATGATATGATCTTATAATGATTGGATCATGTTCTCATAACCTTATAGTCATGTTATTCTTATATTTCTTTCTTCTTTACCCTAAATTAGAATATGATCTCACCCCTTGATTATGTTTCATTTCCCTATGTTGTGAAGGATGGTTTTAAGTCAGAGCAATAAAGAGAGAGATCATGTAAAGTGACAATGAATATATTTCACCAAATCAAAAGATTTTGTCCCATGTTTACAAGGACACTAATCTTTTATGGTCATCATGTTTGTAATTTTGTAATGTGATAAATATTCATAAAAAATTATTTAATAGCCTTGTATGTTAATCCTATGTTTCTATAGTAATCCCTGAGGTATAATCTAGATATATATAGTATGTATTTGTATGATTTACTTGATACATTTATGCAGGTACTTATAGATGAAATTACTATATTTTGATCCTTTTTTGAATAGTGTCTTTCTATCTTGGGAAACATATTCCATCATTATATTGAGAAAAATATATTTTTTATCCTTTAGAAAATAATACATTATTGTAAAAAAGTAATTTTTCATGAGAAATTAGTTTATTAGAACAATATTAAGGTGCAATGATTTAAATTTTACATTGTCTCCATATTTATAAATTCTAAACATGGGTGTGATGTCAGATATTTCATATGGAATAATTGTATTGATGGATCATTCATCAGTTATTTTTTATATTATACTTCCATTATTGGTATTTCATTAATAATTTTACGAGGTTATTTTATTAATTCCTTCGATAAGGCCAATAAATATCCCACCACACCACGGATCATCTAGTCACCATGGTGAGAGATCCCATTTGAGCTTATATATGATGCTTCAAACATTACAGTTAGATTAGTATTATATTGGATGGTAGATGCACATTCTCAAGTAATATACCATAATTTAAGGAGATTATATTCCACTAATTTAAACTATATGACCACCAATAGTTGTTTCCTTCCACCATATTTTGTTTGGATAATTGATTTTCTATTTAATAGTATCTAATGCAGTTGCCTAACCATACAATGTTGATTTGTGACAGTTCTTAATGATACCAGATGCAAAGCCAATACACATCTGTTACATTTGGATTAAATATATATATATACATACATGTATATATATATATATATTAAAATTGGGTCATTGAACATTTTTGTTGAAAGAGTGAGTAGGATCACTCACACATTATAGAATGGTAACCCAAATCAGGTACCACTTAAATACACTTTTTCCGATGACAATGTATATTCCATCTCAAGTACACACCATTGGTATTCCAATATATTGTATAACATAATTTCCTATGCAATACCTATAAACCTAAAGAGACACCATGAAAAAAATAAAGGAAAAAGTTTCTAGGTTTTATGTGTGGGATTACCTAAACCATTGGTGAATGTGTAGTGGCCATGCTATTACATGATAAATCAAAATTCACAATTTTGAGTCTCTTCTACTTTTTTTCCATACACTTTCATTGGATGGAAAATCTTACTCTAATAAAAGTATTTTATACACTTCTAAAATTGATTATATTGTCCTAATTAATTCCATGGTTCCCAAGGGTATTTTATGTCATATTAACATCTCCAAAACACTAGTAATATTTATTAGAATATTCCATAAACCCCCATATTATATTGTGATATTTTTTATGTGTGGGAATTGATTTTATTCAGTAATTCCGTGTCAATTTTTTCTTATATATGATTTTTCATGTTGATTATGATATAAAATGGGTGGAGTCCAAGGAATACTATACGGATAATGCTTATGTTATAGTATATTTTTTAGGGAATATATTTTTTAATGGTTTGTAATACAAAATTATATCATTAGTGACTAAGGGTCACACTTTTAGAGAAAGAATATTGATTCATTCAATTGGAAGTATGGGGTGACATAAAAAAATATACTCCTAACCAAACCCAAAAAAAGGGAAGCTGTAGTTTTAAATTTTTAGTTGAATAAAATTTTAGTTAAGCATATGAATCGCAATACTAAATAATGGATAAGTTTCTTGAACAAAGAAATTTTGACTTATAAGAATTTCTACAACAATAATTTGGAATATCAATTTTTGATTAAACATCAAGGGCATGATGATATTTGATTATCATCCTATGAGAAATCAATTATCTACAATGTGTTGAAAAAATAAACCCATAAAAATATGATTTATAAGAGTGGGTTTCATAAGGGATAAAAATTCCTTCTCTATAGTTCATGATAGAAGCTGATCTCATTATGTTTCTTTCTAGATTGTTAGGGCCTTATTATC
Organism: Viscum album; assembly: GCA_963277665.1. Taxonomy (NCBI): domain Eukaryota; kingdom Viridiplantae; phylum Streptophyta; class Magnoliopsida; order Santalales; family Viscaceae; genus Viscum; species Viscum album. Next base: position 1,293,685,504 of record OY728131.1, read on the forward strand.
TAATGATTTTTCTTATCGTGTAGAAAAAATGGAACAAGAGTCTATGGGAAGGAAACTAATAGTCAATGGGAAAAGGTTGAAGCAATACAATGGGGACTACCTACACATGTATCTGATCTCATCAAACTTTATAGCCCCATCATAAATTGAGAAAATTGGGTTGTTCCTAAAACATTCACTTTTATATTATTTTTCCAACTTAAAATTATTTCTTTCATATGCATATATCATATTATAGGATCAAACTAAGGAAAAAAGTATTATTTTTTGTATGGTGGAGGGAATAATATTAAGGGGTATCTTATTTAGGATTTTTATTTCTATGTTTGGATTTTATGTTTTTGAGTTATTTTTCATAAAACAGTAAGAAGACAAAAAACCGAAAAAAAATTAATGTAACATTATCATTTCCATGTGTAAAATATAAAAAATGAACATTTAATTTTTAAAAATTAATTTCTATCATGATAATTATTACATATATTTTATCATTAATGATTTAATTTAATTAAAATGGAATTCGTCAATTATATGATAGGTTATGTCATTAGAAAACCTTTTAGATTTTGACAATATTTTTTGTGATATTTGATTATGGTAAATTGTGTGATTAATTTATTCATATAACATTACACAAAACCATGACTATATAATTTTTTCCTACCCAATTAAAGATATAGTCTAGTTAGGTATGTTTTTTATCTTACATCAATGGATTATTCATACCTTCATTTCAATTTATATCTATTTCATTAATGTACTAAATTGACCTAATTTTTTGTTCCTCATATATGATAATTTCATTCCTTAATGAATCTATTAAAAAAACAAATACACACACACAGAGATATATATATATATATTATATTAATAAATATGGGTGTGACTAAATGTATAACATGTTTTGATATCTAGGTTGACTGATTAAGGTTAGGCATTTACAAATGCCTCAGGGAGAAAGAAATGAAATTTGATCTGAAATGAATATAGAATAGGTTTTGTGGAATTAAAATAGGTGAGAATAAATGTTTTACATAACATGAATATACTAAATAAATTATATAGTTATTTTCTTGAACTGGTTGGCACACACACACATGGGGAATTATTGGCATAGTAGGCCTACTACTTGTTTCACTATGATCTATTTCATTAATCTCATTAGAGTTTGTTTTGATAAAAATAACGAGGCATTGAATTTAGAATGTATGGATATTAAAATATTGATGATATTCTTAATTTGTTTTATATTTTCAAAATGGATTGAGAAATTTTAATGTGTATATATTTTCATAATTCTCAGGAATACATGACATGTGAATTTCTTTTTTAGTGTAATAGGTTATGTGTGGGTTAGTTGATCAAACATGTTTTTATTGACTATTTCATTAATAATAAATGACTTTATACCAGAAAATTATTTTAAATATTTTTATTTATGGAATGTTTTGGATTAGATCATTCATTTTTTAATTTGATAAAAGTTACATTTCTGACCAATGAAAGTGACTATTAGTATTTTGACCATTAATATTGTCTTGTGAGTTATTTGAAATTTTGTATAGATAAAATTATTCAATGGGATAAATATTTCATCTCAACCATATAACCTGGATGATTAATTAGACTGGACTAAATGGGAAAAGAATTCATAGATGGACTAGACTCATCAAATTGGACACTACATCTCAAATTTAGTTATATATTATAAACTTAGACTAACATGGGACTAAAAATTTGATATTTTATAGAATAATAAATTATTAAAAAAATAATATTATAAGAATAAAAATTTCTAGGACATCCCTCCAGTTATTAAATAAACGTTTCTCTATATTGTACAACACAGATGTACTTTTAAAGATTACTTTCTTGGAAAAATGGAAATAATTCAAGAAAACATAAAAAAATCTTTCAACATACATGATGGGATTCATAATAGGTTCATTATAATTATATTAATACATGTAATAACCTAGTATATACATCAAAATAAAGGGTTAGCATAAGGCCTAGTAAGGGAAAATAAGGGAAACAATTTACATGTGCTCTTGAGGAAAATCAATAAGAACATCAAGAATATCATTATTGTATTAAAAAGATAACATGAATCCTATAATAAATAAAATAAAATGAATTATAACTTTGAAATTTGTATACAAAATTTAAATGATAAATTCATAAATACATCACAAAGGTTTTTCACTATGGTGTCATAAAAATTACCAAGGTTATTCACTAAGGATTTATAAAACATGTAATCTCTATAAAATGAATTATGTACCCAATGCATTAAAGAGATATCATATCCCAACCTTATTATGTATTAATTAATGTGTTTCACATATATAATATAATTTAATTTCACAAATAAACCTTAGGGAATAAAATAAATGGGCTTCTTATCAAAATAATGGTGTTTTTAAAGAAATTCATAAAAACAAGATTATTATGTCAGTTTTAACCCATAGAAAGATAATTCATGTATTAGGTATGTAAATACCATAATAAAATAAATAAATTTTAATTATTGGTGAATACTCATAGAAAATAAATAGGTTTTTTATTTACAAAAAGAGAATAAACGGTAATCTCATGGGGAGAAGAGAAAAATTTTGCGAAGTAAAATTTCAAGCATAACTGACATAAAATATGGATTTATAAAAGGGTAAAAACAATACAAAAAGGGGTATCCAATTTATGAAACGTAATTTTACATAAATGGAATAAATAAAAAATAAATAAGAGGGATTTTACCAAATAATCATAACAAAAATAATAAAATAGTTTCTAGAGATGAAGAGAAATGAATAATATTACCCTTACCATGAAAAGAAACTGATAAAACCGTAGGGTTAGGAACATGGGAGGATTGAGGACACCATGGGAGAAATAAATATCATATATTCCTGTAGGTTTAATAAGAAGTTAATATAAATGGATAAATGGTTAGGTATTTAATGATAATGTGGATAAATAGTTTATTAATTTCAAAATATAGGATTTGGAATCCTAGGTTGTGGAAAATACAAAACCAAGGGATTTAACATTTTATTTTCCCATGGTATTGGAAAATTGGAACAAATATTATTTTATTAACATCCACAAGAGTCTAATATCATTTTATATTAATTATTTTGGAAATTAGAAATATTTTTTACTTAAAATAACATTTTAAAAGATAATGATTTCATTTTAGAATTTGTAATGTAAAATATGGATTTTTAAGTTGATTTAAATATATTAAAATAAAGTATATTAATAAAATAATTAAATTTTGGTCATTTATTATGGTTAATTATTTGTTATATAATTATTAAGTCAATAAACATACCAACATACTCGAAATATATTTCTACTATTAAAAAACAATTACTTGACAAAATCCTCATAAATTCACCCTAAAAATTTCAATTTGATGCTTTAAAAAAAGTTATATATTTTATCATAATTATTATATAAATTTTAGAATTAATATTTTTAAATAGAAAAATCATTATTTATTAAAAATAGTATTAGATTGAAAATGAATAATACAATTTAGGACACAAGAAAAAAACCATTTTATCATTTATATTTATATAAAAGTTTTTCATTCATACTGTTTAATTAAAATATGTATTAATAATAATATATTTGTTTACTATAAATAATTATATATTTTCAAGAAATTACAATTTCTATACAAATATTATATTTATCAAATTCCACCTCAATTTTATTAAGAAAAACTATTGTTAAAACTAAACTGATTGAATACAAATTTTATTTATACATTAAAATTTAACATTATGTAAATACGGCTTGGAAACATAACCCATTATAATATGTGAATACAACATAAGGGAAATAATTTTACTAGTGATTGATTCATGGGTTGGCTTGGCTAACATCGCCTAAGTGATAATCTCAACCAACATGAACTTATCTCATAGGATATTTTGTTCAAGCTTCACTTGTCGAATCTCGACTTGGGCTTGGTCAAGGGAGATCTCCAATGATGAGACCTCCCTCCTAAGATCCATAAAAGGGATTAAAATGGAAGTAATCTATTGGTTGATTCCATCGACTCTTCATTCTTTATAAATTATCCTTTTTCAAAATTTTACTAATAAAAACTAACTAGAACATAAAAATTATTATCAAGAGTATAGTTTCCACAATAATATTGGAAAATGGTCATTATTGACTAAATTTCAAATAATAGTGAAATACAAATGCTATCATTCCTCTTTGTATATACCTAATTACTAAAGAGATGAAGTTTCTTTGTGTAAAATTAAAATATAACACACATTTTTAGGAAAAAGTATTTATTCAAAATGTCTGGGTTGTAACATTATATCCCACTTAAGAAATTATGTCACTAAAATTTCAAATTTTTCTATCATTTGAGAAATATTCTGGGTAATTCAGTATATGTGAATGGGCAAGTATTTACTTCTAAAAGAGATATATGTGTAACAAATCATAAATTTGATCTAGATTTGGTGGATGTTATAGATGATATGTCATTTCTCTGACGGAATAAATGATTCTATACGGGCAAATATTCTTCATTCTAATATTCCCTTTCTTCCAAAACCTCATGAATCTCTTCCAAGGTTATATTTTGGGGAACACATTATCACCAACACTAATCACTATGTCACTTTGATGGTTTTCATCATAACACTTCTTCCAACTCTAAGAAAACATTATGATTATTTTTTGGAATGAATCCTTTCTATCATCTCTTGCACAAGATCATGCGCAAGAAGTATTCTATCACCAACTTCATTCCAAAATGTTAGAGTTCTACATCAGTCCCCATATAGACCTTCATAGGGTTCCATTTTAATACTCTAATGTAAACCACTATTGTTTAATAATTCAAATAATTATAGATAACGAACCCATCCCACATTAAATTCCATTGATCATATAATTAGAATTTCCTCGACAGTTTGAATAGTACATTCAGATTGGCCATTAGTTTTAGGGTGATTTTCTATAATGAAATTCAATTTGGTACTCATATCTTGTTGAAGAATTATCTATAACTTTTATGTGAACCTTGGACCATTATAAAATAAATATAATGTTTCACTCTATACAACCTCACCTCTTCAATTAATTAAATCTTAGCTAGTTGGTTAGCAGATAAATCTTCTCTAATATAGATGAAATTGGTAGTCATAGTGAGACGATCAAATATAACCCGTACAACACTATTTCCTTTCTATGTTCTTGGGAGACTAGTGAGAAATTCCATAATGATATTTTCCCATTTTATATTTTTATGGGTAGTGGATGCAATACCTCTCTAGGTTTATTTGTCAATCTACCTTCACTTTTTTACACACTAGACACCTTGTACTGTAGTTGGAAACATCCTTTTTCATAGTATCCTACTAATTATGATCATTAATGTCCCTAAAATTTTTTTTTCTTGAATTATTTATTGACAATGTAGATCTATTATCATTATCCATGATATAATTTTTTATTTCTATAATAGATGGAACAAAAAACCTTGTTTGAAATTTTCGTAAACCTTCTTGATAAATATTGAACTTCATAAACTTCTTATATTTCTCAACCAATAAATTTTTTATAAAGAAGGATCTTCTCATTGATATTTAATCATTTTAATTAGTAGTAGTGGTTTATAAATAATTTGGGGTAGAGTTGATGAATTACCTTCCATTATGATTCCCATGTCATGTTTTACTAGGCATGGGATCAAAGGATCTACTTGAATCCTTGTCATTTCCAGCACGATGGGGTGTTTCCTATTTAAAGGATCAATTACATTGTTTTCTCTTATGGGGTGATACAGATTTGAAAAATCATAGTCATTAAGGATTTCCAACCATATTCTCTGTCTCGTTTTTAATTCCCTTTGTGTGAAAATATACTTCAAACATTGGTGGTCAATGTATATATCATGTTTCTCTACTTATATATAGTGCCTCCATGTCTTTAGGGAAATAATGTACCCATATATAGGTCGTTAGTAGGATAATTCTTCTCATTAGGATTTAAAAAAAATATTCATAAGAAATCACCTTGTCATTTTCATGAGGACTAACCCATGACATTTCAAATATGAATCAATAAAAATAATGAATCCATATCTAATAGAGGGTAGAGATAACATAGGTTTAGTAACCAATCACTGAATGAGCTCATGGTAACATTATTCACACACTTTTTTCCATATAATCATATCTCATTTTCATGTTAACTTGGTTAGTGGATTATAAATTCATGAAAAGTTTTTCACAAACCTTCAATAAAATTACCACTAAACCAAAGAAAGTAAAAAATCTCAATTATTGTTTTATAATGAGGCCAACCAATACATAATGTTTCTGGGTAGGGTCGACTAAGATTCTTTCATTAGCTACAATTTACCCCAAAAAGTAAAATTTTCGTAACCAAAATTCACTTTTTATGAACATTACAAATATCCCCTCCTTCCATATATTTTTCAATATGACCCTTATTTGATCCTCAGGATCCTCTAGGATTTTCAAATATATCATAATATCATCAATAAAAACTACAACACTGTTATCTAGGTAGCCCTTAAATACTCTATTTATCATGTGAATAAATAAATGAGGAGGATTAGTCAATCCAAATGTAATAAAAAACTCCTAATTCCCATATCTTTATTAGAAGGTGGTCTTTGGAATATTTTTTATACCCTCAATTGATTACAATCGGATTGAAGATCAATCTTAGATTAGAATTGAACCCATGAAACTAGTCAAATAAATCATCAATCCTTATAGATAGTATTAATTCTTCACTACGATCTCGTTATGTTCTCTACAATCTATTCATAGACACATTGATCTATCCTTATTATTCACAAATAGAATTGGTTCTCTCCAAGGACACACACTTTCTCAGATAAACTACATATCCAAAACATCTTAGATTTGTTTCTTTAAATCCTAAATCTCTACATTTTCCCTTCTATATGGGGTATTTGATATGCATGTATCCAAACAATAGTTCAATGAAGAAATATTCCTCTTTTTTAGGGATAGGTCTCTAAAACTATTCAATAAATAAGTCAACGTCTTCAAATATTATGGGGGCATTTCTATTCATATACATTTATTTTATTCTTTAGCTTAAAAGTAAATATCCAAAAATAAGTCTACAAAAGTTTCTTATAGAAAAATCTTAGGTACAAATATCTCTCAGTTGAAAAAAACATTATTTTGTTGATTTAATACTAATGAGATTCACTTGCTTATTTAGTTCATCTTACTATTATATAGGGAGAGACAATCTATCCCTAGTACAATGTATAGTTCTATCATTGGAATAAGTGTTAAATTTGTGATGATATTATGATTTCTAATGTGAATACTGGAGTTTATATATAATTTTGATTCATGGATAATCCCCCCATGAGTCTTGACAGAAAACAATACTTCAAGGACTTCAGGTATTTATTCTATATTCTTTGTAAACATGATGGAAATAAAGGAATGTATAGAACCAGAGTCAAAAAAGTACATCATATATTTCAGAGAACAATTACACTACCTTACACCACATCGTTTAGACCCACAAACCCAACCATTTTGATATAAAAATCCAAACCATTCCCCCTTGGACTATGTTGAGGTATATTTTTATTGCCCTCCATTACCTTCTAATTTGAATAGTGATTGAAAATTTTTCCAAAATTTTACACACTTTTATCATTATAATTATGGATTCTCCATCATTATATTTCCTATTTAATTAGTGATAAGAAAGATAGACTTATACTCACTACAATAGTGTCAAGAAATATGGCCATCTTTTCCATATTCTTAACATTTTTTTCTCCCGATAAAGTAGTTCCTAGAATGTTTTTTCACACATTTGTTGCAAGGGGGGATTTTAAATTTCTTTCCACCTCTTCCATGATCGATGTCCCTACCAATGGTTGTCTCCATTGATCTCTTTTTTCATTAGATATATGGGATCATTGTGTCTCCCTGAACACACAGTTCAGTCTTCATAGAAATCCATTCAATCTTCTCATCGTTTTCATAGTATTTCTTTAGAAAATGATTCTATAGATGATGTCTTAGTCCACAAAAGAATCTATCCAATTTACATTTGTATCCATGAAAAATATATATGTGAAATGAAAATGTCTCATAAATTTCATCTCATATCTTCCAAAATATTCATTTTCCTTTTACTTTGTCTCTATAAATGCATATTCTATTTTAATTTGCATTGAATGATGAAAATATTTTTTAAAAAATGTTACCCTAAACTCTTACCACTCCATAGATTCAACATCCCTTTTTGGATTCATGTTTTTAATTGGTTTACATCACTAATAGAATTATATATCTAATTAGTGCACATCCAGGGTTAATTTCTATTTTTTATGAACAATAGGGTACAAAAAAGACATTTTTTATAGAGCTTATCCATTTTTCAGAAAACTATGGGTTGGTAGATCCAGTAAAAAAGGGTGTTCATTATGAATAAATGACCCAATGAGAGTCTATTCACATTGAGGTGAATCTAGTATCTTAGAATGATTCATACTATTGTTAATAACATTATTTAGTTGATTCTTCAATTTTATTGTGTTTTCTATTCATGATTCCGTTGGATGTCATTTGATACATGGTTTATTGTGCTCACAATTAAAACAGTTCCTCCTATTTTCCACCATTTTCTGAAATAATAAATTCTTAGTGAGAATGGTGTTTCTATTAAAAATATTATCATTTATAAAGTAATTTTATGTGTTGTAACATAATTCTTCAATTTGTAATTCTTTGACAACAATTACATTTTTTATAAATCCATCATAATTGTTTGATAAAATCATATGATTTAACAAATGTATCCCATGGGAGTGTCAATCCTGGAGTTAATAATGTCTAGTTTTTGTGCACAGATTCCCATTCATTCCTAGGTCAATGTAGTGTTTTGGGGGTTTACACATAGATACACATTTTTTAGAGCCACATGAACTTTTTTGAATCCACACAAGGATTTATTTTCTCAGAAACCACTTAATTATTACATCCCTGAATTTCTGTGATGTTTTCCTATATTTTAAATTGACCTTACAGTTATAAATAAAGTTTTCAAATCTTGATTTACCAAAATAAATACACCATAGTTTGATACCAACTATTTAATCCTTCCTTTTATTGCATAAACATTTCATTAAATTGTACAAAACATCAGATATTTTAAAGTTTAATTTCTCCAAAAAAGGTACATAATACATAAAAACCTAAAATATTATTCTAATCAACATGAAATAAATAATAATAGGTTCATACTATGTAAACATAATGAATCTCAAAACATGATGACATTCATCAAAGGAATGGGTGATCATAAGGCTCATTAAGGGAAAACAGGAAAAAACATTTACATGTGATCTTAATGAAAATCAATAAAAACATGAAGAATAACATTATGGAATAATCAAGAGAAAATAAGGAATATCACAAATAAAATAAACTAAATTATAACATGAAAATGTGGCTAAAAAATTTAAAAAATTCATTCAAAATCATATCACCAAGGTTTTTCATAGAGGTGTCCTAAAAATTACCATGGTTATTCACCAAAGTATCAAAAAACATATCATCTCAAGATATTAAATTCATTACCTATGAAATTAGAGTGATATTAGGACACAACATTCAAATATATATATATATATATATTTATATATATTTATTATTGTGATCCTCATAGACTATAATCAAACATTTCATAAGTAAACCTTGGGGAATAAAAGAAAAGGTTTTTGTTTCAAAATCAATGAGTTTTTAAAAAAATGATTAAGGATTAGAATATTATGTCATTTTAAACCCTCAAAAAGGGATTATGGTTTTATGAATATCTAGTAAAAGAATAATATAATTAATTTTTAAATATTGGTGATTTACCCATGAAAATAAAGTGTTTTGTGTACTCAAAAAAATTGGGATTTATTGAGGAGAAGAATGAAATTTTGAAGACTAAAATTTACAACATGGTTGGTATAAAATTTGGTTTTAGAAAAATATAAAAATAGATGGGATGGGGATATCCCCATGAAAAAAATAATTTTATAGTAATATATTTAGTAAAATTTATATAAGAGAAAGTTACCATATCATTTATTAGAAATATACAAAAATAGGTTCTTGAAACAAAGGGAAAATAATTATATTTCCCTTACCTTGAAAAGTAACTCCTAAAACACGAGGATTGGGACCTTGGGGGTTTTGGAAACCATGTGTGGACAAATTTGTTTGTAAAACAATCATATATTTAATTTTTATTAATATGTATTTTATATAAATAGGTATATATGTGGATATTTAGAGAAATTTTGTAGAAATTGTTTATTAATTTCCAAATACAGGCCTTGGAATCCTAGGTTATGGAAAATGAAAACCACTAGGATTTTGAAGGTATTTTCTAATGGTATTGAAAACTTGGAAAATATTTTATGTTATTATAATACACAATATTCAAAAATAATTTATTATTACTTATTTGGGTATGAAACATTAATTTTTACACCAAATAAAATTTTTTACGATAAAATATTCATTTTAGAATTTGGAAAATAAATTATAGATTTGGAAATTGATTTAAATATATTAAAATTCATGATATTAATAAAAAATAATATTTTACGTATTATATTAGGGTCAATTAGTTATTATATAATTATTATATAATTATGGAATTATTATTAAGTCATTAACGATACAAAAAACTGAAACATTAATTTTACAACTCACAAAAAAATAAAGTATTTTAGAAAATTTTCATAAATTCACCCAAACCTAATATTAATGTGATGATTTAAAAAATGATATATATTTTATAAAAATAATTCTATAAAAATTAGAATTATATTTTATAAATATAATAAATCTTATTTCTTATAATTAATAGTGGATTGAAAATATATAGTAAAAATTATTAAAAATGAAAGAAAATAAAATTAATTTATCATCTATATTTATATTAACGTGTTTTATCACTAATAAAAAATTAAATTAAGTTTTAATTATAATATCTATGTTTACTATTATTATTTATATATTCTATTGAAAGTACAATTTCTAAGTGAAAATTCAATTTATCAAATTCTTTCTCAAATTATATTAAGAAAAACTATTCTTAAAACAGATTTGATAGAATAAAAAACTATTTATACATTAGAATTAAAATTTAATTAGTTAGTTCATAAAACAATAACCCATTATAACACCAACATATGGCATAAGGATAAAGTGGACGATGGTGATAGATTCATGGGGTGGATTAGCTAACATATCCCAAGTGGTAATCCCTGCTAACTGGAACTTCTATGATAGGAGATCTCATTCATTCTTCAAATGTTGAAGCTCGGCTTGGGATTTGTCAAGGGATAACCATCGTGATTATACCACCCTCCCAATCTCTGTCAAAATGGCATTAAATTATATTACTCTACTGGTTGAGGTCATTGATACATCTTTCTATATCAATTATCATCAATAAAAATTTAACTTATAAAAACTAACTATAGCATTAAATTTATTATCAAGATTATAGATTGAAATTTTCATATCGTTCGACATTTATAATTGAAAAATGTTTATATAATGGTCAAATATAGATGGAAATAGTTTCCTTTAAATTTTCATCATTATTAAAGAGATGTGTTTTTTTGTGTAAAATAAAAAAATAACACTCATTTTCAGAAAAAAAAATTATTATTTAAATATTCTAGGTTGTTTTAATTTCATTATTTTTATAGGTTAAAATTTTGGTGAATGTTGGGTTAAAATATTTGGGATATTTTGCATTCCACCTTTGTAACCTCTTATAAACTCGGCCTCCTCTCCGATTGATAAATGCTTATTGTTCCCATTTAGAATGTGTTTTTCATGGATTAAAAAATTTAGGAACTAAGATCAATAGTTTCACTCTATTTCTGCATTAATTTCTTTTGAGAGAGATCTTTAGGAAATTATCCATTTATCTAAGAATACTCTTTCTTATTTGTGTAGAAATACTTGTGATTTTGTAGTAAACACTCAATTTCAATTATATTTCTTCTATTATTATAAATTTTGTTTTTATTTAATTTCCTTGTTTGGGTAGGAAATTAGGATTATAACTAATATTATGTTATAGCCTTTATAGATATTTTCATATGTAAAAATTTTCGATGATAACTACACTGCTGATGGATGTTATTTTTTTATTAGTATCTGATCAAATTCACAGCTTCTTCAATTTTATTTGGATTAATACACTACTATATTTTAGTTAACATTAACTATGAATTTATTGTTTGACCTAAAATAACCTGTTTACAAATTAAACAATTAAAAAGTTAGATGTGAGGTTATGTAATGTGTGTATTATTAGAGTGCAATAATAATTAGTAAAACAAAACAAAATGGGATAAATTTTTTAGGGGTGAAATAGAATTCATAAAGATAGTTCATACTCAATTATATAATTGATGTGTTCTTTAATTTACCTCTAAGAATAAGATATACAAGGAATTATAATGAAATTAGGGTGATATAATTGCATCTTCTAAAAAAATTGGGGTTTAATTAGTTTCATCTCTTTGGTTATGGTGAATTTCTCATTGGATTTGGGGTGAAAAATTTATGGGATCATAATTATGTGGGTTTAAATTACAATTAAAATTATTATCAAATAAGAAAATAAGTTGAGTTATATTGGAAATTTCATCTAAATAAATTTTATAAAAAACATCTTCTCATTGTGTTTTATCAATAATTATTTTTGAAAACAAAAAAATATAATTTTCTTCCAACATACATATTCTTGTGTTATAATCCTTGAGAAAACCAGAAAAATTTTATAGTTATTTTTTATAGGTCCCAATAATATTTTTTATACGTAATTATTTATTAAATAATATCCTTTTTCCACAATTATACTATAATTAAGTACTAAAAAGTACACATCAACTGTGAGTTCCATTGATAACATTTTTATCATAAAAAAACATTCTCTATTGGGTTGAATAAAATCTAAAAATATATCATGATTCTAAAACAACTTTAAAAATAATAAAAACATTTAATAACTAAAATATCAATTCAAAAAACCCATTAATATTTGTTGGAAATCCCTTTCAACTCTATCAAATTTTCTTAGATCTATTTCAGAACTCATCCAATGTAATAAGAATCATTAAATAATAATCGATCTATATTGAGATGTGTATTTTATCACCCTAATAAATATCATAGTTCTTTTAAGATAATTACAACCGACATTATTAATAAATTTTTTCCACATAACTAAAATAAACTACCCCTAAATTCATAAATCCTTTAATCACATCAATTTATATCCCGCATATTAAAATTTCCCTACATTTAGATTAATAGTTGATACAAGCTTTCCCTCATACCATGTATTCTCTCCCCATTTGATACTTTTTTCACTAATTTATCCCCCATTTTTTAATATAATCCAAATACCATTGGATGTCTTAGCGTTAAAATTAATAAAGTGGTATGCCCTGGTTAAATAAGTATTTTCATCATCAAATCACAAAACCCCTCCTTATAGATTTTAAAAAGATATCTATAATAAGATATTTGGGTAATAATATATTCCAGCTTTATGTCTCCAGTGGAAAATCCTTCCTTATTAATGTGATACCTTATGTCTATGTATTTTGATCTATAATGTTATATAGGGTTCTATAATATATTTACTACACTAACTATCATACAGATTCTTCTATGGCCATTAAAATTAAACTCTAAAATATGATACCTAAAAATTTATCCAAAAACCTTTTTTCATTCATGAGTAGTACCAATATACTCTTCCTCAATAGTGCTAAGAATCACTGGATTCTATTTCTCATTTTACTATATTACACATCCATCACTAATGAATAATGTTCCACTTACGGTAGATATTATATCTATACATCCTCAATCGAAATCTATAATATTTAACCCAATAATGTTAGTATATGTGTTTCATATATGTAAAAGTCCACTGATCATTGTAACCGTCTCATATCTTATAACTCCAATTTCTACTACAATGTGTAACTCCCTTAGTTACCACTTAGTACTCGTAAAAAGAGTCATCCCATTGGATATGTTAGTTCTTTAAGTTATTAAATACAAACAATATCACACTAACTCTTATAGTCATCTTTGGATCAACCATTCAACCATTCTCATCCTTACACAGTTTTGTTCAAAATGAAATTTGTGTTGAAACATATTTTTCACATTCTATTCATACCCTTTTAAGGAAAAATATATCATAATGTTATAAAATGTAAACATATTTCTACTCAATCATTAAGTAAAAAAAAATTAGTTCTCCCAACATATAATTTTTAACTATTTTTTAAATTTCTAAAAAATTCCCTCACAACCTTATATTTTTTCACTCCAAAAAAATTATTTCATCATCATAATCAATTATCAAAAATGTAATTATGGAAAAAACGTGATCATTTAAATTATTTATATTTTTTCCTTTTAAGAAATTTATTTTATATAGTGAGTAATAATTCTTTTTACTAATCTCTAAGAGATTTTAGTAATACATACAATTGTTCTTCAATTTGAACATCACATTTTCATTAATATCCTAATTACATAGAATAAACATAGTCTTTATTTGAAATTAATAAATTATTTATTAAATAATAATAAATTTAATATAAACTAGAATATCATGAAGTATAATTTCTTTGGGAATTAGGTTCATTACATTCCAGCTAAAAACTAGGAATACATCGTATTTATTGAAAAGATCCTTAACATGCTTGCACTTAACACTGCATGTGATAATCGAGGACATACATGATAAAGGGGTGACCTATAAATCCTAGAAATGGAATAAAAATTACATAACATGAATATTTAAGTACATTTTGTACAATAGGAATATAAATAGTTGAAAAAATGGGTGAGAATAAAAAAAAGAAAAATAAGACATGATATAGTATGATAACATATAGGCAACATGAGAAATGTGGCAACAACATAAAACAATGCATTATAAACATTTGTCAAGGATAACTACAAATACCTAATTATGGAGAAGTTCCCATAAATAAATCATGATTACTTCCTATTACAAAATGATATCCCATGATACTAAACAATACCCTATTCATTGGATCTCTATATAATTGTATGTGCACTTATCACTCTCATTTTATTATCATGCTTAAGTGTTCCACATAGATCATAAAACATAACATTATTCATCGTATTATTTTATTCTGCAACTAATGATTGTAGAATAAATACATTTATTCTCCTAGGAATATAGTTATATGTTTATAAATTTGAATAAATTTTATAGGAAATTGATATGGTATTCACTACACAATTGTTTTTTCATGGAAAATCAAGGTGAAATTTATACAACATAGTGACGTAACATAAAAAATTCATAGAATGGGTTAATGAGTGATAAAGGGGTATATCAAAAAAAAATTTAAAAAATTTAGTAATAGGGACATGTAAATACTTATCACAACCTTAGGAATTGGATATATAAGGAATAATATAAGGAGGATACTTGAATAAGGAGGAGAAAGAAAAGATCCCTTACCATGAGAGTGTAACTCCAAATGCTTAGGAGCGACTTCTTAAGAGATTGGGGGAAGATCAATTGGAATCTATGGATAGAATTTAAAGGTAATGGCGTGCTATAAATATTTTGGGTGAATATAATTTTGGATAATGGGTGGGTTTATATAGGAAGTGAGTTGGGAATTTTTTTTATCATTTCTCAAACATAGGTTTGGGTCACTATATAATAAAATAACAAAAAGGAAAAAAATATTCCCATGATTTCAACCATGATGGAGTGTTTTTAATTATTTGATAGGTTGAAGGTCAAAAATTAATAAAATACAACTGATGATGATGTGGAAGTGTTTCATGTTCTTATTGAAATTACTTTAAAACCTTAACATATATTAAACGGCCTTACCCTTTAACATATATTAAAGGTGTTGGGGGATTAGTAATATGTCTATAAAACTAATATATTATACATAAAATAAATTTATATTAAAGTGGAAACATATATTTTGCCTTCTACACCCTTTATAATATTTATTACATCAATTTTGGGTCTTCAGGGTCTCATAATACACACTATATACTTATATGATATCTAACATATAGATGAAAATTTGAAATTTTCAAATTTTTTGTAGAAAAATCACCATTGGATAATTTTAATGCTTTTATTCCCAAAATATAATTCATTCTAACAAAATAATTTGGTAAATTTATGAATTTTTACTTTTTAAATAGATTTGACATATATTGAGAAATACTTGATTTTTTTGACAATAACTATTTTTGAACCCCTGTAAATATTATATTTCACTTCCTCAAAATTATATAATTATATATATATTAAAAATTATTTAATAATTTTATTTTACTAAATTATAATTTATTTATACAGAATATATTAATTCATCAAAAATAATTTCCTTAATTAAATTTGAATATTACACAGAATAATTTCACTTTTATTGATTGCAAATAAAATTATTTTGAAACTAATAACATAGTATTTAATAATGTAAAAAAATAATGAATAAATATAATATAATTTTAATGTAAAGGATATTAAATATCTGTTATATGTTTTTTCTATTTATTGTTAAATTATTTTTACCCTTCATTAACATATTCTCCTTTAATTTTTGTAATTTCTATTTAATTTATATTGTACAAAAATTAGTTTGACATTATTACGTAATGTAAATTAAGACGATTGGAAATTTGGAATTCATTTTATCAAAATAATCTACGGTAGTTGGACGAATTTAATTTAATATAAAACATACAAGAAAAATGAAAAGCAGTTTTTTTTTGAAAAATACATTTTGTAGGAAAAGATAATCTCACTTTACCTCTATAACTTGTAATATTAATTATATGAATTTCTATAAATAAATCTATATATGATATAAAAAATTCTCATTTGGATATTTATCATTATGGGTTATTGTAATTAATTAATATGGGGATACATTATTTAGTTGAAAATAATTTTCGGAAAAATGGTTTTTTAATACTAAAAATAAACAAAGGAAAAACTGTTGTATAAAAATGATGAAAAAGTACTTAATTAAATTAAATATTTTTAAATAATACTTATTTAACCTTAAAATCAATCTAAAATTATAATGATACTTTTATATTTCTTAATTAATCAAAATAAATGATAATATTACATAAAAATTAAATTTCACTATTCACTAAAAATTGATATTTTCTTAAAAAATAGATATTTTCCTAAAAATAAGAAATTAGCATCCTAATTTAATTTTTATATGATGATATAAATAATTAATTTTATATAAAATATATTTTATAAATTTTCTAATAAAATAAAAAACACGTTTTTAGAAAAAATATTTTTAGAATGAAAATATTTAACCAAAATATGATTGATTATTTACTAATAATTTATAAAAAATACCAGGTTCATTTGAATAGTATTTTCTCAAATAGACGGCATAAAATTTTATGAAACCATTTATTTAGTAGTATGGATTGAAATAATTTTGATGTTTTTGGAATTGACTATAAAAAAGATATTCAAATTTTATAAAATTGATGTGATATTAGAATTTGGAAATGGTAATCTTTATGAATAAGTTTTTATTGTGCTAGATGAAGTATTTATTGTAATACCTCATGACTATGAAATATAAAACTATTTTAGATAGCTTATATTATACACTACACCTAACCCAAACATATAATGATTATTTAAATATTACCATTTTATCCTCTCTATTAAACTTGTGGAAATGAGTAATATTAACTAATTTTTGAAATATATATATATTAAATATATTTATAAATTATTAGTTAATTATCAATCATTTTTTTGTAACTAATATTTTTTTCTTCAAAATAAGTTTTTTTCAAAAATGATTTCAATTTCCTTTTAAGAAAAAAAATATTATAGTTATTTAATATAAAAATTATAAAATATAATTTATAAAAAACACTTTTGAAAAAAAAATATCAAAATTAAATTAGGGTGAAATTTTTGTAATTGTCAATAAATATATATTTTTCATTTAATAGTTTAAATAACTTTTTTATTTAATGTTTTCCTTTATTTTCATTAATTAAGTAATATAAAAGTATCAATATTCATTAAATTAGATTTGAACTTAACAGAAATATTATTTAGAAATATTTAATTAAATTATTCACATTTTCAACATCTTTATTATGGATTTTAGTAATGGTTTATTTTTATGACAAAAAATGGTTTTCCCAAAAACTATTTGAAAATGCAAACATAACTCAATGTTAATTATCTATTTGAAAATGCATAACATATCTCTATGTTAATTAACTATAATAACCCCTAATGAAATTTTATAATCAAATTTATTTATTTGGGTCTTGATACTAACTCCGAAGAGAATTTATTATCAATTTTTTACCATTTGCTTCATGGTTAGAACCAATTAATTCGTGAACAATAGCTTTAACAATGGTCCTCTGTTGAATATATCTTATAATAGTTGATTTATTTTCTATTATCAGTCTTCTTATAGTTTGAATATATGCCTCATAATTTCATAATATATTCTCTATATCAATATAATTTTGAGACATTTGATTTATCAAACACAAATATTCGGTAAACAAGAAAAATTATCTAGACCAGATTCAATATCAACATCATTTTTCTCAAATTAATCTTATTACAAAATATATTTTTCAAAATCAAACATACAGACTGATTATGATTTACCACCACCATAATTAATAAATGCTTCATATTTATAATTATTTTCAAATATTTTGACATCATAATAATCAATAATCTTTTATATACTCTTGTTCTTTTATTAATATCCCCTTACATTAGATACATAACACAAGAAAACATTTATATAATCTTTCTCCTCAAACATTCCCATATTTCTGTATTTTATCATTATAATGCATAGAAATACATATTATTTAAATTAATTTATAGGTGAATTGTTATGTCCCACCAAATAATAATTATTGGAATGTATATTAGGTATTAAAAGGTTTCGTCCATGAATGTTTATAGTAGTACACATTGCATCTCCCATAAATATTATGAGACATTATTTTTACAAAGTTCAGTTCTACTAATATCAATTTTACTAAAATTCTTCTTCAATGTAACACCATTATATTTGGAATTATGTAGTGATATCAATTTAATAATGATTAAATTTTAAGGAATATATATTTCAAATACATAACATGTATATTCCATTCCATTATTAGGTCTCAATCTGTTAAGGAAGAGTTGTAAATCATTTTCAATTTATCTCATAGAAATTGTATTTATCTCAATGGATTCTACCATGTGTTTTATGATCATTACATTGGTAATTTAAGGATATTATTAAATAAATGTCATGTAATATAAATCACCTCTTATATAATTTTTTTATGAGACCAAATAAATCATTTTGAATGAGTTCTAGTAGACTTTTCATAAGAATACCCACTTTTTTGTGGGGCTTTTTAGCCATATCTTCTTAATGGCATATTAACCAACCAAAATTACATTATATTTTCATATTGGAGTTATCCCAAAAAACTTCGTGATTTTAATTTTTTATAATTATTTGGAAAATATAACTAAGTTTCATATTCCATAGAATACTCTTATTTTTTCTACCAAATAAAAAATTCATTAGATCGACAATTTATATTAATTTTTCATTTGTTATATTTTTTATTTAATGAATCGTAAAATAATTAATAATTCAGTGAAATTAGGTTTATTTTTTAAAATAATATCAATCCCATCTATATAGATCTAACTAAAAATCTTAATATTTTTCATTATCCCTTATTCATATAAAACATTATTTAATTTTATATTTTGATCTTCAATTTTGGTAGAGAAAATCCCCTTGGTTTTGAGAGTTAAATTATTAATAAATATTTCCACTCCACTTTCATGATTATCAAAAAAAGTTATATAATTTTTATATATTTTCACATGGGAACATATTCCACTATCTATAACCTGTGACATAGTTTATTTTCAATCCTTCAATGTAATTTTATCTAGAAATTATTTTTCCTACATTGGATTCTGAAAACTATTTACTTTATACACATTTGTAACATTTAAATGAAAATATTTCCTATAATTAACTTCCCTATAACCCTACCTATCAAACCTACAACACACTTATTCATGGAACTGAATTCTATTTTGACTTTTCCAATTGGAATCATTTTTTCGACACCCCTTATATTCCCTATGAACCAAATTTACACTCCTTAAATAAATCCCCTTAACCACATTCCCAATATCAAGTATTGAAATACTTGACAAGAATATGTATTCCTTGGTCCTAAGCAATATAAAAAACTATATGTATCCCTGAAATATGAATCATATATGACAATAAAAATTATTCCTGAAATCTTTTATATATTTTTGTTTACACTATAATATTTGGGCATGAAATTTCATCAATTTGGGAGTCAAATGATATTATATGTATTTTTTTATTATATTGATATAAGTAAATGTTCGCCTCATTTATATGGGTTCATAATTGACTAGATTATTATTTTAAAACTGTATTATTATTAAGAGATGAATTATAAAATGATTCTTCTTATACAGATTTAACCTAATCTTTTCTTAAATTTATCACAGTCAACAAAATGTTTTTTACCATGATATCAATATAATTTTTAAAATAATACATTGAAATAGTTATTTCATTATCAAATAGAAGACACTAATAGGATGTGTTTTATAATTATTATTATTTCAAAAATAAATCTATCTTCATTATCTTTTATGAACATATCTGGTTCAAAAAAATTCAACATAAATTTTTTTTATTTCATAAATTATTGATGGTTTATACATTTCATACTCATTCATTACTTATATCAACATTTTAAAAATATTAAATTGTTTCTTGTCTTTCTTGATATCACTATTTTTCTCAAAATATCCTTCAATCTTATCATTCAACATGTCTTTCATCTCACTTGTTTATGAAAATTCTTCTTAAATACATATATTTTCATATTATTTTTCAACATGATCCAAGAATTAGGTAAATTCACCAATATATTCATATTAAGATTCAATACTATAATAAATATCATATTATTTTTCATTACTCATCATGTTTCTTCTATTGATTCAAAAAAAATTATTCCATCTATTTATTGAGTTCGGTTTCATTTTATTTCAATATATCAATATGTTTTTTAGAGAATTTTTCTCAATTAAATTATTGAAACATTGAGGAATAATTTTTTAAATATTTTTATAATAAACCAATATTATGTATTGTAAGAAATTATCCCTACTAAGTTAGATGATGTTGTGTCGATATTCAAGTTCCTAACATCATGAACATACTCATGATCCGAGATGAATATTTACTCTTTCATATAATGGGAATGAATAAAAACAATTGATGCAACATAATGTTGCTAGAAATGATATAAATGTTTTTATTAGAGGGGGATTTGTAATAAGTTTTTATCATAGAGATTTTATGTCACGAACCAGGCCGGGTCGTCATCCGACCCGGCGCCCGACCCGGTCCGCGGCAAGACCCGAAGGGTGTTCCCGATCCCCACGGGCTGGCACAAGTGCCCGGGTATCAAAACTAACACATGGGAACGATTTTACCCAAAATAAAAGACATAAAAACAACCAACCAGTATAAATAAACTGAAATTAGAAATAGACAACAAAACATGCCTTTAAACTATGAACAAGTTTAAAGTCTACAACTTGATGCAATAACTAAAAAGAAAAGACGACAGGAGAAACTAAAGCTTATGCTCAAACCTCCCAGCAGAAGAGAGGCCACATCAACACCATTCTGCATGAGAAGACCAACCACAACATGGACCACCATCACTGAGCACGACGCACAACCTAGAATACACAAGAAATAAGAATCTACATACACCCAAGGGTGTATGTTGGGTGTGAGCTAAAGGCCTAGTAGGATGTCACCCAATAAAGAGGTTTCATGCCATAACATCAAAAGGACAATTTAATTTGATTGTTCAAGTTATACTTTCGAAATACCTTTAAAGGAAACATTTACCAGCCAAATGCTAAAGGAAAACACTAAAGGAACTAATTTCACAAACACGATTTTTAAAGAGGAAGAGAAAAGTTCATTATGGGCGCACACACACACACACACCCACACACACACACACACACACTCACACCCAAGTGGTCCTCCATATGCCGACGGAAGGCACCACACCAAAGATGGTAGAGCACTATGGGTAAATCCCCTAAGGTTAATCTAGTTCGAGTGAGACCCTAGAACCTCGTGTCTCGGTGAAACGTGGCTTAGAAGGCCACGACCCTCAGAAAACGTGGCTTAGAAGGCCACGACCCTCAGAACACATGGCTTAGAAGGCTACGACCCTCAGATATCATGTTTAGTTAGTGTTGCAATCGTCAATCCAGCTAAGTGAGACAGGGACGATACCCATCCGGCTCATTAGCGCACTAGTTCTAGTCCTCCCACCTAGATACCCGGGGTTTTCCCTTGTGCTCAATCAAGTTTCACATTCACATGGTATATCGTTCTTCGCATATCACAGACCCAACCAGACATTACACACAAGTCACTATTTTCACACCCAAACAACATTTCAAAAACTCACACACGCCAAAACACCTTTCCAAAAATATATTCATCGTTACCTAATTGCTTCGAAAAAACCCCATTTAAAAAAAACTCAAACAAGAACATAAACACTTTTCACAACTTAGGAAGCATTATTTTAATAACACAATAAGGGCATACACAAATAAACACTCCCAATTACAAAGGAGGGAGTCGTTCAAACCACTTGATTAATATTTTGTCCTTAAAACTAGTTTCACCCAACTACACAATTTTCTGAACCATCTGCACCTCTTAAAATGATCCGCTACACATTAAAAACCCACATTTAGACATACACAACTCAATTACCCATAAAAACTAAGTTCGCACCAGCCAAACATCACCTAGAACTCAACTTGAAAACATTGCACCAAAACAACACATACTTTTACGTGCAAAGACCATTTTAAAATCAATTTCGCACTTAAAAATTCCAAAACCACATTTGCACCATATAAACAATTGATTAAACAATTTTTGGACTTACCCCAGCAAGTTCAAAATGAAGAAAACATTATCATTTCGAAAGAAAGTGAAATTTTCATGATGCATGCATGTCAAACAATTTTTAATATGCATTTCGCACATCTTTTAAAGAACAACCAATCATTTATATGACAACACACATATAAGCAACAAGATCCTACTATTTCGAAAATCCAATCTCATCAGATGAGCATGCCAGAACATTATAAACATGGATCACATTATGCAATTAAATCATAGAACATATTAAATTAATTAAACAACCAAACTAAATTATCTAAAAGATGTAATGACATGAAACCACCTACCTTGACGTGTCGAAGACTCCACAAATATGGTGTGCAAGGATCGTCGCACACCAACCGCAACCCAACAAATCCAAATTGACCCTAAAACAAACAATTGAACCAAAATATCAAGAATCAACCCCAAAACCTAGTTCCAAACGTCAATCGCGTGCACTCACACCACATAAAACCTATATTTGACCATAAAACAGGAATTGAAACCAAAACACCCCACATAAACATGGATCAAACCTATAGGTATGAGGATGAGGGATGAAAACTTGAGGTGCGGTGGGATTGAGCCGGAGCCACTGAATAGCAGCGCGCCGGAAGGAGTCCGGCCAAGGAGGAAGGTTGCGGCGCATGGGGGAGAGGCGACGGCGAGGAAGCAGCGGCACGGGCCGGAAGCAGGGTGCAGCGCCGGACATGGTAGGGGGATTTGGGGGTGGCGATGCGAACTGGGCGGCGGTTCTTCGCCGGAGGGGGAGACGGAGCGGCGGCTGGGGATGAGCGGCAGCCGGGGATCGGGACGGTGAGGGGGGTGCGGGTCTCGGCGAGGGAGGTCGGCTGCGAGCGGGAGGTGAGGCCGGCTGCGAGAGGGAGGTCGGCGGTGCGGAGAGGTGCTGATGGGGAGCGGCGAGCGGAGGGGCGCCGATGGGGAAGAAGGCACGGCGAGGGCCGGACGGGAGGGAGGAGGGCGCCGCGCCGCGAAGGGGAAAAATGCAGGGGGGGTGTGCGGGCTCAGGGTTAGGGGAAATGGGGAAGAAGGGTAGCGCGGCGGGAGAAATAGAAAACAAGAGAAAAGCAAGAGAAGAAAAAAAAAGAAATGAAATGAAAAGAAATAAAAGAATAAAATATAAATAAAAAGGGAAATAAATAAATGAATAAGGAGAGAGAAAAAAAGAAAAGGAAAAAAAAAAGAGATGAAATAAATCCAAAATAAAAAAAATGCCAAACCTATCTAAATAAGATAAAAATGATGATGATGATAATAATAATAATAATAATAATAATAATAACTTCATAATAATTATTATAAACTAAACCATAATATTATTATTAATAATAATTAGAAGGAAAATTATAATGAGCTTGTTAATAATTATATCTATTAACCATACTAATAATAACATTAATCGACATAATTATAATATTAATCCAACTCATGAAAACGCATTTTATCTATTCGCCTTGTACAAGGGGCACGCCGCGCGGTGACCCGAGCAAAGCCGCGCGGCTTTGAACTTGTCATGCCCATGCACCGGATGCTGTCAAGGGCAAAGCATTCGTTCATCAACAAAATACAGAAATTTCAAATAGGCTTGGTCGCTGCTCGGTAGAAATTTTCAAAATCTGATAAAATAATAAGATAATATTAACTAAAAAGTTCGGGTGTGACAATTCTCCCCACCACAAAAACATTCTGCCCCCAGAAAGTCACCAAGCCAAACGAGGAAACAAAGTTGAGTTCGAAACTAAACGAGGCCAACAAAATCACGAACTTGGTATGACTTTTCACTCCATTAGTCACACCCGACCATCTCCGAGGGAAACTGAGAAGAGAAGGACCATCAGGAAAAGAGGAGGGTTCTCCCCACCACAAGAACCCGACTAGCACAACCGACATTGAGGCTCTTAACATGAAATAACTCTAGAACTTCTAACTTGATCCAAGTGGGAACCGCCACACATACCAAACCTCGAAAAAGGCACGACGAGATTCATGGTGTGTCTCCCCACCATTTAAGAACCGACTTACTTAAACCAACCAGTATAAACCGACATGAGAACTTCCAATACTAAACCAGAAACCACTGCGACATGAGAAAACCCACAGAAGAATTCAACCAAATAACGAACTTAACCATGACTCATCACTTCCACAAGAGATGAGAAACTACAAAACGAACATGCACTAAAACAAAACGGGTCACACTTGAGGAGGCGCAACTACTGGAATCACATGAAAACAAGATCACGATGCCTTTTTACAACCATTGTGGGGTACTCAAGGAACAAAGACCACAACGAGAAAAAGAGACCTTTGCGCCTCTTACAGAAAAACAGAACCTTCAAAGACGAGGAAGCTTGAACCGAGACACTTAACTGTCCCTATTTTAGCCCTGGAGACAAAATTTAAGACCAATGTGACCCACACCCAACGGTTCCTGACTGCGTGAAAGGCTTCACTCCGAGACCTGTGGCTGGAGCTCTGATGTCTTGAAGCATCTACTGCCCCGCAGTCAGGAGCTGACAATCTCCTGTCAAGACTCCTCCTGATAAAGCCGCTAGCGGAACTTCTCTATGTTTCCGCAAATGGCCACACTAACGGCAGGCCTTCGGAGGATGATGGCAAGGCAGCTTAAAGTACCCAAACCGGCCACAAAAGAGGCGAACAAGAGAGTGGCCTGACTAATAGAAGATGGAATTATAAAGAAAACTTGTTTGAGATGGGTTCCTCTGGCTCGCTCTCACAGAATGGGGAACCATCCCAAACACCAAAGGGAACCGGTCCTTGAACAATAGACGAAGACCCCACACAAGAGAAAATTTAACTGATTCTGCGACATTATCTTTGGAGAAAAGGGAACCAACTTCTTGAGATGCCCAACGTAGGCCTTCACTATTCGTTGGCATTGCTGGACACTCACGAGCCTTGTCGCTTCCATCACCTTAGCTTCCACAAATATAAACCAACTAATGAGAGTGGTCCTAAACACCTTCCAAGTCATACCATCATGCAATGACACTAGGGTTATCTCCTCCACCAATCCCAAGTTGCACCTTCAAATGGACCTGAACCAACACAGACTCTCTTAGCTTTAGGAGTTCCCAATAACCTGAAAACACCAATGACTTCACCATGCCGGTTTGTTACCTTCAATAGATCACGATCACTATAAAAGATAGACATTAACCGAAAAGAATTCAATTCCACCACTCTGCTAAGATTCTTGGTAGAACCAACAAATAGAAGTGACTCACTAGAACCTTCTGGGACTTTTTCTGGGTGGCATACTCAAAAACAAGGGGCACAAATCCGAATCAATACTCATCATAAATCAAAATTCCACACCTCAATCGCAAACGAAAGCTCGAACTCAAATCACTATTCCAACCACAATTCAATACGTCAAAACCAAGAACTCACGAAAAGGAATACCCAACACAAAAAGAGAACGCCAAACAATTTCTCACTCACCTTTCTAAATGTTTGAAAAACCCCCTTTTGAAAACCATTTTTTTCAGCAAACATAACAACTTAGATATCCACCATTGATATCCCATGAAGTCTCACACATACATATCCATGTGCTAGCTCAAGCACCCATCCACTCACATCACCAATTCCTCCACATTCCACATGCGCACCTCAATGTATGTGATCACTCATA
The DNA here is from genome assembly GCA_963277665.1 of Viscum album. Lineage (NCBI taxonomy): Eukaryota > Viridiplantae > Streptophyta > Magnoliopsida > Santalales > Viscaceae > Viscum > Viscum album. Next base: position 1,293,712,398 of record OY728131.1, read on the forward strand.
GGAATACCAAGGGTCAATTCGAGAAACTTATCATTTCCAGAACATACCATTAAGCACACATCACAAATTCCCAACCAATTTGAAAAAGTAACTTATCATCAAGGCAATACATTTCCAATTTCCAAAAAAACATTTCCAATTCACATTCCAAAAAGTGTTACTGAGATTTCAAAACAACTTCCAAAACACCTCCCATTTTTTCCCCTTTTTGAAACCACCTTCACAAAAATCCATTTCATTTTTGAGATGTACTCGCACCAACCAAAACGAAGGTTAAACATAACTCGCATTAGAACATCCAAAAATAAGGGACTAGTGGTTACACCAACCCGGTAACATGGCTTAGCAGGCCATGCTCCAAGCCAGCATCAACCACAGGAAGCATCTTGAACCGTGCACTCGGGCCGTACATGGGTCGCTACTCCATGCAGGCTCGTCGCGTAACACCGGATCACTTCCCTTGTCATCCATCATCCACACATACCAATCCAGAGAAGAAAATTTGGATCCCGGACTACCCCTGGAAACTCGAGTCTCGGGACGGGCGAGGGTTCATGACGTCCTTCCCGCACCTACCTCTCGAGTCCCGACACACTTAATCACCAAGCTACTTGACACCCAAAATAACAAAAGCACCCTCTAATACCATTTTGTCACGAACCAGGCCGGGTCGTCATCCGACCCGGCGCCCGACCCGGTCCGCGGCAAGACCCGAAGGGCGTTCCCGATCCCCACGGGCTGGCACAAGTGCCCGGGTATCAAAACTAACACATGGGAACGATTTTACCCAAAATAAAAGACAGAAAAACAACCAACCAGTATAAATAAACTGAAATTAGAAATAGACAACAAAACATGCCTTTAAACTATGAACAAGTTTAAAGTCTACAACTTGATGCAATAACTAAAAAGAAAAGACGACAGCAGAAACTAAAGCTTATGCTCAAACCTCCCAGCAAAAGAGAGGCCACATCAACACCATTCTGCATGAAAAGACCAACCACAACATGGACCACCATCACTGAGCACGACGCACAACCTGGAATACACAAGAAATAAGAATCTACATACACCCAAGGGTGTATGTAGGGTGTGAGCTAAAGGCCCAGTAGGATGTCACCCAATAAAAAGGTTTCATGCCATAACATCAAAAGGACAATTTAATTTGATTGTTCAAGTTATACATTCGAAATACCTTTAAAGGAAACATTTACCAGCCAAATGCTAAAGGAAAACACTAAAGGAACTAATTTCACAAACACGATTTTTAAAGAGGAAGAGAAAAGTTCATTATGGGCGCACACACACACACACCCACACACACACACACACACACTCACACCCAAGTGGTCCTCCATATGCCGACGGAAGGCACCACACCAAAGATGGTAGAGCACTATGGGTAAATCCCCTAAGGTTAATCTAGTTCGAGTGAGACCCTAGAACATCGTGTCTCGGTGAAACGTGGCTTAGAAGGCCACGACCCTCAAAAAACGTGGCTTAGAAGGCCACGACCCTCAGAACACGTGGCTTAGAAGGCCACGACCCTCAGATATCATGTTTAGTTAGTGTTGAAATCGTCAATCCAGCTAAGTGAGACAGGGACGATACCCATCCGGCTCATTAGCGCACTAGTTCTAGTCCTCCCACCTAGATACCCGGGGTTTTCCCTTGTGCTCAATCAAGTTTCACATTCACATGGTATATCGTTCTTCGCATATCACAGACCCAACCAGACATTACACACGAGTCACTATTTTCACACCCAAACAACATTTCAAAAACTCACGCACGCCAAAACACCTTTCCAAAAATATATTCGTCGTTACCTAATTGTTTCGCAAAAACCCCATTTAAAAAAAATCTCAAACAAGAACATAAACACTTTGCACAACTTAGGAAGCATTATTTTAATAACACAACAAGGGAATACACAAATAAACACTCCCAATTACAAAGGATGGAGTCGTTCAAACCACTTGATTAATATTTTGTCCTTAAAACTAGTTTCACCCAACTACACAATTGTCTGAACCATCTGCACCTCTTAAAATGATCCGCTACACATTAAAAACCCACATTTAGACATACACAACTCAATTACCCATAAAAACTAAGTTCGCACCAGCCAAACATCACCTAGAACTCAACTTGAAAACATTTCACCAAAACAACACATACTTTTACGTGCAAAGACCATTTTAAAATCAATTTCGCACTTAAAAATTCCAAAACCACATTTGCACCATATAAACAATTGATTAAACAATTTTTGGACTTACCCCAACAAGTTCAAAATGAAGAAAACATTATCATTTCGAAAGAAAGTGAAATTTTCATGATGCATGCATGTCAAACAATTTTTAATATGCATTTCGCACATCTTTTAAAGAACAACCAATCATTTATATGACAACACACATATAAGCAACAAGAGCCTACTATTTCGAAAATCCAATCTCATCAGATGAGCATGCCAGAACATTATAAACATGGATCACATTATGCAATTAAATCATAGAACATATTAAATTAATTAAACAACCAAACTAAATTATCTAAAAGATGTAATGACATGAAACCACCTACCTTGACGTGTCGAAGACTCCACAAATATGGTGTGCAAGGATCGTCGCACACCAACCGCAACCCAACAAATCCAAATTGACCCTAAAACAAACAATTGAACCAAAATATCAAGAATCAACCCCAAAACCTAGTCCCAAACGTCAATCGCGTGCACTCACACCACATAAAACCTATATTTGACCATAAAACAGTAATTGAAACCAAAACACCCCACATAAACATGGATCAAACCTATAGGTATGAGGATGAGGGATGCAAACTTGAGGTGCGGTGGGATTGAGCCGGAGCCACTGAATAGAAGCGCGCCGGAAGGAGTCCGGCCAAGGAGGAAGGTTGCGGCGCATGGGGGAGAGGCGACGGCGAGGAAGCAGCGGCACTGGCCGGAAGCAGGGTACAGTGCCGGACATGGTAGGGGGATTTGGGGGTGGCGATGCGAACTGGGCGGCGGTTCTTCGCCGGAGGGGGAGACGGAGCGGCGGCTGGGGATGAGCGGCAGCCGGGGATCGGGACGGTGAGGGGGGTGCGGGTCTCGGCGAGGGAGGTCGGCTGCGAGCGGGAGGTGAGGCCAGCTGCGAGAGGGAGGTCGGCGGTGCAGAGAGGTGCTGATGGGGAGCGGCGAGCGGAGGGGCGCTGATGGGGAAGGAGGCACGGCGAGGGCCGGACGGGAGGGAGGAGGGCGCCGCGCCGCGAAGGGGAAAAATGCAGGGGGGGTGTGCGGGCTTAGGGTTAGGGGAAATGGGGAAGAAGGGTAGCGCGGCGGGAGAAATAGAAAACAAGAGAAAAGCAAGAGAAGAAAAAAAAAGAAATGAAATGAAAAGAAATAAAAGAATAAAATATAAATAAAAAGGGAAATAAATAAATGAATAAGGAGAGAGAAAAAAAGAAAAGAAAAAAAAAGAGATGAAATAAATCCAAAATAAAAAAAATGCCAAACCTATCTAAATAAGATAAAAATGATGATGATAATAATAATAATAATAATAATAATAAAAATAACTTCATAATAATTATTATAAACTAAACCATAATATTATTATTAATAATAATTAGAAGGAAAATTATAATGAGCTTGTTAATAATTATATCTATTAACCATACTAATAATAACATTAATCGACATAATTATAATATTAATCCAACTCATGAAAACGCATTTTATCTATTCGCCTTGTACAAGGGGCACGCCGCGCGGTGACCCGAGCAAAGCCGCGCAGCTTTGAACTTGTCATGCCCATGCACCAGATGCTGTCAAGGGCAAAGCATTCGTTCATCAACAAAATACAGAAATTTCAAACAGGCTTGGTCGCTGCTCGGTAGAAATTTTCAAAATCTGATAAAATAATAAGATAATATTAACTAAAAAGTTCGGGTGTGACATTTTATGAGCTAATAAAAAGGATGAAAAGTAAGTTTCATAAGAAAAAATGAGTTACATGCAATATGAAGTCAGAAAATGTTATCAAAATGATATACCTAGTGTGAAAATATTGAACAATATATAGTCTCTGATATTAAGTTTTATGATGCATTGGTGGAAATATTTATATATTAACATTTAATTTTATAATTATTGAGTTACACAGTTAAAATTAATTATGACTGGGTGGATTAATTATAGAAGTTGTGATTGGTGTAAGGAATGTTATAAAGTTTTATCGTATGAAGATACCTAATGGAATCTTTCAGAGTAATGTGAAGTTGAGTTATAATGTATAATTTTTGACATCTTTACAACTTATAAGGTATATAGTTGAATGATGTATCATATGGATGATAGTATGACCTTGATATTAGAGATAGATGAAAATTACAGAACACCCGAAGAAGAAATTAACGAGGATGCATTAGATGAAGGTCATTGTATAGATAATTGAAATATATAATGAATAGGTTGTTATTATTATATCAGATGATGAATTTGGATTCCATTGGATGGAGTCACAAAATGAAGTTAAAGGTATAAAAATCTTAATATGAGGATCATTTTTATCGTACAATTATACGTGTATCGAAATAGAAATAGGTTTCTAAATAGAGTTGGAATAAGTGAAGACATATAGGATAATGATTTGTGTTGATAATCCATAAAATGAATAATAAAAAATATATACCACTGAATAAAGGATTTATTGAAAAAAGCATAATAAATATTTTTTTCGAATGGTGTTTTATTGTGATTTACATAAAATTTATAAAGTACATAATAATGATGTTTAATTTTTTTCATTACATATTTTTTATCTAGTGATGTTAAGGATGTTTAATGAACATTGATTTTATAATAATATTAATGATTATTCCACATGGATTGAGAGTAAACAAGAATAATTTAAATGTGTGGGAAGTTAGAAAACCAAATTTGTGTTGATGAGGAAAAAACATTTCACATCCTACATTTTTCCAGGAAGTGAACCTATATAAATGGGTGGAATAGTATATGATATAGAAATTGTTCAGATGTGGGTGAGTGGAATCACTAAATGAAATTTTTAACAAGTATCCAAATCAAGGTTATACTAGGTAGAAGAAGGATGTTCATATTGACTACCATTGCTAAATGATGAATTTGAGCTTGTGATATTCACTGAGCTTCTACATAGATTAATGAAGTGAACCGGATGAAGAAGAATAAAAATACCAAGGTTTATCGAACTGTGCTTTAGTGAACATATATGCATTGATTTGAGGATAACTAAAATGAGATATACTAGTTAGATACTAAGCTAATCCGAAATATGGAATACTTAAAATAAATCAATCAGATGGGATTTTCCTTAGGTAAATTGCTAGAAATTTTATGGAAGGTAACATTCAATTATCCAATTATTTACCATTTTGTGACCAGAAAACTCATAAGAGTGATGTTGAAGTTATTGAATACTTTACCGAGGAATATTTTGTCCAACATTCTAGTCAAGAAAGAAAACCTGAAGAAATTTGTTTTTATGGTGGATCGGAAAATAAAAAGGAAGATATTATAGCTGATGTGTAGAACGAGTTGCTGAAAAGGATGGTGGCAGGGGTGTATAACCATCTAGGAAAAAAGAGAATACAATAAATATATTTAGGGGGTATAACTAATTTTGGTAGATGAGTAGATTTCTTGTGTGTAGAAATAGTGTATTATGTTGGAATGATTTATTGGGTGGAGAACTAGATCCTTAATTTTCCATTAAATTTATAAAATATGGTAGTAAAATAATCCATGTTAGTGGGGATAACCAACTTGGAAATTAGTTGGTATTTTTATCAAATCCTTGTAAAGTATTCTATCAATATATCATATAATATAAATAAAACTAATGTTATTTTGAGATATATCTTTGAGTGCATCATAACTCAAACATGTTTCATAGGTTGAGATTGTAAGAATAATGTTTAAATGAAATTACTAACTGATTCACCCCTCCCACTCGCAGTGATATTACACTAATTTGGGAACCTTACTTATTCTTTGTTGGGATGGTTTATTTGAGATTTTATACAATTATTTCATTAAGTTTTCTCATCATTTAAAAATTAAATTTTTTATCCTTTTTCATATGAGAGTTAATAGAAAATTCAGAAATATGTTAAATTTGTAGAGTCAAAATGAACATTTTTCTTTTATTCATTATCTTCCCATCCATGAATCTCTTTAGAATTATATAAATCATTATTTAATAGTCTATGTTATCCTTTTAATTTTCATATTCACTTAAATATCAAATATTAACATTTTTATCGATATTCATCATTCTCATGACTTTAAATATGATTTAATATTTAACAATATTCTTGATGGTTGTAAGCTTTACCATATAATAAATATGAGAATATTATTCAATTAATTATGCTAGGGATTCTATCGATCATCAAGAGTTGAGATATTTGATTCAAACTTATCTACAAAATTTCATATATGACTTTTTAAAATGTTATAATCTTCATTATTTTCAACAAATCCATATATATTTCATTAATTTTATTTGGGAATTATAAATTAATCATTAAAATTTTCTTATACATCCATATAAATGTCTTAAAACTACTATCTCCATATCTATACTTTATTCTCCTTGGATTTCAAATTTTCTTGATTGCTACATTCCATATGGTCCCAAATTTATTTGTCTTATTGAAGTCCCATCACATTTTGAATATATTTTATGGGAGATAATCTAGAATAAATTTTTTTCCATAACATCAACCCCTACATTTATTTTATTTCAAATTTACTTGGCTTATTCTCTTAAATGGGTTGAAAACCATAAACTACTAAATCTTTAACATCTAACCCAAAGGATATGAGAAATAGAATCATCATGGTCTTCAAATTATGATAGTTCTTTTAATAAAATATAGGACCTCTCCAACATATAATAGAATTTATATTATTTATCATAATCACCAAAATGAATTATATAGTGGAATCCTTGTCATTATCCCTTTTTAAATACCTTAAGATCATGTTTCTCTAATATGAATGTGGTGAATTTTTAGAGACCAGTTTTAGATTATTTCAAATTTAAATTAAAAATTCAAAACCAGTTAAATTTTGATAAACAAAAATATAAATTCTCAACTTCAATTATATATTCATAAAATTAAAGATCAATGAACATAAGAATTTTTATAGGGGTTAGTCCCTTCATAGAAATACATACCTCTTTCAATGGTTAGATAGCCCCCAACCATTTAATATTCACTATATATAAAATTATTTAAAATCATTACACATTGAAAATTGAGTCTCAAAATAAATTTACAGGGTCACAAAAGATTTATAAGTTTCATAATCTTAAGAAATACATATTGAAATAAGAATGTGTACGATCTCATTAAATCATGATATGGTTCAGAAATAATGATATCGATATTACTCTATGAGCCCTTAAAAAATTCAATAATAAAATGAAAAACCTATAAAAATTTGGGTGAAGATATAAAACTCAATTCTAAAACAAATATAGACTCCCTTAATGTTCAATATCAATGGGATATAAACGAAACCATCTAAACTATTTTCCTGAGACTCCCTTCTTCTCTCTCTATTTTGATACCCAACTTAAAAACTATGATTCTAAATCTCCCTCGGTCACCTCCAAATATTCAAGGAAGTAATATTTTGGTAATTAATTTAATTTAGAAATTAAATAAAGCTCTACATTCTCAATACCTATTTTAGAAAAATCATATTACACAATACCATTTTCATTCTGAAATGGTTATCCTAAATACCATATCCAATGTTATCCCATGATCTTCAAATTATTTTGAACAACATGTCCCCTATTAAGATTTCTAAATATCCTTTTAAATTCCCTACTTATTAACAATATTATTTAAGAATATTTTCTATCAATAATTATCTTCTGAGAATAATTCAAAAATTAATAATGTTGGGAATATCCTATAAAATCAATATTTTTTATAACCAAAACAAATTAAACTCAATTGAGTAACACAACAACTATTAACATATTAACTCAGTATAATGAACATTAATATTAAAAAACAATGTAATATTGAAGTTATTTACTGATTTAAGTGATTATATGTACATGTAAATAATATTCATATTAATATGACGAAATGAATTTCTAGTGAATCTTCATCAGTAAATAACATATTTGAATTCAAAAATAATATATTAGATTTAATAGTTTGAATATTCAAATAGATATTAAAAGTGATAATTGATTCTATAATTCATCATGAAACATCCCAAAACACTTTTATAATGTGTTTTATATGACATTAAAGATCAATTTTAGCATCACTATCTTCAAATTATTCAAATAGTATCAATATTCAGAACATAAAATTTTCATAATGATAGAAATGATTTGTATATAGACATCATTATGGTTTTTTATTTGCATAATGACCTCCAAAAAAATTGGTTTTATGCTTACGCATACAAAAAACAATCTAAATTCGTCTTTTATTATTTAAGTGTAAAGTTGAATGATGATTATGAAGTCATTAAAGTTTAAAGTTATCACTCTTACAAGATCATTGATATTTGTGGTAAAATGAATCATATTTGTTTCTTCATCCTTATAGATCATTCATCCTTATGATAAATTACATGGTCAAAAGTTTACCTCCCATAAAAATTATAGATATTTTTTAAACAAACACTTAATCATCTAAGAAACATAATCCAATGTTTTGGAAAATATTTCAATAGCCTCAAATGATTCTCTAATAAGATTGGAAGTAAATTAACACCATAAATAAAACCAATAGGGAATAAATTATATTGAAGAATGTTTTGGTAGTTCCATGTTTTTATATTCAACCTACATGATCTGTCTAATATGGACATGATGGGTGAGACTTACTACTACACTCATTACGTACTATGGGAACACATATCAATGTTATCTAAAAGTGAATGGTATGTATTAAAAAATTAATGGAATTTGATCATTTTTGGGTTGGTCAACGTGTGTTATGGATACATTCCACATTAAGGGGAATGATATTAATGGAATATGAGATTTTTTATATTACACATGTGTTTAGATGGTTTCTGGGCATGTACATTAAGTAAAAGCTCATGTTGTGTGGATATGAGTACACAAGGTGGTACATAGTGTCACATGTCATGTGATATTTTTAGAGAACTATTAAACCTAGGACACCACATAATATATTTCAATGTGTATAATTCTAATACTAAATGTTAAATAATTGAGAAAATTATTGAAACTTAATTAATCATTCTCTCTTAAATTTATTCATTGTTAATGAAATTTTCACCGTCAATGACCCATTTCAAATAAACCAAAACATAACATATGAAAAAGTACATAATTAATAGGATTCAAAACCCCTAAAATCACCTTCACATGGATTTGGAGTTCCATTCCCAACCATTCACCAATTTTCATTCACTATGTACTTAGTTTACGCATATTTTTTACAACATTAAAACTATCTTATTGACCCCCACCATAATACTAAAAAACCAAAAACAAATCAGATCATGTAGAATGGGGATGACGAATCTATGGACATTGGTTGTTGGTAATGATCAACCACCTAAAATATGGTTTACATTTTCATTCCTCAATGAATGTGGTAATAAAGAAAAAGGAGAGTAATTTTAAGGGTTGATAACTACCATTCGTCGTCAAAGGTCATCATTAATCAATGTCTATCACATGATAATTATAATAATGCAAGTTACAAAATAATAACAATAATAAAGATGATGATGATGATGATGATGATCATCATCATATCATTATGAAATGTTTGGATAATGATTAATATATCAATGATAAGAAAATTATTCAGTCAAAACATTTCCATAATAAATTAGCATTAATTTTATTTATGAATAATCATATGGGTATTAAAATCATCATGAAAATTATAAAATTATTATGAAATTAAAATTAAAATTTAAATGTGTCATAATCTATTTGGGATAATCCTTATAATTTAAATGGTAAAAAAACATATAATTTTATTAAATTAAATTATATATACATATGATTATAAATTTATAATAATTAAAAGATTCAATATCCCACATGAATTATTCATTATTTCATAAAAACTGATCCTCTAAAATTTATTTATTTACAATATAACAAATATCACATTAATTTACCATCAAATAATTATGAATTAATGATGACATAAATTAATGAAATAAAAAATTCTTGATATTAATATTATTAATTGATTAGGGATTATCCATTTTATATTTCAATTCATTTATCAGGGTTCCATCAAGAAGGATTTAGATTGTTCAATCATAGAGGTGGAGATTAAACACAAAATGAATGATGCATCAATAACTAAATTAAATGTTGAACATCAATAGAGAATAAATAGTGCTTGATGATCCCAACAAATTTCTTGATCATCATTATCACCCCCATCATGAAGATTGTAAAGGATCCATGGAATGATTATTTATTGTAAAATCATATATATATATATATATTCACCATGTTTCTTATATAAATGTAAAATAGAGAGAGGGATGAGGTATAGAACTCAAAATTTTACAACAATAAAATAAAGTCAATTATAGTAAAATTAATATCATTCCAATATGGACATGAAATCCTCATTTAATTTACATTAATATATTCTACTCTTAATTATTGTCAACCATGCAAAATTTATATATTGTAAACCCCATATAACATGATACATCAACTCAATCCATTAATTTCCACATTCCATGAAAAAATATCTTATTTTACATAAGATAAGTTTGGGATTTATCGATATTCCAATAAAAGACCTAAAAATTTTCAGTCTAAGGTTCAAAACCAAAGCAATGAGATTATACCTCACTTGTTAAAACAAACCCATTATATACACAACCATAGTGTATGAATTTCCATTTAATCATTTTTTAATAGTTATTAGTATTTTCACCCTCCATCTAAGTTATTATTTATTTTAAAAAATATTAAATCTCCCTTAAAATAAAAGTAGATAAAAACATCCACAAAATTTGGCCTAAGGGTAAAAAACAAATTCTGAGTTTAGTAAAACCACCATAAAAATTTATCACATTAAATACTAAGGTGAATATTTCATTTTACCAACATAAAATGACCCAAACATCACAACTCAAAAATAAATTAAGTCTCGTTTATGATACATTTTGGGTCACCACATCCTACCAACAATTTAAACTTTTTATCCTTCATAAAAACACATCAAAATTAAAAATAGAAAATACCACTAATAAAAATCCCAAATCATATAACCAATAGTTTTACATAAATAATCCACCTCGATACTTTCTGTCCCCAATCCAATACAAGGTACAACTACTCTCAAACCTCCAAACAAGAGTTATCTAGATTCATCATACCTTAGAAAATCGATAGAAAAAGGTGTAATCTCATGTTAAATGACTCCCAAAAAGATTATATATTGAATATATTTACAAACAAGGTTCATATATATAAATACCATGATATAGAAAACACAAATCTGATGTCCCTTAGGATCATTAAAATCACAGGGGGGGGTTCACCAGGGATGAGCATTTATAATTTAAATTATTTCCAAATAAACACTAAAAATTATTATATTTTTTATTCATATAATTTTTTTTTGAAATCTCATAAGTTTGAAATGATAAGAAGTTAATATAAGAAATTAAGGATTCACAAGGGTCGACAATACTATGAGAACCTATATACATTCCATAGTGACTCTGATTAATCCATGTAAATTCAAATTTAATAAGAAATGGAAAAAACATGAGGCAAATTCCATTAGTCTCATTTTATCTAATGATGGGAATTATTATATTGACTCTCATTAGTTTAGATTGTTTTTATTATGTTTCTAAGACAAAAAATCGATATCTTTTCTTAATAATCCATTTAATGTTTATTTGAAAAAATATCCAACCAATTTTCTCTATTGGATATGTGTATATATTTTCTGCACTACCTTATTCTAGTATTATATATATAATGTTCCTCATTAAATAATACCTCTAATTCATGGTCCATCTGATGTAAAAAACTCATTAACCTTTATTTTATTCAGAATATCTATCTAATACCCTATCTTGTTATCTACCCAATACCACTTCTCATTAAGCATCTATATAGTAAATCTAAACAAAAATAATGTTTACTGTCTCAAAAATATAATTTTCATAATATTGATTAGTGTGTCTATCCAGAAAATCTTCTCACTACACCATTATTTTTGGTTCTTAATGATCAACCGAAATAAAATTTTATAGGAATGTCATATTTCCCTAAAAAAAAATTTGTGTCTTTTTCTAATTATGAACAACATAAGTTCATATAGTATAAACACCCCATTATATAGTCATTACCAAAGAATAAATGGATAGAACTAAATTTCACATTCCCACTCAAATTAGTTTTGATGTAAGCTTCTCAATTATTATAGAACATTCATGAAGATTGTTAAAATATTATAATTTGAAAAGTATCTTCAATATTTTTGAAACTCATATAACCTCATTGTTAAAGAACATCAAGGATATTACTTTTTTCAGAAATATGACAATATTTCTTGAAAAAATCATCTTAGAATCATCACTTAAAAAATAGACTCCATAATGTTCTGTATAGATTTTTTGAACACTGTCTCGTAAGGTTTGTTCAATGACTCCATAAGAACATCATTATCTATTTCTGTTAGATTGATCATTATTCCTAAACATCACTTAGATCAGTGGCCTTAATCATAATACAATATTCATTGATCTTATTAATTATTTGTCTAATGAATCATAACTTCTCTATTCGGTCACTTTGTATCAGTACAAACATTACACACCACTTGTTTCAGCTTCACAGAAATAGTCATATGAAGAAATTTGAATGATTGTTTTATGTTTTTCTATCTAATGAAATCCAATATAATGGATCATCATTTGAAGGACATCATCTGATGAACCCAATTCTAAGCTTTCATAATTCACACTTTCATGAATTTGAACATTATATAGAATGATAAAAAAATATTTAATCTTCTTCAAAAATGTGTATCTGGAAACTATACTAATTGAAGATGAGTGAATAAATTATTTCAACTTCTAATGAATATTTTAATATAAGAGATTCTCTATCATGTAACAACATCATCCCCTCAATCTTTATACTTATTTTCTTTCATTACTTATTACACGTCATATAAGTGTGTACAAACTCATTTGCCTCATCTATTTATAATATTGTTTCTAAAAATATCCACAATTTTCCATATGGTATCCTGAGTTTCACAAAGCATGTATACTCAGATTATGATTTATCCCACATTTACTTAATAATGAATCTTTTTTATTCATGTGTATCCATTTTTACATCTGTTTCTAAATATATTTTTTCAGTTATGTGTGTTGGATTTTTTTTCATCACTCCCCTTTAGAAACTACATTGAATGATCAAATTTTGTCTGATAAATTTTTTATGATTTTTTGTATCAAGAAGTCTATATCTAGAAACAATAATCCAGTGGTCTACATCAAGTTATATTTATCCATATGTCTATTTCTAGAAACCTATATCAATTAGTCTACACTTGTTTATTAAGTTATTATATCTCTTGTTTTAGATAAATCTTGGATCATGAATGTTTTCATGATTTTTGACACATTCAAGATAGGAATAGAATCATATTAATTTTTAATAAATTATATTAAAAAATTTAATAAAACATCATAAAAACCTCTAATAACTTCACTAAAAAAATTTCTTAACTTCTAAAAACATCTTCTCAATTATTTAAAAATAGTAATAACACATTTAGATTATCAACAAATAAAAAACCTTTTTTTCAACACCACATAAAGTATCTCTAGTCTCTCACTTTATATTTGATTTATTATTTCCTAAAATCCTTCTAACAACTCAAAATATTTTAAGAACACATTTTTAATGAACACTCATTTTCCCAAATTTATCAACATTTATCAAATATTAATATTCGTAAAAAATATTATATGGACATTATACTACTCAATAAAGTAATATTTTTGATGAAAATTCATCCCTTAGTGAAAATACATTCATTAGTTTTGTTAAGATAAAATCTAATCAATTTTGTTTTTCCCAAATATTTTTTTGACCCTAATTTTCTGATAACAATAGCATCATATTCATAAAAATAATACTTGTACTTATTTCCTCAATGGTATACCATATCATCCCCTTTTTAAAGATAATAAAAATAATGGTGTTGGTAATTACATATGAAATTTAGGAAGTCATAACTGTATGCTGAACATGTGTTTACAACCATAATTTCAGAGCCCTTCCCTTCAGTATTCATTGGGTGAAAACATCAAAAATTTGATATTTTGGATAAATTAACTCAATAATAACATCTCCATAGAAAACAAAGTGGTATCTAATATGATTGTGTTTTGATATTAAAAATTATATTTGGTTCTGGAATGATCAATGAACCTTTGATTATAACAAATAATCTTAAATTGTTTATTAATAGCCACTCTAAAATTTTAAATTAAACTTTCACTGAAATAATTTATGTAAAATCATGGGTAATGGTAACATATCTTTATTTTGTGGAAATAAACGTAATTGAACATTTTATCTCACTATTCCACTTCAAAAAATATTCTCCCAAGAAATTTTGTGGCCTTTATGTTGACATTAAATCTGTACAATCTCCATCTAAATCATTATCAGTGTATCTAAAAACATTAATTTTCTAACTTATTTTATAAAATAGATCATAGAAAGGTATTCCTTTATTATATATGCATTTTCGTCTAACATCCATCATGTTTGATTCATTGGGATCACTTTAATATCTTTCAAACAATATTATATCATACAAAATCTATCATTGAATCTTTAAGATAGAGAAATTTTCCAATCAAATTATGAATGCATTACTGATTCAAACTTTTCACACATGAATATTTACTCATCTTCATCCCAACATAAATGGGAGTATAAAAATATTAATAATCCTTCATTAAAACCTATTTCTAAAAACAACCTATTATGATATTCATGGGATATGATGATATAAATTTCTCTTTATTGGACTTGTAATCAATGAAATAAATTCAATTCTATAAATATTGACATTCCAATATTTTCATCATTTCTTAAGAAAAATTCATTATAATGATTATATATATCTCTTGAAAAAATTATGTTATCAATATAAAAAAATAAGGTTACTAGATTTCATCTCTTTTACATATAAATTGTTTTAAACATTCCTTCAGAAAAGTAAATCTTATTCAAGAAACTATCATGTTTTCATTACCAAGAATTAGACTCATGTTATAATATATATAGATCCTTCTTTAACTTTCACACCATAGTTATATCATTATCAAGTACAAACCCACTAGGATTCTCAATGTAAACGTATTATTCTTTTTTTCTATTTATGATATATAATTTGGCATCCATATTATAATCTTTGTAATAATGATGTGTGAAAACTACAAAGTGAAATATTATTGTTTATAATCTAATGGAAGGGGTAAAATTTTCTTCAAATTTAAAATCATCCACTTGTGTATATCCTTTGAAAATAGGTCAATATTTTTTCTTCAAAATATATCCATGTTCATTGTGCCTTTTTTTAAAACACAGAATTTCTATATAAAATTTTTTAATGTTGGTCATTGAAAAAGGTTCTATGTGTTCTTTCTCTCAATCTAATCAGACTCTTCATTCATATCATATACCAACTATTTATACTAAAATTCTGTTATAACTAATCTAGGTTCAAAATTTTAGATAAGTGTTGTTTTATTTTCTATCCTTAACATACATATAGTCTTAACTAGGGATGTTATATTTAAAATGTTGTTATCAAATTCAACACATTTCTGTAGAATAAAAAGTTTCATAGTTTTTCTTCCTATCACACATTCATCACACTATTTATCTAATTCACTTTTTTTATGTTTTGGATCAAATTCATATTAAATTTTATTATTCTCATTGGAATGCTTGAATCAATATTTTATGAAATCCTCAATATCATTTGTTGAGTTCGTCCTATTATCAATAACTTTTAGTTCATAAGAATACAAAAACTTCTTTAAATGTATATTCAATAATTTATAACTTTTTCTATTGGATGAATATCCCATGATAACTCCCTCATTATCAATTCTGTCAAGCATTAAAGGATCCATATTTTTAATCTTTATTAAAAATTGAATCTAAAACTGCATTAAATATTCTACTGAATTTTGTTTGTTATTCCAAATATCATAGGAATCCATTTTGGATTAAGTCTATAGAAAACATATATTTCAACATGAACAACAATGCTGATATTATCTCTCTAGGAAAACATTAACTGTTTATATTCGTCCAGCTTTGTTCATCCCATTTACACTAAACCTCTTTTCATTATATCCACTAATCTATTTTTTATGAGTATATAGAGAACTTTATTACTGTTTGAATCTATGTTTCTTCAGATAGATATCAAAATCATTGGTTGTGTACTCATTTTCATTTTTAGTTCTCATATTCAGTATTTAAAATCTCATTTCTCTTTCAATAGTTCATTTGAAAAATCTAAGCATCACTATAGACATTTGTTTAGGATTCATAAAAATAATATTTCTCATCTATGTGAATACATAAATAAAAGTGCTAAAGTATAAATTCCCTATTTTAATTATTTCTCAACAATTCATAATGATTTGAGTATATATTCTTAAGTAGTGTGGTGGATTATATTTCATCTTTTTTATGTATTACATTAAATTTATTCCTTTCTAACATTTTGTACAAATATAGTCATATTTAAACTTTTGTTATATTATGTTTATTACATAATTTTATTTGGAAAGTGTGAACATAACATTAATCTCAAGATTCAGAGGACTTCGATTCCATAACAAATTCTCATCTTCATCACTTATGTAACATTAGTTATGATGATCTCCAATCTGGATGAAATTTTTTTAGTTCTTTCACCCTTGGAAATAACATTTCCATAAAACACACTCCTTATTATTAAACTACTCCTCACGTGTTAATAATGTTTTAATGATCAAAAACATATACATTTTGTAAATCATGTTAATGTAGTTTAATATATCCAAAATCATATATACATTTGATTAGTTTATTTTTTCTTTAATTAAACCTATCCAAGAACGTAAGTGCTATGTTTGATGATTGTAAAATATTTTGAGTTTGTGTTATAATGGATTTACTTGGTAAATTATTAAGTCTAATTAATTCTAATAATATCACAATTTATATCTTTGAAATGTTGTTTGGATATGTCTAAGAAACCATGAGTCTGCCACCAGTTATGTTTTTCTACAATGGATCAAGAAACAGTAATCCAAACATTGTGACCATCCAGACACCATGTCCCAAGCATCCTGACACAAACACCGTGACCATCCAGGAACCATGACTGTCCAGAAACTGTGAACATCTAGACATCGTGACCATCTACACACCATGACCTTCAAAACCCCATGACCATCCAGACACTTTGACCAAACATTGTGATCAAACATCGCATCTGTGCTACTAGTTCCTAATCCCTATACAATTATGTCATCATGAAATTCTCATTGCTCAAAGGAAATGAAAGAGACATTATTTCAAGGAGACACCATTTCAAGGAGAAACCCTTTCAAGGAGAAACCGTTTCATGGAGACAATGTTTCAAGACAGACTATGACACTGTTTCATAATCTATTTTGTTGTTTTTCATTTTGACCACTAAAGGTCATATTTGATTATTTATAATGAACTTACATAATTAATGTTTCTTTATAGATATGTCACCTGAAAATATGAGGTATAAGGTGTAGAATAAATTCATCATTTAAGTACTAACACATGAACTCCATTATTAAAAAGAACAGCGTGGACAAAAACAATGAAGAGACCATAGAGAAACATGTGTGTGCATGATAACGGAGAAACACACTAATTATTGAAAGAAGAACCGACACATGAAACTCATCCCTACTTAAGAACACATGGAGCAAACTTGTATCCTAGATTCATGAACATTGTTTTCACTGACAACTCCACGAAGAACATGTTCCAGATCCAGCTCGCTTACGATACTCTGTTTTCTACAAGAGGACTTGATTCCTACATCTACTTCATCCTTGAAGTCCAGATATGCATAGACTAACAATCATAGTACTTTTAACCTTATCTCATCATATTTTCTCTATTTTGTATTGTTTTTTTATCTTTTTAGTAGTTTGTGTGTTTGTGTATAAAATCACAGACAATCTATTGCATGAAACTAAAGGATATAAGATATCGTTTCTCATACATAGTTTTACACTTGTGTATTCCCACAGATATGTGTGGAAGAGGTCCCTATGAGACCTGACAAATTTTATTCCCATGAAGATCTATGGAAGTGGTCGTGTGACCTGGACAGTTCTATGTACAATTGTTTACCCCAATCATGTGTGTGGATCATGTTTATTAATATAAACTTCTTTGTGGCAGGTGATTGATAAGTGGAGTGGATTAGGTTTCTGATTGAGACTGAACCAATTGCTTTATATCAACAATGTTTTTTAGATTAGTTTACTCTGTTTTACTATATAATTAAAAAATCATTAGATTTACTATCACGACCCGTCCTCGGGGCCCATGCCATGACTACCCCAAGCCCACCTTCCATAAGCCAGGGGCTGGCGACTAGCACCAAGGAATAAATTCTGGTAAAAACGGAAGGCATTTCCTTTGTAAAGTAAACAAACTCCACAGAGCAAGCAAACTGTAGAGGTAAACACTAAGTAAAAACTGAGTACAACAGTATGTGCGGAAAAGTTAGTGGGCCAGTATACAAACCCATACTGAAAGTAAAGTACAACTGGACGGGAAAACAGAAACTAGAAAGTAAAGCCGCAACATCGAGCTATCCACTGAAAATCCCACCTGAAGGGTGGGTACAAATAGCCTCCACTGCTCCTCGGGTCCAGCCGACTGCTCCGAGTACGCCCCGCCCAGTTGTCCACCTCCAGGTACCATCCTCTCCGCAAGCCTCAACCAAGATCAGTGATGTCCGTCGTCTGAAACCATCACAACTTAGTGTGGGCATAGCCCATGCAGGGGTGAGTATAAGTTATTCAGTAGGGACCCCGAAACCCCCGAAGATCTCCCAGAATCCACAAAGTATAATCCACAAAAGAAAGATACAATCACAAAGTAACATCCGGCACTACTTAGGTATATGCCCATACATAAACCTAAGTCATCAATTCTCGTTCGACTCCAACATCCAAGCCCAAGTACAACCCAGTCCGCACAGGAAAGAAGAACTTAAATCCACACCAGATAGAATAACACAATCCACATAGAAAAGAAAAACAAAATTCAGCTTACACAGGTATACTTCTTCGTATGACGATAGAGATTATCAGATATAGCCACAGATTCATCTAAGTCGTCGGACCCACAAAGGATCGATAGGTACTAACCCCCGCAACCACCCACAATGGATCTTAACCGCAAAGGATCGAAAGGTATCTCACCCCCACAAAGATCCACACATGATCGGACCCACAAAAGATCTGTAGGCACTGGCTCACACAGAACTGCTAAGCGCTGACCCACATAGGATTGGACACACACAGGATTGGTAGAACTGATCATCGTAGGATCGTTGAGTGCTGTAGTCATCGCGGTCGAATCCACTGAGGATCTCTGTACAGTCATCGTCATCACAGTCGCAAACGCAGCCAGCTCTAGGGTTCCCGCACATAGCAAGCTCGTTCGGGAGGGTCCGCTCCACAAGCCGAGAGGCTGATCCATCAATGGACACAAAGTCCAGAGTTGATGTATCCCAAGTTCCTTATCGTCAATAGGAACTCAACGTCGCAGACGGCGTGTCAATCAGACGTCCGGTCTGAGAGTTATTGGCTTTTTTGTCCCAGGGGCCTGTTTGGTTTTTATGGAAAAACCAACCTGACCATACTCCACCTACGTCCAAACCATGGTCTAATTAATCCGAAATATCCTTCTCACATAGAGGAATCCATCAAAGTCTATGGTATGTCAATCGGACGTCCGGAGCTTAAGATATGAGTGTTTCCACTCTGAGGGCCCGGTTGGTTTCGTGTACGAACCAACTCGGTCGAACCGAAAGTATTCCGAAAACTTAAGTGCGATATACCGAAATGACCATATCGATCCAAGGATCATATCTCAACAGACTGTGCATCGATCAGAGGCACTTAGCACAAGTTATTGGTGTCCGACTTGAAAATATTTGGTATTAAAGGGTTCGGGCCTTGTCTGACCCGGCCCAATACCCCCAGGGTTGGGCACGGCGCGGCGCGGCCTTGCAGTCCAGCCAGGCAGCTGGCCCGGCCTGGGTGCGCTATCCAGGCAGTCGGCCAAATGGCAGAGCCGTTGAGCGGGGGGGGGGGGGGGGAGGGGGGTGTTCCCCCTGGTTTTGTAACTGCGGCCCCAAATTAAGGGGGTCCGTTGAGCTGGCCGTCGGGGGTTCGTAACCCCCAACCTTCCTTTGTCCAGACGGCCCGCTTGGCCGGCCGGTTTCTACCACCACGGACCGGCGATGGCCCGTCCCCCCTGCTCTGACGCCGGTGGCCCGGAACCAGCTGCCGGTCACTTTGCTCCGCCGCAGCACGGAACCAGCCGCGGCCTTGGTTCATCCGGCGCGGCACGACAGCGCCGCGCCCCTCTGCTGTGGCCTTACTCTGGTCACGGTGTCTTTGGGTTTATCCGACGCGGCACAATGGAGTCGCATCCTTGTTTAATTTCATAGCACGGCGCGATGGCGCCGCCCATTTCTTACCGCACGATCCCACACGGTGCGACGACACCACGCCATTCCGTTCCAATCCACATTAGAAACCAACATGGATAATGGAGGAGGGTCGGCTGTATTTGTGCGGTCCGGCCCCCTCTCATTAATCGATAGCAATTGGTCATCTTCCACGAAGAATGTCAAATTATTAATCAAGAAAAAAATAAATAAATAAACCCCTACCTTGAGCGTAGTTTGAACGGAGGTTCGTCGAACGAGGATTCGTCACAGAATATCTGTTGCGGGAAGAGGCGTCGCGGAAGGAAACATCGCGGAAGGAGACGTCGACCTACGAGGAATCCGACGTACTTCGCGTTCTTAATGTTCTTTGAGGAAGAGGATGAAGAAACTCAAGAATCCCTAAGCTTTTTCTCCCAAAGCTCTCAAGGAAACAAGACTCTAACAAAAATAAAAATAAGACACTTACTTATTTTATTAACAAAACATAAGGTTTGAAATTCAAAAGTTTGAATTAAACCACAAAATTAAATTACACAATTTGTCATAATTTATGAATGGTTATGGAAGGTTAGGGAAGGTGAAAGGGTAGGGTTCGTGTGGGCCCCACCACCTTCATAACCTACAAATGGATGTTGGGTGGTTTTCCCCAACTTCCACCCAAAGCTTAATCCACGTAAAGTAAAAATAAAAATTGTTGCATAATTTTTTTTACCTTCCACATAAATTAACAACTTCTCTCATGTTAACGCTACTCCGGAAATGGCGTTCCAAATAAATTACCAGCGCTGTGAATCCATCGGTGCCCTCAGAATTTGATTCCGAGCACCGGTTCAAAAGTTAGAAATTACTACTTGTTCGTTCACTAAACGTACCCAAGCTAAACTACAGATAGAAACTCCAGGCACATCGGGCCTCGAAATCAAGTTCCGTTAGAAACCGAGTTCTTGTAAAATACCAAAGAAAACTAAGAAAATGTTTTCCTTGAATTTTACGGGTCTTTACATTACTCCCACCTCAGGGCTTTATGTCCTCATAAAGATACATAGAAACTAGGGAAACAAATGTGGGTACTGAGGACGCATCTGAGCCTCCCGCTCCAAAGTGCTCTCCTGGAGGTTCCTGTGCAGCCACCTGATTCGCACTAGAGGAATCGACCTTTCACGTAGGACCCGCTCCTGTCGATCCTCGATCTCTACTGGGTCCTCCGTAAAAGTCACCCCATCATAAATGTCCATCTCCCCATGGTCAATGATATGCGTTGGGTCGTGCACGTATCTCCTCAGTTGAGATACGTGGAAGATGTCGTGCACTCGGTGCAACTGAGGTGGTAGATCCAAGCGATAATCCACCTCGCCAATCCTGATGAGGACTTGTAACAGTCTGATGAAGCGTGGAGACAAATTGCCGCCTCGGCCAAATCTCCGTAATCCACGTCGAGGTGGGACACGCAAGAAGAAGTGGTCGCCATCCTCGAACTCTAGTGGCCTCCGCCTCCTGTCAGAATAAGACATTTACTGGCTCTAAGATGTCCTTATCTGCTCCTAGATGACCTGGACCTTCTCTGTCGTTGCCTGGACCATCTCTGGTCCCACAAGTGCTGACTCCCCTGGGTCTTTCCATCACAAAGGAGATCTGCAAGGTTGGACGTACAACGCCTCGTATGGTGCAATTCCAATGGTGGAGTGGTAGCTGTTGTTGTACACAAACTCCGCCAAGGGTAGGTGGTCCTCCCACCTTCGACCAAAGTTGAGAAAACATGCGCAGAGAATATCCTCGAGAGTCTGAATGGTCATCTCCGTCTAACCATCCGTCTGATGGTGAAATGCAGTGCTCAGACGTAGCTACGTGCCGAACGCTTCCTGCAACCCCTTCCAAAGCCAGGAAGTAAAGCGAGCATCTCGATCAGAGACGATAGACGATGGCACACCGTGAAGCCGTACAATCTCCTAAATGTAGAGACGTCCCAAACTCTCCACAGAGCCCTGCTCCCTAATAGGTAAGAAGTGATCCGACTTGGTGAGTCGGTCGACAATCACCCAAATGGAGTCGTGACCTCTGGAAGTGTGTGGAAGTCCAGTCATGAAGACCATAGATATCCCATCCCACATCCACTCTGGGACCTCTAAGGGATGTACCAAGCCTGGTGGTACCTGGTGCTCTTCCTTCACCTTCTGGCAGGTGAGGCATCGAGAAACGAACTCTGCCACATCCTTCTTCATTCCTGGCCACCAGTGCTATTGTCTGAGATCCCGGTACATCTTCGCCGCTCCAGGATGTACCGCCAAAGGGGAAGTGTAAAAATCTCTACACACCTCCTCCTGTAAAGAAACTGGAACCAAGGTACGTCCTCTGAAAAGGACGTCGTGATCTGCTCTAAAGGAGAAACCATCAGGTTCCTGTCCTGAGGATATCTTCGCACGCCCCGTCTCACAGTCAGCATCACCATGCTGTGCCTCTCAGACCCGCTGCAGTAGTGGAGGGGTGACTGTGAGATACTGAAGGAAGGCTTCCCCATCTCTATCCACGAATGATATCTTCAAAGCAGCTAGCTGCTCTGTCGCCTCCTCAAGTGGCTGAATTCTCGTCCTCCTGCTGAGAGCATAGGCTACTACATTCCCCTTCCCATGAGTATAGACTATCTCAAAGTCATAGTCCTAGAGGAACTCGATCCATCATCGCTGTCTCAGTTTCAAGTCCTTTTGAGAGAATATGTACCTAAGACTACGATGGTCCAAAAAGACTGTAAAGCGCTCGCCCATCAGGTAGTGTCTCCATGTCTTCATAGCGACGACCACTACTGCTAACTCCAGGTCATGGGTAGCATAGTTCTGCTCATGCGGCCTCAACTGACATGATCCATAGGTGATCACGACCCGCTCTTGCATCAAAACACATCCTATTCCGGTCCCTGATGCATCGCAGTAGACTATGTACCCTACTCCCTCCCTATGAAACCTGAAGATAGGTGTGCTAGTCAATCTCTGTCTCAGCTCCTGGAAGCTCTGCTGACATCTGTCTGACCACACAAAGGGTTTCCGCTTCATCGTAAGAGCGGAGAGAGATGAAGCGACTCTGGATAAGTCTATCACAAATCTTCGATAGTATCCAGCTAGTCCCAAGAAACTCTGCACCTCTGGCACGCTCCTGGGTGGCTCCCAGGCTAGCACTGCCTCGATCTTCGCAGGATCCACCGCCACTCCCGCCCCAGAGATGACATTTCCCAATAATTGGACCTCACGTATCCAGAACTGGAACTTTCAAAGATTACCATAAAGCTGGTGCTCTTGGAGTGTGTTTAGTACAACCCACAAGTGGTAGGCGTGCTCTTCCACAGTCGTCAAGTATATCAAAATGTTGACGATGAAGACCACGAAAAATCGATCATGGTATGGATGAAAGATCCTATTCATGAGGTCCATGAACACTACTAGAGAATTGGTCATGCCGAATGGCATAACCACGAACTCATAGTGGCCATAACGACACCTGAAGGTCGTCTTGTGCACGTCCTCATCCCGAACTCTGAGCTGATGATAGCCTGACCTGAGGTCTATCTTCGAGAACCACCGTGCTCCCTTGAGCTGATCGAAGAGGTCATCAATCCTCAGTAGCGGATAATTTTTCCTCACTGTCACATGGTTTAGGTGACAATAGTCAACACAAAGTTGCAATCTCTCATCCTCCTTCTTGGTGAACAAAATCAGGGAAGCCCAGGGTGAAACACTGTGTCGGATGAACCCCTTGCCCTGCATGTCCTTCGAATGTACCCGTAGCTCTCGAAGCTCAGTGGGGGCCATCTTATATGCTAGAGTCAATATCTGTGTTGTCCCATGGTATATATCAATATAAAAGTCTACATATCTGTGAGGAGGTAGTCCTGGAACGTCATCGGGGAAAACGTCCGCATACTGATCCACCACTGCAGGAAAACCAGGACTCCGCACGTCAACTGCTCCTAGGATGAGGCTATCCAACTGATGAGTGATGGGTAGTCCTCTCCTCTGTGAGAGTCCATCCGGTGCTGCAAAGTCTCCCTTCTCTCCGGTGAAGGTGAACCTGCTCCCGTCGGTGCATACACATTGCACCTTGCGCCTAATACAGTCAATTTGAGCACGGACTGTTGATAACCACTCCATGCCCAAGATGACTTCTTAAGTTCTCGACGCCGCTACAAGAAGATACCTTTCGAAGATCTCGCCTCCTAGAGTAAGATCACACTGCCGGAACCGGTGCGTAATCATCGAGTCTGCTCCCGTAAGAGTATCTAGCCGTATGGATCGAGCCAACGGCTCTGTCGGATCTTCGATCTCCGAACAAGGGCAGCGATTATGAAAGAATGACTCGCTCCTATGTCTATAAGAACTACAACAAGGGTGGAGTAGACACAGATAGTACCTCGAATCATCTCGGGCACGCCGTGGTCATAGGTATCCGCCGCCTGGAGATGTGCTTGTCTCTGCCCGCCAGCTCCCTGTGGACAGGGTGGACCTCCTGGTGGTGGTGGTGGTAGAGCCTCAAAGTGTCACCCAACACCTGCTGCTCAGCCAGCTCCTTTGCCTCGTCCGCCTACTCCCTACGGACCGCCATATTCGACCCTCTGCCTCTGCCTGGGTGGTCCCTCAGCCGTCTGATGCTCCTTGGCACGGCGGGTCGGGCAGTCACGAGCCATGTGGCCCGGCCCACCGCATGAATAACACTGCCTGCCTCTCGAAAGACTGGTTCCACACTGTGTGCCCCACACTGCTGAGCTAGTGTCCTGATGTCGTCTTCCTGAAGCTCTGGTCTTCCTGGTCCCATGAGTCGTCCGTCGACTGCCTGCTGTAGAAGACTCTGCTACGTGCCGCCCCGCAGTAGGTCTCACTACTAAAGACGGATCAGCAAGAAATCTCTCGATGAAAAGGGCTTTCTCCAGTACTCCTTCCTAAGTCGGAATACTGAGGGAGATCAGTGATGCCCTGATCTCGTGTCTCAACCCCTGCTCAAAGGTCCGGGCCCAGAAGAATGGGTCCCATACCATGTTTGTCGAGTAGCGCGAGAGATCGGTAAATCTCACCGAGTACTGGGTGACCGTCAAGCTATCCTACCGCAGTTGTAGAAGCTCTTGGATGCGTACCGCACTGAGGGTGGATGGGACGAACTCTGAGCAGAAGAGTCTCTAAAATTCTGTCTAGAGGATAGATTCCTCATCGTGCACCTGGAGCATCAAGCTCCACCATCGGCCCGCTTCCGTGTGCAGTAGGCTCGCTGTGAGGATCACCATGTGGTACGCTGGTGTCCTCACTAACCGGAAAACTCGAACCACTGCCTCCAGCCAGTCCTCGACTGCCTAGGGGTCTGTCTCCCCACAGAACCTGGGCAGTCGCTGGCGCTGGAACTCAAGCAGTGCACTAAGGCGACGTGAATCGTCAGCGGCTGGGGCTAGAAGTATTGGTGGCCCGACGGGTAGAGGAACCGCCGGTGCCTCACCAATGAAAGGGCCCTGCACCGAGGCCTCATCGGTCAGTGGGCTGTCGTCATGCACAAATCTCGGAACCCTAGCTGGCTTCCATCGTGGGGCCTTCCTGAAAAGAAACAGGTGTGCCACGGTCAATCAGTATTCTTGGTGAGCTGACATAAAGTAATCACAAAGAAAACTTGAAACACACA
The DNA here is from genome assembly GCA_963277665.1 of Viscum album. Taxonomy (NCBI): domain Eukaryota; kingdom Viridiplantae; phylum Streptophyta; class Magnoliopsida; order Santalales; family Viscaceae; genus Viscum; species Viscum album. The sequence goes on from OY728131.1 coordinate 1,293,738,882, forward strand.
TGCAATCAATGTTTTCGTGCATTAAGTCAGAAATCAGAAGTTAGGGTCCTGTTGTATGGATACGTCGACCTCCGCACCAACACTGGACAACCTGGACTAATAACCACACCCAATACGCTTAACACTATTGCTTCACATAGAAAAAGATCAGAGTCCCAAGTTCTGTGGTAGAACCGAACTCCTCTGGTACCAATTTGTCATGACCCGTCCTCAAGGCCCGTTCCGTGACTACCCCAAGCCCGCCTTCCATAGGCCATGGGCTGGCGACTAGCACCAATGTGAAAATTCCGGTAAAAAGGGAAGGCATTTCCTTTGTAATGTAAAAAAACTCCACAGAGAAAGCAAACAGTAGATGTAAACACTAGGTAAAAACTGACTACAATAGTAAGTGCGGAAGAGTAAGTGGGCCAGTATACAAACCCAAACTGAAAGTAAAGTACAACTGGAAGAGAAAACAGAAACTGGAATGTAAAGCCACAACGTTGAGCTGTCCACTGGAAATCCCACCTGAAGGGTGGGTATAGATAGCCTCCACTGCTCCTCGGGTCCAGCCGACCGCTCCGAGTACATCCCACCCAGTGGTCCACCTCCAGGTACCGTCCTGCTCCGCAAGCCTCAACCACGATCAGCGTTGTCCATCATCTGCAACCAACACAATGTAGTGTGGGCATAGCCCGTGCAGGGGTGAGTATAAGCTACTTAATAGGGACCCCGATACCCCTGAGGGTCTCCCAGAATCCACAAAGTATAATCCACAAAGGAATGATACAATCACGAAGTAATATTCGACACTACTTAGTTATATTCCCATACATATACCTAAGTCATCAATTCTCGTTCGGCTCCAACATCCGAGCCCAAGTACAACCCAATCCACACAGGAAAGAAAAACGTAAATCCACACAGGATACCACAACGCAATCCACATAGGAAAGCGAAACAAGATTCAGCTCACACAGGTATACTTCATTGTATGACGATAGAGATGATCAGATATAGCCACTGATTCATCTAAGCCGTAGGACCCACAAAGGATCGATAGGTACTAACCCCAGCAATGACCCACAAAGGATCTGACCCACAAAGTAACGAAAGGTAACTAACCCCTGCAAATACCGACACATGATCGGACCCACACAGGATCTGTAGGCGCTGGCTCACACAGAACTGCTGAGCGGTGACCCACACAGGATCGGACCCACACAGGATCGGTAGCAGTGATCCTCATAGGATCGCTGAGTGCTGTAGTCATCGTTGTCGAATCCACTGAGGATCTCTGTACAATCGTTGTCATCACAGTGGCAAACGCAGCCAGCTCTAGGGTTCCCACACACAGCAAGCTCGTTAGGGAGGGTCCGCTCCATGAGCTGAGCGGCTGATACATCAACTGAAACAAAGTTTAGAGTTGATGTATCCAAAATTTCTGTATCGTCAACAGGAACTCAATGTCGCAGACGGCGCGTCAATCGGACGCCCGGTCTGAGAGTTATTGGTTTTTTCATCCCAGGGGCCCGGTTGTTTTTTAAGGCAAAAACAACCCAACCATACTCAAACAGCATCCAAACCTTAGTCAGAGTAAGCCGAAATATCCTTCTCACTTAGAAGAATCCATCAAAGTCGACGGTACATCAATCGGACGTCCGGAGCTCAAGATATGAGCGTTTCCGCTCCGAGGGCCCGGTTGGTTTCGTGTACGAACCAACACGGTCGAACCCAAAATATTCCGAAACCTTGAGTGCGATATACTGAAACAACCGAATCGATCCAAGTATCGCATCGCAACTGACGATGCGTCGATCAGAGGCCCTTAGCACAAGTTATGGGCGTCCGACCGGAAAAGATTTGGTATTAAGGGGTTCAGGCACGGTCCGACCCGGCGCGGCCTGGGCGCGGCGTGCTGGCCAGGATCTTGGCCAAATGGCCGAGCCATTGAGCGAGGTGGGAGAGGGGGGGGGGGGGGGCGGGCTTCCCCCTGGTTTTGTAACCGTGACCCCCAATTAAGGGGGGCCTTTGATCTGGCTGTCGGGGGTTCGTAACCCCCGGCCTTCCTTTGTCCGGCCGACCTGTTTGGCCAGCCGGTTTCTGCCGCCACGGACCGGCAACGGCCGATCCCCCCCACTCCGATGCCGGCGGCCCGGAACCGGCCACCGTTCACTTTTCTCCTCCGCGGCCTTGGTTTGTCCGACGCGGCGTGTCGGCGCCGCGCCCCTCCGCTGCAGCCCTGCACCGGCCGCGGTGTCTTTGGGTTTCTCCGACGCGGCGCGACGGTGTCGCATCCTTGTTTGATTTCACGGCATGGCGTGATGGCTCCGCAAATTTCTTGTCGCACGATCTTGCATGGTGCAATGACACCACGCCATTCCGTTCCAATCCACATTAGAAACCAACATGGATAATGGAGGAGGGTCAGCCATGTTTGTGCGGTCCGACCCCCTCTCGTTAATCGATAGCAATTGGTCATATTCCATGAAGAACGTCAAAGTAGTAATAACGAACAAACTAAATAAATAAACCCCTACCTTGAGCATAGCTTGAACGGAGGTTCGTAGAATGAGGATTCATCATGGAATATCCGTCACAGGAAGAGGCGTCGCGGAAGGAGACGTCGCAGAAGGAGACATCGACCTCCGAGGAATCTGGCGTTCTTCGCGTTCTTCCCATTCATCGTGTTCTTCGACGAAGAGGATGAAGAAACTCAAGACTCCCGTAGAATTTTCTCCCAAAGATCTCAAAGCAACAAGACTCCAACAAAAATAAAAATAAGACACTTACTTATTTTATTAACACAACATAAGGTTTGAAATTCAAAAGTTTGAATTAAACCACAAAATTAAATTACACAAGTTGTCATAATTTATGAAGGGTTATGGAAGGTTAGGGAAGGTGAAAAGGTAGGGTTCGTGTGGACCCACCACCTTTATAACCTACAAATGGATGTTGGGTGGTTTTCCTCAACATCCACCCAATGCTTAATCCACTTAAAGTAAAAATAAAAATTGTTGCATAATTTTTATTTTACCTTCCACATAAATTAACAACTTCTCTCGTGTAAACACAACTCCGAAAATGGCTTTCCTAAGTAATTACCGGCGTTTTGAATCCATTGGTTCCCTCAGAATTCAATTCCGAGAACCGGTTCAAATGTTAGAAATTCTCGCTCGTTCGTTCACTGAACATACCCGAGCTATACTTTAGATAGAAATTCCGGGTACACCGGGCCTCGGAATCAAGTGCCTTCAGAAACTGCATTCTTGTAAAATCCCAAAGAAAATTAAGAAAAAAATTTCCTTGAATTTTACGGGTCATTAAATTTACTTTGATATTTAATATTTGAAAGAAGTTATAATTGTTTTTTCTTTCTATAATAGCTTCAAAAGTAATATTAATAACTGATATTAAGATTACTGAGAGTTAATGAATCTTTGGAGAAGTTATTTAAAAAGACAAAGTTTAATAACTGTGTTACTTTGATTGACTGGGTTTTATTTAAATTTATCGGGGAACCTTTTAAAGAATACTTTTTAAACATAATTTTTTATAGATATTCAATTCACCCTCCTCTTGAGTACCCAACTATGACCAACATTTGGTATTAGAGGATTTTTTCCCTATTAAGATTATGTTTTTGACCCTATTAAAATATGATTTTAGTTGTACTTTAATGATATGTAAATTTAGGTTAATTCTAAATTTATATCTCTTTCAAATTAATTCATTATAATAGATAATAGATTAGAAGGTGCTTCCACAAACAAACCACAATTCGTTAATAGTACCTATTAAGATAAATGGAAAATTAAAATTAAAATTCAATTAAAACTTATGAGTTTTTTAATCTGGTCTTCAATTATAGAAGTGTATATGATTCATGCTACTTATAGAATCACTTGGGATGACCATACCAATATTTTCTATAATAAAAACTGAAAATACATGAATTATTTATATTTCTCTTTAAGAGATGAGGAATTTAACATAATTTTTGCATGTAAAACTACCTATGAAATTTTGGATACCTTTTTTATTTCACTTGAAGTAAATTCTAATGTAAAAGAAATGATACTTAATAATTATATCATTAAATATGATAACTTTAAAATGAAACCCGATGAGCCTGTTTTTGACATGTATTTTAGGTTCAATGAAATTAGCATCACAAATATTTCTCTTGGAAGAGAAGTTAATACGAAATAATAGATTATAAGGATTCTCATATGTCTACCTGATAGATAAAGAGTAACCTCTGTCTGTATTAGAGAATCAGGAGACATCATCATGTTATTAGTAAAAGAACTCATTATAAAACTGATGATGTTTGAAGAGGAGTTGAAAGTCAACAAGGAAGAGGAGGATGAACAAAAAAGAAAATCATTTGCATTCAGGACCACAACAACTAAACACTAAATATCATGGAAAATTGGAAGTCTATGTAGAAAGTGATAGTAGCAAACGTTCATCACCTGATAGTGATAAAGATATGACTAAATTTTTAAAAAGGATTAAATGATTTTACCATAAGAAGAAAATATTTAAAAATACTAACATCAAGGGAATATATGATCAAAAGGGAAGCTGGAAGAAAGATTATAAAAGATGAGACAAGTCTGATGAGATAGTCTGCATTGAGTGTAAATGAAAGTGACAAATAAAGTTTGACTATCCCAATATCAAATAAAAAATGGAAATATGAAGACCAAGATAGAATGTATAAAAATCCAATAAAAGAAACATGGAGTTCTTATGATGATAGTTCATGTGACTTTGAATCATCAGATAATGAAAAAGATAACAAAGGAAATATGTGTTTTATGAAAAATATATATGAGGTAACCCTGGAATCTCTTGTAAACAAATCTTATTATTCTGAGAATGAGAGTGACTCTGAAAAAATGGATAATGATGAAAAGTTTGAATATTGTAATATGTATGAAGACACACGTAATGAAATAAAAGATAAATATAAATCTATAAATAAACAACATGCTCTTACCTCAACTGTTAAATTTGAACTAACAATAGAATGTGATAAAACTGATCAATTACTAAAAAATAAACTAAAATAATCTAATGAGCAAATAACAAATGATCCTGAAAGGTTAAAAAATGGTAAAGATACATTGGTACAAATTCTAGGTAAACAGATTGCTCATAAATATACCACTGGCATTGGTTATCAACCTAATAAAACAAATTTTGGAAAACTAAATTTTTTCCAAGTCAAGGACATACATCTTTTCTCTTAGTTCTGTAAATCCTTTAGGTTGTTCAAGTTATGAAAAACTCCATACTATTTCAATATTTTATGGACCAAATAGAGTGTATTTTTAAATTAATTTTCATAATTCTTATAGGATACCTATGAGGCAGATTTGGGTTCCTAAATCACTAGTCACTAATATTAATGGACCAAAATAGGTATGGGTACAAAAAACTGTGTTTATCGTACTATTTTTTAGAAAAGATGATTAAAGAGATCCTGTAAAATCTTATGGTACTTGTATAGTGGGTGTTCAAGACATATTATTGGAGAATATTCAGGCTTCAATAATTTAACAATAATTGAAGGAGGGAATGTCTACTTTGGTGAAAATTCCAAATAAAGACTATTTCCCTTGGCCAAATCGGTAACTCTAACTCAGTATTGATTTTCAAAGTACAATTTGTTGAAGGAATGAAATACAATCTTCTTAGTATTTCACAAATATGTGATGATGGATTTCATGTTATATTTGAAGATGATTCTTTCTATGTTTTTAATTCTAAAAATGAATTACTTTTTTCTACATTAAGAAATGAAAATTTATATTCTATTAACTTATATTCTTTAGTCTCCCAAAATTCTTCATGTTTAAGATTATTTCACTAAGAGTCATGGATTTGGAATAAGAGACTGGGACATTGTAATATTCACTCCATTATAAAGTTAAATAGAAAATGGTTATTCAAATACCTACCCAAACTTGAGTTTCAAATTATAATGTGTTTAATCTTTGTCAAAAGGAAAAGAAACACAAAATTTCCTTCAAACCAAATTACGAAGTGTCATCATATCAACCTCTCAAACTAGTTCACATGGATTTGTTTGGACCATCAAGAGTTTCTAGTTTAAATGGGATGAAATATGTTTATGTTATTATTGATGATTTTTCTAGATATACTTGGTATTTATTTTTATCTCACAAAAGTGGAGTATGCTCTCATTTTACCAAATATTCCACAACAGTAGAAAATCTTAGTGGACATAGAATTAAATCCATAAAAATTGATCCTGGATATGACTTTGAAAATAATGAGTTTGATTCCTTTTTCTCAAAAAATAGATATAGTCAAAAAAAATCTTCCCCTAGAACACCTCAACAGAATAGAGTTGTAGAAAGAAGAAATATAAACATTCAAGAGATTTCTAGAACTATAATTTGTGAATAGGAATTACATGTTTATTTTTAGGCTAAATTTGTAAATACAACATGCTATATTATCAATAGAGTGTTGATTGGACCTATTCTAAAAACAAATCCATTTGATTTATGGAACAATAGAAACCCCAAAGTTGGTAATTCAACATTTTCTGTTCCAAAGTCTGTATACATAATACTTATGAAAATATTGAAAACTTTTCATCAAAGACTGATGAAGGAATATTTTTTAGGATATTAAAACTTTAGTAAATCCTATTGAGTATATAACAAAAGAACTAAATGTGTAGAAGATATCTGTCTATTTAAAATTCGTTAGAACAGATCCACATGAGCCTAAGACCACTCTAGAAAATCTAGAGGATGATGTATCAAATATGGACATTAATTCAAAATCCTCTAACCATCCTGTGAAGGAATCTGCGAAAACATCTAATTATGAAAATTCTTTAGATTCAAGACATAATGAACCTTCCCCTATTAAAGAACCTGAAATCACATGTCCTTATTTTTCTAGAGTATTTAGAACTCTTAAGAACCATCCATTAGATGTTATTGTATGATATTTGGATAAAGGAACTCAAAGTAGAGCTTATCTTAGAAATTAGGTTGAACATCAAGTCTTCATGTCACAACTTGAACCTAAAAACATTAATGATGCAATCAATAATGAATTTTGGGTGATGAATATTCATGAAGAACATAATCAGTTTGAAAGGAACAAAGATTGGTATTTTTTTGATAGATCTAAAGACAAATTTACGATAGGCACAAAATGAGTGTCTAGAAATAAGGTCGATGAAGATGGTAATATATTTATAAAAAAGGCTAGATTAGTTGCACGAGGCTATAGTCAAGATGAAGTGATTGACTATGAAGAGACCATTGCACCAGTAGCTAGACTCAAAGCCATCAGAAAGATTATTTCTTATGCTGCTAATCTGAATTTCAAATTATATCAAATGGATGTTAAAATTGAATTCCTAAATGGTTATATAACTGAGGAGGTCATTGTTGAGAAACCCCCTGGTTTTACAAATACTCATTTTCCAAATCATATTTTCAAATTTTCAAATGTGTTATATAGTATAAAAGAAGATCCAATAGCTTAGTATGATTGATTAAGTACTTTTCATATTTCCAAATGTTTTACAAAAGGAATAATTGTTCCTATCATTTTTATGAAACTAATTTCCAATGATGTTTTAGTAGTTCAAATATATATAGATGACATTATCTTTGGATCTTCAAAAAAATTTATGTATTGAATTTTCTGAAATGATCCTAAATGAATTTGAAATGAGTTTAATGGGTGACCTTAAATTCTTTCATGGATTTCAAATCTTTCAAAATAATGGTGGCATTATTTTAAATAAAAGAAATTATTATAAAGATCTTCAAAAACGATTTGGTTTGGATATAACTAAATCTAGTGACACTATAATGACTAGTACATGTATGTTGGATCTTGATGAAGATTGAAATATGCTTATCAAACCACTTATAGAGGAATTATTGGAAGGCTTGTCTACCTAATTGCTAGCTAACCTGACATTATGTTTAGTGAATGTATGTGTGCTGGTTTTCAAGAAAACCCTAAGGAATATGATTAATATGATGTTAAAAGAATCTTAAAATACCTCAAGCATAAACCCAATCTAGGACTTTTCTATCCCAAAGGATAATCATTTGAGCTAGTGAGTTATTCTGATGCTAGCTTCGGTGTTTTTATGTTAGATAGAAAAAAGCACCTTTGGAACATGTCACTTTTTAGGAAGGTCACTAGTATCATGGTGTAGTAAGAAACAAAACTCGGTTGCATTATCTATTTTTGTAGATGAATACATAGCTACTAGTAGTTGTTATGCCCACATTTTTTGGATGAATTAAAGATTACTAGATTATGAATATCAATTCATGAATGTATCTATAAATTGTGACAATACAAGTTTTATTAACATCTCCAAAAATCATGTTTCACACATTTGGACAAAACATATTGATGTAAGAAATCACTTTTTGAGAGATAATTATCAAAAAGTAGACATCAGTTTGGAATTCATTGGAACTGAATATCAGATTGATTATATATTCAGCAAACCATTAAATTATGAAAGGATATATTTCATCATATATGAATTGGGAATGATAAATCCTAAGTAGTAAGTATATTGTTTGAATGTTTATGGTTTCAAAAGTCACTATCATACAGTTCTATGATTTTACAGTCTAAATAATTTATGTTTCATGTTTATGGTCTCACTGTTACTATCTGGCACTTACTATCTCAAACAATACAGTCACACATCATATAAATCACATAGTTACGGTCTCACCATGAAATCTTGTTACAGTCTCACCCTAATAGTTGATTATCGTATCACCGTAAAGACATGTTTTTGTTTTATCTATATATTATAACTCGTTTCATGGTAATTAATTATTTTACTCTTTTACATTCCCACATTTTTGATCTCATGACGCTTGATATCGCTATATCATAAAATGATAGTTGTTTCACTTCTTTCTTTAGTCGAGCTCTCTTCTCTCAAACCTTAATCCCTCTCTCAACCCTTCGGTTTTATCTTACTCTCTCTCTATAGAACCTTTGTTGAATTCCCCAGATGAAACACCAATCGTCATCAACTTCTGAGAAGTGAAGATCAAAGAAAAAGATAAAAATAGTGCCGAAGTTAGAACGCGACGGTCCTTTGAATACGAATCTGTTAGAAAGAATAGTGCTACTCAAAAATAAGACAAACCTTAGGTGGTTTTTATCAAGTGAGTATTTTGTATTGAAAATTACATAGAGATCAAGGATGGCTAGATCAGTTCACAAAGGAGGATATGCCCATTTAACCGAATCTATTGTCACATTTTTATCAATATATTCAATTATCTTTTGATACAGAAGGTGGATATATTGTGAGAAGCTGGAAAAATGGCCAGAGAGCTACCTTTTCATATAGGTTATGGGATGCATGCCTTAGGATACCTCATAAGGGTATTTTTTAGGACTACTAGAGAGGTTCTCCACCTCTAACTGAGTTCTCTGTTTTTGAAGAATCATTTGGGATATTAATAAGAAATGAAACAAAGTGAAGTTCCATTTCTGTTGAGTTAGATTGTGAAACTAGGCTTCTGTTAAAATGTGTTCAGAATCTGATTAGCCCCAGAAAATGCCACTTTTCTATAATCATGTATTTGGATGTATTTTTGATACACTTTTTTAAAAATGGACATAAGATCAACCTATGAAAATATGTTATACTCCATATGTGGGAGTTGATCAAAAAAACCTCCCTATTCTATTCAAGGCTTATCTCAGCTATGCTTTATGCCAAATGGTTGGTTGGACCAAATGAAGAAGCTATTAAGGACCATGAATTCTGTCATTCAAAAGTTACTGAAAAGGGAATGAAAATAAGTTGGAATCCATGGAGAAAATCATGGGTGGAAGATAACGATAGGGTTTGTGAAAAGTTTAATCTAGTGGAACACTCTTCGAGACCTAAGGAAATTTCTAATAATGGTATGGAACTAGATTAGATTGTTGATTATTTTGATGAGGAATAAGATAATGGGGATGTTGTACATATAGGGAAAAGTGTTTCGGAAGAGAAATTTTGTGATCCTGTTCTCCCAGACTTAATTGAGAAAGAAATTCCTGAACCTAAAGAAGTTTCTAATTTTCAAGAAAAACCTACTACAGAAGAAGAATTTTTTTCTATGGTAAGTGAAATAGATATTTTAGAAGAGAATATAGAATAAGATATTTCCATTTTTCAAAAATCTATTCTGGAGGAACTCCCAGAGGAACAATATGATCTTGAAATTATTCCATCTGTTGAAGAGAGATCGGAGCAGTCCTCTCTGTTGGATAAAAAGGAAATGGGTGCGGCTATTGGGGTTGAAATCTTGGAAATAGATCAAGGTTCTAAATTTATCGGTCCCGAGGAATATGCACCTGTTGAGGGGGAGCATCCCCCTAGTCTGGAAAGTGTTGAAGTGCCTAATCTAGTTGATTAAATATCTATGGATACATGGTATAAATTCCCTAGTTATTTTGAGGTGAATATCTGCCAGGAAGCCATAGTTAAATAAATCAGTGTTTCTATTGTGTTTCAATTAAACAAGTATTGGATCTTGATGTTATAGTTATAAAGGAACCTGATCTTGTCTCAGCTCTTATTTCTGATCCTTCCCAAGAACCTCCAAACATGGTGAGTAAAGATGATTTGAATGAATATGAAGCTACCCTATTGGATGGAGTTCAAAAACTAATGAATACCCAACTAGCTCCTATAGCCAATTTAAGTGAAATAGATGCTGCCTTATTGTTAAAAAAGATCATATGGAAGATTCATCCCAAGATTATTCATGAGATTAAAGAAGTTATAGTTGAGAACAAATAACTCAGTGATGAAATAAATACTCTTAGAGGTATGGTTGAAGAAATGCAGAGATTGATGAACTCAAGACCAGAACCTGTTTCTCATCCTATTGAGGATGTTGTTAGTCAGATTCCACAACAATTTGACTCCATGATTCTACCTAATCTAAACTAATTGGATGACATGGTAGAATAAATAAATAAGATTTTTTTTAAGAAATGCATGATCATGTTATTGGTCTTAACATGTTGACTAATGAGTATAAGGGTTGTCTCAAGAAAGTTCTAAATCAACTAAAGTTCCCTACATCAGTTGTTACTAATTCTTGTGCCTCAGGAAAATCCTCCCAATCATCTTGGGACAGTTATATTCTCAGAATAGATGTCAAAGAATAACTTTAGGCTACGCTCAGTGGATTTGACAAAGATTTTATATCTGAAGTTATCAAGAACAATGATAGAGTTCTTGATTTGGTGAGAATTAATTCCAAAATAGAAAATGATTCTCAAGAAGAGATTACTAAAAAGGTAGATTAATACTTCAATATGATCTTATCAAAGCATAACATGACCAACCAGTTCAAGTACCTTATAGAGAATATGAAAATCCCTCATGTCACTCTCAATTTCAAAACTCAAGTCCAGAAGCTCAAATATTTCAATCCTATGTTGGATAAGTTTATGGAGTACTGATATTGTGGATCTTGTATATGTACCCATAAGATCTAGTTTACCTACCTTCTCATATTATGCCCTTGATGTTATATCTATTTCTATCTCTCAGGCTCTGAGTCAGATCAGACTGGTTATCCATGATCAACATTTTCCTCAATCTTCCACTGCACCTACCCTGGCCCCTTCTGTTTTTTAAGACCTCCCTTTACCTTATTTATAAATGGGATAAATTCCTTCTTCAACATCCACCTATGAACCTATGGATTCTTTTTCTGATGTTTCTTCCAAGAGAAAAGAGAAGACAAGCCAGTGTTGAAGTAAAGTGACTACTATATTTTGATTGGGATTATTTATGTACTCTTGTTTCTTACTATTTGTAATTACACATTTTTATCTAGTGCAATGTGAAATCTTCTTATCTATACTCTTATTTACCTATTTACTCTTTTTGATATTCCCAAAGGTGGAAAAATATTTCTTCTATATTCACACTAAGGAAGAAGCACATTAATTATGAAAAAATATCCCACTCATAGGATTTTTGATCATCAAAAAGGGGGATATAGTTTTCCTCATCATGTGTTAATCATGATTTTAATGATCACAAATCCTTTATATTTTTTAATGCAGGTTAATCATGTTTAATCTATCTAAAATCATGTGTACAGATGATTATTTTCATTATGCATTAAATAAACCTATCCATGATATAAAGAGTTATGTTTAATGATTGTAAAATATTTTGAGTTTGTGTTATAATGGATTTCCATGATAAATTATTAAGTCTAATCCATTCTATGAATATCACTATTTAATTCTATGTATATATATTTGGATAAGTCTATGAAACCATGAGTCTACCACCAATTAGTTTTTTCGAGAAAAGGATATGGACACTATGATCCAGACACTGTGACCATCCAGACACTATCACCCAGAAACTGTAACCCAAACACTGTTACCGTCCCGACATCGTGACCATCCATACACTGCGACCATCCATACACTGTGACCATCGATACACCATGACCATCTAGACACCATGACCATCTGGACACCATGACCAGACACTGTGATCAAACATCGTATCTATGCAACCAGTTCCTCATCCCTATACAACTATGCTATCATGGTTGTCCCATCATGACAGTGAAACTATTTCATAATCTGTTATTTAATATAAACTTTAATGGTTATATTTGAATCTTTTAAATGAAGTGACATAGTTAATGTTTCTTTTTAGACATGTCACCTCATAGTACGAGGTATGAGGTGAAAAATAAATGCATCATGTCAACTCCAACACATGCACTCCAAGATTAAAAAAACAACTTGGCTATAAACTAAGAAGAGGTCATAGAGAAACAAGTGTGTGCACGATAACAAAGAAGCATGAGAATTATTTAAAGAAGAACCGACACTTTCAAATTGACCCTGCTGAAGAACACAAGAAGCATACACGAATCCTGAAGTCGAGAACACTTTTTTCACTATCAACTTCATGAATAACATGAGCCGAATCTAGATGTCTTGTGATACTCTGTCTTCAACAAGATGACTCGATTCCTACATATTCTTCATCCTAGATGTCTAGAGCTGCATAGACTAACACTTAGTGCACTTGAAACCTTATCACATCATCTTTTCTATCTTGTGTATTGTTTTTTAGCTTTTGAGAAGTGTGTGTGTGTGTTTGTCTGTATAAAAACACACATTGTATCCTACATAAAACAAAATGATACAAGATATCCATTCACATAAATCCTTTTAAAACTTTTTATTCCCATAGATTACAATGGAAGAAGTCCCTATGTTACCTAAAAAAGTTCATACCCACGAAGAACTATTTAAGAGGTCCTCTGACCTGGACAGTCCTGTGTACTGTTGTTTACCCTGATCCATGATGTGGATCATGTTTATTAATATGAACACTTTGGTGGTAGCTGACCACAAACTGGAACGGATTAGGTATCATCTTGAGACTGAACCACTTTTTTTATATTCGCTGTGTTTTTTAGTTTATTTTACCCTATTTTACTATATAATTCATAAATCACTAAATTTACTGAGACATTAAATCATGGAAATAATTTATAATAGTTTTTTCTTATTATAATAGATTTAAAAGTAATAATAATAATTTATATTGTGATTAATGATAATTAATCAATCTTTAGAGAAGTTATTTAAATAGTCAAACATCATAACAGTAATACTTTGATTAACAAGGCTGTATTTAAATTTATTGGGGAACCATTTTAAGAATACTTTTTAAGTATAAATTTTAATAGATCTCAATTCACCCACCTATTAAGTACTATACTTTTACCAATACTTATGATTCATGAATCGTTCTGGAAGATAACTTCCTTTCCATCATTAAATAGTTTTCTGACATTCAGTATGAGGTGATTGAGCTCCTTAATATATAAAACTTCTTCTAATTTTAGTTTTTGATCTTCAATCTGAGTAGTTCTTATTCCTATAAATTTTAATAAACAATAATGTTAAAATGTAACTAATAATCGTTTACATTCTTCAGCAACATTCAATATCATTATATCACTTGTCATATATGAGGTGAACACACTATCCATAATACATGATTTGTTTCTATAGCTAATTTTTAGAGCTTTCTCAACATCAAATTCTTTTTCAATAAAATTATTCTATATGTAGAACTTTTGTTTTTTAGAATAATAAACTTGCCCTAAAATAGTTATGATACATTCTACATAAAATTTTCTCATTTGGTCAAGGCTTCAAAAATACCATGTATACTACCAATTTTTTTGGGCTTTATATCTTCTTGTATCATTTAATTTCTTTCTGACTATTGCTTAGAAAATTTTATAACTCTTCTTCTATTGATGCTCCACCTAAATTCATGAAAACATCCATAGAGAGATACTTTTTGAACACAATTATAATATTTTTAATCATATATACCACATAATCGATTGTATCCACTAAATATCGATCATCTATTGAAAAAACTAATCCTTACATGTAATAAATTTGTCTATGTTAATATATCACTATATATAAGGATATTCATTTCATGGGAAATATTTTTTATGAAGGTTATTATCAATATTAATTGAATCGGTAGATTTCCCACATACTTTCCCAACCAATGTTTTTTAAATATTTTTTCTAACAAATAAATGGTGTGGATAATCAAATTAAATTTTTGGTTTTGTGGATATAAATGACACATGATTCTTAGAATGGATTTTTGTAGTATCTTGAGATGATTCATCCTTTATATATAAATCCTTTTTGAAATTTTATCTCAACTCTTTTCAGACACATTAAACCTAAACATGTATTAATTTAGATTTACAATCCTCATCTTCATCATCAATGATTCTAATTCTAATATTTTATATCATATTTAATTGTTCAAAAACATTTAGTTTGAGTTTTTTCATATCCTTGGCATAATCATATTCATATTTAAAGTCATATTTTCCTCCATTATTATTATTTACCCTTTTTTGTATTCAACATTTTTTCACATTCTTTATTTTTTTGATCAATACATGCAAGGAGTTCTAATATCAGATGATACTCTATGTAAGTTTCTTCACCTTATTCTTCTTCCATGATTGAAGTATATTTATTCATTTCAATATTAGAAAATAAATTTGTAAAATTATCTATATTTTCGTTCTGTGGAGAATTTTCACAAGTAGAGTCATATTCAACTTTATTACTCAGCATTCTTCTTTGGTTATTCCATGTGAAAATTTCATTCTTCTAGTGGATTTCCCATATTATTTAGAAATATTTCTTCACATATCCCACTAATGTTTTTATACATAATATTATACATATTCTCTAATATTATACGTATGTTATTTCATAGAAAAATATTCAATTATTTCACACATGATACATTTTATTAGGATTTTTTAGTTTTAACATTCCTCTACCTTTTTGATAGTTTTTTGATATAATATAAAAGTTTCATTCATTTTACTTAGCACTAACTTTATTATCATCAGATTCACTGAGTTCCATTATCCCATGTTCGAGTTCTAGAATATTTGTCTTTATTATAGCCTCAAAGGTCATCTATTCCTTGATATTATTCTTCAATACTAGAATTTTCCTTATCTCAAAATAAATAATATGTTTCTGTAATTCCTCATGATAAATATCTTTGTTATCAACTACAAGATTTATTTCGGAGTCAAACCTGTCAAGAATGTTTCTCATGCATTTTTAAATAATAGTAGAATATTAGAAGACATATCTGAATCCTCTCATTTTGTAGAAAATTTCATTAACTATAGTGAATATTAAATTATTAGTTTCTTTATTTATTATTCAGATATCTTCGAACATACTTTTCTATATTTTTAAATTTATTCCTTCACTTTGGTGATTCCCTCAAAGATTCAATCATGTTTTTTCAAATGATTATTTAGTTTTCCTGATACACATAAACTTCATAAAATATTAATATGAAAATTATATAAAATAGAATTAATGTCTTTTACATCAACCTTATTAATTATTTTATTAAAAAATTTCAAAGGATACTCTTTCACAAAAAAAGAAAACCCAACATTGACTGCAGTAATTACCTCTCAAACAAGAGATAGAAGATAGATCATCATTTTATTTTTTATTCCATGTTAATTTTTTCCATCAATAGTTGGAATACATATATTGTTCACATAGTTGAAATTTTCATTATAAGGATCGGATAGGGTAGTTTTGGCTCTAATAACTATCTAGGATCCTAATGATCATGAGAACCAATGAGAGGGGGGTTGATTAAGTTGTTGAATTTTAAGATTTATATTCTCTAAAATTAACCCCTGTAAGTTTTTATATTTTTTATCCAAATTATCTTTTTATAATAATATCACAATCATGAAGTTATACGAATGTAATGAAATGCATGAACGAATAACATTTTTTAACCATGGTATGGGAAAATACATCATTTACATGTTGATTCCCATCAATCCATAAACATTAATTATTAATAAGAGGGAAAACACTTGATCCAAACTCCCATTAGACTCTATATATCTTCTAATTATGATTTTACTAACTCCCGTAAATTAAAAATGGATTTTTTATTTTTTAATGAAAAAACAATATTGAACATATTTTCTTCACTTGTCATTGAATGTTTGTTTGGATATATATCAACCCAATTTCATCCATCCTAAGACTTAATATCTAATGAACCTTGAATTCTTCTAGTATAATCTATCTCATATGCCTCATTAACACTACAACTCTTATATAATCTCTATCAGATGGAAGAATCATGCTCTTTTAATGTGTTTCGAATCTCTGTTTAATTCCTATAAACGTTACATTGACCAACACCACGACCCAGTATGCCCCTTTCAAGTTACTATATATGAAACCATTATTTCGTGTATCATAAATATGAATTTGATAATATTAATTAGAACCTACATCTAGAAAATCTTCTGACTACACCTTTTTTGGGGTTTATTAACATCAACAGAAACACAATTAGGCCAGAAGATCGTACTTTAATAAAAATGTTACCATGTTGGCTTATTTTACATAAGACCAGTGATAATTATTACAATATGAACTTCTCTTTATATAAGCATGATCAAATTAGAAATATTGTAAACCCAAATTCACTTTCCCACTAAAATGAAATTCACTTGTTTGTCAATTCAACTTGAAAATTTATAAAATTTTTGAAAGCTTAATGAATTATCCATAATCTATAGTCTTCTTCAATGTAACTTAACATCATCTTTATGGAAATTATTTGATCTTCCTAATCTTACTAGTTAACAACCCAATAAGAAAAATGTTATCCCAGCACCATGACACTACAAAATTACTTTACAATTTTTTTTAATGTATCATAGAACTCTGTCCAATAATGTTTTCTCAGTGAATTTATAAGAAATTATCGGAATGATTCTTTCAATATGGTCACTATTCCTATGATTATATTAAAATTTCACACCCATAATCTTTTTATTTTCATTGGACTAAATAAACGTATTTCCAATGAATCATAATTTCTCTATATGGTCACTTTTTCTCGACTCAATATTTATACAACACAAGGTTGAAATTCTCAGAATCATTCTTCTAGAAACATTGTTAATTTTGGTAAATGTTGGTTCATCCAATGATTTTTTTCCAAATGATATTTTTATAATAGACTTCATCAAATAGACATGAACTAATTTAATCATAACTCAACCACTATTGGTAGATGGGGTCTCTAGAGAGGTCATTCTCTCCATATAGAATAATGCATTTATACTTCTCTTACTCCCATCCCCTAGGGATTCTAGCCCCAAGGTCTGAAATCTCATGGTATAATATTATCCCTAATTGTTTGGAATTCACACGTGATTGGGGTGAAAGCGAAGGGTTTATTCATTTCCCTAAATAACAGAATATATCATTTTTTATTGTTTCCATTATTGAACCCAATAAGGATGCTATTAGATTCCTTTTAGGGAAAGGAAAATAGGGTTTCATCTCTACATGAATTGGACTTCAGATAATTTTCATATATGTATTTACTGAAAGAAAAACATCAAATTAGTTGTTGTGAGCCTGATGACTCGGTGTATCAATACCATGATCTCTTGGGTTGGGGGAGAGGTATTTTTATCTTTCGTTTACTTTATAAATAAGGTGTATGGGAGACTGGATATTTGGTGTTTTATGGGATCCATTCAAGATGAAACCTTCTTTGACTTTTGGGTGGTCATTTGAACAAAATTGTGGATCTTTCAACGAAGAGGGGGGATACATGATATCTAATAGTGGAATAAAAGACTTCCTTGAATTCATGTCTTCGGAGGGACTGCTGGACTTGGGGTTCAAAGGTAACAAGTTCACATGGTGAAATAATCAAAGGGGATAAAATCACATATGGATCTAGATTTATATTTGTATAGCTATTTTTCAAGGATTGGACTCCATTTGTCAAACAAAAGTCACTCACATGTATCTATATCTTTCGGAAAATGCTCTGTTTCTCATGGATTTTAGAAGGTAATTCAAGGTGAATCATGCTTTCCAAAACTCGAATATATGGCATCAAGAAGATGATTTCCGGTAGAGAGTGAAACGTTCGTGGGATTTTGAAAAAGATAATAGTTCATGGAGTGAGAATTAAAATCATTTAAAATGACTTTTGATGTATATTTTAGAGTGGTAGGATAATATATCAAGCAAAAATATGAGTGTTGAGAGTATTAAGGTATATATTGAAAGGAAGGAGGAGGATCTTCAAAGTGGCTGGGATGGGAGAAGGTTTACTGTGCTTTGTGATAAGAAAATTCATAATTATGATAAACTATTAAAATAGAGAGGGACTAAAAATAGAGGTCATTGGTGAGATTAATTAAGGAGGGAAAAAACAATAGTTTTTTATTTCATGCATGCTTGAGGAGAAGTGCTTCAGAATCTCAATTTTAGACTTGGAAATAGGTCCTTCACTTCTGATGTTGAGATTCTATTTTTTTTTAGTTTTGGAGCACATTAAGGGCCTCTTGGCTGAGGTGGTTTCTTCTAGGTTTGAGAGCAACCTATGTGGCGAAGCAGATGAATGTTTTTTGTGGTTCATCCCCCTACTATTGGAGAGTGATGACAATGATATGGTGACAACTATCCTAAAAGAGGAGTAAATGAAGGGAATGGTTCTTGTGATTCCTTAGGACAGTGCCCCTAGACTAGATCGGTTTCCTGGTGCCTTCTTTGTGTCTTATTGGGACCTTGTTATCCATCATGTCGTATAGGTATTTCAGGATATATTTTATGGTGGTCTCTCTACTAAAAGTGTGTGGTCTTCCTGGGTGGATCTTATTCTGATGGTCAAGGAACCCACTAGGATCAATCAGTACAGACCCATCTTCATTTGTAATGTTTCATATAAAATTTTTACTGATCTTATTGAGATAAGGCTATGTGGGGTTATACATAGGCTTTTGTCTCATGATAAAAATAGGGTTTTCAAGGGTTGGAGCATCCAAGGGGTGGTTGGAATTTCTAATGTTCGGGTTAAAGATATTAATAAAAAATTAATTGGCTCAAATGTGATATTTCAGGTTGATATGAATAAATATTACTAAATGTTTGAATGGAGTTTCATCCTTAGTGTGATGATGATGTTTGGGTTGGAAGAATGGTTATCAGATCTTTGATTCAGATTCTTCTCTTCTCCATAGATCTCAATATCCCTTAAATGGAAATGTTTTTTATTATATAAAACTATACATGGAGTTCATCATTGGGACCCTCTATCCCCAATCTTTTTCATCTTTTCATGGGATTCTTTTTCTAGAAATATATAAAAAGGTACATAGGGAAAAAATTCTGCTTCCATACTAAGGCTGGAATGATATGAAAGGAGTCTTACACCTGATGTTTATAGATGATATTCTGATCTTCATGAATGGTTGATGAATGTCATTTCCTGGACTCATGGAGATTATTTATGAATATGATCAGTTGAGTGGACATAATATTAATTCAATGAAGATTCGTGTGTGTATTTATAATAAGTGTCCAGGAAGGCATTGTAGGAATATTCAAGAGATTCTGGGTTTTTCTAGGAAGCAGATGATGATGATGTGTCCCAGGGTTCCACATTCATCTAGTCACATTCAGAAACACCTCTTCATGGATAAAAATAATTGGATTTTGGGGTAGGATTATTAATTGTAATAGAAGATTTAGTTATTACATAGGGTGGGTAGACTTGATCAACAATATTCTTTCATCCATCCTGATGTATGTTTTTTTGGTTGTCCAGCATCTAAAAGGAACTATTTGAAGGATATAGAAAACATTGAATGTGTTCCTAGGGGATGCCAATTTTATGGGCCACTACTACAGGGCATCGTGGATTTTGTTTGTGAGACTAGCTTTGTAAGGTGGAGCGAGACTATGTGATCTCACAGAATCCATACAGAGCATGCAAGAATGACTTTCATGAGATATTATTTCAAGTGTTTACTTGTGGGCATCTTTTTTCAAAGAACAGTATGGTGAGAAATGGAATTCTGGACAATGTAATACCCGCTTGTCCTATCTTGTGAGGTTCAGTCTTCCCAATTTATAGGAACTATAAAACTCATCATGGTGTATTGTGGGGAAAGGTGATATCGGTTTTTTTGAAGGAAAATTGTTCAGGTATCAGCCTTTTTCCCACGATGCCCAACACAATATATTTCCTTCAGAGAAAATAGCTATCACCCAATTCTGATTCAAATGGTTCGTAATCTGAGTTAGAGGCTTGTGTATGATAGAATTATCATTAATTTAGAGTTATATTAATGCTACATCACATGATAGAGTTTCATAAATTTCATTACTTAGGAGCATAATAAGATGTTACATGTACCAGGTTCCCCCGATGTGTGGTATTCAAAGATCTGGTGCAAGGATTTACCAATTAAGATAAAATTTAAGGTCTGGTTCATTAGGAATGATGAATTTCAGATAGAGGAGAATATTCAATGTAAGGGAATTCAAAGGTCTTCTCTCTACTCATGTTTTTATTAACCACAGATGGAATCTTCAGTGAACCTATTTTTCCAGAGTTAGTAGGTGGAAAGCCTTTGGTATCTATTCACTCCTCATCCTTGCTTAAACTCAAATAAGTTGTCTTTTTAAGTATTTATGGCTTCCTAGTTTCATGGTTTGGATAGTAGGGTTATGGAACACAAAGTCCTTATGGTGATTTTCTCTTCCATTTACTGTGTCATTTGGGAGGCTCAAAATCAGTCCTGGATGTATTCGTATTTTCTGGTCTCCTTCCTTAGGATAAATTTGTGGGCTCTTATTAGTGAATTAGGTTTTCTTCTAAAATTTGGAAAATTGATGTTGGTTTGTCTTCTCCTCAGTCGGCCTCATGTTAATGGTAGACCTAGTGGTAGATGGATCTGATGGAGTCCTCCTATCAGCGATTTAGTGCTCACTATGGACATATATCTTATAAACGGACTCATGAGAGGAGGAGGGGTGCATAAAGACTATGTCCAACTGGTTTAGGTGTCATAGAGTTCATTTTTTGGTCTAGTTACTCCTTGGGGAAGAGGCAGGAATGTTGTATACAATCCTCATGGTTTTCAATAGTTTTGGCCTTCAAGTGTCTAAGGTTATGTTAGATTCATAGGTTCTATTTAGAATTGTTAAGGGTTTTTATGAGGTTCCTTGGGAACTAGTTTATATAATCAGGAGATGCTCACTAGAGGCATGACATAGTCACCTTTTCCACCATATTTGGAGGGTGGTGAGCATTTTTGCAGATGTTCTTGCTCGAATTTGGAGGGTGTAGGGGGAGTTAATTATTTATGATATATTGGGTGAGATTCCATTGGAGTGCATGGAATTTATTCAAGGGGATACCAATGGAATGAACCAATTTTCCCCTAGAGCATTCCTTGGTTTTCTCTATTGGTTTTTTGACCACCCACCCCCCCCCCTAAATAATAAAATAAAAAACAAGTTTCAGTTAGTATATAAAATCACTAGAAAATGATCATAATTTTTTTTATAATTACGCCACCAAATTACCATACCCTTTAGGGAACCTTATTCTACTTATAGTAATTTCAACACCCATTATTAGAATTAACGGATACTATTGTCCAACCATGATTCTAGATAATGCACCCTTTCCTTTAATGTGAATGCAGAATGTGAATGACACATAAACACTAGATCACACATGATCTCTAAATCATTGTTCTCATAATAAAACTCCAAAATTCATATATATTTTTTGGTTCATTTCAAACGGTGAAATATATGTGCTAAAATTCCACCACATCTACTGATAATAAAAAACCTCACTAATGAAATTATCTACCACCACAATTTTTTTTCACTCCAATCAAATAAGTTGTTATAGGCTCGAACATAATGGATGTAAGACACTATAAAACATTATACAATAAAATGAATGAATGGATATATTTTTCAAACAAAAAAATTAAAATTTTAGAGGGTCCCAAACCATTAATACTACCAAATCATTTTGAAACTACTTATTAATTCATGAGATGTTCTCCCTCAGTTTTAGTTCAAACTGGGGTGGAATCAATAAAAGCTATCAAAAAGAATTATGGTTCACATAGTCAAATTATGGTGTCCATTACTCCCAGAAACATAAATAAAACCTTTGAGATATCCTTAAAAATTCTCCAATTCTACCCATAGAGTAGCTTTCATACAAAATTGAAGATGTTACCATCCAAAAAAAGATCAATCTATAGTAACCATTACTTGAAGGGGTTATAGTAAAAATATTATAGACTTTCATATAATATGCATACTAATACTTACCATCCTTATATACATATCTCAGATATATAATAAATAGTACGATATATTAGTACAACCTCTTAATCAAGACAATATTAAATTTCTATCAATGAAGGTAACACTTGTTAATCCTACAAGATAATGTTCACAAGTTCAAATTCAACCACGAGTAACTAGTCTACCAAATTTTACATATCTTGAGAAGACAAAATAACTAACTAGTTGATGAGTAGTTGTAATCCCATAAAATTTCTTCCTCACTAGAGATAAAATTATTACATTTAGCATCGATGTTCAAAGTATTTCCACCATTAATATGATTCCTTGGTCATAAAACTCTGTCTGGGAGCTCTAATTTAATCAACATCCCTCAAAAAATAACATTTTAAGGGAGAATGGATCATCCCGATAGTAATGAGTATGATTTTATATGAGAAATACAAAGTCATACCTCATATATTTATTTGAAACCACTAGATTAAATTCATATTTCATGTGAAACCTTCAACTACATGATTATCAGTCAAACTGACTTCTATAATGAGTACATATATCATGAACTAAGACACCATGCCATGTTAGGGTTGGGTATACACCATATGTCCTAGGTGTAATCCCATGTAATTTATTGAAATCTATTTTCTTAAATTAAGTTGTAGTTTGACCTAGTGTGTATCTCAGATGACCCCTCTTAGTTTCCATATTTCATATTCAAGGAATGACCCAATGAGTAACTCTTCTTGGACGAGTTCCATCAGTATTAGAGTATCTAATTGAGTGAGTTCTCTTGGTGGAGTGTAACCTTATGACACTCTTGTATAATACTAAATTTGTAGGGAGGAAGTGACCTCACCTAGAGAATTGGTGTCTATATTTGAGAATACCTGGGTTATTTTTGTTATTATTATCTCCCATATTCTGAATGAAATTTTTTCATGATGATGATGTTAAAATACTATTTGATGCTTTATGTTTTTCAATATCAAGGTTTCATATTGGTTATGTTTATACTCAACCAAAAATTTCGTCTTACCTCAAATTTCATGTCTTCCACAAACAATATGATTTTTGATGGATTCCATGGAGGGATGAGACATGATAGAGCTTAGTCTTGTGAGATAGACCTCATATAGATCTGAGAGTTTCTTTTGGGTAGAATCCCACTAATATTTAGTAGGTTGGGATCTTTTTCAATTTTAATGGGATTTTCCCCCTTTATACTTATATTGTACTACTAGTTATACTCTGGTGTGAGATAGATGATATAAATGAATTTATAGTATTATTTTTAGCTTTCTGTATTATACTAGTGTTTGGATATGTGTGAACATGAAAAGGCACACTAGGTTAATTCCTCTCATGTGTTTTATATTACTACTCAACACTTGTCACCATACCCAATCCAGTTAATGGTGTTTTGGGGTGTCATTCATTACTCACTTCTATCCAAGTGGCCCCCGGTGTGTTGGTTCATGACAACCTAAACAGAGTGGCAATTATATTTCACAACATTATCAGTCTACACCTACTCCTAAACCACAAAATCCCCAACTAAAATTCATCTTTAGAATGTATATACTATAGTAGGTAATAATATAATAAAAATTATTCAATAAACATACAGATCCATTTTTGGAAATGCATTAGATTCCCATAAGAAAAGAACTTGTTTTTATAAAAACTAGGTACATCATATCCTAGATAATCTAAACTACTATAACACAGTCGAATTCTATAAAATATAAAGGGAATGTAAGAAAGAACAACCCAAAATAAACCGAGACATAAAAAATCCCACATAAAATGATCAAACTCATGAGAACCAATTTCTAATTGGGATGAGTAAGTGGTCTATTGACAAACCTAATCACGATCATATCCATATTTCCCAAGAAATGGTTGAACATAATTTAATCCCAATCAATACATCACGTCAAGGAATAGAACATCCATATCAAGAGATCATAATATAATCGCTAATAAATAGTACCCCAATTAGTTTGAATAAGCATATTGTAATGATCCAATAAACCATAAAGTGTAACTAAAATGTAAGAATCATTACCCATTGAGTAGGTTTCTATACTTGGATGGAATAATAAATCTCATAATCAAAAAAATCATCTAGTATTTAAGGGTTAATATTTCCCTATAATCTCATGAAACATTAATCACTAGAGTGATTATACCACGTGTAGATTATAGGTAGTATTTTATAAATTATTCAGAAATTATATCTACTCTATAAATGAAAATTTTACTACACACAAACAATGAATGATCTTCCATTTTCTCATGGGGAATTAGATAACTCCCAATCAGTATCTGAATTTGTTTTTCATTACTTTACTTATTAAGGGAAAATAATGATCATTATATAAACAAGAATAGGCATATCAAGATCCTACCTATGAATAATATCTAGTTATAAATGGGTAGAAGACATTATATAGAAGAATTAACCCATGAATAATAAATTATATCCAAGTGAGATGAAAAAAAGAAGGTCATGGAAGATCATGATTGTTCTCCATGATTCATCTACTATATTACATATAACCTATAAACGAATCCTTATATTTTTATGTAGTCTAATTTGTTATAAGAATCTTCGATAATAGGTATGATTGTTTCTTAAACTATGATGGTATCAATAGAATCCCTAGTGTAATAACTAATCTCAAGAACACCTTACCATGAATTCAATACTTCCAAATGAAACATCACAAAAAATTAACTCAATACTCCATTCCTAAGACACAAATTAATATGACAGAACTATAACATTAACTGGACCATTGAGACCACATTAGGAGCTATGGTAAGTCAAGTGTCCCTCACTAAGACAACTTTAAAGGGGTTAGGGGATCGATTCTAAAACAAAGACGACATAACATACATAAGAGGCTTATGCATACAATTACTTAAAAAATCAATCCTTATCTAGTAAAAATTAATAATCAAAATTAGAAATAAATATGTATATATATATATTTATATATATATATTCAACTAAAACGTATAATAATGAATACATGGCCCAAACACTATCTAGTAATATTATTTAAAAGATAAAACTGAAAATTTGTAAAGATGAAAATGAAAAAACCATCATCATTATATTTACTCTAGGAATCGGATGACACCTCGTTCTATTAGTTATATTTAAATTTACACACCCATAAAATATCTACAACCACATACTAATTTCATATACAATGAATCATCTCCATCAACACTACAATCAATCCATCTGTTAGAGTCATATACTAATTTTTCAACATCTATATGAACACAAAAATTGTTGAAATAAGTCCCATGCATGGGTGAATATAAATATACCAACTATAACACTTTAAAAATACACAGTTAAAGACAAATTAACAAGTTATGAAACCCATGAACATGGTATAATAGGAAATATAATCCCAAGGACCACCAAATTTACATTATTGTTATGATTACTATATAAGATGAGGAATCATAAAATTCATAACCCATCCACATAATGGATCATATTTCATAGTAACGAAATATATTAGATTAAGTGTTCTCATAAATATTATAGTCAACACTTAGTTGTAAGACATATCTAGAAGGTAGGAACAAAATAATATCTATTCAGCGATAAATTGAATCAACCCACCAATTTTGATGCATCATAAGACCAAAAACAACTTATTTTTCTCACATATTTCGCTTTGAAATCATCCCTAGGTTGAAATAGTAATTTGGTGTATTTTTTCGATGGAAAAAACATTATTCCAAAGCATTACTGATCCCAATGGAATAATTTTGTCTCTGTATGTGTAATTTGCTTCGATCAAGATGAATACCTACTCCCTGATTGGAGGACCCATTCTATGTTATGATGAGAAAGTTAACTACTATATTATATACAAAATGGACCTACATACTAGATAGAATAGTCTTGAAAGACAGTTTTAGCCTCATACTTGGACTATAACTTCCCTCCCGCACTCGCCACTATCTCTATTAAGATAAATACCTCAAAAAACTCAAAAAACATTAATATAACTACATATACCCATAATACGATAGTATATTGTTCTACCTGGAAACTCCATACAATAGACTACTCATTCATCCAAACCACTCACATGAGTGGAATATATATATAGAATACCATAAGTTGACAAGTACATATTGTGTTCTTTATAGCTATATGACATAAAATCCTCCAACATAGATTGAGATAAGTTATATAAGTTTTATCCATAATTATTTTACCTATATATAGTCTAGTATGGTGTGTGAAACATAGTTATAATCGATATAATCAATGTGTTTTTCTTGCAAAAAAATGTGTGTCATCTATAAGTATATGAAATATACTATGAACTAAATAGATTTTGATTTTACCCTAGTTACTTGATTTTTAGATACTTGACATGTTATGGGGAATAATATACAACATGTACAACTAGTACTCACTCTAGACATGCATCCAAGAGTACATGATGTATGTCCAATTGTGTTATATAATCTGATATTTATAGTGATGTGTTAACCCTAAAACTATTGAAATAAATTTCATGGAAGAAATTCTTAACATTACACACCAAGTATTCGATAAAATTACATAAACCCATATTCATCATTAACTCACAAATTTAGTCATTTTTATTTTATTTAATCCTATAGTCACCCTTCATGCTTATTACATTTCACCATATGTGCCACTTGTCAAAGTGAAATAAATTTGACACCCCTGGAATCTCTATTATATAGCATCAAAATCCTATCCCAAATCATTTATTGTTTTAGTTATTCTGTATCTGATTTATTGTGTATTTATTACCATTTATAAACCATGTTAATGATTTATCGATGTGGTACCATAATACCATGAAAAAATCAATTTCGGATTAATTTGGATAAATAATAAAAAAATGGTCATTCATATGTTTTAACCATAAATATTAAAGTAAATATTTTTTTATCAAAGATAAAGAGAATATAAAAATCAATAAATTATTTGAATGGTTGATCACTACCATTAATTAATGATAAATTAAAATCTATTGGAAATAATTGAACAAAAAATTTCCATTAAAAAGTTTTCAGAAAATAATTTCCATCAATTAAAATCAATATGTCCTTAATGAATATATTATAAAATGAAAACCCATATTTAAATTTGTCATGATATATATACAAAAACTCATATAATATTCATGATAAAACAAAAAGAAAAATTATATTTCTAAAATTTAATGTGAAAATTACAATTAATTAATAATAACATAATTTCTTCATATTAGATGTTAATTATTTACTATTGAATTGAAAAATTATTCTTTCAAAATTATTCTTTAAAATTTATTCTTTAAAAAGATAATAAACATTTAATCAATTCGAAATTAAATAATAAATAACTTTAAATAATAGTAATTAATCATATAATTTATCCTCATTCTTGATATAAGTAAATGATGAGAGATTGTCCATTTTATTAGTCAATTCCCATTTAATTTTTCCATTAATAATTATTTAGAAGGATTGATCATAGTGGTAGAAATTCATGTCATGAATTAGAATGAAGAAATAGATAAATTAAATATCCTATCTCAATGGAGTGTTTTCATCACTTGCCGATGATGTCATGTAGCTGAATAATTTTTTTCACCACTGTCATAAAGAATTTAGAAAACAAAAGGATTAATTTTTTATTATTCTGAGATAGTGAGATAAAACGAGGTAGAGTGAGATCTTCAACATGTTTCTTTTACCAATGGATGAAGAGTGAAAAGAGAGGTATTTCTATCTAAATTTACAAACCTTGTAACAAAGGAAATTATATGAAAGAGTAGTTTCATTCTATAATATTTACTATTGTATCCTTAAATTTAAATTAATATCTTCCCCTATTAATTCTTATCATCCTCAAAACAATGTCTATTATAGAATCCCTCTAACATGTTATATCATTTAAAATAATCAATACCCATACAACATTACCATAAAAATGTTTAAATTTTTTTAATATAAGGGGTAGATTTTTCATTATTGAAATATAAAGGGTCCAAAATTCTCTATCTAGAGTTTGATACACAAGCCCAGAAATTAAAAATAAATTATATATGACACCTTATTCTAAACATAACAGAATTTTTGAAATATCTATCTACGCCTTTATTTAAGAGTTATTAGAATTCAGGATTTAATGTTAAATGCATATTTATTTAATAAAAGATATGTATCCAATAAAATAAAACTATCTCAAAAAAGCAGAAAAAAAACCCAATGATAAACTACACATTTTGAGTTCAATGGAGTATTCATAAAAATCATTTACAACCAACACATTGTTAAATTTAATATTTTACCCACATTAATGTATATAATCATCCAAAATAAAAAATAATTTAATTATCACTCCGGAATAGAATCAAATTCACTGAAAAAATTTCCTCATATTCACACATCCTAACATTAAAAAATTATTAATTCAGATTGATAACATTTTTTTGACAACCATGACCTAGGATCCCACACCCTAAGACCCAAGTTTGGATCTATAAAAAAATGTGAAAAATGTTACCTGATCACCAGAGGCTGGAAACCTGTGTTGGCAGGTATGTATAGTCATTAGGGAATGATTTTCCAAGAAAATAGGAATATAACTATATACGATAAAATGAATAATTTTATTTTAAATTTCAATTCCACATTTAATTACCAATTAAAGTTAATTTTATAAATATAATGTATAGAGAAATTAAAATAGTCACTATCATAACATGACATATAATAATATAATTCTCTTCTAAGGTGGATATTCCTAATACACATATAACAAATAATTGAGCACTTACAAATCCAATAGAAACATAGCTCCTGAAATCCATCAACAATGAATATTGCACCATTTCCCTTTCTAGATCACAATATTAGTCTTATAAACTATAACACAAAGAGATTTTAAAGTATATTTATGTCAACTAAATTTAATCTATTTGATATCGTGTGGAACACACAACCCTGATAATTTCTAAAAAATAACATTTTGTTTGGTAGCATATACAACATGAATCCTTAAGTTTAAAATAATAATAAAATAGTATTACATTATAATCAAACACACATATTTGGTGATATAAACATAAATAAATAAATTATAAAAATTATATAATTTAAACAAGTGAAAAATAATTGCAATGGCAATACATTGATCAGAAATAAAATAAGAATCATCTAAAGGAAAATGATATGTTTTTTAAACATTATTTTATCATAAAGGCGGTCACGTCTCTCTTTGTGCACATACATTAAAATATATTATTTACCACATTTAGAAAATTTATTTTTAAATATTACACTCAATTTTTTAATAATCATATCAAAATTATCTTATATTTATTTGTTAAGAATTCCAAAAAATGATTAATTTTTTAGATTTATAGTGAACAGTATAATTTTATTAGCACTACCTCCTCATTTAAAGAATTTAAAACATAAATTATGATATTAATTAGTTTTAAAAGTAAAATTAGTTCAATTAATTTTTTTATAAAAACATAATTTTTTTATTAATAAATTTCATATTGATTTTTCTTGTTAAAAATATTTATACTTTTGAGAATATCCTCTCTGAAAAACTACTTTTTCATCGCATCAATGGGTATAATTTTAAATTAATATTTTACACATAAATTAAACGAATATAATAAATGGATTAAATATTTTGTATCATAATAATAAATATTCTATAATAATATAAAAAATAATTATTTTCATAATGATTAGTAACTATATTAAAAATTAATTTGAATGGTTAAGGTTTAAATAAGGTTTTTTGTGTCTCTTGAACATATATTATAATTCATATTTTACACTTATTATATTTTTATATGATAAATTTTATTTGATGATTATAATCATGGGGTCCTAATTATCTATTATATTTATTTTTAATTGTATTCACAGAGGAAACATTTCCTAGGTAAATTATAAGTGGCCAGTTACCATGGTCAAAAAAACTGAAATAGTAAAAGTAAGGAATCATAGATGTTAAGAATAAACATGTATAAAAACATGTATTTTATTATGTGGCGGAGGTTTAAATCAATTATATCATCCATAAAATTATTTAATTATCATTTTTTCTCATTGGGTGAGATTGACTTACTATTATTTAATTGTTTTGTATATTTAAAAATTTTCATTACTAAATTATAGATGAAAAATCCCTCAACTAACTTATTCACACCTCTCATGCTATTTGGATCTACCAAAACCACTGAAAAAATACCGTAAACAATTTTTAATGACACTATATAGGTGATGTTCTTCCCAAAATACCATCTCATGGCTCCTTTATAAGATATCCAATGGTAGTTTTTCTAGGAGAAGGTAATCGTCTTAACAATGCTATTTATTTTTCATTATTCTTTTACAACCTTCAATTATGTATCAAAAAATAAAAAACAATAACACCATAATATATCATATAAATTGATAATATTATTTTAATTGGATAACTTATATCCATAACCTCTTCCAACTTAAAATAAACCAAATTGTAGATTGTGTATACACTGAGCTGCCACCTCGTGAGATGATGTAACTTGTTTTATATCAACACCACTAATGGTTGGATATTATGATAAATTTAATGTAAATATATAATATTAATGATATAATTATACTTTTTAAATTATGATATAACATATAACTTCTTACTTTCTATTCTATTTAAAATTTTATTATGCCACTCGTCTGTACAGTGGAATACTACCTCGTAAAGTGATGTGACTCATTTTTAACTTATAATTTACATGGATGGTGATCAGGATAAAATTTAATGAATATATTTGACATATATGTAATGATAATAAATCTTTAAAACTAATATATCTCTCACTTTATTACCATTCCTCCGATTAATGAAATTATGATTTTTCTCATGTATACATATAACCTAACATCTATATGATGTGATGTGATCCATTCTCCATGATCAAATGAAAATAATGATGAAAAAAATGTATCTAATGAAAAAACATTTATCACCTTAATATAACTATGTAGATGATTGAAACATGTCTTATAAACATGAATATGATCTTTCATGAAAAAACAAGCATGATAAAATAAGGAAATTAACTCCCGAAACAAAAATCATAATAAAACAATATTAATGAATGAGTGGGAATGTGTTATAAAATAAAGATAAATCATATTATAAAAAACAATATTTTATAGTATAAAATAGTAACATTATTAGAATCATTATTCACGAGGTTAGATCATGTTCATCCAAAAGTAAGTGTGAGGTTAGGGACTTCATCTCAATTTTCCTTCGTTAAGATATATTTTATTATTTTGAAACTAATTTTTTTTATATGGTGTAAATACATCCAATTTTATATGTAATATCATGAATTATTAAAATTTCATTGTAATTTATTTTTTAATATTAATTATTTCATCAATGAATATTTGACTAGAAACATACCAAGTGGTTTGGAATTTCAAAACTCAATTTCTTTTCATAAGGTATTATTACATTTCCACTGACTTTGATTGTTTTTTATTGTGTGTGTTATTAATTTTGATTATTTTATGTCATATTTACATATTTTTAAATTGTATTTACATTTTATTCACACAATCAATACATTTATTAATAATTACTTCAGCGGTATGATCATTGTAAGATATTTCTTCTCAATTTCCATTTCATTGATAAATATTTATTAATGGTCACTTATTCACAATAATGTGGTGAATATAATTACCATTTTATATATTCATAACTAATACATATTTATTCATGATGGGTAATGTTTCAATTATTGTGAATTATTTTAAAGAGTTTAAATTTAAAAGTAACAGTGGTGGTATGAATCTATTTTATAGTGTCACTTTTTCTGGGATTACATTTACTCTCATTAAATGAATATTACTATGTATACATAATAATATATAATCATTTAATTATATATATTATTTTATAATGTTTATGATTATTTATTAAAATTTTTATAATTTTTATATAATGAATTTTACTTTGAATGTTTTTTTATTTATTAGAGAAATTAGTTTAAATATGTATTTATTAATTTACACATAAATTTTTGGGTACATTATATTGTCTATAAATTTAAAAGATCAATCAATATATGAGTAATTTTATGGAAAAGTATTTATCGGTGGGGATTATTATATTTATGCCTTCGATACATCGAATGGTCTCATAAGATAAATTATTTGGCCAAATTAAGTGAATTTCTACCCTTTGTTTTAAACCGTTACATGAAACGTCTTGATGGAATATATATCATGTTTACTAAGATTATATCATCAAATAATAAAGAATTTACTACATTTATAATTCATTAATTATTATTATCCATGAGTTTATTATATTGATATTATCATTAGATGTATTTTTTGTAAATTTATTTATTAAAAGGAATGTTATTTCAATTTTTACCTATCCATATTTATTATTAATTATCTAATAATTATAGTCAATTTATTGGCTAAATGGAATGTGGGTTTAGATATTTCACCTTTACATATTACTTCTAAATTATTTATTATTATTAAGTTGTTCTTGATAGATTGTATTATACTTTTCTCTTACTGAGCATTTGATATCACACTTATTTGGTTTCCACTCCCACAAATCAATAATGTAAGTTTTGAATGATATGAAAATAAATTCTTGATGGAATAATGATATTCTAAAAAATATATTTTGTTAATTTTTTATT
The DNA here is from genome assembly GCA_963277665.1 of Viscum album. Classification (NCBI taxonomy): domain Eukaryota; kingdom Viridiplantae; phylum Streptophyta; class Magnoliopsida; order Santalales; family Viscaceae; genus Viscum; species Viscum album. The sequence continues at coordinate 1,293,772,421 of OY728131.1, forward strand.
CAATTATAATATGGGAATAATGTATTTATCTATTTTACTAAGATTATGAAACTATATGGTGCTTTAGGATTTGTTCTATGGTATCTAAAACTAATGTAATAATATAACTAGAAACTATGGGCTTTTATAGTACCAATTGTTACTGTTGGTATCTAATAAATTTTAATACAAACCATGGGAACTAGATTTCTGAAAACATACTTTAGAGAACATAACCCTATGATTGTAATTATGGATAAGTATAGAAGAGAATTTGAAAGTTGAGTTTGGTTATAGATTATGTGGTTTTCCCTATTAATACATCCATGTTTGGTACTACATGTTAATGTGGTTCTAGCTATGTTATACCTTGGGATAAAAACTCCAAATATGTATCTTTGGGATTTGACTCTATTGTCTCCTAGTAACAAATAATGGGACTTTATATGAAAATAATTTGACACACTTAGGGATATGATTTTGGTAATTACCATTTTATTTAAAAACCATTTTGAAGGATTTTACTAAGTGATTACAATGAATGACCTAGGTTATCATTTAGTGTCTTATATTGAAAATTAGGAGTCATCATTTAGACATACTATAAATGATTATATAGTTTTACCATAATGATTAATATTTATCACACTATACCATTTGGTTTAGTCAATGGATAGAACTGTGAAGAATGATGTTAACATTGAATATAATGATATTTTATCATGATTTCAGATAATTCAAGAGATATTTATTTTAAAAAACCCCATTATTTAAGTAATTTTCTTGGTGAGAAATTTTACTTAAGGAAGAATAAATTTACATTTTCACACCATATTATTAACGTATTTGTGACTTTTTAAGGTTTTTAATTTCATTTATGTTAAGGTAATAATATTTAATTAGTATTATTTGGTTTAATGTAAAAATAAGTCTTATAGAAATCCCTTATTGTTTTAAAGGAGATTTGATGACTAATGATAAATTTCAGGATGTTAATAATTTTTATGGTACATTATTGGAATTATATTAATTTAAATTTGGGATTATGAAATCACACATGCTAAGTGACAACCTGTCATATCTGGAAAGGCTATGGAAGTTGAACCCACAACCAAAGGGCTACAATGGTTTACCACTAACCACTAGCCTACAAGATGTTCTTCTTAATATTACACTATATTTATATAAAAAATTTATCTATAAATATTAATATAGAATAAGTTGAGTTACTATTGAGGTTTAAAGATAAATTAATTTTATTAAATTATTCTAATCATTTGGTTTTGGTAAATATTAAGAAAAATACTGAATGGATTGTCACTCATTTATGGATCTTATGATATATTAAAAGGGAATTTTAGATAAATTTTATTTCAATATTATATTATCAAATATTCTACCTTCATATTTTAAAAATTGGAGCATTATTTTGATAGCATATACAACAAGCTTCCTTGATTTTAAAATTATCATCAAATAGAATGTCCTTATAACCTTTGATTTAATAGGATGATATTAATTGAGAAAACTAAATTATGATAATTAAAGGGTTTACACCTATAAAAAAATAAATTCTATGGTCATGTATTTATTAGAAATAAAATAAGAATCATTTGAATGGAAGGAGAATGTTTTTTGAAAAAAATAGTATCTTTTTAAAAGGCAGTTTCATCATGATTTGGTCACAAAAATTAAAATTAATATTTACCACATTGAAAAAATTTAATTTAAATATTTAAATTTATTTATAAATTATCATGTCATAATTATCTTAGAGTTAATTTTTCATAATTTTATGAAAATATTAAATTTTTTGATGAATAGTGGAAATACTAGTTCTTATTAATAAATGCCTTTTCATTTAGATAATATTAATGTTAAATGTTTATATAAAATATTTTGAAAAAAATATAATTTAAATTATATTACAATAAATACAATTTATGTTTCTAAAATTAATTTCATACTATAATTTATATTGTTTCAACTTTGGAAGATTGCTTTTTTATCGTGTCGATGGGTTTAATTTTAAATTAAATTTTACAAATTCCATGAATTTAATTTTATATGTTTTATTAAATATTTTTAATAAAAATAATTAATATTTTATAATAATTTCACCTTAATTTTTTTCCTAATTTTTAGTAATGACAGTAAAAATTAATTACGTTGGTTAATGTTAAAATTAGGTATTAAAACTCACATGCATTGGAATTAAAATTATTATTTTAGAAAAATCAGATTTCTATTTGATTATTTTTATTTAATATTTATAATTTTTGGGTTCAAATTATCTAAAATATATCATTATAATTTTATTCCTAAAAGTTAAATTTTTTAGGTAAATAAAGAAACACTTGTTACAGTGCTGAAAACTAAAATGGTTAAACTAAAGAAACCAACAATTTAAGAAAAAAATATTTTTAAAACACATTTCTTTTTATAGATCTAGGTCTAGAAAATAATCCCTAAACTCCTTTAATTATCAATATTTATGGAACTATGGGTAAGAGTGTCCTTCCATTATTGAATATTTTTGGGTATTTAAAAAAATATCACTTCTCCACAATTTTAAAAGGGAACTCAGTCCCTTCACTTTATCACACCTTTTAACAATTAAGATAAAAAATAACCTACAATAATATATACCCTAAATCATTATAAACTTATTTGGATTTTCCCCAAAAATTCAAACTCTAGTATCCTTATGAAGAGATTCATTTGAGGTTTCTCTAAGAGAAGGAAATTATCTTAAAAAAATCTTTTTTTTATTTTCTCATTTACAATATTAAATTTTGACTTAAAATGTCCAATATAGTAACAATAATATACAACATATTATGAATTTTTATTATGTTACTTTAATAACCCATTTCCATATACTCTTCCATAAAATGGGAAATAAGATCATTGATAATGTGTATAGTAGACTATCGCATTGCGAACCGATGTAGCTTGTTTTCCATCAAACCCATTAATGGATGGATAAAAGGATGTATTTAATGTATATATAAATATATATATATATATAATTTTAATGATATAATTAAATTTTTTGAATTATTATATCACATATACCTTCAGATATTAAATTACGTTTAATATGACAAACCATCTTCACGAAGAGGAGTGATTCATTCTACATATTAAAACATAAAAACAGATCCTAAAAATATTTATATTGAACAAAAAATAAATTTATAAAATTAATATCATTATATATATGGTGGAACTATGTATTATAAGAAATAACTGAATCATTCATGAAAAAACACAAATGAGAAATCAAGGTAATTAACACCCGAAACAATAATAATAATAACTATTGTTAATAAATTATGGTAAGATGCTATGGGAGGTAAATATTATAATTTTTAAACAATAAATTAGATATATTAAAAATTTTTAACATACTTAAAACAATTATATTAGAGATTAAATAATCTTCAATAGAAATTTAGTGTGAGGTAATGCACCTTGTCTCATTTTCCCATCATTAAGACATATTTTATTATTCTGCAACAGATTCCTTTTATATGATGTACATACTAACCATTTTAAATTTAATGGTAATTTATGTATATATTTTAAATTATTTTATCCAATGGTATTTTAATTTAAAGTTACCATGCGGTAAGGAAATTCATGACACAATTTCTTTTCATTGGGTTATATTACTTTTCCCTTATCTTTGATTTTATAAGATAATACCTGTAATTTATTTTTATGATGTAATCTATTTACTCTATATTTATTATATTTTCTTACCTTTGATACACATAATATATCTGTTGATTAATACTCACTTCAATGGAATGATCATGATAAGGGATTTCGTCTCAATTTTCACTACAATGAGACATATTAGTTAATATTTTCATATTATCATTTATGGGTTGTATGTACAACCCCATTAATGTATTCAAAATTTTTTTTTATTCATGATGGTAAATTATTAAATTCATGTTTATTATTTGAATGGGTTAAAACTTAAATGATACCAAAGTCATAGGAATTTATTTTACAATCTCAATTTGTCTTGGGATTTCCATTACACTCATTGAAGTAATCTTACCATTTCTCCATCAAAATATCCTATAATTTTACTATACTTATAATTATTATCATGAATATTATTATTTATTAAACTATATATCATTTCCAAATATGGTATTGTTCTTTAAATGATTTAAGATTGACTAGAGAAATTATTATTAATCTTCATTCATTAGAAGATAATAAAATTTTTGATAAGGCATATTGTCCAGGAATCAAATAAATAATTTTATATGTGAGTAATGATTTGTACATGTATTTATGTATGGTTCTCAGTTAAAGATTTCCCCTCAAGTATTTAAAAGGTCTCGTGATATTTATTAATTATAAATATTATGTAGGTTTTTACCCGTAGTTTTAAACCATCTTGTGAAGGGTCTTGATTGTGGATTTATTATGATTCATAACATCTTGGTGTACAATAAATAAGAATTTACATAATTTAGAATTCAATTATAATTCATATAAATGATAATTTTCATTTATATTATATTTGATGTATTTTTTTCAATATATTGATTAAATACATTTGTTTTCAGTTATTTACCATAACTTTTAGTTTATCACTTTTCTAATCATGATAGTCATGTTATTGATTAAATGAAAAGTGCGTTAAAATTTTTATATTTTGAAATAGAAAATTATTTATTTTTTATGATTTCTTAATTCATGATTTCATCTAATTTACATACTACTTTTAGAGAATTTCATTTCATGCTTATTTTATTTTCATTCACAAGAATCCATAAAGTGTATTATGAATTGTATTCAAGGATATTCTAGAGGTAATAATTATATTAATAAAACACTATGAGGTAATTTTTGTATTAAAATGTAACATGGGAATCATGATTCTATCTAGTTTACTAATACAACTAAACTATTTAGGTAACACCCCTAGGGTTTTAAAAATAAATTAAATAAATAATTTAAGGAACACAACTTTATGTCTCTGCAAAATAACACTTTATTATTATAGATATTTAAACAATGTAGTCATAACCATGAAATTAAACATAATTTGGATGCTTTTTTGTTTTGAAATTAAAAAAATGGACATGCGTGGTTGCGATCAGTAAGATATATAGAGTTTAATAAGATCAAATCAAGTATTTGGTGAATAGTAACTTGGCCCTTTATAATATTAATGTAATATTATGAATAGTAAATTAGAGATGTGAATAATTACCTCATCCATGAGAGTAAAAATAAAATTTATTCAACTTATAAAAGAATTTATTATATAATTATGTCATAGTACAAGTAATTGAATATTTTAAAAAGTAATAATTAATTTTTTGTATTTTTTGTTAGTAATAAATATTTAATTAAAAATTTATAATTATTTAAATTTTTTGAAAAAAAATTAATTTTCATCATATTTATCTATAAATAAATATTTTATTTTCCTATGATTTTAGGATAATATGATATGACCATTATTAATTTTTGAGGGTGTTATAAAATATGTTTTAACATTAAAAACTGTATTTTATTGAGAATATTATGAATTTAAATAAAATTAAAATTAACACATTAAGAAATTTATATCGATAAAATGAACTTCATTTTTGAATTCTTCCCCTTGAAAATGATATGGGTGATTTTTTTTGGATTTTTCTAAAATAGATGAATTTTTAGTCAATAGTAAAATATGGTAATTTACAGTATATATACATTATAAAAAAAATACACTATTACTTGAGTCATGGATGATGTAATAAACCATGGTTCAAACAGACATGAACTTATTTCTGTATTTATTAACAATAATCAATACTCCTTCTTATCTTGAGAGAAATAATACAATAATGAATAAAATAATGAAAAATTACCCCTCTCCTCCACTATAAAAACCACCCTCACCGCCTCTTTTCATCACACCTTCCAAGAAAAGAGATTTTTCAAATTTATACCCAATACATTTCAAAATATCTTGGTCTCGTAAAAATACCAAAATCAATTCCCTTATAGAGATTCTCAATGAGGATAATTCATGAGGTAAAATTCTCTTCCTTTTCAATTTATTTTCCTTTCAAGTTCTTTGTTTTATTATTCTCTCCTAACTCCACTTTCCAAATGGGAATAATATCTCTTATATAATTTATATACTATAATTATATCATTTTAAAAGAATATCCATCATCAATAGCATTACTCCAGCTCTATATTTTAATTTAAAAAGGAAATTATCAACCGAGAGGTGATGATTTACAACATTTGTAGATGAAAATCTTGTATTCATATATTTATTCTTAAAGTCGGCTCCTAATGCCATTTTAATGGTTCAAAAATACTACATAATATTTTTCATAATTCATTTAGTTTTTTTATTCAGTATATATATAGAATACTTATTCATATGAAAAAATTATTTCATGGGGATCGAAATACTGCTATGATAATCTAAACTATTATCACTGAATTCCTTATCTAATGATTCGTCCCCATACCCAATAACCATATGATATATATAAAAATTCAAAATTCAGTATTCTCATTAATACCATTTAATTTTAATTATGGATAATTATACCCATTTTACATAAACTCTAGTACTTATAAATAAGTGAACTGATTATGAAATCCAAGAAAATGAATGCTTCTTAACGTTGAAATTAAACTCTATAACTCAACAATAAGGATGTAAAAACATAATAAAACAATAATGAATCAAATAATTCTTCAATCGTGTCTAAATTAAATAATTAATGGATTTAATTTCATTAACTATGATTTTTGTTTCAAGTGCAGAACCCATTCTGACATAAGGTAAGGCTTTTCTTTCAGAACATCTATTTTTATTCGGGTAATGATATATCCCTAAATACAATAATTTCATTATTAATATTTATTTTATAATTCTTATAGTACCTATATATACATTAAAAATACATTTTTCTAGATCATTAAACCATTTCGTAAAAATAAATATATGTTTTTAAGGTTCCCATTTCAATTCTTCATGATGTGAAAGCACGATTAATGAGAACCTCTTGATTTTATACCATTTTCAAGTACCATCCATAATCTATTCTGAGACACCATTATTTTTCAAAAATAATAAATTTCATCATGAAAATTTATAATTTTTCATTACTAGTTTTAAAAATTAAATTATGTCAAATAAAAAGGATTTTTTCCAAATAACTCTTCATTGAAATGTAAAAGAGGTATTTCTATCATTTATTATTTGATGAGTTAATTGGATTATTTTCATTTATTTCGACACCTTTGTGGGATTTTTTAGTTTTATATATTAATATTTTCATTTACCATATGTTATTAAATGGTTTATAACTAGTTTGACTATGGGTGTTCTATCTTAATAACATTCGCAATGCTCCAAATATTAGTTAATGGTTATGATTTCAGATTGGAGAAAATTATTTAAATTTCATATTTTCATGTTGTTTCGGTTCATCCCCATTCATATGAGAAATTCATTAGAATTATAAAGTGAGTGGTGGGGCTTGCTATTTCTCTTCGATGCATTTGTCGGTCTCATGAGACAAAAAAAATTGGGTTTTGGCAGAGGCCATACCCAAGTATTTTCATATGTCTTAGATAAGGAAATGAAATTATGTGCCAGATGTCCATTATTATGAATTCCCTAATTATGGTAATAGAAATTGATAAACAATGTGATTATTTTACTAGTAGAATATCCATGGTTTTTTCATTCTATTATGATCATTTATATGGAATTATGTAATCATATTTGCTTCCATCTATAATATGCTCTAGTTTATTTTTAAAGTCTTGTGTATTTAGTTATTCACCATGCCTAATGTATATGTTTATGATAACTTCAACTATATTAATTACACTTACTGAGAGTCTTATCTCACCCCTTTGTTATGTTTTATTTTTCTATAGGATAAAAAGATGAATATTATGAGGAATGACTTAAATGAATACTATAACCGTTTATGGGTGTCCCAAATGGTTTTTTGATGTTGTTTTTCAATTAAAGTTGAAATTTAAGTATTTATTTTGTATCTGGTTTTCCGAAACATCTAAAAAATTTTGTACATTAGGTTGCGATGTCCTTGTAAACATGCCAATGTATTTATATATATAATTGGATTTTGGATAATTGGGTTGGGGTCCATACAGTTGGTATCTGTGGAATTTTAGTAGAAATCTTGAATCTACAAATATAAAATGTTAATGGAAGAGTAAAACCATATAATTGAATTTGAGGATAAGCATACAATAGCATATTATAATTTTAGTAAGCTATGTATTATGTGGATATTTCAAGAAAATATATCATTTTCTCAATACTACATGTAAATATGGTTTTAGAAATAATGTACATAGATGTGACAACAATGAAAAGGTGTTTAGGTACTAACTCGGGGAGACCTGAAACATAATAATGGGCCTTAATACACAAATGGATTGACCCTCTTAGAGGATATGTTAAGTATAATTCAAATTTTTAAAACCCATTATGAAGTATTTAATTGAAAATATGTCACCAAATAAACCATTATTTTGATTACTAGATTATACATGCATAAAATAATAATTTATGTGATGTGTTTTTCTAGTTCGACATTATACATTTTGATTCATAATATAATTTAGAGTTTTCCATTGTTTAAAAATGGAACATATTGTAAAGAATAGAAACTCTATGAACATGAATATCCCATATATGGATTTACCTCATATGAAAGAAACTGATGTTGGAAATACAGTTATGACTCATGTTAAGAAACTTCTAAATATACTAAGATAACTAACTCCGGTTGTGAATAGTAATCATACCCATATGGATAATTGTAATCCACAATGTGGAGGAGAAATGATACAATAATTTATGTGAAAGTAGACTTCATAATTCAATGTGAATACAAACCCACTTATATAAGTACAGTGGATAAGTTCTTTAGAAAATATATTTCTCACTTTGGGAACTAATGAAAGCAAAAAGGTTATCATGTATGTTTACAGTCTTTCAGGAGAAGCAGATCAGTGGTGGTCATTAATTCGAAACATAAAGGATGATGATGAAATAGATTAAATTTAATGGATGTATTTTCAAAAAAATCATCTTATAAAAATATTTTCCTCGTGAATAAATAGATGGTATGAATAGGAAATTATTGAGTCTAAGACAAAAATATGATGAAAATGTGGATAAGTATGAAGAAAATTTTATAAGGTTATCAAGGAATGATGTAGAATATATATGTAATATAAGGGTAAATATTGATAAATTTATGGATGTTTTAAAACCATTCCTCTAAAGGGAACTCATCTCCCAAACATTGTCATCAAATGAATATATAGTTTCATGTGCTATCAAGACAAGGAAATAATTCTCTTAGATTTATTATTTAAGAGAAAGTAAGAGAAAATTAGGGTTTTAGAGAAAATAATGGATAATGGGAAGAAAAAAATTTAGAGTTTTCCACCATGTGATACTTTTAGAAGGAAACAACCAGAAGCCTTCTTAAAAGGAAATGTAGTCTATTAAAAATTTGTATAATGATTCCACCAATCACATGATTTTATGTGAATGAAATATGCTCAAAATGTTCAATGATAAAATTTTATATAGATGGTAAATTATGAAAATGATTTTCCTAAGAATCAATGAATCTTTCCACAGAAATGAATAAGGAGAAAATCTAATATTATAAAATTACAACTATGGAGGATGAAATTATTAATGATGTGGTGGCAGGTAAGTTAATCGTTTCCCTAAAACTTATCCAATTAGTGATTTTATTCTGAACCATCACATTATTTTATATATTCCCAATTTTCCAAAAAATTATACATTTTCATTTTGATTTAAAAAATGATGTGTCAGTAAAAAATATTTAGGTAAGAAACATTAGAAAAAATATATGTCCATTATCCCCCCTTATGACCCAAAAATGTAATTTATTTTCTAACTCTATCAACATAGCTATGATTAATTTTGGTATAATAATTTTTATGACTTGTCTATTTAATTATTATGGGAATATTTATTTAAAGAAGGAGGTTACAATTTTTTAGAATGATATAGAGCCCCTTATCCTTAGATTAAAAACCTCTCCATCTTATTCTTATTAAGAGACACCCCTCTTAGCTCTAATGAATTCAAGTATTGGGAAGGAAGAGAATGAAATATATATGGGTGAATAATGAAATATTAATATTTAGTAAGTAGATATTGTGCAAGAATATGTTGGCGTGTTTCTAGAGGATTCACCTAGACATCGTTCGCAATGGGAAATAAAATTATTTATTTATTTAATTTCTACTTCACAGAATATTTCAATGGATCCTTAAAGGATGTCCACAGTTAAATTAGTGGAGTTAAAGAAAAAATAGAGGAGTTTAGTAGTAAGTGGTTTATATTTCTCGGTTTTTTCTCTATGGGGATCTCTAGTTGTTTTTATTACGAAGAAAGATGGATTTATAAGGTTTTTCATTGACTATATGGATATCAATTCTATTATGATAAAGAACAAGTATCATCTTCCTCGCATTGATGATTTATTTGATCAAATTCAAAGAAACCAATATTATTCAATGATTTAACGTTGATATGGTATCATTAGTTTCATGTAATGAAAGATTATATTCCAAAGACATCATTTTAAACTCATTATTAGCATTATGAGTTTACAGTAATGCCTTTTGGACTTACTATTGATCCCTCTTTTTCATAATGTAACAAATACATTTTTCAATGAATTTCTTGATGAAATTTTTGTGGTATTTAATGATTATATATTGGTATATTCGAAAATCTAAAAAATAATGAGAATCACATGTACATTATTCTAATGAATCTAAGAAGAAACAAGTTATATAGGAAGTTTATCATGTGTGATTTTTGGATTCAAAAATTTTGTTTTCGTGACAATATTGTCTCTAAGGATGGAATATTGGTTCATCCAATAAATATAAAGTTCATTAAAATATGGAATACTCCATCGAAAGTACATGGTTGTGTCCTTATTCCGAATAAGAGAGTTATTTCTTATGCATCAACGAAGTTAAAAACTCATGAACAAAATTATCCTACTCCTGATATTTAGTTAGTAGCTGTAATATTTTCCCTGAAGATATGGATCCATTTTATTTATGGTTAAAGATGTGAGATATATACAGATCCAAAGAGCATGAAATTTATATTCTCAGATAAATATATAGAAATGAGGCAAATTAGATGGATAAAGCTACCAATGGATTATGATTGTTTCATACATTATCACATAGGGAAGTAAAATAAGGAGGTAGATGCATTGAGCAAGATAGATCATGGAGTTCTAAAAAATTGGCGATTTAAAGGTGTCATGTGTTAATGGATCTAATAAATATAGATATAATAATTAGTAAATAAGTTGAAACATAATTACATTTTCAATTGGTTAACTAACCATATTTATTATAAAGGACTAAAATTTATTTTACCAATTCTGAGAATATTCAAATGAAAATTAATGTTGTGAATGATGGGATGTTTTTAGACATCTTGTATAATGATTGAATTATCATATTTTGGAGGAGGCTATGTGTTACCCATATAATTAATCTAAGAAGAGAGTTATTGGATGATTCCCATAGATTGAATTTCTCTATAAACCATAGTAGCACTATGTTGTATAAATATTTGAAGGAGCATTTTGGGTGGGATAATATGAAGCATGAAATTTTAGATTATGTGTCAAGATGTTTATTCTATCAACCAGTTAAGGTCAAAAGACAAAACCCTCGGGGATTCTTACAACCTCTTCATATTCCTACTTGTTAATGGAATGACATTACTATGGATTTTTTCACTACATTGCCCAAAACTTCATAAATGGATGATGAAATTTGGTTTAATGTTGATTGAGTTACCATCAATGCACATTTACTCATTATAAGGGATAATTTTCCATTAGACTATATGGAAAAACTCTATATTAATGAAGTTGTAAGACTTCATGGAGTTACTATCTCAATGTGTCTGATCGTTATCCATGATTGACATCAAGATTTTGTAAAAGTATTTAGAAATATTTTGATACTGAGATTTGTTTGAGTATATCTTATCAACCTCAATCTGATGGGTAGTCCGAAAGGACAATTTAATCATTAAATGACATTTTGAGATCATGCTTCCTCGAATTTCATGGTTTGTGGGATCAATATTTTTCATTGGTAGATTTTTTCTACAATAATAGATTCATTCAAGTGTTAAAATGGCACCATATGAAGCATTTTATTGAAAGAGATGTTGTACACCAACATGTTGGGATAAAAATAGTGAGAGCCAATTTTTATTACCTGATCTTATAAAGGAAACAACAATTAAGGTAAATACTATTCAAACTGATATCAAATCATCTCAAATTAGAAAAAGTTCTATGTTAATAATCAAAAGAATTATTTTGTAATTTCAAGTGGGAGATCACATTTTCTTGAATGTTTCTCCATCGAAGGGTGTTGTAGGAGTTGGGAAGAAATGGAAACTAATACCTAGGTACATTGGTCCCTTTGAAATACTAGATACAATCAATGTTTTGGATAATAAATTGGAAATCCCACCTAGCTTTTCTAAGGTACATAATGTCTTCCACTTCTCCTTGTTAATGATGTACATTGAACACCCAATGCATGTCCTCATTTATAAAGGAATACAATTGGAACCTAACTTATCTTACTATGAATATCCTATATGAATTATGGACACCAAAGAAAAGGTGTTAAGGAATCAAACAACTCAGTTGGTAAAGGTACATTAGAAAAATCATAAAATTGATGAAGTGACATGGGAGCCTATGGAAATTATGATGATGATCTACACCAATCATTTTATGAGGCAACATTTTAGTGATTTGTAGGATTAAATTTTTTAAGTGGAGTATATAACACCTAATAGATTTACAAATTAATTAAATATAGAATCTAATACACACTACACTAAGTCTCTAAAAAACAACCATTTTTATTATAGTCATATAAAAAAAATAGTTATAACCTTGACATTAAACATATTTTTTCTGCTTCATTGTTTTGATGTTTGAAAAACTGACATACATAATTGTGATCAGTATGATATTTAGAGTCTAATAGGATCAACATATTTATATGGTGAATAGTAACTTGACCCTTTAGAATAGTAATGTACCATCATGAACTGTAAATCAAAAAAATGAATAGTCACCTCATCCATTAGAGTATAAACAACATTTATTCGCCTTTTAAATGAAAGTATGATATAATTATATCATAGTAAATGTAAGGTAATATTTTAAAAATTATTAAGTTATTGTTTTTCATTATTATGAGTTATGAAAATTTAATTAAAATTTTATAATTAATAAATTTATTGAAAAAATAATTTTCATAAAATGTATTCATAAGTGAATAATTTTTCCATATTATTTTAGGATAATCTAATAATAAATCTATTAAATTTTTAGGGGGTTATAAATTTTTTTTTACAATTAAAAACTATATTTTTTGAGTAAATGATAATTTTAATTAAAAATTAACTTTATCATATTCAGAAAAATATTTTCCTAAAATGAATTTCATTTTTTTATTCGACATATGGAAAATGATTAAGGTGACATTTTTTCTAAAACACATGAATTTTTTGTGGATAGTAAAATACAATAATTTACTAGTATAAATAAATTATAAGATAAATACACTATTCTTTGAGTGATGGATGAGGTAATCACCATTGGATTGAACTAATATGAACTTATTACTATATTGAGTCATAATAATCAATATTATTTTTTTCGTGGAAAAAAATATAAAATAATGGATAAAATAATTAGAAATTATCCCTCTCATCAACTATATAAACCGACCCTCACCCCTCTTCTCCTCAGAACTTCCAATATTTTATCCCTACAAAATTTCTACCCAATAATATTCCCTAGATCCATCCACATGTACAGAATCTATAGGTCTTATGAAAATACCAAAATCAATCCCCTTCAAGAGATTCTTGCGGAGGAGTTTTCAAGAGGAAATATCCTCTTAGTTTTCCATTTATTTTCTTCTCATGTTCTTTATTTTATTATTCTATACTCACCTAATCTATAAAATGGGAAATATAAATCCATTATCATTTATATAATGTAATTATTTTAGGTCAATTTTATAACCATCATAAATCCTGTTACTCTGTCTTTTATTTTAAAAATGAAATCATCATCTTGGATGTTCCGATTTACAACCTTCGTGGAAGATAGTATTTCATTATTGAATTTGTTCCTCAAGGTTGGTCATGATAAATTTTTTATAGTTAAAATAGACTATAATATATATATTATTACCTATTTAATGTTATGGAACAATTATATATATATAATACAAATTCATATGACAAAACTAGTATTTGGTGATCGAAATACCGGCATAATATTCTAAACGATTATCATGAACTGACGTATCTAATGATTTATACTAACAATATATTATAATATGATCAATATAAAAATTTTAATTTAATTATTCAAATTAATTATGTGTAATTAAAATTATGGATAATTATACTCACATTACACGAACTCCATTACATACAAACTGGTGATTCGATCAGGAAAACAAACACAGTGTATGCTTTGAACATTGAAATTAAAATCTATAAAAAATAAATAAGGCTATATTTTACCATAATAAAACAATAATTAATCAAATACATAAGGAAATGAATCCTAAGAAACTAATTAATGGATTTTATTTTATTATCTAGGATGTTAAAGATTAGTGTAGAACTCATTCAGATAAAAAGTAAGGGTTTTCTTCCCGAACATCCATTTTCATTTGGATTGCAATTTCTCCCTCTAAAACCAATGTAATTGTTAAATAATTTTATATAATTCATATAAATTATTCATATACATTACAAACTTGTGTTTCTAGATTATTCCAACATTATTTTATATGAAATAATTTTTTTTAATTTTCCCATTTCAATTCTTCACTATGTGAAAGGTCGATTAACGGGAAGATCTTAAATTCATTTTTATTTTCAATTACCATCCATAAATCTATTTTAATATAAAATTATTCTTATAGACATCTTAATTTTTTCATAAAAAACAATATTTTATCAATACTAGTTTTATAATAAAAAAAAAATTGATTTTTCCAAAAAAAACTATTTTTTTCAATGGAAAAGATGTATTTTTATTAAGTATTCCTCGATGAATTTATTAGATTATTTTCATCTATCTCAACACCTATATTTAATTTTATGATTTATTTTGATTTATATCTTATTATTGTCATCTAAAATATTTTATTAAATGGCTTATGACCAATTTTAATTTAGTTGTGTTATCTTAACACCATTCAACATGCTACTCAGATTGGTTTGTGATTATGATTACGGCCTTGGGAAAGTTATTTTTATTTCATATTTTCATGTTTTTTATGTTTATCCCCATTCATATTCGGAATTAATTGAACATATAAAGTGATGGTTTGGGCCCGCTCTATCCCCTTTAGGTATTGGTAGGTCTCAAGATACAAAACATAATGTGGTTTTAGCTGAGGTCATACCATAGTATTTTCAATAATCTTGGCTAAGGCCATGACAATATGTTTCATATGTCTAGAATTATGAATTCCCTCATTATGAAAATTTTAATTGATAAACCAGGTTATTATTAAACTAGAATAATATCTATGGTTATGTTTCATTCTCTTATAATCATTTATATGTATTTTTATAATTATATTTCTTGCCTTCAATATTATACTCAAGTTTATTTTTAAGGTAATCTGTTTTTAGTTATTCAACAAGCCTATTTTTGATGTTTATGATAACTTTTTCTATATTAATTAATCTTTCTGATCATCTAATATCATCCCTTTCTTATGTTTTATTTTTTCATAGGATGCAACAATAAATATTATTATGAATGACTTGTAGGAATAATATAAGGGTTTCTGGGTGTTTTCAATAGAGTTTCAATGTTGTTTGTGATTTCAAGTTGAAATGTAAATATTATGTTTGTATATGGATATCCAAAGCTACAAAACTATTCAGTTATTTGGGATTGAAATTCCTTTAAAACATATGAATTTATTAATACAAGGTAACGACTCTGGGAAACGGGGGTTGTGATATTTACAATTTGGCTAAGTGGGATTCAATCTCTTGTATCTAGAAACAATGTAATAATGTATCCATCATCTCTAGGATACTAGGGTCAGGGTATTTACGTACACACACTCTATGATGTATGAGAAATGGATAGTATAAAAATACTATATAAGATTTACTTGATCAGAAAGAATTATTAATGACAAAACTAGTTTGATGTGATCACAATACCATCTATTTGTTGGGGTAGAACCATGATATACTGACTTGATTAGAATTAATAACTATTTTTGAGTAAATTGTGAGCTTATTTAAGAAAAAGGTTAAGGGTATAATATGATCAAAATTTTATAATTGTAGATAACTATAAATTATCAATTTTTATCAATTTTGTTATAAATATATTGATGATGTTAATATATAAAAAAGTTATTATAATGTTTTCAAAGCTATTATTATAAAATATGGTTTTATTAAACAAATAATTCATATTTAGATATAAAAAATATATTATCCTTAGATTATAAAATACATGTGTATTATAATGGTTAAAATCGCTAATATTATTAATATTACTATAAATAATATTGGTAAACTCATATGTAATATCTCTTCTAAAAATAATTTTATTATTCCATTATATTATATACGTACTAAATTCATAAAAGTCTCATTATTTTTATTATAATAGAAATAGATATACTTTTAATTATATGATTATAATAATTTTTAATAAGAATACCAAATAATAATATAAAGAAAATTAGATAAGGGTGTATCTATAAAAAAATAGTGAATACCCCCCAAAGGGGTCCATTTCATATCACAATAAAGGGGGAATCATCAAATCAAGATCCATTCCACTTCAAATTTTCTCTTTCCCTCTACTAGTATAGGATGTTTGGATGTGATTTGAACAACAAAAGAGACGTATTTCCCTCTCTCTAATTACAAATTTATATAATTATTGACTTATTTTGGATTTCAAAAAAACCAAGGATAAATAATGTTTTAACATAGGGATTATTTCATATCTATCTTAATTAGACTATTTAGAGGACATCACACACCTTAAATCAATGTGTTGGTGTCAGTTTCCCCATTTTCTAGACTTCTCAAAGTATTCTTGTGGTTCTAGTGAATTTTGGGTATTTATTGACCATTAGAATTATAGTAGGGATTATTTTAGTTCAATAAATTAGTGATTTTGTTTATGAGGGATCTAAATCATAAATTAAAATATTTAACACCTCATTGTAATAATTCTAATAATAACACACAGACCTGATAATCTTTTGAGTGGTTTTCATTTTTTTTACCTTCTCTATGGGTTTATATTTTCGGGTTTCTGATGTGGCATTTTTAAATATGTATCAAAAATAATTATATGATATAATTTATTTTATTAAATATTCATAAATATGATGATGTAGGGGACTCTAACTAACTAATGTTATTTGATGTAAAAATTCATCTATTGATTAATTATTTTAATTATATTGATATGTATTATGGTACCTTTAAATAATGGTGAAAATTATAGGCTATCTTTTTTTAATTAGTCAATATTTTTGGGAAAATTATTTCCAAAAAATTTATTGTTCTTTCCTTTGTTAAATTAATTCCACTACATGTATTTTACAAAATTCCAAAAATGAATTTTACTAAAGAGTATATAGAGTCTTTCATTGACAAACCACTATAATTTATAATTATTTTCTATCTAATATTAATTAATATTATTCATCAGTAAATACACTTTAGGTTATATAGAACTTTTTGATTTTCCTTTATCATTAGATAGTATAGTTTTCTATAAAATAATAAATTTTTATTTATAAAATCACAAGTCTTGAATTCTAGTGAGTTAATGAATTTATTTTTTAGAAAATAATTTTTATCTAATAAGTGCGTGGATTTTGTAAAATAATTTACAATTTTAAATGAAAATTCCTTAATATGAATGTATTTTTATGGATTTTTTGTGAAATATGATAAATTTGAAAACAACATAAAGCCTCCTGGGATACCACAATTTATTGGTTAGGGAAACAAGGACATATACCCCTATTAATTAATGATATTATTCTATGAATGGTTTAACATAATTATTTATGATTCTATATGGACCTAGATATCATAACTCCCATAAGGCATTGATGTTACTCTATTTAATGGTATCAAGTGCTGTTTTATGTTGTAACACCCAAGATTCTTAGGAATCATGTTCTTTTTAAAAATCATATGTTTATAAATCTAAAAAAGTCTATTTTAAAAGGAATAAAAATGTATTTGGATATATGTCATACAATATATTAATTAAAACAAAAAAAAACATTGTTCCTTCATAAGTGGATCTTTACAATAAAAACACAAAAAATAATTTACACTGTAAATTATCACTCACAGTGCATAAAATAAATACATTAAAAGTGTATTAATTAATAGAGGATAATAAATAGAAAATAATAAAATATTCACATCTAGTAAATACCATGGATCTTCATCAACCTTGAGGATCTCCATTAACATAAAAACAATAATTAGGATGATTACTCTGAAAGCTGAAAGAATTATGGAAAATCTATATTATGAATTAAGAACTATTCCATGAGAAGTGAGAGTGGAAGGAATGAATGATCCAGTAAGTATTTATAAATATAAATTATATTTGTACATTAAAAATATTGTCATTATAGATATATCCAATAATTATATTGATATCATCGATTCTTATGTATTAAATTTAATACAATATAACTCACAACGAAAGAAAAATTTGATATCAAAATATTATATTTTATATATATTTATTTATTTCTGTGTTATGTATAAATATTAATAATAATAATATTATTATTATTATTAAAATATCATATGATTCAAAAACATATTTAAATATAATTGAGGTACTAAAATTAAATTTGAGAATATAAATAATTCATTTTAATGTTCTTTGATAAAATTAATTTAGTATAAAATTAATATTTCTAATTTTTTAATGGAATATTTTTTAATTATTGTATATTTTACTCGAATATATTTAATTAAAAAAATTTATATTATTATTATATAAAATATTATTTTCACATAATTTAAATTTTAAATTTATATGAATTATTATTAAGAACACATAATGTTTAAAATAAATATTATTCAGTTAATACAGATTTTATTTATATTTGTTATTTTCTTTTAAAAGAGAAATTTATAAACTTATTTGAATTATATTTGATTATATAAGATTAATTTACAATTCCTTACATATAAATGTTCAAAGACATAATTTTGTATGGATTATTTTTAAATTTAAAAAATGTGTTTTTTTTGAAAATTAGAATATTTATTATTTAATAATTATATTAGAATAACCAAGAATATTAATAACTTGTATCTAATGAAATATTTTTTTATGTAATAAAATAATTTATTTTAAAATATTCTTATATAGTACAAACCCTATCTTCAATATTTTTTGAACTAAATTAAAAAGTTACATTAAAAAAATTGGTATTTTATTATAATTATGTGTTTTGATAGTGAAATAAAGTTTACAATTTATTTGAAGGCTACCTTATTTTTATTTTATAATATTTAAATAATTTATGTCATAAAAATCAATATCAATTTCAGTGTTGTCTTGTAAGTAAATTTTTAACCATATAAATATTTATTTTGATGAAAAATATTTTTTATATTGTGTGTAATAATAATAAATTTTTTTTGACACAAAAATATTTTATTTAATATAATTAATAAAAAATTTAAATCATGATTTTTTAATCAGTTAAGAGGATAGTTATTAATTTTTTCTTTAAAATTAATTAATATGATTAAAAATCAATTACCAAAATAAATATAAATTAGGGAAAAAGTAAAAAAAAATTAAATAAAAAACCCTAAAATTGAAAAGGTTATCTCAAATATGATTGTATTAGGGGGTTTCATGTAAAATAATTTCCACCTCATATGTCTTCCATATTTTATACATTTACCCTTGAATAATAACTTTACTTTATTGAAAATATAAGGGTTACTACCAAAACATTCCTTTTATTTACTTATAAAAGGGTGACCCTTTCCCCACTAAAAGTATCATCTCAACATAAAATAATATTCTAAAACTCTTAAAAATATATCTTCCTAGAACCCTATCTCATTTCTATATTATCTTTTTACATTTTTCTTCGTTAATTCCTTCATTTTCCAATATCTTTCCAAAATAAAACTTAAGCTTCCGACATGAGTATTACATTCGATTAGTCATTTACTTTACACTAATACTTCCAAAAAATATCTAAAACTATTATTATATCAAATTCAGTATAATTATTTTACATAAATTAATTATATTAATGGAAAAAAGATTATAAAATCCTTTACATTAAATAAGAAAACCAAATAGCATCGATCATGTCTATGTATGGAATACTTCCTCTATAAGGATATATTGTTTAGTTTTCGTCATCACCTCGAAAATTTGGTATTGTTGATTCATTATATCAATAAAAATGTTTCTTATGTAAAAATAATCTTCAAATATCATTTTTCATATAACATTATTTTTTCTATTCAATGATAAATTGGATAGTTAATTGTGTTTACATTAGACTACTACCACTACGAATGATGAATTTAACTTCTCATAAACACCCATCATTGGTGATTCATCTAATGTATAAGATGATAATATATGATTTTTGTTACAATTTTATTTTTCTTTGTATGTAATAATATATTTATCTATATCAATATCCATACACATTTAATCGTTGTAACACATATCTATTTCGGTGGATTTAATTACATATGTTAATGTTGATATAATGATTATGTCATAACTTGTTATAGGGTTTTATATAATTGTACTATATTTTAATAATGGTATATTAATGTTTATTCAATTATTTTTAATTGTTTTTTAATATTTAAAATATTTCTATGTCATATTTTGATCGTTAAACATATCAAAAACTAGTTCATCACATTTTCCATTTTCACTAGTTTTATTCATGTATTTAACCAAATAAAAATTAGGATTAAGTAGCCATTAAAAAAATTATTATTGTTTTATAATTAATTATATGGGAATTATAAACATTAAATTACATAGTGATAATCGATCACATCTTCATATAGTTTTTATGAAATAAACTACCAAAATTGTTAACACTCGATAACAAAAGTAAACTATAATTGGTTAATATATTTATAAAATGTGGTTATAAAATTAATTTAAAAAATTTATTATATTTATATTAAATTTATGAGATAATTTATTAATTTAATTATTTTCATTATAAATGATTTTATTTCACGATCGGGTAGGAGGGAATATAAGGTAAGTGTTTTCACCTCAAAATCATATTTTTGAGACTTCTTTTGTATGATGAATATAATTAAATTTATAAGGATTATACACAACCTAATTGATATATTTTATCATAAAATACATTTTAATCAACATAATTTTATTCTAATTTAATAATCTCTCCTTCAATAGTTTTTTATTAAAAATCTTCTCATGTTGTAAGGGGTTCTTTGTCTCAAAATTGAATCCTTTGAGACATGTTTTTTGTTATACACCATGTTTAATTTCCAATGGTGAAAATAATATTAAATTATCTTTTTTATCATTATTATATTATTTTTCATGATATTTAATGTTATATTTAAATAAATATGTATCATGGTGTTTTTATTCAAAGTTGTAGTGGTTGTAATGGTATTCGTGACTTAAACATTTTTCAATGTTTATAATTACTTCTATTTGAAAATTAAATTCCAAGATTAATATATCCTGGCCTATGATTATTTTATATTGTTTTTAATACATCTTTTCTATTTAAATCATTTTTTACATCAAATTATTTATCCATTATAAATATATTGATTTGATAAAGTGAACTGTTGTTGAGAATAATTTCCATCTCTTTTAATATAATTTTTCTACATATACATTATTTCTTCCTATAAATTTCCTACCTTCATAGGTGTAAAATCTAATATTTTAACCCCAATTATACCTTTATTCCCCTTAATTCATTTTAAAAAATGGATTTTTTATTTTAATTATGTGTGTTTTCGAACAATGCTATTTTAAAAAATTTAAAATTGGGGTTTTGATGCTTTCAAAATTAATGTTTATCTTCCAATACAAATTTTTTTGGGAACCTTTATATCTTTTCAAGGATATATTATTTGAAATTATTTATAATAAGGCTATAAATATTAGTCAATTTCCCTTATCAAACATTTTTTGACACAATATTCACTTCATATTTTATATGCATTTTAAAAAGGATTATTAAACATTGGAATTTTCACTTATATTTTACCTATATGGTTTAGCCTTCATGATGTGATTTTTTATGGTAATCTATATTTTATTATTATATTATTATTTTTAGAAAATTTAATTTTTATATTATTTCTTTTCCAACATTAATGTGATGTTTTTGAAATGTTTAAGGAACTCTTTCTTTATGAATATGATCTTTATGACATGTATATGATTCATTTTAAGTGAAAAATATATTTATTGATAATGATGGATAGTGTCCAATATCTCCCTCCAATGAAATGGTTTTTGTTTGTGTATAATGACCACAAAAGGGTACACGATGGGATTTATCTCATAACAAATGTTACACATGAGTCTTTTTGCATCTCAATGGTTACAAGGATATATTTACACCAGCAATAAGGGTAAATTGGAGGATTTATCTAAAAAAATGGTACACATGAATATTTAACCAAATCCAATGGGTACACAAGTGGATTTTTTCCAATCTAAAGGGAACACAAGAGAAATTATCTAATTCAAAGTTGGTATAAGGTATATTTTCTACAAAGTCTAAGGTTATAAAAGATTATTATACCAAGCCCAATAAGGTACATGGATGGTTAGATCAATATTAATATGTGAAGAATGTCATAGTGGGTATCCTTGACATATAGTTTTTATTGTTATGTTTATTTCCCACACCAACATCAAAGTCACGTTTTTATGATTATTCTCCTTGACTTATATATAATTTTTCATGATATTAAGAAAATTTTATGTGGTATATGTTTGTTCATTTGAGATTACATATAATGTTATATATCAATCACACACAGAAAGTATTGTTCCATGTTATTTTTAATAATAAATTTCTTTATGTCACAATTTTTCTCTTATTCATTTGACCTAAACCTTAATTTAATTCTGAAATTTTTCTCATGTTCTGTTTTTGACCTCACCCCCTTAATATTCCATCTGTACCCATGCTATAAATATGATTATTACATAGGATACATCTATATGTTGATATGATGTAGATTAAATGTGGAAAATATTCACAAGTTTCATCAAATAAGTTACTTATGTAGGTGATCCTTACAGAAATAAAACCCTCTATCATTTGTATTGTTGGTTTTTCTATGAGTTGTAATCAATATACTATAGTAATAATTTAAAATAAATAAAGGTTCATATGAAATTGTATAAAATCCAGTCATTAAAAAAATATCTTTATCACCAGATCTAAGAGTGTAGGTCTAGAGAACCTCAATTGCAATCAGAGAAGTGTTTATTTTTTTATTAGTTTATTTATTTTTGGGGAATGTGAAAAGATAAATATAGTGTAAATCTAGTGATAAGTATAAGGGATAAGTTTATGTATAGTATAACATTATAATGTTTTATTAAAGTCAATAATATATAGATCTATTTGAAATTACATCCCATTTTGGATTATACAAGTGGATATCACTCTAGACCATATACCATATGGGGTAATAACCCTGAAAAGGAATGATGGGTGTTAACTCAATTTTCTCCAGATAGATGACAGAGAGGCCTAACTACACACTTGTTTTTACACTCCTAGGGGTATTATTTATTCAATATCATTCACTTTATAAGAAATTATAAATTATTTATTATGCTGAGGAATTGGGTTAAGAAGTATAAGAGAAAAAAACATATATAATCCTAGATTGAACCTTTGGTAACTTAGGTTGAACTAAAATTTAATATGATGGTGTGAAATATTAACACATTTAAAGGTTGAGTTTTTTTGTAATTCGGATGTACTGTAAATTTTGATCACTCCTGATCAATTGTTTAGTTTTTATAAATGGTAGAATTAAGGAGAAACAATGTTAATAATTTATGTCATGTAAAATATAGTAATTTTCTAAATGTGGAACTATCTTGGATTAAAGGTTGAATATAAAACATTGTTGTTATTCTCACTGAAACTTATCTATTTTGATTAATAAATTTATCCCTTACAAACATATGAACTTTAAAAATAGGATAAGGATAGATTTTTTAAAATATCTTATGATGAAGTTAACAATGGAAATGAAATTCAACTTCCTATGTATCAACAATATAGGAAAAAGTAACCAATGGAATGTCTTAGAGGAAAAAATTCGTGTTTCATGTTTGGAATGATTGGATATATATATCAATATTATCATTTTTGGGAAAAGATGATTACCAATGATATATTGTAAAATAATGGCCACTTAATTAAATTTATGTAGTTTAAGAATTATGAAAACTAATTCTCTAACCCTACAACTATTGTGTATAATAAATTTCATCAGCCTCTTAAAAAAAATAAAAGAATGATTATATTATCCTTAATAATGACCTAAATATTTACATACATAATAATTACATCACTTTTATTGAATACTTAAATAATTATAAAAACAAATTCCAAAAGACCATATTAGTTTAGTGCCTTTGGAAAATCAAAACCCTAAACATCGGTATATAAGTGATCTAAATTATCTTCCACTAGGTTTGTTTAGACAATCACCCTTATTAGAAACATCATACCTAATACATATATTCTTAAACTGGGGAAGGAAACATAAAAAGGGGTGAGCTTAGGTGCTTAGTAAGTGTAAACAAAGAAGATATGTAAGAATAAACATGATCATAGGGGAATGAGAACATGATTATCACATTATAATATCTCACCCTTCATATCAAATATCATAAAAATAAATCAATGAATAAATCATGATAGTTTATGAGACATGAATCGTAAGGTAATTGTAACACTCCAGGTAAATAAAGAATATGACATTTTTATATTTATCCATATTTGTGAATAAAATATTAATATTACTTTAAAGGGGACGCTTTGCTCGATGGCATACCCAATACGTAACAACGAGTTTCTTGGGAATCTTATGTTGCACTCTAATAATATAATAATATTATTTAAAATGGTAGTTAACACCTAGTCGTTGTAATGGCGGGAATGAACAGAACTAACATCAAAATTATTATAGATGTTTCTCAAATATTTTTACTTTTTACAATAAATTTTAGAGGATTAAAAATGTGAATGAATTCAATTTTTAAGTGTAAACATTCTAATGTTCTTTAGAAGGTCAATTAATCGCTTTTTGATGGTGAACCTCTTTTAAATCCACTTTTTGACAATTTTATGTGTTATATTTGACAATATAAAATTCTTATTTAGAATCGGGACATCAAAATTTACATTGGGTAATTTTTTTGGTATTTTTCCGATAAAGTTCACTTTTTATTGAACAGTGAAAAATGTTGTATTTTAATTCAAAAACTATTTTTAATATAATTTATTTATATTATTATATTATCTTTTTAGTAGGTTTTAAAGTTCAATTAGAATATATTTTTACCATTTAATCCAATAGTGGTCTTTGGAATTAATTTCATCTTTAATTTGGACTTAAACTAGAGTCAATCTTTTGATACTAATTGTTTCTTAAAAACACGCTATTTGTTTTGACAGCGAGAATTAATTATTAAATTAATTAATGCAACTTATATGTTATTAATTTTTTAAAATAGTCTTCATTTTTGAATTCGTTCTATCAAATATAGCTTAGGGTGAATTTTTTGTATTTTTCTGAAAAACTTCAATTTTTGATGAATAGTTAAACCACTAAGTGGTAGTTAAAGAAACTGATTTTTCAATTAAATGAAACATTGCCACCTATGTGTTTTGAATTTCAAAAATCCGACATACATGGTTGTCATTGGGAAGTATAATGTGGTTCAATGGGATTAAAATAATTTTTTGGTGAATAGTAACTTTTAAGTTTTTAATCGCGATTAGAGATAATTAGTGTAGTTTAAGGTAAAAATAATGTTTTAATAATATGAGATGAGATTTACACATGTCCTACCCTTATTGGATGTTTCATGGCCGACCACGAAAATCCATGGGTAAACTTGGGGACCCCATGGATCCACTTTGGTTGGGAAATGACATAAATAACTTTTTATTTAATGTAAAATTAAAAATGACACAAACATGAGTTGTTTTACAAAAACAATTTTTACATGGGGTTATACAAGTAAGATTTTTGACTATAAATAGTAATTGGAAATATAAAAAGATTTCCTACATCATGATAGTTTTCTTATAATTTTTATACATTAAATAAAAAAAATTATTTATGACATCATAATGATGTAGCGATTACCTCATTAATAAAGGATTTAAATAAAATGAAAAGATAATGTAAACTCTATGAACTACACATGTCCAAAACCTATTGGATTTGTGTATTTAGAAACCTTATCACCTTATTATAGAATTATATCAATGTGGGACCTTTTAAATCCGAAAATCATTTTCAAATAAATTCACATTTCTTTACTTTCCAAGAGTGGCCCTCCTCTCCTCTTATAAAAGGCCCCCACCTCTACCTCCTTACCCACACTTCCAAAGCCTTTTGATCGGCCAAACCCTGCCCATTTTGTCTCTCCAAATCCCTCTATAACTCCTAGAAGCCTCACGTTGGTCATAATTCTTCCCATGGAAGCCTTTTATCTCAAACCAAAGGGAGTTACCCGAATTTAAGGTAATGTCTTCACTTGAGTCCTTTTGTTTTATTTTTCTTCTCCAACCCCCTAAACTATTTTTATTCATTTATTTTGTAACAACTCCAGTATCTTCAATATACTAGTATGTTGTTATAAGATGGATTCGAGCCACACTTACACACACCTATATCAAATGGTTAAAGAACATATTGTTTCTGTGGATGGCGAATTTATGCCTCACAAAACGATGATTGTTCAACAATCATATAACACCTTAAAAGGTGTCCATTAATATGTAACTATATTTATATATGATATATTAAATTTTTATGTTTTACTTAAGCTTCTGTATTTTTCTTTTTTGGCATACCTTTATGGTTTCCATTGTGGTAAACACGATAATATCATTTTAGGAAGTGCGGACTACCGCCCCCTCAAAGTGATTTGATTCGTTAATGTCATATGTGGGATGTATAAAGGATGTATTTAAAGTTATTATATATGATTTATGTTACATATAAATGATGAATATAATTCTGGAATTAAAATTTACATACCTCTCATTTATTTTTAATTCCATTAATATGACGTAGAAATGAAAGTAGCGTTCATGCGTACGTACGACTTACCGTCTCCATGAACGGTGCATTTCATTTCTTACCTCTAAAGGATTATGTAATATTATAAATACATGTATCATCTGGATATATATGATATATATGATATCCAAATCATGAATATAATTCTGGATATAATGAACCTTTGACCACACGAACAACAAGTAATTGTAAGAAGTCCACTTTCGACTTAAGAACCAAATATCGACAAAACAAACATTATTAACATAAATGATTACATAATGTTTATAACATGGCAATAAGTGATATAAAAGGAATAATGAACTTGAAAAATGTTCTTAAGAAAGTAAAAATTAACTCATGTTTATTATTCAGGACGTTAATGAACGATCGATTCAAGTCGGACCCGAGGTAAGGGGTCCTACTCCTCTCTTTCTTTTTAAGTACACTCTTTTATATCATTCCTTTTAAGCTCATATTTCTTGTGATTGAGATGTTATTTTATATTAATCTTATTATAATTTTTATGTTCATTTTATTAGAGACCCTATTCTCTCTCATCAATCCATTTTGGAAGTTTTGAGTGGCGCCGTTAGGCTGCCGAATTTTCATAAGAGATCTAACCTCTCTCTTTCTTTTTAAGAACTCTCCTTTATGTCACTTCTTTTAAACTCCTCTTTGTTATGTTGGGAGATTTTATTTTATATTCTTCTTTCTTTACATTTTATGTTAATATGTTGAGAGACCCTATTTTATCTCATCAATCCATTTTTGGAAGTTTTAAGTGGCGTTGTTAGGCTGCCACGTTTTCATAAGGGATTTTTCATCTCACTTTTATTCCCGTGAGATTCATGATACATTTTCCAATATTTCCTTTTTAGTGGGGTATGTACTCTCCATTATTCTAATATTTGTGTAACATACTTTTGTTTATGAGTATTTACATCAATGTTGTATAGTCTTTATTTCATGGGGTGTACGTTTTGAAAGTTACCCAAATCGGTAAGGGAACCTTTCACACTCCTCTTTTTAAAAGACTTCTTTTGTTATGTATTTTAATTTTCAACTTATTATGTGGGATGTGTTATTATATATCCTTATTGCCTTAAATTTTATTTCCAAGTGATGAGATAACCTTTATCTCTCTCATCAACACTTTTTCTAAAATTTGATGTGACGCCGTTAGGCTGTCAAGGGAACTTCTTAACCCAATTTCGATTTCATTGGGTTCAACATGTAGTTATTGAATATGTCATCCTTTGAATATTTTTGAATGACCTTTGATTGTTTTACACTTAATATCCTCTTATATTGGGTGTATTTATATTTGTTACACATAATTTTGACATTGATTTATCCTTAATTTAAGGATACCTTCTTTATAGGGGATTTCATCTCATTTTACATTTCTATTGAGACTCCATAATTTTTATGCACCAATTCACTATTATATGGTGTATATACTATACTTTGGAATATCATATCATGAATTCCTTTATTCTCATGATAATATAATGTTCTGATTAAATTTTATTCCTCAATTATTGTATTCAAGTGTCTCTCATTTTGTTAAAACCCCTTTAACTAAAATATGGTCTTAAATGTTTTAATGATTTATTATTTTAAATATTTCTAGTTAATATACATGTTTTCAAAATGGTTTTAAGTATTTATTTATATGGATATTAATGGTTTAAAATGTTAAAACGTTCATAGTGGTATGGGACACTTTGATTCAAATATCTCTTTATTAAATGTTTTAAATGGTTTCGAAAATGGTTTTTAGAATGGATTTATTATTTCAATATCTTAAAATGTTATATTGTTATTGCAATATGGGAATGTTATATTTCCTTTATGCTTATGTTATGTTCTAGTATTATGTTATGGTTCTTGGGCATTGTTTATGAAGACGGGTGGTTCCATGATAAACTAGGGGCGGGTGAGCCCGATATATCTCTCCAATGCATTGGGCAACGTGAAGGGCATAAATGTTAAGGTTTCTCTGAATAGATTGAAAGAATATACTATGATTGGTATTCCAAACGTAACCAAGAGGATTACTCCCTACGTAAGAATGTTATGAATGCCTCATGTTACCTTTATGACTTATAATTTCTATGATTTATTCATGATTTTATGAGGTATGTTAAAGTGCTTATGTTTTATGGGTAATGTATGATTTCATTATTATGTATACATGTACTCATGTTTCCTTTACATATTTTTATATCCCTTACTGAGCTTTTTATGCTCATCCCAAGTTTTTGAAAAAAAATTCACTAGTCAAGGGAAGGGTACATGAAATGATGATAGTGTTAAGGAAGTGTCAAGAAAGAATCCATGTTTTATTTTAAATATGTTTCCGTTGATGGGAAAAATTAATACTATCTTTTATGTAACCACTCTGTTTAAATGTGGAATGTAATGCACGTTTTATGATTTAATTCTCTAAAACTCTAAACCTGAAAATATCCTCAATGGGTAATCTTTTAATAACACAAGATTAAGTAAGGTTTATGGTTGGGGCCTTATAGTTGGTATCAAAGGTCAGTTTAGATAACTTTAGAGGTTAGGGTATTCTCTAAGCACAAGTGACATTACCATAATGGTTAGGATTTCAGAAAGAGTCCTAGTTTTAGATAAAGTGAATGAGTAAGTATATCTTAGTGTTTACCTTCCTCATTAGTACATGATGGTTTTGTTGATATACTCACACTAACAAATCTATTTTTAGTGAATGGATGGATCTAGCAGGCACCATAGAGACAACAGGTTTGAAGGAAACTGTGGTGGTTCTCTGATTAAGATACTAGATTAAATGGGGGATTCAATGAGGAAACTCGTGGTTGTTCTAAACCAACTATCAAGGAGTCATGATCAACCACTTGAACCTTGGTATGATCTGTAATGCATCATGTATGAGATGACCAATCGATGTGGAAGTTCAGGTAATAATTATAATGGTAACCATTAGAGTTCATATGATCTTTACTTTTGAGGTAATTATGGGTTATTATATGTTATGATGGAAAATGAAAGGCATGAGATAAACTTGAGGTTAAAATATGTTATCATCATTTTTGAAGATTTTGCCTCGTTTTGGGGAATGTTTTAAGAATTATATAGTTTTGGAAAAAGGATAACACGCAGACCGTGTGACAACCCGTCGCTTCGGACAAAGCTGCGGGAATCGAACCCACAACCAAAGTGCGATTGGTATTTATCGCCTACCACTGGACTACGTGAAGTCCCTGGTTATTTTGACTAATTATTTTTTGTTATATGATTTTAGGAATCAAGAGTATGTTTATTTTGGGTTATCTATGGAAATGATTAACCTATCATAGAGGATATGTGATTAGGTTAATTACTTTTCAATATGATAATTTAAGAGCAACTGGTGTTATTTGGAGATAAAAGTTAATTTGTAACTTGGAAGACTATGTGACTAAATCCTTCAAATATTTGGGTTTCAATCTTATTTTGGTTTACTTTGAAGAATTTTATGGAATATTTTTTTATTCAATGGTCTTCGTTGAACTTTGGGTTTTGTTGGAAAAATTTTGGAGATTAAGAATAGATTTTCTTTTTTTATAAAGGATTATCCATTTGTGGATTATTTGATCTTGTTCTAACAATATTGGTTTTGGTTAAGGTCTAAAGACATGTGAAATATATAGTTCACTTTAGTTCATTAGGTGATTCTCTAGAATTTGATTATAGTACTCTTAATGTGAACATGTCTTCCTAAATACTCATCATTTGGGGAAAGTATGAGTTTGTGTAAGAAATTTAGTAAAAGTTGAAAGTCAACATGAAAAGTATTTGTGTTTCCTTAAGATCAAAAATAAATTCCTCAATGAAAAGTAACTTAAAACAAAAAAAATTCTATTAAATTTTCCTACTCAGGAATCGAATACCGTTTAACCCACCACAAGTTTGTGATTTTCTTTTGGTTAACTTTCTCATAGACATGTTTACTATCACTCTCCCTCAGAACATGACCCTTTGTTTTTTCTTCCATGTCCATGTTTTCCTACATGGAATCCTAGTATGGGTTAACTCGGGTGACCTTTGTAATTCTCTTTCTTTATTTTAATGTGATAGTTTTACTGACTCTTATTCTGATTGGGATTTTCAATGAAGTTTCCAAGACCAATTTTAAAAATTGCAAGGAAGAAATTACAAAAAGGGGGAAGGATGTAACACCCCAGGTAAATAAAGAATATGAAATTTTTATATTTATCCATATTTTTGAATAAAATATTAATATTACTTTAAAGGGGACGCTTTTCTCGATGGCGTACCCAATACGCAACAACGAGTTTCTTGGTAATCTTACGTTGCACTCTAATAATAAAATAATAATATTTTAAATAGTAGTTAACGCCTAGCCGTTGTAATGTCGGTAATGAACAGAACTAACTACAAAATGATTATATATTTTTGTCAAATATTTTTACTTTTTACAATAAATGTTAGAGGATTAAAAATGTGAATGAATTCGGTTTTTAAGTGTAAACATTCTAATGTTCTTTAGAAGGTCGATTAACCGCCTTTTGATGGTGAACATCTTTTAAATCCACCTTTTGACAATTTTATGTGTTATATTTGACAAAATAAAATTCTTCTTTAGAATTGGGATATTTATATTTACATTGTGTAAATTTTTTGTATTTTTCCGATAAAGTTCATTTTTTAAGGAATAGTGAAAAATGTTGTATTTTAATTCAAAACCTCTTTTTAATATAATTTATTTATATTATTCGATTATCTTTTGAATTGGTTTTAAAGTTCAATTATAATATATTTTTACCATTTAATCCAATAGTGGTTGTTGGAATTAATTTCATCTTGAAATTAGACTTAAACTAGAGTCAATCTTTTGATACTTATTTTTTCTTAAAAACACGCTATTTGTTTTGAAAGCGGGAATTAATTATTAAATTAATTAATGCAACTTATATTTTTTGAATTTTTTAAAATAGACTTCATTTTTGAATTAATAATATAAAATATAGCTTAGGGTGAATTTTTGGTATTTTTCTGAAAAACTTCAATTTTTGATGAATAGTGAAACCGCTAAGTGTTAGTTAATGAAACTGATTTTTCATTTAAATGAAAGTTTGCCACCTCTGTGTTTTGAATTTAAAAAATCCAACATACATGGTTGTCATTAAGAAGTATAATGTGGTTAAATGGGATTAAAATAATTTTTTGGTGAATAGTAACTTTTAAGTTTTTAATAGCGATTAGAGGTAATTACTGTAGTTTAAGGTAAAAATAATGTTTTAATAATATGAGATGAGCTTGACACTTGTACAAACCTTATTGGATGTGTCATGGCCGACCAATACAATCCATGGGTCAACTTGGGGACCCCATGGAGCCACTTTGGTTGGGAAATGACATAAATAAATTTTTCTTTAATGTAAAAGTAAAAATGACACAAACATGAGTTGTTTTACTAAAACAATTTTTACACGGGGTTATACAAGTCATATTTTTTACTATAAATATTAATTAGAAAGATAAAAATATTTCCTACATCATGATAGTTTTCTTATAATTTTTAGACATTAAATAAATAAAATTATTTATGACATCATAATGATGCAGCGATTACCTCATTAATAAAGGATTTAAATAAAATGAAGAGATAATGTATCATCTATGACCTAAAAATGTCCAAAACCTATTGTATTGGTGAATTTATAATCCTTATCACCTTATACGCTAATTATATCAATGTGGGACCTTTTAAATCCGAAAATCATTTTCAAATAAAGTAACATTTCTTTAGTTTCCATGAGTTCCCCTCCTCTCCTATTATAAAAGGCCCCCACCTCTACCTCCATACCCACACTTCCAAAGCCATTGGCTCGGCCAAAACCTGCCCATTTTGTCTCTCAACATCCCTCTATAACTCTGTGAGGCCTAAAATTGGGCAGAAGTCTTCCCAAGGAAGCCTTTTAGCTCAAACCAAAGGAAGTTACCCGATTTTAAGGTAATGTCTTCACTTGAGTCCTTTTGTTTTATTTTGATTCTCCAACCCCCTAAACTCTTTTTATTCATTTCTTTTGTAACAACTACAATATATTCAATATACTAGGATGTTTTTATAATAAGTATTCGAGCTAAACATACACACACCTACATCTAATGGTTAAAGAACATACTATTTCTGTGGATGGGGAATTTATGCCTCACGAAACGATGATTGTTCAACACTCATATAACACCTTCAAAGGTGGCCATTATGATGTCACTATATTTATATATGATATATAATATTTTTATGTTTTACTTAAGCTTCTGTGTTTTTCTTTTGTGTAATACCTTTATGGTTTCCATTGTGGGTAAACATGATAATTTCATTTTAGGAAGTGCGGACTACCGCCCCCTCAAAGTAATTTGATTCATTAATGCCATATGTGGGATGTATAAAGGATGTATTTAAAGTTATTATATATGATATATGTTACATAAAAATGATGAATATACTTCTGGAATTAAAATATACATACCTATCATTTAGTTTTAATTCCATTAATATGACATAGAAATGAAAGTTGCGTTCATGCGTACGTACGGCTTACCGTCTCCATGAACGGTGCATTTCATTTCTTACCTATAAATGATTATGTAATATTATAAATACAAGAATATTGTGCATATATATGATATATATGATATCCAAATCATGGATATCATTCTGATATAATGAACCTTTGACCACACGAACAACATGTAATTGTAAGAAGTCCACTTTCGACTTAAGTACCAAATATCGACCAAACAAACATTGTTAACTTAAATGATTACATAATGTTTATAACATGGAAATAAGTGATATAAAAGGAATAATGAACTTTAAAAATTTTATTAATCATGTATAAATTAACTCAAGTTTATTATTCAGGACGTTAAAGAACGATCTAGTCAAGTCGGACACGAGGTAAGGGATCCTACTCCTCTCTTTCTTTTTAAGTACACTCTTTTATGTCATTCTTTTTAAGCTCATATTTCTTGTGATTGGGATGTTATTTTATATTACTCTTACTGTAATTTTTATGTTCATATGATGAGAGACCCTATTCTTTCTCATCAATCCATTTTGGAAGTTTTGAGTGGCGCCGTTAGGCTGCCGAATTTTCATAAGAGATCTAACCTCTCTCTTTCTTTTTAAGTACTTTCCTTTATGTCACTTCTTTTAAACTCCTCTTTTTTATGTTGGGAGATGTTATTGTATATTCCTATTTCTTTACGTTTTATGTTAATATGGTTAGAGACCCTATTTGATCTCATCAATCAATTTTTAGAAGTTTTAAGTGGCGTAGTTAGGCTGCCAAGTTTTCGTAAGGGATTTTTCATCTCACTTTTATTCCCTTGAGATTCATGATACATTTTCCAATATTTCCTTTTTATTGGTGTATGTACTCTCCATTATTATACTATTTTTGTAACATACTTTTGTTTTTGAGTATTTACATCAATGTTGTATAGTCCTTCTTTCATGGGGTGTACATTTTGAAGGTTACCCAAATCGGTAAGGGAACCTTTCACCCTCCTATTTTTAAAAGAATTATTTTGATATGTCTTTTAATTTTCATCTTATTATGTGGGGATATGTTATTATATATCGTTATTGCCATAAATTTTATGTCCAAGTGATGAGATACCCTTTATCTCTCTCATCAACTCTTTTTCTAAAATTTGATGTGACGCCATTAGGATGTCAAGGGAACTTCTTAACCCAATTTCGATTTCTTTGGGTTCAACATGTAGTTATTGAATATGTCATCCATTGAATATGTGTGAATGACCTTTGATTATTTTACACTTAATATCCGCTTATATTGGGTGTATTTATATTTGTTACACATAATTATGATATTGATTTATCCTTAATTTAAGGATACCTTCTTTACAGGGAATTTCATCTCATTTTACATTTCTATTGAGACTTCATTTTTTGTTATGCACCAATTCAATCTTATATGGGGTATATACTGTCCTTTAGAATATTATATCATGAATTCCTTTATTCTCATGATATTATAATGTTCTGATTAAATTTTATTCCTCAATTATTGTATTCAAGTGTCTCTCATTTTGTTAAAACCACTTTAACTAAAATATGGTTTTAAATGTTTTAATTATTTATTCTTATAAATATTTATCATTAATATAAATGTTTTCAAAATGATTTTAAGGATTTATTTATATGGATATTAATGGTTTAAAATTTTAAAACCTTCAAAGTGGTATGGGACACTATGATTCAATGATCTCTTTATTAAATGTTTTAAATGGTTTTGAAAATGGTTTTTAGAATGGATTTATTATTTCAATATCTTAAAATGTTATATTGTTATTTCAATATGGGAATGTTATATTTACTTTATGCTTATGTTATCTGCTATGATTATGTTATGGTTCTTGGGCATTGGTTATGAAGACGGGTGATCCCGATATAGCTCTCCAATGCATTGGGTAACGCGAAGGGGTTAAACGTTAAGGTTTCTCCAAAGAGATTTAAGGAATATAATGTGATGGGTATTCCAAACGTAACAAAGAGGGTTACTCCATATGTAAGAATGCTATGAATGCCTCAAGTTATCTTTATGTCTTATGATTTCTATGATTTATTCATGATTTTATGAGGTATGATAAAGTGCTTATGTTTTATGGGTATAGTATGATTTCATTCTTATGTATACATGTACTCATGTTTCCTTTCCATATTTTTATATCCCTTACTGATCTTTTTATGCTCATCCCATGTTTTTGAAATGTTTTTCACAGGTCAAGGGAAGGGTACATGATATGATGACAGTTTCAAGGAAGTGTCAAAAAAGAATATATGTTTTATTTTAAATATGTGTTCGTTGATGGAAAAAATGAATACTATCTTTTATGTAACCACTTTGTTTAAATATGGAATGTAATTAACGTTTTATGATCTAATTCTCTAAAACTCTGAACCTGAAAAGATACTCAATGTGTAATCTTGTAATAACTCAAGATTAAGTAAGGTTTAAGGCTAGGGCCTTATATTAATAAATAACATAATCATTAAAATCATGAAATAGGAATATCACATTGAATTGTGGAAGACACATATGAATAAAATATGATTTCAATAGTATCCAAGGAATCACTTATAATACCATCTTAGTTATATGGGTTCACTCCCCATACCATCTTGGTAGTCATGGTTGACTCACATGGCCATATTAGTAGCATAAGTTCACTCCTCATACAATTTTGTTAGTCCTATTTCATTCTTATGGAAATATTATTAGTAAAGGATCACTCCCAAGACTATCATAATATATATCATGAAATATAAATCATTAACAAATTCATTAGAAAAATATATAGTTCCCACCCATCTCATAATGAATTCTTACATACATGTTCAAAAAAAATAACCAATCATATCTTAACCTATGAAATGAGATGGGAAACGTAAACATGTAATCCCATCGTAACCTATGGAGTGAGATATAAGTTTCATACTCATTTCATCAAAATAATAACCCGTGAATGTGAATCGGATTTCATAAACATATAACCTGTAAAATAGAAATGGGTTTTAGAAACAACATGCCATTAATAATAAAACATTCATAGAAAGAGTATTAATGGAACATTTATATCATTTAAAATAATGTTCTGAGGTACATCAATGGATGTTATCATAGATAATAAATAATTATGAATGATCTTTTAAAAATATTTCATGAGTAAATTATCCATATTCTTTGAAAAATGTATTTTAAAATATAAAACCTTTTGAAAACTCTTTATTTTTTTTATAGACAAGAAAACATATAATGTAATTTTGCTAAATTTTGAATGCTATTTTTTATTTAAAACATTTAGAGGATCTTGAAATCCATATTAAAACCCTTTTCATATAAAAATATAAGATTATCCTGAAAACCTTTTGAAAATAACTTTCCTCGAATATACAATGAAAAAATTACAATAAATCCTGAAAATGATTTGAAACCCATTTTCTTAGAATTTCCTTTTATAAAATTTTTCATAAAAATTAATCATTTAAACATGAAGATTAATCTTCACAGAAATGATGGTGGTTAAATTTTTATATTTCATATATGTTAAAACTAATATTGCTTTTTCACGGTAAAATGTATAAAAAGGTTCCTTGACTTGAAAACGATAATAATATTCATTTTTATAGTATTTTTTTAAATGTTAAACAAGGGTAAAATTTATTTTAATTATTATAGGATAATATTAGAATATTATTGGAAATGTTTTTAAAAAACATGGTTATTAAGACCATAGATTTCTCACCAGAGAGAGAGGTATGGTCAATTTTGTAAAAATAAATTTTCTTAATTGTGTTATGTTACAAAGATAGAATAAATGTTTCAAATACATGAAGACATAAAGAATAACTAGTGGGGAATAAAATTCCAGAGTTTACTTTAATTATGGATCATAATATTTCATTATTTAAAGAATGATAAAAACCAAGATCAAAAAACAATAACATTGTTTCAATAAAGAATTACCACACTGTAACTTTGAATAATACTCTCCATGTAGGGAAATGTAATTACATTGACATTTAAATTATCATGAGAAGATTTTTATACTTTTTATAACATCTTATAGGTAGTTTATACATATCTTATTTAAATATAGGTATATAAGATGGCATGTGTCTCCAAGAAAGAAAATTGAGACAATATTAATTTATGGATTTGGTAAATTTTGAAACATAAACCCCATGAAAGAAAGATCATAAAATGGTTATGTAAATATAAATAGATTTTAGTATAATAAGAATAAAATATATTAATATGCAGTATATACTCCATAGAAAATGAGTGGGTTGTGAATAAGGCATGTATCTCATGGAAATAAAGACTGAGATGATAATACCTTACCATACATCAAGACTCTATTCATTCTCATATAAACATCTTTTATAGTAAATATTAATTTATTATACATATATCAAAGAACCACATTCATATATATAATAAAATATATGGATTTATTATATCTTTACATTACCCACTCATTAACAATTCTATGTTATGGTTTCACTTTAGGTAATATCAGCTTTGTTTATCACAGGTGTCTTAATTTTTCATACCTTTTGTCCTTCTACTTATATCATGTTTTCTAGAATGTAAACCATGATATAAATATCATGTATATTAATTATAATTTATTAGTACATTATAATTTAATGTAGTAGTACTGTAGTAGATACTGTAGCAGTTTTTTGTAGCAGGTATTGTTTGGTATTGTAGCAGCAATAACTATTCACCATCAGGCGACCGATTTGGGTCTAGAGTCCTTAATGCCTTCAACCCATAGAGGCCTTTAGGTCAGTATGGATTTATTTTCCACCTTTCTTCCTTTGGGATAACTCAAAGACTTCTGGCCACTGGATGTGAAGATGAAAACAAGACATATTCAATAGGGAATAAGCTTCAAAAGAGGATTTAAAGAAAGGCACATTCAATAGAGTAGAGCTAAAAAAATTGGAAGTATGAGAGGATATTGAGTTTTCTATTGGTATCAGGAAAATACAAATTGAGAAGTAGATATATTCCAACAATAATTAAAAGTTGGAGAGTTGATCATGATTCAGATGTTGGGGAGGGGCGGTTTCAAGTAGTCATAGTATGTAATAAATTTCATTATGACCTTCGGGTCCGGTTATGCCACGAAGCCTACTGGCCATGTATGGGTTCCCCTTCAATCCATAAAAGTGATTTTTTAAAAAAATGAATCAAAAATTAAATCCTTAGTTTCATTAATGCATGTAATTTATAAGTATGAGATGGAATACACTTCTCGTAGAGATGATAAGCTATATATAACCAAGAACCCTATTTCTGTATAATTTCGTTGTTGAACGAAATAATGTAGAAGAAATATATATATATTTAATTATATATAATTTTTTAGGAGCATTATTATATCATATAAATAATATATACATTCAATAAATACATAATTAATATATTTCATATAATGTATGGAGGAATCAAATAAGTTTGAGAGGGCCATAGTCTACACTGCCCCAAATGAAATTGTCATAAAAAAATGGAAAATATAAATGAGTATGTTTTAAAAGAATTAAATAAGTATAAATACATAATAAAAATTTTATATAACATATATAAATATATTTTCTATCATATGTTCTAACATGAAAGTTTGTAAAGAAAAAATGAACTATCATCGTTTAGTGAGGTAGTAGTACGTTGTACACATAAATAGTATGATTGTTACCCATTAGATGGAAGTATGGGTAATTTAAGGTCTAATACATAACATAAAAAAATTATATTTATTATAATGGTTTTTATAAAATAATTTAATAATATGATTTTAGGTATAAGAAAATAAAAATAAAATAAATATGTTTAACGGATGGTGTTACCTCTAAATTGGGTAGCTCCTTTTGGTTTGCACCAAAGGGATTCCTAGGAAAGATCTATTACTAAGGGAGTCTTTAAGTAGAATGTTTGGGATCTATTTGGGTAGATTTTTGTAAAACATACGTGTCATTATAGGTGTTAGTAAGTGGGAGGAGAGGGGGCCTTTTAAAATATAAGAGGGGTGGCACACTGGTAAAATTTTAAAAGAATGTGACCATACAAATTTTTTTATTAAATGTTGTTAAATAAGACTTAAATGTATATAAATGGAAAGCCATTTGATAAATATTTAAATACAATTTATTTAGTACAAGTGTATAGGTCATTATGGGCCTTAAGGATATGGTTTAGTCCATTATTAGGCTTAATTTTTCCTTACTCATTATAATTAATTTTAATTACATTCCTAACAATTTTGGTAAAGAAAATAATTTTACATTTTTAAGAAATATTAATTATTATTAATACAAATATTAAATCCATTATCTCTTAATTCATAACATAGAAGTGGAAGAAATTAATTTAAATATAATCTTGCAGTCGGGTCGACGTTATTGGGTTTTAAAGTAATAATGATCAAAAGATTTATATGTTTTTATATAAAATTTAATTGTGAAATGTGTTATAATTACATAAATTTGATTAATTTATAAAACTATTCTATAATTTAACATTTAAACAAATTTTAATTTTAATTTAACCTTATAAATAAATAAGGTTAAAAAGGTGTTTTAATTAAAATACAATATTTGTCTTTATTAATTAAAAAATAAAACATCCTGTAAAATACTAAATTTTCACACTAACATAATTTTTATTACAATATATCAAATATTAATTTTATTTTGAAATAATAAATCTATAATATTTCCAAAAGGTATTTTTAAAACGTGTTATC
Organism: Viscum album; assembly: GCA_963277665.1. Classification (NCBI taxonomy): domain Eukaryota; kingdom Viridiplantae; phylum Streptophyta; class Magnoliopsida; order Santalales; family Viscaceae; genus Viscum; species Viscum album. The sequence goes on from OY728131.1 coordinate 1,293,813,279, forward strand.
CATTAAAAGGCTGCAAAATTTCCTTAATTAAAATATTGGGTTTCATGTGTTAAATGGGTTTATTCTAATTTTATTATTATAAAATCTATTTAATTAATTAAAAAAATACATTGATATATTAAAAATATATTACATTAAAAATATACTAATTTAAATTAATTTAATTTATTAGGATTAAAAAAACTTTGGGAGCATAATAATAGTTTTCTTTAAAAAACTCTTTTATATTAAATTGGTTCTTATATTCATTTTAAATAATTATTAACCAATTAATTAATATTAATAATTGAAAATAACATAAATTTACACAATTTTTTTAGTAATATTAATAAAATGGAGTTCAATGGATAGTTTATATATTACCATATAATATCTTATTGTTTTGTAACACTCCCTCTTGTGTGTTATGAACGTCATCAAGGAATGTTAGTATTGTGTGAAATTTATGCATGCCTCATTGTACATGTAGTGGAAGATAACCATTATATATCATTTAGTGAAATCCAAAAATAATTATTTAATATATATATATATATATATATATATTAACTATTTAAGGTGTTGTGTGGAATGAAAATATCAAAAACGTAAAATTAATTTGAAAAAATTCCTAAAATCCAAATGTGTTAAATTACACACCCAATAAAATGAACATCACCATAAAAATTCATATTAGTTATCAATGGTTTAATAATTGAGAGTTCCTTTCATAGAAACCCACATCGTAAAAATGAATACTAACACTTCATTTTAAAATAATATTGTAATTGTAATGGTTTCCCAATGTAATTCATATCTAGATTCCTACGTAGGATAACATAGGTGGAAGTGAAAAAATATATATGGAAGAGAAATATAACCATCATGTTTGGATGGAGAGTGATTGATAACAAGTTAAGGAGAAAGGTAATAATCTCAAAGCCATAAATCTATGATGGAATAAGGGATTGTCTGATCTATTGGAATTAAAGGTACTAGCATATCTTTATTGGTTTTAAGATACTTTTCCCTAATGTTGAAAAAATTTCATAAAAAGATATTCTTGTATTATTTTAGAAAAACATCACCATTTTTGTTCATTTATCCACTTCACTTATTCCCCTAAATGGGAAAAATAATTTTTTATTCTCGAAGTACTAACAGATCGTGAGACCCAGGATATGTCATCCCATCAGTTATCATCAATTGAAATGAATTTTAATAGGATATATAATATTCATAGATCCACATATAAATATATAAAACTTTAATCTTATATACATCATTTTATTTTTAACATAAAAATTCCATAAATGGATAACATTATAACCCTTACAAAAGATGGAAATTAAAATATTTCAAAATAATGTTTTGAAATAGTCTTAGAATTGATCCCCATATATAATAATTTACAACTTGGTTGTCACATTCCAATCATATGAATACCCTCATCATATACTCCCTTAATTACAATAAATAATTTCGGAAAATATGAATTCTTCCTTATTACAATGAATAATGGATATATTCATTAAATACTAGAAGTTGCAGACATCATCCTTGATTAAAGAGACAAAATTTCCAATACTTAGTTATAGGGAAATCCATACCATCCAAATTAATTATTCATATCCAAAATATCTTTATCTAAACATAATTATCTCAAAGTCCAACCTTAATTAAAGGTTACATTACATAAATCAAAATATCACATTATCGCTAAATCACTTTACCATTCCATCTAGGATATTCAACATAAACATGTACATAATGAGTGAAAAACATAAAACATATATCATCGTATACTTCATCTTCCATGTAACATAATTTTTTAGTGCAAATACATAATAACATCTACAATTCCACTTAATTTCTAATATATAATAAATCCATCTCATCCTATTACATAATACCTCTTTTCATTCACATTTCATCTGTAGTCTCATCATCATCAGCATTATAACCATTTCTCATACAACCTTGCTGATTATCTTATAGAGAGTTCCTCTTGGGACATTGATATTCATAATGACCATTTATTCCACACATTAAACATTTAACCATCAATGGTGTCTTAGGAAGGAAAATATTCACTTCCATTTCATTAACTGAACTCTTCATTTTTATCTTTTATTCACATTATTTGTGTCCTAATTTTCATAGTCAAAACACCTTTTTGTTCCTATAATACATTCACATAGGTGATTCTTTATATGTTCTTGATACAAAATAAACCAAATACTCTTTCTTACATGGTATTCATTACCCGATCTTTCAGAAAACTCATTCCTTCTCTTCCTTGGTGCGTCTAAGAGTGAGTTAATATACACATTTTAGATCATTTTACTTGAAAACCGATCGATCATTATCACAATATCTTTAACTCTAGTGACCATCCCACTTTAATTCTCATCAGAAAATTTTCCCTCATAGTCAATGTTAATCCAGTTCCTTCCATTTTACACCATTGAATAAAACTAGAAGCATAGTGTGATAATTACTTATCATAGAAGAAAATCATAGAGTCTTGAAAGTAATTACGTATAGGATGTCTATATAATGACACCTACGATAATATATGAAACTCAAGGATCATCCTATGTTATTAATTACCGTCATAAAATGAAATCTTTCGTGATTGTTCATGAAGAGATTTGTGAATTTCTAAATCATATACCCTAGAAGTTTCGAACAATGTGTACATCCAAACTCATTTTCATATACTAGATTACATTGAGTCAAGGCAAGAAAATCGTATTAGAGTTGTAAATCCATGGTTTATATGTACCAGATACACATACACCTTTAGTATCGATACAAGGATTTATTTCTAGGAAATAAATCACTCTGTCCTTTAACAGAATTATAGGACATTTTTCTAATCATTTTCTTATCCAGATACATATCCTTAGAAAAGTCCTTAAGGTTTTCACTATGGTTTTCTCATCCTTTTTCCCAATGTTTAACAAAACATTCGCTCATATACCAAATTTAACAACCCATATCTGTACATATATTATAATTAAATCACTTTTGAGTAATACATAAAACATTATAAAAAAATCTTCCCAAAGATAGTATTAGTTTAGTGAATTTAGAAAACTAAAAACATAATCATGGGTACATAAGAGATCTACATTATTTCCCACTAGATTCATCATGACTAGAACCTTTCTTAAACATTTCATACCTAAAAAATTTATTCATAACCAGGGAAGGAAACACATAAAAGGGGTGAGCTCAGATTCTCAGTTAGGGTAAAAAAGGGATGCATTTAAGTACAAATAATATCATAGGGGTATGAGAAAATTATTGTAATATTATAATATCTCACTCTTCAAATCAAATATCATAGACATGAATTTTGGAATAAATCATGACATTTTATTATGAAATATTCATAAGGAAATAAATAACATAATCTATGAGTTCACTGAAGTATCATCACTTCTGTCCATGGCCCTAATTGCAAAGTTTGTGCGGTGGCGGCCCTCAGTGGAGGTATTTGAAAAATTTGTGAATGGGAAATGCGGTCCAAATCATCGGGTATTTGTCATCCTTTTGGTACTGCGACACTTCCTCCTTTATTTTGCTGATTAAGATGATCTGGCTTGGGCTTGGTCCAATATTAGTAGATCCGTTCAAGGTTCTCGATTTCATCATCTTCGTTGGTCTTTTGATTTTCACATGAACTGTGATTCTTCAACCTCAGCGATTTGGATTCAGCTCGCTGGTTTGAATTTATCTTTCAAAAATCCAGAACTGTTATGCTCAATTGGGAATTCTATTAGTTGTTTCCTGTGTCTTGATATGTGGACAACTACCCTAAAGAATCCAAGTGTCGCAAGGTTTTGTGTTGAAATGGAACTATCCCGGCCTCCTCCTGAGATGGTGTGGGTTGTAATAGAGGGGGAATACTGGTATGCTCAACCCATCTACTATGAATCTTGGATCATCTTCTGCTCCTTTCTATTGCACACATGGGTATTATTTTTCTATTTGTTATAAGAATGAAATGCATGAGTGTCTTGTTGAACCTGGTGCTTCAAATGCTTTTCATGTGGCCCCAGTTATGTTTGGTGGGGTAATAAATGCTCCTATTGAGAATAAGAAGGTTGATAGATAGGGATCTCAATCAGTGATTCATGATGCTTATTATTCTCTGGATGAGGCTGATCAACATCATCAAGTGCTAAAGTCTCTAGGTCATGGAAATGGAGGGATGAAACATGCTGACCCTCCCTCTATGACTGTCCCTTCTGGACTAGGTAATAGAGGTTCATTAGTAGTAATGAATAACGTTTATCTAGAGAAGTCAGGGCCTTCTGTTGCAAAAGTTTTTGATCGGTTAAGGAATGATCTAGTTCTTAACTCTTTGTCTGGTGAACCTGGGTCAATGGTGCAGGTGTATGATGGTGTTGTGGCGCAGAGTAATCACTCTGTTGATGCTGGTGATGCGTGTAAACATCTTTAATTCATGGGTCGCATACTTGGTATATCAGGAGTTGTAGAGGCTTCTGATTCATTTATTGTAAATTCAAGATCAAATTTTTCCTCTATGAATCAATTTGCAGTGCTGAGAGGAGCGGAAGAACTTCAAACTGGTGCAAGAGATGTGTAAGGTGCTTGGTCTAACCCACTACAGACAGACTCTGGGCCGGGCAGGATAGTGGGAAAATTGACGGAGGATGAGACCACCCACATGGAATTAGACCAACTGATTCCTGTGGAGGTTTCATTGGATAAGGAAGTAAAATCGGAAGGGAGAAAAACGAAAAATCAGTTTTTGACCCCAATTGACATCAATAGGAAATCTTTGATGGCTACAACATTAAAGGATTGAGGAAATGACCTCACTATTGATTGATGGAAACTCCTATAATCTGGGGAAATGTCTCCAGTGGAGGTAAAGAAAATTATGGTGATGTCCAGCAAGTCTCTTATACTGACATTGTTCGAGGGAAAAATGGGAATGTAAGCATAGGGGCACTAACTGCTTCAACTAAGAAGAAGAAAAGGAGAGACTACTCCATCATGCTGAAGACTGTATCAACCAGGTCCTCTTCCAAAAAAGAAAAAGTGAAATTAATAAATGTAAATAAAGGATAGAGTAAGTCGATGACCAGTAACTCTTTGTCTGAAAGAGAGTTACATCTTAGGGAGAAATATCTCAATATACGCAGTCACTATGCTTCACATTCTGAGTGGGAGTCGGTGGATACAGACGTCTCGGAGGATAGTGATGCTGCAGATTTTGATATCTTTTAATTGGCTGTGTAGTTGGGGGTAATTTCATTTTTATAGATTTTTACTTTGTACTGCATCTTTTTCTTTAAAAATTTTTTATGGGACTGGGCATTCGGCCTAGGCATGCACCTTTTGGGTAATCCATGAAAGTGTAACATAGGAATAAAACATTAAATTGTGGAAGACACATAATCATATAATATTATTTTTATATTACCCAATGAATATCTATAAATACCATCTTAGTAGTATGGGTTCACTCCACAAACCATCATAGAAGTCATGGTTCACTCCCATGTCTATCGTAGTATAATGATTTCACTCATCATACCATTTTGGTAGTCATGGTTCACTCCCATAGCCATTTAGTATTAATGGTTCACTCCCAAGACCATATTAATCTGTCTAATGAGATATAAATCATAACCCAATGCATTGGAGGGAGATATATACCTTATCCATCTTATAATGAAATCATAAATACATGTCTCAAAAAATCATAAATAATTATATCTTAACCCATTAAATGAAATGGGTATCATAAACACGTAATCATATCCTAACCTTTTTAAAGAGAAACATGTTTCATAATAATTTCATCAAAATCATAAACCATGAAAGAAAAACTATTTTCATTATCATATAGCCCCTGGTAGATAAATGGGTTTCTTAAAACCCATTAAATTAATCAAAAACAATTCATAGAAAGTGTATTAAGGAAACCTATATATCATTTCCTGTGAAGGAATTATTAACATCAACGGATGTTATATTAGATGGGAAATAATTTTTAAGGGTCTTTTTAAAACATTTCTTAAGTAAAATATCATTCTTCTTTGAAAAAATATTTTTATAACATAAATCCTTTTGACAACTATTTTCTTTGTAAATAGACTTGAAAACATATAATGAAATCTTGATAACATTTTGAATTAATTTTTCCATTGAATAAATTTAGAGGACCATGAAATCAATTTGAAAACATATTTTCCTTGAAAATATATAAAAGAAGCATGAAATCCATTTGAAAACCACATTCCTAGAAAAAGACACTGAAAAAACATAATGAAATCTTTAAAATAATTTAAAGTCCATTTCTTTGAATGTTTTTTTTAAATTAATATTTTAAACATGAAAAGGAATATTCAAATAAATGTTTGTGGTTAAATCTATAGATTTCGTATGAGGTAAAATGTATATTCCTTATACATGGTAAAATGTTTTAAAAATTGCCTTGACCAAAAAATTGAAAGAAGATTCCATTTTTTAAACCCTATTTGTTTAAAAGGTAAAACAAGGGTAATTTTTTAAAAAAAATATATGATTATATTATAATATTCATTGAAACCTTTTTAGAAATCATGGTTTTTAGAAAACATGTATTTCTAACCTAAGAGAGAGGTGAGGTCATATTTTTATTAAAATATTTTCCTAATTGTATTGAGTAATAAATAACGGAAAAATAGAACTAATACATGAATACATCAAGACTAACTAGAGGATAAAAAAATTCATGAGTGTCCTTAAAATATGTATCATAATATTTCAATAAATAAGATGTAATCATAAATAATCTTGATAAAGGTTTAGATTTTTTCAATAGACTCTTACAACATGTTAACTTTGAATCATACTCCCCGTGTTGAAAAATGAAATCACATGGAGATATGAAATATCATGATAATAAGAATATTAATTTTAGAAACATTCAATGGATGTTTATACACCACAAATAAAAATATCGGTTTATAACAGGGAAAATGTCTCAAAGAAGAAAAATTGAGACAAAAATAATTTACTAATTTGATAAATTTTGAATCTTAACCCCATGACAAAAATATCATAAAATTTTTATGTAAATAAATATATATTTAATTATAAAAGTCATAGAATACATTAATCGGTAGTATATAAACCACACAAAATAATTGAGGGGTAAAAAAATAATGTATCTCACCAAAATAAAGAGTGAGATGAAACTCCCTTACCTTAAAAATTGGATCTCTTCATAATGCTACAAGCATCCTGTATAATAAATATAAATTTATTATACATACATCACATTACTATATTATTATATCTAATACAAAATATTTTTTTACTGTGACTTCATATTACTCACTCGTTAACAATTCTATGGTAAAGATTCACTTCGGGTAATATATTCTTTGTTCTTCGCATGTGTCTAAATTTCTCATATATTTTATACTTATAATTATATCATGATTTTCTCAAATTAAAACATGATATAAATATAAATTATAGTTATTATATTTTTATTATAATAATCCAAATAATAGAAAATTATGAAATAGAATACATTGTACGTGGAGACGGTAAGTCGTATGTATATATGAACGATATATCCAATTAATTATCGTGTTGAATAAAAGAAATTAAAAGATGTATATGTATATATATTTATATATATCATTATTAACGTATATTTATTATATAATATATATAAATTATATTCCCTAAATACTTCCTTAATACATTCCATGTAGTGTGTGAATGAATCAAATCACCTTAAGGGGCCAGTAGTCTGCACTTTCTTAAACAAAATAATTGTATTAACACTAGATGGGATGTATAAATTCATGTGTTATAAAATAATTACAAAAGGATAAAAGAATAAAAATTATTATATATAAAATAAATAAATATTTTATCCCTCATAATGTCTACAGTGAGGGGTGGTGAAGTATAAATTGAACAATCATCGTCTAGTGAGGTGGTAGATAGTTGTACATGTAAACAGTATGTATGTTACCCATTACATGGAAGTGTGTGTAACTGTAGCTAAAATCATTATAATAACAACATAATAGTATATTTAGGATACTTATTTTGTTATTAAATTATATATTTAGATGATTTGACAGAGTGGGTAAATAAAACATAATAAATAAGTTTGAGGGAGGGTGTTTCCTCTTAATTGGTTAGCTCTATTTGGGTTGCACAAAAGGGATTCCATGGAAGGATTTCCTAAAAATATGTGTTTAAAGAAAAATTGAATTATGTTGTGGATATATTTGAGAAAATTTTGTCCGAAATTATGTGTCTTGATTGGTGTGAGAATGTGGGAGGGAGGAGTTCTTTTATATTGGAGGAGGGGTGGCACTCTTGTAATACTTTAAAATAATGGAACTCTACATTATTTTTTCCTTGAAAGTGTTTAAATAATTTTCCAAATCAAATAAAAGTGAGGATAAGGATGATATATGGCCATAAATGTTATTTAGGAAAGGTTTATAGTTATTTTTGGATCTTAAGGTTATGGTTTAGTTCCTTATAAAGCTTAATTTAACCATAATCGTTGTAATTAATTTTAATTACATTCACTATTATTTTTGGTCAAAAACTAAGTTGAACATTTAAAAAATTATAAATTATCCTTATTATAAATATGGAATCCATTTTTCCAAATTCAAAACACATAATTGGTAGAAATTAAGTTAAATTCAAACTTGTAGTAGGGTCAACAATGCAGGTTTTAAAGAAAAAATGATCAATTATTTTCTATGTTTTTATATCCAATTTTAAAATTAAATTGGTTCTAATGTCCTAAATTGGAATAATTTATAAAAAAATATTATCTAATTAAACATTGAAACCAATTTAAAATGTAATATAACCATATAAATAATTTAGATGAAAATGTAGTTTTGAACTAAAATACAATATTTTTTACAATTCATTAAAAAATAAAACATCACAGAAGAATACCAAAAATTCAACAAAAACAAATTTTTACTCATTAATTAAATATATTAAATTAATTTTGACGTATTTAGTCTATCAAATTTATATAAATACTATTTAAAATTGGTTCAGAATTAAAAGTTTGTAAACTTACCTTAATAAAAATATTTGGTTTTATGTGTTAAATTGGTTTTTTATTATCTTATTTTTATAAAATATATTGGATTAATATATATAATATTTTCCTTGATAAATAGAAATTATATTACAATAAAATTACTTAAAAATTGAAATTAATATAAATAACTAGAGTTAAAACAACATTATGGGCATAATAATAGTTTTCTATAAACATACACGTTTATATTCGATTGGATCCTATATTCATTTATAAATAATTTATAACTAGTTAATTAATTTTATAATTTTTTTAAAAAAATATTAACCTAATTTAGTTAATAATATTAATAAATTATAATTTAACGGTAATGTTATGTATTATTATATAATATCTTATAGTTTGGTAACACTCGATCATGCATGTTACCCAAGCCACAGAGGAAAGTCAATCTTGTGGGAAAAATAAGCTTACCTCAATTTTTTTATAAAGGGATCTAACCATTATATTTTTTTCAGTACAAGACAAACATGGCACATTAATATATATATATATAATAACTATTTTTGGTGTTGCGTGCAACGAAAAATATTAAAATAATAAAAATAATTCAAAAAACTTTTTTCTCAAAAACTCAGGGTGTAACATCCTTACTAGATAAAATAGGTTATGAAAAAATGAATTGTAAAAGTTAAACACACCCACTATTGTATATTTGGGTATCTCTAATCAGAATCAAGATCTTACCATACTAGTAGGTCTATGATGTTTTCTAGGAAAATTTAATCTCTACACAAATGAATATATAATCTAATAAAACATATATTTGAATTGTATTCAAAGTTTAATTTTAAAATTATAATTAATTTTTAAAATATTTTTAACCTTAATATAGATAAATTTAAGATTATTTTAGAGATGGATTGGTTACATCAACATAGAGTAACAACTATCTGTAGTAATGATAACATGTATCATATTAGCATATGATGTTTAATCAAAGAAATAATAATAATAAATACCCCCTAGAACAAAATTATATAATGTGGATTTTCATACCAACAAATGGTATAATCTTGGCCTGAATAATTTGAAAAAAACACAATATTATTTATGAGCCTATTTTTATTAACAAGATGTATGAATGATATATATATAGAAATTATATCCAAAGTTTTCTCTATATTATAAATTCTTTAATATTTTTTTTAAATATTTTATATTTATAATTGTGAGGATATAATTTATTTAATGGGGTAGAATATAACACCCCACATTTTTTGGATTCATATTCCATTTATAAATTATATAATTATAATTACAAACTCTTTTCTATTTTTTTAATGAATCCAAATTTATTTGGTAATTATTAATAAAATATATGATTTAAAAATAACACATTATGTATCCATATGTGCAATGTTACAAATAAAAAAAATGAAGTATTTTACAACATTAATTATTACTTAGCATATAAAAGATGCATCCACTTGAAGTGAACAAATCAATGGGGAAATTATGTAGAATATAATAAAATCTTCAGAATTATGAAATCCATTAGATCATATTAAACCTTGAGGATCATTGATTTCAAAAAAACCCTAGAATTATAAAGATCACCATCATAGGACAAATCATTTTGCAAAATCTCTAATATGAAATATGAAAAATGACGTACATAGATGGACTAGAATGAACGAATGATTTAGTAAGTCTATATATATATGAATTAAATTTGATAATTGAAAATATTCTCATTCTAAATATGTTAAATTGGGAGATATTTAATAGTTATATAGAATTAATCTATATTTCAGTAGTAATATTTAAGTAATATAATTCCCATTGAAATAAAAATATTATAATAAAATATTGTATATGAGACTATGTGTGTTACAAATAGATATTATTATTATTATTATTAAAATATGACATGATTTGAATAATAAAATTTACAGAAATGTTGTGGTAAAATTAAGTTTTAGAATATAAATAATTAGTTTTAGTAGTATTTATTAAAACTTATTTACTGTATAACTAATATTGTGATTTATTTCAATGATTTTATTTATTATATATAATATGTTTTATTCAAATAGATTAATTAGAAATTTTTTAACTTATTATAATATATGAACTAATATATTCACTTATTTTAATTTATAAATTGATATAAAATAATATTAAGAACCTTTAATGTCTAAAAAAATTATTTTTGAATAGAAATGTTTTGTTTATATATTTAATTATATTTTAAATATAATTATTTTAGAATATAAATATGATGAAATAAATTTCATTTTATGAATTCCACATATCAAAATTTTCTTAGTATGATTTTATGATTTCTTTACATGGTGTGTTTTTATTATAAATAAAAAATTTGTTTTAAAATTATATTTTTTTTATGATCTCATGATTATATATGTGTATCCTAGAATATAAAAAATATTTTAAGTAGTGAAATATGTAATTAAGTAATTATATTTTATATTTTAAACAATTATTAGAACTTAAAAATCATATTTCTATCATTTTTTAATATAAATAAAAAACTACTTTAATATAATACAATTTTCATCCTTTTTTTCTGATTATGTTTTATGATGGTAATGTTTAGTTTTAATTAATTTTAAAAAATTAAATTTTAATTTTATATAATAAGAAATTTTATTTTAATAAATATCATATGTGATAATCTAATACTGTAAAAAAAATTGAATTTAAAAATTCATATTTTGTAGAAATTGTTTTTACAGATTCTGTGTGCTAATATTAAAATTATATTTTGAGACACATAGAAATTTTTTTGATAATTTATTTTAAAATTCTAAATCATGAGGTTCAAATTATGTAAAAGGATTAATATTCATGTTTTCATTAAAATTAATTACTAATGCAAAAAATGAATTTCCAATATAGAAGTAAATTATGGTAAAGCGTAAAAAGTTAAAATAAAAGGCTCTAAAATGATCAATGTTTTCTAAAATATGATTGATTATTATTCCATAATAACATTCAACCTTCTATTTTTTCCATTTTCCCAATTTATCATTGATTATTAACGTTACATTATTGTAAATGTAATGGTTTCTTCCAAAACTACCCTTTTATTTAATTATAAAAGGTTAAATCTTCCCCCAATTATAGACTCATCTAACCTTGTTATTTATTATCTATAATATTCCAATAGTATCATTTATAACCCTAGATAATTTAAATAATCTTTTAGTCTTATTTAGTATCCATAAGGACTTCATTTCAATGGATTTTCCTTGAGAAAACTCATGCTTTAAACGCAAGAATTACCTTATCTCTCCATTATCATTAATATAGACCATAAAAAATAATCTATAAAATTATTAATAGTTTGAAACAAATATTACTATTATACATAAATTTCAATATATTAATTTTAAAACAATTATTCAGTCCATTCCATGTAATACTAAAATAAAATAGCATTGATCATGTGTATATACGAACAACCTCCTCCACAAAAACACATTTTTCATTTTCCACAACTACATCCTAGGGATGGTATAGTGGATTAATTTTATGAATAAATATGTATACTATAGGTCAAATAAAATTATTTACGTATCACTTTTTATATCCCATCATTACTTCCTTTCACTGAGTAATGACATTGTTAATCATTCTTACAATAGACTACCACCTCCACGAATTTTTTATTTCATTTATCATCATCTCAAATTTTTTATGGTTCCTATAATTGATTATGTGAGGATATAATTTTTAACAAATTTTTTAATATTATCTATATTTCAAATTATCACCCTCCAAATACATCTCATTACCTATTAAATCAGTAAAATATGTTACCATTTGGAATGATTTAACAAACTATGTAAACGATATTATAAAAAATATGCCTTAAATGAATATGGGATGTAATATAATGATAATATAGTAAAATAATGACATATTTAATATTTTGAATGACTATTTAAATGTTTTTAATTTATAAAATATTTATATATCCTCTTTTGATTGTTAAATAGGTAAAAATCTAGTTCATTATGTTTCTGATTTTCATAAGATGTATTCATTCCATTCACCTAAGAAAAATGATAGATAAGTAATCATTGAAAATAAATTATTACTCTATATTCAATGATATGAGATTAATTATCCAGAATCCACTTATTTTGAATCAATATTTTCTTCATTAATTGTGTATAAAACAAAAGATAGAAAGTATTAACACCTAATAATTATACTAAACTATAATCGATTAATATATTTGTAACATATTTTTATAAAATAATTAATAAATTTTTGATTTAATATATTAATGTTTTTTATATGTGAAAAAGATATTTATTTTAAATATTTAGGATTTTAGATCAGGATCATTAAATAATGAATACAAGGTAAGTGTTTTTTCTCAAAATCTCTTATTTGAGGCATGTTTTGTTTTATGCCCCTAATTCTATTTATTCAGTGTATATATAGACTATTTGAGATATTGTATCATTAAAAACCTTCCATTAATGTTTATTTGATTACACATTAAATCTCATTATTTTGATACATTTTCATTCAAATGATCTTTATGTTTTAAGGGTTTTTTTGTTTCAAATTTAAATCCCTTGATACATGTTTGTGCTATACAAAATATTTTCATTCTGTTTGTGTAAAAACTATCACATTTCCCTTTTTCATTCTATTATATTATTATTTATTTATAATAAATGTTTTATTTAATTTTATACATCTCAATGAGTTTTTATTAAAATGTTACAAATGTGATAAAGGGGTCTTTATGACTCAAAAATTTTCCACGGGTCAGGATCACTCTAGTTTGACTATTATCTTTCAATAAGGATATAATATAACATATTATGATTCTTTACTTCTTTATTTTATGAATATATAATGTTTTACACCAAAGTATTATTCCTTTAGGAATATACTTTTATATAATTTTTTTTTAAATAATTTACATCCCATTTAATGCATTTTTCATCTATATATTTGATTTTACTTCCAAAGAAAGTTATCATTTACCTAATGGAAAATAAAATTATTCTTAACCCGAATTATCATATTATTACAATTTATTAAACTTAAAATTAAGGTTTTTATATATATTTATGATGTTGGTTTTCAGAAAATCTTATTTCAAAAATTTTAATTATTTTTCTATCATTCAAAAAATTAAATTTTTATATTAAAATCAAATTGTTTAATATCATTTATATATTTAAATGCGTATTTTATTTTTTTATATTTATAACATGGATTTTTAAATTATTATATTTCGCATCTCAAATATGATTTGAATTTAATTTTTAATTCATATTTTTAAAAAATTTCTAAAGGGTTTTGTGACCTATTTTTTATATTCATTTAAATTTCTCATGCAATGTTTTTTATCATGAACAGATATATTGATCATACTATTTGTTTTACTGTGAAATTATTTGCTTTTTAAAATGATTTTCTAGATGTCCTATTTAAATTTTAGGTGATGTTTTTGGACAGCTTCATAAAATCTTTATTTTCAATGGGATCATTATGAATTGTTTATGATTGATTTTAAGTGGAACAGATATGTAAGGATAATGATAATTGAGGTAATATATCACCCCCAATTCAATGGATTAATTTAATTTTTTATGAGAAAAACTATTTATATTGTAGAATTTAAATCAATCCAAAAAATTCATGAGATTATTTTTCCAAAAAAAAAAAGAGTACATCGGAGGATTTATCCTAAGAAAATAGGCATAGATAATGATTTTTTCCAATAAAAGGGTACAAATGTTGATTTATCACATGATAATGTGTACATTGGAGGATTTATCTGAAGAAAATGGGTACATTTGAGGATTTGTCCCAAGAGAAATGTGGTTATTGGAGGTTCAATTCCATGTCCAACCGTACAAAAGAGGATTATTCCAAGCCCATGATTGTACATGGGTGGTTATACGAGGCCTACTATGTGATTAATGTCTTGGGTGGGAAACCTTATCATATGATTTTTATTCTTATTCTTAAGACCGACATATATATCATTATCTGGTTCATAATATTATGCTCCTTGAATCATATTTATTGTCTTAGTATTATGAACACTTTTTCTGTGGTATATGTTTGTTTATTTGAGATTAAATTTATTTCTATCATGAATTATGTAAAATAATTTATGTTCCATATTATTTTTCATATGAAATATATCCCCTTCCAATGTTTTCTCATATGAGTATTATTTTACTCTTGATGGAATGTTTACATGTTTTTTCTCGCTTAATATTTTTGCTTACAACATTCTTATGTTTTCATTACAAGGGTAAAAAAATATGAGTATAACCTGGGATATTTATATAAGTGTATCTATTGTGGTTTGAATATGGAGAAATGTTTAGAAGTATCATAAAATATTTTTTTTATGTAGTTGAACTACATATACACTAAAACGTCCATTAATGGGATTGTGATATTTTTTATGAGTTATAATTCTTATATGGTGGTAATTTTGTAAAATAATGATATATTCATCTCAATTAGTATCAATTTTAGTTTTTAATTAATATTTTTTTATTAACTGTTCTAGGAGTGTAGGTCTGGGATTCCTCAGTTTTGATTGCTTGTAAACATAAGATAGTATGAGGATCCATGTGTGTCTAAATCTTAGCTATCATGATACTTATCCCATTACTCTTTATTGAGATAATATAATATTTTTCCATTTCATTCAAGTTTAAATCTTTTTTGTTCTTATTATTTTGAATTTCTCTATTTTTTAGGATTCCTAAAAAATAAAATTTTTCCCTAATATCTATATTGCATAACTAGTGGGAAATAACTTGTTTAATTTTATCTGTACATAGAGTAGTTGGTGTGATCCTAAAAGTCATGTAAGATTGCACCATGCTTACTTTATTTGGGTATATATAGATCTTATCATCCCTTTTGGTCTACATAATTGGTATGTTTCACAACATTTCCATTCATAAGGGTTAGACCATTCGCTCAAACAAGAGGTAATGGGGGAGATGACATGTGAACGTACTTGTGTGTCATGTAGAGTTATAAGGGTGTCTTTTTTCATCAATATATATTCATGTGTATTTATTTAATATATATAATATTATTTTAGTAATTTTAGAGATGTTTTTTTATCATAAGATTATTATTGGGATTTTTTTATTTCATAATTTTAATTATTTGTTAATTGTTCTTTTAAAAGAGTAATCACACTCCTAATTAATCTACACTACTTCCTTTGTCAATTGTTTACAAAATATGGTGATTATGAATACACCTTACGCCATGTGATTGACATGATTAGGAGTTGAGTTTGGAAATAAAATATTGGTTCAGTATAAATATAAATCTATGAAAATGCAAACTAATAGACTAATTTTGAAACATTCGAACCTATGGTCAATGAATACACACACAATAGATACTCACCCACCAAATTTTTCCCATGGTATCAAAACCCACCACATCCACATTTCATAGAAATATAAAACTTCTTTTTTGTCATAAATAACCAAATTTCTCTTATATACCTAACACATGACAACAATTTCTTCACCAAAACAAATTTATTTTACAAAAATCATTTTACATCTAAAATAATAGTTTACTTAATACCCTTTCAAAACCATTGTAATATATTTAACCAATACAAGACTACAAAAAAATAAATATACCCAAAAACATCCACTAAAAATATCTCTTTGGATTTATATTAAAATGTAACCAATCCCAAATTTTTAAAAATCTATCAAATTTAGATTTATTAAAAAAAATTATAAAAATTATTATATAATTACATGAAATTGTAAAATTTATAAAATCACATCAACCAAATTAAAAATAATCATAATCCCCTATTAATTAAATCTTATTAAATTATATTAGATAAAAAATGCAATAATATTAAATCATAGGAATAATATCAAAATAATGATCTAATACATAAAATATTTCAAATAAGAACATTAAATTAAGATGCATTCAATATTTTAATCTAAAATTAAAAATACATAAATATGATTTTATATTATATATCAATATAAATTAGAAAAAAATTAAGAGGAGGATATTACAATAGATATTATGTTCATCAAGATCAAACCACTAATAAGGTGTTGTTCTAATCGATCTCGTATAGAAACTGATTCTTTTTCAATTGGAAAAACATAATTTTATTTTCATTAATATTTCTGATCATATAATATTGTTTTTAGGTGTTTAATAGGGGTTACATGAGGATAATAAATATATTAGAAGATAAATTTTGTAACTTAATACTAACTACATGGTTATGCTTCATAACATCTGGGGTCATGCAGTAATTTTGTAGGTATCACTACCATGACAATGTAACATTTAGGATCCCATTTTAATATTAAAACTGGGCCCCAGTGATAGCACAACCACCCCGCCTTAACATTGTCATCGGGTCCTGGCCTACCAGCTACCCCCAGTTGCCCCCGTAGACTCGTGGGGCCCACCCCAGGGTCCACCCACATGCCTAAACAAGTCATCTGACTAATTATTTTCCCTATAGAACAACACATGTCCTTTCCAGTGTGCTTTTATCCTCACTCACACACACCCTAAGAAACTTCCCAGGAGGTCACCCATCCTAATCACTACTCCAGGCCATGCATGCTTAACTGCGGAGTTCTAATCAGACAGGCTCTCGAAAAGGAAGGTACACCTTGTTGACATGAGTCATATCATTTAGTCATTTAACCCTTTATCATTTGGGGATGTCACAATCACCCCCCTTTAAAGCACAACGCCCTCGTTGTGGGCCCTACATCTCAACCCAGGTAGTGCACCGCGCACTTAAGGCTGGGTTCCTCCTCTGAAACCAAATGTGACAACTGGGCCCCAGTGACAGCACAACCACCCCGCCTTAACATGGTCGTCGGGTCCTGGCCTACCAGGTACCCCCAGTTGCCCCCGCAGACACGTGGGGCCCGCCCTAGGGTCCAACCATATGCCAGAACGAGTCATCTGACTAATGATTTTCCCCACAGACCAACACATGTCCTTTCTAGTGTTTTTTTCTCCTCACTCACACACACCCTGAGAAACATCATAGGAGGTCACCCATCCTGATCACTACTCCAGGCCAAGCATGCTTAACTGTGGAGTTCTAATCAGACAGGCTCCCGAAAAAGAAGGTTCACCTTATTGACATGAGTCATATCATTTAGTAATTTAACACTTTATCATTTGGGAATGTTACATATAAAGTTCAAAAGATAATGAAATGTCTATTAAACCTATAATATCGCACCTATATTACTACCAAAGTCCCTCTTCACGGTTCTAGAGGTTTTGTTTTGACCTTATATTCGACACTAGGCATGGGAGTGATAAGTCAAACCTAATATAAAGTAGTTTGGAAATGAGATAGGTCAGAGAAGAAAAATTTATTATAGATAAAAACAGATATATTTGGGCCCAAGATATTATATCTAGATATTATTATATGTATTATAAGAATAATAATCATGTCACATATATTTTTGGAAAATGGAACCACCCAAGTGTGGTACTTTTGAATTAAACCAACATGGACAAATAAGGGATCAAATACAGAGGTATAATGGATTTTAAATTCTCTAGAAAGGACAATACAATTTAAATGAATAATATATAGATTGTTAGAGTTCAATGGGGATAATCATTAAAGGAACATGATACTGAGCATGAGATATGAGATTAAAAAATTATAATATATCATATAGAAACATCAATAATATAAAACATTATTTTAAAAAAGGGTCACCATTATTGTAAATTCAAAAGGATGAATATCATGATTCGTGAGTGATGGATCCCCAATATGAATGTGGGGAATTAAAGATTATTTTCTTTGATCAAACTCACACACCAATTGATCGTGTCTCAAAAATAATATGTCCTATAGAAAGTTCTAATAACCATGACCAGAATTAATAATATGACCTAAATATATTGGGTAGTATTTTTTTAATGGTTTCTTTACATATCTATCCTAGAAAATTGTTGAGTGGGATTCTATAATTTAACACCATTATCCAATGATGATATATATAATAGTTTAAAATCATGTGATAAGGGAGTTTCAATGATGTTTGATGACACATGGGAAGGAAAGTATATTATGAAATTTAGGGTTATGTTATGAGGTATAATAAATCTAGATGTAATTAGTAGGTGAAGTATTTATTGATATAAATCACATTACTAGGAGAATTAATGTTTTCTCTATTCGAGGTTATCAATGAGTATACTACATTGAATAAATCCGGGTAAATGAGGCAAGGCCTCCCCCATTTTTATTCAAATTTTTAAGGTTCATATTTTGTATAATTTGGTTCTTTATGTCTAACACCAGTTCTCATAAAAAATAAAATTAGTGGAGGTATAACTACTTGTTAAGTGATCAATCCAAATGATTTTATTGAACATCAAGCCCATCTAATTCATGTAATCTACTTTATCCAAAGTTTCTATAATGTATATTAAAACATAATATTGTTAATAATTATTATGCTGATCATAAATGTTCATTTTAATTATATTTTAAAGGACCTAAATAGTAAATAAAATATTAATGTAATACACTAGAGATTATAATAATACCTAATAACCTACTATATCAGGTAAACACTATATCTCAAACTACCATGTAGTCCCAATTCTAAAGAGAATTTATTTATAATAATATATAAATGTTTAATTTTTGAGTTTTAAAAATTTATTTTTACAAAAAACATAAATATAAAATTATTCATAAATATATCACCTTAAGATGATTTTTTTTGTGATTTTTTATGAAACCTTTTTTATGTGCACAAAAGAAAAAAAAACCCATGTACATGTACATTTTTTGATAAAGTGATAATTTTATTTGGATTTATTATGTATAATTTTTTATATATTACATTTTTATTTGTATTCATTGAATATAAATTAAATTGACTATATATTAATTACCATGATAAAAGTAACATGGTTGTTTTAAAATAATTAATTATATAAGAGTATTATAAATTTTAAATAAAAATTTACATTAATATACATTAAAATATAATATTGATATTATTTTTAAACATGAATAAAAATATATAAACACTCATTAAATTAATAATTAATTGTAGAAAAACCAAAAAAATATAATATATACAAATACATTTTTTATTAAAAATATTTTTTCCTATATCATAGGATTTAATTTAAAAGTTAATATTTCTAATATTTAGAAATATTATTATGTTAAATGGATCCCATATTTGGATTAATAATATCTAAATTTGTTAATAAGGATAATATTAAATTTCTATAAACAACGTAATTAACCTGAGTAATGTTTAATGCAGATTAATAATGGTAAATTGGGTGAATGAGGTATCTCGATTTTTTAATAATTAAATGGTCACCTTTATATTATAGGAAGAATTTTTTTGTATGAAATTCATACCCACTATAATAAATACCATTTCAGCACATAATTTTCCTAACTTTGAAAACCCACCTAACAACCAAGTGATTCCATTCCAATACCAAACATAACTTTTGTTTTCCAGGTAAAAGTCCATCTTTTCTACAATAAAAATAGCTCACTCCAACCCTTTATATCATTACACTCTGCCCAAAGGCCTTAATCATGACTTTACATTACATATCCATCCCTCCAAAGATGTTTATTAAGTTTTAAGTATTCCTCCCATGTGTAAAGAAGTTACTTGGGAAGGTAAGGGTTATCCTCCTCCTTTATTTGATTCAAGTACTTATTTTGTTATAATAAATTTTATTATCAATTTTTTATGATTGAAATTGTAAATAATCATCCATTTTCCATTAAAATTATTCCCTATATATGATATAATACCACTAAATCTTATTCCACAAATTCTATAAAATGTTTTTTGTAGTTGTTCTACTACCGAGATGGCTCCATTATTTTCTCCCTCCTCTTTTTAATGTGAGCACATTCTTTTTTTTATGCATTTAGGTTCCCATATGATTATGAATCTTAATTTTTTTAAAAAAACTTTTATTATCCAAATTATTTCATATTTTTGATATATTATCATTATCAATCACTAAACCCATTTCATAGTCCCTTTTGTATTGTCGTCATACTGGTAAAATCATTCTTTGATTTTATGTATTCATGTTATGATTAAAAAACTTGAATATAATTAAATAATATAAATAAAAATTAATTTTATAAATGTTTGTTTTAAACAAAATTTATTTTAATGGAGTCATTATTATAATAATTTTGATGATACATGAAATTGGAGTACATTCGGGGAAGTCAAGACATGTGGTAAGGGTTTTCTCTCTCAAATTCAACTCTTAGAAACATGTTTTTTATTATGCACTTAACGTATTTTATATGGTGTATATATAATAACTATTTGAGATTTTATACCATGAAATTTCTTTATTCATGATATTTTAATATCAATTTAAATTCCTCTCATCATATATTTTATGATTGAATTTCCACCAGTCCATATGTGTAGTTTTCTTCCCATCTCATATTTTATTCTTTGGGAAACATGTTATAATCACCAAATATATTATTTTCTATAGTGAATAAATTTCCATTGAATAATTGTTCCCATATTAATAATGAAATTTAGAGGATTTATTGTTATTTATTTTTTCCCTCTCTAATTTTCTTTTTGATTCAAATTTTTACAAAAACCATTATAAAACTAAATCTTTTCCATGATAGAAAAACCATCCTATGATTTGATAATATAAAAGTGATTGTAAATTTATAGAAAATAAATTCCTATATAGATATATTCATGTAGATTTGGATATGTCAAACATGAATCTATGGGTAATCTCACAAAATAGGTTTGGTTGATCACTAACTCAATCGCAATCTCGATGCTTGGCGATTATGCCTAAAACTACACACCTTTTGAGATACACCTGGGAAAAATTATTTAGAATATTAAAATTTTCTTAATGAAAAATGATGAATTATTTTTACTACCATATACATGGTCTCCTATCTATGCGAAATAAGGATCCCAAATACTATTTTCTATGATAACTGAACCCATTTAATATACTCTTGGCCCAATATTACTTTTTATAAGTTTACTACTGGTTACTTTAATGATACCTCAGGGATTACATGTTGTTTTAGAGAATTTATCATAGATATAAACAATATTTTATTTAATGGGGAAATATTTTGTTTTTGAATTTCTCATTATATAGATTACTAGGATTCTATATTAATATTTTCAGCAGTGAAAGGTATAAATGATCTTGATGACTCTTATGGTGATTGAATTGGACTTAATTAAGTTATAGGTGTGTCCCAAAATTATATTTCCCCTCAATTCATCGACAATTATTATGGTAGATATCAGGTTGATTTTTTTGTATACATATTCCGTTAATATGATAAGTAACATGGAAAATGCCTTAATAATAAATTTATATTTTCGTCCTTATGAATTCCATAATTATGAGATCAATGATATCATTATCAATATTATAATTTATTATCATGGATATAGCATTCCCATGGTTTTAGTTTAATATGGATTAAATTTTTTCATTTATTCCATCCATATAACTTATGTCAAGTTTATGTTAGATAAGCCTTGATTTTATGTTACTCTGTAATGATCACATGGCTCACAATTATTAGTTTTCCATTCCCTAGGAAACATAGCTGATGACTATGTGTAATTTTTATTAATATTCTGGAAAGTATAACAATTTTATTGAAATGTGTTCATCTTTTATCTTCTGTTTTATAGTGTAATATATGTTAATATATTTTTTTCCTATGGTAATAAGCTATTTGATCGTTCTATAACTATTGTATTATATACCAATAATTTAATATAACTACTATATTAGGGTTTCTAGAGTCTAGGATGTCACATTTGATATCAAATAATGTTTTTAGGACCCTTGGGGACATGATTTATAAGAACCATGTAAGATAGATCATGTTTGATAAATATCTATAATAATTTCTAGTTAACACTCTAGAAATAATAATGAGAATTATATTTTACAGTTAAATATAATGATCTAATTATTGGAAAAACATTATATATAAATAGTGAGTAATGGGAAAATAAGAAATATATCAATGCTTATAGTTAATATAGGTTTATTTCCGCTGAAAAAGGAAATAAAGCTTTAGTTGAGGATAAAGAGATAATAAAAATATTGTGGTAGTTGACCTAAGTTATGAAATATAATCATGCCCAGATATAGAGACCTATTACTGTAAAACATAATATAACTTTGTTAGATCCTATCATGTGATAAAAATATACAAAATTCATTTAATATACTAATACATTAGTATTTGAATAATGGATGATGTCCCGAGAGAATATCATTCCTAAATTAGGGAGTAGGGAAAATGAAAATTTCAGCATGGTGTTCTTTTACCTGAATGGAGAGACTTCATCTCTCGGGTCATTTCTAAAGCCAACCTCGGTAGGCCTCCTTAATGAAATTATGTAATGAATGGAAGATCAAGTGTTATTTAAGGTTATAGAAGATAATATAAGAATATAGGATGTACCAATGGCACAAAAATTCAATGATTCTTTTTTAGAATATTTTCCCTATCATCTACTAGAGTGTGAATAAGTGTTCTCAATTGAACTATTCCTTGATTCAAGTAACATATTTTAAAATAAAACTAGAATGGAACCAATGGAGTTGGGGGAGTTGAATAAATAGTTGCAGTCGTTGATTGATAAGGGATTTAAATTTTGTAGTGTTTCCTAATGGCGATCCCCTATTTTATTTTTCAAAAATAATGACACTTTCATGAGATTGTGGATTTATTATAGGAATTTCAGTGCCAATAATATGACAAATAATTATCATTTCCCATTAATTAATGACTTATTTGATGAAATTAAAAGAGCATGAAAATATTCATAGATAAATCTTTATATTAGTTAAAATCATTTAATCTTGAAGAAGGATGTTATACTAAAGATGACATTTTGAACAAGGTATGAACATTATGAGTGTATGGTAATAAATTCTATTTTAACTAATTGACCTTCTATATTTATAGATCTCCTAAATAATGCATTCAAGAATTATCAAGAAAATGTTTTTTTGTCTTCATTTATGATATATTTACACATATTGAGAGCTATAAAGAGTATGATATCCATGTAAAAATAATTACAAATCCCCTATGATAAAAAAATATTTACAATGGATGTGTAGTAAATATGAGTTTCGGAACTATAACATTTCTTTTCTTGGCCATATTGTCTATAAGGATAGAATATCAATTGACCCTTGAAGGAAAAAGGTTGTAAAATAGTGGACTGTACTGAATAACAAAACTAATATTAAAAATTTGTTGGTTTTATCAGGTTAGAATCAGTGGTTTGTTCAGGAATTTTCTCAATTTTCTAACCTATTTAGTAGGTTAACTTGTAATAGGGTTATATTCACATGGGCACGATAATTTAAGGAATACTTTGAAGATCTAAACATGAAAATAGTTAATGAACAAATATTAACTTTAACATTTTGAAATTAATTATTTTTATATACTGTTATACATAAAAGAAACATTTTGGATTTGTACTTATATATAATGATAGAGAGATTTTCAATGAACCATGGAGATTGTAATTCTATTATTAAACTACCCAAATCAATACCTGGAGTTGGCCAACATAATCCTTGATTTGAAAATATAGAGTTACTAATTCAATGGGGAAATATGTCTTTTATATATATATATGGAAAATAATATTTTGAGTTATATATTCTTTTATAAGGAGATCAACATGAGGCAAAGAATATGGTTTTTACTACTCAAGTACTATGATTACAAGATACACTACCACCCAGGTAAAGAAAACAAGTTGGATGATATAATGAGTAGGTTGGACTAATTAATTCTAACCATGATACAGATTTAAAAGGATCCTATATAAAGAGAACCATAAAATATAGATATGGTCATTTTAAGGAATAGGGGTCTATTTTCTCTTTTTTAGTAAATTTATTAACCTTCATTACTAAAAAAGATAATAAAGTTTTAGAAGGATGATGAGAATTTAATAATGATGATTAAAGGAGTTAATAGTGGGAAAATAACATATTTTATCTATATATATAGAATTTTGAAATATTGTAAGAGGATATATGTCCATTCCATACTATTGTTGAAGAGGGAACTAGTATATGAAGCAAAAATTTAAAATTTCTCTATAATATATGGTAGAACAAAAATACGTAGGGATTTAAGAGAACATTTATTTATTATGGTGTTAAATGAGAAATTGAAGTTTATATGTCCAAATTCTTTGTATTTAAATATTTAAAGGATAAAATATCATATCCCAAGGGAATCTTGCAACCTCTCTAAACACTTTTATGGTATTTTGTCTACGTTACAATGGACATTGTCACTAG
This sequence comes from Viscum album, assembly GCA_963277665.1. NCBI lineage: Eukaryota > Viridiplantae > Streptophyta > Magnoliopsida > Santalales > Viscaceae > Viscum > Viscum album. The sequence goes on from OY728131.1 coordinate 1,293,838,771, forward strand.
AATCCCAAATACAAAAATGGGAACACTGTTATATGTTTCATTATTGATCATCATTATAAGTATTCTCATCTACTAGGGATATGATATGATCTACCCCATAAACACCTTTCCCAAATCTATATTAATAAAGGCGTAAAGATTTATAGGGAACCTCTATCAATTTTATATGATTGTGACCCTCAATACACATCAAAATTTTGGATGAGTATTCAAGGGGATCTAAAAATTGAGTTTCATTTTACCTCCATCTATAATGCTCAAATTAATGGTAATTTAAAAAGATTTTTCCAAACATTGGAATACATGTTTAGATCATGTTCTCTTGAATTCTTAGGTACATTGGATTAATATCTAACTTTCATGAATTTTTCTAATAATAATATCATCCATTCAAGAATTTAGATGTAACCACACAAATAATTTTTTTAGAATTTGTTTTGTACATTTTCCTATTGGTAAGAAGTTAGATAAATAATGTTGGTTGGCTCAAATATTTCGGAGGAGAAAATTCTTCAATTATATACTAATTATCAATACATTAAATAATCCTAAGTTAGAAAAAATCAATAAAAAATAATCAAATGAGAAACATGAAATATAAATTGTGGATCAAGTATTCTTAATGTTTTCACTATGGATGGGGGTCATATGTTTTAGTAAAAATTGGAAGTTATTCCCTATGATCATTTTTTCTTTTATATACAAGAAATGATTAGGGTAGTTTCACACTAATTTTCAAGGCCATTCAACCATTATAAATTTCTTGATTTTATCCATTATTCATTAAGGAGTAAACACAAGCTAGATATAATGAATGTTCTCACATAATATGGAATATAAATAGTGTCGTATTTGTCATATAATGAAAAACCTATCTTGATTATTTCCATTAGAGTGAATGTATTACAAAATCAGACAAATCAATTAGTGAAATACCTTTGGAGAAATCACAAACTAGAAGAGGCAACCTAGGAACTTAAAGATGCAATGACGAAGAGGTATCTGTATTTTTCAAAATGTGATATATATACCCTAATGTTATGTATGAAATTATTTATGATGGGGGGTAATGTAATAATCAATACCCTATTATAACATGTAAACACAGTATCCAAAATTATCATGGAATTTGGACACAAAAGAGAATATATTTATAAGTACAACTAAAATATTAATTTTTAAATTTGGGAATATTAATTTAAAAAAAATAAACTTAATTATTTTTGTTCATAAAAAAGATATTACATTAAGATTAATATTTAGGATTTTCCTAAAAAAAAATTTAGTCAATGAAAATGTTAAAATTAATTTTAACCACACATATTGAATTTATTTTATAAATGGTTACTATATACATATTTAGTAGGTATAAATTATTTAACTATTAATTTTTATTCTTTTAAATAATGTTTATTTGGTTAGTTTTTAATCACCATGATAAAAGTAAAATGGTGGTTTTAAAAATATTATTTTAAAAGAGTTACATAATTTTTATATAAATAAAGTAGATTAATCTTCCTTAAAATATGAATATAATATGATACTAAAAAATTAAAAAAATATAAACACTAATTCAATTAATAATTAATAGAAAATAATAATTAGAAAACCCATCACATATAAAAAGAAATTTTTCAATAAAAACTATTTTTCATATATATTATGTTTTAATTTAAATGTTAATTTTCTCATATTTTAAATTTTTGGTAATTTAGAATTTGTGATATTGAAATTTCATAATAATGTTGTAATTATACTTTTAGTAATAAAATATTTAGGATGATTAATTTATAAACTAGATTGTTAAGGGAAAATGGGTAAATGAGGTATCAATGTTTTTTAATAAATAAAAGGTCACATATATCTTCCAAAAAATGTTTTTTAATATAAAATTCATACCCATGATTCTCATATACCATTTATCCACAAACATTATCTTTCTTAAAAAAACCCACCTAGAAACCCTGTGATTTTATTCTAAACCATCTCTATCATTATTTTTCAATTAAAAAGACCCATTTTCCCCTATAAAAGGATCTCAACCCCACCTAATCTCTCCTCCCACTCCACCCAAAAAAACATGATCGTTAATACACATTATTTATCCCCTGTAAATCTGCTAAATATAGTTCATAATGTTATAGGGATTACTCTCAATATTTAGTAAGATACATAGCATGGTAAGTATTCTACACCTCCTAAATTTTATTGATGTACTTGTTTTGTAATGAACCCCTTAAGTTTAAATTGATTATTATTTTATAATTTAATAATAAAACATTTACAATCCATATTATTTCTTAATTATGAGATAATAAACTTATCTCTCTTTAATCACATTATATGAAACATTTATTTTAGTGGTTATGTTGTTGGAACCAATCCTTTATTATCTCTCTCCTCATTAGAATCCAAGCATTTCCTCTATTATAATTCTATAGGTTTCCACAAGACTATTAATAATAAAATTTCATAATTAATACTTCAAAATAAAAAACTATTTTCTATTAATGAGATACTATATTTATCACTCATAAATCCATTTTATAATATCTTTTTTATTGTCATCACACTGCCAAAATCATTCCTTTATTTCTCATCTTCATGTAATGAATACAAAAATATAATGTCATTAAAGGGTATCCTTATAAAATATGTTTATAAAGGGTTTTGTGTAATAAAAACATTATGCGTTAATTGATTAATATAACTATTTTTATTATATTTGATGTTATACTACATTATTGGATGTTAGGATACGTAGTTAGGGTTTTACATCTCAAATTCCAATCTTTATGAAATGTTATATATTATTTGAGAAATTGTCCTTATATAATTAGTATTTACATAATATTTGAGATACTATATCATGAATTTTATTTATTCATGTTATTTTAGAATCAATTTTATGTCCTCTCTTTCAGGGGTTATGATTGATTTTAAACCCATTCCATATATGAGGGTTTCTTTTATAAGAAGATTAATTCTTTGGGAAACATTTAATAATAACATCATATTTTATTTTCTAGTATATAAACATTTACATTGAATAATTGTTTCCATATTACTGAGAAAATTTAAATGATTTATATGTCTGTATTATTATCTCTTTCTTATATTCTTTTAATTCAATTGTTACTAAAAAATTTTAAATGGTAAATATTTTACATTGTGGAAAACCCATCCTAAGATTTGGAATAGTGAAAGTGTGTGTAATTTCCTAGAAAATAAATCCCAATTGGATTCTATAATGTGGAAGAGAGTATGGAACATAATAACCTAGGTAAATCACACTAAAAAGGTTGGTTGATCATTGACTCAATCATCACCCTGATATATGAAAAGTGGGCATATGACTCCACACCACATGAGACACTCTAATAAAGTATAATTTGAAATATTCAAAAAAATTAATTATCAATGATAATGTACTTTTTCATACCATTTCAATAGTCTCAATCCTTTGAAAAATATTAACCCAAAATACAACCTTTCCTGGATAACCCATAAAATTTAAGGTACCCTACAAATATTGTTCATTTATAAGTGTAATACCTTTTATTTTGATGAAACCCCATAAAATATGAGTTTATTTTGATATTTTATCATTGATATGCATAATATTCAATTTAATGAGGAATTATTTTAACTTCTTAAATTCTCATTATATAGATAACTAATTTTTTCATTAAGAGATTCCCCAGAGAATGGTATGATAAGTTTTAATGTCTCTTTCATTGAATTTATTGTACATGATCATATTAAGGTTGGGGTCCAGGTTTATATATCACATAAATGTGTTGACTGGTCACATGTTGAAAACATGTTGGGTTTTTGTGTATATATCTTCCCATAACCGGATAAGTGTCTAATCACAAGGCCCTGATAGAAAGTTTGTATTTCAAGGAATATTCATTTCATTAGTATGATATCAATTATTATTTTTATCCATATTTTTATTTAATATCATGGGTACAATATGCCCTTAGTTTTAGTTCATTATCGATTTATGATGTTTATGTATTATTTCCATATCACTTATACCATGTTTATACTATGTAAAAATCCAATGTATTCTAATCCTTATTAATTATATGTTGTCATCCTTATATGTTTCCTTTCATCATGAAACTTATATGAGAAATATGTGTAATTTTTAGGCATATAATGGAATTCATAAAAATGTTCTCATAAAAATGTTCTTGGTTTATCTTATGATTCGAAGTGTAATCTATATATGTATCTTGCCTTCCAATACTATAATGTTATTTAATTAGGTGGTAAATTTATAATATATATAAATAATGTAATATAACTACTACCTTCAGGTTTCTAGACTCCCATATGTTATAAATGGAGTGTCCTTAGTAAGGGTGCTTATACTAGTATGAAAAGACAACATAGTAATGAGGATATTTTTTTGTATATCTATCATTATTATAATCGAAAAAATTTAATAATATTTTTTATAGGGCCATGTTAGATGCCCCTATATATTTATTTTTATGCACATGATATTTAGAATAACGATTGAACTATATATTTTATTTTTAATATTGTTTTTTCAACTCACACAGACAGAAGTTTTTCCCATCTTATATAATTATAGTATAGAGAAATATAAATAAACTATTGACAATATAATTAAAAAAATTTACTAGATTATTCATTGTGTTCCATTTTAAGGGTATACATTTATCTCATGAGGAGAAAAATTCAGCGACAATGATGGTGAATTTAAATTTTCAAACTATCGATGATGGGTATAGACCCATTACAACTATTACTTTTATGAAAAATATGCAAGAGTATTTTTATATCAAATAAAACTTCTATTTCATTATTAGTAAACATTAAATATCTCTTAATTATTGGGAAACATGATAAGTTATTAAAATTTAAGAGCCCTCATAAAGTGAAATGAAAAAGGTGGGGTTGTTAGTTTTTATCAATTTAATCGTGTTTAATATAGTATTGATCTTTGAAATTTGGTTTGGTGAAATATTGAAAAAATACATTTATCCTATGATGTGGTTTTAAGATAAAATTTCCCTTAAGATCCAATGATGATTGAATTATTATAATAACTGGTCCATTAGTTTTAATGATGGTTTAATTTTTTATTTATTGAAAACATGCTCATGGATGAGTGGTATACTTAATAGAACTATGTGGGATATAAATGAATGATGATTTATTACCTTAAAATACATAATATTGAAAATAATTTCACATTACATCATTAATTTTTGAATCAAATATTTTTTCTACTCTTATGAAAGAGTCTAATTTTAACTCCCATGTGTTACTTTATATAGATAATTCTATGGTACAATGGATTTAGCATTGTGACTTGAAGGGGATCCATGAGTTTTCAATGTAGTTATATCTATGAGACTTGAGGCCTATCACACCCCAAGATATCCATAATGCTAAAAATCTATTTTTTAAACCATAAGATTCTAATCCATGAAAAATTCATGTACAACTATTTATATGAAACATCCCTCACACCTTGATGTTTACACCATAAAATGTTTTATAATTATATATATATATATATATCACTCATAATTACACTTGTAACAATATAAATGTAATTTGGGATCTCTTTATATATTTATAAGGGTATATAGGCTATGAAATTAATACACAACTATCTTATAGAAAATAAGGTCATTACACTAGGACACATAATTTTTTTTTAAAATATGATGTGACACTCCCATTAAAAAGTATTATGAAAAGTTGACATAACCAAAAAAAATTCCTAAGATAATTTTAACTATTTTTTTGTTGATATTGGGATGAATAAAACTGGTGAAGACTTAGTCAAAATATCAAAGGAACTTGAGGAGGGTATGTGATATTTATCCACTTATTGAAATTTATCTACATGTTTATTTCACTATGATTTTAGGAATTTTTATGGATTATATTACCTATTACTATTGATAATTAGAAATTAATTTTTATAGTTTAATCACAAAAATTGGACACAAAACATTATCCACTTGATAATAAGAGTGATTAGACCTTAAAAATTATTAAGTAATGTTAGTTTTATACATCATTATTACATTATTTCATTTATGATCTGAAATAATAATTGGTGATGGAAAATTTTACACTTCCAAATTATGAAATAATAAAAATTTATTCTATAGTGTATGTGACACACAACCGTTAACATAAATAACCAATAAAATATATTACTTCAAAATTAATCTCTTCAATTGCTTATAGAACATGCAACCCCGAATCAAAATGAACCATAATATAGTACCCCATTATAAAGTAGATATTAAATTGTTAGGTATTATTAGATATAAGTAAATTATAAAATTATTATTATCTATATATTAGATAAAAAAAAGAATCTTTTCAATGGAAAATGAAAGTGTTTAAGAAAATTTATATTTTCTCAAAAAGTCTATGTAGTCGCACTTTCCACAAATTACATTTAATTAATTTCTACCAATATTAGAAAATGTATTGGAAAATATAAAATTCATATATGAAATCTTAATATCAATATCATATGAGGATGATTTTTTAAAAATTTATCTAAAACGTTTTTTATTTAGAAGAATAGTTTCGAATATTAAATTTCAAAAAAAAAATCATTTTTTATTAAAATATTTATAAAGATAAATTATATTTTTAAATAGTTTTTATATATAATTAGTAAATTTAAATATATATTAATCCAATTTCATTCATTTTAATAATTTTCTTATTTAATTTAGATATAAAAACATTATAAACATTTCAACATTTTCACTTTGAAAATATACTTTCTCATCACATTTGTAAGATTAATTTGAAACTTTATTTTCTTAATTATGGGAATTGAAATTGAAAAATGGATTAAAATTTTTAAATCATTATACTTTAAATTTTCTTATGAGTTTAAATAAATTTTTTACAAAAATTAACAGTGGAAATATTAAAGTATATTTACAATTGTTATGGAAAAAACATATTTATCATGGGATAAAATAAAAATATAACAGCTTTTAACATGTGAAAAACATGGCTCCGCTTTTTATTTCAAAAAATTACAAGTGTGTCACTCCCATTACTTATAAAAGGGAACTCCAAAATATATCTTATTCAAACCATGAAATTACTTTTTCTCTTTAAATACCTATCCAAATCACTTCTTAACTTCTATACCATCATACTAGAATATATAATATGGTCATAAATCCATTTTAGAAATACTTTAAATAACTATACAATTTTCATTTACTACTTCTTCTACATCATTCAAATATTTTTCATTTATATTTATAAAAAAACACCAGTATCTATGAAATAATTATATATTTATTATGTTAATTTAATTACATATATCTATATCATCTTCCCTCAAATTGGAAATTATAATGTCTCTTGTGTGTATGGTGAACTACCACCTTGTGAACTGATGTGACAAGTTTTCCATTGACCCCTCTCATGTTTAGATATGGTGATGGATCTAAAGTATATAAATAATATTTAAAACATAATTATACTATTATATTAATAATATAAAATATAACATTTTACTTTATATTCCATATGGGATACTATAACGTTGCTCGTGGGTTTGGTGGACTATCGACTCCCGAAGTGATATGAGTTTTTTACTAACACTTTACATGAAAGTTAACGTGGATATATTTAATTAATATATGCCAAATAAATTACATAATTATGTTATTAATTACATATCTGTTATTCTTAAAATAAAATATTTCATTTTATATCTTACCTTTTCACTCACTAAAAAGGGTAGCATTGTTCTTTTTAGTGTGGACTACCACCTTTAAGAAGTGGTGAAACTCTCTTTAAATCATCAGAAAAAGGATGATATATATAAATAAATTTAATGGATAATATGGTATTTATGATATTATTATAATTATGGAAAAATAAATTTTTTCTTTCATTTTTTCTGTAATTATCATTGGAAAAATAGAAATGTTACTCATGCAAATGTAATGTAGAAAGGAACAATAACTTTCATGATAAAATATTAACGATTAAATAAGGGAATTAACACCCAAAAAATATAAATAATGAATGATTGATTGAAAATATGTGAAAATATATTATAAAAGACCATATATTATTTTTTAAATTTTAATATTGTACTTCTATAAGTTAATAGAATTTTTAAAATCATTATACAATATGTTAACTCATGTTTTACCAAAATGAAACATAATGTAATGGGATTCATCTGAATTTGTATTCATTTAGAGATACTTTAATGTTATACACCTAGATTATTTTATATAGTGTATAGATTAACCCCTTAATAGTTAATACAATGATTCAATCATATTTCATGGTATTTGATGTTTCAATTTGAAATATATCATCATAGTGGGTTTGAATTTAAAATTACCAAGTGGTAATAAATTTTATAAATCTATTTATTTTCAATGGGTTATATTACTTTTTTGTTTTACTTGATATTTATTTATTATGTGTGTTTAGAATTTTGAATAAATTGAGTTGAATAGAAACATGATTTATGAATTTAAATTTAATCCAAATAATTTACTCATTCGTTAAATATCACTTCAATTTTATGATCTTTACATGGGATTATTTCGAAATCCCATTTTAATCAAGATTATTTATACATAAATTTGAATTAATGTAAATTATTTTATCATTCTTTACTAAACCATTTTGTTTTATCATTCTCCAGTTATTCATGATATTTAAATTTAATCTTACAATTTTCCATTCATTGTTACATAAAATGATTGTGAAAAAGTTTTTAATAAAATTCATCTTTGTTTCTATCTTAGGTGGAAAATATATTTTCTTCCACAACCATGTTTTCTAAATTGTTTTAATTTTTTTCAAACCATTAAATAATATTTATTCAATAAATTTTTTCCCATATTTAATTTTTAAAAAATATCTAAAATGATTCTTCATTTCATTTTCACGATATTTCCTATTTGGATTTTAGTAAAAATTTGAAATGAGTGATAGTTTTAACCTACTCATCTAGTACATAATTTACAACTATCATGAAAAGTAAATGTTTTAAAACGTATATTATATGTTTTAGTGGTTATTTACAAATAAAATTATTTGCAAAATTATTTTGGAACCTTTAGTTTTAAAAATATTTTCAATGTAAAAAATGTTTTCATCCTCAAGAATGTTTTCAACGATATTTGTATAGTATTTCTATTGTTCAATGAAAACAGAAATTTATTTTATATATACTCTACTGAGGATATATTACTTTCATATTTTCTTTATTATTTATTTAGATGGTTTATGATTATTTATTCCAAGGAGTGTATTGAAATTGAATTCCTTGATTCATTTTTTGTATTCATTATATTTCCTTTAAATTATTCAATTACCTATTATCATGGGTCATTAAATTTTGACAAAATATTCATATTATTTATCATAGATGTTCTTTAAAACATATCTAATTTTTACCTATGAATTTATACAATTAATATTATATTATTTACAATAGAAATATTTATAATGCATTTTATTTTTTCAGTATGAATAATTCATGTTAGGGAATATTGTTCATTAATTAAATCTATTATTTGGTATATGAGGAATAATTTGGACATGAATATTTTGGTGGAACCTATTTATAGATAGTCCATTGATGCATTTGAAATACCATCAAAAAAGTCGAATGGTTAGCCTTTCTCAAATGGGTTTCAGGTGAATACCTACCGATCTGTTTTAAACAATCTTAAAAAAGGTATTAATAGTAGAAGTTTTCATGATGTGTGATATCATGAAATCAATTAATTAATCATTTCCTTCATTCATAATTTAGTTATTATTAACCATGATATTTTATCAATGATATATTCTTTGAACTCATTTCATTATGATTTTATTGATTAAATGATATATGTGTTTAATTAAATAAATTTACATATAGTTTATGCATATTAATTCATGATTGATTCTAGTATACTTAACCCTTAATGATTATTTGAGATCACCCTTATTTTTATCCATTCCTAGGAATACATGAATTGTAATATGATTAATATAAATTGATATAATATAAAGAATATTGTTAATATTAGAGAAAAAATATATTTTAATTTTTTGTATTCAAATTTAATAAGGGAATCATTTATGTATCATTTTCAGAAAGACTACTGTAGTATTCAGTGATTTGGGGATATGATTCCATATATCTTATACCAATGTGTAAACTTAGACACCGACATAGGGGTAGAGTGTTTAGGGTCACTAGATTTGGAATCAAAGGAAGTTTAGAAGAAATCTTAGGAACTATATTAATGAAAATATAAATTAGAGAACATATACCTATGATATAATTCGTGGATAAGTATAAAAGAACATCCAAAAAATTTGGTAAGTAAGAGATTGTGTAGTTTTCCTTACCATACATCTATTTATAGATGATATATTTTGATGTAGTTTTGGAATATTTTGACCTAGGGGTAATATTTTACAGAAGGGATAATTAGGTTTGAACTAATCATCACTGTGTGCCTCAAAATGTGGCCCATTTCTCACATGGTTTGACCATTATAAGGTATATGATATGGATAATTCAATTCTTATTTATAAACCATTATGAATGACTTAAATAAATGATTTTAATGAATTAAATATTATAAAAATATGGTGAAATATAATGAAAATAAGGTGTTATGATTTAAGAATCACATAATTGATTATATGGATTTCCCAAAATTATTATTATTGGTCACAATATGATTTCTGGTTTTACTCAATGGGTGGAAATCAAAGGAATCATGTTTACATTGAATGTGAATGAAAATTCAGTGACTATAAGAAACCTAAGTCGATGATTCCAAGAGTGAAATATACCATGATTAAGCCTAATTAGTTAACCAAATATGTTATGAACATACTATACTTTAACCAACTCTCAAACTCACCAAAGAAGAGGAGGATAATGTTTAATAAGAGCTCGAGTCGTGGAGATAATTGGGGAAAGAAGTTTGGATTACCATTATGTCAGAAATGTGGAATGAGACACCATAAAGTGAACCACGCTTAACAAACATGGATATTAAATAATTTTAAATGAATATTATTTACATTAAAAAAATAAATCTTGAAGACTGTAATAGTTAAATTGCTTAGGTAAAATGGGAACAAAATCTTCTATCCTGGTGAAATATCTTCAACATCTTCGATCAAGATCTCCACCATTAGTAATTATACCTAACACCTTTAATCAGAACCAAGGTCAGGGTCACATAAGAAAGGTGTGTGATATGATGCTACGTACAGGGTAAATAAATGAAATGTTAAAGAATAAAATGAAAAAATGTTATGGAACATGATCATAACATTTAAACATCATACCCTGCATATTAGATATAATAATCAGTATTGGAATTTCATAATACATAGATCAAAAAATAATTAAGAGAATAAGTCATGAAAACATTAAATATGAATAACACAAAAATATTTTTTCATGTTCATTTGTTTAAAACATTGTGAACATGTATAAGTAGAAATAAGTTCACTCATTTTGTTAAGGACAGGAAATTAGTTCCATGAATACACTAGTAGACCCGATACTAGGCCCATTAATAATATTTATAATTTGTAATTATGTTCAAGGATAATCATATAGACATTCAATCAGGTCCATGCATAACATTTTGAACATGTATTTAGTTTCAAACATAACATTTTGAACTGGTAATCAGGTTCTTGCATAAACATATGGACATAAAACTAGGTCTATTACAAAAAATGTGAATATATAATAAGGATCACTCATATCATTTTGAATACGTAATCATGTTCTTGTATAAACATATGGAAATTAAACAAGGTCCATGAATAACGTTTTGAACAAATAATCTAGTTCAGAAAAAACATGACACTCGTTGTTCAACCATCATTACCCAATGCATTGGAGGGAGATATTGGTCCCACACATGTAAAAATTAATTCATAAATAAATTTTCCAAAAAATCATATACCATCATATCATAACCCATGTAATTAAATTGCTATCATAAACATGTAAAAATATCATTCCCTATGGAAAATGAAACAAGTTTCATAATCATTTCATCAAAAGCATAACCTATAAATGAGAAAAGGATTTCATAAACACAAAACCCAAAAAAAAGAAATGTGTTTCATAAACATAAATCCTATGAAAGATAAATAGGTTTCATAAGGATTTTGATATTAAGAATAACCCATTCATAGAAAGAATATGAATAGAACCATTAGATAATATACTAGAAGTAAATGGTTAACATCAACAGATGTCATCTTAGATGGAAAATAATTTTTATATATCTTTAAAAAATTATTCATGTGGAAAATATCCTTTCATTTTGAAAAATTATTTTTAATACATAAAACCATTTTAAAATATTTTTCATAGAAAATACCTTGAAGTCTTATAGAGAAGACTTTCAATAATTTTGAAAACTATTTACATAAAATCACATGAAATAATATTGACAACATTTTTAAAATAATTTTCTTTGAAAATTACTTTTAAAAAAATTCATAATAATTATCCATTTAAAAATTCAAAGTATGATTCTAAGAAATAATAGGGGTTAATATATACATGGCGTACAAGGTCTAAAAAACATTCCTTTTCATTGAAAAATGGTTTGAAAAGTTCCATGTTCGGAAAGTGATATTAATTTTCCAATGAATATATTGAAAAATAAAAAAAGGTTTCAAATTTCTCTTAAATATTACAGGATAATGTTATAATATTCATGGAACGCTTTTTATAAAATATATATTTCCGACCAAAGAGAGGGTAAAATCAAGATTTCATGAAAAAATATTCTTAACCATCTTATGTACCAAATATTAGAATAAATGGTATGAGTAAATGAATATAGCAGTAATATATAAGGAATAATAAAACTCATGAATGATCTTGAGATATGGATCATAACATTTCATAAAAGGATGAATAAACCTAAATTATCTTGAAAAGCGATGAGATTATTTCAATAAACTCACATCACTTGATAACATGCAATCATACTCTACATTCAATAAACAGAAATTAAATGAAGCTTTAAATATCATAAAAATATATATATTCATTATATAACATGTAAAATAAAAATATATACACCTAAAAAAGAATGTTGGCACAAAATGAATCTCGAGTCTCGAATATGGAAAACTGAGACAAAACTATTTTTATAACTTGGTAAAATCGGAAATTTACAACCCATGAAATAATTTTCATAGAATAAATATAAAATTACCACTAAATTTAACTATAATAACAATTTTTTTTACATCCATGGGTAGTATAGACACAACAAAAAAGTAATGGATGATGAATAAAACATGTATCCCCCAAAAATAAAAAGTGAGATGAAATCCACTTACATTGGGTATTAACACTCATCATACTTGTTAAAAACACCTATATGATAAATATAATAGAACCATATTATTATATATAATACAATATATAGTTTTATAATGACCTTATGTTACCCTCCTTTTAGTAATCCTATGTTAATGGTTCACTTTGGGTAATATTCACTTTGTTCTTCACATGTGATTTAATTTTTTATATCATTGGTCCTTATACATATATCATTATTAAAAATTTTGAATCACGATAGATTTATAATTTATAATAATTATATTTTTATTATTATAATATATGTAATTTTTAATTATTAAATGGAATGCATTTTTCATTAATATGGTAAGTTGTACGTACGCATGAACATCGTTTCAGTTTTTTTATCATATTAAAATAAATTAAGAAAATGGACTATATGTATATATATAATATCATTAAATTATAATTATAATGTTATATATATCATATAAGTTTTATAAATCCATCTTTAATACATTCCATGTAGTGTGTGAATGAATCAAATTGGTTTTAGCAAGGAGTAGTCCACACTTCCTCATAGGAAATTTCAAATTTACACTAAATGGGAAGTAAAAATATTTCTGTTGTAAAAGTAATACAGAAGATTAAAAACATAATAAATATAATATTTAACCTATATAAACATGTTTTTATTCATAATTTTCACTATCAGAGGCATTTATGGAAAATTGAATAATTATAATTTAGTGAGGTGGTAGTTTTTTATATACGTAAACAATATGTTTGTTACACATTAGATAGATGTGTGTGTATGTTTATTTTGAACCCATAAAAAAATATAAAATATTAATGCTACATTTTTTATTATTCCTAAATGTAATAATGATATTTTATGGGGTGGATAATGAATATTAAAGAATGAATCTTTAGAGAAGACGTTACTTCTTAATAGGGTAAAATTATTTGATTTGTGCCAAAAGGATTTCGTGGGATGATTTATGAAAACATTAAGGCTTCAAGAAGTAAGGGAGGAATTTTGGTATGTTTATTTTGGTAGATATAGGTTGAACCAATGTTTTTTAGAGTTGTGATGAAGATGGATATGTTATGGCCTTTTATAGTGAAGGGAATAGACTAACTTGGTATTTTTGCAAACAAGTTTGGGGTCTGATGATTTTTACCTAAAAATCCCAAAAAATACAAAAAATAATATTTGAAGTCTAATGTACTAATAATTGCTAGAAAAAGTGTGTTCATTAATTTTCAATGTCTTTTTGGGTCTTCAATTTAACTTTTAATCCTTAGTTAATCTTAATTTTACTATAATGGATGGAATTGAATTTAATTACATTCACTAATATTTTAGGTCAAAAAATAAGTTGGCATTATTAGATATTATATATTATTCTCACTGAAAATATGTAAAAATATTTCCCAAATTTTAATCATGTATGTGGTAGAAATTAACTTAAAATTAATTCTGTTGTTTGGTCGATAATGTGGGTTTTTAAAGTAAAAATGATCGAAAGATTTCTATTTTTTATATCAAATTTAAATGTTAAATTGCATACAAGTACCTAAATTAGATTAATTGAAAAAAATATAATCTAATTAAACTTTTAAAACATATAAATTTATAATTGATCATTATAAGTAAATTATATGAAAAAGGGGTTTTGAATTAAAATCCTGTATTTTTTATTATTCATTAAAAAAAATAAAACAATACAAAAAACTCAAAAAAAATCCTGGACTAACTTCTATGTTCCTATTCTAAATATTAATTTTATTTTGACATATTAATTTTATAAAATGTCTAAAATTATTATTTAAACTGGCTTCTCTATTAAAAGGTTGTATAAATAACATATATAGGGTTTTAAGTAAAAAACTGGGTCAACTCTTATCTTATGTTTATAAAATCTATTAAAGGGATATCAAAAATATTTTATTGAATATATAACATATATAATACATTAATATCACTAACTAATTTTACTTATTTGAATTTATTAGGGTAAAATAGCTTTATGACCATAAAATAATAATATCTTCTTTAATATTCAATCTGTTTTTATATTCATTTATAGTTAATTAGAAAAATATGAATTCATAAAATATTTTTGAAAACCATATATTTTAATAAATTAGTTATAACTATTCATAACCACTAATTTATAGGCAAGGTTATATCATTATATTTTATCTAATAATATTTTAATGATATATTATTGTTCCGTAAAAATCAGGCATTCATGTTACGCAAGCCATTGGGGAATGTTATTATTGCCTGTAATGTAAGTTAACCTTGGTGTTTCATATATAGAATGCTAAAATTTATATTGTGTATAGTTCATGATTAACATAGTTTTGTTTATAATTCATGGAAAAAATATTTATTTAATATAAAATAAACGATTATCAGTGATGTGTGCAATTAAAAATATCAAAAAGATTAAATTAATTCTAAAAATAATAATTTACAAAATATTTTGGTGTTATATTATACCCCTCTTAAAATTAATTTCACCCTCAAAATTTGTCTGGGTTGTCAAAAGATTAATAGTTGATAGCTTCATTCATAGAAACCCACAATGAAAAATTGAATACTAAATCTTCCATTAAAAAATGAATGGTTGAACCATAACAGTCACCCAAGGTAACATATAACTAGCTTTCCTCATAAGAGAAAATCAGTTGTGAGAGTATCTTAGACATGGATTAAAATCATAAATATTTTTAGGGGTATTGAGGTCATCAATCACAAAGAAGTGATTGATCAAATAAATGTTGATGGCCTCAATTTCATGAATCTGTGATGATTTAAAATTCCATCAGTAAAGAAAAAATAAGTTATTAGGCAAACAACTTTTTATCATTATACCATAATTTAGTATTCAATTTTATTGATAAATAAAATAAGTAAATATATATACTTTATGTTATTTCCTTTGTTATGCACAATCCCATCCTTTTGTTATGCCTTGATAGATTTCCAATTCATCTCTTACCCTACGAAATGATTAACAATTCTATTTTTTTATTCCTAAAGTACTAATAGATCATGAGATCCCGGATAATTCAACCAATCAGTTATCATGTGTAGTTTTAATATGCTCTCCAATATGTATAATTCCATATACGGAGATAAAACAATTTTATCTTACGGGATTCATCTGATGTTTAAAATAAATGTTTCTATAAATGGTTTATGTTATAACCCTTATAAAATATTAAAATAAAATTCTTTAGAAATAATGAAATGAAATCATGTTAACATTTATCCCTCATATATCATAAATTTTCATGTGTTTTCACATTATAAACATGCAAATACCCTCATTATATATTCCCTTGAGGCATGTTAATAGGATGAATTACCATAAATCTATTTCGAAAACATTTGTGATTCCTTATTATAATGATTAGTTGACATATTCAATAAATACATGTGGTTTTAAATATCATCCTTGAATAAATATACCACTTTATCAATAATTAGTTCTAGTGTAATTTATATCATCCAATTTACTTATTCATGTCCAAAATATCTTTATCCAAAAATAATTTTCTCAACATTATGCATTAATTAAGGGTTACCATCCCTTAATAAAAATATCACTTTTCCATGAAATAAACCATAAAAACATTCTTTTAATTTCATAATAAAAACTTATTATAAAAATAATTATATATTTCATGATTTATATAACATAATCTCTTAATTACAAAACATAAATACATAATTAATAGATTGTTATTCTTAAACCATCATTCAGGATTAATTTACTTCTTTTATTACAAATATTTCCTAGAATATGAAAATTGAATTATTATTATGTTTCCTCAACATCAATATAATCATTCAACTTATGTTTAATGTGAAAAATAGTGTAATAACATTTCATACCTTTCACATGTCATCTGTGGCCTCATTGTCTTTAGAAGTATAACCAATACTTGTACCAACTTCCTGGTTCTCTTTATGATATTTCTATGTGGGAAATAAATTCAGATAATTCCCATAATTATCACATCTAAAACACTAAATGTTAACCATGTTTCATCTAGTTATCTCAATTCAAGAAAACTGTAAAGCATAGTGTGAGAAACATGAATCATATTGGGATAACAAATAATCCTGAAAAATTATATATAGGGTTCTTAAATCATGTATCCCACTTCATTAATGTATGAAACCATAGTTTTATCACTGGATATTTATAGGCATCCTCTATTTAAAACCTTCATGATGTTTTGTGAAAATTTTTATGAATTCCCAACCCATATCCCTTCAGATTGTCAAACTAGGTGTCCAGCATGGCCCATTGTCGTGTACCAGATTACCCTATATCACCTCCAGAACATCTTGTCATAGTTGTTTCCCCTAGGTACATCTTTGTCAGGGACACATCCACTTGTAGAATCCCCCAAGGGATGTATTTCAAGGAAACAAATCACTATATCCTTTAACAAAATTATATTACTTTTCCTATATGAAAGCTCAACCTTATACTAGTATTTATATACTTCCTGAGGTGTATCATTAGAAATATTCATAGGGATGTCACTAAGGTTTTCTCATCCTAGTTTCTAAAGGTTAACTAAACCATTTCTTTTATGCCAACTATAACAACCCAGGATTAACAAACATGGATATTACATCATATTATATAAATATTTATTAAATTAAAAAAATAAATTCCTAAGGATTGAAATTGTTTAGTATCATTGGAAACATGGAAGAAAATATTCTATCCTGGTGAAAGATCTTCAACGTCTCCCATTAAGATCTCATCCTTTTGTACTTCTACCTAAAACCACTCTTTAGAATGAGGAGAAAAAAAAAGGGGTGATCATATTTTCTCGGTGATGGGTAAATAAATTAAAAGCATAAAATAACATGAAAAATGGTAATGGAACTTGATTATAACATTTGAAGATCATTCCCTACATATTAGAGGTTATAATAAATATTAGAAGTTCATAAGACATACCTCGTAAGAGGATTATGATCATAAGTCATTAATGAATTACATAGTAATAAGAAATGTAATTTGTAGAATGCACAATGATTTATAATGTTTTAACCATGTATAAGTAGAAACAGGTTCACTCACTAAGTTAAGTACAAGAAATTAAGCCCCCGTGTCAAATTGTAGACATGAAACCTGGTCCATACAAAACATTGTGAATGTGTAATCATGTTAACTCATAATCATATTAACATTAAACTAGTCCTATTCATAACATTATGAACATGTAATCATGTTCACGTATAACATTTTTAACATTTAATCAGGTTCACATATAAATTTATATACATTCAAATAGATCTATGCATTACATTGTGAACACCTAATAAGGTTCGCTCATAAAATTGTGTATAGGTTCAGTCATAAACTTATGGTCCTGAAACTAGGTCCATGCATAAAATTTTGAAGATGTAATTGTGTCCACTAATAACATTTATACTCACAATTCATCAATAATTACCAAATTAATTGTAGGGAGATATAGGTCTAACACATCTCATAATGAAATAATACATACATGTTCTACAAAATTATAAACAAATAATATCATAAACCATGAAGTGAATTGGGTATCAAAAACATGTAAATATATCATAACCCATGAAAGAGAATTATATTTCATAAATATATAACCCTTGAATGTTAAATGGGTTTCATGAAAATATATCTCATGAAATATAAATGGGAATCATAAATACCATTACATTATGTATGACACATTCATAAAAATAATGTGAATGGAACCTTTAGATAATTTCCTTGAAGGAAATGAGTAACATCAATAGATTTCATCTTAGATGAAAAATAATTTTGATGTATTTTTCAAAATCAATTCTTGAAGAAAATATACTTTAATATTTAAAAAATTATTCTTCATCCATAAAACCGTTTGAAATTTATTTTCTTATATAATACATTAAAAAATTTTAAATAATATTTGAAATTATTATAAAATCCATTTAAATGAAAAAAATGAATGAATATTTAATAAAATTTGAAAACAATTTTAATTAAAAATTAATTTAAAAAAAAGTTTTCTTAATAATTATCCTTTTAAAAATTCAAAGGAAGCTTCAAAGAAATGAAATTTTTTGAATCTATACATGTCGTATGAGGTAAAAAGAACATTCTGTTTGCACGGTACAATGTTTAGAAAAAATCCTGGTTTAGAACGAGAAATTAATATTCCTTTGACGCGATTTGTAAAATAAAAAAGTGTAATAATTTATTTTATATATAATTGGAGAATGGTATAATATTTATATAATATCTTTTAATAAAACATGGATTTCCGACTGAAGAGAGGGTAAAGTCAGGCATTCTTGAAAAATATTCAGCACTATATTATGTACCAAATAGTAGGACAAATTGTACCAATACATGAATATATCACAAACATAAAGGGTATAGTAAATTTCACTAATGTTATTGAGATCTTTATCATAATATTTTATCAAAGTAATCATAAACATATAGAATCCTAAAAAGCAATGAGATTGTTTCAATGAACTCTTATTATATGGTAACTTGAGATCATAATCTTCATTTATTAAAAGGAAATTAAATAAATATTATAATATCATAAAAATATGGAGATTAATTATATATCTTGTAAAATTTAAATATATACATCTCAAAAAAATTAGTTGCATAAGAAAACATGAGTCTCAAATAAGGGAAGTTGAGGCAAAACTATTTTACCGATTTGATAACTTTTAAAATTCAAACCCCGAGAAATAATGTTCATAGAATGAAAAAAAATTATAAATTTAACTATAGTATTAATATATTACATCCATGTTTAGTATGAACACCACATAAAAGTAATGGGTGGGGAATAAACCATGTATCTCAGAGAAACAAAATGTGAGATAAAATCCCTTTACCTTATGTCTTGACTCTCATTGTACTCGTTCAAAATACCTATATAATAAATAAAAATTTATTATAAAAAATTTAAATAAACATATTATTATATATAATACCATATATGGTTTATTATATAATTATATTACCCTTTTATAAATAATCATATGTTATGGTTTCACTTCGAGTAATATTTGCGTTGTTTTTTGCGTGTGTCTTAATTTATTATATCATTGGTCTTTATACATATATCATAATTCCAGAATTTAAACCATGATATAAATATAACTTATATTAACTATATTTTTATTATAAAATTCTATATAATATTGACATTTGTAATAGAATATACCATTCATGGAGGCACTAAGTTGTACGTAAACATGAATGTTGTTTCAGTTTTTATTGTCGTATCTAAAGAAATAAGGAATATAATATATATATATATAACATCATTAAATTATAATTATAGTACAATATATATCATATTTTTTTATCTAAACCCATCCTTAATACATTCCATGTAGTGTGTGAATTAATGACATCATTTTGATGGGGCGGTAGTTCACACTTCCTCAAAAAAAATTATCGTAATTACACAAATATAAAGTAAAAAAGATATGTGTTGTAAAATAAATACATAAGATTATATACATAATAAACATAATATATAACAAATATAAATATACTTTTCATCATAATTTCCACCATAATAGGTGATAAATTATAAATGAAAAATCATCATTTAGTGAGGCGGTAGTTCATCATACACATAAATAGTATGTTCGTTACACGTTGGATGGAGGTGTGTGTACTTGTATGTTGAACCATTATAATTAAAAAATGTATATTGATTATACTAGTGTTGTTATTCCATAATAGAATAAATATATTTTAGGGTGTGTAGAATGAAAATAAGACAAATGATATTGAGGGAAAACATTACCTCTTAATCTGGTAACTCCATTTGGCTTGTGCCAAAAGGCTTCATTAGGTTTATTTAATCCAAAAGGGAGGATTCAAAGCAGAATACAATGATATTTTAATGTTTATTTGGTGTATACATGCAGATACTAAGTGGATATAGAGTTTTTATGAAGAGGGGAGAGGTGGTGGGCTTTTAGAGGGAAGGGAAATGACTCACTTGGTATTTTTTTCAATCAAGTTTTGTGTACCCACGATTTTACATAAAAATGACACAAAAACCCAAAAAAACTCCATAATGGAAGGTTAATTTCTGAATAATGTCCATAAAATGGTCTTTGAATAACTTTCTATGTCATTTTGGGTCTTAAATTTATGGTTCAGTCCTTATTTAAGAATAATTTAAACATAATCGATGTTATTAATTTTAATTACATTTACTAATATTTTTTGTAACGAAATAATTTTACATAATATAAATTATAAATTACTCTTATTACAATTATTGAATATATTTTTACAACTTCAAATAATATATTTGTATAAATTAAATTAAAATTAATCTCACATTTACATTGATAACGATAGTTTTTAATGTAAAAATGATCAAAAGTTTTCTATGTTTTTATATCCAATTTCAACGTGAAATTGATCCCAAATACCTAATTAATTCTAAAAATATAATCCAATTAATATTTTTCACCATATTAAAATATTATTTGACCTTATTAATAAATTTTAGGAAAAATAATTTTTGAATTAAAATCCTGTATTTTTAACTATTCATTAAAAAATGAGACCTTACAAAATAAATACCAGAAAAATATCCTGAACTAATTTTATTGTTTAAATTTAAAATTTGAAGTTCATTTTGATATATTAATGCTATAAATTTTACAAAATTGATATTTAAAATGGGTTCTCCATTAAAAGGTGGAAAAAATAAAAATATAGGGGTTTACGCACAAAATTGGGTATGTTCTTATCTTATTTATATCAAATATATTAAAAAGGATATCAAAAATATTTGATTTAAAATATAAAATTTATATTACATTAATATAACTCAATAAATTTACTTCTTTTAATTTATATTTAAAAAAATTGACCACAAAAATAATAATATTTTCTTTTTTATTTAATCGGGTTTCATATTAATTTTTAGTTAATTGGTACCTTTGAATTCATCTTATATTTTAATAAGACATATATTTTAAATATTTATTTTCTACTATTCAGAGACACTAATTTATCTTATAGATTATATATTTTTATTTTAAATAATAACTTTTTTATTATAAACTATTATTCGGTAAAAACTGTACATGTGTGTTACACAAGACATCGAGGAAAGCTATTATTACATGTAACACAAGATGACCACAATGTTTCATATAGAGAAAGTTAAATTATATGTTTCATGTACTGTATGATAAAATTGGTTTTGCATATAAATCAATCCAAACATATTAATTTAATATAAAATAAACTATTTTAAGTAATGCATGAAATAATTTAAAAAAGGTTTAATTAATTCAAAAATAATAATTCACAAAATATTTGGGTGTTACAGACCCAGTAATAAGTCTCAACAGAATAATAAATTTCTTTTTGTGTGGAATGGAAGGGAATAAATAAAATAATTTCCATGGAACATTGAATATTGGGATGTAAGGAAATAAATCTCTTCCTATAGATTTATTTATTGTAAATTGACTTAAAGGTGGGGAACCTGTGAATTATCAGAGCCAATGATCCCCTATAAGGGAAAACCCCTAGACAAAATAAGGACCTTTATTGAAGTAAAATGGATAAAGTATTTATTCATTTTAATTACAGAATTAAATTTTAGATGTATTTTACTAGTGGTTTTTCTTGTTATAAGAATAATTTAACATCCAATGATTGTGCTAAATTTTCGAAGAATATGTGTCTTTATTAAATTAAGAGTTATGGATACCTTCATGGTTTCATGAGATTAATATTGATCACATGTTCGATTTTGTAAACACATCTTTTTTATTTTTTATGTGATGATATTCTACTAAGATTAAAGATATTTTTAGATAAATTTATGGCTTGTATAGTTTTTGGGGGAAAATTTAATCAAAGAATAATTCCCTTACATTTTGTGGAAAAAAGTTTAAAGGTATTGATAACCATTAGGGTTAATATGATCATTATTGACATTATTAAATAGTTATATATTATTATGTGAATTTTTATAAAAAAATTATGTTGTATTCAACACCTTTGTAAGAATGATATTTAATTATATACATCACATATATTTTTTGGGAATGATATAGAAATTATATTAATATAGTTTTAGAAAAATTATATGCCACATGTTTATTGAAAACCCTTCATGCCCGGCAAGGCCATGTGGCTTGAACTCATGACAGATGGAGGATAAGATTTTAGATCCTACCATTGTCCTATGTGGTTTCCTGGATAATATGTCATAATTTTTAGTTAAATGATTTGAATAATAAAAAAAATGATGAAACAATGTTGTTAATTTTGAGGTTTATCGATTAATGTATTATAGTATAGAAGTTGTTCTAACAATATTTTTTTTGGAAAATAGTTTGAGACATACATAAATACTTGTCACTTTTTTAATACTCTTATGATCTCTTAAATGAAAATTTTAGTGCTTTGAGAATAAAAAAATTAATTTTTGGATATTCATTTCCTGTATTAACAGTTTAATTATAAATGAATCAAAGAATAACTAATAGAAGATATTTTTTTATGAAATAGAAATGTAAAAAGTATGTATATTTCATTATTTTATTAGATATTAAATTAATTCCATAACATTAGGAGAAGGATCTTGAAGAAAAATCTTATTAAATTTATATCTGAACAATTTAATGATATTTTAAATGATCATAGATTTATGGTTTTGTGGTCCTTACCTTTCTATTGACCATTCAAGTTCTTATGATCAATGATATCTATCTGTCACTATAATTATTTGCGCTTTTCATCTATGTTCATATGTCCAAATACCACGAATGTTCACCTACGTAGAAACCTACAAACGATTCATTCCATATTCCCTTTTACATCCCCTTTTCTCTTATTAACAGAATATTTTATTCACTCTTTTTACAATATGGTTTTTAAACAATGGAATTTTCAAATATAAAACTATTTATTTCTGATATCAACTTTAATTTGTACATACGTAATTTATTTAATCTAGGAAATATTAAATAGCCTAAATAATAAAATAAGAAAAGTGTAATATATATCATATGAAACACACAACACTGATTTTAAATAGCCCATGAAATGTATTTATTTAAATTTAACCATCTTGGTAGCATGTAAAACATGAAACCACATGTTTAAATGTACCGTAATATAATATAATATTATAAAAAAGCCATTAAATTGGTGGTTATGAATATTTCCATACAATATTTGAGTATTATGGTTAAATTTTTATTATAGATAAAATAATATACATTTAAAAGAAAATTAAATTGTTTTAGCAAAAAATAATTTCATCTAAAATATAGTTTTGTTGTGCTTTTCACATATAATTTAAATTTAATTTTGACACCATTAATAAAATTTGTTTTAAAAAATTAAATTAATTTTTTAAATCATAATTTCAAACTTACCTTAGATTTATTTTTTTTTATATTTTTCTAAAAATATTTTTTTTATTAATAGTGAAAATTACTGAATTTTAATTGAAAAAATTATTTTTATTGAAATTTTTTATAGACATAAAATATATTTTAAATAGGTTTTGAATTAAAATTTGTTCAACTGTAGATATTTTTGTCCAATTTAGGTCATAATAACCATTTTAATATTTCTTCTTGATATAAAATCTTTGTAAACTTTTGAGACTTTTCTTTTTGAAAACTCGTGTTCTCAACATGTATATGAGGTTAAATTTAGTTTTAATTTATCTACATCTACTGATTGAATTTATAAAAATATATTGTATATTTTAATGATCATTTTTTTATTATCTAATAATTTAAAATTAGTTTTTGACCATGTTGAATGGTGAAGACAGTAAAAATTAATTTCCATGGCTATTGTAAAAACTGATTTGTAGATGGTAAACAAACAATATAATGGTTAAAACATACTAGGAACTTATCTAAAATTTATTTTATGAATATATTTTTACCATATAATGTATAAAGATCTATAATAATTCTTTTTATACCATTATGTATTGAGAAAACCATATGTACACCTTTTTCTTTAAAAACATTCAATTGTGACAGTCACCTCACTTATAAAAGGCCACCACCTCTCATCTCTTATTCACACAAAAACACATTTTTTCATATATTACCTACCAAAATAAATCCAATAATTCTATCCAATTATCCTCAAATTAATTTTTTCATAAATCCATTCTGATAATAAATTATTTATAATATTAAAGAGGTGGTCCGAGAAGATGTAAAATTTATAACATTGCATTTTCATATTATTTCTACTTTAACCTCTTTCAAGTGTAAATAATTTATGATTATATAATAATTATACTATCTTCTACATACAAATATGATATTATGTTAATTTAATGAACTATTTCCATCTCTAGTTTTCTCAAATAAGAAATGATAACATCACTTGTGTGTTTGGAGGACTGGTGTATCTCGAACCGATGTGACGTATTTTCCATCGACACCTCTATAATTTGGGTATGACGATGGATATAAATTACATATATTATATATATATAACAGTTATTCCAATTAATTCATTATATCATAAATAAAAATTTATTTTCCATTTCAAATGGGATACGATAACATCACTTTTGTGTACAAAAGACTACCGCCTAGTGAAGTGATGTGATTAGAATTCCAATAATTATTCAAATGGAAGGTAATATGGATAAATTTAATGAATATATGAGATATAAATGACATAATTATAATATTAATAAAATATTTACCAATATAATAAGATAATATATCATTTTATTTCTTACATTTTCACTCACTAAAAGAAGATATCATCATTCATGTACGTGTAGACTACTGCCTTCACAAAGTGACATGACTCTCTTTTCCTCACCAAACCAAATAGATGATATATATAAGTATATTTAGACAAGTAATATTTTATTTATGATATTTTAATCATTATTTAAAGATAATATATTTCTTACCTCTTCTTCATAATAATCAATGAAAAATGGAAACATTTCTTTGTGAGTACATGTGGCCTACCATCTCCATTATCATAACGTAATCCATTTACAAAAAAACATATTTTATTATTGGTATTAAATGTATAATTGATTATTAAATATGATACTTATTTATTTATTATTATTATTATACATATTATTGAACTATATAACATGCATATGAATTGGAACATTCTTGAAAAAATAAAAATGAAAACACAAGGAAATTAAAACATAAAATAGTGAAAATAATAAAATATAATTAACTAATGGGTGATAATATGTTATAAATGATAATATATGATACTATAAATATTAATATGTTTCATTTTTAAGTTAATAACATGTTTAATGCAACTATATAGGAGGTTATAAAATGTTTAACCAAAATGGTACATAAGGTTAGGGACTTATTTTAAATTTTTCTTAATTGCTGCTAAATGTAATGTTATCCACATTATTTATTTTATATGTTTTATAGACAACCCATTACTTGTAATATTATAATTAATTAAAAGTTCATGTTATTTTATGTTTCAATTTTAATAATATCATTGTTTCGTTGGATATGAGAGGATTGGGGAAAACCCTTATAGAGGAAGGTTTGGTTGGGCCTAATGGATGATTATGGTGGGTGTAATTTTTTACACAATCATTAACATCGAGGAACTATAATTATTAAATCTAGATATCAATGGTTCCCATATTCATAACATGCTAAAACACTACTTTCCAAAGGCGGGTGGCCAATTGGGGTTTCACACCCAAAAACTCTCGGGGAGTCGCATTGGTAGAGATGATGGGAGGTTAGTCGCATCACACCCTTTTTAGGGAAATTATTTATTACATTGGTACTCTCATATATATTTAAGATATTTCCAAGGATCTCTTACTTATCATGATATAGAACCATTTATCCTAACAAAAGTTATTAGAGTTTTTTCTCATTATTTATAAAATAATGGTAGTCTCATTGATGAACAGATGTAATGCTATCTCATTATAGAATCCATTTGTATATATATGAGGCTCTCTGTCTATTTCTGAGTAATTCATAGATTCTTGTGTTTTGAATCCATGTAACTAGATTCTTCAGAGTATGGTTCCAGATGGGGTGGTAAAATATTCTTAGGAGGGTATTTGGCCATTATGAGGTATCCAACATATACTGGTTATTACTGGAATCAAAACGCACATTGTTTGATAAACTCATATTGTTTAACATCATGAATATATGTTATATGTGTGTAAACCAAGGCACAGATTGTATAGGATAATGTATTTCAGAGACTTCCTTTATATCCACATCATGACAAAAATTATATTTAGCATATTTCAATCATTCCCTTGGGACTGGTCCCAAGGTGGATTCTCTTATGTGTTTGGGTGATGATATCAAGCCACTCATCAGGGATTATATACTATAATTTCTCAGCATTTTGGTGAATATTATTTCCAATGATGTTTTCATTGTGGATCCCAAATCCCACATCAGCTATGCTTGGTGTGAGAAACAAGGGATAGAAATTGATCAAATTCATTTTATATGTATGTGAGATGTATATATTAAGATAGCCCATAGGATGTTTAATAATAAAGTCACTCCATAGGGGTAAATTCTTTGTAACATGGTTATGGATACAATTATAGTTTGTATAGTTAAATTTATTGGCTCTTACACACAGTGGTTTCCCGTTCCCTTATATAAGATTATGATCCAAATGATATGGTTATTTTTTTATCCCAAATCATAAATGAGCTATGCTCAGTGTGAGAAATAAGGTATGGAAAATGAAAAATATCATTTCTTATGGGTGTGGGAAATAGTTATTAGGACAAACATTGGGGTGTTAAAATTAGGTGATCATTCCTTAAACGTCATCCTATGTATCTTGGTTATAATTGGAAGCATAGTTCGCATAGTCAATTTTATCAAGATTTACACTCTGATGATTCCTTTATATTAAGGGAATATAGTATTATACCACTAATTTGGTATTACCCAATGATGTTTCCTATGAATGATGGACATATCGTATAATCTCTTCAGTTGTTTTTGACATAATAATAATACCCTCATGGTCAGGGCATAAACACTGAGTGTGGATAATGCTATCAAAACCAAGGATGCCAGATGACAAAGCCTAATTTTCTGATTGACATGCATTTATTCTCCACTCTATATAAATTTGATTTCTTGTTTGACATGTATAAGGATATCCTCCTGACGTGTTTCAAAATAATCACATGATCTAATTGGCTTGTCTGAGGGACATCGTGTATCCTAGATAGAATGCCTGAGTGTTTTTTCATTATGAAGACTAAATCATCAATAATAAATCATAATACATTGATTTTTTAGTTTGTAATTAATCTCATGAACCTAAATATATTGTATAGAGGGTGTGGCATGATTCATATGAATTTCCCTATTGTCATCACGAGAGATGGTTGACATGATAGGATGGCATCATATGAGTTTTTGTGAAATTTAACCAATGGAATCACATTTCCTAGATGATATTTCAAGGTGAAATAATAATACCTAGCTTTCATTCCCAAAGTGCATCACAAGAACTAGTTTTTTTCCTGGTTGTTTCTGTGAGACTCATCTGACATGTACTGGTTCCATTATATGAGTTAGAAAATATGTTTGAGGTACATTAAATGGTCTATAATAGATATCGTGGAGGCCTTTATGAGACTAGGGTGAACTACATAGGGGATTTCTTATGAATTTCTTTGACATGTTCAAAGGAATTCACGTGATCTAAATAATAATACCAAGGGGTGTCATGAAACCTGGGTGACATACCCTGTGTTTTTTTCCTGACTTGGGTGGTTCATGCGAAGTGTGTGAGTATCTATGCATATTTATTTAATGAATTATCATATTTATTAGTATTAGTTGCAACCATTATATCATGAATTACATAAATTTGTATACCAATATCTTATTTTAAATATCACATGATCTAGTAGGAGTGTGGGATGTCTTTCACGTATCGCAATAGAGGTCCTTCACAAAATCTATGATGATCCCGTGAAGTGTTTATGAATGTCACATTATTTCCATGATGTTATATTGGTCCCTTACATGTAATAAACCTTTTATTCTCATAGGATAATCCGATCTGATAAATCCTCGCATACCTAGTCCTAGGTTCCCAAGAACATGTTCGTCCGAATAGAGTAGTCATTTCACATGGTTGTGATTGATTATTGTTATTTATGGTGGGTGGTGGATGTATTAGTCTCTACACTCTAATTTTCCACCACATTGACTGGTGTATATTGCATGAATCCATGATAGAGTTAGCGAATGGATTCAACATCATTCGTCTTATTGAGTCCCTATCATGGTTTTCTTTTAGGGCATTTCCTTATTTTCAGTGACAATTAGTTCATTCCATCAATCAAACTTTT
The DNA here is from genome assembly GCA_963277665.1 of Viscum album. NCBI lineage: Eukaryota > Viridiplantae > Streptophyta > Magnoliopsida > Santalales > Viscaceae > Viscum > Viscum album. The sequence goes on from OY728131.1 coordinate 1,293,868,568, forward strand.
ATTGTATTATTTAGAATTAATGGTGAATTTCCAAATCATTAATGCATGATAAAGGAATTTCTTTTTGTTATATTGACACATCCATGGGACATCATAATACCTGGGAGCCTCTAGAAGTCCTTTGTGTAATCTCAGATGACATGTTTTGGAATTTCTATGAGACATGGGTGGCTTGTCATGGGGTTTTCACATGATTAGGAAGACTTTTCAAGGAGTCATGAAAGTATGTTTTGTATACTTCCTTAGTGTATAGTAAAACATTTATAACTATGAGAGGCTTATGGATCATACCCCTTCTTATTTCCTTGGATTATATTCCAAAGGTTGAGGGACATGATATATTACATAATTAATTATAAATTCAAAGACTTTACCTATTAATGATGTAGCATGTGACCAATAAAGTTCCAATATAGATTCATGGTTATTCCAAGTAAAAACCCATTTTTTTATCTTTATAGAGCCAATTGGGAAGTGTGATGTTTCTTTTACATATTCTAGGATCTTTGTTTGATGAGGATTACAAGTCAATGGTCTTTTGTAAGATGAGTTAGACATTTCATAGTGTCCTTTCATTTTTATCTGATATCTAGGGGCACATTTCATGTATTTTACGATTTCCAGTGGCTCCTTCAACCTTTGCTTTTATTTTCTTTTTTAATTCTAAAATGGGTGAGGGTTCTCAAGAGTTTTCTTGAATGTTGTTAGAGATAATCATCTTTCACATCGGTGATGTGTCTCATGATCCTTATGACTTCCAGATGACTCCATATTTTTGAACTTTTCCTCCAATTTTATATATATTTCGGATAGTTAATCATGCTCCCTCCATTTGTCAAACCACGTGGATGGGGGATTCTATTTTTCTACCACTGCATGACCACTAGGTATATGGGGTGTATTTCCAAATGTAAAAGGACCTTTTGTAGAGACTTCAGAGGACCCTTTTTAGTTTATGTGCAACACATGGCTCCTTCTAATGACATTATAATTTTCACATGAATTAGAGTCTCTTATAGTATTATGAGATCTGAGAGCCTCATACACCTTCTCCTTCCTTTCCTTTTAAAGTTTCAATGTTATGTATATCCAAATATTTATTCCATTGTGGATTTACTAAAGCTCATTTAGTGGGTTTCACATAATTACCCCTATTAGGAGTGAAATATAAATGGAAAAGTTCTTAGTTCAGAGGAAATTAAATTCCTACCTTATTGTTTAATTTTATGGACTTTTATCTCAGACCATGTACTACTTTAGTTTAGGGTCTTTTAGCATGCACCTTCTATCGCTTTAGTCTAGGGTCTTTTATCTTGGACTTTATATTGTTGTAATGTATGGTATTTTATCTTGGAACTTATATTGATTTAGTTTAGTTTCCTTTATCTCAGAGTTGATATAACATTAGTTTAAGGTCTTTTATCTCGTAACATTCATTACTTTAGTTTAAGGTCTTTGATCATGAAACATATATTACATTATTTTAGTGTCTTTTAGCTTTGACCTAATATTTTATTAGTTTAAAGTCTTTTAGCTTTGAACTTTCATTTCTTTAGCTTAGGTTCTTTTAGATTAGACCAAATCAATGATCATTGAGTATGGTGCATACAAACCAGGAATTATCCAAAATACAATAAGGTGATGGGGCCTATCGTGGTGTTGTCAGAGATCATAAGGGTATGAAATCTCTTTTTATTGAGTGATGTATTTGGCTGAAAAACATAGTATAATTTTAATGATCCATGGGCATACATGTATTATATCGAAAGGGTTTCTTAAATATGGTTATCTTTTCTAGGGGTTATGGAATATTTATAGAGGTAATATTAGTTGATGGATAATACTAGGTAATACTAGGTCTTACTTGATTGATGGAGTATGGGTGATATAAGTAATAAATTAGATGTTTTTGTCTATGAATATGAGATGTGGAGGACATTCTAGTTATGTATAATGAAATTATAAGATGAAAGGTTCCCCCACGGTGGTTTCTGGTCTTACAAGGATTGAAGCTCCTTTTTTGTAAAAGAGGATATTACTTTAGTTTATGGGTCTAGAACATTATGTGTCGGTAACATGGTCATGAAAAAAAGAATATTCACTCTTTTCTGAGGTACAAGTATGGTTTTTAAAGACTCAAATGTCGTGATGATGAGGTTGGGTATGGGTTTAAGACTATACAATAAGGGTTCTAGAACACTATGTAATTTCCTCTCTTGATTGACAAATTCAAGCCATATTCCCAATGGTTTGGAATCGTGAGGTGTGGTTCATCACATATCCTGGAATGGAGCGTCGCAACATGACATTAATAAAGGGTACAAAACACAGTGATATAACATTTACGATTTAGAATACAATTGGTTATTTTTGTGGGAATATTTTAATTCATTAACCAAATTACTCAACTCATAAGAATGATATGGGATAGTTATACTTTGAGAGTTATTAATTACAACAGTGTGTTGAGTTTTGTCGTAGGGATTTCAGGAATCACAAGGATGGGAAATCACTTTTTTTGTAAGGTGAATCATTTTTTGATGACTATGGGAGAATAGGTAGGATCCAAAGGCATGAATGATTATTCATGTAAAGGGTCCCTTTAAGCTCGATATCCTTTACAATTGACATGGATGGTTTTGGTTATCTGGTTCACCCAAATCATGAAGTGTGATTTGTGGAAATTTTAATATCTAATAAGGGTTCATGTATACCAAAAGTTGTGCTATCACCTAGTGAACCTCTTATCATAGAGAGAATATAAGGACCCGACCCCAAAATACCTGGAGCCAGTGCCTTCAAACATGATTTTCAATTCATTACAAAAACATTCACTGATAAATTACACATCATTCCACATAGTGAGGATCAAATTAGGTTCACATCCTGGGAAACCAGCTACTTCTGAAATGTTTCTTCAGCTAAAACCTGATACCTGAAAAATTTTATTTCAAAAATTTAGGGTGAGCATACGAATGGCCAGTAAGAAGTTTTAAAATAAACCAATAATTTTTTTGAAAACATTGTTTAAGACATTCCGTAAAATATTCATTTAAGAGAAATGTTTTAAAACATGTACATATCATAGAAGTGATTAAGAAAAACGTGCTAATAGAAATACAAGGATTCATGATTCAAAGATAGGCATGCTCATTTAGAGTAACAAATAAAAGATGTTCGAAACACGTATGAAATATTCATATGAGAGCACAAATTAAACAATTAATAGTAATGAATAATTAGAGTTGCATGTAAAGGTAATAACTTCAATTTCATACATCGAATACTAATCATTGAGTGCTAAACATAAGTCATGCCATAAGCTTTTACTGTTTTGATACTCATAAGTACTGGCTCTTTACCATGAATATTATACTAGTTGAATATCCACATTGTTAATTAATTTTCATACACATAATAAGGGAATGTATAATTCTGGACTTTAATATCTGTGTCAAGGCCTCGTGCCAAGACCTAGGGGATAACTTTAACCGGACCCCACCCCAAAGAGACTCTATAACCGGACTCCATCATGGAGAGCCTCTGTAACCTTACTCCAAACTAGAGGGTCTGATATAACCAGACCCCAACCTAGAGGGATTAATTTTACCGGTTCCCAACCCAGAATATTTTATTCCAATACATTCCTGATATGTCCAGTGAGGTCTGATATTCAAGGTGTCCCATACAACTTTGAATATTTAAATTTTACTTCATATTACTCAAGGGGTCCCATATCACATTGAGTAATTTAATTTCTTATCTCATTATTATGATATTCCACAAGAATTCATCTTTGAGTACACCTATAAATAAAATGGAAAATGAAACCATTTAATCCAAATATATATAATATAACAACTAATATTGAAAATATGGTCGTATCAGTTTATCGAATGTATACATGGTTGATTACACATTCTTTTCACATGAGACAATTACAGATGCATATAAAATAATTGATAAAAAGGGTTTGAAATATTAAATTATAACAAGGCTAATATCTTTAAAGGTTATTTAACTAAAACAAGGTTGATATAGGATATACATATTTAAAAGAAAATGTTTTTCATAATATTACAAATCCATTTGAACTCAAAAATATATTCACATCCATTTCATTATTTAATGATTATAAATCATCTTTAATAGCATAAAATAGTGCTATATTAAATTATGCGTATATGTCCGAATATATACGAAGTGTTTATCCATTTTTTATAATTAAAACCCCTATTAAACAAACCCAAATAAAATTATCGACCTTATAAATATTTACACACACAAATTTTAACCTTTGAAAAACCTAGATTCACTTAGATATGACATATATTGATATATATATATATATATATATAATTAAGTCTATGGAATTTTCATTTCAAAACCAAAATAAGTATTGTTCATGTTGGTTAAACATTGATAAACACATTTTGAAAACAAGAATATGTTTAGGATAGAAAACCATATGTATACATATATATGTGTGTATGAACATATAAATGTTCATATAAACCAAGCGTATATATATATAATTTATCACAAGAAGGAAAAATCATAAAAAGTAAACCCTAACAAATAACAAATACTTAATAACAATGATTAATCACCAAAACTCAGTTTTATGAAAACTTATTTCAGGTTATTATAAAAACCTATGATTATAACCAAATATATATATATATATATAAAATAACAAACATTATTGGGTAGTGGTTTTGTACAAAATATGGTTCTTATCATGTTGAGGATCCTAAATTAACATCAAAACTCAAGTTTAGAAATCTTGAATTTGGACATATGGGTTTTATGAAAAACTGTAGGGCTGTATATATATATATATATACATATATGGTATGTATATGAGGCAGGTAAAGAAGTATCATGGGGTAATTAAGCTTTATATCCAATAATACCCAATAACTCGAAAATCCCTAGACCGGAAGTCGGGTATAAAAGGGTTTAAACTCAAACCGTAAGATGAAAAAAATATACATTATAAGTATAAATATGAATATATTCTAAAAATAAAAATGAAAATCAAGACAAAAAAACCCTTACTTTAATTCATGGGAAAGTATGGGGAGTCTCGGGAGGAGTTCATAGGTTCTTGAAGACGGTGGTGAAGGTATAACAGAAAACTGAGAGGCCTTTGAGGTGCCTCGGGCATGGTTTTTATAACTATATTTATACAGAATATTTTAAAGCAAGTTTAATGGGATATAAGGCCAATATGGATTATAAATATACTAGGGGAAGTTCTTTGTGGAAACCATGTGGGAGGAGGTACCAGCGGCTGTAAAAGTTGAAGACAAAATGGTGGAATATCAAGTGTAGGGTACTGTTGCAGTGCACGTCGTGGGGAAGAAGAGGATGTCACTGTGGGAAGAAATTGGGAGAAAATTGGATGGTCAGAATCGAGTTCGACCTTAATCCATGGGCTGGGGTGTGTATGTAGTTTTTTATAAAAAATTGAATGGCATTGATTTGATCCTAAGAGATCCAACAGTTTTGGGAAACTTTGTGTTTTAAAAAAAACATAGACGGTTGCTATTAGATCTCGCCTGATCTGACGGTGTAGAAAAACATGGATATTTTACTGTGGCTTTTGGTGGTCGAGGCCCATACTGAGATGGATGGCCCTAATTCACACGTTACGTGATCCGATGGTTGAGATCAGATCCAGGTTGAAAAATTCTATCCCACATCGAATCGGGGAGGTGAACGCAGATTTTTTATAAGCCCGAGGCTCCGATGCTCAACTCAGAAATCACAACACACACACAAGGGAGCTTTACACATGGGATCCCACCCCCCAGGCCTCATCCTACCCATGCCTCATCGGATCCTTGTGCTCGCGGTGGCATGCTCAAGCGCTCTTTCTCCCATGTGACCTTTGGGGAACTTATGCCCACGTTCGGGCTGACCTTGGCATGGGATGAAGGCTAGGCTCATCCATCTTGCATGAGCTGCCTCCCTTGGCCCATCTATAAAGGGTTTGCCCTTGAGGGTGTATTTTTTTTTAGAAAACCAACCTAAAAAAGGTCTGAAGGATAATAACACTTTTCTTAAAACTATGTAAAATTTATCCTTTTAAACTTGATTTTTATATAATGACTTGAATTCTTAAGAATTAAAATTATACATTATCTTAGATCAAATTATCTAAAAACACTAAAAGTTCAACCTACAATATTTTAAATTGAAAAATGAAATTTCTTAATCTTAGTATTATATAAGCCAGAATATAGTTTAATAGAAAACATATTTTAATTATAAGAAATCAAGCATTGTCTAAAACACTATTTTAAGATTTGAAAATCTTTAAAATATTATTGAAAAATTTATAAAGTGTTTTGAATTTATTATTACATTACAAAATCACTTATGTGTAAATCCAACTATTTCACCATGCCCTTTTAATGTTCATGATTAGGATGGTTTTATAAATTTTTAATCCAAAACATAATTATTTGGATAGCTAAAATATACTCACATGTTTTCAATTTATTCTCCAACAATGACAATATCTATATTTATAGATGTTAGAGTTCCATTGATTCCCAAGGCAACGGTCACATTAGTGTCTAATAAAACCAAGCCTTAGGGTGTCCTAAAACTCAAGACAAATAAGAAGATGGTCCAGGTCATACCATTGGTGCTTAGTTTGGTCGTAGTGGCTTTGACTATTCTCATGTTCGTTATGACTGATTCTAAGGACCCATATTATCTTATTGGGGTTCTCTTTGTTTTGAGTGGTCTCCCTGTAATTCATATAGGGTTTTTTGTAGGTATATTTTGGTAAAATATTTTCTTCTGATCATGGTACATTGTAAATACTAGGGTATTCATATTTAAATGAAAAACCTTGTGTCCATTTGTGTGTTTTACTCAGTTACATTCTAATATAAATTACAACATTAATATTACTTTTTCATGAGAAAAAAGTTTTTCCAGTTATTATGAAATTCTAAAAAAATGAAAACATAAACATATCAATACATGAGGTTCATTTTTTGAAGTTTTACATTATTCCCCCTATGAAGAATTGTGTCCCCATAATTTATTCTATATACTTATATGAGAATGAATCCTTAGGAAACATTACCCCAACCTCCATCATGGAGGGTCCTCTCGTGATTCAAGTTGAATTACCAAGTTAATTTTCCACTCTTCTGCTTCCCTAGCCCATCTACATTTTGAGCAGAAAGGGTTGAACCTCTACATAGTCCATTTGGTCTTCCAGAGAGAGGCTCAAATAGTGGAGAGTTCAAGGATGTCCAAATGGACCAACTCTTGAAGAATTCGATGGAACGACTCTTGATTGAGAGCATCTAAGTCATAGGTGTTATCATATAAGTTGAAACAGAGGAGTTGATAAATATAATCTACACAAAGGTTTCTCTCCAAAGCGGCCTCTTGAAATCATTCCCTTGCATCAAAGTTTCGGCCTATAGTAAATCATAGAAAAAGCCCTTCATGGTATTTCCCTCTTCGCATGTACTCGGATAATTTCACCATGGATTTTCTATAGTATATATAGGCATTCTCTTGATAGGAATAGAGAATGTCCAGACTGTGTAAAACTTCATAATGTTTCTTGCACATTTTTCGAAAATTTGTGAAAGGTAGGTACTCTTCTTTAATGGTTTTGACCAAGATGGCCTCTAGTATCTCGGTAGGGTGCCATAAGATGTGAGTCTATACTTCCATCTCTGACTTGGATTAGTGTATGATGGCTCTCAACCCGGAACCTCATGTCCTTCCTCTCTCCCCTCCATGTTCTGCAGGCACTGGAACGGGCTGCTCCCCTCCAGGATTGACGGCGGGCGTTCTGCTGCCAGGAGGTTTCCCGGGTCCCTCTTTCAAGGAGGTCCTCTGTGGCGGGACATCCACTTCAGCCTCTACTTCCAATTAAGGCTAAAGAATTCAAATTATACTTTTTCTAATATCAAATTATCTACAATCACTAAACCTTCAACCTATAAAGTTTTAAATTGAAAAATGAAAATTCTTACAATTAGTATTATAGAAGCCGAAAAATAGTTTAATCAAAACATAGTTTAATTATAAGAAATCAATCATAATCTAAAACAAAGTTTTAAGATTTGAAAATCTTTATAATATAATTGAAATTTTTTTAAAGTGTTTTGATTTTATTATTACATTACACAATCACTTAAGTATAAATCAAACTATTTCACAATTTCATTTTAATTTTCAAGATTAGTGTGGTTTTATAATTTTTAAATCCATAACCCAATTATTTTAAGAGAAAAAATACACTCCCATGTTTTCAATTAATTCTCCAAGAAGGCCAATGGCTATATTTATAGCCATTAGAGTTCCATAGTTTCCCAAGGCAAGGGTCACATTAGTGTCATATAAAATGAAGATTTAGGGTGTCCTAAAACATGAGAAAAATACGATGATGGTTCACATCATACCATTGATGTGTAGTGTGGTCGAAGTGTATTTGGCAATTCTTATGTTCATTATGATGGATTCTAAGGACCCATATTATCTTCTGGGGGTTATCATTGTTTTGAGTGGTCTCCCTATAATTCTGATAGGGTTTTTAGTAGGTATATTTGGGTATAATTGTTGCATGTGATATTGGTACATTTTAATAACTACGGTGTTCTTATTTAAATGAAAATCCTCATGTCCATTTGTGTGTTTTACTCAGTAACATTATAATCTAAATTAGAACCTTATTATTATTTTTCATGAGAAACACGTTTTGTATGGTTATTATGAAATTCAAACGAAATGAAAACATATTCTTATCAATACATGAAGTTCATGTTTTGGGGTGTTACATTATTCCCCCCTTTCAAGAATTGTGTCCTCACAATTTATTCTACATACACATAAGAGAAATAATCCCTCACCAACTTTACCACAACCTCCATCGTGGAGGGTCCTCCGATGATGTCAGGTGAATTACCAAGTTGATGTTGAACTATTATTCTTCAATGGATGAGATACATTTTTAGCAGAAAGGGTTCAACCTTTGGATAATTAATTCGGACTTCCAAAGAGAGTCTCAAATAGTGGAAAGTTCAAAGATTTCCAAATGGACCAACTCTTGAAGAATTAACCGGAATGACTCTCAATTGAGAGCATCTAAGTCATAGACATTGTTATATAATATGAAACTAAGGAGTTGGTATATATAAGCTTCCCAAACGTTTCCCTACAAAGCTGCCTCTTGAAATATTTTCCTAGATGCGAAGTTATGGCCTAGAGTAAAGCCTAGAAAAATACCTTCCTGGTATTTCCCTCTTTGCCTATACTCAAAAAATTGCATCGTAGCTATTCTGTAGTATAAGTAGGAATTCTCTTGACAGAAACAAAGAATGTTCGGACTGTTTAACACTTCGTAATGTTTCTGGCACGTTTTTTGAAAATTTACGAAAGTTAGGTACCCCTCTTCACAGGTTTTGACCTTGATGGTCTCCAGTATCTTGGTAGGGAGCGATAAGATGTGAGTGTTTCCTTTCATCTAAAAATTTTATGAATTTCAATCATTGAAACCCTTCCAAAATTATAAACAATGTAAAAATGTTGACATAGGAGATAACAAAATGAATTTTCATATAACCACTGGTACATATAAAGAATGTCATAGTGGTTTCCCCAGTTCCCTAACACATGAATCCTTAAAACTAGTTCAAAAATTATGTTATCCCTGAACGATATGCGACCCGAGCAGTGGGGTTCAATGTCGTGGGTGCAATTGGGTTGTCTCCAAATTCTCCCACGTGGGTTGTATATATGAGAGACATCAGTATGCACTTAATGTCTATACAGAAAATGGGAGGATTCATATTCAAGGATGTCAAAGTATATTACTTGCCTGTAATGGCCATAAGACAAGACTTGACACATATACACAGTGCGGAGGTCTCCCACCAATGCAACTTCTTGGAATGTAGTGAGGGATGGGATGCATTCATCATCAATGAATCATATAAAAATTATTTCATAGTATCTTCCCTGTTTTATGTAGGATGGAAATTGGGATTGAATCATAAATATGTAATCTAGACCCGCAATTTGGTGGAGTTGAAGGGAGAGTTGGATACTTCATAGAGGTGTTTACATGTCTTTAGGATATGGGCATAGTTTATAAAATTTTCATGACTAGCTAGGGAAATTATGTATTCAAGGGATTCTATCGAAAGTGACAAAATATTAGTGACCTTATTTTCCATTTTAAAATTAATAAAAACTCAGATTTAGTAATGCTTATGTGAATTTTACTTTGTTTCAGTTTTTGGTTCTATAAAGTTATCGAAACTGAATCCTCTAATACCAAATATAAGTACCCAACCCCAAAATACCTAGAGATGGTGCCGTGAAATATGTGGGGAATTAATTAAAAAAACATGAACTGATAAATTACACATCATTCCCCATAGAGATAATAGAATTCGGTTTAGGTTCTGGGAAACCAACTACTTCTGAAATGCTTCATCAGTTAAAACCCGATACCTGAAAAAATTTATTTCAAAACAGTAGGGTGAGCATACAAATGCCCAGTAAGGGGCTTCAAAATGAACCAATATAATGTTTGAAATAATTCATTACGACATTCCATAAAACATTCCCCTAAAAGAAAAGTTGTAACACATGTACATATCATAGAAGTGCTTATTGAAAAACACGCTAACAGAAACACAAGGATTCATGATTCAAATATAGGCATGAAAATTTAGAGTAATATATAAAAGACATTCTAAACATGTATGACATATTCATATGAGATCAGAAATTAAATAGGCAAGAGTAATGAATAATCAGAGTTGTGTGTAAAGGTTATAACTACAATTTCATACATCAAATACTAATCACTGAGTGCTAATTATATGTCATGCCATAAGATTATACTTTTATGATACTAATAAGTACTGGCTCTTAACCATGAATATTCTACTAGTCGAATATCCATATTGTTAATAAATTTTCATACACATAATTAGGGAACCTATAATGTTGGTCTTTAATTTCTATGTGAAGGCCTCTTTCCAATACCTAGGGGCTAATTGTAACTGGACCCGAACCCAAAGATCCGCTATAAAAAGACTCTATCTTGGAGATCCTCTATAACTGGACTCCAACCTTGAGGTTCTGTTGTAACTGGGCCCCAATCGGAAGGTCTTACTTCTATCGGTCCCCAACCCAGAAAATACTAGTCTAATACATTCCACATATTTCTAGTTAGGTCTGATATTCAAGGTGAACCATGCCACTTTAAATATTTAAATTTTACTTCATTTTACTCAAGATGTCCCATATCACTTTGAGTAATTTAATTTCTTATCTCATTATTATGAAATTCCACAAGCATGCATCATTGAGTACAACTATAAATAAAATGGAAAATGAAACCATTTAATCCAAATATACATAATATAACAGATAATATTGAAAATATGGTTGTATTTGTTAATTAAATGTATACATGGATAATTACACATTCATTGCACATGATACAATTACTGAATCATATAAAATAATGGATAAAAAGTGTTTGGCATATGAAATTAGAACAAGGATAATATCTTTTAAGGTCCTTTAACTAAAACTAGTTTGACGTAGGACATATATATTTTAAAACTATTTTTTTATAATATTATAAATCCATTTGAACCGAAAACTATATTCACATACATGTCTTTATTTAAGGATTGTAAATAATATTTAATAGCATAAAATAGAACTATATTGAATTATGTGTATATGTATGAATATATACTAAGTGTTTATCCATTCTTTTTAAATTAAAACCCATATTAAACAAACCCAAATTTAATTAGAGACCATAGAAATATTTACACATACAACTTTTAACTTTTGAAAAACCTATATTCACTTAGATAAGATATATATATATATAAACCATGTATTTATACAATTATGTGTATGTAATTTTCATTTCACATCCATAATAAGAACTACTCACGTTGGTTAAGCATTGATAAACAAAATTTTAAAACTAGAAGAGGTTTAGGATGGACAACAATATGTATACATATATATGTGTGTATGAACATATACATGTTCATATATACCAAATGTATATATATATATATATATTATTTCATACAAGAAGGAAAAAGCATAAAAGAAAAAACCTAAGAATTAACGAATACTTCTTAGCATTGTTTAATCACCAAAAATCAGTTTTATGAATACTTATTTCAGGTTATTTTAAAAATCTATAAGTATAACCTTATATATATATATATATAAGAAAATACATTATTTGGTAATGGTTTTGTACAAAATTGGGTTCTTCGCATGTTGAGTTTATCAAATTAACTTTGAAGCACAAGTTTAGAAATCTATAATTTGGACCTATGGGTTTTATAAAAACCATAGGGGTATATATATATATATGGTATGTATATGTGGCATGTAAAGATGTTTCATGGGGTAACTAATCTTCAGATCCACTAATAACCTATAATACAAAAATAACGAGCCCTGAAGTCAGATATAGAAGGGTTTAAACTCAAATCGTAAGATGTATAAAAATATACATTATATATATAATTATTATTATATTCTAAAAAGAAAAACTCCAAGAAAGACACAAAAACCCTTATTTTAATTCATGGGGAAGGATGGGGAGGCTTGGGAGGAGTTCAGTGGTTATTGATGATGGTTTTAGAGGTAGAAGAGAAAACCAGAGGTCTTTGATGTGCCATGGGCATGGTTTTTATAAACTATATCTGTACAAAAAATATTTTAAAGAAAGTTTCATGGGATCCGATGCCAATATGGATTATAAAAATACTAGGGGAGAAGGTCTCTATGGAAACCCTGTGAGAGGAGGAACCAAAATCTGTAAAAGGTGAAGAAAAATGGTGGAATATTATGTGTAGGGTACTGGTGCAGTGCACATCGCGGGGAAAAAGAAGACGTCGCTACAGGAAGAATCATGGAGAAAAACAGATGGTTAAGATCGAGTCCGAACTTGATCCAAGATCTGGGGCGCGTCTGTGGTTTTTAAAAAAAATAACGGCCTTGATTTGATTGTAAGAGATCCAACTGTTCTAGGTGATGTGGTGTTTTAAAAAAAACACAGACGGTTTTTATTAGATCTCGCCTGATCTGATGGCGTATAAAAACACGAATGTTTTATCACGGTGTTGGGAGTCGAGGCCCGGACCGAGATTGATGGACCGAATTCATGCGTGATGCGATCCAATAGTCGAGATCAGATCTAGGTTGAAAACTTCTATCCCACATCGAATCGTGGAGGCGTGTGTGGCTTCCTTATAAGCCCAAGGCTCCGATGATCAACTCAGAAATCACAGCACACACAAGGGAGGCTTACACACGGGACCCCCTCCCCCCGTATGCCTCAACCTACCCATGCCTCACCATGACCTTACGCCCGCGGTGGCATGCTCATGTGCTTCGGCTTACATGTACCCTTCAGGGAACCTATTCCCACGCTCGGGCTGGCCTTGGCTTAAGTTGTGGGTAAAGCTCAGCAACCTAGCGTGAGCTAACTCCCTTGGGCCATCTATAAAGGGTTAGCCCTTGCGGGCCCAATTGTTTTAAAAAACCAACCTAAAAAAAGGTCTTAAGGGAAATAATACTTTTATTAAAATATATATATAAATTATCCTTTTAAACTTGATTTTTATTTAAGGATTTGAAGGCTAAAGAATTCAAATTATACATTTTCTTCGTTCAAATTATCTAAAAACACTAAACCTTTAACCTAAGAAGTTATAAATCAAGAAATGAAAATTCATACACTTAGTATTATGGATGTTAGAACACAGTTTAATAAAAAAACATAGTTTAATTATAAGAAATCAAACATAGACTAAAACACTATTTTAATGATTGAAAATCATTAAAATATAAATGAAAAAATTTTAAACTATTTTTAATTTCTTATTCAATTACAGAATCCCTTAAGTGTAAATAAAAATATTTCACCATGTCCATTTAATGTTCAAGATTAGGGAGGTTTTATAATATTTCAATCCATAACATTATTATTTAGAGAGATAAAATATACTCACATGTTTTCTATTAATTGTACAACAAGGGAAACAACTATATTTATAGCATTCAGAGTTCCACGGTTTCTCAAGGTAACAGTCACATTAGTGTCTTATAAAACCAAGCCTTAGGGTGTCTTAAAACTTGATACAAATAAGAATATGGTTCACATAATACCATTTGTTCATAGTGTGGTCGTAGTGGCTTTGGCCATTATTATGTTCATTATAACGGATTATAAGGACCCGTATTATCTTCTTGGGTTTCTCATTGTTTTGATTGGTCTCCCTGTAATTCTGATAGGGTTTTAAGTAGTTATTTTTGGGTAGAATTGTTTCTTGTGATCTTGGTACATTATAAACACTACGGTTTTCTTATTTAAATTAAAATCCTCATGTCCATTTGTGTGTTTTACTCAGTTGCATTCTAATATAAATTAAAACCTTATTATTAGTATTTCATGAGAATCTAGTTTGGTTTGGTTATTATGAAATTAAAAAAAAAGAAAACATAAACTTATCAATATATGTGGTTCAAGTTTTGGTGTGTCGCATAGAAGATCTGAAAAATAATTACTCTAAATTTTCTTGGATCCTAGGGGCGTAGTTAGATTAGAATAACTTTTACTTGGATTACATAGTAGACCGTAAGAGCTTTATGCCTCATTTATTTGAACATTAATTTTTTCCTTAACTCTGAAGATGATTATCTTAGTGAAAAAGGGCTTGAATTTTTATCAAGCCTTCCTTTTCAGGTCTTGAACATAACAAGTTTGTGTCTCTTTTGTTATAATTTTAAGGACATTCAATTTGGATCATTATAAGATAGAGTTTTAAGTCCATACTTCCTTGAACAAATTTTAGGTGGTTTTTGGTCATGACATGCATGGACCTATGGGGGATGAAAAAAAGTTATTAATTTGGATACTCAACATCCATATTACCCCATCATCCTTCCAAGCATGAGACAAAAACATTATAAATCACGGATCGAGGCTATCAGGTCATGAGTGGTAATATGGGGAAATCATACCAGGAGAGGTTCAGATCACATTAGGGTGTTGAGTTCTTCCATGAGGATGTCAAGTATCATAAAGATCGGGATTTCATTTTTTCAGAGTGATACATTTGGTTAATGATCATAGGAATATATGCAGGTTCCGTAGGCATACATGAAAAGTAAAAAATGGTCCCATGAAGTTGAGTATCATTTCCATGGTATATAAATTATTTTTGGAACCTGAAGGTGATTTTGGAATGACATATGGTTTATAGGATGTGGTGATTTCAATGATAACGGATGCTCCCCATACTCAAGTTAACAAAGGTATTGTTCTATGGTCCATTGATAAGAAATAAAACATGGGTGGCAGGCCACATAGTTTATTATCAAATAGTGGGGACATATTTTCTTCCATGAAATTTGACATCATGTTGTAATGATGTGTTTCATGATGTTTATTGTCATGTGATAAAGAAATTCTTTATGCATTCTAATTTCATGCTATTAGGATTCTCTTATCATGTAGCTTTAATGTCGTGTGACTATGAGAATTTCCTTTCAGTTTTTTGTCATGTAGTAAGGATGTAAGAACTGATATTAGAGACAAATACACAATACATTGTGTTACCAATGATCATCTTTTTTATAGGTTAGTGTAGTTAGACCCACGATTTTGGATCCATTTCTCGCTATGTATCCTAATATGGAATGAATCAATCCACACATAACTCTTGATCGATCATGCAGTTCAACATTGTGTGCTGAGGACTTAGAGGAACTAATATGAAAGCTTGGAAATGTCATGGATGAGCCCAGGGATAGATGTCTGCGAATAACTATGCATCTCTTTAGGATGAGGATCAAGTAACACATAATTATGTATGGCGTATCCTTTACAGGATTGACCCATATGCAAAGAGGTGGCATTTTTATACTTATCTATTGTGACTGGGCTTGGAGTTGGAAATACGGGAATCATTATTTATCGGGTGACAAATGGAATCCTGTCACGCATAGTTCTTTAACATAAAATTATCAACGCATGTATTACCCTTACGTAAAGCCATGAATTATTTCTCTTCATTACTATTGATGGGACTAGGGATAGATATCAAGGTGTCACTATGTATCCCATCATGATATGAATAAAGACTAATGTAGTTATTTGAATGGTTACGTGGAAGAAGACTGACAACAACTATAGTTGTCCTCTCGGACAAAAACCAAAGGACTGGGAAATTTTATCTCATGAAAGGGACATTATAAGTGTAGTTTAACATCATGTGGTTAGGAAACATGGTATTCATTTTTAGTTCTTATATTTAGGACAAAGATATTCCTATCACAATATGTTAGGCCTTGTTAACGTGGGGAATCCATTTCAGAAACTCTTAATGACGTGCGAGCCATTCTTAATGTGAGAAAAAAGGAATATAAAGGGTTACTCCCATGATCCAGAAGAATTTATGTGTAGGATATGGTTTTGTGTCATTTGGTGTCTAGACTATGATATAGGATCATGGTGTCCCTACATATATAATTGGAATGAGAATTAAACAATACATAGTTCGTGGAAACCCATGTAGTTTAATATCATGTGTAATGGTCATATTTTTGTATTTAATCATCATGTAGAAATGATGTCTCTGTATCGTTGGGAATCATGTCATCAGGACGAGCTCACATAGTTTAATTTCTAGTGACCAGGATGAGCTTGTACAGTTTAACATCATGTAACCAGGATGAGCTTGTATCATTTAACATTACGTAACTAGGATGATTGGAGGAACATACATAGATGTGGATACCCAAATGATGTCAACTTATGAACATTATTTCTTTAGAATTCTCTTATTGGTGGGGAGTGTGACATGGTACCCATTTATTTTGTACAACAGTAAGCCCCATTGTGGTAGACCATATATATGATTTAAGGTCCCTCTATTTTGGGTGCCATCTTTAGGGGATACTTTCCTGGTATAAATGGGTCTTGATAGCCAACACTAGTTCCCCTTGAGGAATGAGTGGAGGAATAACTTATTATTGAAGGCTCATGTAATTGGATTCTTATGGATGATATGATTGTGTAGTGTGAAAAACATGTTCTCATCAAGCAATTTTAATTCATCCAACCACTTTTATGATTTTGAATCATCTGAGAGTCTTCCAGAAATTAAAATTTAGAGAGAATTAATATGGACCTCTATGGGTAACATTGATTTGGTCATATACACCAATGAGTATGGTGTTACTTTTGTAGCCATACGCATGCTATAATGGTAGGGACATAAAGAAAGGAAGCGATTTAAAATCTAGGACTTCTTATACTTGTTCGTCGTATTTTGGAGTATATTAGATAACGTATTATTAATGTTCTCTATCTCTCCATTTGGTAATTCATGGTATAGATATGAATGATTGGGTCAAATATTGTACTTCTAGTACAACTTCTTCAACTATGTGGAAAAAAATTTGCTGTTTGTTTCCAGAAGTACTATTTTATTGACTCTAAAATGGGATATGATGTGGGAATTTAAAATTTTGATGATTTTTTTCATCCTGAACTACATGAGGGGTATTTCCTCGGCGCATTTTGAAAAGAAGTTAGTGGTAGTAAGGATGTTACTAAACAACTTGGCTATGGCTAGCAGATATGGCCCACAACATCTATTCCCCAAAAATTAAATATTAAGAAATGTCTAGATGTATATAGTAATTCTGGGGGTTGATGGATGGCATTTTCAGGGATTTCGAATGCCTGTAATTTGTTTATATTTCACATAGTCTTGTATTGGGGTCTTCTAATAGTAACCCAGCCCATTGATTTAGTGGGAGAGCCTGGCTCTAGAAAGATGAGCACCGTAATACCCTACATAGACTTCATCCATGAAGACATAAATATAACATTAAACTATGAATCTGATGAGGATTTCATAAAATCCATGCTTGTAGAGGGTATATAGCTTATTTGAACCATTCATTGGGGTAATGTTTATTTCATGACACTAGATATATTCTATCATGGCTCCATTTGTTGGGAGAGACCTATTTTGGAGATAAATGATAATGGGATCCATCCATATGGGGGTGGAAATTGGTTCTTCATGCTCTAGGCTTATGTTTACCTAATTGAATTCTTCAATATAACTAACATAGAACATCAATACCATTCATCAACGGGTGATAAATAAGATTACATCCTCTAGTTCATAGTTTTATAGGACAGTGGTTGCCATGGAAAATATATCAGAAGTAGCATTCTGTGATCAGGGAACTTGGTGAAATGTGGTCTCATAAGGATATTCATCTATCAGTACCTTGATGTTGTTAGTGGGAGGAGAAATTTATTACCTTTTATTGGAATATTATTCATTGATCTACATTATATCTTTCTCTATGTCCCCTTTGATATTCATGTTCGTTATTTATAGTTGTAGTGATTGTTCAAAACCAGCACTAAGGTCATTATACTCTGCCACATTATTCTAATAGCCTTCGAATAGTGAGAATGAGTATGGAAAATCTTTTTTTCTTATAGAGACAAATACAACCCCTAAGATAACCCGATTGAGATTCTTGTTTTCCTTCTATTTTCCTATAGGACTTCAAGAGGCACCATCAAAATATATATCCCATGCTCAAAGTGTTTCATGGTTATATAATTCCTCCACATCTATAATAACTGTGTAAAAATGTGTATTTTCAGGGGAAGGATGTACTATAATGAAATTTTCTAGTGCATTCTCTAAAACCAATTTCTGTTATGCGAACTAAATGTCATATTTCTAATTAATGATCGCCCATCAGGCCAAGATACTATTCATAATTGGATTGATAAGGATGTACTTGAGTGGATTAATATGATACACCTAATTGAATTTATGGTGATGCAAGTAATTTCATAGATTTTACACTATTAAGATTAGTGGAAGTTTGTTCTTCTCAATATTAGAGTATCTAACCTCAATACCTAGCACCATCCATCTAAGGAAGTAGAGTATATTCTCACTACCTGAAACATTTTGTTTGTGTGTGAGAAGGTAACCCAATGATTTTTCCTTGGTTTCCACATGTAATATAAGTTTCCTCCCTTCCACTAGAGGGATCAAAATAGGTGGGTGTAGAAGACACTACTTGATGCTTTGGAGGGCTTCCTAGAAATCATCATCTCATGGATTTGTGAATCCATTTTTCATTAGCCTCGTGATATGAATATCTTTACCATCCAGGTTTTAAATAAATCAAAAAATATAAATGAGGTTCACTTGTATCCCCATCAATTATTTGAAATTATTTGGGGTAAAATTTCTTTGATAACACCATTATTTTCTAGAGCGACCACAATGATTTGGTGGCATACCAAAAATAAAAGCAACTTCCATGATTTTACCATGATGGTTAAGGTCAATGGATTCATCTTTACACTATATTGACATAGAATCTCTAAAATTGTTTAGAGATCCTTGGTGTGACCACATCACTGTTTTTATTTATCCAATAGGTCATCAATATAAAAATCATTTGTATTTTCAAAGAATGGATTAATGATATGAAACATAGAGTGTGGATATGTGGTGTTGGTCTTCTTCAATCCAAATGTATGAACTGATAATAGAATCTCTTCTTTGTTGCTATAAAGGTAGTAGTTTCCTCATCTTTATGCGCCATCATTATTTGATTTTAACTTGAGTAACCATCCATGAAATAAAGGTATTAGAATCTAGCAGTTACATCAATCAAGAGATATGTGATTGGATATGTGAAGTTTTTATTTGGGAAATTTTTATTAAGGTAACTAAAATCAAGCTAAACTCTAATCTATCCATTCTTTTTCATGATGAGGATTATATGAGAAATCTATATGTGGAATTTCACTTCTTATAAACAATTGTATATAATCGACATGTTAAATTCTACCACTAACATGGTGTAATAAGAGGTGTTCATCCTCCTAGTATCCTTCTTGAAGCCTCTAGGATCATAAAATAATCTAATATGGAGTGTAGAAACATCTCGATTTAGTCTGGGAATTTCATTATAGTTATAAGAAAACACAAATCAATGTTTCTTCAGAAATGAAATTTATATCTCTTGATGTCTGAGGGGTATGGTGGTACTAATAATAGTGGGTTTTGGATCTTATTTGTTACCTAGATTAATCTAACTTCTCTGATAAATGATGGTGGATACAACTTCCTTGAAGGTAGGAGGGGAGTTCTAGAGGTCATCCTCATCTTCTTCCATCTCTAAGTGTCTGGGGACATATCCAAACAATAATGGAAATGTGTGTGATTATCCATCATTATTAGGGTGAGGGAGGCTATGACAAGAGACATTATCACCCCCTTCTGAGTATGTTGTTGTAGAAAAATTCTTGAGCTAATTGTTTTTCCCAATGTCACTAGGGAATGAAGGGGATTGGATCTCTAGAGTTAGGTCTATTACCTCGACCAGATATCTACGTAGCACACATTCATTACATAGCGTACTCTAGGTATTTATAAGGGTCGTCCCCAGGCTTCCATATCAGTACCAGGGTGTCATAATTTTCCATTGGTTTATTTCCTATCTTTTTTTAGAAATACAATTTAGTATATGTGGCTTTGTAAGTCTCAGTGGGGGTCTCTCTCACCATGTAGTATGATGAAATTTCCATTAATATGGTACTTCAAACCATATTATAATATTGATTTGATAGCCAAGTGGCTATAGAGCTAGGATCATTCAAGTATGAAATTGTACATGGTGTCTTGCTAGATTACCATAATCATAGATTCAGATGTGAGATACCCAAAATGAGTTCAAGTTTGATCTTCACAATATGTCTTTTATAATTATAATCATACCCGTGAATAGTCATCCTTCTGGGAGGAAAATCCAGGTCATCATATCACAAATGTCATAGGTTTCAAACCAGGATGAGGTTAATCCTATTACCATTATCAATTAGATCCCACTATATGTCAACATTATTGAGTCTTCTATAAACATATAAGATCCTGATGTTCCCTTTAAGAAACTCTCCCACATCCGATCTAGTGAACAAGATGGTGACAAGGGACATTATTGACATGGTCTCCACTAGACAAACCGTATTTACAATGACTTCTATCTGGAATTCTTGTGAGAACTAGAGAACTTGAATAAGGTTCACCTTTAGTTCTTTTGAAATATAGATCACATTCAGGACTAAGAGGGATTTTGGGACCACTACCACCCATTTCAAAATGTCATACATTTTAACCAGAGGTTGGGGATTCTTGATGAGGTTTTTCTCTTAAACATGCATCTCAAGAGCTAAGGATTTTGAGGTGGAAAAAGATTATTCTTATGAAAAGGTTTAGGGAGTATCTAATACCACTGGTTTAGGTCATGATGAGCATAAACAATTCTATGGTTTATCATATGATCAAACCTCTTCTAGGTGGTCATACAAGATAATTGGTTGTGGATGGCCAATAGAGGGCAATGGGATGCCTCAATGCCACTTTTGAGCCTACTAGTTCACTTTATCATCGGTCTCAACTATATATATATATTTTTCATGAAGACATGAACAAAATATTGGGTCCCACCAGGTTCATTATGATCCATGAATCATCATTTTTGGTGCATAAATACTCTCATTCATAGGTTATATGTGTGGAAATCATATTTTAAGGTATATTAGACATTATAGAAGGGGTATGGTAAGTGTATATTTTTTAAATGAACAAATATGAGCTCTTCATCCAATGAGGATCAGTTTGGTGGGGTGGTTCTCATGTTACGGATGCTTTAGGGATGAATAATATGAGAGTCATAGCAGGATTTGGAGAAAAATATAATTCTTCCGCTTCTATTTATTCTTAATCTCTATGGTCACACCACCCTTTGGTAGGTAAATTTGATGTTTCTTACTAAAGTGGTGGAGCTATCGTGGGCATGGTCTATTGTTCTCTTAGGTTTCCATAAGCTCGATAAACTATTTTTTGAGTTATCCAGTTGTCAAAATTTTTATCCAACCTGTCCAAAACATTCTTCCATTCACTCCCTTCTCTGGAATGGTTCATAGTTACGTAGAAAACCTACTCTAGGGAGTTATATTACACAACATGTTTAAAATTTTCCATCTCTTGATGGAAATAATTAATGATGAAATTGTCATTCATATTATGATAGAGCCTTCTATGGAAAGGGAAGTAGTTAGGAAAATTAGTGAGGTTGACTCCATCAAGCCTCATGGGATACTGTAGCCTGAGTATGTTTTAATTATTTGATTCAAAGATATAGCTGGGGAATTACTCATTTTGGATGGAGTATGCTTTATTCATATGTTCATGAAATATCGGGTGATCCCGGTTTATCTATAATTTGGGGTGAGGGAGATAATCTAATTATTTACACTCTATAGGAGGTGATGGGTGGTGTGTGACCTACTTGGGTGTTTGGATAGGCACCACTGCTATCTTTATAGTTAAAACTACGTTTTTTTCTTTTACTAGCCTCTTCCCTAATGCAACAGGCATGAGTCGGTGTTTTCAATATGTCCCCTAAATGTCAGATTCAAGATGTTGTTCCACTTTTTTGAAAAAAAAAATCCTACATGTATACTTAATCATGAGAAGAGGTGTCTCTAAATCATCCCTGAGATTTTTAGGATATACATCTAGAAGTTTCTCTAGTTATAGATGAATGTTTACTGAATAGGTTAAACATTTTAACCTTTCTATACAATCAAACAACCTCTCATTTTCATACTTCTTATAGTTCAGAAGGAACACAATCATATTTTTTCTTTAGTATAAAATTGAATTGATAATGAAACTGAAAATGAATGTCTTCCAATACTGCAAATGATCCTTATAGCATGCTGATATAGTATAATAATTCTTGCACTATCAGATTACGTATAAGACACCTCATATTTATTCCCCCTTTTTACCGTTTGGACCCATCACCATTCCACTACAAGATACAGAGTGTCTGAAATGTTTTTCAAGGTACCCTATAATATCCAGAGTAGATAAGGTCATATTTTCAACGTCGTTTGAACGTAGAGTGTCATCCACTCATTCAGGATATGGTTTTCTATAATGAATCAAAGGTGTGGGTCACCCTTTCATGGCTTCCAATATAGTAGCCAAGGACCCGATGACATTATGAAACTCTAGAGGGGATACTTTATAAGTCACTTATCAACTATAGGGAGAGTTTGGGTGTTGATGAGGTGGCCCCACCTTTTCCTCCCTATGATTTTTTGATTTTGTCCAAGACTAAATGATTTCCCTTATAAGGGATAGGCTTCCACCACAATAGATGGAATTCATGATCATTTTCTACTTCCTCGTTTATGTAGAATAGCTACCATGATATGGAGGCAGTATAATGCTTAGATATATAGCTTTTTGACAGATTGGGTATGGGGTTGAAATATCTATCTCTTCATGAGTACTATACCTATTTGGAATATTTCCACTGATTATCTCGGAATTGAGTCATCTAAGTCATTTTATAACACTCTTGTATTGTGAAAACATCTCATACATGGAAGGAAACTAAACTCTTCATTTTGGCCATTATGATTTAGCTATACCTTTCCCATTATCCTTTTCAATGTTCCACCCAGGATGTGGAAACTTTGTATATAGAGGTTCCAGGTTTTTGAGCCTTATTTGTTTCTAAGTGTAAGTAGCCTCATTTGGTGCATCAAAATCTCCCTTCTCCCAGGGTATATTTTCCACATAGAAGGCCTTTACTTCATTTCTTGGGTCAAAAATGTATTCTTAGTTAGTTTTGAAGATATTCAAGACACACATCAGGCAATGATGGATCTTCAAATACTTTTGATGCAATAGGTTGATTTTTCACTTCCTTCCTCAGGGTTGTTATTCAAAACCTTTTCCATATAGGATCATTTTCGATAGCGACCCCAATGGGGTCTGAACACATTCACCATATACTGATCCCATATTAGTATATGAATAGTGATCTTGAGTGAGTTTTCAAACAATATTTTTAAATGGGCCCCGTCTGGTAGAAGTATTTCTGTTAGTGGGAGGAGAGGGTGTAATTTCGACCATTTATTATTTCCACACAACTTAGAGAAGCCTCATTCTCTCTATGGTGAAGATGATGAAAATTCCCATATCCCTCTAGGATGGGAGTTATTCAGGTTTGTAATTGGAATTGACTAATCCTTTTTTTGAGGATCCAAGGATTCTAATCGGGGATTTGATGACATACAGGATGGTCAGGAAGATATAAATTTCCCCAGTTTAGAAGGATGGGGTGGATTTAGAATCATATTTTATGTCCCTGAGACCCTTATAGGGGATGATGAACCTAGTTATAGTGATTTATAAATAAATCCTCCCAACCCAGTGTTCTATATTTTTTTCTTAGCTGCTGCTGATGTGTTCCAAACCTCTCAGGAATTGAAGATCTGAGAGGTAGAGTTAGTGGTACATTTCCCCTAGCCCAATGAGCTAAGTCTGCTCCTATACAAATGATATGGTATCTTCTACTATGGCCGATTTTATTTGCTGAAATTTTTCTCATTTTCAGCTAGGTGTGATATAATACCATGATGAGAACTATTTCATGTTGTAAGATATCCGGGTGATAACAAATTTGGATTCTGTGATTGAAATGAATTCTTATTTCTTTAATGAGCTCAATATGAAATTTTATTTTCTAACCACTCTCTCCATTTTTCATGTCTGGGAACTATTGAATTTAGATTCTTCTAATTTAGTGACAAAATTTCATGAGAATTGCCCAGTTTTATGAAATTACAATAAGTTTTAACAATATAGATTGCTATATCAAGGGATATCTATTGTTCCATGGATGTGGAAAAGTGTTACACTCTATTAATCCCCCATCCTCAACTATGGATGCATGCCATGGATATGAAGATCAGCTGTTGGAGGGTTTTGGATGCATTAGTGGAAGTCAAATTCTATATTTTTATTATTCTTTTCTCATTTTGGATCCCGAACCATAGAGATAGAACAAAGGTTTAGCTAACAATAGAGAATCATGAAGGTTTGAATGTGACTAATATATCTTATATAAGGGTGGTGTTTATCCTTTATATATTGATGAGTAGCGCACATATTTTGTGGTAGGTAAGGAATGAACTCTTTTTCTATCTCATATAAGATATCTTTGTCAGAATTTTCCAGGGGCCAAAAAATTACGAGGAGTTTGTTTCCTTCTAACTCTCTACATTTTTCAATTTTGGCCACATATTCATCAGAATTAAATGATTCAATCTGATAATACCATAGAATCTGATTTTAAGGGCTGATTTCTATCTAAAGGGGATTATTGCATGATTTTTATGGGGAACTATATGTCGTTGACACTAATTTCTTGACAACCTCTATATATTATGTAATCATATTTTTGTAAACCTCTCAATATGGAGGTGTCGTACTATGGAGAGGATTTCATTGTCTGTTGGAGATATCTCCATGGGGAGGTTGGCCATGGTTAATGTCAAGAGAAGATTCCATGAAATCTATTTCCAAAATACCAGGAAAATTTCTATCATTGTATTGACTATCTTTTTCTTAAGTGGAAGAGATGATGGGCCATTTGGAGTAGAGAATGTGTCTAGAAAATACTCAAGGGAACTAGCATTGAGAAGATTTGGAATAAGGATCATGTTATTTGTTAGGTTCAGAATATGTTATCATGCCTATTTTAATTTTTATGGGATATGATACTATTATATAAGGGTTTCTAAAACATACTTATAACTATGTGATGTTGTGACAGTATGATCCCACTGCTTAGAAGATGAAATAATATTCAAATTATTTGTCTCATTATATATATGAATATGATCTTATCCCATGGATTGTTTCATTATCACTTGGTGAGCCTCAGCTATGATGGGGCTATGATCATTATCCTGGGCCTTTGGGATCTATCAATAGCATTTCTTGTTAGGGATATGCGTCTGCCCTGAGGCATGCAATGCTCTCACATAGTGATCCCTTGATGGAACTGAAAATGAGCCTGGTCTGAATATGAATTCCCCAACGGAATATTCAAAAGACACTCCAGAATTGGAGAAAGAATAAAAACCTCCACTGTATTACCTTCTAATGATTCTGGTGATGTTTTTCATCGGTTTAATTAAGAATATATGCCTAGAAAATGTGACTGTTGTATTATTCTAGATACATTCATTGATAAGAATATGATCATGTATTAAGACTTGTGCTACTCTAACTTTGTCCTCCCTGACCTATATGATGATATATACCTAATCTTGGGCCTTTGGAGTATCCTAATAGACTCCTTTGATAGAAATATGAACCTATCGTCGGCATGTTCCCCTCTCACATGGGGATCTCTATCCAAAACAATGACAATAGCCCAATTCCGGGCCTTTGGAATATAACACCGAACCATTTTGATACGAATTTTACCCTATCCTAAGGAATGTTCCACTCTCACTAGATGATCCCCTATTGGAATGGGAATGATAGTATGTTCGTATGCATCCCCCTTTTTGGAATATGTAAACAATCCTTCTAGATAGAAGAAATAATGTGTTCTTTCTTCAGGGAAACCACTTATTCACAATGATTAGGGTGTTGAGTTTCCTATAATATAGGTATATGATTATGTTCATGTCCCTATTTATTTATGACTTTTGGAATATTCCGATGGAGATCTTCAGCTATTTCTAAAATATATTGTATTTTTAGAAATCTGTGTATAGGGATATAAGCTTTCAAATTTTTCATCTCAATTATAATTTGGAATATTTCTTCACTTGATATGGGGATATGCATCCATTTTTTGTCTTCATTGGTCCACCTGAATATGTTGATGGACTTCGGGCATGGGGGTATGAATATGTACCTCCCCCATTCTTACTATGTAATTATGCATATGGACTATTTCTGAGTAACCAATGATATGGGACTATATATTGGTTCCTTCTAGAATATACTGGAAATCATCATCAGAAAAAGTGTGGATGTGAGCCCCCTCTTGAATATCGAGCACTTTCCTCCCCTAATGATTCTTTTTCCCATTCATGGTCTCCATAGGTTGAAGTGTGTTGGGAGGTTTAATTAGTAGGCTATTAGTGGGTGCTAGTGGGATGATGTTGGCGATAATAGATGATAGGTTCCCTCTTCGGAATCACCTGAACTGAACATGAAATTTATTTGGCTTTTTGGTCAACCTTTATTAGGTAATCCGGTTGGCAGTTTTCATGCTTAGAGGATAATCTCTCGAAAAAAATTTATTTAGTGATGAAGGCCACTGAATTAGATGTAGATTTCCATGAGAGATTTGGACTCACGTATTTCCAATCATGGAGAACCTCACGATTGGATTATATTTTTTTGATTATTCCATGATGGTATTACTCTTGGACCATCATGTTCTCCACCTTAAATTGAATATATCAGGCAGGTGATATCACATTGTGACCTGGCCCATGGTGGTTGCATTGATAATTGAATTTCTTATATGGTATCTGGATGATGGATACATTATCTCATATTGGGATGTTGGTGATGAGATAAGTATCTATAGTCACACAGAAAAAGGCAAAAAATGCCCCCAATTAGTGTAATATTATAGGTATGATGTTATCAATTTGATATTCATGGTTGACAGTATTTTCTTTTTATTTCCAATACAATAATTGTTCTCATTTGTACTTTTCAAAATGTAGCTGGACATATTTCATGATAACCCTAGTTAAAAGGTATCATTTGTAAGATTATTTCAATCTTAATTATTTTTCTAGGGTATGAAAACCAAGGTTTCCTTAGAAATGATTCACTTATCATTATTTAATTTGAGAGAATCAAATTGATTTTACTATTCATGTTTTTATATGGTGTGCAATTATTATGTACCAAATACTAATAACCCAATCATTTGTTATTGGAGATATTTAGGTCATGTTCTCCATTTTTCTTTGTCTATGGGTGAAAATTAAATGGTCAACAACTAATAAATCAATCATTTTTTATTGGAGAGATTCACATTGGTTTCTCCATTTTTTTGTATGTGGGAAAGTGAAATTTACTAATGCATAATAAACCAATCATTTTTTATTGGATAGATTCATGTTAGTTTTACTATTTCTAATTTAATAGATACGAGACGATTAGGGAAAACCCTCATTAAGGTAGGATCGATTGGGCCTTATTGTTTATTGTGGGGAATTTGATTTCCTGCATAATCATTAACATCGGGTCACTATTTTTCTAAACAAGAACTCCAAATGATCCTGTTATCCATACTTGGGTATATAAATATATTACAAATGTATGTGGATATTTTGGGTTTGATAACTAATGGCTATTGGGGGGTCACATTAGTCGATAGGATATGAGATTAGGGTCATCTCACCATTTCAAGTGGACATGTTTCCTACTTGTAGACTCTCTTATATATTTACAACATGTTCATGAATATCTTTCTAAACCTAAAATGAGACTGGTTACCGAAAAAAATGATTATATATTGATTATATTAACATATAAATGAAAGGTAATATCATTCATGAACAAATGAAAGGAATACTCGTTAGTGAATCCATCTATATGTATCTGAGGTTCTTCATCTATTTCTGAATAAGGGGTAGCTTCTTCTGTGATGGAGCCAAATACCCATATTTTTGGAATATGCTTTCATGCATGGAGGTGATTAATATTCTGATTAGGGGATTGATTCACTATGAGGCATAATATATATCCTAGTTATTAAATGAATGAAAACCCAAATAGTTTTCTAAACTCCTAAAGTTTAACATCATGTGGATGAAATATTTGCAAGTTCTTTTACATCAGAGTTATTGTAGTTTGGTCATTCCCTTGGAACTAGCCTCAAGGTGGATTCCCAATTGGGTAGGGGTAGTTATATCATCCAACTCATGAGGGATTACATACAGTTATTTCCCATGATATTGGGGATTTTTTTATTTCAATTATTTGTTCATTTCAGATTCATAATCCCATGTCACCAATGATCGGTGTGAAAAACAAGGGATATTAGTTGATCAAAATCATTAAATATATATCTGGGAGTTATATACTGAGATATCCCTAGGGATGTTTAATATAGAGCATGGGCCTTAGGAAGGCATCATATGTACCCTAGTAATGGACATAATTAGTGTTCTCAATGTTCGTTTGATTGGGGCTTACACACTGAGGTTTCCCTTTCCATTGTATAGTCTTACCACACAAATGATACGATAACTAATGTTCCCCAATCACATGTGATCTATGCTCGGTGTGAGAAACAAGGGTTAAAAAAATTTCATTGTCATTTCTTGTGGGTGTGGCACTTACATATGAGGATGACCATGGGGTTGTTTTAATTTGGTGTCCAAGACACACGATGGCATCCTACTATCCTATTTATGAAAGTAATCATAGTTCTTGTAGTTAATTTGATTGGAGATTACCCTCTAAGGTTTCCCTTAAATATGTGGTGTGTTATATTTTATCATTGATTGGGCATTACACACTAATGTTTCCCATTTATAATTTACATATCATATTATGTCATCAATTAGGTATTACACACTAACACTTTCTTAACGGTCTGGTCATACTCACCATGGGTGGAAAAATCCCTCAAACACTAGGATTCCCTAGTGACATGGCCTAATTTTCAACCTAACATTCATTTATTATCCTCTCAACATGACTTTGATTTATTTTATTACATTTTAGATGATATCTACCTAACATGTTCCTGGACAGTCAAATGATCTAATTGGATTGTTCAATGGACAGTGCATATCTTGGATTATATTACTAAGGGTTTTTGAATGATCAAGAATGAATCATTGAGATTAAATCACAAGACCATGATGGTTTTCTCTGTAATACATCATATAACCCCAACTCGTATGTCTAGAGGGTGTCGCATGATCATACTATCTTTACCCAGTTTCACAGAGAGAGCTAGTTTCTACACTTTGAGGGTCTCACACAAGTTAGTGCGAAATGTCTTCGAGGGCTTCACATGTCCTCGTTGATATTTTTGGAGGGCATCTAGAGACATCAATGGTGTTCGCAGATTTTGTTATGAGAACGGTTTTTTATGCTCGGGTGATACCGCATGACATAGATGACACATATTTGGTCTATTTTATGAGCTAGGTGACATGTCTAAGGAACATCACAAGGTCTAGAATGGAAAGAACATAGGTAATTGTGAGAAAATTGTGTCATTCTTGGGGGATATCATATGAATTTCGTTTACATGTTCGGTGTACTTCACATGATGGAAATAGTACAACCAAGGGGTGTTGTGTGACCTGGGTGATATACCCTCGTGTTTTAGCATGACCTAGGTGGGTTTCATTAAGTGTTTGAGGATTAGAGTATATATATTCTCTTGATTCTCCCTCATATTAGTCTTAGTTCTATCCATTATATCACAAATGACATAGATTTTTTTAGTGTTAGATTCTTCGAAGTCAAGCATGATCCAACATGTGTGTGGGATGTCCTTCATGTATCCTACCAGAGGTCCTTCCCATGATCAATTATGACCACTTGATGTTTATATCCATTTATCATGATTTATTTAGTATTTTACTATTCATTTACATGAAAGGAATATCTTCTACTCATTGGATCAACCACTTCAAGAAATCATCTATTACATAGGTGCGAGGTCTAGATATCTCATTTGCCTAAATACATTTGTCCTATCTCATGGTCGTGATCGATATTTTTTATTTATGTGATGGTGGGGGATTTAATAGACACACAATTATTTTTTCAAACAATTTTAGAGGAATGTCTTATGTGAATCCAATATGAAGTTAGTGAAGGGTTTCAATATCATGAATGTTCTATAGTATCAGTCGTATATCACTCCGATGGTGTTACCTAATTTTCCGGGACTATGAATCCCACTTTTAAATACGTATTTTATTGGATTTTATACAATTAATGTGGACATTTTTAGTCATGTATACATTCCAAATTATTTCTTTATTGTCATATTGTCTTGTCCAAGGGCCCTCACAAGATCATGGTGCCTCTATAAGGCCTTTGCGTGATCTTGGGTGACTTGTCTGGTAATTTCTATAAGACAAGGGTGGCGTGTTAAGGGGCCTTCATGGGATCAGTCTAACATGTCAATGTGTCTAGAGAGACCATGTTATAGACATACTAAGTTTGACACATGATTTTTATGATAGCGAGGGATTACCCATCCCCCATTTCCTTTATTTACATTTCAAATGTTAAGGGTTATGTGAAATTACATGAATAATGCCCATGAAAATTACTCTACCTCTTGGAGATGAATCACATTGAAAATAAAGGTCCTTTAGTGATGCATGAGTATTCCATGGACAATCCTATATGTTTTTACTTATGGGGATAAATGGGTCATGTGTAATTTCCTTGACAAACCTGAGTCTCTTCTCATGATGAGAATGATATGCCAATTGTCTTTCACAAGATGAGGTAGACATGTCATTATGGACGCATGGTGTATTGTGTACCACGAGGAGAATGTCGTGTGTCTTTTATGACTGTGAGTGGATTCTGAATCCCCAATTTTATTTCCTTTGTTTTATTCTACAAATCCTCATAGGTCTCACTAGTTTCCTTAGATGTTGTCAAGGACAAACATCCTTCCCATCGGTGATGTGTCACATGATATTTATGACTTGAAGAGGCCTCCTCATTTTGAACAGTTTCCTCCTTTTTTATATGTATGTTGGGATTAGAGATCAAGAACCCTCCAGTTTTCCAAACATGTGGTCTTGGGGAGTACATTGAGTTTAATTTTCTTGACTAGTTTTCTAGGTTATCCTTTTGAATGAAAAGGAACCTATTTAGAAAACTGTATGGGACCGTCCAAAGAATATTCCATACACGTGGCTCCTTTATGTGACCTTATAATGGTCAAATGATCAAGAGTCTCTTAGAGGCTATTGTTATTCGTGAGCTTCAGGAACCTTCTCCTTCATTTTATTTTGTGAGTAAAATAATAGTTATATCTAGGAATATCTTCCCTTTTGGAATATCTGATGATCATTTAGAGGTAGTTAATAATTATCCAAGGGTATTTCACATGAATATTACCATAGGGTAACGTATTTAATAACTCAATTACTCTTCATTATGTTATATTACATCATCGTTGTCTTCAATATTTTATTATTATGCATGAATTGACATTTTTATACATTATGTTGTATATACACATTTTTTGGAATTTAGATTTGATATAAATAATTGTCTCCTTGGATATTTCTCACTTCAACATCATGATCTTTTCAAGTGTTTATTTCATAATCTCATTTTAATCATGATTCTATATAGTTGAATTTAAACATGAGGAATGTATATGATCATTATTTAATATATCCTTTAATTTTCTTCTCCTCTATTTATTAATAATTTTTTAAGTAATAGTAACATTTTCCACTCCATGGTACCTAAAATTATTTGTAAAATGTTTTTATGAAAATATTTCTTCATATCTATTTTTCGTAAAAAAAATGTATTCTCCCAACATCATGTTTTCTAAATATCATTTGATTTTTTTGAAACATTTTCTAAATGATTTGTTAAATAATTTTTTAACAATTTTACTTTATAATAAAACAAATTTAAAGGAATCTTCATGTAAATTTCAATTATAGGGTCATTATTATTCTACCAAAAATTAGAAAGGAGCATTTATTTTAACATACTCTCCATGTTTTAAATTTACAGTTATCATGACAAATCAATGTTTAAAAATTTCATTTATAAAGAAAACTATTTAAAAAAATCGAACATTTATTTTTAAAAATATATTTAATGTAAAACAAATTAATGATTAGTCGATAATTTTTTTGAAGATATTTATATAGAATTTATATTTATCAATAACAAGAATCCTTTATTTTTACTTATACTCCATTGGGTATATGTTCTCTTTATACTATCCTTATTATTGTTATGGATGGTTTAGGATTACTTTTACCCAAGATAGTTTTTATATTCAATTACATGATTCTTTTTTGTAGTCATTAACTTTCCCTTGAATTATTTAAATTCTTGTGATCATTGGACATTAAATTTACACAAGATATCCATATTATTTATCAATGATTTTATTATCTCATAAATCATATATCATTTCAACATATAGTTTTTTACTTTTAATGATATTTGATTGACTGTGGAAATAATGATAATTTGTATTATTTCTTCACTACTAGTATTTAATGGTAATGAATTTTGTTTGTGAATTAAATTTATTATTCGATATATGATGAATGTTTTGGACATAAAAATATAGGTTTCTTTTGTTATAGAAATGAATTAAATGTATAGGTAGTCTCAGGAAATGGATATGTTGGATGGCTTTATTTAAATGTGTTCTTAGTTTATAAACATCCATTATTTTTAAACAATTATTCGGAAGGACTTGATAGTAGAGGTTTTAATGATTACTGAGATCATGAAATCCAAGAATTATACATTTACATCATTTAGAATTCAGTTGTTATTTTCCATGACATTTTCAAAATAATAATATCTCGGGATGCATTTAGTTATCAATTTATTTATTAAATGGAATGTATTTTCAGTTATTAACCATAACATATTGATTTTTCCTTATTTAATTATTTTAGTAATGTTATTGATTAAATGTAATGTGTGTTTAGTTATTTACCATGTAATTTTATTATGAATTATCTAATCATGATAGTATAATTATTTAAATCTATTATGTGTTAACTTGCTTAACCATCCATGTCATTTATGATTATTGATACATGGTATCTTCTGTTATACTTCACCCTTACTGATAATTTGAGATCACCCATATTTTTATTTCTTATTTAGGGATCCCTGAAGTGTATTTTGATTGATATAAAAGTATATTATAGAAAGAATAATGTTATTCTTAAAAAACTATTTTGTAATTTTTATATTCAACTGTAATATAGGGATCATGTATATATCTATTTTATAAATACTACTAAATAATTTCTAACCTCAGGGTTCAATTTCGTGTTTCTTATACCAATGAACTAAATAAGACATCAATTCTCAGTTATTGGGTTTGGGGGCTCTGTACAAAATGAGTTTGACAATTAGTGTTTTAGTTACCATTGATACCTCTCTAGTGGTGGTTCACACTCATCTATTCCTATCATTTGGTTTTATTGCATGGTTGTTCCTCAATATATTTTTATCTATTCATAAATTCGTATTTTGTATATTCTACCATCAAGAGTGTTAATTATATGTATTATAAATGTTTTTAGTGAATTAATTATTACAAGAAATTTTTTATAATGATATCTATAGAAATAATGAATATCTTTAATGATAAATGAGTTACCATAGACATTGACAAGTTATTCCACATATATAAGGAGACGATTGTTCCATTTTTTTGTATCACTTTTCTTGAAAATTATTATTATCTCTATAAATGGTGAGCAATTTCAAGATGTTGGTATATACTATTATTTTATTGATAAGAAGAATAATGAACTAATGGGAGAGTTCAAAATTTTTTACTCTCATCTATTAGGAAGAAGGATTTGGCATTTGTGAATGGTTCTAAAAAAATTGAAATTTGAAGCAAAATCCAAGACATCCCGAGGGGATTTAATATGATTATGGAGTCATGAATAAAAAATTTAAGGCATTATTGAAAGACATATTGGTGCCAGAAAATGAGTTAGTAAATTATTTCATCATTTTGTAGAACAAAATTGATTGCTTTATTTGATGTTTTTAAC
Source organism: Viscum album (assembly GCA_963277665.1). Lineage (NCBI taxonomy): Eukaryota > Viridiplantae > Streptophyta > Magnoliopsida > Santalales > Viscaceae > Viscum > Viscum album. The sequence continues at coordinate 1,293,903,357 of OY728131.1, forward strand.
AATGCTGAATATTATACCATAATGAATAATTTTAAATGGATTCTCATAGATAAGTTTAATTTAAATATTTCTACGCCTGAGGGTCAATATATAAATGAGTGGGATATTAGAATGATAAAACACATCTTGATAAACTATAAAATGAGGGGAGGTCCATTCATAATGATAAAATAAAAATTTGATAATGATACTGCATTCTAATTTTCAAATGGTTTTAAATATATTGATCTAAATAGGTCTAAATTTCTAGGATGAGTCCATTAATTTAATTGAGTTTATATCATTATTTTGAAAAGGTTTAAAATGAGTAAAATATATGTACAACAGGAAAATCCCATTTATGTTTTTCAATTATGGAAATATTAAACAATTTTCAACTAGTTTCCCTGAGAAATAAGAAGAATATAGATAAGATGATCAATCCAAAAGAGAATCTTCGGGAAACAAGGTAAAAAAAGTCATAATTGAGGAATTTATTTTAAAATAAAATGAATGACCAACACATAAATGAGAAGGGAAATTATCTCAAATAATTATTCCATGTATTATGGATGAAAATTTCTAAGAGAATGTTAAGAATAAATGTATAAATCACCCATATCATTTTTTGTTAAATGAAATCAGTTTAATGATACCTCTTGATAAGAAGAAGAGAATACTAAATAAAAACAAAATGATAAGAAGTCACTAAATTATTTTCAATTGAAAATGGATATCTAGGTGTGCTAAAAGTAAAATAAGAATGTTTAGGGAGAAAATAAGTCATTGAAAATTCAGAATGATTTATTTAATAATTCTCATAATGAATCAATATTGAAAGGAATTATTGATATTAAGATGGTTTTTATACAGAAAATGTTTCTTCTAACCTGGTCCCATTAGACAACCAAAGAAGTGGATTTATTAAGGTGACATAAAATTTATTATTATTTTTAAACCAAATGTGATATTATATTAATGTTCTAAAACATATTTTAAATATATTTAATAAAAAAATAAACCAAACAATAATAAGGAGCTTGAGGACCCAATTTTAATTTGTTTAAAAAAATTGGGATACATCCCTGGTGTACATATCAATGTTGTATTTATATTCTAATTAACATCTACTTCACTATTATGTTATTACAAACATTTGGAATATTTCACTAAACATCCAGGGTCCATGAACACTTCCTCCCTTCCATAGACTTCTTTCAAGAGGGATACAAAGTTGAAATCAATACATATTATATTCTTATAATATATCAATTTAATATAATCAACTCTAAAAAATATATTCCTTTATCATGATTATTTCATCAATATTTTTCATATCTTTAAAAATATGCACAGCGCACCCTTTTTTCTATCATAGTCTCCAACTTGTTTCAGTTACATACACTTGTCTTCATAATTATTGATATATAATAATCTTTTATACCTGATCATTTTACTTCTAGATCTTATCAACCTCTTCTTCAATTATGTGTGTGTTTTATTTCTCTTTTTCATCTTATTATACCTTAGTATTTTGTGTCCATCATATATGAAATTAAAATTAAAATAATAATAAGTTTCCTTTGACATAGGATTTTGATCCTACCATTTTATTGATTCTAATATTTTCCACTCCTTAAATATGAATCGTATATTATAATATGTTTAAATAAATACTAAAACATCCAAATTCTTCCATATAATCACTCTTGATTGTATACAACTAACAACTTTAATTACAACATAACATAATTATTTTCTAAAAGATATTTAAATATATCTATAACCTCTCTCAAGTTCCAAATAGGTTACATTGTTGAATAATACATCATAGAATGTACTCATTGAGCTTCAATTTTCATGATCATATTGGATTTGAATATATAGTTATTTTTTAGGGATCTCACACTAGTCATGATGAGAAAGACCTTTCTTGACGTGAGAAATTCAACTACAAAAACATTGAATTTACTCAGTTTTCCTGTATAGCATGAAATTTATTTTATTATGTACAAACTAAATGTTCATATTCACTAAATTTATCCCCGATTTTTATAGGTTGTAATCTCTTATGTTGTGAAATTGTTCCCCAGTTGAAAAAATTTATAATATCAACTCAATGATTCTTCATGGAATGAATAATTACATTATATAATAAACTAAACATATCTAAATATGGAAAATCAAAAAATAATACATATTTAAAAAAAATGATATTCGCCACATACAAGTTATATAAATAAAATCATAATCGTACACATGTTCTCACAAAATTTATCATCCTTATGATATTTTCAAATTTATCTTTCTAAGTGAAATCATAGTGTGACATGCTCTGTCATAGTAAAAAGATATCTTAAATTGTCTTCAAAATTATTCTTAAAAAGTTTCTAAAAACTCTTATGAATATTTACCTTTTCAATTGTCCCACACATAAACTATCATCACAGTGCAACACTTTCCATCACAATGTGACCTCTTAAATTTCTACAATTTTTAGAGCATATCCCAATTAATATTACTCAAACTGAAAGCCTTTTCATGTGACATAGAATTAATACCAAATTAATAGTTACACTTATCAAAAATAATTTTGAAAATATTGAAAATATTTACATTTAATCTGACTAATGAAAACATGGGTTTTAAAAATCTCCTCCTTTGGGTTTTTCAGACCATCCAAAAATAACTAATAGTTTTTATAATATCCCATAACATTGATATATAGGATCCATTTTACTTCTTATACACTTAATTTCATAAAATAATCCCTTTAAATTCTACATCTCTATAATAACTGTGTAATAATAATCCCAAACAATCTCCATTTGATAATTCTACCACATTGATAATATAAATAAAATTGTTCTTTCCCTTTAGTTCAAAACATAATAAAAAATTTTCTAGATTCTCCTATATAAAAAATTTTACAAAATAAGAAGTTAATTAATTTATAAGACTATGTGAGTCAAATATCAGTGTAGGAAAAAATTGATGTAATCAAATGAAATATTTTATTCTATATAAAACTGATCGAACTTTTTCTTATTTCAAGTCCCCATAGATAGTATCTCTCTCTATATTTAAGATTAAAACAAAGGTAATTTCCTACAAACACAAAGAATAAAAAATATTTCATTAATTCTAATAGAGAAAAATAAAATTGAACATCTTCAGTTTTAGTAGATTGGTCGAACTCCAAGGTTCAATTTATGTATCTCAAAAACAAGTAATGAAAAATTATTTTTAATGGTATATACCACTTGATCTTTTGTTTCAAAAAAATGTTGTCCCATAAGGTTTTCATCAACTTTACCTTTTATAAAATGATAATGGATCTAAGTTTGTTTAATTTTATAGTGTTTTAATAGATTCCTTGTTAACACAATAGAAAATTTATTATACAAAATCATTGTTAGTTGTGTCACCGCTTGATTTATGTCTTCTAGTTTCTTCATCCATATAAGTTGATTTCCAACATTTAGGATTGAGGTATAATCTTCCTCGATTACACTCAATAAAAAATCCTTATTTATTTCTTAATCATCTAACACATGTTCTTCTGATGTAAAATTATCCACCCCTTATGGATTTTTTTATCCATAATGTCTCTATCTTAATTTGTATTTGAATAGTCCAACAATTCTATATCTTCTCCATCTATGAACACCAAACCATAATTTAGAGTTCCTTAAATATACCTCATAATTATCATCATCGATTGGAGGTGATACTTCTCATGATAACTCTATAAATTTGTAACATATAATAAAATATAATTCCTCTGGTTATAGTAAGATAGTGAAAACTCCTAGTTTTTCACCCAATGTTATGGGAGTTAAAATAGGCTTGTAATCTTCCATTCTAAATTTATCAAATACTTACGTTACTTAAATAAAATGTGACATGTATAAAATTATCCCATTTTAATTTTTTTTTACTTCCACTAAAATAATATTAATTCATCAATAATTAGAATCTAAAATTCCAATATCATTAATTTAGTAAACATATAAACAAAATTTTTTTTTCACCCAAAATGATGTCATAAACATGCACCATCACTATAAACCACTCCCCATTTAAATTTTCTCATATATATGGTGATAAATCCCTCATATCATAAAATTCATCTTCATGAAGAATGAATCCTTCCATGTATACCATGCTTAGGGTTATTTATTTAGGTCATAGAAATAATTTTTTAAATTATTCGATGTAGTGCCATCGCCCCCAATAACAATTCCAATTGGTATCTTGGTATAAACTTATTCATTAAAAAAATATTCTCAATATTTTTTCCTCTCATTAATTTGAAGAAAATGGAACATTATTTAGATATCCAATTCTAATAAAACATAATAAAATATATTCTTTCTAATACTGAAAATATATATTCTCATTATTTCCTTCAACCAGAGTATATCCCTTAAAACCATACATTCATTATTCTTGTTTACTTTTATATTTTCTATCTGTATTATTCTTGAAGACCCACTTTATACCAGTGAAATTTTTATTTTTGGTTTTTTCCACTAGATCCCAATTCTAATTTTAATTAATATTATTCAAATCATCATCCATGGTAATATATAATGAATCCTCCATTTCAAATACTTCAAATGAAATTGTTTCAATAAAATATAATTGAGTAGTGTGATATAATTTTTCATTTTATTGTTTAATAATAGTTTATATATGTCTCTAATGATATTTTATAGATCAAATTTAACCCGTTTATTTCTTTATTAAGTCATTGGTTGACTCATTTCTTCACATTTTTCTATAACTGGTTCAATTTCAAAATCATCATCATCTTTGACATTTTTTAATTCTCCCAAATATATATTTTTTTCCTTATCCTACTTAAATACTTATTTAGAAATAGAAATTACAAAATTTTATATGGCCTCATTCCCTATTCAAATTACATCATTTTATCAACAATCGTAGTGAGCCTTTTATTGAATCAATTATTTTCCTTACTCTTTTATGTGTTTCCCAAAACTATTACATCATTCACTATATCACAAACATTCATAGGCGTCCTTCATTAATTTAGATGAAAATTTTTCTGTGGAATACCCATAGATTCATCAATGTGGGTTTCCTTCCTTACCATATTTTTTGGGTGTTTTATTAATACGCCATGGATGAGTAATACTATATTTTTTAGTACAAATATCTAATGGAATCCCCTCATCATAGTAGTAGCATAAGATAAAAGTGTCTATAGAAAATTACTTTTCTATATTATTTATCGTGTGATTTATTTTTTCTAGATTTTAATTTTTTGAGGGGTTCTCACTGATGATACTTTTTTTGTTTAATACTATAACCTTCTAGTAATTCTTAACCTCATAGAGTTTTTACAGCATTCCATTTTCAGATCTAAATTTTTTTAAGCTTCCTATAGTTTTATCTTTTACACATATTCTGAACCTCTTTTTGTAATATAGTATTTTTTTCATATAAATATAGAACATACCATCCATCTAAAATCATTAATAAATAATATGAATTGTCTCTCACTAAAGGTTATATTATTACTAATTATACCTCACACATCAATTTGAATTAAATTCTGAAAACCCAATGCTATCATCTTCTTTGGGGGATATGGATTTCGAACCATGTTTCCATCAAACAAAGTTACAAAGAATATTAACTATCTCATATTAATTTAGGAATATCCATTATTACTATGAAATTTTAAAAATTATTCATAATTTGTTTATTAACATGGAAAAGCCTCTGATGTTAACATTTTTTCCTTCATCAACTATTAAAATATAAGTATTTTTTTCAATATCCACCTGATATATTTTTTCATTTGCCTTATAATTATTATTCCTAGAATTTCTAGAATTTAATTTGATGATAAAAAAATATTTGATTGAATTTTACTTCCAAACATGATTCATAATTATTACTAACTCAAAAAAATATATAAAAATTTCTACTAATATGACGAAAATTAATATTCTTCAATTCATTATTAGTGAGTTGAGTCTTTCCACTTACATTGATCTAAAAAGCTTCACCATTTTCAAATAATTTTGTTCCATCAATTGTACCCATTACATTCAGTAATAGATTCATATTATCTATCATATGACCTGGGAAACCCACTATCCAGAATCAATGTATTGTTTTCTATGATGACTGCAAGGTAGTTTCATCCAGGTTCTCCTTCTTAATCTTCTTCCATTACATTCACACTAGTAGAAAAATGTTGTTTGGTCATATTTTTAACATCATTTTTCACATAAATAGTGTTGGTAGCAATGTGGGAAGGATTTTAATAGTGGTAATGCTAAAATTGGTGTAAAAAGTACATCAGAATGAATTTTGGCGTTGATTATATCATAAACTAAATATAAAATTCATTATAAATAACATTTAACATTACTTTTATCATAACCAAAATTTAATAATTTAAAAAAATATAATATACATGGATTCGCCTTATATTTTTAAACTATCTTTTTTAAATAAAAATCATCTCAACTCACAATAACACTATACTTACACTTTTTCGTCTTCATTCAGTCGATTTTCATACTTATTTTATCATTGTTTCTCATCAATATTTCATTGTATTTCCTCCTCACCACTCTGTAAATATTTTAGTTCACTAAAACACTAATATTATTTACTCATGACTATTCTCAAATTTTTTTGTTTGATCAGTTTTATACTTCATTTTTTCAAAACATTCTCCTCAATCATAAATTATTTTCTCAGCTTCAACTTCCTTGACTACATTTATGATACTTTAATATCTATTTTCAATCATGGAACTCTATATTTTGAAAATTATCTTTTTATTTGCATAATATTATTTAATTATTTGTTAGTTATAAACATCATTTATATAATCATTTATTTTTTATCAATTGAAAATTTTGTATATAATTATTTTATGGTTATAAATTTTTATGGTTAAAATTTATTTTTCATTATAAATTAGGGGTATAATTTTTTTGGTAATAATTTTTTATTTATAATTTTAATATTTATAATAATTTTTTAAATAAGTTTTTTAATAAAATTATTTTTTTTCATAAATATTTCTCAATTTTAATTTTTTTTAATTTTAAATACTTTTTGTTAAAAATTAATTTCTGGTTGACAATTTCTTTTCATATATATAATATTTGTTAAAAATTTATTTATGTTTAAATTTTTATATTCTTATATGTTTCAAATTTATCATATATATATATATATGCATCTATATTTTTATGTTTTTAAATAAATTAATCTTCTATATTGTGGTTTTTAGAATTAATGGATCATAACTGGACAAATACCTAATGAATTAGTTATGAATATGAGAAAGAGGATGAAAATTTATTAAAAATTTCAAAATAAAATCATAAAAACCAATATTTGGTTTTCAATTCATGTGTAATGTTTTCATATATGATAATGTTATAGTAATTAGAAATAAAAGACCATTTTATTTTCAAGTGTTTTAATCAAAATTATACATACTAAATCTAGCATGGTGAAATAACAAATAATTCATCATCTAATGATAAAGATGATGTTCAACCTGATATATTGGGTCAACTAAGAGATATAATTTGTTATGAAGGTGTTAAAACCATTGAAAAAACAACAAGTATTTAAAAAAATTATAGAGATTTTGAAAAAACATTTTTCCCAGGTTCTACTAAATTTACAGTGTTATCAGTTGTTCTAATATAAGTTAACATGAATCAAATAATGGATATAGTGATAAAAGTTTCACTGAATATATTAAACATCGAAAATATATACTTTTATAAGGCAATGGTATGAAAAATTTAAAAAATGATGTAAAAAATATTATTCCCGCTTGGATTGGTATATAAAAAGATACATGATTATCTCAACGAATGTGTACTATATAGGTTGTATTATAAAGGGTTATCAAAATTTCTAAAATGTGATCCATAATAACATAAATGCAGGGAAAATACAACTATGATTCATTCTCAATAATTAGAATCATATCTTTTTTGATATAAATCTAGTGTCTTCTTGAAATTCATCATTTGAAGTATCTATTTACAAATTCAAATAGTAAAAAGAGGCTAATATGGCATATATATGATATTAAATTGGATGGAAACCTACATCACTCTTTTTATTCACCATAGTAGAATAGATTTGACAAAAAAGCATAATTTTGGAAATGAATTTATAAATATAGGAAATGGAATTATGAACATATAGAATGAATCCACATGAGAGCCTTAGTAGAAAATATAGTTTGTGACCTATTATGTTGTTTTTCTATAAATGTTTCCCATAAATATGTATAAAGTGAAACTATATTTTAATGATCGTGATGGTTTATGTATAAAAACAACCTATAAATTAAATTTATATTTATGAATCACCATAAATTAATGATTTTAAATTTATATAAGAGATAGGTGTTATAGTATTTAATGAATACCTAAAAGAGTATATTATTTCTTCATGATATGGTATTTATCACTCTTAAAAACCCTCATACATATAGATAATTTTCTTAATATATTTTTAATGGACACAAATCTTATAAGGCCCCAGCCTTAAACCTTACTTAATATTGAGTTATTACAAGATTACACATTGAGGATCTTTTCAGGTTTAGAGTTTTAGAGAATTAGATCATGAAACTTGCATTACATTCAACATTTAAACAAAGTGGTTACATAAAAGACAATATTCATTCTTCCCATCAACGGAAACCTATTTAAAATAAAACACGGATTCTTTCTTGACACATCCTTGACACTATCATCACATCATGTACCTTTCCCTTGACCTTTGAAAAACATTTCAAAAACTTGGGATGAGCATAAAAAGCTCAATAAGGGTTATAAAAATATGGAAAGGAAACGTGAGTTCATAAATACAAAATAATGAAATCATACTTTACCCATAAAACATAGGCATATCAAATCATGAATAAATCATAGAAAACATAAGACATAAAGGTAACTTGAGGCATTCATAACATTCTTACGTAGGGAGTAACCCTCTTGGTTATGTTTGGAATACCCATCACAGTATATTCCCTAAATCTTTTCGTAGAAACCTTAATGTTTCACTCCTTCGCGTTACCCAATGCATTGGAGAGCTATATCGGGCTCACCCGCCCTTAGTTTATCACGGAACCACCCGTTCTTCATAACAATGCCCAAGAACCATAACATAATCGTATCACATAAACATTAATAAAGGAAACATAACATTTCCACATTTCAATCACAATATAACATTTTAGGATATTGAAATAATGAATCCATTCAAAAAGAAACCATTTCCAAAACCATTTAAAACATTTAATAAAGAGATTTTTAAATCAAAGTGTCCCATACCACCTTGAATATTTTAACATTTTAAACCATTAATATCCATATAAATAAATCCTTAAAACCATTTTGAAAACATGGATATTAATAAGAACAAATAATTAAAACATTTAAAACGATATTTTGGTTAAAGGGGTTTTACCAAAATTAGAGACACTTGAATACAATAATCGAGGAATAACATTTAGTCAGAATTTTATAATATCATGAGAATAAAAGGATTCATGATATAATACTCCAAAGGACAGTATATACACCATATAAGAGTGAATTGGTGCATAACAACAATGAGCCCTCAATAGAAATCTCAAATGTGATGAAATCCCTTATAAAGAAGGTATCTTTAAATTAAGGAAAAATAAATCTAAAAAAAATATGTGTGAAAAATATATATACACCCAATATAAGTGGATATTAAGTGTAAAACAATAAAAGGTCATTCACACATATTCAATGGATGACATATTCAATGACTACAAGTTGAACCCAAAGAAATCGAAATTGGGTTAAAAAGTTCCCTTGACAGCCTAACGGCATCACATCAAAATGAGTTGATGAGAGATAAAAAGTGTATATCATCACTTGGACATAAAATTTACATCAATAAGGATGTATGAGAACATATCCCAACATAAAAATATGTAAATTAAAATACCCAATAAAAGAAGTCTTTTAAAAAAGAGGAGGGTGAAAGGTTCCCTTACCGACATGGGTATCTTTCAAAACATACACCCCATGAAAGAAAGACAATAGGTCATTGATGTAAATACTCATAAACGAAAGTATATTACACAAAGAGTAGAATAATGGGCAGTACATACACCACTAAATGGAATTTGTGGCAAATGTAGCATAAATCTCACGGGAATAAAAGTGAGATGAAAAATCCCTCACAAAAACTTGGCAGCCTAACGGCGCCACAAAAAACATCCGAATATGGATTGATGAGATCAAATATGGTATCTCATCACATTACAATATAATGTACAGCAAGAGGAATATAAAAGAACATCCCACAACATTACAAATAGGAGCTTAAAAGAAGTGACATAAAGGAGAGTACTTAAAAAGAAAGAGAGAAGTTAGATCTCTTACGAAAGTTTGGCAGCCTAACGGCGCCAATCAAAACTTCCAAAATGGATTGATGAGAGAGAATAGGGTCTCTCGTCACATGAACATAAAAATTACAGTAGGATTAATATAAAATATCATCCCAATAACAAGAAAGATGAGCTTTAAAAGGAATGACATAAAAGAGGGTACTTAAAAAGAAAGAGAGGAGTAAGATCCCTTACCTCGGGTCCGACTTGACTCGATCGTTCTTTAACGTCCTGAATAATAAACATGAGTTAATTTCAACCTTATTAAGAACCTTTTTCTAGTTCATTATTCCTATTAGATCACTTATTTCCATGTTATAAACATTATGTAAACATTTAAGTTAATAATGTTTGTTTTGTCGATATTTGGTTCTTAAGTCGAAAGTGGACTTCTTACCATTACATGTTGTTCGTGTGGTCAAATGTTTATTATATCCAGAATCATATTCATGATTTGGATATCATATATTTCATATATATCCAGTACATTCATGCATTTATAACATTACATAATCATTTAGAGGTAAGAAATGAAATGCACCGTTCATGGAGACGGTAAGCCATACGTACGCATGAACGCTACTTTCATTTCTATTTCGTATTTTATAGAATGGAATAATAATTATATAAAGGTATATTATAATTACAGTATAATATCATATATAATATCATATTTCCATCCTTTATACGTCCCACATATGGTATTTAACGAATCAAATCACTTTGAGGGGGCGGTAGTCCGCAATTCCTAAAATGAAGATATCACGTTTACCCATAATGGAAACCATAAAGGTATGCCCAAAATGAAAAAAAACAGAAGCTTAAGGAAACCATAAACATATTATATATCATATATAAAAATAGTTACATCATAATGGCCACCTTTGAAGGTGTTAAATGAGTACTGAACAATCATCGTTTCGGGAGGCAGAATTTCACCATCCACGGAAACCGTATGTTCTTTAACCATTTGATGTAGTTGTGTGAGAGTGTAGCTAGAATAAATCATATAACAACATCCTAGTATATTGAAGATACTGGTGTTCTTACAAAATAAGTAAATAAAAAGAGTTTAGGGGGTTGGAGAAGCAAAATAAAACAAATGAACATGAGAGAATGAATTACCTTTAAAAGTGTAACTCTTTTTGATTTGAGCCTAAAGGCTTCCTTTGAAAGGATTATGCCAAAAGGGAATCCTCTATGATGAGGAGAGAGATGTGGAGAGAGTAAATGGTCAGGGGTTGGACGAGCCAAAGGCATGAGGAGTGTGTGAAATGAGGTAGAGGTGGGGGCCTTTTATAAGAGGAGAGGAGGGACACTTTTGGAAAGTAAAGAAATATTACTTTATTTGAAAATGTGTTTCGGTTTAAAAAGGTCCCACATTGATATAATTCGTGGATAAGGTTTTAAGGCTTCTAAATCCACTCATCCAATAAGTTTTGGACAAGTGTAGTTTATAGATTTTACATTATCTTTCCATTTTATTTAAATCGTCAAATAATGATGTCATCGCTGCATCATTATTATGTCATACATAATTTAATTTACTTAAAGTCTAAAAATTATAAAAAAAATACTATGATGTAGGAAATCTTTTTAGCTTTTCAATTAATATTTATTATCAAAAAGATGACTTGTATAACCCCACGTAAATATTTTTTTAGTAAAACATATCATGTTTGTGTCAATTTTACTTTTACATTAAATAAAATGTTATTTATGTCATTTTCCAACCAAAGTGGATCCATGGGGTCCCCAAGTTGACCCATGGCTTGTCTGGTTCGTCCATGATACAAACAATGAGGGTACGACATGTGTCAAGCTCATCTCATTTTATTAAAGCATTATTTTTACCTTAAACCACACTAATTACCACTAATCGCGATTAAAAACTTAATAAGTTACTATTCACCAAAAAATTATTTTAATCTCATTGAAGAAAATTTTACTTATTAATGACAACCATGTATGTCGGATTTTTGAAAATCAAAACACAATGATGGCAAAATTTCTTTTAAACGGAAAATCCGTTTTATAAGTACCACTTAGTGGTTTCACTATTCATCAAAAATTGAAGTTTTTCAGAAAAATCCCAAAAATTCACCCTAAGCTATATTTGATATTCTGAATTCAAAAATGAAGTTCGTTTTACAAAATTCAAAACATATTAGTCACATTAATTAATTTAATAATTAATTCCCGCTGTCATGACAAATATCGTGTTTTATGAAACAATAAGTATCAAAAGATTGACACTAGTTTAAGTCTGATTTCAAAGTGAAATTGATTCCAACGACCACTATTGGATTTAATGGTAAAAATATTTTCTAATTTCACTTTAAAACCAATTAAAAATATAATCTAATCATATAAATAAATTAGTTTAAAAAGTTTTTTTGAATTAAAATACAACATTTTACACTATTCATTAAAAAAATGAACTTTATCGGAAAGATACCAAAAATTTACACAATGTAAATTTTGATGTCCCGATTCTTAATAAGAGTTTTATTTGGTCCAAAAGAATGTTTAGGAGTGAACAAAACTATATTTAATGACGGTTCTCCATCAAAAGGTGATAAGTGAACCTTTAGTGAAAACTAGGGCATATACGCCTAAAATTGAATTCTTTCCGTATTTTAAGCCTTTATCTTTTATTGTATAAATGTAAAAATATTTAAGAACATATATAATCATATTTTAGTTATTTCTATCCATTCCCGCCACTACAACGGCTACATGTTAACTACCATTTAGAATAATATTATTTTATTATTAGAGTGCAACATAAGATTCCCAAGATACTCGTTGTTGCGTGTTGGGTACGCCATCGAGCATGGCGTCCCCTTTAAAGTCATATTAATATTTTATTCACAAATATGGATAAATATGAAAATGTCATATTCCTTATTTACCTGGGGTGTTACAACCTTCCCCCCTTTTGGGAATTGCGTCCTCGCAATTTTAAAATTGCGCTTGGAAACATCCTTGAACGTCCCACATCGGAACAAGAGTCGGTAAAACAATCACTTTAAAATAAAGAAAGTTAAGCACAAAGGTCACTCGAGTTAACCCATTCTAGGATTCCAAGTATGAAAATATGGACATGGAGGAAAAAACAAAGGGTCATGTTCTGATGGAGAGTGATAGAAAACATGTTTAGGAGAAAGTTAACCATGAGAAAATCACAAACTTGTGATGGGTTAAACGGTATTCGATTCCCCAGTAGGAAAAGTTAATAGACAACATTTTTGTTTTAAGTTACATTTTATTGAGGAATTTATTCATAAGGAAGCATAATCACTTATCATGTTGACTTTCAACTTTTACTAGATTCCTTAGTCAAACTCATATTTTTTCCAAAAGACGAGTATTTAGGGAGACATGTTCGCATTAAGAGTACTATAATCAACTTCTAGAGAATCACCTAATCCCCAAAAGAGAACTATATACATCCCATGTTTTTAGGCTTTAACCAAAACCAAAACCAAAAAGGTTAGTACAAGATCAGATAATCCAGAAAAGGATAACCCCTTATAAAAAGAAAATCTATTCTTAATCTCCAAATTTTGTCCAACAAAACCCAAAGTTCAACGAGGACCATCCGATAAAAAATTTGTCCATAAAATTCTTCATAGTAAACCAATATAAGATTGAAACCCAAATATTTGAAGGATTTAGTCACATAGTCTTCCAAGTTAAATCGTAACATTTATCTCCAAACAACATCAGTTGCTCCTAAAGTCTCACATTGAAAAGTAGTTATCCTAATCACATATCCTCCAAAATAAACTTACTCTTAATTCATAAAATCATATAACTAAAATGAATCAGTCAAACTAACCAGGGGCTTCACATAGTCCAGTGGTAGGCGATAAATACCAGTCGCACTTTGGTTGTGGGTTCGATTCCCGCAGCATTGTCTGACGCGACGGGTTGTCACACGGTCTGAGTGTTGTCCTTTTTCCAAAACTATATAATTCTCAAATCATTACCCAAAAAGGGATAAAATCATAAAAAATAACCATAACATAATTTAACCTCAATTTTATCTCATGCCTTTCACTTCAATCATAACATATGGTAACCCATAATTACCTCAAAAGTAAGGATCATATAAACCCACATGGTTCTTTATAACTATGTCCACAAAAGAAAAGATAACTATTACTTGAATAAAATTTTCCTATATTAAAAATCAGGGTTACACATAATATAAATAGTCTTCTAATGTAACCCCATCATCAAAAGAGACTTAATACTCTTAAGAATTTCACCCTAACTCTTGAAGCCCTCATATGTTGACATCTTACTCATTCAACATTCTTCATGATCCATTATCCATTCCTTTCCAACTTATTCCGAAATACCTCTTTCCTACAAACAATATCATGAATCATATCCTAAGATTCCAAAATAAGAAAACAATAGTCATGAAGTAGTACATACCTTTGATTGGTCATTGTCAGTTTCTTCATCCTCAATTGGAATGGAATTAGGTATTGGTAAACGAATATTGGTACGCTCTTGGTGACCCCATTCACGAAACTTCTTCATAGGACATGTGTTTTCATAATGACCATGCACACCACATTTAAAACATTCAATTGATCCCTCAGAAAGAAATTCATTCCCTTTCCTCAAGTCAACTGGATGCTTCCTTTTTCCATGGCAGGTTCTTGCTTTATGACCTTCATTTCCACATCTATAGCATATTTCTGTCCCTTTGAAACATTTTCCTAGGTGTTTCTTTCCACATCTTTGACACATAGATTTTTGAACACACTTACCTTTATGATTATTACCTGTACTTCCGTAGGGATTTGTTTCTTGCATATATGATGCCTTAGAGAAATCTCCAAGGTTTAGGTGGTCAATCATGACTCCAGATAGTTGGTTGAGGATAATCAAAAGAGTTCTCATTGCAGCTCCCATATCATTCAGTTGCTTGCTCAAAAAACTGTCACATTTTCCTTCACATCCACTGTTACTTTGGTGCCTGCTAGATCCAGCCATTTACTAAAACGAAAAAGGTCAGTGTGAGTATATCAACAAAACCATCATGTACTAATGAGTAAGATAGACAATAAGATATACTTACTCATTCACATTATCTAAAACTAAGACTCTTTCTGAAATCTTAACCATTATGGTAATTGTCAATTATTCTTAAAGAATACCCTAACCTCTAATGTTATCTAAACCGACCTTTGATACCAACTATAAGGCCCCAGACTTAAACCTTACTTAATCTTGAGTTATAACAAGATTACACATTGAGGATCTTTTCAGGTTTAGAGTTTTAGAGAATTAGATCATGAAACTTGCATTACATTCCACATTTAAACAAAGTGGTTACATAAAATAAAATATTCATTCTTCCCATCAACGGAAACCTATTTAAAATAAAACACGGATTATTTCTTGACACATCCTTGACACTATCATCACATCATGTACCTTTCCCTTGACCTGTGAAAAACATTTCAAAAACTTGGGATGAGCATAAAAAGCTCAGTAAGGGTTATAAAAATATGGAAAGGAAACATGAGTTCATAAATACATAATAATGAAATCATACTTTACCCATAAAACATAGGCATATCAAATCATGAATAAATCATAGAAAACATAAGACATAAAGGTAACATGAGGCATTCATAACATTCTTACATAGGGAGTAACCCTCTTGGTTACGTTTGGAATACCCATCACAGTATATTCCCTAAATCTCTTCGGAGAAACCTTAACGTTTCACTCCTTCGCGTTACCCAATGCATTGGAGATCTATATCGGGCTCACCCGCCCTTAGTTTATCACGGAACCACCCGTTCTTCATAACAATGCCCAAGAACCATAACATAATCGTATCACATAAACATGAATAAAGGAAACATAACATTTCCACATTTCAATCACAATATAACATTTTAGGATATTGAAATAATGAATCCATTCAAAAAGAAACCATTTCCAAAACCATTTAAAACATTTAATAAAGAGATTTTTGAATCAAAGTGTCCCATGCCACCTTGAAGCTTTTAACATTTTAAACCATTAATATCCATATAAATAAATCCTTAAAACCATTTTGAAAACATGGATATTAATAAGAACAAATAATTAAAACATTTAAAAAGATATTTTGGTTAAAGGGGTTTTACCAAAATTAGAGACACTTGAATACAATAATCGAGGAATAACATTTAGTCAGAATTTTATAATATCATGAGAATAAAAGGATTCATGATATAATACTCCAAAGGACAGTATATACACCATATAAGAGTGAATTGGTGCATAACAACAATGAGCCCTCAATAGAAATCTCAAATGTGATGAAATCCCTTATATAGAAGGTATCCTTAAATTAAGGACAAATAAATCTCAAATAAATATGTGTGACAAATATATATACACCCAATATAAGTGGATATTATGTGTAAAACAATAAAAGGTCATTCACACATATTCAATGGATGACATATTCAATGACTACAAGTTGAACCCAAAGAAATCGAAATTGGGTTAAAAAGTTCCCTTGGCAGCCTAACGACATCACATCAAAATGAGTTGATGAGAGATAAAAAGTGTATCTCATCACTTGGACATAAAATTTACATCAATAAGGATGTATGAGAACATATCCCAACATAAAAATATGTAAATTAAAAGATCCAATAAAAGAAGTCTTTTAAAAAAGAGGAGGGTGAAAGGTTCCCTTACCGACTTGGGTATCTTTCAAAACATACACCCCATGAAAGAAAGACAATAGGTCATTGATGTAAATACTCATAAACGAAAGTATATTACACAAAGAGTAGAATAATGGGCAGTACATACACCACTCAATGAAATTTGTGGCAAATGTAGCATAAATCTCACGGGAATAAAAGTGAGATGAAAAATCCCTCACGAAAACTCGGCAGCCTAAAGACGCCACATAAAACTTCCGAATATGGATTGATGAGATCAAATAGGGTATCTCATAAAATTAAAATATAATTTACAGCAAGTGGAATATAAAATAACATCCCCCAACATTACAAATAGGAGCTTAAAAGAAGTGACATAAAGGAGAGTACTTAAAAAGAAAGAGAGAAGTTAGATCTCTTACGAAAGTTCGGCAGCCTAACGGCGCCAATCAAAACTTCCAAAATGGATTTATGAGAGAGAATAGGGTCTCTCATCACATGAACATAAAAATTACAGTAGGATTAATATAAAATATCATCCCAATAACAAGAAATATGAGCTTTAAAAGGAATTACATAAAAGAGTGTACTTAAAAAGAAATAGAGGAGTAAGATCCCTTACCTCGGGTCTGACATGACTCGATCGTTCTTTAACGTCCTGAATAATAAACTTGAGTTAATTTACAGTTTATTAAGAACCTTTTTCTAGTTCATTATTCCTATTATATCACTTATTTCCATGTTATAAACATTATGTAAACATTTAAGTTAATAATGTTTGTTTTGTCGATATTTGGTTCTTAAGTCGAAAGTGGACTTCTTACCATTACATGTTGTTTGTGTGGTCAAATGTTTATTATATCCAGAATCATATTCATGATTTGGATATCATATATGTCATATATATCCAGTACAGTAATGCATTTATAACATTACATAATCATTTAGAGGTAAGAAATGAAATGCACCGTTCATGGAGACGGTAAGCCGTACGTACGAATGAACGCTACTTTCATTTATATTTCGTATTTTATAGAATTGAATAACAATTATATAAAGGTATATTATAATTACAGTATAATATCATATATAATATCATAGTTCCATCCTTTATACGTCCCACATATGGTATTTAACGAATCAAATCACTTTGAGGGGGCGGTAGTCCGCACTTCCTTAAATGAAGATATCGCGTTTACCCATAATGGAAACCATAAAGGTATGCCCAAAATGAAAAAAAACAGAAGCTTAAGGAAAACATAAACATATTATATATCATATATAAAAATAGTGACATCATAATGGCCACCTTTGAAGGTGTTAAATGAGTATTGAACAATCATCGTTTCGGGAGGCAGAATTTCGCCATCCACGGAAACCGTATTTTCTTTAACCATTTGATGTAGTTGTGTGAGAGTGTAGCTAGAATAAATCTTATAAAAACATCCTAGTATATTGAAGATACTAGTGTTGTTACAAAAGAAGTAAATAAAAAGATTTTAGGGGGTTGGAGAAGCAAAATAAAACAAATGAACATGAGAGAATGAATTACCTTTAAAAGTGTAACTCCTTTTGATTTGAGCATAAAGGCTTCCTTTGAAAGGATTATTCCCAAAGGGAATCCTCTAGGATGAGGAGAGGGATGTGGAGAGAGTAAATGGGCAGGTTTTGGCCGATCCAAAGGCTTGAGGAGTGTGTGAAATGAGGTAGAGGTGGGGGCCTTTTATAAGAGGAGAGGAGGGGCACTTTTGGAAAGTAAAGAAATATTAACTTATTTGAAAATGTGTTTCGGTTTCAAAAGGTCCCACATTGATATAATTCGTGGATAAGGTGATAAGGCTTCGAAATCCACTCATAAAATAAGTTTTGGACATGTTTAGTTCATAGAGATTACATTAACTTTCCATTTTATTTAAATCGTCAAATAATGATGTCATCGCTGCATCATTATTATGTCATAAATAATATAATTTATTTAATGTCTAAAAATTATAAAAAAAAATACTATGATGTATGAAATCTTTTTATCTTTCCAATTAATATTTATAATCAAAAATCTGACTTGTATAACCCCACATAAAGTTTATTTTAGTAAAACATATCATGTTTGTGTCAATTTTACTTTTACATTAAATAAAATGTTATTTATGTCATTTCCCAACCAAAGTGGATCCATGGGGTCCCCAAGTTGACCCATGGCTTGTTTTGGTCGGCCATGATACAACCAATGAGGGTAAGACATGTGTCAAGCTCATCTCATTTTATTAAAGCATTATTTTTACCTTAAACCACACTAATTACCACTAATCGCGATTAAAAACTTAATAAGTTACTATTCACCAAAAAATTATTTTAATCTCATTGAACCAAATTTTACTTCTTAATGACACCCATGTATGTATGATTTTTGAAAATCAAAACACAATGATGGCAAAATTTCATTTAAACGGAAAATCAGTTTTATAAGTTTCACATAGTGGTTTCACTATTCATCAAAAATTGATGTTTTTCAGAAAAATCCCAAAAATTCACCCTAAGCTATATTTGATATTCTGAATTCAAAAATGAAGTCCGTTTTACAAAATTCAAAACATATAAGTCACATTAATTAATTTAATAATTAATTCCCGCTGTCATGACAAATAGCGTGTTTTATGAAACAATAAGTATCAAAAGATTGACACTAGTTTAAGTCTGATTTCAAAGTGAAATTGATTCCAACGACCTCTATTGGATTTAATGGTAAAAATATTTTCTAATTTCACTTTAAAACCAATTCAAAATATAATCTAATCATATAAATAAATTAGTTTAAAAAGTGGTTTTGAATTAAAATACAACATTTTACACTATTCATTAAAAAAATGAACTTTATCGGAAAGATACCAAAAAATTTACACAAAGTAAATTTTGATGTCCCAATTCTTAATAAGAGTTTTATTTGGTCCAAAAAGATTGTTTAAGAGTGAACAAAACTATATTTAATGACGGTTCTCCATCAAAAGGTGATAAGTGAACCTTTAGTAAAAACTAGGGCATATACGCCTAAAATTGAATTCTTTCCGTATTTTAAGCCATTATCTTTTATTGTATAAATGTAAAAATATTTAAGAACATATATAATCATATTTTAGTTATTTCTATCCATTCCCGCCACTACAACGGCTACATGTTAACTACCATTTAGAATAATATTATTTTATTATTAGAGTGAAACGTAAGATTCCCAAGAAACTCGTTGTTGCATGTTGGGTACGCCATCGAGAATAGCATCCCCTTTAAATTCATATTAATATTTTATTCACAAATATGGATAAATATGAAAATTTCATATTCCTTATTTACCTGGGGTGTTAAAAATCTTATCCAGTTTTCAAAGTGGGGACTTCATATCTTCAGTTATAAGATGGAATTTGTACGTGGGACATCAGATATTTTAGTGAATAGATTATCCTAATAAAATATTAAAAAATGTTTCTACTACTTTTCAAGATTATGATATTCCCCACAATAGTTTTAGCTATAAAATATTTCAATGAAGTGAAACCCATAAATGACATATTTTTATAGAAAAAAAGTTACAGCCATCAACAAAATATGTGGAAGAAATGGTCTATTTTATTCAATATATATTATTTTAATATTTTGAGGTAAAATATAACATGAATAATATACATATATAGAAATAATAAGGAAATAGTTTTATTAAAACATTGTTCAATATAAAAGGAAAAAAAATATGAATTTCATTCAAGACTATAATTAATTTCTAGCGGAATACATTTAAAGTAACCTTCCACTATGAAAAGAAACCAGAAAAATTTACATCCATCTTGTCACACATAAATAATGAGTTAGAATATACATTTTTTCAATGTTTTTATGCTATAAAATTACTTACATGGTTTTTTTGAAATTAGAAAATTTTATTATTATCAAAAAAATTAAATATAATATGTTTGAAATGTCATGGTTTTCATGTATTGATGTAGAAGAAACTACAAATTGTATTGAATTGAATATTGTTGATACATATAAAAATTAAATCATTAGTTTGTGTTATTTTATCAATTATATTTATATAAAATACACATAAAAAATATATTATATTTGTTGTAAAAATAATTTTTCCTCTTATTTTTTTACGTAAAAAATTGTTTTACACTATTTTTTTGAGATAGTAGGTTATATAGTTATTATTTAGTGAGGGATAACAATGTATGGGAATATTTATTTATATTGGATGTGTCCTTTTGAAATATATATGAATTTATATAATGGATATATTAAGAATCCTCATCAACAAGAGGAATATATTTTTCAATAATATATTTCAAAATAATTTACTACATTCTACACTAATTATTTATATGAAGCTGAGTATTTTTGTATCCCTATATCTTTACATTTAATAGTTGATAGTAAAGGTATACAGATCAATTGAATAAAGGTAATGTAATTTCTAAATAATGATGTGATATAATAAAATTTACAGAATTTGAGAAATATATATTATGTGTAACAATATATATGATCACATATTGTTGTATTAATATCATGATATCATAAAAGAAATTACAATTGGTTGATTAGTGAACAAAAAATGCATTTTTTCAGGGTTTAAGGATAATTTAATCATATATTTAACCAAATCAAATACATAAAAATTGATATCCGGGGGACTAATGGTTAATATGAGCACATGGTCTTATTCTGATATTAAAGATAGCACGTTTTATATAATAATTTTGGATGAAAAGAGTACCATTCAAATTAGTTGAGTAATTGTTATTGTTGAAGAACTAAATTTTTCTATTTGTAATGATAAAACCCCAAATTTTAAATCAAAAACATATTTCATATTCATTGGGAATGTATGAGAGATATATTATACTAATTTTTTTTCCTTGTGTTTATGAGTAACTATGATAGATATAAGAGTGGTGTGAAACCGTATGTGTATGGATTTAAACTTTTTTATTTAAAAATATTTATATTCAAAGATGAATCATTTATCATGGAGATGTGTGAAAAGAAATATTATATATTGTTGATCTATTAAATGAACAATGCAATATCATTTTTAATGGGAAATAAATTCATTTTAGAAATGAGAACATTATTGATGTTGGATCCTATTCATCTATGAAATGATTACTCAATGATAATATAATATCCCATAAATTACATATAGATTGTACTTTATCATTGAAGAATATATATTCCATAACATGACAAAAACCATGCTTGGACAGTATAGGTTTTTTGTTTTTTGAAACTGGAAAACACAAACAACTAGTTCATAAAACTTAAATGTTGCCTCCTACTTATTTCGTCATAACCAGAGTCCTTTTTCATATATCCTACTTAATAACCTTATTCATTACTTGGAAAAAACATATGAATGGATGATCTCAAATTCTCAATAATGTTAAACATGGAATATATCAATTGTATCATAATGATAAGAACATAACATTTGAAAATAGTATCCTGCAAATGAAAGATCATAATATCATGTCATGGGATAAAGAATAATAGTGAAATATAATACCAAAATTCATAACATAAGACATAAAATTTCAGTTAATTCACAAATGTTCATATAAAATCATTTCATATTATTCAAGACTCATTTCTAGACCATCATAGTGAACAATGCCCATTATTGAACTGAATTCACTCCTTGTTTTGGCCCTGTATTACTAAAATCAGATTTACTAGTTATTCTATTAATGTATATATCCTGAGATATAAATTATTACCTAATGAATTTGAGGGATATATATGTCCAAACCATCGCATAATTAAACCATTATTATGTGTTCCACATAAAAACTATCACCATAGCATAACCCCTGAAATAAAATTGGTTTTATAAATATCATTCCATTATAATTAATCTAAAACCCATGGATTTCAAAAAAAACATCCCATCATGATGAAAATAAAATCATATTAATAATATATATAGAAATATAATACTTTTTAATGATTGTAATCTTTTATGGAAAATAATTTTGAGAAAACAGATGAAAGTAATTCTTGAAAAAAATATTCTTTCTTGTTCAAAAATGTTTTCCTTCTTTAAAATGACACCCAATTTGTGAAGAAATAATTTTATCTAAAAATAACAATGTAAGATTATAGGTGAAGATTCATGTAAATAAGACATTATCAAAAAAATAAAAAATCTCTTTATACCGTAAAAGTTAAAAAATAATTCTTCTCTTACTTTTGTTGGAAAAGTCAAAAAGTACTTTGTACTGAAAATGACAAAAGATTCCATTCATACCACTTAGTAAAAAATTCACCAGTGAAAAAATTGACATGAAACAGTTATATAAGGATATAAAGAATATTTTTAAACACATATTTATGAATCATTGACATGGATGATAAATATAACCTAATAAATTCTTACGAATAAACAATCTAATATAAAAACAGGTTTACAATGTTGTCCCATACCTTAGGTATCTTATTCTTCAAATGTATCGGAACATCCTGTATAATGATTTAAATATTGTTATTTATTTATTCCATAATCACAATTGTTTTTATAATAACATTTATGATCATATATTTTTCTGTTTGTTTGTAACATTTCATTGTTATTTGTTATTTGGTATTAACTACTTTATGTTCTTATGCATGTTCTGTTAGATATGCTCTTATTAATATTTTTATGTTATTGTTTTATCATTTAAATATTGTTATTATAATAATATATATAATATTATTTATTAAATTCGTTTATATTATAATTCATTAATGAAGATTATGTAAAAATAATCACATCGCACCGTGGAGACGGTAATTCGTACGTACACACAAGAGACGTTAGCGTTCCCATAATTATGGAATGGTATTGAAGTGGATGGTTTATAGTATCTCGGAATAAAAATAGTATTATTTTAATAATATATATTTATTAATTCCATCATTAATACCATCAATGTAATGTGGTGGTGAATAATGGATTACATCAAGGCATGGAGATGGTAAGTCTTATGTGTGCTCACATGTTGATTTCATTATTCGTAGTATAGAAAAAATAAGACTATGTTCATTTCATATTCACTATAACTTCTCATTATATAAGTAAGACTGTATTTATTACTTCATAATGAAAGAAATCATGATTTGGAAGTAGAAGATGATATAAGTTTGAATGAATCAGTAAATGATATTACCTCTTCTTCGACGTGCCACCTCTAAATCTCATTTTAGAGCACAAGAGTTGGTATTTGAAGAATAAAATACCTATATAATTTTTATTATGAATTTTATAATAAAAAAATGCTAGGGAGGGTCAAATTTGAAGGCTAAAAATGAATTTAAGTGTTGAGGGAGGAAGTTTCCTTTTGTAATTTAGGTGAGGGGAACATTCAGAAACCACAAAACATTTAAAATATAATAAAAAACCCCCTCATAAAAACCTAAAGAGTGTACCAATTTCTAATATGAGATTATATAGGGTTTTTATATACTCAAATAATATATTTTGGATAAGTTTTCATTTCAATTTAATCATTTTCATTTTAATTAACACTTAGATATTCTATTTAATTTTTCACTAGGGTAACAAATATTTCAATATAAAAAGGAGAAATATTTAATTATTTGAGTTATATTAGACCATAAATTAATACTTTATCAAAATTTAGACCATTGAATAATTTTTATATTTTTTTAAAAATGTTTTTTTATTTTTAAATAATTTAATAAAACCTTATTTTGACTAAATATCAATATTGTCAATTTGGACATTTTTTTCTGGGTTTTTTAGAAATATAAAAATATAAAGTAAACCTATATCCAAACATTTTATTATAACCCAAATGGGAAAATTTAGTCTATAAAATATATTTTTCAATAATAATTACACCAAATTATATTTAATAAAATACTTTTAATAACATTTATTTGGTCTCTTCATTAATAAAATAATTACTACCTCAATTTTTATTAATTATTTAATATACTTATTTATTGAATAAGAAATCAAAATAAAATATGATGATGAAAATAAAACCATTATATTTCAGAAGAATACTTTTATTCGAATTTATATTCTTAAAAATGCCACATTAAAATTCCAATAATTTTTAAAAACATGAATGTGAAAAATTTATCATCACTTTGAACAAAATACTAAAACAAGAAAAATATCTCCAATAAGCCTCCAAATGGTCAATATAGCTACCATTGGATGCTTATGATCAATATATACTCGACCAATAAGGTTTTGTCAAGTATTTGTGCCTTTTAATGGTTATTTTTATTATTTTAATAAAAATTATTTTATTGATTTCTCATCAATTAATAAAAACTTTTCTCATCCAGGTATATGTTTTGAAGGTAATTATTTTTTTCCGAAAAATTTAAAATAAAATTTCATGATATATAAAAAAACATAACCTTTTAAATGAGTATTTATAATCAAATTTAACTTTGGTATAAAATTATATTAAAAATAATTTAATTAAAGTACGAGTTAGGCATATTTTACATTTCATTAAATAAAATAAATTTAATGTCCTTATCTTATCCAAGTTGGATTTAATGGATTCCATTTAGACCCAAGTATGTTTTAGGTAAAATTATAATTAACTTATTATATTAAAATAGGTGTTAGGGTAATTTTATAATTGTATTTTCCCCTAAATTACCCGATTTACCCTTTTACTGTGTTAATAACAGTTATAAAAGTTACAATTTATATTTCCCAAAAAAAATAAACTTTTTACCTAATTTGTTCATATTGATTCAAAATATGGAATATATTTTTCAATATTGAAAACATATAATTTTATGTGATTATTTTAAAATTAATCCCATTGTTTAAATGAGAAAATGGGTTTTAAAAGTTAAAATATTGCCAATGATTGATCTTTTTTTACATTTGAATTTAATTTCAAAAAAATTTAAATGACCTACATTATATTAAATGGTAAAAAAATATTCTATTTATAATTTTAAAAAATTTAATAGTATAGTTTAACCATATGAATTATTTCAATGAAAAAAATTATTTTCAATTTAAATTTTGCGTATTTTTACTATTCATCACATGATTAAAGTTATCAGAAAAATATTAGAAATTCATTCAAAGTAAATTTTTATATCCCGATTAAAAATTAAATATTTCGGTTGTCATATAAAATTTATTAAAGTGTCAAAATCATAATTTAAAAGGGGTTCTCCATTCAAAGGTGTAAAATTAACCTTTTAAAAAAAGAAGTTTTTTACATCAAATAGGGTTTTATTCATACCCTACGACTAAAATATCCATTTAATGAATATAAAAAATATTTTATTATGTATATATCACATATATATCTCATTAATTTCTTTTCCAATAGTATTTCACTATAATATAAAACTAATTAATTGATTTATATTTTTCATAAATAAGTGATAGCCAATGAATTCACAATGTATTTTTATAAGTTAATTATAATTATACTCACTAATATAATTTCTAAGAAATAGTGGTAATTTTATTGTAAAATAATTTCTTGGTCCTTTTAAACTCATTATTATGTGCAGAGAAAGCTTCTGATGAATAAAAGTTATTTAAAGAAAATATTTCAGGAAAACATCTAGGGGTTACATTCTACCCACTTAAACTGATTTTTCCCTTGAAATCTGTCACATGGAAACAAATATATGAGGATACCTATCTATCATCATATCCTCAATATACCATGAAGATTTTTCAAATTGGTGGATCCTCCATAAAACATTAACTAAGCAAGTGGTCTTGTTTCGTTGAACATTTATCTACAATCTAGAATATGTAACAGTTGTTCTTTATAAGAAAGATCATGCTCCAGCAATATGACTTATGAGTATAGTACATGTGAAGGACTTGGTATGTACTTTCTTAGGAGGGATACATGGAACACATCATGATCTTGAGAGAGATTTTTTGGAAGTTCCAATTAGTAAGCTACCTTCCCAACATGATCCAAAATTTCAAAAGGACCAATATACCAATGGCTCATCTTGCCCTTATTTCCAAATATCATTATGTTCCTCCCGGGAGATATTCCTAGAAACACCTTATCACCCTCTTCAGACACTAGTTCTTTTCTTCAGTTATCAGCATAACTGTTTTTTCAACTCTGAGCTACTCTTATGTGTTGTTGAATAGACTTCACCTTTTCTGCAATTTCATCAACAAGATCAGGTCCTAATATCTTTCCATCCCCAACTTCATCCCAACAAGTTGTAGTTCTAAACATCATTCCATAGATGGATTCATAAGGATCAATTTGAATAATGGAGTGACATCTTTTGTTTTAAGAAAATTCCAGCAACTATAGGTGTTGATCCCAACCACCTTTGAAATCTATAGAGTAAGCTCTCAATATGTCTTCTAGAGTTTGAATTGTCCTCTCAGACAGATCATTTGTTTGAGCATGGTAAGAATTGTTGAAACTTAACTCTATATCGAGAGATTAATGAAAACTTTTCCAGATATTTGAGGTAAACCTCGGATCCTGATCAAATATAATGGAAAGCGGTACTCCATAAAATCTTTCCACTTCCTTGACATATATCCAT
The DNA here is from genome assembly GCA_963277665.1 of Viscum album. Classification (NCBI taxonomy): domain Eukaryota; kingdom Viridiplantae; phylum Streptophyta; class Magnoliopsida; order Santalales; family Viscaceae; genus Viscum; species Viscum album. The sequence goes on from OY728131.1 coordinate 1,293,931,062, forward strand.
TAAAGTTTATCTAGAGATAAACCCTCTATAATAGTAATTATGTTTGACGACTTCATAAGGTGATCAACTATCACCTATATAGCATTATGGAATTTAGATGTTTTTGGAAGAATAATAATAAAATCCATAGTGATGTTTTCCCATTTCCATTCTGGTGTGAGTAATTGTTGTAACATCCCCTTAGACATAAATCTCTTAGCCTTAACTTTTTGACAAACCAATCATCGAGATACATATTTGGTTACATCTTTTTTCATGTCATCCAACTGGAAATACTCTTTTAGGTCCATTTACATATTTTTTATTCCAGGGTGAATAGAGAATGAAAAACTATGAGCCTCTTCCAATATCACCTTCTTTAATTCTGGTATGATAGGAATACATATCATATTCTTGGAAATTATTATTTCATCACAGTTAAGGTGGATCATTTCTCACATTCTTTTATAGCTCTACATTTTTATTCTACTACCCCCTCATCTTTACTCGTATAGAGGGTTACACATTCATTTGATTAAGATTTTATTTATCCCCATCCATTAAAATTACAATATCTATCCATTTAAAATCCATAAATATTAAATCTTGTGTGATCCCCATCATATATAGGATAGCATGGTCTTTTCGGCTCAATGCATCTGCCACCATGTTCTCTTTCCCAAGGTGGTAATGTATTGTGCAGTTGTAATATTTAATCAACTCCAACCATCTTCTTTGGTGCATATTCCGCTCATTTTGTGTTAATATATACATTAAAATTTTATTATCCGTATAAATATCACACCTTTCACTATAAAGGTAATCCCTCTATATCCATTATTCAATTATTACAAAAGCTAACTCCAAATCAGGAGTTGGGTAATGTTTCTCATAGATTTTCAAATTTCGCGAGGAATAGGCTATCACGATATCATTTGGAATGAGAACACATACAAACCCTTTCTTGGATTCATCATTGTAGATCAATATCATTTCCCTCCTACATGAATGTGTGAGCATAAGTGCATTAGATAACCATGTTTTTGTCTCATTAAAATTATGCTCACATTCTTTAATCTAAATGAACTTAACTCCTTTTTAAGTCATCTTGGTGAGTGGATTAGATAATTGTGAAATATCATTCACTAAACATTGTTAAAATCTAGCCAATCCAAGAAACATTCTGATCGTAGTTAACATTTTTGGTCTTGGCCAACTTTGATCCATGTATATTTTGGATTGATCCATAGATATCACTTCTCTTGAGATTATAGGACCCAAAAATGAGTCTTTCTGATGCCAAAATTCACACATGGTAAATTTCTCATAACCCTTCTCCTTTATCAGGATCTTCATTAAAATTCTCATGTGGTATTTATGTTCTTCCTTACTCTTCATATAGAAAATAATATCATCTATGAATACTTCCACAAATTGATCAAGATAAGCACTAAAGAATATATTCATTATATCTATGAATATAGTTCGTGAATTAGTAATACCAAAAGGCATCACTATAAATTCAATGTGTCTATAACTTGTATAGAATTTTTTCTTTGGTATATCCTACTTTTTTACCCTTAATTTATGATATCATGAATTAATATCGATGTTGTAGAATTATTGAGATTTGTGTATTTTTTCAAATAATTCAGCAATATGGGGAAGAGGATATTTTTCTTGATAGTGATCTTGTTAAGTTCTCGATAATCCTTATAGATTCTCATTGACCCTTATTAAAAAAATAGTTGATCCCCACGGTGACACACTAGAGTGTATGATTCCCTTATCAAGATTCTATTTGGGTTTCTTATTCAAATCCCTTATCTCAAATGGGTCATTCTATAAGGTGTATTTTAAATAGGCATAGAACAAAGTATGAGTTCTATTGAAAACTCAACAACACAATTTAATGGAAGACCTGGAAATTCCTCTAGAAATACATCATCAAACACTGATACAATGGTTTTATTCTTAATTGTGAGTTTCTCCCCAGCCATTTCAGATAAATAACCTTCATTTATAGGAACAAATACCCATAATATTGAATACATTTCTTCTAGAAAGTTATATTCATCCTTGCATATATAGGTTATCACAGATTGATCTGGAATATGAAATGTGACTTCCCTTCCCTTGAAACTGATATGACCTCCATATTGATAAAGAAAATACATGCAAAAAAATCATCCAATTGCAATATAAGAAGGATCACAAGATTTGTAGGAAGAATATTCCAAAAAACATTAACCAGATAAGAATTATAATCTTTTGATGTGACTGTTGTGAAATTAGGAGTTATCACAGCTACAACGATATCCATTTGATGAGGTAATATGGATATACCCTTATAAAATTATTCATAAATAAAAGAGTGGGTGGATATAGAATCAAATAAAATAGTTTCTACCTTACAGTGGATAGTAGGTGTACCTTTCACCACTTCATTATCATAATCCACGTTGCCAATACTAATTGAATGTGACTTTTCTTTGTCTTTGGCCTTAATAATTTTTTTGATCATCATCAATAACCCTTGGATTAAGGAATTTATTTTCATATTTACCCATTTCATTTCACTTCTAGCATTGATGTGTTGGAGGGGCATTCTGTGTAGAATTTTCTTTACTCCCATCACTAGACATATTTTTTCCCTCACATTGAAATTAAACTTCCCAATGACCATCATTTCCACACATTAAAATTTTAATAGTCCCTATAAGGTAATTCCGTCCTTTATTCATTCCACAATTTTAGCACAAAGGATAATTTTTTCAGTATAGTATTAAGATATTCCATTGAATTTCATTTTTTTCTTCATATCAAACCCATATGACTGATGGGTTACAACAATCTACATATCAGACTTGATATAACATCAAAACAATTCCCTATAGCTATTGGATTCCCTTATTTAAAATTCCCTTCAGAGAATTTATTTTAATCCACTAAAGACTTGATAAATTTTACACACAAGTTTTATAATAATTCACGAAGCATGCCTCACATGTCTTGTAAAATTTTCTCCATAGGTACCGACAGATTCATAATCATATTGATTAAGTTCATGGAACTCCTTCTTCATCATTGTTAATATAATTTAAGGAACATTATTTTTGAAAAATAAGTTCTTGAAATCCTCCCATTTCCTAGACTCAATTTCATCTCTTTGCATCATATTCTTGATAAGATTCCATAATCGATCCACTTGACATTCAAAATGATATAATGATAATATGAATTTATCATGTTTAGAACATTGTGGAATTGAAAATATATTTCTAGTGGTGTTGATCCATTGTTCATCCAATATTGGATCAGAAGACACACTGAATGAAGGTGTACACTGCCTCATGCAGGTTTCAACAGAATGTTTCTCCCTCATTAGGTCGTTTGGAATTATGGTATGATACATTTCTTGAGAAGGTTGTGAGAGTGTGGATAAAATATTTTTCATTCCATCTCCCATAATATTTAGTTTCATAGGGGATAATCATTTCATTTCTTATTGTATTCGACATTAACATTGTTCCTTCAAGTTCCATCCATTATCTAAAACAATGAAAAATAGTGTGAGAAACAATAACAATAATAATTGGAAAGCGATGAAAGTCAAGAATAAAATCTCAATTTAAGACACTTTAGGTTCTATCATTGGTTATTCATGAACATCTCTAAAACACTAGGATGGATTGTAACCTATATATAGTCATCTGTTTAGGGTTCTTAATAAGTTTTTCTCATCCAAGTTTACATAGGTTTACTATACCTTTGCTCTAATACCAACTATAATGGACCATACTTTACATATATATTTTACTTCAACATTGAAGAAAATTTTTTACATAACATAATAAAAACCAATCTAGGACCATATTAGTTTATTATCTTTAGAAACTGGGAAATGTAAACAACTGGTTCATAAAACATCTACATTGTCTCCCACTTATTTCATCATAACTAGACTTCTTTTTTGACATATCTTACCTAAACCCTTCTTCACAAACATAGAGAAATCATATAAAATAGTGATATAAAATTATTAGTAGGGGTGAAAAATTATAATATCAATCATTTCATAATCATAAGAACATATCATTTGAAAATCTTATCTTGCATATATATGATCATAATATCATGTCTCGAGATAAATCATAAAAGAAAAAAGTTATCCCAATAGTCATAATGAAAGACTCAGAATTTCGTGGAAACACATATAATCCTTGAAAATAATTTTATATTAGTCAAGGCTCATTTCCAAGACCATCATATTAGAAAAATTCCATTACTAAACCATGTTCACTACTCGTTCACTCCCGGTATTACTGAATTATATTTACTTTTCATTCTAGACAGGTCTATCTCATGATGTATAATTATTTACCGAATGCATTTTAGGGATATATAGGAACCACCCATATAATAATTAAACAATTCTTATGTGTTCCACATAAAACCATTCATCATAGTATAACCCATGAAATAAAATGGGTTTCCTAAACATCATTCCATTATAGTTGAAATAAAACCAATGGATTTCCTAAATAACATTCCACCATAAAAACAATAAAATCATAGTAATAACAAGGATATAAATATAAACCTATTTAAAAAGTGTCATCTTATATGGGAAATAATTTTTAGAAAATACTCGAAATTAATTCTTGAAGAAAATTTCCTTTCTTCTTTAAAAATTTTTTCCTTCCTCAAAATGCCACAAAATTTTAGAAGAAATAATTATATGTGAAAATAACATTGAATTTATTTAAGGTATGTTTCTAAAAAATATGGAATTATTAAATCATAAAAAAATCCATTCATGTCATAGAAGTTAAAAAAACATTCATCTCGTACTTTTTCTTGAAAATTCAAAAAGTGCCTCTTACCAAAAATGAAAAAAAAACATTTTATTTGTACAATTTAGTAAAAATTCACCAATGGGTAGAATTGAATTTAAAAAATTATAGTAGGATATACATAATATTTTAAAATACATATTTAGGAAACACAGATGTGGATGATTAATATACTACAGTAAATAATTACGAATAAACAATCTCGAATAAAAATGAGATTTGAAAACTTATCACTTACCTTAAGTTAGTTATGCTTCTTAAGTATTGTAACCTACTCTATAATGATTTAAATAATTTGAATTATTTATTATAGAATAATAATCATTTTTATCGTCACATTTATGAACATATTTTCATCCATTTGTTAGTAACAATTCATTGTTACTTGTCATTTGGGTATTATCTTCTTTATGTTCTTATGCAAGTTTTGTCAGATAAGTTCTTATTACTATTTTAGGATAAAGTAAAAACCTTTAATTCATGGTAATAGTATAAAATATATCATATTTATTAAATCAATTCATTTATATAATCATTCTTTAATAAATATTATTATGAAGGAATAACTCTCCACCATGGAGATGATAAGATGTACACACGCAGGAGCGGTGATATCGTTCCCAAAACTGATTAAGGATATTGAATTGGATGTTTTATAGTATATCTAAATCATTTTAATTGTGTATTAATCGTATATATATATATATATATTAATTACATCATTACACCCATCTATGTTATGAGGTTGTGAAAACAGATTACTCCACAACATGGAGACTGTATTCCATACCTACGCACGCGTAGTGATTTCATTTTTCATAGGACGGGTAGAGGGTATACCATGGTTGTTTAGTAATAATTATATCCCCTTAGTAAATAATTAATAAATAATTTCTTACTTTATAATGAAAAACTTATGAGGTGGATGTTTAAGAATGATTTTAAAGAATCTGTAAATGATATTGCCTCCCCTTGAACGCACCTCTACTAAATATCATCTTAGATAAATAGAGTTGGTCCTGGAAGGATAAAAAAGAATTTATAATGTTACTAGTTATGATTAAAAGATAAATTTTTAGGGGATGGTTGATATTGAATTCTAGAAATGAAGTTAATATTGGAGGGAGGAAGTTCCCTTTTATAATTGAGGTTTTGGGAAATGTTGGAAACCTCAAAAATATAAATTTATAATAAAATCAAAACACACATAAAAACCCAAAAAATTTCCACATTCAGAATATGATATTAGATAGGGTTATAATATCATCAAGAAATAAATTTTAGACAAGTTTTTATGTCAATTTAAGCATTATAATTTTAATTAACACATAGTTAATCTACTTACTTTTTAACTAGGGTAAAAAATTCTCATTCTAAAATGGGTGAAATAGTTACTTATATGAATTAAATTAGACCATAAATGAATAATTTTGAACATTTTATAACTCATCATAATAATTTTTTATTTTTTTTAAAAAATATGATTTTTAAATAATTTAAGAAAATCTAATTTTGATTAAATAATAATAATGTCAATTTTGAAACTATTTATTCTCTTGATCATTTAAAATATATAAATAAGAAGTGAATCTAGATAAAAAACATTTATTATATCCCTATAGGTTCCAGGTAATCTATAAAATACATTTGACATAGTAATTATCCCAAATTATATTTATTAAGATATTTTAATATCATTTATTTGATCTCTTCATTAACAGAATAATTAATAACTCAATTTTGTGTAACCATTTAATATACTTATTTTTTGGATAAAAATTAAATGTAAATAATATGATTAAGATATATCCATTATATTTCATAAGAATACTTTTCTTATAATTTTTCTTCTGAAAAACACAACATAAAAAATTCTCTAATCTTTTAGAACATGAATTTGAAAAGTTTATCTTGACTTTAAATAAAATAATATAAGTGTCATAATCTATTCTATAATCCACCAAAAGGTCAATAATTGTACCCTTGGATGATTATTTTCTAAATATACTCAAAAAATAAGGTTTGTTCAAGTTTTTTTGGCCATCTGATGGTTATTAAAATTTTAATAAAAATATTTTATTGATTTCTCAACAGTTAATTAATTTTTTCATCATCAAAGTAATAGTTTTTCATGTAATTTTTTATTTACAAAAAATAAAAATAAATTTTCGTGATGATGAAAATAATTTTACCTTTATTATTAGTATTTATAATTGAATATAAATTATATATAACCTTATATTAAATATAATTTAATTATTTATGTTTAAGTTAGACATGTTTCACTTTTCTTTCATTAAAATAAATTAATTGTCCCAATATCATCCAAGTGGGCTCCAATGGATATCTTTTTCACCCAAATATTTTTTAGGGAAAATCATAATAATCCAATTATCTTAATACCAGTGTTAAGGTAATTTTATAATAATATTTCTACACTTAATTTCTCGATTTTCCCTTTTACAGTGTTAAAAAAATTACTGATGTTACTATTCATATTTCCCAAAAAAATAAAATAAAGCTATATAAATTATGTAGACCTGATAATTCATTATATGAAATTAAATTTTGAAAACATAAAACAAAGAAGATTCAGAAATTTATATAAAATCAATCTGATTGTTCAAATGAGAAAACGAGTTTTAAAATTTAAAATATTTCAAAACATTGAAATGTTTTTTCATTTAAATTTAATATAAATTTAATTCAAAAGACCTACATTATATTAAATTGTAAAAATTTATTCTATTTATATTTTTATATAATTCAATAAAATAATTTACCCATATAAATTTTTTCAATTAAAATTGTTAATTTCAATTAAAATTTAGTGTATTTTTACAATTCATCAAAACATGAAAGTTATCAGATAAAATATTAGAAATTTATAAAAACTAAATTGTTATATCATGATAAAAATTAAAATATTTATTTTTTCATATAAAAATTATTAATGTGTTAAAATTTTAATTGAAAATGGGTTCACCATTCAAAGGTGTAAAATTATACTTTAAAAAAATAGGCTTTCATACATCAAATAGGCTTTTATTCACACCCTATAACTAAAATATACTTTAGAAAAATACAAAAAACATTTTATTAAGTATATAAGACATATATATATAATTAATTTTATTACCAAAATCAATTCACTCAAAAATAAAAATATCTAATTGATTTATATTTTTCATAAACAATTGATAGCCAATAAAATCGCAATGCATTTTCATAAATTAGTTATAATTATTTCCGCTAACCAAAAGGCTAGGCTATAAAGGTAATTTTATAATAATGGTGTCTTTTAGTTTTTTTAAACTCATGATTATGGGAAAATAAAGCTATTCAAGAATAAAAATTATTTAAATACATTTTTTCTTAAAAACATCTGGGTGTTACATATAATAATGACTGTGATGTTGTCATATTATATGAAACACAAAACTATTTTGTTAAGTAGATATGGGAAAATACTTTATTTACCTATTAAACAATAAGATAAATATCAATTTTTTAAAAAATATAAACAGTTTAAATAATTATCTTTTTATCTTTTATATATATATATGGATAATTTCTTATTTTTTATTATTTTTTTATATTCTATCAGTCATGTATCCATTCTCTAGTAGAAATGTTTTTTCTTTATCATTTTGTAGGAACTATTTTTTATGTATTTCATTTTCAAAAATGTACTTTTATTCAATAAATATTTATAATTTCTTTCCAGTCATGAATAATCATATTTTAACTTATAGAAAATATTTATTTTTAATCAAATATATTTAAAATAATGAAAACATTTATATGATACTAATATATACCATTTTTAAAAAATATTCACCAGTTTTAATTACTAATTATTATTTTTTAAAATTATAACTTTTAATGTTTTTCATTCTATTTTTTAAATTAAAATATTAATTTAAAACTATTTAATTTTAATAAATTATATATATATATAATTTAATTGATGTAGAATACATAATTCTAAATAATAAACATAGTAGAATGGAAAACAAGGTATATATATTAATTCATGTAAATATATCATGTGCTCATAAATTTATTTAATGAAATTAGATATATATTTATTAAAGTAATGAGATATAGTTTTTCTCCACATAGAATGTTTCCTAAAGTGGTTAGGCATGGGATTATATGTTTATAAAAAAATTCACATGCACTTGGAGAGAAAGGGATTAAAATTAGGATTGGTGGTAAAAATCACCCATTTCGACCACATTGCATGTATTTTAAGAGTAATTTATTATGAAACCATTGAAGGAGAAGTATTTTACCCACTTATTAGAGGAATATTGACTATTTTGTGATATACCTATTTTGGGGGTATATAATAGTAAAATTTACAACCATATTTACATGTTTTCCCTATGGGTTAAATAATCTACATTTCATATGAAAAATATTTAATCTATTTGATTAAAAAGTACTTACATATTTAAATAGATTAAATAAATAATTTAAAGATCTATATCCTTTATATAAATTATATGGAGAAATTTTATTACAAATTTTACATCCTATTATATTTTTTGTGATTGAACAAAATAAATAACTGTGCGTCAAGTTTGGTTTTATTATATGGCCCCAACATCAAAAATTACAAAATCGGGAGTTTAGTCAATAATTTACTTTCATTAACATCGAGGATCATTTTAGATTTAGGGTTTCGGATAATTAGAACATCATTAATAAATAACATCCCATAATCATAAAGATTATACTACCAAAATAGAATCCATTTTTTCAAAATATAAAACTTTTAAAATAAAACATGGTTTATTTTTTTCATAAAAATATTCCTTACTTCTTCCATTCTATTACCCAGCCTTATATTTAGTTGAAAAAATATTAAAAACATACGATGATTACAAAAATCTCAGTAAGGGATATAAAATAAAGAAATAATTCATTAGTCCATGAATTTTTTAAACTCAAGAAAACATTTTCACAAAATCGTACATTTCATACATAAAAACATACCTCATGAGATCAAAATATTCGTGGAAATAATTCTTAGAAATCATAAATCATAAATTTTACTTGTGGAATCTATATTATACTTACATTATTGCTTTCATAACTACATTAGGAGTAACTGTCATGTTTATATGGGGAATACCCATCCTAGTATATTCCCAAAATCTCTTGGAAGAACCCTATCATTTAACTCTATAACATTACCAAAAGAATTAGAGAGAAATCATGTTCCAACCTACCCTAGTTTTATCATGTAACTACCCATATACCTAATCAGTTTCAAATAACCAAAACTTATTCACAACACATAAATCATGCATAAAAAATAACATTTCCACATTGCAATCACAATATATTATTTCAAGATATTTACATAATAAATCCCTTATCAAAACTATTTTCAATACCAAAATACATGAAAAGGTAATATGGTATTAATTTTACCTTTAAAAAAATTATGTCTTATTGAGGAAGATAAATGTAAAATAACAGTTTGGGAAACAAAGAATTCGTTGTCGTCGTATACGTTAAAATACATTCATTTTTTCATTTTGTACAGAAAGTCAAACACTCCATATAAAAATATTACTTATAAAAAACATTGAATGAAATTTAATATATAAATATAATATAATATATTCAAAATTAATTTCACATGTAATGGTTTAACGACATAATTAAGATGTATAAATTTAACACAATGAATGGAAATTGGGTTAAGGAATTCTCTTTCCACGAGTTTGAATTGTCTCATATGTTTTTTATTTACCTGAATAAATAAAATTGATTAATATATACTTGATTTAGAAAGTTATTCATGTTTATTATTCATTTTATATCTCTTCATTCCATGTTATAACAATTATATAATTATTTATGTTCATGTCGGACATTTTGTCGATATTAGGTACATAAGTTGAAAATGAACTTTGTTATGATTTCAATAACCCTTCTGAACATATGTAAAATATCTCCAAAATATAAAAATGATATAAATATATTATATATTCATTAGATATGTATTTATAATAATTTTTTAATTCAAACTAAATGACCATTCATAATGACGGTAGGGCGTACGTACACATGAAAACTATTTTCTTTTTTCCTGTTGTATTGAATGAGTGAAATAAAATGAAATTTTATATAATTATGTATAAATATTTAATATAAATACATTTGAATTAATATTTCATTTATATTATATATTTTTAGTAAAACAATACTTAATACATTCCATGTGATTTTTGAACGAATCACATAATTTTGAGGTGGCGGTATCCACACGTCCCCAAATTAAGTTATCGTATAACAACAACAGGAAATGCATAACGATATGTTTAATATAAGACATAAATAATATGAACTATTTTATAATATATATATATATATATTTAAATATTATTTGACCTGGAAATAATTTTATGACCATCCATAATGGTGTTAATGGAAAAGGAAAAAACATTATTCATGGAGGCGATTAACTGACATAACTTGGACAACAAATTAATTTCATTGAATAAGAGGAGGTTTGAAAAGAAACGGATATGAGATATTTAATTATAAAAATAAAAATATGGTATTTACATGATTATATATTTATCATTCATTTAGGGATGAAGAAGGTGAGTAGAAAGTAGAAAAATAAATAAATTTAGGGAGGTACTTTATGAAAATTATCTCTTGAATATCCCCTCCTTTAAAGACACTTGAGGACCATGGATTTAGCCTTTTAATGATACAAAAATAACTTGTACATGGGGAGAGGAATAAGGAGTGGTTTGGGAAGATATTTTAGGACTTACTAGGATTTTGTGTTGAAATTGGGTGTTAGAGAGGTCGTATTTATACTTGAGGAGAGTTGGGTTCTTGTTCTTAATTTGTAGACTATTTTATATTAAAAGATAACCACATAGAGGTTGCATTAAATTCTATGAATTTTCCTTGTAATTAATGTTGAATAGTATGTTTAGTCTTGAGAGACACCTTAAAAAACCATTAATGTTCGTTTTTTTAGGTATGTTAAGCTTTTAACTTTGAATTTTAACCCTTGTCAAAATTTTACTTCTACTATGGTAAATAATTTTTTTACAATGGTATCTTTTTTTATACCTAAAAATAAAATTGACCATAAATCATAATAATTACATTTTGATTCCAAATATGGAATCCATTTTACCTAATTCAATTCAAATAATTGGGAAAATTATATTTAAAATTAATTCCGTGGATAAAACTAAAAATAAGGTTTTTAATGTGAAATGTTCAAACGATTGATATTTTTTCATGTATAATTAAAATTTGTAATTGATAATAATAACCAAAATTGGATTAAATGGTAAAAACATAACATAAATATAAATTAAAAAAAATTAAAAGTATAATATAACAATTAAATAAATTAGAAGAAAAATCAGTTTTTAAATTTAAATACACTATTTTTCACTATTCATTTAAATATGATAGTTATTAGATAAATACAAAAAAATATCCAAACTAAATTTTGAAATATTGATTTAAAATAAGAAGTTTATTTTGTATAATTTAACATATAATTGTTTCAAATAAAATATTTAAAATGGTTTTCTGATCAAAATGGGATAAAACTACCTTTTAAAAATATTAGGGATTTTATGCCTAAAATTAGATTTATTCTTATTTTAGGTCCATAAAATTTATTGGAAGAAAGTAAAAATTATTAATAAACATGTTCAAACATAATATGGTCAGTTATGTTAATTCCCATAAATAACATTCCTAAAAGATAACTACCATTTAAAATAATAATAATAATATTGTATTATTTTTTGATATAACTCAGTCTTGTGTGCAATATAAGATTTTAGGAAAACTCATTGTTGCGTGTCAGGTACACTATCAGAAATAGATTCCCATTTAAAGTACAATTAATATCTAATACATAATTATTAATATATATGTATATATAATTCTATAATTACCTCGGATGTTACCTCTTCCCCACTTTTTGAAATTTCATCCTTGAAATTTTATTCACATATCAATTTAGTGGGGGTTTTTACACCCCATGTCAGTTTCATATTCTCATGTTTCCTCTTCAACCATTTGGTTATGGAATATAATATAAACCTAATTTATCAACTTATTCTACAACACATTCCCCTCTGGATGAGACTCTGGACTGGATATTCATCCTAAGAAAAATTCTCTTCCAACTGAACAACTCTTGCACTCAAAACATGATATGAATAAAGAATATAATTTTCTAACATTGAAACGTGAAAAAAATTGTGTACCTGGGATAAACTATGAGGTAAATCCACTTGATATGTAGTTGATCCAAAATTATATATGATTTCAAAGGGTCAAATAAACCATGGAATTAGTTTCCACTTCTTACTAAAATGCATCGCACTTATCCTTGGAGAATCTTTGAAAAAGACATAATCACTTACAACAAAAGATAGACCCTTCTTCCAGATATGAACATAACTTTTCTACCTACTCTGAGCTATCCTCATATTCTTCTGGAAAAAATTAACTTCTTCTTTTATATCTTCTACCAATTTTGTTATCATCAACATCATTTCACCCTCTTTATTCCAAAAAGATGATGTTCGACAATGCTTTCCATATAATTCCACAAATGGATCCATCTGTATACTAGAATAAAAACTATTATTATAAGAAAACTATACCAAAAGAATATGTTAATCCCAAAATCCTTTGTAATCTATTGAACATGTACATAGCATATCATCCATTTTTTGAATTCTTCATTCTTTCTACCCACATCATTGGGGATGGAATGATGTACTAAAATTTATTAAATTCCCAATGTCATTAAAAGGACTTTCAAATTGTTAGATGTGTAACTGATATAATAATCAAATAAAATGGAGAGATTAAATCCATGAAACATGACTATATCTTTACTAGACAATTGAGAAAGTTGATCTGGAGATATAATATCTATAATAAGAAGAAAATGAGAAGATTTATTCAATTGATCAATAATAACCCAGATCAAATTGTTATATCGAGAAGTACTTAGTAATCCCACTATGAAATCCATGGATATATTTTCCTATTTCCACACTTGTATTGGAAATGGTTAAAGCATCCCCTTTGGAAATTATCTATTTGATTTAACCTACTGAAAATTCAAACACTTCACAGTCAAGATAGTAATATCTCTTTTCGTTTCATCCCACCAGTAAAAATCCTAATGAACTATGTACATATTTCTACTACTAGGATGAACTGAAATGGTAGAACAATGAGCTTCACATAAAAAATAGTTATTTAACTATGGATTACATGGAACACATAACCACATTCCAAATATCAAAATACAACCTTTATCAAGGTTAAATTCAGGTAACTTACCTTTTTTAACCAATTCTACTTTTTTATATAACTCATTGTCTTCCTTTTTTTCTTGTTTAATTTAATCTAATAGAAGAGATTTCACTAAAACCTAAAACAAAATAGATTATCTTCATGAACCAATAACTTCAAAGCCAAAATTCCTAAAATCACTAAACAAAGGATCAAGTTCCAAATGTAACATGGTTAATTTAACATTAATTTTTTTAATCAATGCATCATCCACTTTAAATTATTTTCATGGATGGTAATGAATCGTGCAACCGTAATCCTTGATGAATTCCATCAATATCCTTTGTATAATGTTCAATTATTTCTAAGTGAATATATACTTAAGACATTTTTTGGTTTGTATATATTTCACAATTTACACTATACAAATGATACCTCTAATTTTTTTAAAAAAACAATAGTAGCTAATTCTAAATAATGTTTTGGGTAATTTAACTCATGAGTTTTCAACTGACATGAATAATTAAAAATTACATAATCCTTCAGTATTAGGCCACATTCAAGTCCTTTCATCTAACAATAACTATAGATAACTACTTCACCATTTATGGGAGGTAATTCGAATACTAAATCATTCACTAATTTTATTTCAAATTTCCAAAAACAATCATCACATTATTTTTCCCAGATGAATTTAACACCATTACATGCTAACAAAGTAACTAGGCCAAAAAACCATGAAAAATGTTCAACAATCCTCTAGTAATAGCCTGCTTGACCAAGAAAACTATGAATCTTAGTTATATTTGTTAGTCTAAGACATTCCTCAAAAACATTCATTCTAGAAAGATCATGACTTACACTATCTTTAGAAACAATGTAACCAATAAAAGAATTTTTTGACACAAAACTATCACTTTCTGAATTTTCCATTCAGTTTATTTTCATTAATGGTTTGCAATAAAACATTATAATTACTTTCATTCCCATCATTAATTTTATAATATATCAAAAATTAATCATTAACCACAACCACAAACTTATCTAAGAAAACAAAAAATATTCTATTCATAAGATCCATGAATATAATAGGTGTATTAGTTTACCCAAATAGAATGAATAAATATTCATAATGGAAATATCTAGTACAAAACATTGTCTTTAAAATTTCATATTCCTTCACATTCAATTTATTATACCCCAACCTAAAGTACTCATTTGGAAAATATTATTCTCCCAAGAGTTAGTTAGACAAATAATCCATATGATGAAAAGGTAATTTTTCTTAACTGTGATGTTATTCAAGGCTTTATAATAAATAAAAACTCTTATTAAATCATATTTCTTTTTAACAAACAAGACAAAATCACCTCATGGTTATGTACAAGGTTGAATGAAACCATTATCTAATAACTCATGTAATTAATTTTTCAACACGAAAAATTCAATCTAATCTATTCAGTAAAGGGATTTTGAAATGGTCTTAACATCAACATCAAATCCAATATTAAATTCAACTTCTCAATAAGTTATAATACAAGGAAACTAATTAGGTAAAAAATCAAGATACACATTTACCACTAGCACAACATTAATATAAAAAGTTCCTTTTTCAAAAAATATGTGAAATATAACATTCATTTCCACCATTTAATACTTTCTCAACATCCTGATATGTTATCAATGGTAATGGTACATTCATGTGCACAAATTGTAAGTCTTTATAAAAAACTTCTTTATCTAAAAAGTAAATATTATCATGGAAAATAAAAATCCAATCCATAACCATAATAATATTAAACTCTACTAGAAGAAAAACAATATGGTTTGCAGGTAAATTATTTCCACAAATAAGGATAGGATGATTCTTATAATTTCTTTTTGCCTGAAAATTTCCCCCGGTATTTTACAATTATTTATGGACTCATTTCTTGATAAGGGATTTCCAATTTCCATGAAAATTTCCTAGAAATTAAACATTGTGTAGACCCAGAATCAAACAAAATGTAGGAAAAATCTATAAAAAAATTTACATGATACCACTTAATTTTAAATCCCAATATCAAATGAAGTAGTTACAAAGGATTTCACTACTTTTATCAACTTATAGTTTGGCTTCTTCTCTTTAGTCGAGTTCTTCATCAGATACTATTTTTCATAATGACCCATCTCATTTATGTAGAATCATTTTACTCATTGTAAATCAGATTTTGTCTTACCACTAAAATTATATTTTTCAGTATAGTTACAATCCTAATGCTTCATTTTTCCACATCGAAAGAACTTACCATAATTCAAAAGGCATTATCTAGTGTTGTTTTTACCCAAATTTTACCAAAATGTAAACTTAGTTTTCTTATTATCAATTTTTTTATTAATTATTCCTTTTCGCCCGCCATATTGACCGCTTATTCTGCTATTTTTCCAAATAACACATTATCATTGAAAAAACACATTTCCAACTTCTCTTTACATAAAAAACGTTTTTCATAACTTATAAACTTCTTGGAATGAAATTCCTTTTGATACATTGCATTTAATCTTATGTAAAAACAATTTATTTTACTACCAGGATCTCTTAAAAAATTTAGAGTATACCTTTCCAGCCATGTTAATATTTTTTCATAGTCATACAAATATTCATCCTCATTATTTAATTCTAAGAATTATTTTCCCATCCAATGTTGAGCTTACGTTGAAAAATATTTTTCAAGAAACTTATTTTTTTAATTCATCCCAATAAAGAGATTCAATCTCCACATTTTCACTGATATTATTAACCATCGACCACTACTGATCAACTTCCCCTTAAAAATAGTAAATAAAAAGGAAAACTTTTAATTTTGTAAACACCCTATTTCATCTATAATCATTTCTAGGGATTAAATCCACCCTACAATTATCACGAGGTCATATAATCCTCTGAATGATGGAGGTTGTTTCCTCATGAAATGCTCTAATACCAACATGTTCCTCTTTGGTTGATCTAGATTATCTCATTCATGGATAAAACCACCATTTATCTCTTAATTCAATTAATATATCCTTGAAAAAAAACTATTCATTTTGGATATATCTATCCCAGGCTGCTAACATGAAAGGTATTTTTCCTCAAGATGTTGTCCAAGTACAACTTCCATGTTTCCTCTACAAAAAATTATTATGAATAGACATATCATAGATAAAGAAACATGGTAATATTAAATAGATATATAATTTAAATTTGAGCATAATGTAAAAAATAATAATTTATTATTATTCTATTTACAATATATTAACCCTTACAGTTATCTGAAATTAACTTTAATACCAACTATTATGCCCCAACCTTAAACAACACAAAATAATAATCTTAACCAATAATTTACATACCTATCCATTGAGGATATTTCTAGATTTTGTTTTTTAGACTATTATATCATTATTAATACATAAAATCTCTTAATCATACAATGGTATACTACCAAATTTGTATCCATTTTTTTAAAATATAAAACATTTAAAATGAAACATGATTTCATGTCATGATAAAAATCTTCTTGACTTATTCCTTTCCCTTACCCAACATTATATCCTATGGAAAACATTTCAAAAACATGGTATGAACAAAAAAATACCGCTAAGGGATATTAAATAAGGAATGAAATTGTTATCCCAAGAATATTTTAATATGGAGAAATCATTTCTAAAAAATCCTACTTTTCTCCCATAAAAACATACCTCATGAATTAATAAGTTTCCTAAAAGTGATTCTTAGAAATAATAAATCATAAAAGTAAATTTTTTCATCTATATCATACTTAAATTGTAGCTTTCACATCAAAATAGGTAGTAACCATCATGGTTATGTTTGGAGTACACATCTTTGTATATTCTTGAAATCACTTAGGAGAAACCCTTTTGTTTAACTCTTTCTCATTTCCCAATGAATCGAGAAGCTATACAAGGATAAAACTCCCTTGGTTTATCACAGAACCACATATATAAAAAAGTAATACCCAAGAACCAAAACATAAGAAGAACACATAAATCATTCATAATCGGAAAATAACATTCCCACATAGCAATCACAAGATATCATTTCAACTTAATGACATAATCAATTGCTTCTAAAAACCATTTTCACTACAAAAATATAAGACAAGGGAGTAAGTGATATATTTATATTTAAAAATGTTAATGTTTATAGATGAATCCAAATATCAGATAATGGTTATGGTGGCAAAGAAGTCATTGTCGGTGTATACTTTAAAAAATTTATTTTATTTGTCTCTTTGAACAGAAATTCAACACTCCATATAAAAATATTCCATTTAAAAAACATTTAATTAAATTAAATATATATATATATGATAAGTCATTAAAAATTCCCTTTCAGGCATAAGAGATTAATGGAATAATCAAGAAGTATAAATTGAACCTAAAGTATGGAAATTTGGTAAAAAAAATTACCTTACCTCGAGTCTGACATGTCTTGTACATTATTTATAATTATAAACTACAAAATTTGAATGATTTATATTATTTGGGAACATTTTTCAAGTTTATTATTCATTTTATACCACTTCTTACTATTTTATAACAATTACATAATTATTTAAGGTCATGTCGGATTTTTTGTCGATATTCTTTACTTAAGTCCAAAATGAACACGGTATGATGTCAATAACCCATGTGGTCAAAATTCCATTATCTATAGAATATATAACATGATATAAATATATTATATATTCAATAGATATGTATTTATAATAATGTTTTAACCCAAACTATAAACATTTTTTATGGAGATGGTAGGCCGTATGTACGCATTTACAATATTTTCATTTTTCCAATCCTATTGAAAGGGTGAAATTAAATGAAATTTATTTAAATATGTATAAATATATAATATAATTAAATTATAATTAATATTTATTTTATAACATTTATTTTTACTATAATAATCAATATTACATTCTAAGGGATGTGTGAATGAACAACGTCACCTTGAGGAGGCTGTATTCCACACGTCCCCAACCGATGTTATAATATAAAAAAATATAAAAAAATGAAGGCATGATTAATAAAAAAATTCCAGAATATGAAATACGTCATAATATAAATATTTAAATATTATTTAGCCTTAAAAATTGTCGACCATCCAAGAAGGCAGAAACAGAAAATTAAAAAACACATTATTCATGGAGGTGATTAAACTATATAACTTGGAAAACAATTTCATTTCCTTAAATTAGAGGGTGTGAGAAAATAAATGGATATAAGATACTACATTAGAAACATAAAACTCTAGTATTTACATGATTCAATATTTATCATGAGTTTTTTGATTAAAGAGGTGTGGAGAATGTTGAAAATTAAAAGAAATTAAGAGAGTAACTTATAGAAAATTACCTCTTGATTATCCCATACTTAAAAGACCCTTAAGAAACATGGATTTGGTATTTTGGTGAGGCATGCAGCACTTTTGTGTGGGTAGAGTGAGTATGATATTATTGGGAAGAAATTTTAGGAACTAAAAATATTTTTGGGTCAATATATGGTTGTGGAGAGGTGGTAATTATACTTGGGGAGAGGTGGGTTCAAGTGAAAAATTTATTGATTATTTTCTATTAAAAGCTAACCATAAAGAGGTGTCATTAAATTTTATGACATTGGCTCGAAATTAACATTTTAGAATATCGTTAGGGTTGATCCACACCTAAAATAACCATTAAATTATGAATTTTTTAGGTACTTTAACATTTTAACTTTTAATTTTAACCCTTGTATAGATTTTACGTTTATTAAGTAAATAATTTTTCTTCCATGTTAATTTTTTTTACTAAAAATGAAATTTACCTTGAAAACTAATATAGACCTTTTTATTCCAAATAATAAATCAATTTTAAAAAATTCAATTCATATAATTGGGAAAATTAGATTTAAAATTAAATCCACAGACAAAACCGTGAATTAGGTTTTTAAAGTGAAACGTTCAAAAGATTGAAATGTTTTTATATCTAATTTAAATTTGATATTTATTCCATCAAAAAAATTGGATTAACTTATAAACACATATTCTAAATATACTTAAAAAAATTAAATGGATAATCTAACAATTTAAATAAATTTGAGGAAAAATCATTTTGAAATAAACTACAGTATTGTTTACTATTCATTAAAATATTAAAGTTATCAGAAAAATACAAGGAAAATATCCAGACTAAATTGTGATATAATGATTTCATATAATTAGTTTATTTTGAAATATAAATCATATTATTGTGTCAAAAACAATATTTAAAATCAGTTCTTTATTAAAAAGTTGTAAAACTACGTAATAAAAATATTTTAGCTTTTATGCCTAAAATTAGATATATTCTTATTTTAAGTCTATAAATATTATTGGAATAATGTATAAATAATTAATAAAAATGTTTAATGAAAATATAGTTACTTATTTTCATTCCCTCTAATACCATGGATAGACGATAAATACCATTTAAAATAATAATAATAATGTATTATATTTCAGTATAACCTACTCTTGTGAGAAATATAAGATTTTATAGAAACCCATTATTTGGTTTTGAGTATGCTATCAGACAAACAATTACCTATATAGTAAAATTAAAATCTAGTTCATTAATATTTATAGAAAAAAATATTATTTTATAATTACCTTGGATGTTACATTTATAGATATATCGATATGGGAGAAGTTTGTAAATATATCAACCCCAACTCTTGTAACCCAACCTATATATTTACTTTATTACCTCAATAAAATGTACAAGGTATCACATAATGAAGGATCGAACATTTTAAAAGACTTTTAAAATTGGATACATATATTTGTTTCATATTACATTATATGATAAAATATATCATCTGAAAGTTTATTTCACCTGGGAAAATCATGCATAGATTCATTCTTCATATCCTAAGTAAAAGAAAAACAAAATAAAGGGTGAGCATATAAGATAAGTAATTGTAATATAAAATGGAGGCTATCATCAGTATAGAAGTCATAAACTATATGGAAGAGTGTTTAATAAATAAATATTATATTTAATCAATAACATGAACATAGAAATATATCAATGGAAAATAACAACACAACAATCCTATGAATAATAATCATTGAAATTTTAATGATGTAAATGCATAATCTTGAGCATAATTCTATTTATTTTAGTTCCTCATGCTAAAAATATTGAAACATAGCTTTAGGACCTTGTTCTAATGAATCCTAAACATAATAAAGGCCATATTCTAGGACATTGTCCTTATATGGGCCAACATACACTGATAAATACTAATTTTTTATCTTATGAAAACTATAGATATTTCAATGGTATATCTAAAACCAGGACCTACCCATCCCTTACATATGTCTAATGTATTCCACATTTATTGTATCAATATTATAATACATAATCAATATTTCTTATCAATAAATAAATATCAACATGGAATCTCGAATACGAACCATCAATATATCCCCAATAAATGAAATTTTTTTCTTAATAAATTTTCTCTAAATAACACAATATATTTAAATGTTATATAGCTAATAAAATAAGAAATTAGAGGAAAATATACTAGATACATCCATTATATTAAAAATATATTCATGAATGAGATAAATTTTATTCAACTAATAATTGATAATGCTGGAATACATAATCACAAGAAACTGAATGATCCCAAAATAAATAATAATCCTTAAATCCGAAAAGGATGATAGAATATCATATTTTCACTTGAAATTAACATCTAAAGAAAAGGAAATAATTATTGAAGTAATATATTAAAATATAAGTGAATATTTAAGAAAAATATTAAATATGTTGTAACATTGGTGTAAAAACAACATTATAAATATTTTCCTAAATTATTTTCAAACATTTAAAAAATAATACCTTTCTTTTTAATATAAAAACTAAATATTCCTAGAATAATAAAAAATATCTTTATTGAAAAATATTATAAACATATTAAGGAATATATGTATTGAATAACATTCATAGAGGTAGGAATTTTAGTTCATGTTGTATATGTTAAAAATAACATTTCTTTCAAACATTTCAAAATTTTATAAATGACTAGTTCTGAAAACATTTAGACGATTAACTTTAAATCCTTATTAAGAATGTTGAGGGAATTAGAAAAACAAATATATCAGTAAATTAAATTTATATAAAAACATCAATAATATATTTTGATGTATATAGATATTGAAGAGAATTTTGTATGTCTGAAAAATAAAAATTATATATGTTTGTTACTCAAAAAAATATTTCTAATTTTGAGTAAAAATAAGGGAAAATTTAGAAAAAATGGAAAATCAATAAATAAAAAAATGATAATAAAATAGATTATTTTTATGAAATAAATATCACATAATTGTTCAAAAATAAATTTCACCTTGAATAATCATGAATTAGAGTGAGATTTTAAAATAAACCCCTGTGAATTTAGTAACTTTTGATTCAAAAACCATTGACTGACTGAAAATTATTATTTTTATTATATCATAAACCCATTTTAAGGGTTAAGGGGAACCTAACAGAACTTCAAGGACATAAGACATTAAACTGTGCCTCAAAGGACCAAAATCCATAAAACCAAATCCAAACAATAAGGGCAACCCCTCCCAGCATAAAAAAATTTTCTAGCTTCCACCTTCTCATCACTACTTGGCAAGCTATTCCGTTGAATGATACATGGGCCTAGTACCGATGGAAAATGTGATACCATCTCAAATATATGATTCCAAATAGCTATGATCTGAAGAAAAATCAACTCTAAACCTCATCTGGAACAACTCGTGAAGCAGAAATGGAAGCATAGACCCCTGAACCTCTAACCGCACAGTAGAACACACCACCCAAATAGAATAAATCAGAATTGAACCACAGATTCACCTCAAGAACGTGAAACACATAATTAATGCACAAAACCCATAACGAGCCATCATAAGTACCAATATCAACACCATCAGAGCATAAACCATCTTTCAACACCATTAATCAAATCACACACATTACCAAACAAGAAACTAGTAAAAAACTCACGGAAGACATCCAGGATTTCCCCCTCTGAGCTACTCTAGATCCATAGATGGCCACTCCAGAACCACACTGGAGACGTCGCCAAGCCGCGCCGATTCGATCAGAGGAGCAGAGAAATGCCAGGGCACAACGTTTCTAAGAGTGAGATGCCAGCCACACCAAACTGAGCCAAACTGTTGGAGTCATGATGAGAAAATATTCAATAAGTGAAGCTGAGCCCCGCCGATTTGAGCCGGAATCTAGAGCCCCAACAATCCTCATCCTCGTTGAGGACCAGGAGTCAACGTTGAGCCACATCACAGCCCCACGAGTCACACCGAAGCTGAGCTACAGCATCTCTGAGAAGATCCAAAGGGCTGGTGCTGAGACCGAATTGCCCCAGAGGAGGAAGGGAGATAGGCCGAGGAAGAAATCCTAGTCGCCGCAAGGAGTGAGAGATTCTGCTCAGAGGCCGCGTCCCCCGAATAAAAAACCATTAAAAGAGAAATACTAAATTGAAAATTTAAATAAAATTAATAATTATAACTTGACTATATATTATTATAAAGGGTTATTTTAATCACCTTATAAATAAAAATAGGTGAATAATATAAAATATGTCTCTTGGAGTGAAAACGAGATGAAAAACCCTCTACCTTGGATTCCTATATTGATAGATGCATTATATCCACATATATAATAAATCTAAATATTATATATAATTTATGAAGAACCATTTTCATATAAATTTTCTTTTTTATGGTAATTTTTTAATCATTTCTAATCCATTAATTGTATAGATGTTTCTTACATAGAACCCTTAATGTTGTTTGATAAATTTCCAAAAAATTAATTTAGCATATTGACCATGGGTAAAGGTGTTATGAAATTTTTACATCATTTCCAAAAGGATAATAATTTAATGAATATCAAATTTTTTTCATAGAATATAATTTTCGAACCCACCATCCCTTGTGGTAAAAGAAAAATTCAATACATCCTTCGTGTAGTTAGTAGTCTATATGTAATCATGATGATGTTTTCATTTTCCTAATGGCTTAAAAGGAAATAATGTATGAAATTCATAATATTTAAAAAATTATATTAATATCAAAAATATTATATATTTTTAATACACATATCTTTATTATCATCCATTTAAAATGAAAATGAAAAATTAGTCACGTCACTTCAAGGTGGTGGTAGTCCAAACATTCACGTGAGCTACATTATAATTTTTCAATGGATGGGAGGTTAAGAAGGTTGATGATATTTTATCTTTAAATAATCATGATTATATCATAAATATAATATATATACATTAAATCCATCTTTATGACCATCAATGTGATATGGGGATGAAAAATGATATTCATCATTATATGAATATAGTAGTCTAAATGTATGCACAAGTGATGCTCTTATTTCTCAATAGATAGAAAATGAGTTGAAAAATGGGTTATACTATTAACATTATAACAAATATATATACTGGAGATATTTTTTGTTATTATATATGAATGGTTAAGACAGTATTAGAACATATAAAAGAATAAATAAACATTAAAGGAATCAGAAAATATTTATACATCTTATTTTGAAAACCCCATTTCTCTTACAAACCATGCCTTAATAGAAAGTTCTTTTGTAGAGATGAGGTCCTACAGGATATTGGGAAGAAACTAAGGAAAGTATTCTATTAGAGATTATCAATGAAAACATAGGTAATTAAAATTAAAATAACTTTCCTATCTTATTAGTGTTCCAAAATATATTTTATTGATTCATTTTTAGTATAATAATTTTATGTAAATTTCCTTTCAAAAAAATAAATGTTTTTATTCTAGTTGAGAAATTTTCCATAAAATTTATTATTTTATATAGAAATTTAAATTATATATTTTAGGGTATAAAATTGATAAAATGGACTTAATTTTGGTATTTATCATATTGGAATTATAATATTGTTCATTTTGGTGATTTTTTGCAAATATTAATTTTTGAGTGAATAGTGTAAGAAATGAGTTTTAATAAATAATTTCATTTTTTGTGAATTTTAAAATTTTCATTTGGTTTTGTATTTGTTTTAAAATAACTTAAAAGTTATTTTATTAAAAAAATCAAATAATTTTATATAAATTAGAATTATTTTTTTATGAAAATTTTTTTATGCTTAAAATAAATTATTTGTAAAAATTATTTTTTATTACATTTTTCACACATATATTAAAATTAATTATTATGATATAGTGTGAATAAGTGTTGAAAATTTAAAAGAAAATTTTATTTTAAAATTACTATATGGTTTACAATTTATTGGATACCCTGAATGGAATTATGATAGGTGGATTGCCTCAAAGTGATGTTTCTATACGTAGGATTTTTGTTAGGTTTTAAGAGTTTTTGATATTTTTATACAAGTAAAATTGTTTGAGCTTCATGGTTTCGAAGAAACTATGAAGAACTCGAATTCTCGTAGTATTTTTTTATTTTTCTATAGTTCACAGTTGTATGACATGGTTAGTTTACAGTTTGGAAAAAACTCTATGGGTCTCATAGGAAACTGTGTGGATTAGTTTACCTCTTTTTATTTCTTTACAATTTTCCACAATTTTGGAAAAACTGTGTGTAATATTGGAGAGGGGTTACAGATCCATCCACACACAAGGAGCATGGTTTGGTACATTTTGTGAGAAAACCTTGTGAGGTTAAGGGGTTTGAAGAACAACCAAATGTGTGGTAGGTGCATTGTTTGGAAATATGTGTTTTAAATCCTACTATCTCATTAATGGGAAAAAGTAAATATTTTATCCTTTAAATTTATTATAAAATTTCCCCACTTTCTCATCTCCTCATTATTCTGAGCAGCTGTCCCTCTTCCCCCTCCCTTTATTCTTCATCCTACTTATTTTTGGGTTGATTTTGAGGTTGATTCGTGGGGATTAGATGAATTCACTTCACTCAATTGGATCATGTTATTCTCCTATTTTACTATTCTCCAATGTTAGATTCCTTAGTGTTGGGTTTTAATTTTGATTCCACCACGTCATGGTGAAATCAGATATGCACGATGGGGAATTCACTCAATCTAAGAAGAGGGTGACTAAAGATTCTATTTTCATGTGGTAGCTCGTCAATTTGATCAAGTCATGATGTACCATGTTGTTTTTATTTTTGTCTTTAATGTTTTTAAAATAATTAATTATATATTTGGAATGAGATGTTGCTGATTTATCATGGTGATGGGTTGGGGACATGAGATTGGCATGTGGGGTGCTATTTAAGGGTTTTATATTGTGGTGTTACAACATGAAGGGTTATCTAGATTTATTCCATTTCAAAAATAAATTAATTAGGTAATAATAAATTTTATTAATAATTTAATATTGATGTTTACTCGTAGTCAGTGGCTAGGGATATTGATATGGGACCAATTAATCTAAGAAAAAGTTGTATTGACTTAGACATGCCTTGACACCAGCTACTAGACATTGGAAATAAAAGTGAGAAGCTTCAAATAAAGGTAGGTGGTCTCTCATAATTTCACTATGATATTAATTAATTTTTATATTGAATGTGTATTCTCAGGATCTTAATTAAGGATGATTCTTGGGGTTAATTTATTTAAGGTAATTATTTAAAATTAAATTAATTTAGTAGATTAAAATGAATGAGTGGAAAGGGTAAAAAACAACCCTTGTATTATAACTTGAATACTAGGACACTGATGGTTGGTTCCTTGACTATTGATATATTCAGAGGCCTCTATAACTCTGAATAGGTGATTCTGATCCAACATAGACGTTGTATAACAAGTGTTGGAGCTTTGATCACTCATTTTGAAATGGGTGTTATAACATTAAATGACACAACCATGACTATATGGTGGGACATTTGAGACAACTTTTAGCATCAAAACATCTTAATAGGTGTATTTGGATCAAATTTTAATTATTATCCCATGTAAAAGTCTATGTCGTGGAACATAGGACGACCATGATTCTAGTGTGGTGACTGAAACAATTTAGAGTGACCATGAGGATTGAGATGGTTCAGGGAATATATCTTTATTTATTCCTTTGTAGAAATATTTTCGGTTTCCATCTCTATCAAGCTATGAATTTTAAGACATCATGTATCATGAATTCCTATGATGCATAATGATTACATGAGATCAGGACTGAGATTGAGGACCCATGTGATGGTGCCTTTATAATACTAAGACTGAGGGGCCTCTAGTCCGTACCATGTGACTTATTACCATAGTGAGATGGTAGTTATGTAAAAGGATTTAGATGATCATGAGGTTCACGTTAGATACCAGATAGAATTTTTTATTTTTGTTAGGCTATGATGTGTTGGGTCATACTCTCCTAAGTCCGGCCATGGGATTCTTGGTGGGTTGGGCATATGGGAACTCGTATTTACAATTGTATATGGAAGTTGATATAGTATACTTCATAGGAAGTCCTGATATTTGGATAGAAACATACATATATGATGATGATAAAATGATTATAGTGAATATTCCCTAGTTTTGGAATACCTCATAGGGGATGTTGGATATGATTCTCACGGGGATTATGCCCTAGATGTGGACACTAGTATAGGAGAGTTTAGTTGTGATGACTTTTGGGATTATGTTTTGGATATGGAAACTATCATAGGGGATGTTATATTATATTATTATAGCTATTTTGAAAAATATTTATATATGGACCATAATGTTCTATCATAGTGGGGGCCTTACAATAGAGGATTAGAGCCTACTATCCTTTAAGGGAATGTTATCTATAAAGTCATGGATTGTATTAAATACCAATGTTATCATGGAGAAGGGGTTATGATTATTATTTCAGACTCCCAGGGTGGAGTTATATGATACTATAATTTGTAATTCTATGTATTTGGATCTAGTTTTGATATAAAATATATGGATATAGCTTCTTGTAT
The DNA here is from genome assembly GCA_963277665.1 of Viscum album. Taxonomy (NCBI): domain Eukaryota; kingdom Viridiplantae; phylum Streptophyta; class Magnoliopsida; order Santalales; family Viscaceae; genus Viscum; species Viscum album. The sequence continues at coordinate 1,293,959,209 of OY728131.1, forward strand.
AATTCCCTAGGTCTGTGTTACTTTCAGGCTATGCCAAAATGAGATAAATCCCATTGTGGAGTTATGTGTAACCATTGTATAATCACAAATGGTATTTTAATTATACTAATATATAAATATACCTTTGATATGTTTGATAGGTGTTTTATGGAATGATTTCATGATGCGCTCAGATACACTCTGGTATCAGGCTGATGTAGGTAGAATGGTGGTTTTTTTAAGCACTTTATTTATTTATTTTTAGTTTAGAACGTAACATTAACTTATCATAAAATATTTTGGTAACTATAATACTGAATTTGGGGTTCCCTATAGAGTTTTTTACTCCCAAAAAAATTGGGAAACTATTGCACATGGCTACCCTAGAAGATGTACACTTTGATATAGGTACAGGTTAGGTTGTGGCATGGGTTTGATCAAGTGGGATGGCTTCGATGAGTGAATAGATATTGGGATGTGGTATGTCTTGGGGATGTTTTGGAGATAGAATTTTTTGTCTTTTATTATTTTTTGTATATGTAATCATCCTATTGCGCGATTTAATTTATGCATTAAATGGTGGTTCAGGCCTCAATGGCGTTTTATTTATTTATTTTGGTCTTGTTCTAATTTATCTACTTCTATATTAAATTTATTTATTGATGTATGGTGTTTTGGTATTTTATGTTTTTACACTATAAAATAGGGAGTAAAATATCCCTAAAGTACCACCATAGACCCCCACAACAATTTTTAAACCTCAGGAGTATGGGGAGGCATGCCTGAGGTATTGAAGTGAACGTTGGTCAAGCCACCAATTAGTGGTCTTGTGTACCAAGAAGTTACAAATTTACTCTACTTCTAAAAATTCAATATATATACAAATGGAGTTTATATTTTGAATTATGAGGTTCCTTTGAAACCCTATGGGTCACAAGTATGTTTAATTTTGATATTGGTTTATCTCTTTTGAGGTTCAATATGTTTTTATGATTCTAGGGTTAAAAATGCATATTTTTTAGGAGATCAGGATAGGAACCTAGTTTGGGGGCATGGTTATTAGTAACCATATAGAAACATTAAAATATTTATATTTTGGTTCCAGAAGATATTTTAATCTTTTGGTAATAGTTTTTCTCATTGTGTGAGTTTTTCGACAAACCATGATGATTTTGGGTTTTGGTCCATATGTTGATTCATGGTTTATTAAACCATGTGGATTTTCCAAAAAACAATGAAACATGGTTTTTATGTGATAGTGGATACCAAATAGTTAGTGAATTGTTTATCTATCCTTGTGGCATAACCATGTTACCTAGTGAGAACATAATAAATTGAAAATTAGCCATAATTCACTAGATCTTTTTTACCTCTAATATCTTATTGATCGCTCATTATCTTAAACAAACCCCTCCATGATACTATAGAAGACTCTTCCCATGATTCATTGATGATCCTTGATCAATTAGTGTGTATCTATTTGATGTATGTTTAGTTTTTTTATCCTTATATCTTTCTTTCTATGGATCTTATCTTCATATTTTATTAACGTTGACTTGTTGAAACCATAGTGGGTTATTATTGACAGATATAGAGGGTTTTATTAGGAATTAATGGTTTTTCACTTGGTTCTTGGCTTATGGTTACTCAATATATTCATATCCCATCACTATTTTCGAAGTAACCATCATTTTCTATGTTGGTGGTATAGGGGTCTCTATCATTTGGACTATCCATTTACATGATTATGTTATTGTGACTCTATCCTTTGGTTTTGATTAAAGATATTTAATATTTTAAATTCATTAGTTATGTATTCTTCCTTAGAAGAAATGAAAAGTTTAATCAAAATTTATTTTCTTTAAAATTTATATTTTATTCACATGATGTGTTGTAAAAATTCATAACTTATGGTTTTGGATTGGAAATGTTTTTTCAATAATGACAGTGGTTTTTCAACACTTTAAAAAATGTTTAATTAAATGTTGGATTCATTTTCTTGAAACATAATGATTATATATAGCACATTGGGAGACCTTGGGGTGTTGGAAAAAACTAAATGTATATGAAAATTAGTGATGTAAGCTATCACTATAGAACGTTCCTTTGATACAATGGTTTCTATTGGGGTTTCTAGAATTTAGGATTCACTTATTTCATCTAGTACTCCTTTCTATGTCATAGTTATGTAGACCCTAATTTTATGAGTTTCCATTTGTTTCTTTGTGGTCACATTACATGCATGTTTATTTGAAGTTTCTATTTTTCTACATGATATCTATATTGATGCATAAAACCCTTCTTAATTGATAATTCTATTCCTCATTGATATATGTGATTTCATGTTACTTTAATTATTAAAATATGGATTGTTTTGAAATGAAAATGAATTTTTTATTATATATATAAAAATTTATTTCTTATGGTACGTTTCTAAAAATATTTTTTATAAAAAGACTAATGGATAAATATGGATATATATATTATAGATTCATTGGTGGTATCCTACTAAGCATTAGTGAACACACCATAATTTTTCTTTCCTGGAATTTATAGACTTGGTGTTGCTGGATACAGGTAAAAGAGAGATGGACCCATGGTTTGCTTCAGGTTCCATTTTATTTTTTTGTATGTGTGTTCATCTAAACCTTATAGTCTAGTTATTAGATTTTACATTTATAGTCCTTTTTGTTTTGGAATATGTTTTATTTTAGATATATTTTGTGGTACTGTGATTTTTTCTATATCATCATATTTATTTTCCATGTTGAAATCATTCCCACTTTTCTTTATATGATTACCAAGTTCTTATCTTAAACCCATGGAGACCAATAACAAGCATTTGTTATGGTGGTAGGTCATGTCAACTGACATTATCTATTTACCCAATTGGTCTTGTCCAGTTCAAATTTAGTTTCATTTTCAATTTTTGTTTCATAATGAATATTTATAGTGGTAAAAAAATATTTCACCCACATAAATGTTAAAAGGGTACAATGGTTAAACAAAGATATATGGAATAAATTATCTCTAAAATTGGAATAATGTGATTATTTGAATAGATTTTGTACTTATCTTATCTTCACTTTGAAAATTTACTATATTTGATCCACTTATAATAATAAATACCATTATATTAATTTAATATTTTATATATTTATAATAGTTATACTCCTCTCACTTATAAATGGAACCTTCTCTCCCCACTTATTTACACATTTTTATCCAGTTTTCTTACCCAATTTATATCCAAAACCCTTAAAAACTACCCCTTTCCATAGGTGTTGTACGTATAAAAACAAAAATCCTAGAATGATTAAGGTGAAATCAAATTTTGGATATCTGGGGAGGAGGTATAAGTCATCTCCAACAAATTTTCAGTTTATTCAATCTTATATCATGTTCAAATGTAATGAACTGAATCTATTCGTAACAAAAAATGGTGCCAAACCTGGCCAGTGATAAGTCCCAAATGTCATTACCAATCCCCATGGACAGGAACAAGTGCCCAAGTATCATAATCTAAAAATTGAGAATGATTTACCGGAGATTATAAACTTAAAACAACAAATGAATCCAATAAAACGAATCTGGATTATTGTTACAAAACCATGTTTTATAAAAATTTATAATTGAATTATATAGTTTAAAAAAACACTCAAAAACTATAAAAATTATTAAAACTATAAATGACATCCCAAGAACCATACTCTAGGAAGAGGCACTGCCTTCAAGCCATCTCCACAAGACACCGCCATGATGAACTGCGAGAAATCTGAACCATTGGCATAAAATCCATACCCAAACCTGTGATAGAAATTACAATGTCTACTTACACCCAAAGGTGTTAGTAAGGTTTGGGACAAAGAGCAGTAGGAGACCCTTACTAAAGGATTCCATGTGATAAACATTCAAATATGAAAAGCATTCATGTTTTCATAAACATGTGATGCTAGTAACAATTTCCAGAAAACGAAATCTTCAAATAAAAACATTTTTCAAGTGGGCTATTTTAAAAGTTAAAAACATTTAAAAATATAGAAAATGCTACTGAATTTTATATCCAACCATACCGTATTCCATAGGTAATACTAAAGTATCTCATGAGCATAAGAAATGGGAAATAACCCCTAGGAACTAGCTCACTGTGGGTCACAAGTACCTCGTAACTCGGTGAGAGTAACCATCAAAATATATATTATTGTGCATGAGCCACTAGTAGGGAACATACCCATAACATATTGGTCCCTAATCATCATCATCATAGTTTTTTTAGTCTTTTAATCTCCAATCCTTCTACATGAAACTGTGGCCAAACCCCTTGGGATCACTATCATACTAGTACACATCCCCCACCTAGATTCCCGGGTTTCCCTCTTGTGCTCAAACTAGTTCAACAAGACAAGAAATAAAATTTACAAATGAAAATATCACTTACACATCACACATTCACCAAATATAACACATGTACAACAAACAATTCACAAAATTCACTTTTTCAATCAAATGAATTTTGAAATCATATTCACACCAAAATAGCCCACAACACCTTTCACATTTCATTAACACTTTCACAAATCCTTTAAATTCTTTTAATACAAATATTCCAAGGTAATAAAAATCACATAAAATCCCACAAAAATATTTCATAATACCCTTCTCACCTTCAAAATTTATTTTACCATAAATCTCACAAGAAATAATCCACAACAATGTTTCTCACACACATCACAATTCAGTAAAACATTTCAGAAATTTATAAAAAATTCAAAAAAATGTATGACATATTAAATAACCAATTTACTTTTAAAAATCAATATTAGTTGAACACACTCACCCAAATAGTAAATATACACCATTTTCAACTTTTTTTAATTAAATAAAACATATACAATTTTCTTAAAAAAACCCAAGAGGTATAACCATGATTTGAACAGAAAACCCATTCAAACCCCTCATTCTAGACCAAAATAATACCAATACAAATCCAAAATATAATTGTCCTCCCTAAAACATTTATTTAACAACCCACATGTGTTATAAAAAAAATACCACAAATAATACCATAAAAGATACACATGAAAAAAATGGTTTCATAAATCACTTTCAAGAAGTAGAACGTGCTTTTACAGCCTAAACCTATTCAGAACCCCCATCTTAAGGTACACATGACACTATGGCATTAAAAACCCAGAATTTTACCCCCATTGAACAATTTAAAAATTGATTTTATATCTTATAAAACCTCCACGAAAGATATCACATGGGTTACATTTGAAAAGTACACAACATCAAACAAATATGAAATTATAAAATAAAATGCTTAACCAACTACATAAAAAATGGTTTTCTCCCCAGACACTACATAATAGGAACATGAAAAATAATCAAAACTATAAATATATCTCATCATGAAATGGTTTCACATGGAATGACCTACCTTTTTTGTTAAAACCCTCAAATCATGGTTTGAAAAATCCTGTGCACCACCGCCGCACCCCATGGATTTTAAGAGAAACCTAAAACCTCAATATCAAACAAAAAATAAACTTAATCAAACCCTTGGTTCAAACCCTAACATTTGGACATTTGGAACTTCAAGAAAGAGGAAATAAAACCCTATGTGATGGAAAGAAATCAAGGAAAGAAACACTTACTTGAAGAAATCTTAGAGCCCCCCCCCCCCCCCGCCAAAATCCCATCTAATATTGGTTACATGGATGCTTGGGAAAGCTTGTAGACCTCCCTTGGCTGCGGGAGTCGAATGGGGGAGAAAGGGGTGGATTAGATTTATTTTTGGGAGGGAATATGGGAATTACAAAAATATTTTAATGACTTGGACATACCTGCACCGTTTTCCGGCATAGTTTGGAACCGTGCGTCCAAACTGTGTGACCTATTATAGCCACCCAAAAAAGTGTTGGTTTTCCTCCAATTATAAGAGGGTCCAAGGGGGAAACCAAGTGTTAATTATAGTCCAAGGATAAGGGAGAAAATTCCCAAAAGAAACCATCCTCTTAACTGCAAAATTCATCCAACTCAACGGTACAATCCACCACAACAACTAACCGCACAAGTGGTGCCACTTGGAGTGTCACTAATCGAACTCCAAAACACCATAAACTAATTAAAAAATATTGACCATACATAATGCCATGAATCATACAATACCCCAAAGACCATGGTCTTATCTCAATAACACAAAAGACACCAAAAGTTCAAACCTGGAACACCCAGAAACCAAGAGAAAGCTAATAACATAAAGAATATTTGAACAAAAGTATGGAATTGAGTATCCAGATGTGAAAATTCTACCCAACATAAAGCTTTCCACCCCGAGAAATCCACATCATAGAAAAAATAAAAAATTTAAACCAACCGATAAACCAAGATGCACTCATTTTCCATGTTTTCTCTCAAAGGACAAAACACATACAGTGATCAATTAAAGAAGGAATACTCTCACAAACCATAATTACCATCACTTTCCTGAAATAATTTATCACATTTAGACATTATTCCAAAATAAAACTCTTTAAAAAATATCCAAAAATATCCCTAAAATTTACCCAAAAAAACAATAATAACAAACAAGGTTACACTTTCCTTTCTTTAACCTATCCTTGGGCGTCCATAAATCCCAATGCTTAGAAAAGGAAGATGTTGGTAGTTAGATAGCGTCAAATGAGAATACCTACCACCAATATAAGTCTAAGGAATGATCTGAGTTACTAATATAGGGAGACAGAAATGGGCTCCCCACCATAAGAGACAACATAAATTTTCCTGAGATGTAAACATGACACTAACAGGGGTGGCCCGAACATACTACTAGTTCAAGGGGCAGACTCCCATTACACATCTCCAAAATAACATACATGAGACTCATCATGGATCTCCCCACCATAAGAACCAACCATCATAACTGACCATCATGGGTTGGCACCAAATACCCCAAAACACAATGAGTTGGGATGGCTTCACGGTTAGTTTGCATAGTTTTGGAAGTTGTGAGCTAATAGTGTAGATCATTCTTTCTGTATGGATTCCAGAAACATTGTCACTACTAATCGTGCACAAACCGTGTACTCAATTAGGACACCACCAGAGGTTTGGACTATTCGCATCTATCCTATTGAGGATAGGACTTTGTAAAAGGGTTTAAATGACCCTGGAATTTCCCCTAACTATGTGTCAAATCCTCTCTCTAACATAAGGCTGGAGATAAAATTCTTAAATCATCTTCGTCCTTGTAGTTAGGCGTTGCAAACCCCCAAATAGATCTTCATATTCCAGTGCTACAAAAAACTACACTACAAACCACGATGGGTTTACCAATACAAAACCAACTCCAAAACTCTCCATAACCTAACTTGAAATTTCAATAAAGCAATGGATTATAAGATTCACACACATCACACCTTATTTCTTCGGGTGAGAAACAATAGAAGAAAATGACACATATAAGCACCTTCCTCTGAAATAGAGGATTTTTATGTTTTTCCAAGGGAGACATACCCCAAATATAATAGAGCCTCTTAGAGGATTGCACAAAATTTACCTTTACAGTCAAAATGGCACATGACATCACAAGGTGTCACTGAACATGACCATTGCAACTGATAGGAACAATAAAAAATACATGGATCTTAGGACAAGTCCCCAAAAAACACACAATTCCAGAAAGTGGCCACAATAGCCTCTCATGACCAAATTTCCAACACTGGTGGTTTTACATGAACACCTTCTCCAAAAAAAACTATGAAGGTCCTAGAGGCCCACTTAGACACCATCAAGACACTCATCCACACTAAAAACCCCAGACCACTTCCACCTTCGATGAATCAGGAATCATAAAAAACTATGGTCTACTTCAACCTTTCATGAGCACTCCCCCACAACAATAGGATGTATAAAATCAATAAAGAAAAGTGTTTTGACTCAATCTACAAAGCTAGAATAAAATATTCCTTATATTGATCAATTGGAGTATTTACAAATGGAAAAAAATCATGGGCTTCACTTTAGTTGTGAACTAACCCTTAATGGGGGCATACCTCATCCAACAAAAGTACCCAAGGACCCAACCCAAATGTTCCAATAGTCAAAAAATTCAACAAACCATAACCGAGCATATTAAGGGATCCACTGTAAATGATTTCTAAACTTTTCTCAAAAGATACCACTAACTAGTCCTTCAACCCATCTTTCCAACAAAATATAAACACGAAGAATCGTCCAAATAGAAGGGGATCTTGGACACAAAACATCCCACAACATAAATTTTTTCAAAAACCCAGAATACAAACCATCCCAAACCAGTGATCAATCCATCATTTGTTTTCTTTAAAATCATATCTTTTTAAACAAATGGTTCAGCGATTAGTGTATCCACCAATGGTACCCCATGGGCCTCACACATTCTTGTTTCTGTTCCACACCAGCACCCTCCTCAAATCCATCCTGACACTCATCCAATAGTTCCATCAACTATCCATCATCTCATATATCCCCATGAATGTGGTCTCTCACAAAAATACATAAGGTTAAAACAAAAACTCGTTCCACTATTCCAAACCAAAATAGACAACCAATACATCCATTTTCTCAAGACCGCTAACCACGTGTTCCAAATCCCAATTTAAATCTTACAAAAAATTTCAAAAATACACAACCATTAAAATGAAAACGCACTTTCAATCTATTCATGTAATTTTCAAATCATCTCATCCCATTAAAGCACAGTTTATTAGTTTATAAAACTCTATTAGAAAATCTTTTTCAAAACCATCATTAACATAATTTTTTTGCTTTCAATAGAGGTGTAAACACACCATTTTCCATTTCAAAAAATTTATGAAAACTCAGTTCCCCCATTTCAGAAATCTAATTATTCTTTCTTTACTTGAAAATCATTTCACAAAAACATTATTCTTCCCAAAACAAAATCATTATGGCTTAAAAACAGAACATCGATGATTTCAAAACTAATAGACGCATGAAAATGCGAGGGGAAACTAGTTTAGGTGGGTGACATGAAAATATGGATAGAGGGAATATTCCAATCACTTCACCATGAAAAATAGTATTCTAGGAAAGTATCCCTGGATCTACATGGCTTTCTAGGCCCTATGTGCTCACTAAGACCATTAACCCAACTCTCTTTTCATTTCCCCTAATCATCATCAAACTAAGAAAACAAAAGGAATTAGATAAGTCCCAACGTCCCCATGAAAAATGAATCGCATCATAAAGAGTGGTGATTAGGAACACTACCTATAATTGGAATTCCATTTCCCAACATAACTAACTATAAACTATTTTGAATGTTCTCGTAATGACATGACCCAAGGAGTTAACCCAAACCTCCCTTTGATAGAATTTTTCCCGGAATTGAATCTGCTCGCCACCAAAACTGGTGCCAAACCCAGCCTATGACAAGGCCCGAAGGGAATTACCAATCCCCACAGGCTGGAACAAGTTTTGGGAATCATAAACTATAAATTGGAAATTATTTACTGGATTTTATAAACATAAAACAACAAACGAATCCAATAAAATGAATCTGTATTTTTTTAAAAAATCAATCCATTAAAAAATTTCAAATTTGGATTACATAATTTAAAATAACACTCAAATAATATATGAAATAAATATAACCATAAATGACTACCCAAGAACCATCATCATGGTAGATGTACCTCCCTCAAGCCATCTCCACCAAACAGCACCATGACGAACCGCTTGAAATCCGAACCATTTTCCCCAAAGCTGTACCCAAACCTGTGACCAAAATAATAATGTCTAATTACACCCAAAGGTGTAAGTATGGTGTGAGACAAAGCCTATTAAAATACCACCACTAAATTTTTTCCATTTCATAAACATTCAAAGATAAAAAGAATGAATGTTTTCATAAAAAAGTGATGCTAGTACAGTTTCTAAAATATGTAACTCTAAATAAAAAGAGTTTTCAAGTGCACTATTTTAAATATTCAATAATTATTATTAGAAATAAAATGATAATAAATTTTCCATCCAACCATAGCATATACTGGTGGCATGTACAAAGTGCATAATGAGCTCAAGTAATGTGAAATAACACCTAAGGACTAGCCCATTGTGGGTCCCAGGTACCTCATCTCTTGGTGAGAGTAACAATCACAATATCAGTTCTTGTGCATGATCCACTAGTAGGGAACATACCCATATGCTAGTGTCCCCCAATAATCATTATCATAGTTTATTTATTTTTGTAAGTGTCAATATTTCTATGTGAAACTAAGGAAAAATCCCACAAGATCACTTGCATAATAGTATAAGTCCACTCATCTAGATATCTGTGTAACACCCCTATCTTCCACGGTATGCTTCTCTTTGAATAATACAGTAGTATGTGTTGTAGTCAACTTCGAGTTCTAACACACACCAAAACCAATAGAATCAGCTTTTATGAATAGTAATAGCCACTTTTTAAATTTTATACATTTTATATTTCAAAATGGACTTCATTTTTCAATTCGGAATATCTAAATTAGCCTAGGGTGAAGTTTTTGTATTTTTCTGAAAACAATAAATTTTTTATGAATAGTGAAAAACACATAGTAATAGTTAAAAAATGAATTTTTATTTAAATAATTATATATTTTATTTAAATTTATTTTAGGTCAAAATAGATACATAATACCTATATAAGTTCAATGTAATTCTTTGGAGTTACTTTATAATAATTTTATATATATATAAATTTTATTGAATTTTTCACCGTCTTTTACCCTCCTCCTAGATGAATTTGCAAATTCACATAAAACATAATTTTACAACACCTGTGAGTGGAATTTAGAAAATCCAAAAGACATGGTTAATATCAAGGAGTTAAATGTGGTCCAATAAGATAAAAATAATTTTTGGTGAATAGTAACTTTTTTACTTTTATTTACCACGGTTAAATTTAAATAGGGTAATTAAGAGTAAAAATGATATTATTATTACCCTAACACATGTCATAATTCTATTGGAAATGTAAAATTCGACCAAAAACAACCTTATGAAGAAAATATGAACCACTTTGGTCCAATTGGATTAGATGAGGATATTTATTATTATTTAATTCAAAGAAGTGTTAAAGGAGTTAAAATCAATGTTTAATAACTAAATTTTTTTAAATATTTGGTCATAGATAAGATAAATTAGATTATAAAAATTTATTATAAAGCTAAAAAACTTTCCTACATAATGGTATTTTATTTATAATTTTTAGAAATTACAAAATTTAATTTAATTATGACACAATGATGATGCAGTAATTACCTTATTAGTAAAATATTAAAATAATTTATATTATAAATACCGAAAATATATAATTTGAGACTTTTCATGAATTCCATGAATTTTATATGTTACTATGACATGTTAGTGTTGATCAAATGAATTAGTTTCGACGTACTAATGATGTTATAAATTTAGGAAAAACAAAATACCAAATAGTGTCAAAATTGACATAAAAGAGTTTTTAAAACAAATATTATATTATTAATTGATATTAAATTCCTAAAAATCTAATGTTCGGCCAAAAGACTTATTTAATTATAGTTTTTTCATTAATGGACCACTTGGGGGTCTCTTGGAAGTATATAGTAAGTTTATTAACTATATAATATAAAAATACCAAGAGGCAAGGTAAATGTCAAACTATTTAACTAAGAGTTATATAAAAAAAATAAGATTAATATACTGACCAAAACATGTCTAAAACCTATTGGTTTGGTGGTTTTTGACCCATCCCCACCATAACCTTTAAATAATCCACTTTGGGGCCATTATAAACCGAATATTAATTTATTATAAAATAATATTTCTAGCTTTTCCTAAGGTGCCCCTCACCCATCTTATAAAAGGGCACTCCCCCTTCTCTCTAATTCACACCTTCAATGCATTTTGTCTTGGACAAGATCTGCCCAAATATTCTCTCCACTTACCTCAATTCAACATAGAGGCATTAGTTTGATCAGAAATCCATCCTAGGGATCCATTCTGATCAAATCAAAAGGAAGAACCTGAAGAAGAGGTAATGTTTTCACCACCCTCTTTCAAGTTCCTTTCTTCTTCCACTTATTATTTATTTATTATATCCATTATAAAATAATAACTCCAGTACATTCTATATATTGTGATGTTATTATAAATATGGTACAACCATATTCAGTATTTTATCCATCCTTTGAATGACATGTCACCATACGTGTGTACGTACGACTTACCGTCACCACGTCGTGATGTAATTGTTATTCAATATATTATTATTTGGATGGGTATAATAATGAAGTTTAAATCATGTTAATAATAAAAATAACATGATAATTATTCTGTATATATATTATATACCATCCAATTATATATTATATTAATATCAAAATAATGATATTGTCGCTTGTGCATACGTTCGGACTACCGTCTCCACGAACGTGATGAGATTCATTACCCATCGTATCCATTCAAGACTAATTATCATTTTATGATTAAAATTAATGTTTAGGGACTTGATATCATTATGGATATGAATAATATACAACCTATCCATAAAAAACACAGCTTATGTAATAAAATATATAAAAGAAAACGAGTAAGTGAACACCCAGAACGACGATAATACTAAAATATTATTAACAAAGCAATATTAAAAGATCATATATGATATCATATTTATGTATATGATTATTTTATAATTTAATAACAATTATATAACTATTATACATGAGGTTAACCTACCATCGACCAAAGAAAATTACAAGGTAAGGGGTTTTCATCTCACTCTTTATTCCAGTGAGATTCATGACATATTTCCACTATTACCTTTTGTGTGGTGTATATTTTGCCCATAATTGTATTCTTTGTGTAATAAACATTAATTTATGCATATTTACATATTCATTGTATGATAACTCTTTCATGGGGTGTATGTTTCATAAGTTACCAAATTGGTAAGGGTTAATTCCTCAATCTCATTATTATCCGAGATTGTTTATGTGTAAATATTTACTGGGAAATTTTTATCATCCATGTCCATTTTTCATAAAAATGATTACAAAATGAATATTTTAAGAATTGGTTAAAGTTACTCTTTATCAAGATCAGAATTTTAAATGTTTTAAATATTTATTTCTCTAAATATTTTTAATTAATGTCCATGTTTTCAAAATGATTTTAAGGTTTTACTTATATGGACATGAAAGTTTTGAAATGATAATTATTTTAAAAAGTTTCAAAGTGGTATGGGACACGTTGATTGAATGATATCTTTTAAATTACATCTTTAATAAATGTGTGGATTTTAAATAATTTTATGAAATGGTTATTTCTCTCAAAAAGTTTTACTCATCATTTTCAACAATGTCAGCATCCAGTACTGGATATTATTTTTGATTGAGGTTGATTTATTATGATACAAAACTACCATATTATATTGAAGGTTTTATGATATGTTTGACTGTGGATGTATTATTTTTATACCATTCACGGTTTATGGATAAAGTATTGTCATTTCGTATGCCAGTTTTAATACAAATGTTTATGTTATGTTTAAACCTTTTCATATGAGGAATGCATTGGATTTAGTAAGTGATGGTTGGAGCCCACTATAGCTCCTCGATGCATTGGTAGGTCTCATGAGACAAACTAGTTTTTTGGAACAAGGCCTTGACAAAATCTTATTTGTAGTCTTGGCACAAGGCCTTGACTATGTGGTTATGATAGTCTGGCATTTTGCATTCCATCATTATGAAAGTGGTTATTGATATTGCATATGATTATTTGACTAGTAGAATATCCTTGTGAATATGTAAATGACATTTTTTTTATATTTCTGCCATATTGTGCTGAATTTAATGTTTAAATGGATTTTGTTTTAGTTATACATTGCCTTAAATGTTTATGTTTATTTAATAAAGTTTCCTCTATATTGTTATCCTTACTGGGCATTTAAGCTCACCCGTTTCTATGTTTTATTTTTTCTAGAATGTGAAAAAGTATTTTAATAATGACCTATTGGGATAGTATAAAGAGATATGAGTGTGGAGACAAGATGTTTTTGTATTTTTCCATTTTATGATGTAATGTAAACCTTATGAATGTATCTAGTACTTCCAAGGCTACTAAACTAATCGGTCTTTCAAGACTTGGTCTTTTATGATCATTCCAATGTTATGTAATAATGCACCGACTCGGGGTAACTAGGGTCGTGGCGTTCTAGTTGGTATCAGAGGAAGTTTAGTACAAACCTTAGAATCTAGATTTAGATAAACTCTGATTAGAGCACATTACCCTAAGATATACTTTGAGGATTAGTATAGAAGAACTTCCTATAATTTTGTATTATAGAGATTTTGTGAGTTTTCCTAGCAATACATCCCTATCTGGATATGAGCAGGTAGAGGCAGCTCTGGCACAGATATACCTAGGGGTAAATGTAACGCCCTGACCCCAGCTACCCAGAGCCAGTGCATTACTTTGTAACATTGGCATGATCACAAAAGATCAAGTCTCGAAAGACCGATTAGTTTAGTAGCCTTGGAAACACTAGATACATTCATAAATCTTACATTACATCATAAACAGAAAAACTAATAACAAAGCCTTCATAGTCCACACTCATATCCTCTTCTGACTATCCCTGCGGGTCATTCATAAAATACTTCTTCACATTCTGGAAAATATTAAAACATTGAAAGGGGTGAGCTCAGATGCTCAGTAAGGATAACAATATTGCGGAAGCTTTCATAAATAAACATTAACATTTAAGGCAATGTATAACTAAAACAAAAGCCTTTTAAACTTGAACTTCAACATAATATGGCAAAAGTAAAATGAGATAATTCCATTTACTTCTTCACATGGATATTCTACTGGTCGAATAATCACATGCAATATCAATAACCACTTTCATAATGATGGAATGCATAATGCCAGACTATCATAACCACGTAGTCAAGGCCTCGTGCCAAGACCACAAATAAGATTTTGTCAAGGCCTCGTGCCAAGACACTATTTTGACTCATGAGACATGTCGATGCATCGAGGAGCTATAGCGGGCTCCACCCGTCACTTATTAAGTCCAATGCATTCCTCATATGAATAGGTTTAAACATATCATAAACCATAACATAATCGTATCACATAAAACTTGCATAAAGGAAACATAACAGTTCCACATTTCAATCACAAGATATATATACAACACATTGATATAATAAAAATTCTTTCAAAACCATTTTCAATACCAAAATAAAAGAAAGTTAAAACTTTGTATTTATTTTTCATTAAAAAAATGATGGCTTGTAGAGGAAGCCGAAACTCAAATAATGGTCACGGCGGTGGAGAATTCGTTGTCGCCGCATAAGTACGGAAAGAAAAACATTCCCTTTTTGTCGTTTAGTAAAACGCTTCGTATAAAAAAGATTCCTTTTGAATAAACGTAAAAGTCAAAGGGGTTTATACACCGTATAAAAGAAAGTTGTGTATAAAACCAAATATGACTCAATGAAAGGAGATTGAGACGAAGTCCTTAAAAAGATCATTTTTAAAATAAAATAGATCTATTATGTGTATTTACTATAGTTACACATAAAGAAAGTAAAAATACAAAATAATACATAATAATATCATGACATAATTGGAAAGTGTGAGATTAACCCAAAGAATGGAAGTTGGGTTAAGAAGTTCCCTTACCTTGTGTCCGACTTGACTCAACCGTTCTTTAACCTCCTGAATAATAAACTAGAGTTAATATCTACCTTATTAAGAACCATTTTCAATTTCATTATCCTTTTTATATCACTTATTACAATGTTATGAATATTATGTAATTATTCAAGTTAATAACGATCGTTTTGTCGATCTTTGGTAACTTGAGTCAACAATAATCTTCTTATAATTATAAGTTGTTCATGTGGTAGAATATCCATTATATCCAGAATTATATTCATGATTTAGATGTCATATATATCTTATATATCCAGTATATACATTCATTTATAATATTACGTAACATTTAGAGGTAAGAAATGAAATGCACTGTTCATGGAGACGGTAAGCCGTACGTACGCATGAACGCTACTTTCATTTCAATTTCATATTTAATGGAACTAAATCATAATGATATAAATGTATAATATAATTCCAGTATAATATAGTGTATAATACCATTTACTCCATCCTTTATACATCCCACATATGGCATTAACGATTCAAATCACTTTGAGGGGGCGGTAGTCCGCACTTCCTAAAATGAAATTATCGCGTTTTACCCATAATGGAAATCATAAAATATGCCATAAATGAGAAATACAGAAGCGTAAGTAAAACATAAACATATTATATATCATATATAAAAATAGTGACATCTTAATGACCACCTTTGAAGGTGTTATATGAGTGTTGAACAATCATCATTTCGTGAGGCAGAAATTCGCCATCCACAGAAACCGTATGTTCTTTAACCATTAGATGTAGGTGTGTGTAAGTGTAGCTCTAATACTTATTATAAAAACATCCTAGTATATCTAGGATACTGGTGTTGTTACAAAAGAAATGAATAAAAAGATTTTAGGGGGTTGGAGAAGAGAAATAAAACAAAACAACATTAGAGAAGACATTACCACAAAATCGGGTAAGTCTTTTTGATTTGAGCCAAAGGCTTCCTTGGGAAGAGTTCTTCCCAAAGTAAGGCTTCTAGGAGTAAGAGGGGGAAGTTGGGAGAGTATTTGGGCAGAGTTTGGCCGAGCCAAATGGCTTGAAAGTGTAAATGAGGTGGGAGAGGTGGGGGCCTTTTATAAGTGGAGAGGAGGGGCACTTTTGGAAAGATTGAAATGTTATATTATTTCACAATGCTTTTCGGATTCTAAAGGTCCCACACTTATATAATTCAAGGCTAAGGTGATAAGGTTTCTAAATCTCCTCATCCAATAGCCTTTGGACAAGTGTATGCCTTGTATTTTGCATTATCTTCTCATTTTATTGAAATCGTTAAATAATGAGGTCATCGCTGCATCATAATGATGTCCTAAATAATTTAATTTATTTAATGTCTAAAAATTATAAAAAAAATAATATGATTTAGGAAATCCTTTTATCTTTCTAATGAATATTTATAGTCAAAATTTGGACTTGTGTAACACCACTTAAAAACTGTTTTAGTAAAATAACTCATGTTTGTGTCAATTTAATTTTAACATTAAATAAATATATATTAATGTCATTTTCCAACTAAAGTTGCTCCATGTGGTCCCCAAGTTGACCCATGGGTTGTCTTGGTCGGCCATGACTCATCCAATAGGATTAGGACAAGTGTCATGCTCATCTCATATTATTAAAACATTATTTATACCTTAAACTACACTAATTACCTCTAATCGCGATTAAGAACTTAAAAGTTACTATTCACCAAAAAATTATTTTAATCTCATTGAACCACATTTTACTTCTTAATGACAACCATGTATGTCGGATTTTTGAAAATCAAATCACAGAAGTGGTAATATTTCATTTAAACAAAAAATCAGTTATTTAACTACCACTTAGTGGTTTCACTATTCATCAAAAATTGAAGTTTTTCAGAACAAGGCCAAAATTTCACCCTAAGCAATAATTGATATTCTGAATTCAAAAATGATGTATATTTTACAAAATTCCAAACATATAAGTTTCATTAATTAATTTTATAATTAATTCCCGTTGTTACGACAAATAGCGTGTTTTTAAGAAACAATTTATATCAAAAGATTGGCAATTGTTTATGTCCAATTTCAATGTTAAATTAATTCTAATGACCACCATTGGATAATATGGTAAAAATATATTCTAATTATACCTTAAAACCACTAAATAGTATAATTTATCACAATAAATTATTTTGATTAAAAAAGTTGTTTTAAAGTATTTTTCACTATTCATAAAAATTAGAAGTTCTCAGAAAAATACCAAAAATTCAACATAGGCTAATTTCGATATTCCGAATCCAAAAATGAAGTCCATTTTGAAATATAAAATTTCTATAATTTTAAAAAGTGGTTATTACTATTCATAATGGCTACTTTGATTAGTCGCGGTGTTTTAGAACTCGAAGTTGCGTACAATGCAAGCTATTTCATTATTGAATGAGAAGAGTACCGTGGAATCTCGGGGTGTTACATTCTCCCCTCCTTCAATAAATTTCATCCTCGCAATTTTAATTTTTTCTTTGAAAATAAAAGTTTGAAAAGAGAAAATACCTTTGAGGAAAACCCACATCGGAAATAAGGTTAATAAATATATAACATTAAAAGAAAGCAGGAAAAGTACAAAGGTCACCCGATATAGCCCATTCTAGGATTATATGAAAATATGGATATGGAGGAGAAACAAACCATCAAGGTCTGCTGGAGAGTTATAGAAAACATGATTAGGAGAAAGTTTAACCACAAGAAAATCACAAACTTGTGATTGGTAAAACGGTCATTGAATCCCCAGTTGGAAAAGTTAACCGACAACATTTTTGTTTTAAGTTACCTTTTATAATGTTGAGGAATTTATTTAGGAGATTTACTAAGAACGTAAGGGAATATACATACTTGTTATGTATAATTTCATTCGTTAATAAATGTTTACCACAAACCCAACTTTTACTCCAAATGGTAATGGAACTCAAAAATATTCTATTTATCCTAATTGTATAAGGTTCAAAATGTTAACACATACCATTTAGATTAGTAAATCTATTTTGTAATAACCAGGGACTTCCTGTAGGCTAGTGGTAGGAAATAAAGGCTTGTCGCACTATGGTTGTGGGTTCGATTCCTGCAGCTTTGTCTGACGTGACGGGTTATGCCCCACCCTGCAGGTTGTCCTTTTCCTAAAACTATAGTATTATAATATTCCAAAAATAATCTTCAGAAATTCTTTAACCTTAAACAATACTATCCATGGTTCAACTTAATCCATTCCAACCTTAATAGTTATCCAAAATACCTCCTTCCAGACTTTCTCTAAAAGGTCTCTAAATTCCAAAATCAATTGTAACATCAGATTCCCCAAACAAAGAAAAGTTTCTCTTACTGTCACATACTAAAAATATGATTACCTTAATCATATTAAAACCTTACTGAAATCAACAAGTACTGCAGTACAATCCATATATATATATCACATTATTCTTATAACCAGAATATAATCCTTGAGTCCAAAAGCACCAATACATTAATTATTCCGCTTCAACTGTAGTCACAACATAAGATTGGACTTGATCCCTTGGCCTTTTCTGAGGTAAGTTTCCCTGACGCTTAGGACATTCATTTGCATAATGCCCTGTTTCCCTACAATTGTAGCATTCAACTTTGACAGCCTCTTTCTTTCCCTTGCAATCACGAGCCTGGTGACCCTTTTCTCCACATTTATAACAAACTCCCATTCCTTTTAGGCAAGTACCAGGGTGATTCTTCCCACAATTATCACATAATGGAAAATCCTTCTTTCCCTTTTTCCCTTTATCTGTATCTTGTTCCACCGTTCTCTTCTTCTCTTGCTTTACTTTGTTGTCATAAGACTTAGAGAATTCCTTTTCTATCTTGATAGCACACGAGACAATATCTTCGTATGATGAGAAGGATTATGATACTAAAGCTCGATGGAGAAATTGTTTTAACCCATCAAAGAAACGATCAATCTTACTCCTTGGTTTACGTATATAATCGGCAGCATGCCTCGCTAACCTTGTAAAGTTAGCCTCATACTTTGCGACATTCTCATCCTCCTTCTGCCTCAAACTCAGAAATTGCCTTTCCATATCTTCTCGATGGTCACGAGGAAAATATTCTTCTAAAAAAAGAGCTTTGAACTCCCTCCATTCCATATTCGATACTTCATCATCTTCCTTTGTGTTTTGAATCAGCGACCACCACCGATCGGCATCTCCAGTGAGGCGGTAAACTTCCATGACAACCTTCTCCCTTTCGCTACTCCCCAAGGCATGGAATATTTTTTCTAAGGAGTTTATCCATTGCTCAGCTACTAACGGATTTGTACCCCCATTGAAGGTTAGTGGTTGTTGCCTCATGAAACGGTCTAGCATTGATCCTCCATGTTGCGGATCAGGGTGCTCCATACGAGTAAGGTTATTATTCATAACCTGAGTAAGTTGTCCCAGTATGGTGATTAGCTGATCGGCACCAGTTGCATCACCAGCCCCACTATAATTATCTTGAGAAGGAGGGCAATCCCTACGTGGAGTGCGTGCATTGATACGGTTTCAATTTCTTCCACTAGGAGCCATTTCTAAACAATTGCATAAACTAGATTAGTTTATGAAATAAAATACATAATTCCATATTTGTAAAATACTTTACATAAATTGACCTATTTATGGATATAATCCATAATCATAAAAAGAAATGTTTCCTTTGAGGAAGTATATACTCATAACCCTTCTTAGTGGTTTGTAAAGAAAATGAGAATTATCCTAAGCATATCCCCCGGGAGTGTCATAACCAAGAGTACAGCAAGGCCCATTGTCGTGCACCAGTTCCCGTTCGAGTCTAGCTCAAAGTGGTGTTTTCGGGTTTTACCCCTAGGTACATCTGTGCCAGAGCCGCCTCTACCTGCTCGTATCCAGACAAGGATGTATTGCTCGGAAAACTCACAAAATCTCTACAATAACAAAATTCTAGGAAGTTCTTCTATACTAATCCTCAAAGTCTATCTTTGGGTTATGTGCTCTAATCAGAGTTTATCTAAATCTAGCTTCCAAGGTTAGTACTAAACTGCCTCTGATACCAACTGTAACGCCCCGACCCCAGCTACCCAGAGCCGGTGCATTACTTCGTAACATTGGCATGATCACAAAAGATCAAGTCTCGAAAGACCGATTAGTTTAGTAGCCTTGGAAACACTAGATACATTCATAAATCTTACATTACATCATAAAGTGAAAAACTAATAACAAAGTCTTCATAGTCCACACTCATATCCTCTTCTGACTATCCCTGCAGGTCATTCATAAAATACTTCTTCACATCCTAGAAAATATTAAAACATTGAAAGGGGTGAGCTCAGATGCTCAGTAAGGATAACAATATTGCGGAAGCTTTCATAAATAAACATTAACATTTAAGGCAATGTATAACTAAAACAAAAGCCTTTTAAAATTGAACTTCAACATAATATGGAAAAAGTAAAATGAGATAATGCCATTTACTTCTTCACATGGATATTCTACTGGTCGAATAATCACATGCAATATCAATAACCACTTTCATAATGATGGAATGCATAATGCCAGACTATCATAACAACGTAGTCAAGGCCTCGTGCCAAGACCACAAATAAGATTTTGTCAAGGCCTCATGCCAAGACACTAGTTTGTCTCATGAGACCTGCCGATGCATCGAGGAGCTATAGCGGGCTCCACCCGTCACTTATTAAGTCCAATGCATTCCTCATATGAATAGGTTTAAACATATCATAAACCATAACATAATCGTATCACATAAAACATGCATAAAGGAAACATAACAGTTCCACATTTCAATCACAAGATATAAATACAACACATTGATATAATAAAAACGCTTTCAAAACCATTTTCAATACCAAAATAATAGAAAGTTAAAACTTTGTATTTATTTTTCATTAAAAAAATGATGGCTTGTAGAGGAAGCCGAAACTCAAATAATGGTCACGGCGGTGGAGTAGTCGTTGTCGCCGCATAAGTACAGAAAGAAAAACATTCCCTTTTTTTCGTTTAGTAAAATGCTTCGTATAAAAAAGATTCCTTTTGAATAAACTTAAAAGTCAAAGGGGTTTATACACCGTATAAAAGAAAGTTGTGTATAAAACCAAATATGACTCAATGAAAGGAGATTGAGACGAAGTCCTTAAAAAGATCATTTTTAAAATAAAATAGATCTATTATGTGTATTCACTATAGGTACACATAAAGAAAGTAAAAATACAAAATAATACATAATAATATCATGACATAATTGGAAAGTATGAGATTAACCCAAAGAATGGAAGTTGGGTTATGAAGTTCCCTTACCTTGTGTCCGACTTGACTCAACCGTTCTTTAACCTCCTGAATAATAAACTAGAGTTAATATCTAACTTATTAAGAACCATTTTCAATTTCATTATCCTTTTATATCACTTATTACAATGTTATGAATATTATGTAATTATTCAAGTTAATAACGATCGTTTTGTTGATCTTTGGTAACTTGAGTCAACAATAATCTTCTTATAATTACAAGTTGTTCATGTGGTAGAATATCCATTATATCCAGAATTATATTCATGATTTAGATGTCATATATATCTTATATATCTAGTATATACATTCATTTATAATATTGCGTAACATTTAGAGGTAAGAAATGAAATGCACCGTTCATGGAGACGGTAAGCCGTACGTACGCATGAACGCTACCTTCATTTCAATTTCATATTTAATGGAACTAAATCATAATGATATAAATGTATAATATAATTCCAGTATAATATAGTGTATAATACCATTTACGCCATCCTTTAGACATCCCACATATGGCATTAACGATTCAAATCACTTTGAGGGGGCGGTAGTCCGCACTTCCTAAAATGAAATTATCGCGTTTTTCCCATAATGGAAATCATAAAGTATGCCATAAATGAGAAATACAGAAGCATAAGTAAAACATAAACATATTATATATCATATATAAACATAGTGACATCTTAATGACCACCTTTGAAGGTGTTATATGAGTGTTGAACAATCATCGTTTCGTGAGGCAGAAATTCACCATCCACAGAAACCGTATGTTCTTTAACCATTAGATGTAGGTGTGTGTAAGTGTAGCTTGAATACTTCTTATAAAAACATACTAGTATATTGAGGATACTGGTGTTGTTACAAAAGAAATGAATAAAAAGAGTTTAGGGGGTTGGAGAAGAAAAATAAAACAAAACAACATTAGAGAAGACATTACATCAAAATCGGGTAACTCTTTTTGATTTGAGCCAAAGGCTTCCTTGGGAAGAGTTATTCCCAAAGTAAGGCTTCTAAGAGTAAGAGGGAGAAGTTGGGAGAGTATTTGGGAAGAGGTTGGCTGAGCCAAATGGCTTGAAAGTGTAAATGAGGTGGGAGAGGTGGGGGCCTTTTATAAGTGGAGAGGAGGGGCACTTTTGGAAAGATTGAAATGTTATATTATTTCACAATGCTTTTCAGATTCTAAAGGTCCCACACTTATATAATTAGAGGCTAAGGTGATAAGGTTTCGAAATATCTTCATCCAATAGGCTTTGGACAAGTGTAAGCCTTGGATTTTGCATTATCTTCTCATTTTATTTAAATCGTTAAATAATGAGGTCATCGCTGCATCATAATGATGTCATAAATAATTTAATTTATTTAATGTCTAAAAATTATAAAAAAAATACTATGATGTATAAAATCTTTTTAGATTTCTAATGAATATTTATAGTCAAAATATTGACTTGTGTAACCCCACTTAAAAACTGTTTTAGTAAAATAACTCATGTTTGTGTCAATTTAATTTTAACATTAAATAAATATATATTAATGTCATTTTCCAACTAAAGTTGCTCCATGGTGTCCCCAAGTTGACCCATGGGTTGTCTTGGTCGGCAATGACTCATCCAATAGGAGTAGGACAAGTGTCATGCTCATCTCATATTATTAAAACATTATTTGTACCTTAAACTACACTAATTACCTCTAATCGCGATTAAGAACTTAAAAGTTACTATTCACCAAAAAATTATTTTAATCTCATTGAACCACATTTTACTTCTTAATGACAACCATGTATGTCGGATTTTTGAAAATCAAATCACAGAAGTGATAATATTTCATTTAAACAAAAAATCAGTTATTTAACTACCACTTAGTGGTTTCACTATTCATCAAAAATTGATGTTTTTCAGAACAAGGCCAAAATTTCACCCTAAGCTATAATTGATATTCTGAATTCAAAAATGATGTCTATTTTACAAAATTCCAAACATATAAGTTGCATTAATTAATTTTATAATTAATTCCCGCTGTTACGACAAATAGCGTGTTTTTAAGAAACAATTTATATCAAAAGATTGGCAATTGTTTATGTCCAATTTCAATGTTAAATTAATTCTAATGACCAACATTGGATAAAATGGTAAAAATATATTCTAATTATACCTTAAAACCACTAAATAGTATAATTTATCACAATAAATTATTTTGATTAAAAAAGTTGTTTTAATGTATTTTTCACTATTCATAAAAATTAGAAGTTCTCAGAAAAATACCAAAAATTCAACATAGGCTAATTTCGATATTCCGAATCCAAAAATGAAGTCCATTTTGAAATATAAAATTTCTATAATTTTAAAAAGTGGTTATTACTATTCATAACGGCTACTTTGATTAGTCGCGGTGTTTTAGAACTCGAAGTTGCGTACAATGCAAGCTATTGCATTATTGAATGAGAAACGTACCGTGGAAGCTCGGGGTGTTACAGTAAAACCCAAAAACCCCACTTTTATCTGAACTCAAACTATAACTAGTGCACGACAATGAGCCTTAATGCACTCTTGGTTATGACACTCTCGGGGGATATGCTTAGGATAATTCTCATTTTCTATACAAACCATTATGAAGAGTTTATGAGAATCAACATCCTGAAATAAAATATTTTTATGATTATGGATTATATCCATAAACTGTTCAATTTATATTAAGTGTTTGACAAGTTTGGATTTATGTATTGTGATTCATAAACTAATCTAGTGTGTTCCATTGTTTAGAAATGGAGCCTGGTGGAAGGAATGGAAACCATATCAATGCACACACTCTATGTAGGGACTTCCCTCCTGCTCAAGATAATTATAGTGGAGCTGGTGATGCAACTGGTACTGATCAGCTAATCACCATACTGGGGAAACTCACTCAGGTTATGAATAATAACCGTACCTGTATGAAGCACCCCAATCCACAACGTGGAGGATCAATGTTAGATTGCTTCATTAGGAAAAAACCACCAACATTCAATGTGATTACAATTCCATTGGTACTTGAGCAACGAAAAAGTTCTTTAGAGAAAATATTCCATGCCTTGGGGTGTAGCGAAAGAGAAAAAGTTATCATGGCAGTTTACCGCCTCACTAGAGATGATGACCGATGGTGGTAATTGATTCAAAACACAAAGGAAGATGATGAAGTATCAAATATGGAATGGAGGGAGTTCAATGAGATTTTCTTAGAAAAATACTTTCATCATGACCATCGAGCAGATATGGAAAGGAAGTTTCTAATTCTGAGACAAAAGGAGGATGAGAATGTTGCAAAGTATGAGGCTAACTTTACAAGGTTAGCAAGGCATGCAGCAGATTATATACATAACCCAAGGAGAAAGATTGATCATTTCATTGATGGGTTAAAACCATTTCTCTATCGATTATTAATCTCACAATCCTTCTCGTCGTATGAAGATATTGTCTGATTTGCTAACAAGACAGAAAAGGAATTCTCTATGTCTTATGACTTTAAAGAAAAGCAAGAGAATAAGAGATCTGCCGATCACACTGGGAATGTAAATATGGGGAAGAAGGGAAAAGTTGACTATCCATTCTGAAGTAAATGTGGGAAGAAACACCATGGAACTTTCTTGAAGGGAATGAGAGTCTATTATAAGTGCCATGAAAAAGGCAACCAAGCTCGTGGTTACATGGGGAAGAAAAAAGCTACCGATGTTCAATTATACAATTGAAGGGAGATGGGAAATTATGAAAATAAATGTCCTAAGCATCAGGGAATCTTACATTAGAAAAGGCCAAGGGATCAAGACTAAGAATATGATATCAATATTGCTGAGGTAAAATCCTTGAAACACATGGTGGAAGGTAATTTAATAGTTTCCTCAAGTTTAGAAAAAAAAAATTTGATTCTGGATCATTGCATTGTTTCATATATTCCCATTTTTCTAAGAAAATTAGATATTTCTAATTTTATTAAAAAATGGAATTGTTAGTCAAAACTTTTAAGGGAAGTATCATTTCTACATTGTTCTGTGAATCAGTTCCCATTAGAGCATATAAATTTTCTTTATCTACTGATCAAATCGGCATACTTATGATTGAGTTTTATATAATCCTTAGTATGGATTAGATTTCAGACCATGATGTGAAGAATTATTGTAAGAAGAAGGAGTTTACAATTTTTGATGATGATGATAAGGAACAATTTATCTTTAGAGCAGAATCGTCACCACCTAGTTTTTATCTAGATCCACCTCCAGTAGCTCAACTAAATTCAATTATTAGGGAGGAAGAGAATGAAATGATTGTGGGTGAGTAAAGGAATGTTCAAATAGGGGATGTACCTATTATGAGAGAATATGTTGATGTGTTTCTAGAATATTTTCCTGGACATCCTCTAGAATGAGAAATTGAGTTTTCCCTTGATTTAATTCCTGCTTCAAGGCCTATATCGAAGACCCCTTATAGAATGCCCATTGTGGAATTAGTTGAACTAAAGAAACAACTAGAAGAATTGAGTAATAATGGATTTATTCACCCTAGTGTTTCTCCATGGGGAGCCCCTATAATTTTTGTTAAGAAGAAAGATGGATCTATGAGGTTATGTATCGACTACAGGGAGATCAATGCTATAACAATAAAGAACAAGTATCCCCTACATTGCATTGATGATTTATTTGACCAACTGCATGGAGCTCAATAATTTTCAAAGATTTTCCTTTGATCTGGATAACATCAGTTGTGTGTGAAGAAGGAAGACATTCTGAAAACAATATTTCGAACCAGGTACGGACCTTACGAGTTTATAGTAATGCCTTTTGGGCGGACTAATGCACCCTCTTTTTTCATGGATCTAATGAACATGTTTTTCAAGGAATATCTTGATGAATTTGTAGTGTTATTTATTGATGATATCTTGGTATACTTCAATATCTATAATGATCATGAAAATCACATTCACATTATTATAAAGACTCTTAGAAGACATGAATTATATTGGATGTTTAGAAAGTGTGAATTATGGATTCAGGAGATCTGTTTTCATGGCCATATTGCCTCTAAGGATGGAATCTCTATTGATCCTTCTAATACCATGGTAATCCAAGAATGGCCAGAACCGATGATTATAACTGATGTACGTGATTTTATTAGTTTAGCAGGTTATTATTGACGTTTCATCCATAATTTTGCCCGGTTGGCTAACCCATTAACGAAGCTCACACGTAAAGGGGTTAAATTTGTTTGTACAAAAGAGTGTGAAGAATGTTTCGAAGAACTGAAGAGAATATTAGTCAATGCTCTTATATTGACTCTACCATTAAAGAATGATGGTTTTGTTCGTTATAGTGTTTCTTAAAAGAAGGGAATTGGTTGTGTCCTTATGCAGAATGATAGGGTTTTTTCTTATGCATCACGACAGCTAAAAATTCATGAGAAAAACTATCCTACTCATTATATTGAGTTAGCTACTGTAATCGTTTCTTTGAAGATATGGATACACTATCTATATGGTAAAAAATGTGAGATTTATACTGATCACAAGAGTTTGAAGTATATTTTCTCACAGAAAGAACTAAACCTGAGGAAAAGGAGTTGGATTGAACTACTCAAGGATTATGATTGCACTATACACTACAACCTGGTGAAGGAAAATAAGTTGGAAGATTCTTTGAGTAGAAAGGATCGTGGAGTTTTGAATAAAATGATAGTTGAAGGGGATCCAATTTTCATGGATCACGTAATGTTGGATATGGGAATAACCATAGAAGGTGAAACATTGATAATTTTTTAAATTAATTCCAAACCATCTTTAATAGAAAATATTAAGAGTTCTCAGACCAATGATGAAGAATTTAAAAAGATGATTAAAGGTGTGAATGATGGGAGATTGAGTGACTTTGTTATGAAGATGAAAATTTTAAATTTGGGAAGAGACTTTGTGTTCCCGATATACTGAATTTCGAAAGGTAATTGTGAGAAGATGATCATTGTTCCAATTTCTCTATATACCCTAGGAGCACCCAACTGTATAGTGATTTGAAGGAAAATTTTTGGTGGGACAACATGAAGAGGGAGATTGCTTATTTTTTGTCATGATGTATGGTTTGTCAACAAGTTAATGATGGAAGGAAACAGCCTGGAGGAGTCATGCAACCTTTTCTATACCTAAGTCGAAATGGGGTAATATCACGATGAACTTTGTCATGGGACTACCAAAGACTCCTAGAAGGAACGATGCAATATGGGTCTTTGTTGATCATCTTACCAAGTCAAAACATTTTATTTCTATAAGAGAAGATCTACCACTTGAATGTCTAGAAATACTATATATTAATGAGGTTGTGGGACTTCATGGAGTACCCCTATCGATTGTTTCTGATCGTGATCCTGTTTTACTTCAAGATTTTCGAAAATTATTCAGAATTCCCTTGATTCTAAACTTCGTTTCAGCACTTCTTACTACCCCCAAACTAATGGACAATCAGAACAGACTATTCAAACCTGAGAAGACATGTTGAGATCTTGATCACTTGACATTCATGGTATGTGGGATCAATATATACCTCTGGTGGAATTTTCATATAACAATAGGTTCCATTCAAGTATTTGGATGTCTCCATATGAAGCGTTATATGGAAATAGATGTCGCACACCATCCTTTTAGGATGAAGTTGGTGAAAGAAAACTTGTAGGCACAAAACCCGTGGAGGAAACAATAAAATAGGTAAAGGTAACCCAAAACCACATCAAATCAGCTCAAAGTAGGCAGAAGTGCTATGCCAATAACCAAAGGAAGGATTTTAAATTTTAGGTACAAGATCATATTTTCTTGAAGGTATCTCCATGTAAGTGAGTTATACGTTTCGGTACTAAAGGTAAATTGAGTCCTAGGTACATCGGACCTTTCGAAATTATAGAACTAATTGGGGTTGTAGCTTACCGTTTGGCAATGCCTCCAAGTCTCTCCAATGTTCACAACGTGTTCCACGTATCACTGTTGAGAAAATACATGCCTGACCCAACACATGTACTCACTTATGAGGAAGTATAACTATAACCCGATCTGTCTTATTGCGAAGAGCCCGCGAAGATTCTTGATACAAGAGAGAATGTGCTAAGAAACCGGACGACTTTTCTGGTAAAAGTTCTATGGAGAAACTATATGATGTAAGAGGCGACGTGGAAACCCGTGGAACTTATGATGAAGAACCACCCGATTCTTTTTATGCAGTAATTTTCTAGAAATTTCGATGAAAAAATTATTTGAAGGAGGGGATAATTTAACACCCCAAGCTTCCATGGTACCATTCTCTTTAAAAAATATAGCAGCATTTGTTGTACGCAACTTCGAGTTCTAACACACACCACAACCAATCAAACTAGCTGTTATGAATAGTAATTCCCAATTTTTAAAATTTTATACATTATATATTTCAAAATGGACTTCATTTTTGGATTCAGAATATCGAAATTAGCCTAGGGTGAAATTTTGGTGTTTTTCTGAAAACATTAAATTTTTTATGAATAGTGAAAAACACTGTTTAATAGTTTAAAACCGATTTTTTTAAATAAATATTTATTCTATTTATATTTATTTTAGGTAAAAATAGATGCATAATACCTATATAATTTCAATGTAATTCATTGGAGTCAGTTCATAATAATTTTACTTATATAAAAATTTTATTGAACTTTTCACCGTCTTTTACCCATCTTCTAGGAGAATTTGAAAATTCACATAAAACATAATTTTACTACTTCTGTGAATGGGATTTCAAAAATCCAAGAAACATGGCTTATATCAAGGATTAAAATGTGGTTTAATAAGATAAAAATAATTTTTGGTGAATAGTAACTTTTTACTTTTATTTACCACGGTTAAATGTAAATAGGGTAATTAAGGGTAAAAATGATATTATTATTACCCTAAAACATGTCTTAATTATATTGGATAAGTATAATTCGACCAGAAACAAACTTATGAATAAAATATTAACCTCTTTGGTCCACTTGGATTAGATTAGGATATTTATTATTATTTCATTCAAAGAAGTGTTAAAAGAGTTAAAATCCATGTTTAATAACTCAAACATTTTTAATATAGGGTTATACATAAGATAAATCCTATTATAAAAATTAATTAGGAATATAAAAAAATTCCTACATAATGGTTTTTTATTTATAATTTTTAGACATTATATAATTTAATTTAATTATGACACAATGATGATGTAGCAATTACCTTATTAGTGAAATATTAAAATAATTGATATTATAAATACCAAAATAAATATAATTTGAGACTATTAATGAATTCCATGAATTTAATAGGTTACTATGACATGTTTGGGTTGATTAAATGAATTATTTTTGATGTAATAATGTTGTTATAAATTTAGAAAAAATAGAATACCCAATAGTGTCAAAATTGGAAAAAAAGAGTTTTAAAAAAAATATTATATTATTAATTGATATTCAATTACTAAAAATCTATTGATCGGGCAAGAGAATTATATAATGATATGTGTATCATTAATGGACCACTTGGGGGTCTCTTGGAAGTATATAGTAAGTTTATTACCTATATAATATAAAAATACTAAAAGACATGGTAAATGTCAAACTATTTAACTAAGAGTTAAATCTAAAAGATAAGGTTAATATAGTGACCCAAACCTGTATAAAACCTATTGTTTGGGTGTTTTTCGACCCATACCCACCTTAACCTTTAACTAATACACTTTGGAGCCATTAGAAACCGAATATGAATTTATTATAAAATAATATTTCTAGCTTTTCCTAAGGTGCCCCTCACCCCTCTTATAAAATGGCACTCCCCCTTCTCTCTAATTCACACCATAAAAGCCTTTTGGCTCGGCGAAACCCTACCCAAATATTCTCTCTACTTCCCTCAATTCAACCTAGAGGCCTTAGTTTGATCAGAAATCCAACCTAAGGATCCCTTTTGATCAAATCAAAAGGAAGAACTCGAAGAAGAGGTAATGTTTTCACCACCCTCTTTCAAGTTCCTTTCTTCATCCACTTCTTATTTATTTGTTATTTCCATTCTATAATAATAACATTAGTATCATATATATACTGTGATGTTATAATAAATAGGGTACAACAATATTCAATATTCTATCCATCCTTTTAATGAAATGTCACCATACGTGTGTACGTACAGCTTACCATCTCCACGTCGTGGTGTAATTGTTATTCAATACATAATTATTTGGATGGATATAATAATGAAGTGTAATTCATGTTAATAATAAAAATAACATGATAACCATTCTTTATATATGATACACCATCCAATTATATATTATTTTAATATCAAAAGAATGATATCGTCGCTCGTGTGTACGTACGGATTACTGTCTCCACGTACGCGATGAGATTAAATCCCCATCGTATTTATTCAAGACTAATTCTCATTAGATGATTAAAAGTAATGTTTAAAGACCTTATATCATTCTAGATATGAAAAATATACAACATATCCATAACAAACACGACTTATGTAATAAAACATATAAAATTAAATGAGTAAGTGAACACCCAAAACGATGATAATACTAAAATATTATTAACAAATAAATATTAAAAAGATCATATAGGTTATCATATTTATGTATATGATTCTTGTATAATTTAATAACAATGATTTAACTATTATATAGGTGGTTAACCTACCCTCGACCAAGGAAAAGTACAATGTAAGGGGTTTTCATCTCATTCCTTATTCCCGTGAGATTCATGCCATATTGTCACTATTACTTTTTTTGTGGTGTATGTACTGCCCATAATTGTATTCATTGTGTAATACACTTTAATTTATGTATATTTACATATTAATTGTATGATACCTCTTTAATAGGGTGTATGTTTCGTAAGTTACCAAATTGGTAAGGGTTAATCCCTCAATCTCATTATTATCAGAGATTGATTATGTGTAAGTATTTATTGGGACATTTTTGTCATCCATGTCCATTTTTCATAAAAATGATTTCAAAATGAATATTTTAAGAATTTGTTAAAGGTACTCTTTATCAAGATCAGAATTTTTAATGTTTTAAAGATTTATCTTTCTAAATATATTTAATTAATGTCCATGTTTTCAAAATGATTTTAAGGATTTATTTATATGGACATGAATGTTTTAAAATTATAATTATTTTCAAAAGTTTCTAAGTGGTATGGGACACTTTGATTCAAAATTATCTTTTAAATAAATTCCTTAATAATTGTGTGACTTTTACATAATTTTACAAACAGGATATTTATCTCAAAAAAATTTACTCATCATTTTCAACTATGTCAGCATTCATCAATGGATATTATTTTTTATTGAGGTTTATTTATTATGAAAGAAAACTTCCATATAATATTGAAGGTTTTGTGATATGTTTTACTATGGATGTGTTATTTTTATACCATTCATGTTTTATGGATAAAGTATTTTCATTTCTTATGCTAGTTTTAATACGATTGTTTATGTTATGTTTAAACCTTTTCATATGAGAAATGCATTGGACTTCGTAAGTGACGGGTGCAGCCCGCTATAGCTCCTTGATGCATCAATAGGTCTCATAAGACAAACTAGTGTCTTTGCACAAGGCGTTGACAAAATATTATTTGTAGACATGGGACAAGGCCTTGACTATGTGGTTATGATAGCCTTGAATTATGCATTCCATCATTATGAAAGTGGTTATTGATATTGCATGTGATTATTCGACTTATAGAATATCCATGTGAATAAGTAAATGGAATTATTTCATTTTATTTCTGCCATATTATGTTGAAGTTGAAGTTTAAAAGGATTTTTTTTAGTTATACATTGACTTAAACATTTATTCTTATTTATGAAAGTTTCTGCTATATTGTTATCCTTACTAGGAATTTGTTCTCACCCCTTTCTATGTTTTATTTTTCCCATAATGTAAAGAAGTATTTTATGAATGACCTTCAGGGATACTATAAGGGGATATGAGTGTAGAAAAAAGTTTTTGTTATAGTTTTCCATTTTATGATGTAATGTAATCCTTATGAATGTATCTAGTGCTTCCAAGGCTACTAAACTAATTGGTCATTCGAGACTTATTCTTTTATGATCATTCCAATGTTATGTAATAATGCACCAACTCTGGATAACTGGGTTCAGGGTGTTACAACCCAGGTTTCCCTCTTCTACTCAAACAAGTTAAACAAGAAAAGAAATATAATTTTCACATTAAAATATCACTTAAACATCACACATTCCCCAAACATCCCACATAAACATTACAAAAGTCACCAAATCCACTATTTGATTCAAATTCATTTTGAAATCAAACTCACACCAAAATAGCCCATAACACTTTTCACATTTCTTTAACACTTCAAAAAATAATTTAAAATATTTTATAAAACCATTTCAATATATTCCAACTTGTATAAAATCCCACACATATATCACAAAATACCCTTCTCACCTTCAAAATTCATTTTATCATTAATATCACAGGAAACATTCCACAACCATGTTTCACACCCACATCACAATTGAGTAAAATATTTAAGAAATTTATATGACATTCAAATAATTTTTGACATCTTAAATCACCACTTTACCTTTCATAGCCAATATTAAGTGAACCCACTCACCCAAATAGTACATATACACCATTTTTCAACTTTTTTAACCCACTAAAACATTTACAATTTTTATAATACAAACCCAAGAGGTATAATCATGGTTTGCACTCAAACCCCATTTCAAAACCCTCATTAAAGACCAAAATCATACCAATACCAATACAAAACATAATTATCTACCCTAAAAATATTTATTAAACCACCCCCAGGTGTTATAAAATAATACCTCAAATAATACCACAAAAGATAACAATGGAAAATAAACATTTTCATAAATCACTTTCAAGAAGTAGAACATGTTTTTACACCCTAAACCCATTCAAAAACCCCCATTAAAGGACCACATGACACTAAGTAATTAATAAAACATAAATTTAATACACTTTAAATAGATAAATTATCAATTTCATATCTCCTAAAACTACCACAAAAGATATCACATGTGTTACATTTGAAAAGTACACAACTTTAAACAGAAATGCAGCTACACAATTAAATACTTATCCAAATCCATCAAAAAAGGTTTTCACACAAACAGAAAGAAAAATAAAAACATGAAAAATAATTAAAAAAAACTAACTCATCAATAAATGGTTACACATGTAATGAACATCCTTTTGTGTTAAAACCCTCAAATCATAGTGTGAAACATCTTGCGCACCACTACAGCACCATAAGTAAGTGAAGAGCAACATAAAACCTCACGATTACACCAACAAGACAACCAATAAAACCCTAGGTTACATCCCTTACTTCATAACATGATTAACTTCATGATAGAGGAATGAAACTCTATGGAAGGGGAAGAAATCAAATAAAGAAACACTTAATTGAAGAAGTCCTTGAGTTTCCCCACCGAAAACCCCATAAAAGATGGCTTCCATTGAAACATGGGGAGCTTTGAGACCACCCATGGATACTAGGGTAGAATGGGGGAGAAATGGGGCAGATTAAATATATTTCTGGGAGACAAAATAGGAATTACAAAATGATAGTAATGAACTGTACATACTTGCATGGTTTTCCTGCAATGTTTGGAACTGTGCGGTCAAACTGTGCGGCCTATTCAGGCAACCCAAACGTTTTAGTTTTCCTCAAATTATAAGTGGGTGTAAGGGGGAAAGAAAGGGGTAAATATAGGACAAGTATAGGGGAGAAAATTCTCAAAATAAACCATCCTCTTAACCCAAGAACTCATCCAACTCAAGGGTACAATCCACCTTAACAACTTACCATATACGTGGTGTACTAGGTGCGTCACTAATACAACTCCAAAACACCACAACCTAATACCAAAAATTTTCTAAAACAAGATTTCAAGTAACATAAAATACCCCCTACACCATGTTCATAGCTCAATAACACAAAATACACCAAAAATTCAATCCTAGAACACCTGGAAATGAAGAGAAATCTATGAATCAAATGGAGATTTGAACCAAAGCATGGAATTGAAAATCCAGGTGTGACATAAAAAATGTTTCTAAACAACAAAAAATAAAATTATTACATTATCTATATTTAAATTTTTTTATGTTAATGGAATAACTCTTTTCAATCTATTTTCCATCTAATCGAAGTAATAACATTGAACATGTGTACGTGTTGTCTACCACCTCCAAGAAGCGATGTGTTTAATTTTACTTCAACAACTAAGATGGATGGTTATAAAAATGGAATTAATAAATATGTAATATTTTTTATTCCTTTATTTTAATTTTATACAAATAATAATTCACATTCCTTATAAACCTTTCTGTTTATTTGAAATTGATAACGTTTCCCAGGCATTTGTTTTAAATACAACCTCGACAAAGCGATGTGTTATTTACATTTACACATATCATGGTTTGTAATTGTTATATAAATAATAAATAATTATAACATAATTTTGATTCAATATAGTTAAAATATTATATAAATTTTTTATTTTTCATTCAATAGTAAATCGAAACATTTGTCATGTGTGTGTGAGGACTACCACCTACATGATATGATGTAATTTTTTATCCATGTACAAATTCAATGGATTGTTTTAAAAATGTTTTTAATGTATATAACTAATAACTTTATCACTATTAAGATATTATAGATGATGGAATCTTGATCCATTTAATAATAGTCAATATACTAATGTTATTTTCCACTTATGAACAAAATGTCCTCAAAATATCCGACATAAAATTAACCATTTTAGTAACTAAATAAAACATGGTAAAAATAGAATGAAGGAAACAAAGATAATGGAATGAAAATGAAAATGTTTCTTCATAAATTTGAGAACTAATATATTTTTCTTACTCAGGAGATTATATATATAAATTAAATGAGTTGGGAATCAAGGTAAGGGAATTTCTTAAAAAAATATCATTTAAAATTTTTTGTTCCATATTTTTCACTTTATTATTGAGATTATGGTAAGGTTTTAGTGATTTCCTTAATTATGATTAAAGTGTTGATAATGCTCATCATATAAATTTTTTTAAATTCATTAAAAATGATTAATAATTACTCAATTCAACTTTTTTCTATATGGGTTTGTTATAACTTTTTACAAAAGTAAAAAATGGATTTTTAAACATGTATGGATCAACCTCAATTTCACAAAATAATATAAATTAGTAATTTTCAATATTCCTATAAAATTTGATATTATTTTTTAGATAATAATTTTTCACCTATCTTGTATGAATTTTTAACTTTAAAAAAAATTCTAGGGAAATACAAATTTCTTCTTAATTTTATAAGACAACTAATATTGTAATTTATTATGAAATTAAATGAAAAAATGATGATTATTAAAGTTAAAGTGAAATATATGTGTTCTTAATTAATTCTATGGTAATTTTATAGTTTATATAATGTATGGGTGATCTTGGAATATATCTCATGATGGGTGAACCCATTATATCTCACCAATGCTCTGGGTAATGTGATGGGGTTTACCGATGCAAGGTTACCCCCAAGAGATATAGGACTTGTTTGGTTATATGATTCTATTATAAGTGTTATTTCTGGTGTTAATATAAATATAATTTCTAAGGTACCGATATGGTATTATTGAATTTTTTATAAACAACATATTTTTATTTTGAAGGGAAATCCAATGAGATTTTTTTTTGGAAAATTTAAGACTCTTTTTAAAAAAATGTGAAAGGTTTTTTTTGTTCAAAAAAAGGTATTCATGAGATTTAATTCTTTCTAAGAAACACTTATGATTATTTTATTTTATTTTATTATTTCATATGTAATTATTAATTAATAACGTTCATAATTTTTTTATGGAATAGTAAATGGTTATTTAGGCTCAAATATTTATTATGAAAATGAAACATTTCTTACGGATTTTTTATGTTTACAAGTGGAATGACAAGATTCTTTTTTTAATGTACCTTACTGAGAATTATTTTGTTCACAACACAATTTCAAATTCGTTTCAAAAGTCTTAATGATGATTAATAATATTATTAACATCAAATTTCTAGTTATGTGAGTTAGTTTGAATGAAAAATGTTTATCTTTATCTGGAACATGTTTTGTGGGAAAATGGAAACCTTGTGGAAATTTATACTTTTTAATGTAAAATATTTTTTGATTATATATAACTATATAACTAATGTTACTTTGTGATATATTTGATGATATATATTCCATATATCATTTAAAATATAAGAAGGGGATGTTTAAGTTGTCATATTTGGTATCAAAAGAAATGGTTTAGATAACTTTTGAGGTTATATTAAAGTTAATAGATAATATTAAGATATTTTAATTTATGTTTATTTTTTCATAAGATATATTATTAGGATTTTAATGTTTCTTTATCTAATATATGTTTGTTAAAAATGGTATGATATAGAGAAAACATGGTTGCATATTTAGAAAGGCTGGAGGAGGATAATATCATTCTAAACCTACAACCTTGAATAGTTCGAATTAGAACAGAGTAGTTTATATCAATAGTAATAAAGTTAGTTAATTTTATTAATAGAGTTACAACATCAATGTAGGTACCAATGTAATTGATCCACCATATTTTCTATAGAAGAGTATATTTATGGTAGAGAATTTCATTAAACACCACCCTATTTCTTTTAGTGAGTATATTGACTAGTGAATATTGAAGGATAGGTTAATTACTTACATATGTGATTTTTAGTTTTAGGATATTTAGAACATAATAATTCAACTCTTTATATTTAAAATTTGGAAATTTAATATGAACAATAGAGATATTTTAATATGAACACTAAGTAAAAGGGAGAAATTATACCATGGAATAGACTATATTTAAATATCTCTTCCATGAAATGTATTTTTTAAATGTTATTTGACATTTAATTAAATATAAATTCTTATAGATTATAAAATAAAAGGTATATGTTTCCACATAGGAAGACAATTTTACAGTATTGGATTTGAATGCATCAGATTTCTCATTGGACAATGATAATAAAATTGATTCATTTTACTCCGTATTAAAACCAGGTTTCTAAAGGGCTCTAGTTACTCGTGAGTATAATGTGGGAATTTTATGGTGTGATGAGAACTTAGTGATGGTTTTTTTTTAATTTTTTAAAGATAAGGATGAGAAGTGATATTGGTGGGATGAAATAGGAAATCATTCATCAAATAAACATTAATGTAAGAAAATTAATTTGTATTATTGTGATAAGTGGGATAAGAATCATTATATGGAATGTATTTTGAGATTTGTGAAGTGTTACCAGTGTGAAAATCTAATAAACATGGTTGAAAACTAAAAATAAGATAGATATGGTAATGTTTAGAATGAAAATGAATATAATGCAGTGAAATGATATAATTATAATGATACAAGATATTATGTTAATTTGTGTTCATATAAATGTATGACGGAAAGTGATCACTAAAACCCTAAAAATTGTGTGGAAAATTAATTTTCTATTCATATTCATAAAATTAATTAATTAAAAATAAATTACTTATTTACTCTACGTATTCCAATATCTTGTTCGATTCGGTATTTACACATTTTTTTTATTTTTGTAAAATTTTCTAGCAAAATAAAAATATCATCTCAAGAAATGAAGATAATACTTTTGGTAAAAACTTTTTGTGGAAGTATTAAATAAATATAGATTAATGGAAACCATTTTATCATCACATGTGGAATGTTTTTTCATAAACATATTGTTTAATTTTCCTTAAGGGAGTTTTATTTAATTTTAGAGGAAGTAAAAGTTCTTTAGGCATCTATGTGGTTGTAGGGGATACTTCTAATCATCATGAGCAAGGTGTTTCTGTGAATTTAGACACTAAAAGGAAGAATTATGGTCAGCTCGAGAGGCCAAAGACAATGACTAAGGAGAACATGGATTATGTACTTTATGATGATTGTATAATCTTGGGGGCTTTGATATTTTGTGCTGATGAGTTGAAAGGGTGGGTTGATAATGATGGAGGTGTGATGATCACAGTTTCTACTGGTAATCGTATTCAAGAATTAGAGCATGAGGATGTAGAGGAGGGTACTCCAATGAATGAAGGTGTCAGTATGAATCTTGATTTCACTTATTATGATGCTGAAACTAGAGAAGGTTTCATAAATAAGGGGATACATGATGGTCATGAATTTGTGGTACACCAACACTGTTTAGCCATGATTGATACAAATAGTCAATTTCAGTAGGAACGAGGGGTGAATGAAGGTTATTAAGAGGTGTATATCACTAGAAAATGGGGGGATATCTCTGAAAATGACAAGTAAAATGATAATGGCATTTTTAGGCCTTCCTATTATGACATTTTTCAGGGTGGGAATAAAAAGGTGTTTGGGAATGAGGAAGTCATTACTACCCCACCATGAAGAAGGTCAAGGAAATACTACTCTTATCTGCTAAAGACAGTGTCCACCAGGTAACTATCAGAAAATAAGTTGAGGCATTATCTGGTTTGAAATGGTGTATGGAATCATATAATGATTTAATATC
This sequence comes from Viscum album, assembly GCA_963277665.1. NCBI lineage: Eukaryota > Viridiplantae > Streptophyta > Magnoliopsida > Santalales > Viscaceae > Viscum > Viscum album. The sequence continues at coordinate 1,293,998,844 of OY728131.1, forward strand.
TTAGGAGAGGTTGAATCATAGAAGGGTGTATGGAAAGGTTTTGAAGCAATATGAAATCTCATAGTGGGAATCGAATATTGTGGAGGAAGCAATTTATCATGGATGTGGTGATGGGTATGATTTTTCTTATCGTTAGTTATCATTTACGCCTTGTGGTGCTTGTTTTTTGGACTTTTAATTTATTTAATAAAGGGTTAGAGGTTTGCCTTTGACTGCTATTTTTTTTCCTAAAAGACGATTTTTCAAAGAAACACCTCTTTAAACATGTGGAACACTTGAATTGTAAACCCCATTAATGTAAGAAATTTAAATAAATAAAAAATATCATGAAAAAACATGAAATATTTATAAAAAATGTAAAAGTCTCTATATATTCACTATATGAAATAATAAAGGTGCATAACCTCAAGAATTGTCTCAATGAAAGGAAATTGAGACGAAATCCCTTACCTTGAGTCTAATTAATCATGTATGTCCTTTCTATTCATGAATAATAAACATATATTAATTATTTAATTTATTGGGAAACATATACAATTTTATTATTCCTTTGATATCACTTATTACCATTTTATGTCAAATAATTAATTATTTTAAGTTCATGTTGGACATTTTGATGATATTCATTACTTGTGTCTAAAATGAATTAGGTATGATGTATATAGTCTAAGTGATCATCATTCCATAATAAAAAGAATAAAATTAATAAAATAATAATCTATTATACAAATAAATTATACTTTTAAATCCATCCACTAGATATTTATATAAAAAAGTAACTATATTACAATCATAAAGATTGTAAGTTCTACATACGTGTAAGTAACATTTCCATTTCTAAAAAACTTTATATAAAGAAGGTAAGTATTATTTTATCTTTAATAAATTATCATAATATCACTAATATAATATAAATAATTAAAAATTACATATATATATATATATCATATGGTTTGGAGATGAAAACTTAAGCACATCGCTTCCTGGAGGTCATAATTCTCTCCTACGCATTTACGATGTTATCATTTTTATGTGCATTGAAAGGTAACATCTTAAATGATATATTATTATTTAATAATGATAAATACTTAATTAATAACATATATAAATTTATATTCCATCATTGTAACAAGTCTTGATAGTTGATGATGTAAAATGAATTATATTTGTTCGTGAGGTGGTAGTCCATCTTATACATGAATGATTAATTATATTCCCTTTTGATAGAAGTGGATATAGATATTGGTTATTATGTTAACATAATAAAATATAAATATAATGAAGACAGTAGAGATAACTTTCATCATGATTGAATAATTTTTTATGAAATTGTACAAATAAAAAATATAGAAGTACATTATTGAAAATGTTACAATTTGTTTAGAAAATCTCATTTTTTTAACACCTTAAGACAACTAAGCATGGTGTTTTACCTAAACTAAGAGTTAAATAATTCAGAAAGGGATTATACTGAAATATTTGGGAAAATATATTTTTAACCAATTAGTTTTTTATGTGTGAATATAAAGGAATAAGTGGTTCACTTTTAAAAGAGAGTGGTGGGGAAATCTTAGAATTTCTCAAAATAATAAATCAATATAAATTATTTTTTTATTCCAAATGGTAAAAAACGGGGTTATTTGACATATTGGATTATTATCAGTTGAAATAAACCCAAAAAATAAAATTTAGACATGCTTTTACTATATTTTAATCCTTGTCTTTTTTTAACCTTTATTTAAACTCTTAAACTCTTACCATGTCAACATGTGTTTTTTCTCTTTAATGGTTAATATAGTTACTATAAAACACCAAATAGACTATGAATTAATCAAGTATAAAATTTACCCCTTTATTCAAGTAATTTGATAAACCATATAGTTTTAAAATTTTATATCATTTAATAAAATAGTATTTATTTTAAAAAATCAATAATGACCATTTTGAAAATATTCATCATTTTTTATTTTATGGAAAAAATAAGATAAGTTAGAAAAATTAATTCTAAAACACTTCTATGATATCATATTTATCTTTGAAATTCTTTCATGACATTAATTATTTCAAATTATATTTATTTTATTAATTTTATTACCATTTATTTGATATTTATGTTAAATTATTAATTATTACGTCAACATTGTGTCATCATTTAAGGTAATTAATTTTTAACTTAAATTTATAAATAAATAAACATGATTTAGAAAAATATTTTCTCTTTAAAATGAATATTTATAGACAAATATATCATCTAAATAACCCTATATAAAAAAATTATAGTTATTAAAACATAAGTATGACATCTTTCTCTTTTCTTTAAAATAAAAAACTATAAAGTGATTAAATTCATGAAAGTGCCTCTATGTGGTCAAAAAATCATCCCAAGGATTATTTTTGTTGAGAATAACTCATAAAATAAAATAAATAAATGTTTAAGTGAATTTTTTTAATATTATTAATAATATTTTTTACCCTTAATTTCCTTATTTATCATTAACCATAGTAATAGAAATTATTAAGTTTACTATTCATATTGTAAAAAAATAAAAGAGGAATATATACTAAATTTAGTCCTTATGATTATAAATATATAATACATTATTCAAAATTCAAAATACATAATTGGAAAAAATTATTTTAAAAGTAATCTTTTTGATGAAATAAGAACACATGTTTTTAAATAGAAAATATTCAAAATATTGAAATGTTTTAATATCCAAATTTAATGTAAAATTAATAAAAATATACCTATATTGGATTAAATTATATTAAAAATGCTTATTGATAATTTAAAACCAATAAAAAAATATAATTTTACATTATAAATAATTTAGATAAAAAACCTGTTTTCAATTATATTTTATTATTTTTCACATTTCATCAATACATGACACTATACCAAAATAATACCAAATAATAAACCAAATTATATTGTGATATTTATCACTTAAAAGAAAATTTATTTTTACAAATAAATATTTATAATGGATTTAAAACAATATTTAAAACATGTTCACCATCAAAAGGTTAGAGAACCGCCTTTTTAGATAAATACATCTTTTACGTGTAAAATTGGATTTTTTATTAATACATGCCTTGAAAACAAATTGGATGAATGTTAAATATTATATATATATATATATAACTAATTGAATCCAACATGACGGGTTTTTTTTTATTTCCTAGTATAAGACACACTTGTGCACATTAAAATAGTTATTCAGAAAAAAATTCCTTTTTTAAAGTGTTTCACTTTCATTTATAATTAATTGGTCGAAGAATTAATTATATATACATTTTATAACCATATTTTAATAATTCCGTTATTCCATTTCATACCCTTCATTTTAATGACTATTTTCTAATAGAAACATTTAAATAATAATACTGAGTTGTTCTTTTAACATCAATGACGTGCATCATTGTATTACTACATTCAAAACTCATTAATAAATTTATGCCTTTTAATTTAAACTCGGTCATGGTAACTATGATTTTAATTTTTTAATGTACCTTAATTTAAATCCCACAAAAGAAAAAAGGTCAATAAAAATCAACACTACAAGAGTGAAAAGAAATTATGAAGGCCACATGACATAAAACATACAAGATTTCCATATAGGAAAATAGATACAAGGAAGATATCACTAAATATCATGTTTTTATGGATATTAATAGGGAACATTGTCATCATAAGTTTTACCATCAAAAAACCACAAATTATTGATGGGTTTAAAGGTCATTAATTTCTTAGTATGAAAATTAAACGGATAAAATTTTTGTTTTAAGATATTTTTCATATATTATAGGAATTATCTTACTACATGTATTAATACAATAAGGAAATATACTTTGTTTATAAGAATCATTTCATAATTTAATCAATTTCCACCACAAATTCATTTTTTCTCCAAATGATGATTATTCTGGATGAATATTCCAGACATGAAAAACTAGTATCAACTTCTATAAAATAAAATAAACCACAAAAGGATTAAAAATATATTATCCTATTTTTAAAAATTAAATAAAATATAAAAAATTAGTATAAGATGAGATAATTACCAAATATAATAAATTATTAAACGAATAAAGAGTAATTTTAATCTCTAAAATTCTATATAAATACACAGAGATAAATATAGACCATTAAACTATCCTTAATGTCCAAGAAAAGGTAATATATACTAAAAATTGAAACCAATAATCAGAATGATATTATCGCATAGTCTTCCAAGATATATTTTAGAATTTATCTCTAAATAACATTAATTACTCTAGAAGTTTCATACCAAATATTAATTTCCCTAACAATAACTATGTATTCTATAAATTTTTATAAATTAAATTAATATTCATAAAATTATACTTAACTACAAAAGAAAATTCACCCTCTATTGTTCTAATAAAATCTCAAAATATTCTATTTACATTTATCAGAAAATGATCCCAAGATAGAAAACGTCTTCCAAAATAATATTAATCACATAACCAGCAAATCGTTGTCCAATCCCAAGTTTATCCATAAAACATATTAAAACAAAATTAACATAACTTTTATCCATAATATATTTTAAATAAATTAAAATAATTTTATAATACCCAGGACATCATGTAGTACATTGGTAGTGGATTATCCCATGTCACCCTTTGGTTGTTTATTCAATTCCTATGACCATGACAGATGTGGCAGGTTTTTTTCCATTCTAATGGTTGTAATTTTACTAAAACAATGTTATAAAAATCCATATAAAATTCCATAAATGTGAGAAACATCTTAAAAAATAACCTTAATATATGCTAATATCAATGGTTATATTATAAATTTAATATTATATACACAAAAATAATAGAGAATTTTTTCTCAAATAACATTTTCAAATGACAATCTAAAGGGATATATATTACCCAAACTAAAAAAATAATCCTAATGTCCTCTCATCATCAAAAGGATATTAATTCTTTTAAACATTTTTTGATCCTAAAATCTACCATAACTCATCCTTTATATGTGTACATATTAAACATTCAGTATCTTTATAATTATTTAACCATGCTTTTCCATTTTATTCTTTAATACTTGTTTCATAAAAAAATTAGTAATTTCTTATAATTAAATAATGTTAATAAATTGAGATAATAAATAATACATACCTTTAATATGAAATTTTTTATTTTCTCTTCTTCATTTGTTATGGAATTAGGTATTTTTAAATAGATACATGTCTGGTCCTTCTAATTCCATACTTGATCGTCCCTCCTTATACATCTATTTCAACATGAACACACTCTTCACATTTAGAAAATTCAATTTATAATGTAGGAAGAAATTATTAAAATTTTATGGAGTCAAATGAATGGATTATTTTTCCAGGTCATATTATTGATTTATTACATCTTTTACTAATCATTAAAAATCATTCAATACCTTCAAGAAATTTTCTAATGTGTTTCTTTAATCATACTTGAAACATATGTCACTGAATTTATTTACCTTTATGACAATTGTAATCTAAACATCCACACATATTCATTTCTCCCATAACTGATGATTTGGAAAACTCACCTAGCTTCACGGGGTTAATCATTACTCTAGATAGTTGGTTTAGAAAACACACAAGAGTTCTCATTACATATCTTATTTCATTCATTTTATTATTTATAAAACCAGAATATTTTTTTAGATTCATCATTATTTTGGATCCAGTTGTATCCATCAATTTAACCAAACAATAGATTTCATTATGATCATAACAATAAAATCATTATATAAAATCTTCTGAGGGATGTAAACAAAGAGATGTACTTATTCATGTTATCTTAAACACATTTAATTTAATTAAAATAACTATAAATCCCCCTTATATGATAACCATTTTGGTTATATACAACATTTAACTTAATGGAAAATAAACTCATAACCTATAAAGATATCTAAACCATCATTTGATATGAACTGTGTGGACCTGTCCTTGAACATTAAAGATTCTATTTTTTAAACGTGAGTTAAAATTCAAGGATCTTTTCATTTTAGAGTTTTTAAGGATTAATAATAACTCTTAAAAATTATACCCACTCCTCAAATGTGGGCACCTATACTCAATATAAATATTATCTACTAATGGAAACCCATTTAAAATAAAACATGGCTTCTCAATTATCCTCATATTCTCATCCTTGTCCTTATTCCCCCTTAAATACTATGAATAAAACATTTTAAAACATAGTATGTGCAGAAAATATTAGAAAGTGACATAAAAATAATGTAAATTGTTAGTTCATTAGAATCATGGAACCCCATGGAAAACACTTCATCAAAACATAACATTTTACCCATAATGGTAAATTAAATTCCTTTAAATAAATCATTTATTTTACATTTGGAAAACAATTTATTCCCATAAAAATTAATCATAAAGATTAGAAAATTAATGTATATACCTTGGGACATCAAATAATAGAAACTATAAATAACACTTATATAACCCTTATATATTTTAATAACCACATGGAAAACTTCCAATATAATTCTCCAGATATTAAAACAAGACCCAATGCATTTTAGTGCTATATGGGCATACCCATCATTTAAGCTATAATGGGCTCACCTAACACTTTCTAGCAACACAAATCATGTATTATTCACATCAACCAATAAATGAATAATTAATTTCAAATGAGAATTGAATAACATATACATAAAAGAGAAATATAGTTTGAGGGAAAACCCTAATAAATCATTTTTCAATGAAAATCCCCTGACCACTTGAGAAACACTAGAATCATAATCCCCGTTAAATAATGAAATTTAAAAAAACAAAAATACCGTGAGAAAATATAAATTAATTAGATGAAATGTAAAGGGGATATATATCCACCAAATAAAAAAATGTTCATAATATCATAAATTGCCTCAATTAAAAGAAATTGAGACAAAATCCATTACATTGATTTTGATTCATCACATTTGTCAATTGTATTCTAGAATAATAAATTTTTGTTAATTATTTACATTCAAGATAACTTTTTCATTTTTATTATTCATTTTGTATCACGTATTACCATTTTATAACCATTAATTATTTAAGTTGACATTGGACTTATTGACAATATTTGAAACATGTGTCAAAAATGAATTTGGTATGATGTATATAGTCGAAGTGGTCATTTTTAAATCATATAAATATTAATTTAAATGGCATAATAATACCTTTTATATGTCAATTATAATTTTAAATACTTCAATTACATATGGAAATGAAAATTTAAATGTGTTATAATCACAGAGATGGTAAACTGTACATACACATTAGTAACATTTCTGCTTTTCAGTGATCATTATGGAAATAATGTATGTAATATTTAGTCTATTAAAAATTGTAATAAAATAATTAATATCATATTCATAATTTATATATACATATATTTATTTCATCCATTTGATGTGGTGATGAAATACAAATAACCTCACTTCATGGACATTATAGTTTACATGTATGCATGAACGACATTTTAGTTTTTATTTTAATTGAAATTTATCAAGTTAAATTATATATTATTATTTAATAATGGTATATATTTCCTGGATATCATATAAAAACATTCATTACATCATTATAACTAGTATTTGGAGATATTTATCGAAAATAAATTATATCGTTTTGTTATGTTGTAGTTTTTCGTACACACGAATGATTAAAAAATTTCCCATTCGATATAAAGTGGAGATGGATTTGGGCATGGATATTTACATAATAAAATCTTAGTATATAAATTATAATTTCTTATTTATTTCATCATTTTTTGAATAATAATTGAATGATGTGGAAGAAGAAATAAAATATAAAAACTTGATTAATGACGACACATTTTATTTGAACAATCTCCTTTTCTAAACACCTTAAGACCACTAATAATGTTGTTCTACCAAAAATAATAGCTCCGGAATATGGGAAGGGATTCTAGGAATGCATTTGGGTAGATATTTTCCAATTTAATTTTAATTTTAAATAAAATATAATAATAGGTTCCCTTTTATAGGAGAGGGGTGGTCACTCTTGGAATTTCTCAAAATATTAAATTCATATAAATTAATTACCTATTAAAAATGGCTCCAAAATGGTTTAATTAGATTATATAATTGTTATGGGTAAAAATAAATTCATAGAATTAAATTTAGATATGTTTTGATCATTTTTTAATACTTATCATTTTATTTTAACCCTTACTTAACCTCTTTAACTCTTACTGTGAAAACATGTGTGATTACTCTTTAAGGGTTTATATAGTTACTATAAAGTACTGAATGGACTATAAATAATTATAGGATGAAATTTTCACCATTATTGCAATATATTCACTGAATTTTATATTTTTAGGGATTTTATATCATTTCATAACATTATTTATTTAAAAATTTCTTTAATGTCAATTTTGACGCTGTTGTTTATTTTGTCTTCTACAAAACAAGATATGTTCAAAAAAGTGAATCGAAAACATTACTAAAATGTATAATTAATTGATAAAATTCATTTATGTCATTAATTATTTCGAATTATATTTATTTTAATAAATTAAATATCATTTATTTTATATTTCCAATAATTAAACAATTATTACATCGTCATTTTTCTATCAATTAATGTAATTATTTTATCATATAAAAATTATAATTAAATTACCATGATATAGATAAATATTTTATATATAAAATGACAATTTATAGTCTAAGTGATCTTATAAATAACCCTATATTAAAAATATTATATTTATTAAAACATAAGTTTGAATTTTTTAACTTTTCATTAAAATAAAATACTCTAAAGGGTTTAAAGTAATCCATGTGCATTCAAAAGGTCATCAAATTAGAAAATGGATAATTTATTCTGAAAATATCTCATCCAATAAAATTAAGACATGTTTATGGTAATTTAATATAATTGATAATATTATTTGTTTTACTTGTAATTACACGATTTACTGTTAGTCATTGTAAACAGTTTACTAAAGTTACAATTCATATTGTCCATCAATACAAAAGAACATATTTAGTGAATGTGGTCATCCTAATTCCAAATATAGAATACATTTTTAGAAATTAAAAACACATAATTTTCATGAAGTAATTTAAAATTAATCTTGTTGAGGGAATGAGAAAATGGGTTCTTAATGTGAAAACGTTCAAAAGATTAAATTGTTTATATTTCCAGATTGAAGGTTGGATTGATTTTAATGACATAAATTGGATTAAATTATATAAAATTTATCTAATTATACTTTAAATATAATAATAAATATAATTTAACAATGTAAATAATTTTGAAAATATTGATATTTTTAATTAATATTCAATATTTTATCATTATTCATCAACACATGAAACCAATCCAAAAAAATCCAAAAATTAAAAAAAAGTAACTTTTTATAATATATTTCAAATAAAATGTATTTTTTCAAATATAATTTATAAAAGTGTAAATACTATATTTATATCAAGTGCGCCATCCAAAGGAAACAAAACTATCTTTTTATAAAAATAAATCATTTATTTATAAAACTGGATTTGTTCTTATATCATGCCCAGAAAACACATAAGATGAATGTTAAAAATTATTACATATAAATATAATCCATAAATAGTGTTTTTTTATTTATTGGTATAGTACACACATGGTCACATTTAAAAAGATTTCAAAAAAGATTTCCTTTTATATTAATTTTTTTCATTTATAATTAATTGGTGAAAGAATTAATTATTTATACATGTGTAAACCACATCATAAATCAGTTAATCTTTTTCATATTCTTCATTCTCATGGCTAGGTTATAATTGTAAAATTTTAATAATAATATTTTTTTTTAAAGATCGATGTGGTGTATCTTGTCAGTTATTGAACACGAAGCTTCCTCATAAAAATCATGGGATGTTACATTAGGTCAAGGTACCATCAGATAAAGGTGAAGAAAGATTACATTTTTAGGATTGAGTTATAGACTATGTATTTCCATTATAATCTTTTGTTTTTTCCATTCAGTTTAACAACTAAACTCAGAGTATTTATGGAGATAATGGATAACTGTTCCCCTGAGTGTTTGGATAAGTTTATGGTATTCTTTAATGAGGATATTCTGGTTCACTCTAATATTCATGAATATCATCAAAAACATTAATGGTGTGTTTTTAAAACATTAAATTAAAATATGTTTTATGGAAACTTCACTAAAGCTAAATATTATTTATAATATATTTCTTTCTTTATACATATTCCTTTCAAAGATTGAATAACTGATAATCCTATAAAAAGTAAAATTATAGAATAATGGAAAATACCTATCAATATTATAGAGATTCAACATTTTCATAGGATATTAGTTTACTACCAATGGTTTATTGAAAAGTTTTCTCAATTACCTAACACACTAACCCAGTTAACTCAAATGGTGTTAAATTCGTATACGCAAAACAATGTGATGAACGTTTCCAGGAGTTGAAAATATGATTGGTTAATGATTATATGATCTAATTTACATATATAAATAGAGATTTTATTATTTATATTGATGCTTCATTGAAGGGGAATAGTTGTTTCTTGACATCGAATGTCTTGGTTATCAAATATGCATCTCATCAATTGATAACCCATTAGTCAAATTATCTTATGCATGAACATTAGTTAGTTTTTATTGTTATTTATTTAAATTATAGTAACATCAAATATATATATTTGGGGAAATGTGAAGTATATAATGATTACAAATTTTTAAAGTATATATTCACTGAAAAATTAATGAACACAATGAAAATAAGATGTCTAGAAATGATTAAGGATTATGATTACATAAATAACTGTCATCCAAGGAAAACAAACAACATATTCATGGACTTAATCCAAAAATAAAATGCATCATTAGTTAACATGAATTTGAAACAAAATAATTTATCTAAAAATTTATTAAAATATTGATTAGAAATTACATATGAAATATCTCCTTCCTTTTTCGATCAAGTATTAATGTAGTCATAATTTTCATAAAAAAATTAATGAGGATCAAAATTAAGGTTTTCGGTTTTATGAAAGAATATTATTGTTATAAAATGTTATTTTTCATGTGTTTAATGTCAATTAATAAGGTGTTATAAGATTTTGAATATTGTAATGAGTTAGATTTGGTTCCCAGTAAAAGTAGAAATTTGTTATGTGAAGCTCATGGATATCTATTTTCTATTCATACTAGAAGAGCTAATATTTATAGAGAAATTCAAACTTTTTTAGATGGGAAGTTAGGTACAAGGATATAGTTGATTTTTTAAATGAAATGATTTAATTTTCAAAAGGTAAAAGATGAGAACAACTACTGAAGGTTATAGTTCATCATTTTTTAATTCCACAATAGAAATGGAAGAATACATTCTTGAATTTTGTGGTGAGATTAAAAAATATATCTTGATGTAATAATGTCAATTGGGTTATTTTTTATCTTTGGAAAAATATATATATTTAACAACAATTTGATAAAGTATTTATTTGGGTTAGTATTCCCAAAACCTTTATTAAGGATATACATAGTTCATATTGATTTTACCTATCCATTACATAAAATAATAATCCATAATTTACAATAAATTTTTAAAAATGACTTAATAAGTCAACGGGTAATGAATTAAATTTTAATAAAACTTTTTATCCTCAATCAATATGATAGTCAGAGAATAAAATTTATAATTTATATTATATTATTCTATATTTATCATTATATTATCATGGATGTTGGGGTATAAATTTTTCTTTAGTTAAGTTTTATTATAATAATACTTTTTATTTTAGTATTCACATTGCAAATTTTAAGGAATTATATGGACGGAAGTGTTAGACTCTGGTATATTGGGATGATGTCAGGGAGAGAAAATTTTTAGGACTACAATTAATAGAATATGTGGTTGAGAAGGTATTAATTATTCACCACCACATTAGGGTATTGTAGAAATTATTAAATAGTTATGTAGATAATAGGAGGATATTATTTTCATTTTAGGTAGGTGGCCATGTATTCTTTAAAATGGATATTTCAAAAGTTTTAATGGTTTTTTATTTAAAAAAGGGAAGTAATGCATATTGTTTATGATACCCTATGAGATTCTTGAGAAATTTTGATCGTTATCTCACATATTTTCTTTACCACTAATTTTATCTAAGGTACATACGATACTTCAGGTTTCATTATTAAGAATGTAACTAATGAATCACTGTTTTTGAGCTCAGAAGTTGTACAATTAGAGAAAATTCATTCTTATGAATAAAATACACTTCGTATTTTAGGTAAAAAAGAATATTTATTTTGAAATAATTTGATTCACTATGTTAAATTTTTATAGGAAATTCTAAAGATTTTGAAAGAAACATGGGAATCAGAAAATGCTATGAGGGAAGATACTCTCACTTGTATTTGTAATGAATAAAATTTAGAAGATGAAATTTCTAAAATGGGGAAAGAATTTGAAAATCTAGTTATATTTAATAATACATCAATTTCATTTATTATTAGTATTCATAAATATATTTAATAGATTCATATATAATGTGATAATATGGTAAACTGTTATGATTGTTCGGTAAGAAAAGATATGGTTTTTATAATATATATTATTTCATTGAAATATATGGTTTTATTATAAAAATTAATTCCAAAATATTATTGTTATAAATTAATAAAATGAACATTATTTTTTATTTAAAATATCAAAAAAGAAATAGGTAGATGTTTTTTAATTTTTCAAAAGTTTGATTTTTGAGTGAAAAATATAAAATAATGATTTTTATAAAACATTTATCAATTTTTATGTAATTAAAAATAAAATTGGGTTTTATATTTTTTATAAAATTAAATAATTACTCTTTTATTATAAATAATTAAAATGATTCTTTATAAATCTGTAGTATATTTGATTTTGGTAAAAACAAAATTAAGGTTAAAATGACTTTTTTCTAAAAACAATTTTTTTTTAATTTTATGAATACATATTGAAATTAAATTCCCCTATTTATATAAATTGAATCATTAAAAATTTATTTCATATGATTATTTTTGATTTTCAAATTTGATAGATTTTTAAATTTTTTCTCAAAATGAATAATTACGATGGTTAAACTTTTCCCATAGGTTAATGTTAGAGAGGTTTAATGAGGGTGTCAAAATAAGATATAAAGTGTTTTATATCTCTAATAATTTTATAAATGTTATTGGTTGATTGGGTGTTCTCCTTATCTTAAATTTTCTTATAAATATTAAATAATTGGATCAACTTTCCTTGAGAAACACATTTATGTAAATTTAATTTTTTAATTATTTACAAGGATGTCACTACCCACGGTTATAAAATGACACCTCACCTACTCACTTATTCATTCCTTTTGATCCACATTTCTCCATTAATCCATACCCAAAAACATTCCAACTACCATACACACATCTTAGAGGACAAAGTCACCTATAAATACTAATCCTAGAAGGTTTAAGGTTTAAGTCAAAGGGAGACATCATATGAAGGTGTATAATTCCTTACCTACCTCTTTCAAGTATATTTCATATCAAAACTCCATAAAACCTATTTATAACCACTATAAAATAGTTAAATTAGTATATATATATAAGAAAATTTTCTTATATTCATATAATAACTTTTTTCTATCTACATTCAATCCTATGTGAAATGATAAAATCTCATGCCATATGTGTGGACTACCACATCCACCGAGTGATGTGTTTTATTTTCAATCAAAAAATCACATAGAATTTATAAATATGTAATTAAACATATATAATATTATTATGAAATTATTATTATTATTAAAATTTGATATATTTTTTAGATTCATACCCTTTGTGTTCATTGAAAATTGATAAAATCAATCATGTATATGTTTGGAATACCTCCACCATCAAGTGATGTGATTCATTTTACATAACCGCCTCACATAGTTAGATAGAAGGATGAAAATAATAAATAAATATTAAATTTATAAAATATATGTGGTCTTATAAATATAAAATATTATAAACCTTATTTCTTTTATATTTAGTAAAAAATTTGAAATGTTGCTCCAATGTCCGTGTTGACTACCACCTCTATGATACGAAATATTTAATTTTTCACATCAATATTCCATTTATTGTTATAAAAATGTTTTTAATGTTTAAACATAATATTTTTATGATTAAAATATTTTATATTATCTAACCATGATACTTTTATTGATGCTCAACATGTCAATGTCATTTTGTACTTATAAACCCAACATCCAATGTTAACTTAACCATTTCAGTGACAAAATGAAACATGGTAAAAAATAAAATAAAAGGAATAATTAGCGTGGAATGAACATGAAAAAGTGTCTTTTTTATGTACAAAACTAATATAATTTGATTACTCTAAAGGCTATACATAAAAATTAATTAATTCAACACTCAAGTTAAGGGTCTTTCCATTAAAAATATAATTTTGAAGATTTATTTCCATCATTTTTTCTTTTTATATCAAAGTTCTTTTAAATATTTAAATAATTTTAATACTTATGATTCAATGTTTTATAATGGTAATTTTTAAATATTTTTATTATTATTTAAAAATTATTAAAGAAGAATCATTTAAATGTTTAACATATGGGTTATTATTGACTTTTTACAGAAGCACAAACAAAAAATTAACTTATATAGCTTGATCACCCATTCCCAACATCGTAGAATTTAATCATTATAAATATTACACTATAATTATTATTATTTTTAGAAAAATATTATGTTCATCAATTTCAGTAACTTTTGTTATAGAAAATATTTTCTAGGGAAACATAAATTTATTCTCATTTTTATGAGATAATTGAATGTGTTATTTCTTATAGGATTGAATTCCAAATTAAATGAGATCTATGATTAAAGTGTAAGAAATATGTATTTAATTTATCCAATGTTTCTTGAATATTTTATATATAGATAATGGTTGAGCAGGAAATAGATCTGATAATATCTGAGTCTAATATTGCAGATCAGTGTGATGGGTATAGTGACAAACTTTAATGTTGTTAAGTTATTCCTATGGGATGTGGGAATTATCTAGTTAGATGATTTCATTGTAAGAATTATAGGAAAGATTAATGTAAATATAATATCCCAAGGTACATACACAATTTTCATCCAATATATTAAAAGGTAAATATTGTAATTTTAAATGTTAAGAAAATGGTCTTATGTTTTTAAGGAATGTTTATGACTTTTTACAAAAAAAAATAAAATGATTTTTTAAGGAAATTTATTCATCAGTTTACGTGATTTCCAAGAAACCCTATTGATTATGATTTTTCGTTTATGATTTCATATGTTTTATTTTTAGATATATGTTAAAATATTATCATATTTTCTTCGAAAATTTAACTGGGTATTTGAGTTGAAAAGATTATTATGAGAAATGAAAATTTTATTATTGATATTTTAGCTTTACAAGTTGACTAGTGTGGTTCCTTTCAATTTTGTCCCTTGAAGAGATTTTTTATTGTCCAATGTTTTAAAATGTTTTTTAAAGGGATTAAGAATTATTATAACTGTTAATAAAGTTAGAGTTATAATATGTGGGTCACCTTGAATGAAGAAAGTGTTTCCTTATAAATCACATGTTTGGTTGGAAAATGAACATTGTAGGGAAATTTCTTTTTTATAATGTAATAAATTTCCTAATTATTCACAACACCATACCTAAAAACGTATTTGGGATGTACATAATGATATATACACTATAAATCATTTAATTTATGGGATAAATATATGAAGGTTTTTATATTTTTTGGGTTACAGTCATCAATGTTTTTGAATAAATGTGGAGAGGAGGTAGCCTTTTATTTTTGAGGTGGATGAAAAACATAAAAATAATGGAAACACAATTAAATAATAATTCATTCATCAAGTAATGTTGTTCCATATTATTATAGTTTCAAAGATGAAAAAAGTTAGGTCAAATCCAACAATCTAGTGAGATTTAAGAATTTTTTTGCGATATCTTGAAGGATTATACCATTATGTTACCCCTTTAAACACATTTTACCTCTAACCAAGGTGAGAAATATTTACCATGGTTACTATTTTTTATGAATAAAAGTAATTTTTACATTATTAAGTAATAATTATTATATTTATTGGAAATATATAATCCATCTTACAAGATTCAATTTCTAGAAGAGAATAAATTTAATTTTAATATAACTTCACAAAATACAATGAATAATGCTTTTCAAAAAAAATTATTCATAAAATTTGATTTTGCATAAATATAAAGTATAATTTTAATGATCCGAGATTTTTGATCCCATAAATTGATTCTATATTAAATAAATTCAGTCAATCATAACACCAAACCAATGAAAAACCTAACTAAAATGAACCACGTTATAATAAAATTGAATAAAAATATTCAAATTCATAAAAAAAGATAATGATCAATTGAAATCATTGCATATTGTTATTTTTCATTGATTAATATTTTCAAAAGAATTAATACCTTTCAAAGAATCACTATAAATGGCGGTAGTTTATTTTACAATAATAAATTAAATTTATAAAATATTAAATTTGATAATAATAGGTAATATTAATATTTATAAACTAATATTTCAATGTTAAATTATTTAGAACACTATATTTATAATATTAAAAACAAATTAAAGTTAAAAGGACCATTTTTTTATTAAAATAATTTATTTTTAATATTTTTTCAATTAATATATAATTTATAAATTTGGGGTTTTTAATTTTTCTAATAATAACGTCATCTTTTTATTTAAAATTCTAATTTTGTCTTATGGTGAATTTTTAGTTTTTTCTAAAAAGATTGATTTTTAAGAGAATGGTTCCAAATAATATTTTTATAAATTACATTACTTCTATGAAATTATTAGTATATAATTTATAATTTTAGATTCAGGAGTAATTTTTTTAGAAAAACTAGTATTTATTTTAAAATATAATTAAATTTTTTAAAAATGTTGGTTTTATTTTACAAATCAAAATTTTACATTTTACAAGTTATGTTATATTTTTTAAAAAATTATTTATAATATGTTATACATTTTTTGTTTTAAAATAAATTCATGTCACTTTTAGAAATAAAATAAAATAAAATATATTTCAAATTTGGAATCATTGGGTGACAATTATAGAATACTGTTTATTTTATTTTTGTTCATAAAAGATAAGTAACTCTATAAAAAAGTGATAACTATAAAACCTAAAATGATAATATTAATGAATCTAATATTGAAAGACCTATACCATGTTTAAAACATGTGTTGGACTATTTGGATGTGCACTTTCATGACTTTATCTATTCTTATATCCAAAATTTTTTAAATATTAGAGCCACACTCCCCAAGAGTGGCTTCTCATTGTTGAAAAGACTTGGGTATTTTCCAAAAAATTATCATTTTCCACTTATAAAAGGTTACCTCCTTTACTCAATTTAACTCACACAAAAACCCCCATTTAGTTTATATTAAAATTTTCCTAAACCTATCATAAATACTTTTATCCACATTTAAAATGTTTTGATCTTCTCAAACGGTCTTCCCTTAAAAGCTAAACCTCGTACACAGAAGATATAATCTATTTAATGAGGCAGAAATTTATAAATGATTATTTATTTATTTATTTGATTATATAAACCTTTTATTCCAAAAATACCATTACAAACTGATTAAATGATAACCAATATAAGTGCTTAGATCCTAGTAGCCCTCTCTTTTGTGTGTTTGAGGTGACGGACTTTGCCTGAGGAGACTCAAGGAGGAAATAACGAAATTAAAATTAAATTTCTTAATAATAGATGATTTAATAGAATACAAGTCCATAAAAAACTTTATAGGGCATGTATTTTGGCCATTGAGATCTCATATGTGGGGTAGCGTCCCATGAGGTTTTATTTTAGAGTCACTTCCAATTTCATCATGAAATTACCATGGAGGGTGGGTTGTGGCCTATCCAAAACTATATATCTTCTAAATAGCAGGTATGTGGTATAGTTTGGTCATGTAATACATTTTGGAACTATATTCTATGATTTAGTGCCTAAATGGTTGATATTTTCAATTTCGATTAGTTATGCAGTTGGGGTAGTTTGCGGCAAAGCCTTCCTCTTATATATGGAGGTTTTTAATGTGGTGGTGTTGGATTTGGTGTGGAAATCTTCTTGAAATATAGGATATACATCATATATCTTTTTTTTGTTCTCAAACATGTTTGGATAAAACATTCCATAGAGTGGTCCCAACAATTTCATTATAGTATAGCTTTTTTCCAGTACATTTGCACTGTAGTCTATGAGGTTTCACTAGGGTCTAATAATTTTTAGTAGGTCAATAAATATACAAACCTGCTTCAAAATAGTATTTCTTCCATATTTTTCTATTTAAACCTATGAACCCAAAAGATATTTACCAAGGACTTTTATGTACATTTTGATTAGTTTAAACCCTCGCCTTTTAGAGATTGATTCTGGTAATCTAAGGTTGGCTATTCCACTTTTCCTACAGCTTATTATTGAATTGGTCATGTTACCTCCCATATTTGTTTCCTTCTTATGGTTTTTTGTATTATTATATTTTATGGAGTTATTTTTTAATATTTTGGAATGATTTTGGTATGGAATTCTATGAGGGCTTCGATTTACTTGTAGTGGGAGTGATCAAATAAATTTTTTCTTGTTCTATTCTCATTTGAAGAATATTAAAGCATTATAGTAGGGGATTAATTACTTGTACCTTTATTTTAATGTGAAAATTTAAATCAATAATTCATTATCCTCTTGGGGGATTTTAGAATTAATATAAATAACGATTACATTATATTAATGAAAATAAATTGGTTATGGCTGTAGCGATTACATGTTGTTTTCCACTATGATAATTGTTTTCCTATTGATTTACTAGATAGTATGATGTCTATGTATATGATTTAGTATATTGTTTTTTGTGATTAGGATAGTATGTTAATAAAATTAAAATGGATAAATAACATAAATACGAAATTGTTTTTCTTGGATAAATAATTTATGTGGCATGTTTGATAAGTCTATTATTTCTTATAATTTGATGGAAATAAAATTGTGCATGTTGTATGATTAATTTACTTTTTTATTACTTGTGTCAATTCAATTTGATAAAGAACAAGAAGCTATTAATACTTTTATATTATGATTATAAATATTAATGGTAATTGAGTTATTCAACATTAATGTTTTTTGAAACATGAAGTTTTGATTCAAATAATTATTTAAAAAACCTATATCTTTTAATAGATAATATATTAGGTTACCCATATATATATCCTATAATAATTGTGTTTTATAATCCATGTTGGTAATAAAATAGTATTTTGATAATTTTGAATTTTTGGAGCCATGTGAGGTTGTTTTCATATAAACATTGGATGCCTTGTTTTAGGGATTTGATTCCCTACTGAATTTATGATTTTTTATACGTTATATGTTTCTCTAGATGTGATCCTTACTATTTTATGTGATTTTATCCTAGTAAGGTTCTTCGTTTGATGAGATATGGGAAGGGCGGCCTAGGCTTGTTGAAGTAGTTGATTCCTATGACAGTTAGATTCATGGTGATATGTATAGTGGTGTTCTGGATGGAACTAGTTTTAATGTAATTGGATGATGTTGGGTAACCTATTATTTTGATGAAATATGGGAACTTTGATGTTAATAATATATTTAAGGGTCAAATGGCTCAGTTTCTTATTCACCTTTATTTCTTTCCCCACTACTTGAGGTAGCTTGTCATTCGAGGTTATGAATCTATTTTATGGTAGCTTAGGATGTTTCCTAGAGTGCCTAAAATTATGGAATGATGTAAATGATTATTAAATATTTTTTACAGTATGGTTCGTTCATAATGGAAAACAAATTTTGTAAATATTATGAAATTGTGGACCTAATTGGTTAATTCTAGGTGAGCATAGGTTTCACTTTAATGGATAACTATTTATGAAGAAACCAAATTAATAAATTTTCAATGAATTAACTAATGTAAAGTTAAATGTCAAAATTAAAGTATTAATTTCTGAAAGTCATATTAAATTCATGAGTTTTAATTGGATATATAGTTCTTTGTGGTGGAATTTGAATGCTTGAGAGAAGATATATGTTGTTGAGTCAATGACAAGTTTATGACCATAGTGTAGTTGTGAGCTATATTATATCTTGTATGTTTTTTGATTTCATATGCTAACCCACCCATATAGGTAGGGTGACTGATACACATTAGACTCTGGTAGGGCGTTTTCCCCAACATCTTTGTTGGTGAGGGATAGATAGCTTAGTACCCCCTTTGGCCCCTCCCTCTTCTCTTTGTAGTATTATGTGATAGTATGTTTAGGGGTAAGTTATCCTCATATAGGTGTGTACATGTTATTAATAGATTGTGGTAATTTCAAACACATTTATAATTGGAGATAGTATTCATATGGTTATTATAAGTATTTTTTGTATAGTATAGGATGCCTTAAAGTAAAACACTCAGTATATGAGTCTTGATAGTTTGATGTGTAATACATAATGTATGATACACAACATGCGGTTTGTCAGGGATCTAGGAAATTACATGATTAATAAATGAATAATCGGATGGGATGATGTGATGATTTGATGCATGAAATGCATGTTAGGATACTTAGCCCATGTGTCTTAGGGATAGCTTAATTTGAGGATAGATGTCTTCAGAAATGTTCTAGTTTCACTTTTTTCTCAATTGTATTTATCATGATTTCATTATTTTTTGTGAGTGATTCTTTGAGGATTATCCTAATAAGTATACATGTTATCCTCACCCTACATATACAAAACATATTTTTTAGTTTGGTAGGATTATACTGAAAATTTTAACATACATTACTATATTGTGTTTATTTGGGAGTTGTTTGAGATTTATGATCTCATCTGAGTTAATAATTTGGTAGATGTAGATTCTTTTTTTAGTTGTTTTAGTTATTTATAACATAACATGTATGCACTTGGGGTTTCATTGCTTATATCTGAGTAGTATTTGATTTGGGTAATTTTATTATCCCACATTTCTTATGATCTCTAAGGTCTAACGCCCCATATATATATGTATATTATACCCTTGATGATTGTCACCGAATCGTGGCCAATTGGTGGCAGGCTTCAAGTGCCATTGTCTCTTTTCTATCATTAATTTCCTAGAAGTGTTACATTTTGGGGGAGGGGTTATTATATAGTGTTATGAAAGGTTTAATTTGAGGGATGATATTGATTTTTTAATTAGGCATAGGGGAGACTTCTTGGGTTTGTAGGAAAATGGTTTTAGTTATATTTATTTAGTAATGTAAATAAGGGAGATCAGGTGATACATGAAAATTTAGGAACCCCTATGATTTCAGGCATGGAATGTTGAGTTCACTAAGAATACTAAGTGACATGATATTGGTTGCAGGGTAGAGACCAAGTAAAGGTTCACACATCATTCATCTTTTCATCTTTTCTTGAAATGGTCTAAACTTGGAATTAGATTAAACCTTAAATAAATATACTAATTAATTAATTAATTATTATATATTAAAACATTTAGGTTTATGTGTTCAAAAATAATTTTTAGTTTCATTTTAGGACTCATGGTTGGTGTCCCCATTAGGATCACGCTGGAGAAGTTCAGAATAGTGTACTAGAAGATCACTTTAGAGTAGGGTCTAACAACAAAGACACATAAAAGTGGAGGATATAAACTTCAGTTTATCTGTGCTCAGAAGGAAAACTGAGTTTTGTTGGTGGGGATGATGTTTGAATGAGATTTGATCCAGTTTTGGATCTTTTCACAACATGACATTTAAAAATTATTTTATTGTAGTATTTTTTATATTTGGATATTTTTATTGGGGGTTTGTTTGAGACATGTTTTGAATTTTTGTGTTTCTATTGAAAAAATCAAGGTTTAGGCATTGTAGCATCAGGTACAAGGGTGAAGCATGGTATTTCAAACTGCACGGCTTTACCCAGTTCAATGTGTGGCTTTCCAGATTTTCGACATAAATATATAAAATCAAATAAATAATAAAATGATAACAGAATGAAATAAGAACAAAAAAATGAATTTAGTGAAATGTTTTATAATAAAAATGATAATATTATTATTGATAATAATATTATTATTGTAATTATTATTATTGAAATCAACTTTATTTTTATTATTATTATTATAACAATTATTATTAGTGTTGTGTTTTTTATGTTTATCTATTTTTATATTATTAGGATTGTTTGGTTCCTCCTCTTTTCATTCCTTTAAATTTTTTTCTTCTTCCATCCTTACTCTCCTATTTCTCCCCTCCACCTCCACACAAAACACCCTACCCCTCTCCCTTTATCCCACTAACTCACCACCTTCCCCCTGACATACTCTCATCACCACATCTTATACGGCTAATGACCCCCCTAACTGGCGCACCCCTAGTCCACCCCCTATAGCCTGCACACCTCCCTTCTCCATGTCTACTCTTATTTTCTCTAAGAAGACAACCATATATCCTCTTGTATTCTGGTCAACTCCTCTATTTAAGCTCCCTTATTCTCTCTCACTTCCCCATTGAGATGATTTTACCCTTCCTTTCACTCCCCCTTGATTTAGCAGATCCCTATGGTTTATTAGTGGTATATTTTTTATGGTTTCATTCATTTACAGGGATCACAATGAGTCTCTCAGGTCTTCTATTTCATATTTTGACACCTACTACTGATGAAAAAGTAGATTCAGTCCACCCACCAATGATTTCTAGTATGGTTGTACTTCTTTCTTCTTGACTCCTAGTTTATATTTTGGGGTTTGTAATTTATGTGTCTCTGGTTTTTAATTTTAACCATGTTAGTTTGTGCTTTGTTTTTTCATTCTGTTTCAATTTTTCAGTTGCTGTTTGAGGTTGTTTTTCTCTTACTAGAATGTTTAATTTAGTTTTATTTAAAGCCTTTATAATTATTAGACTCCTTCTATTTGTTGTAGAGTGTTTTTTCATTGTGATGTGGACTCGAGTCGTCGGCAGCGAAGGCCTACATGTATATACATTGGTAAGCATGTGTATATATATATCATCTATGTACATATTCCCTCATAGCATGGGTAATATGTACTTGAGATCAAAGGATATATCTCTGTGTGTGTAAGGTAAACCGGTCTCAGGCTTCCTTTTTCAAAAGTATCGTGTTTTAAGGTATGCCCCCAATGCCTAACCCTTTAATTTAAATTTCATAATTTATTTATGGTATTGAAAATATATTTTATATTTATTTATTATATGTATATTCTATGAAATCTAGTTGTAATTTTTAAAAGTATTTCTTTATTTATTAACATAATTTATCTCAGTTCACAATGTGCATTTTTCTTATTTATATATGCTCCCAACCTTGTTTAAAAAATGTAATGATTTTCTATTACTGAATTGGTTATGAAATGATAAGTATTTAAAATTGGCTTCCATAAATGATCAGAATTTATTTGTGTTGTGAATGTTGAATTTTAAGGAATATATGTTGGTATGTGACTTACTTTAAAAGGGGAAATTACTTGACTTAGTAAGTTGGGAAAGATGAATGGAAATTAACATGAATTCAAATCTAAATATAGTATTGCCTTTCATAAATTAGTCTATTTGATTTAATAATGGTTTTAATTTTGTTTTAAAATGTTGAATGCCATTTTTGTTTAATTTGAATTTGAAATGGTATGAGAATGTAAAAGTGTTGGGTGAGCTTGTTTTCTAATGAAAAGTTAATAATTGTAAAATAATGAGGGTCATTTGGAACATTGAATATTATATGTGAAAATGGAAAACCAATCTTGAGGAATTCCCTCTTGTTTTATAAAATGATGTGTGTTGAATATGGGAATTTTTATATGTTCCTAGTAAATAGGATTGGGAATTATTCTATGACAGAAAAAGGGGGAATGTGCTCGAGGTGGAGATCAGTGGTGAGAGGGTGACTATGTTTTTTAATAAATTAAATGGGATGTTCAGGTATATTAGTTGGATGAAAACTCACCACTACTTGAAATAGTGTACATTAGAAGCCCAATGGTCTAGGTAGGCGGACTAAGAGTAGTGTGCTAGTGATTCAAGGTGGCTTTGATCCAGTATCACTTAGTGGGATTGATAAATACAACACTAACTAAATATATGGATGATGATTGTAGACTAATTGGGTTATGGGGATGTCCCCTACTAGTGGATCACACACGAGAATGCTGTTTTTCGTGGTTCCTATACCACTTTTCATCAAGACATGAGTTTCTAGGGTCCCACCTTTGCTTGTTAACTATAGAGAATTTCCATGGTGCTCATTTGCGACAATATTCTTGGGATTTGATTTTCATTTGTATTATTTTTTTATTCTTCCATATTTTTTGAAATCATATTTTAATATTAATTCATTCCATTTATTTTGGAAATTTTAATTCATACATGGAATCTATTTTAAAATTTTAGTGGAAGATAAATGCATTCCATAAAATTGTACACTTGTTAGTTGATTTTTAAATGAACGAGAAACATTATTTTAATATGACTTATTTTCAATGTACCATGATTGGGTTTCATTTTAATGGAAATGGAATAAGATGTTTCATATCCTTGGAATTCTTACTAAGAATCTAGGTTCTCCTACCTACATTATTTTTCAGTTTT
This sequence comes from Viscum album, assembly GCA_963277665.1. NCBI lineage: Eukaryota > Viridiplantae > Streptophyta > Magnoliopsida > Santalales > Viscaceae > Viscum > Viscum album. Next base: position 1,294,023,582 of record OY728131.1, read on the forward strand.
AGTCTCCTTTAGTTTGGGTTTCTCTTGGAGGGAGTGGGGTTTTATGTTCCATGGTGACCCACAAGGTCACCTAAAGAATGTTTTTCTGTTTAGTTTATTTTTATTTATGCTTCTAGTTTTGTTTTTGTTTTTTTCGATTTATATTCAATTATTTAACTTTTTTTTGTGACAACCCATTCCCACCTATCTCATTTTAAAGAAAGGAAGTAGTTTCTATCCCATGGGGATTGGGAAAACCCTTCGGGCCATGTCGCGAATCATCTTCGGTGACCTGTTCACCATCGACCAAGGATTGTTCATGAAAAAATAGTATCATTTGAGGTCTTACCCATGACCTTTAGATATGAAAAGTAATTTTGAGTAAGGATTATTGGAATCCCATGGTTCAATTTCAGGTAGGTTCTTGATCACCACCTAGTCAGAATGACACTTGAATTTCCAAAGGCGTCCAGGATGGCCTTTCCTTGATGTATGTTCATGTCTCTTGGTTTTTTTATGAGGTCCTTTGTCCTAGATGGGAGTTTCTTGTTGGTCTTGAAATTTATTGGTCATTTTGGATGGGTTTATAGTTGATGTTCATGACTTGTAAAACCACATGACGTACTTGAAATTGCTTCTGATGACTTCCGATGTACTCACCTGGTTGGTGCATGGTCTTCAAACCCATGTGATCGAGCCTTGTGTAGCTGGTTTTTATTTGATAATTTGGAATCATGATTTATTGAGTTAATTGGTTTCATGGGGATGTTCTTGGAGTGGGTTTTATTTGGTTTTGGAGTGTTTTTCTCTCATTTTATAATTGACAATTGTTCTATTGAAGTGGGATATCCAAAATGAATGTTTGGTTTGTCTGAAAATGAATTGAGTTATTTTGAAAATGGATGTTCTTCCAAGAATTTTTTGGGGATATTTGAAAGAGTTTATATAGTTTATATTGGAATTGTATTTGGGAAATGATTTATGATTTTTGAGATTTTTATAAAATGATTTGAAATAGATGTGTAACATTCAAATGTAAAATATATTTTGAATGATGTTTTGGGTTTGTTTTTCATCAGTAAAATTGGTTGAAGTGATGGTTTTTGTCCTATTTTGAGATGTATTGTGGGAAGAATTTGTAGTGCATCCCCTCCTATGTTTGTTTTGGGTTTGTGGCATGGTTTTTCCAATGGATTTTCTTGAATGGGTCCCTGGTCATTTTACTTATCAACTAGTGTATTCCCCCATAAAAAGATAATGCGTGGCTAAAGTGAGGACATGAGTGATTCATCATTGGATGATCCTATAATTGATGAAGTAAGAAGTTTATTCATGGGAATCAGGGTTGAGTTTACCTCTATTACTTTTCGGATTAAGTTGATCCTCTTATAGATACTGAATGGATGTGAATGTTGTTGAATGAAATCATGGTTTTTTGAGTTACCTGAATCACCAAAGGTGATTTCAAGAAACTTCAAGCCTGGAGGTCCCTCATGGAATCAGTGAAGAGAAATTCTAGTGAGGAAAGTGGAAAGGATTTTGGGTTGTTGTTTTGGATTGTTTCCCTGAAAGGCTTTTGAACTTTTCTTTGGTTTCATTTATGTTTGGGTTCATGCTAGGCCACCAGTGTGTCATGTTAGGTCCTAAGGTACTGTTATGGGCGTTTTAAGGAATTGTGTTCTACTTGGGGCTCAGTAAAAGGTCAAACTCCTTGTAATTTCTCTATCAGTTTCAAGGGTCATTGTAACACCCCGAGCATCCACGATACGCTTCTCATTCAATAATGCAATAGCTTGCATTGTACGCAATTTCGAGTTCTAAAACACCGCGAATAATCAATGTAGCTGTTATGAATAGTAATAACCACTTTTTAAAATTATAGAAATTTTATATTTCAAAATGGACTTCATTTTTGGATTCGGAATATCGAAATTAGCCTATGTTGAATTTTTGGTATTTTTCTGAGAACTTCTAATTTTTATGAATAGTGAAAAATACTTTAAAACAACTTTTTTAATCAAAATAATTTATTGTGATAAATTATACTATTTAGTGGTTTTAAGGTATAATTAGAATATATTTTTACCATTTTATCCAATGGTGGTCATTATAATTAATTTAACATTGAAATTGGACATAAACAATTGCCAATCTTTTGATATTAATTGTTTCATAAAAACACGCTATTTGTCGTAACAGCGGGAATTAATTATAAAATTAATTAATGCAACTTATATGTTTGGAATTTTGTAAAATAGACATCATTTTTGAATTCGGAATATCAATTATTGCTTAGGGTGAAATTTTGGCCTTGTTCTGTAAAACTTCAATTTTTGATGAATACTGAAACCACTAAGTGGTAGTTAAATAACTGATTTTTCATTTAAATGAAATATTACCACTTCTATGATTTGATTTTCAAAAATCCAACATACATGGTTTTCATTAAGATGTAAAATGTGGTTCAATGAGATTAAAATAATTTTTTGATGAATAGTAACTTTTAAGTTCTTAATCGCGATTAGAGGTAATTAGTGTAGTTTAAGGTACAAATAATGTTTTAATAATATGAGATGAGCATGAAACTTGTACTACTCATATTGGATGAGTCATGGCCGACCAAGAAAACCCATGGATCAACTTGGGGACCCCATGGATCCACTTTAGTTGGAAAATGACATTAATATATATTTATTTAATGTTAAAATTAAATTGACACAAACATGAGTTATTTTACTAAAACAGTTTTTAAGTGGGGTTACACAAGTCCATATTTTGACTATAAATATTCATTAGAAAGCTAAAAAAAATTCCTAAATCATAGTAGTTTTTTTATAATTTTTAAACATTAAATAAATTTAATTATTTATGACATCATGATGATGCAGCGATGACCTCATTATTTAACGATTTAAATAAAATGAGAAGATAATGTAAATTCCAATGCTTACACTTGTCCAAAGCCTATTGGATGAGGAGATTTAGAAACCTTATCACCTTATCCTCGAATTATATAAGTGTGGTACCTTTAGAATCTGAAAAGAATTGTGTAATAATGTAACATTTCAATCATTCCAAAAGTGCCCCTCCTCTCCACTTATAAAAGGCCCCCACCTCTCCCACCTCATTTACACTTTCAAGCCATTTGTCTCGGCCAAAATCTGCCCAAAAACTCTCAAAACTTCCCCCTCTTACTCCTAGAAGCCTTACTTTGGGCAGAACTCTTCCCAAGGAAGCCTTTGGCTCAAATCAAAAAGAGTTACCCGATTTTGAGGTAATGTCTTCTCTAATGTTGTTTTGTTTTATTTTTCTTCTCCAACCCCCTAAACTCTTTTTATTCATTTATTTTGTAAAAACACCAGTATACTCAATATACTAGGATGTTGTTATAAGAAGTATTCAAGCTACACTTACACACACCAAATCTAATGGTTAAAGAACATACGGTTTCTGTGGATGGCGAATTTCTGCCTCACGAAACGATGATTGTTCAACACTCATATAACACCTTCAAAGGTGGACATTAAGATGTCACTATTTTTATATATGATATATAATATGTTTATGTTTTACTTATGCTTCTGTATCTCTCATTTATGGCATACTTTATGATTTCCATTATGGGTAAAACGCGATAATTTCATTTTAGGAAGTGCGGACTACCGCCCCCTCAAAGTGATTTGAATCGTTAATGCCATATGTGGGATGTATAAAGGATGGAGTAACTGGTATTATACACTATATTATACTGGAATTATATTATACATTTATATCATTATGATTTAGTTCCATTAAATACGAAATAAAAATGAAAGTAGCGTTCATGCGTACGTACGGCTTACTGTCTCCATAAACGGTGCATTTCATTTCTTACCTCTAAATGTTACGTAATATTATGAATGAATGTATATACTGGATATATATGATATATATGACATCTAAATCATGAATATAATTCTGGAGATAATGGATATTCTACCACATAAACAACTTGTAATTATAAGAAGTTTATTATTGACTCAAGTACCAAAGATCGACAAAACGACCGTCATTAACTTAAATAATTACATAATGTTCATAACATGGTAATAAGTGATATAAAAGGAATAATGAACATGAAAAAGGTTCTTAAGTAAATATAAATTAACTCTAGTTTATTATTCAGGAGGTTAAAGAACGGTCGAGTCAGGACAAGACGCAAGGTAAGGGAATTTCTTAACCCAACTTCCATTCTTTGGGTTAATATCCTACTTTCAAATTATGTAATGATATTATTATGTCTTATTTTTATTCTTTATGTGTACCTATAGTGAATACACATAATATATCTATTTTATTTTAAAAATTATCTTTTTAAGGACTCCGTCTCAATCCCCTTTCATTGAGGCATATTTGGTTTTATACACAACTTTCTTTTATATGGTGTATAAACCCCTTTGACTTTTACGTTTATTCAAAAGGAATCTTTTTTATACGAAGAGTTTTACTAAACGAAAAAAAGGGAATGTTTTTCTTTCCGTACTTATCCAGAAACAATGACTTCTCCGCCGCCATGACCATTATTTGAGATTTGGCTTCCTCTACAAGCCATCATTTTTTTAATGAAAAATAAATACAAAGTTTTATCTTTCTTTTATTTTGGTATTGAAAATGGTTTTGAAAGCATTTTTATTATATCAATGTGTTGTATTGATATCTTGTGATTGAAATGTGGAAATGTTATGTTTCCTTTATGCATGTTTTATGTGATACGATTATGTTATGGTTTATGATATGTTTAAACCTACTCATATGAGGAATGCATTGGACTTAATAAGTGACGGGTGGAGCCCGCTATAGCTCCTCGATGCATCGGTAGGTCTCATGAGACAACTAGAAGTGGAATTGGCCGAGGCCCTTTCCCAATTTGATTTATGGTTTTGACCGAGGCCTTAATCATCTTAGACGTCTTGGCTGAGGCCTTGAAAAAATGTTTCAGAAAGTCTGGCATTATGCATTCCATCATTATGAAAGTGGTTATTGTTATTGCATGTGATTATTCGACCAGTAGAATATCCATGTGAAGAAGTAAATGGCATTATCTCAATTTACTTTTGCCATATTATGTTGAAGTTCAAGTTTAAAAGGCTTTTGTTTTAGTTATACATTGCCTTAAATGTTAATGTTTATTTATGAAAGCTTCCGCTATATTGTTAACCTTACTGAGCATCTGAGCTCACCCCTTTCAATGTTTTAATATTTTTCCAGGATGTGAAGAAGTATTTTATGAATGACCTACAGGGGTAGTCAGAAAGGGATATGATTGTGGACTATGAAGACCATGTTATTGTAGTTTGTTTACTTTTTGATGTAATAAAGACTTACAAATGTATCTAGTGTTTCCAAGGCTACTAAACTAATCGGTCTTTCGAGACTTGATCTTTTGTGATCATGCCAATGTTACGAAGTAATGCACCGACTCTGGGTAGCTGGGGTCGGGGCGTTACAGTTGGTATCAGAGGCAGTTTAGTACTAACCTTGGAAGCTAGATTTAGATAAACTCTGATTAGAGAACATAGACCAAAGATAGAGTTTGAGGATTAGTATAGAAGATCTTCCTATAATTTTGGTATTATATAGATGTTGTGAGTTTTCTGAGCAATACATCCCTGTCTGGATACGAGCGGGTAGAGGCGGCTCTGGCACAGATGTACCTAGGGGTAAAACCCAAAAACACCGCTTTGAGCTAGACTCAAACGGGAACTGGTGCACGACAACGGGCCTTTCTGCACTCTTGGTTACGACACTCCCGAGGGATTTGCTTAGGATAATTCTCATTTTCTTTACAAACCAATATGTAGGGTTTATGAGTATATAATTCCTCAAAGAAAACATTCTTATGATTATCGATTATATTAATAAACCGTTCAATTTACTTTAAGTATTTTAAAGGTTTGGAATTATTCATTGTAATTCATAAACTAACCTAGTTTATGACATTGTATAGAAATGGCGCCCAGTAGAAGGAATGTGAACTCCAGTAGTACGTATGATCCAAAGAGTAAGAAGGATCGTATCTTTCACGGTATTAATCCAACATTTCGAAGGGAAATAGTCTCCCATGTGTTCTCAACATATGAAGAAATAATATCATGTGTTAATAAGATAAGTAAAGAATTCTCTGAGTCCTATGGCTTTGAAGCGAAACAAGAGACGAAAGGGATGGAAGAGAGAATGATGGATAAAGGGATGAGGGGAAAGAAGAATTTTCCAATATGTGGTAATTGTGGGAAGAAACATCATGGAACTTGCCTAAAGGGAATGGGATTTTGTTATAAGTGTTGAGAAAAAGGAAACAAAGTGCGTGACTGCAAGGGTAAGAAAATGGTTTCAAATGTACAATGCTTCTTCTGCAAGGATTGGGGACACTATGCAAACCAATGTCCAAATCATCAGAGTATTCCCCAAATGATGTTATTGGATAATAATCAAGTTATGATACTAACACAGATGAGGAGTAATGATTAGATTTCTTATGTTGTTATTAATGAATTTTGTAATTTGAGTGTTGTATCAATGATGTACTGGTTATAATAATTATGGAGTATATAAGGATTGTACTGCAGTACTATTTCATCAAGGACTTGAGATTGTGTGGAACCAAGAAAAGTGACTCCACAGTAGGTTAAATGTTTGGAAAATATATGGTTGAGAGAATGATAAACCATAATATGGTTCTGATACTGAGATTGTGATTTTGGAATACGACGTGATTGATTTGGATAAATTATATTGGATATACTTAACTTCCTTGAAACTGATTGATGTTTTGTATACATTTTTGGATATAAGGAGTATATCTAGTATTATATAAGGAATAAGGGATCATGGTAATTAAGTATGTTTAAAAAGAATACATGATGAAGGTGTTCACATGTTGTTACGTGGGAAAAAGGATCTTCATTATGTTTACCTTCCTTATAAAATTTGGACTGTGAGTTGGATAGAAGTATTTTGGATAACTATAAAGGTTTGAATGGATTAAGTTGATCTTTGGATAGTATTGTTTAAGGTTAAAGAATTTTTGAAAATTATTTTTGGAATACTATAATACTATAGTTTTAGGAAAAGGACAACCTGCAGGGTGGGGCATAACCCGTCGTGTCGGACAAAGATGCAGGAATCGAACCCACAATCTTAGTGCGACTGGCCTTTATTTCCTACCACTAGCATATGGGAAGTCCCTGGTTATTACAAAATAATTTTACTAATCTAAATGGTATGTGTTAACATTTGGAACCTTATACAATTAGGATAAGTATAATATTTTTGAGTTCTATTACCTTTTGGAGTGAAAGATGAGTTGAAGGTTGACACTCTAATTGTCAACCCTAAATATATTTATACCTATATCTTTTTCAATGAATAAATTAATTCTTAAACTTTAGTAAAGGGATATTAAAACAAAAAAATGTGTTATCCTAATACCTTATGTCTTGTTGAACTGATGATATTTTAAATCAACATAGATTGAAGGCTTTGAGGCCCTCAATTTGACAGTTGATTGTGATTTATGACCTCAATCACTCCCTATAAATATTTACGTTTTTCCTCCAATTATATGTCTTTAATTGCCACCAATTTTCTCCTAATCGAGATCACAATTGGGTGGTGACTTTTTCATTTCCCTTTCCCTCTTATTAAGGCTAAATTTTATTAATCTTATTTTCGATGTGGGTTTTCCTCAAAGGTATTTTCTCTTTTCAACATTTTATTTTCAAAGAAAAATTTCAAATTGCGAGGACGCAATTTATTGAAGGAGGGGAGAATGTAACACCCCGAGCTTCCATGATACGCTTCTCATTCAATAATGCAATAGCTTGCACTGTACGCAACTTCGAGTTCTAAAACACCGCTACTAATCAATGTAGCCGTTATGAATAGTAATAACCACTTTTTAAAATTATATAAATTTTATATTTCAAAATGGACTTCATTTTTGGATTAGGAATATCGAAATTATCCTATGTTGAATTTTTGGTATTTTTTTGAGAACTTCTAATTTTTATGAATAGTGAAAAATACTTTAAAACAACTTTATTAATCAAAATAATTTATTGTGATAAATTATACTATTTAGTGGTTTTAAGGTATAATTAGAATATATTTTTACCATTTTATCCAATGGTGGTCATTAGAATTAATTTAACATTGAAATTGGACATAAACAATTGCCAATTTTTTGATATAAATTGTTTCTTAAAAACACGCTATTTGTCGTAACAGCAGGAATTAATTATAAAATTAATTAATGCAACTTATATGTTTGGAATTTTGTAAAATAGAAATCATTTTTGAATTCGGAATATCAATTATAGCTTAGGGTGAAATTTTGGCCTTGTTCTGAAAAACTTCAATTTTTGATGAATAGTGAGACCACCAAGTGGTAGTTAAATAACTGATTTTTCGTTTAAATGAAATATTACCACTTCTGTGATTTGATTTTCAAAAATCCAACATACATGGTTTTCATTAAGAATTAAAATGTGGTTCAATGAGATTAAAATAATTTTTTGGTGAATAGTAACTTTTAAGTTCTTAATCGCGATTAGAGGTAATTAGTGTAGTTTAAGGTAAAAATAATGTTTTAATAATATGAGATGAGCATGACACTTGTCCTACTCCTATTGGATGAGTCATGGAAGACCAAGACAACCCATGGGTCAACTTGGGGACCCCATGGAGCCACTTTAGTTGGAAAATGACATTAATATATATTTATTTAATGTTAAAATTAAATTGACACAAACATGAGTTATTTTACTAAAACAGTTTTTAAGTGGGGTTACACAAGTCCAAATTTAGACTATAAATATTCATTAGAAAGATAAGAAGATTTCCTAAATCATAGTATTTGTTTTATAATTTTTAGACATTAAATAAATTAAATTATTTATGACATCATGATGATGCAGCGATGACCTCATTATTTAACGATTTAAATAAAATGAGAAGATAATGTAAATTCCAATGCTTACACTTGTCCAAAGCCTATTTAATGTCGAGATTTCGAAACCTTATCACCTTATCCTCGAATTATATAAGTGTGGGACCTTTAGAATCCGAAATGCATTGTGTAATAATGTAACATTTCAAACTTTCCAAAAGTGCCCCTCCTCTCCACTTATAAAAGGCCCCCACCTCTCCCACCTCATTTACACTTTCAAGCCATTTGGCTCGGCCAACCTCTGCCCAAATACTCTTCAAACTTCCCCCTCTTACTCCTAGAATCATTACATTGGGCAGAACTCTTCCCAAGGAAGCCTTTGGCTCAAATCAAAAAGAGTTACCCGATTTTGAGGTAATGTCTTCTCTAATGTTGTTTTGTTTTATTTTTCTTCTCCAACCCCCTAAACTCTTTTTATTCATTTCTTTTGTAACAAAACCAGTATACTCAATATACTAGGATGTTTTTACAAGATGTATTCGAGCTACACTTACACACACCTACATCTAATGGTTAAATAACATACGGTTTCTGTGGATGGTGAATTTCTGCCTCACGAAACGATGATTGTTCAACACTCATATAACACCTTCAAAGGTGGCCATTAAGATGTCACTATTTTTATATATGATATATAATATGTTTATGTTTTACTTATGCTTCTATATTTCTCATTTATGGCATACTTTATGATTTCCATTATGGGTAAAACGCGATAATTTCATTTCAGGAAGTGCGGACTACCGCCCCCTCAAAGTGATTTGAATCGTTAATGCCATATGTGGGATGTATAAAGGATGTATTAAATGGTATTATACACTATATTATACTGGAATTATATTATACATTTATATTATTATGATTTAGTTCCATTAAATATGAAATAAAAATGAAAGTAGCGTTCATGCGTACGTACGGCTTACCGTCTCCATGAACGGTGCATTTCATTTCTTACCTCTAAATGTTACGTAATATTATGAATTAATGTATATACTGGATATATATGATATATATGACATCTAAATCATGAATATAATTCTGGAGATAATGGATATTCTACCACATAAACAACTTGTAATTATAAGAAGTTTATTATTGACTCAAGTACCAAAGATCGACAAAACGTCCGTCATTAACTTAAATAATTACATAATGTTCATAACATGGTAATAAGTGATATAAAAGGAATAATGAACATGAAAAAGGTTCTTAAGTAAATAGAAATTAACTCTAGTTTATTATTCAGGAGGTTAATGAACGGTCGATTCAGGACAAGACGCAAGGTAAGGGAATTTCTTAACCCAACTTCCATTCTTTGGGTTAATCTCCTACTTTCAAATTATGTAATGATATTTTTATGTCTTATTTTTATTCTTTATGTGTACCTATAGTGAATACACATAATATATCTATTTTATTTTAAAAATGATCTTTTTAAGGACTCTGTCTCAATCCCCTTTCATTGAGGCATATTTGGTTTTATACACAACTTTCTTTTATACGGTGTATAAACCCCTTTGACTTTTACGTTTATTCAAAAGGAATCTTTTTTATACAAAGCGTTTTACTAAACGACAAAAAGGGAATTTTTTTCTTTCCGTACTTATCCAGCAACAATGACTTCTCCGCCGCCGTGACCATTATTTGAGTTTCGGCTTCCTCTACAAGCCATCATTTTTTTTAATGAAAAATAAATACAAAGTTTTAACTTTCTTTTATTTTGGTATTGAAAATGGTTTTGAAATCATTTTTATTATATCAATGTGTTGTATTGATATCTTTTGATTGAAATGTTGAAATGTTATGTTTCCTTTATGCATGTTTTATGTGATACGATTATGTTATGGTTTATGATATGTTTAAACCTATTCATATGAGGAATGCATTGGACTTAATAAGTGACGGGTGGAGCCCGCTATAGCTCCTCGATGCATCGGTAGGTCTCATGAGACAACTAGACGTGGAATTGGCCGAGGCCCTTTCCCAATTTGATTTATGGTTTTGGTCGAGGCCTTAATCATCTTAGACGTCTTGGCTGAGGCCTTGACAAAATGTTTCAGAAAGTCTGGCATTATGCATTCCATCATTATGAAAGTGGTTATTGTTATTGCATGTGATTATTCGACCAGTAGAATATCCATGTGAAGAAGTAAATGGAATTATCTCATTTTACTTTTGCCATATTATGTTGAAGTTCAAGTTTAAAAGTCTTTTGTTTTAGTTATACATTGCCTTAAATGTTAATGTTTATTTATGAAAGCTTCCCATATATTGTTAACCTTACTGAGCATCTGAGCTCACCCCTTTCAATGTTTTAATATTTTTCCAGGATGTGAAGAAGTATTTTATGAATGACCTACAGGGGTAGTCAGAAAGGGATATGATTGTGGACTATGAAGACCATGTTATTGTAGTTTGTTTACTTTTTGATGTAATGAAAGACTTATGAATGTATCTAGTGTTTCCAAGGCTACTAAACTAATCGGTATTTCGAGACTTGATCTTTTGTGATCATGCCAATGTTACGAAGTAATGCATCGACTCTGGGTAGCTGGGGTCGGGGCGTTACAGTCATGTTTAGTGGTGTCTTTTTTTGTTGTGTTCGCATTCATGGTTGAATGTGGATGTTGTGGAACTATTTGAGGACTTTTTCTTACATGAATGCATGTTCCTATAATGTGAATTTTTGAATTACTTGTTCTAAATGAAGGTTCCTTCCATTCATTCCTTATACTTTTGTTTTTCATTTGAAGTAGAAATGGGAGATGCATGTATATATTCAGAACTCTGATATCAATAAAGTGATGTGTTAGTGTAAAATGGGTTTTGGAGTGTGTTGTGTTATGGTGGATCTATCTGGAATGTGGCGTGGGAGTGTCTGGCACTAGTAGAAAAAGTTCTGTTTGGGGGTATTTAGTGGCTAGCTATGCGGTAGGGGATTTTTCAACCATCACATATCCATCCATAGGTTATGTTGAGAATATAGCTCATAGTTTGGAACAACTAGGGGGTGTAAAGGTCCTTGGTCTAGTTTTCTACCTTTAGTATGGGAAATAAAGATTGTTTAAACATACATTATAGTTTTCTCATTCTGAGAGGCCCTATTTAGTGAAAGGATACAATGGGATCCAATTTCTACATCGCATACCCCATGGATGGAAGAGTTACTCCTTGATTATACAAAGGATTGGATGTCTTGTTTTCATTAATCTTGATGCTTATACCATGTTGATCGTGATATTTTGGTTGGTGTCTAGGTATGATCATCTTTATATGGATGTTTTTATTTTGGTTTTGATTTAGTGTCATCACATAATGTTAATTTCATGGGAGTGGTGAACCATGTAGTGTTTTTGGTTGGTTTGGATTTTATTTAATAGACTCTCTTGGGATGAGAGATTTGGTGTTCAAGAAGCTCCCAACTTAACTATGTAGGGTTTTTTTGTCTGTCTATGCCATTCAGTTAAGCTAGTTGAACATTGTGTTAGGGACACCCACCATGTGGTTTGATTAAATTCCTTTGAAATAAATCTAAATATAAAATTCCATATGCTGGGGAGTCCATTTATGCCTTGTCATGTGGGTCCCTCAGCTCCATCTTGGGTGTTGGTTGTTTTTAAGGTTGACCAACCATTTGGGCATCCCTGTTTCAGTAATTCGGTTATGTTATAGTTATCGATGTGGTGATAGGTGTTGACTTGGGACTGGAGTGCAACCAATGGTTTTGTTGAATTAAAATCATTGGAGTATTTATGTACTGTGGTTTGATTCTTATTTCCCATTTCAGGATGGTGACATAGGTGTCGGTTAGTGATGTATGGGGAGTTTGACATTAGAAGATGGATTATTCATCCTGGGAATCTCTTTTCCTTATATCTATAAATTGGAGGTGTTTTCACTTTTGGGGGTGGGATAGCACATAGCAAGGATTCAATTTTCAGAATTTGGAGTTTGATTTATAATCTTATTCTTTTGTTGATAGTGTTTGGTCCTTTTCATGGTTTTTGATCCTTCAGAATCCACATGGACTATGAATGGGTGTTAGTTTATACATTGGGATAAGGCCTTGTTATGGTTTTTTGAGTGTGGAATGCGTTATAGTGGGGAGACTTTCTACACCCTATCTTTTGAAAAAAAATAATTTTATTATTCTTTGGATTTGGGTATATTTTTTCGGGTTTCGGGTTGAGTCACGAGTTGAATTTTTTTATTTTTATTGAAAAATGTGCATTTTATGCATGGTAGCATAGGGCGCACAAGCAAATCACAGTCTCAAAAACCATAGAGATTTGCCCAGATCATGGCGTAGCTAGCCTGAATTTCCAAATAAACAAATGAAATGAAATGAATAATAAAATGATAATAAATTAAAATATAAAAAATAAAATTATGTTAAATGAATTTATTAAAAATAAAAAAAATAGTAATAAGAATATTATTATTATTATTATTGAAAATAATGTTATTATTGTTATTATTATTTTTAAATTCAGTATTATTACCATTATTATTATTATTAATATTGATATTATTATTAATGTTGTGTTTACTATGTGTATGTATTTTTTTATTAGTTTTTATGTTCCCTTCTATTTTCTTTTTTTTACTTTCCTTTTTTTCTCCTTCCATCCCTCCTCTCCTCTATCTCCCGACCCCCTTCGTGGGACGCACCCTACCCATCTCCTTGATGTCCCACTCACAGACCACCTCCCCTAATCTTGAATCCCATTGGTACAACACCTTCGACCTGTGACACCCCCCTGACAGGTGCACCCATGGTCGAGCCACTATAGCCCTCACGCCACACTCCCTCCCAATGAAATCTCTATTTCTCCAGAAAAATAAACTAATATCCATTGGTTTATTGGTCATGTCAACAAGGTAATCTATCCTCTTATCCTCCACTACATCCTTAGGTCGAACATCCCCTTCATGCCGCCCCTTCTTAATTCATAAAAAACATAGGGTTCCTTGGTGGTAGATTTATGATGATTTATTTCATTTCTAGGGATTTCAATGGGTATCTTGAGTATCCTATGTCATATTTTGACACTCGTTATAGAAGGAAAAGAATATTTGGTCGGCCATCCAATGATTTCGGGTAATATTTTCCTCCATTCTTCTCATCACTAAGTTTATGTTTGGGTATTTTGTATTTTATTAGTCTATAGTTATTAATTTAAGGTGCATTGGTTTGTGCCATGTTTTTTCAGTTCATTGAAATTATTTGGTCACCGTTTAGGGTGGGGTTTCTCTTGATTCAATGTTTAATTTAGTTTTATTTTAAACCTTTGGTAATTATTATAGCGCTTTTATTTTTTATAGCATGTTTTGTTCATCATGGCGTGGACTCGAGTCATCATCAATGAAGACCTACATATATATACATTGGTAATCATGTAAATATATGTATCCTTTTATTACATATTCCCTTATTACATGAAGAATATGTAATTTGGGTGTATATATATATATATTAAAATGTATAGTTCTGTAAGATGATGCGGTCTCAGGATTCCTTCATCAAAAGTTTCGTTTTTTGAGGTAGGCACCCTATGCCTAATCCTTTAATTAGATTTTAATAATTGATTTATAGTTTTAAAATTATGTTTTATATTTATTTATTATATGTATAATCTGTTCAATATAGTTTTAATTGAAATAAATAGTTTTTCATTGTTTTACATAATTTATCCAGATTTCCAATGTGCAATTTTCCTATTTATATATTCTCCCGATCATTTTTGGATAATGTAATGCCTTTTTAATGATCAATTGGTTTGGAAATATTAACTCCGTAAAAGTGGTTTCCATAAATGATCATCATGTATGATTTTTGTGAAGTTTTATTTTGGACGAAGAAAGGTTGGGTTGTATTTTTCTTTAAAAATGGGAAATTCCTTGATTTGGTACATTGGGAAAGATGCATGGAATTTAAATTGAATTCAATTCTAATAGTTCATTCCTTTCATAAATGTGTTGATTTTATTTAAACATGGTTTTTAATTTGTTTTAAAATGTATGATGCATTTATTTTTTAATTGGAATTTCTAGTGGTTTTATAACATAAAAACCTTTGGGTGAGCTTCATTAAAAAAATGTCATTCCATGTAAAATAATGTGACCTGGTTCATACTTTAATTTTTTTTGAATATGGGAAACCCCTCTGGAGTCATGCCCCATTTTTTTAGAAAATTATTTTTTTTTGAATATGGGAATTGTGATATGCACCTTGTAAAGAGGCTTTTGCATTATTATTTGATGGAAAAGAGACGAATGTGCTATAGGTGGAGATCAGTGGTGAGACAGTGAATGTGTTTTTGAATAATCAAAATTACGTGCTCATGTATGTTAGTTTGATGAAAACTCACAACTACTTGAAATATATCACACAGGAATCCCATGGTATCTAGGTGGGAGGACTAGGACTAGTGTGCTATTTACTTAAGGTGGCTTTGACCCTGAATCATTTAGTGAGATTGATGACTACAAAACTAACTAATTATATAGATGATGAGAGGAGATAACGGGGGTTATGGGGATGTCCCATACTAGTGGATCATGCATGAGAACATTGGTTATCATGGTTCTTATACCAATTTCCACTATGATGCAAGGATCTAGGTCCCCTCGTGTGCTTGATAACTGTATGGATTACCCATGGTTTTCATTTTCAAGATGATACTTGTGATGTGATTTTCAATTTTGTTCCACTATGGTTGTTCCCAATTTTCTGAAAACCATATTTTAATTAAAATTTCATCCATATGTTTTTGAAATTTTAATGAATACATGGATTCTATTTTGAAATTTTTTTGGAAGAGAAATTATTTCCTTAAAAATTTAAACTTCTTACTTGATTGTGAAAATAATGAAAAAAATTATTTTAATATGCCTTATTTTCAAAGTAGCATGATTGAGTTTATTTTTAAAGAAAAGGTAATATTTCTTTTTTTATCCTTGGAATTCCTAATAAGCATCTCGATTATCACACCTACATTATATTTTTGTTTTAGGTTCCATTAGTTTCAGTTTCTCTTGGATTGAGTGTGGTTTTGTGTTCTATGGTGACCCATGAGGTCACTTGCGATATGCTTTGCTTCTTAGATTATTTTTACTTCCACTATTTGTGTAATTTTTTAATTCAGATTATATTTATTTATATGTATTTTGTTCATAGGCCAAACCATTCCCAAATATCTCATTTTGATTAACAACACTAGTCGACACCCCATGGGGATCAAGAATGCCCTTCAGTCCGTGTCATGGATCTGCTTGGGTGACCAGTTCACGGTCGATCCGGGCTGGTTCGTGACATGTTTTATACCTATTAGATCAAAATGATTCATAGTTACTGTGGGGGAATATAGGGGACCAATTCTAAGAATATTTACTTTCTTCTACTATAAAAGACTGTAGTCGCCATGAGCTACTTACCCTTTGACAAGTGAGTCGTAGTGTGTAAGAGTTTTCCATCCATTTAAATAACCCTACCATTTATGCATCAGACATAGTTAAATATGAGGATACCATGGTGATGAAATTCAATGAGGCATTGAATCCAAATATCCATGGCATGAACACCAAATTAATGCTTCATATATCTTGAGGTGATTGGGATAGTAGATGACATTGAGAGGACTCCAAAAAGAACTAATTTTTTATGTAAGGGGGGTTATTAAGATTCTTTACATATAATTTTCATGGTCCAAGGATATCAGTATCCTATATATAGGATATTTATAATATCTAATGATAGTTTTCAAGGAACTTTATCTTGTTTCTCCAAGTATAACATCTCTCTATCCTTTACCAATGGGATCCAGAATGTGTTTTTCATGTAAAGGCCATGGTCATCAACTGAAAGTGTACTAGATATTTATGTGTAGGTGGCCTACACTAGGTATTCAACTTAAATATCTCCCATTGAGGCAATTTGATCAATGGTATTTCCATCATGATACTCTATTTCAATATCAGTTGAGAGGAGATTGGGTATTAAGGTGATATTATTGAGATGTTCCTCATTCTTGAAGAGAATAGATCATCCATTAAGATAGTCTTCATCAGGGTTAGTGTGTTTAAGGATTAGTTTATAGTCAAATTAATGACCTAGAATTTATGGAATTTGGTGATCCATACATCATTCAAGGTAATCTTTTCTAGATTTCTACTTGGGTTCATGCCTTGTTTGACTCATAAGATACACACTATTTTGTTTCACCTGGTGTATTCCCAGATTCAGGAGACATCCAATGACATTTCCATTGACTATTCTAATTGGATTTTGATTTTATATGTTGAAGTATATAGACACTATGAGATAGTGTTATGGGGACAGTGTTCTTGGTGAGTGATACCATGTATGGGATAAAGGAAAGCTCCACCCTTTTATTCATAGAAGAACAATCTAATACTAAGTTCATCATGGGATTAGTTGACGGTTTTACCCAGGTTTGGGGAAGAGTACCCTAATGTTTTTCCTAAAGAGGTTGTGTTGTTAGCCACTTGTTTAGAGATGGTGTTTGGGATATATCTGAAACTAGTTGTTTCTTAGATCTTGATGTATCCATATATGATGGTACCATTTGAGTTGTGTGAGATTAAACTATTTCTTGATGATCTGTTGTAGTGAGTTTTTGATCATTGAAGGGTGTCTCCTTGGGGTTCACCAGTTTTTTTCATTGATAAGGGTGATAAAAGTTTTCACCTTTTATTGATTGTCATCACTTAAACCTGGTGACCGAGAAGAAATGATATCATATTCTACATATTGATGATTTATTTGATCAAATGATAGGATATAGTTTGTTTTTGAAGATTCATTATTCAATGGATATATCATCACATGTGGGTGAAATAAAAGGCTGTTCCTAAGAATGAATTCTGATGTATTTATGGGGATTATAAGTTCATTGTAATGTCATTCAGTGCGAATAATTTTTTACATGTAATAATTATTTTGTTCAAATTAGTTTTAAAATAATTCATGGATTATTTCCTGGTGTATTTCATCAATGAAATCATTGTGTGCTTCATGACTGAGGAAGATCATATTGAAAAAATTCATTCCATTTTGGGATGTATTCATCCTCATAAGTTATTCATAATGTTGTTAAAGTGTCATTTACAGTATTTTAATATTTTTAGGGAGTTTTATATATCAATGGTGAGTAATTATAGATCATTCAAATTTCAATACTATCATTTCTTTACAAACCCCCATGATAATTTCAAAAGTGTGATGCTTCCATAGTATTACAGGCTATTATATATGTTTTATACCCAATTTCACTCAGGTTCATAATCCTCTAACATCCTTGACATGAAGTGATCTAAAATTATTTTAAACAGATCATTATCATGAAAATTTCAAGTACATGAAAGATATGTTTTCCAAAGCTCCGGTTAATCATTTTCTAGAGGAGGGAGTTTAGTATGATGTATTATGTGATGTTTTGAATATTTTTTTTGTTATGAACCATAAAATATAATTTTTATTCGGTCCTGGTAGTGATTCCCCCATGAATATAACTATTCCACCAAGCATATCGATTTAGAATCTATAGTTTTTTACTTTATGAATATGGAGGTATTAGACATTAGTGAGAATTTTTTTGTTTTTACTAATCTTGAGATACTAAGGTATGTCTTCTCCCTAGATGACATGAATTTTCGTAGTGATGGTGGATGTAATTTATATAATGTTATAACTTCGTGATTTCATATACATCTAAAAAGGGTGATACTATAGTAGATTCACTAAAAATATTGTCATGTAATAATTCCATGTGTTAATTTAGTGATTCCTAGAGAGTGATGAGAGCTCTCAGTGATGAATATAGACACGGGAGAGGTTGGTCATAGTAATTTTCTTTTTCAGATGATAATTCATCTTCGATGTAGCATGTAGAGTATTCTCAGTTGGGTTTTTCTAAGGTAGAGGTTTTGAATAATCGAGTTATCATTGGTGATTCCCTTAATGGATGGTCTGAGGATGAACAACACTAGGTGATATTCTAGGGGAATCTATTCACCCCTTTAGAGATGTGGGATGTTCTTCTCCCTGAATTCCAAAAATCACCATTGGTTTTATATCTAAGAGTTAAAAATATGTTCCATTATCTAAGAGGGTAGTTTGGAATCCAAATTTAATGCATTCTTTTATAGAGTTTGCATCTAAATTATTTCTCCAAAAAAAGGTGAAGTCTATAAATTGTGTTCTTAGTGGGTTTCCCTAACCATGGGATTTTCCTTAGTCAAAGTGGGGGGAATCTTTTGACTTTTTACTAGTCTTACTCATGAAAAGGTAGGCCATGATTTTATATGGGTGATATTATATTTTTTATAATATTATCCCACTTTATAGTGATCATGGAGTTTAGATCAATATTAGTTTTTCTATGGATGTACCTTGGGTAGGTGCTAAGACTCCATAGAGTCCAAATGATGAGAATATCTAATTGTGATTGTCATTTCCATTATGTGGAGGGGTATCCTTCATAATTTTGTATCTGAGTTACGACTTACCACTACTCTTCATCTATAGAAGGATGGTCAGACATATTGTAATATCTAGACTCATAAAGACATGTTGCATTCTTTTATCCTAATTTATAGCGGTTCACAAATGATGCACCTACCCTTAGTCCAGTTAGTTTACAAAAAATAGATTTCAGGCCACCATTTATATAGAACCATTTAAATCCTTTTATTGATGACCTTTCTGTTCTATATTGTGATAGACTGGTGTGTGAGAGTCAATAATTCTTAGGCTAGAAAAGTGCATTATACAATAGAAATGGATTAGGTTATTCTTGAGGTGAATGAGGTAGTATGGGATAATTAAAAGTCTTATGTCAACCATATGAGGATAAATATTGAGTTTTTTGTTTGAAATCATGTGTTCTAGAAGTATACTCCTCATCATGAGTAATGAAGGTTTGGTCATGGGAGTATGTTTTCACTCCAGTTTATTGGTAATTTCCTAGTGTTGTCTTAGATTTCAGTAATGGTATATTAGCTATCACTTCCCCTATACATAAGATTGAAAAATTACTTATTCCATGTCTCATAGCTTCATAATTTTATATATTATGACTCCCACGTTATTTATTGGGGAGTTATCAATGTTTAAAATGATATGGAATTTGGGAATAAAATTATAGATATCTAGGACCACCAGAAAAATGTTTTTCATGAGCATGTTATTCAATTGGTTCATGTATTGTGGTGATGCATTGGGGTAGATGTGAGAACCTGAGAGTGTGAGTCTTAGAAACACAATTATTATCCCAATATACTTTTTTTAGATATTTCCATATATAATTTCTCATTTTGGTTTTATAAAATTTATTTTATATGATGGGGTTTCTACATGACATTTTGTTCATGAATTTCATCTCATTTGAGAGGTATCTCCCCCATCAGAGTTTTTAGGAAATTTTTGTTGTTGTTTGTCTTTACAGATGGTTCCACTAAGAGTGGTGGTTGATCTCTTATATTATTGTGATTCATGAGAGTTATCTCATGAGGTGGATGTTTTTACAACCCTTTTCCCTTATTTTCATTATAATCTGTATTTAATTCTTGAGGATGAGAATAGAATGAGCGGTATCTAATGTGAGGGTCTAAATCCTAGTATCTGTTTCCTTTCTTTGTTTGATTCATTGGAGGTTCTATGATGAGACTCAGATAAGAAATATCGTAGTTCACCTAGAATATCATCTTTATAGAGGTTTATATGGGTGCAGGGCCATACTATATTGTAAGGTTTGGGGCCTATGTTTTAGAGACCACACCTGCAATGTAGTATCAAAATAGGAAGTATTTCAAATACACTACTATCTTCATAATGGGTGTGATATGGTTGAAAGGATTTTTTATAACATATCTGTGATATATATCGTTGAGCATAGTTGCTGTGTAGGATGACTGATTCCTATGTTTTAAGTGACAAGATCTTTTGTAGTGATAAGAGGGGTGATCATTCTAATTTGGGGTAGTTGTGACATTTGAGGGGGGTAGGATGTGGTGTGTCCTTCCTCATTGGTATAGAATTATGCGATGTGGTGATATTAACTATGACATGGTCCTATTATTGAAATATATGATATGAAACATGGATATACACTTTGGTTCTTGAACCTGGATTCACCAGATAGTTTGTGGCATAGTCCCTCACATTGCAACATAGTATTGGATTCTGCCAGAAATCATTGTTTTGTGGTCCAGGAGGCTATGTTGTGTTCTTTCAAAAAATTTTTACCTCATATATATCTGAACACCCTTTAAATCAAAATTTATCCAATAATTTATACTCTAGTTATAGGAACTAATGATAAATGTTTGAAGACCTTTAATGACCCTTTTGATCAGGTTTAACCCCCACCTTATATTAATCAATCTATGGAAATTTGATGTGAGTTCTTCCAATTTTATAATGGTCTATTTTGCAATATATTTTATTTCCTCATATTCCTTCCTTTAATGTTATAGTATTTGATCTTATTTGTTCATATGGATTTATTTGGGTGTTTTTTGGTGGGGTTATGGAGTACCCTTAATGGAGGGATTCAGTTTCCTTGTGGTAGAAGTGATCAAAAAATCTTATTTTTATTTCATTCATATTTAAAGAACATTGAATCCAAGAGGTAGGTTATTCATTTATTCTCTACCTTTTTAATGTGATAATGTAATTATATCAGGGTTTATCTTTTTGGGTAACGGTTTAATTAACATAAAAAATGATTGAACCATATTAATGATAAGAAATCATTTGTGGATATAGAGATCACATGTTGTTTTCCACTATGATAATGCATTTCCTATGAATTACTAGATGGTATAATATATAAGTCTATGATTATATAGAGTGTTTATTATTATTAGGGTATAATGTTAATTCTATGTAAATGTTTAAATAACATAATGGAAGTAATTGTTTGGTTGGTTAATGAATTAAGGAGACATGTTTAATTAATTTTCACTTTCTTGTAACATGATTGAAATCAAAAGATACTTAATGAATTCTTAATTGAATATTTTTATTCTATTTTTAATGGAATTAGAAAAAGAATAGGAATTTTGTAATCCTTGTTGATAATGATAATAATGAAAAATGATTAAATAATTGTTCAACATTAATTTTTTTGAAATGGGATGTTATTCTTGAAAGAATAATTTAAATAACGTATATATTTTAATAGCTAATGACATAGGTTACATATAGTTTTAATGTGTAATAATTTAATCAGTAAATCTAAGAAGGTAATAGAATTGTTTTATGAAAAAGTTAAATGTTTGGGGGTGATTGAGTTCATTTTCATTTGAAGGATGAATACCTTATTTTTAGGTCCTAGATTTCCTATTGAATTTATTTTTGTTTTTGATACATTTTTGTTTCTCTATATGTCATCCTCGATAAGTGATTTGATGTGATCTCAAGATGGTTGATGGTTTCAAGAGATATCAGTGGAGTGGCATGGGCTTATGGTATAAGTTGAAGCCTATGACTAAGAGATGAATGGTGATATGAATGATGGTTTAGTGTATGGAACCAAGTATAATAGAATGGGTTGAATCTTGGTTTAAACGTATTTTGTGTAAATTAGGATTCTTAATTGTTAATAATCTATTTAAAGGCGGGATAGCTAAGTTTATTATTTATCTACATTTATTTCCCCACTGCATAAGGAATCTATTCATGTTTTCTTATGCATCTCTTTTATGGAAACGTAGGATTATAATGACTTATATTGTTATGTACATTATCATTACATAACTTTTGTGGAATAATAAAAATATTATAGAAAAAGATTCCTGAATACCATATTAATTTAGTGCCTTTTGACACCTAGAATAAAAACACCGATATATAAGTGATCTACATTATCTCCCATGTGGTTCTTCATTACTAGAACTCATCATAGACACATCTTACCTGACAAATATTTTCAAAACTCAGGGAAGGAAACATAAAATGTTTGATATCATATTCTTAGTGGTGGTAAAAAAGGGAGACATGTAGTAATAAACATGATCATATGGGTATAAGAACATGATTATAACATCATAATATCTTACCCTGTATATTTAAGGTAATAAAAATGAATCAAGGAATAAATAATAAGACATGAACCATTATGAAATAAAAAAATAATCTATGAAATCATAACATAAGAATAAAACATAGAATTGTGTCATATATATAATCATATATTATGATTTCTATAGTAGCCAAAGAATCACTTCCTAGACCAAATTAGAAGTATGAGTTCACTCCCCATACCATATTGGTAGTCATGGTTCACTCCCATGGACATCATAGTAGCATTAGTACACTCCTCATATCGTCTTGCTAGTCATGGTTCAATCCCATGGAAATCATAGTAGTCAAGGTTCACTCCCAAGACCATATTAATCTATCTCAAAAGAAATAAATCTTCATCCAATGTATTAGAGGGAGATATAGGTCCCACCAATCCCAAAAATAAATCATACATACATGTTCTATAAAATCATCGACAGACATATCTTAACCCATGAAATGAAATGGGTTTCATAATCATCTAATTATATCATAACCTATAAAAAGTAAAGCAAGATTCATAATCATTTAATCAAAAACATAAACCAGGAAATAGATATTGGTTTTATGAACATATAACCCATGAAAGAGAAACATGTTTTATAAAGACCATGAAATTAAGCATAAAACATTTAGAGAAAGAGTATTAATGGAACCTTTATATCATTTATAAGAAAAGCATGAGTATAATCAATGGATGTTATTTTACAAGGGAAATAATTTTTAATGATATTTTAAAAACATTTCTGGAGGAAAATATCCTTCTTCTTTGAAAATTTATTTTTAAAACATAAGACCTTTTAAAACAATTTTCTTTATAAATAGACTTGAAAACTTATAATGGAATATTTAAAAAAAATTGAAATCCTTTTTCATTATAAAACTTTTATATTATCATAAAATCATTTTTAAAACTATTTTTCTTTAAGAACATATATGAAATAATTAAATCTTTTGGAAAACCACTTTATAATAAAAATACATTAAAATAACATATATAAAACATGAAAATGATTTGAAAACCATTTATTTGATAGTTTCTTTTAAAAAAAATTCATAAATATTAATCTTTTAAACCATAAAAAGAAAACTTTAATGAAATTTCTATGGATAAATCAGTACATTTCATATGAGGTAAAAAGAACATCCCTTTTTCACGGTAAATTTTTTAAAACGTGACACATTTGAAAAATGAAAAGAAGAATCATTTTGTTATATTTTTCTTAAATGTAAAACAACGTTAAATTTTTATTCTAATGGTATTAAAAAATATTATAATATTCATGGAAATATTTTCATAATTCATGGGTTTTAAGGAATATAGATTTCCAACCAAAAAGAGAGGTAAAGTCATATTTTTATAAAAAATATTCTTAATTTTATTAAGTACCAAAGAACGGAAAAATTGTACTAATATATGAATACATAAATACTAATAAAATGATAAAAAAAATTCACGAGTTTCATTGAAATATGGTTTATAATATTTTTTTCATGGAAATGTGATCATAAATAATCTGGATAAACATTGGGATTGTTTCAATAAACTCTTTCCACATGGAAACATTGAATCATACTACCCATGTAGAAAAATAAAATTACATAGAGATCTAAAATTTCATGATAACACATATATTTTTTTATAACATGTCAAAAGTAGTTTCTAAACCTCATTCACAAATATAGGTTTATAACATCGAATGTGTCTCAAAGAAGGAAAATTGAGATAAAATTAATTTACTAATATAATAAATTTTTAATCATAAACCCCATTAAAAAAATATCATAAAATGATCATGTAAATACTAATATATTTAAGTATAATTATCATCGAATACATTCATGGAAATTATATACACCACACAAAATAAGGTTGTGGTAAATATGGCAGGTATCTCATCGAAATAAAGAGTGTGATAATATTCTCTTACCTTAAATCGTTACTCTCTTCATACTCATACAAAACTCTTATATAACTAGTATAAATTTTTTATAAATATATAAAAGATACATATTATTATATATAATTCCATATATGGTATTATTATGACATTATATTACCCTCTCATTATTAATTCTATGTTAAGATTTCACTTCAGGTAATATTCGCTTTTTTCTTCACTTGTGTCCTAACCTGTCATATCTTTTATCCTTATTCTTATATCTTGATTTCCAGAATGTAAACCATGACATAAATATCAATTAAATTCATTATATACTTATTATAATAATCAATTTAATATATAATTGTGGAACAGAATACGTCACTCATGGAAATGGTAAGTCATACTTACACATGGATGGTATTTTCGTTTATTTATCGTGTTAAAATAAATTGAGTAAAATAAATATATGTATATAAATGTATATATATATATAATAATTAAATTAGATTTAATATATGACATATATCATATATATTCATCAAATATATCCTTAATACATTCCATGTAGTCTATGAACGAATCACATGGCTTCAAGGTGTGGTAGTCGCAACTTCATCAAATGAAATTATCATTTAAAAAAAAATTGAAAGTATAAAGATATGTGTTATAGAAAAATTATAGAAGATTAAAGGAATAATTAATATTATAATTAATTTATACGAATAGATATTAAACCATAATTTTCACCATGAGATGTGGTAAAAGTAAAATGAACAATGATCATTTAGTGAAGCAGTAGTCCGCCATACACGTAAATAGTAAGTTTGTTACAAAATAGATGGAAGTGTGTATAAGTGAAGGTAAAATACTCTGAATAAAAAAATATGGTTATATTGAGGAATTTTTGGTTTTTATACAATCATAGAATAATAATATTTTAGGTAATCGAGAAATAATATAAATGAAAAAGTCTAAGAGAGGGTATTACATCTTAATTGGGTACCTCCTTTTGGTTTGCACCAAAAGGTCTTCCGTGCAATGAATTATTCACATTGGTTGATTGAAAGAGAAGGTGAGGGATTATTGGGAGATATGTTTTCATATTTTTTCTGAACATAATTATCTTTAGTCGTGTGAGGAAGTGGGAGGAGAGGAGGTATTTTATAATAGAGGAGGGGTGGCTCTCGAGTAATATTTTAAAAGAATGAAACCCCACCCAAATTTTTTTATTGAAATTGGTTAAAAAATATTCCAAATTAGAGAAAATAATGTATAGGGTCAAAATATTTCCAGCCAATGGATTTAATAAAAGTTTATAGGTCGTTTTAGCCCTTGAGGTTATGGTTTAGTCTCAAATTAAGATTTATTTAACAATAATCGATGTAATTAATTTTAATTACATTCACTGATATTTTTGGTCAAATACTAATTTGAAAATATTAGAAATTATAAATTATGTTTATTAAAAGTCTAGAATCTATTTTCCCAAATTCAAAACATATAAGTTGCCAAAATTAATTTAAACTTAATCCTACTATTGGGTCGAAAATATAGGTTTATAAAGTAAAAAAGATTAAACATTTACTAAGTTCTTATATCCAATTTTAGTGTTAAGCTTTTATAATTACCCAAATTGGATTAATTGATAAAATTATTATCTAATTAATCTTTAAAACTAATTTATAATTTAATTTTTCCTTATAAATAAATTATATGATCAATTATTTTTGAACTAAAATACAATATTTTTCATTATTCATTACAAAATAAAACATCCCAGAAAAATACCAAAAAATACCCCTAAGCATGATTTTATTATTACCTTTAAAGATGAATATTATTTTGACATATTAAATATATAAAAGTTCCAATAATTTTATATCAATTGGGTTCTCCATTAAAAGTTGGTAAAATTGCCTTAATAAAAATAATGGGTTTTATATGTTAAATTGGGTTTATTCGTATCTTATGCTTGTAAAATATATTGTGAGAATATAAAAACTATTTACATGGATTTATAAAAAATATATTACCGTAAAACTACATACTAATTCAAATTAATTTAATTTATTGCGATTAAAATAATTTTATGAGCATAATAATATTTTTTTTTAAAATACACTTTTTTTATTTAATTGGTAATTATATTCATTTTTAAATAATTTATAACTAATTAATTTATTTTATATTTTTTGAAAACAAATATTTAGATAAGTTAGATAATTATATTTTTAAATTATAATTTAAATACTAGGTTGTATAGTAGTATATAATATCTTATCGTTCAGTAACACTCAGTCTTGCATGTTACGCAAGCCATCAAGGAAATTTTGTATTGTATGAAACATAATCTTACCTCAATGTTCTATCATGCAAGAGAACTATCAAATTTGATGTCGTGAAATCCAAAATTAGTTCTTTAATATATATAATGACTATTTTTTGTATTATTTGGAGTGAAAGATATCAATAAAAAATTAAATTAATTCAAAAAAAATTCATAAAATCTCATGGTGTTACATTCTACCCCACTTAATGTTAATTTAATCATTGAAATTTTTCTAGGTTATCAAAGGATTAATACTTTAGAGTTATTTTTATAGAGACCCACATTGTAAAAATGAATAAAAAAAATCATTTACAAAAATCTTGAACCATAATAGTTACGAAAAGTATATCATAACATGCATCCCACATAGAAGAACATAGGTTGGATGGGAAACCATGGACATGGAAAAGAATTATAACCAGCAGGTTTTGATGGAGAGTGATATAGAATAATATCTGGAAAACGTTAAAAATCAGAAATCCTTATATCTGTGACGAACTATGGGACAATCTAATACATTGGAAACAAAGGTACTAGGATAACATTTTTGGTTTGAAGAAACTTTACCCATAAGTTATATAATTTTAATAAAAAGAAGTACTTGCATGATTTTAAGAAAACCTGACCCTTTTTTGTTCGTTGATCCACTTCACCTCTTTTTCTAAAAAGTTAGGTAAATTTTTAATTCCATAAGTACTAACAAATCACGAGACCCTTGATAGGAAATCCCATATGTTATCATCAACACAATGTAGTTTGAGCAGGATATACATTATCAATAATTCATCATATATAGAGATAATAATTTAATCTTTCTAACTACATATTGAGTTAAACATTAATTCCTATAAATGGTTAACATTATAACCCTTCCAATAGAAGGAACTTCTAATATTTTGAATTAAATTCATGAAATAATCTTAACATTGATCCCCATATATCACAAAGTACCACATGGTCATCACTTTCCAAACATCTAAATAACCTAATCATATATTATCTTAATTACCATAAATCCATTAGGAAAACATGTATTCATCCTTATTAAAATTATTATTGGATATATTCATTAAATACTAGAATTTGTAAACTTCATCCTTGATGACATAGAACACTTTGTGAATACTCAGTTCTATGGTAATCCATTACATCCAATTTACTTATTCATATCCATATTAATATATTTAAAACATCATTATTTTTAAGTAAGTAATTAATTAAGTGTAACATTTATTTAATCTATAAATCTCTTTTTCATTAAATCACTTTACCATTCCATCGGAAACATTAAACATAAACATGTAAATACTGAGTGAAAAAATATAAACCGAACAATCCGTGAATATTTCATTATTAATATAACATAATTTTTGAATCAAAATACATAAAAACATATATTATTTCACTTTTTTCATAATCCATAAGATGTATACCCCATCCTATTACATAATACCTCTTTCCTTTCACATTTCTTCGACAGTATCATCATTATCCAAAATAAAATCATTGTTCATACCACTTTGTTGATTCTCTTTTAGAGATTTCCTCTTGGGACAGTGAGTTGCATAATGAAAATTTATTCAATTCTTAAATCACTTAATCATTGATGATGAATTAGGGATGCCAATGTTTAGTTCTATTTGATTAACTGAATTATTCATTTTTTTATTATAGACACTTTCATTTTATCCTATATTTCCATAGTCAAAATACCTTCTTGTTCCTTTAATTCATTCACTTAGGTGATTATTTCCACATTATAGACACAAAAGAAACCAAATACACTTTCCTCTATGGTCTCCACTGCCCAAACCATCAGTGAACTCCTACCCTCTCTCTCTTGATGAGTTCAAGAGTTGTTTAAGGTACTCATTATTGATCATGATTATTGAAAAATGATTAGGTATGATCAAAATATCCATCACTCCAATGATTATCCAACATGATTTCTCAATAGAAAATTGTCTCTCACATTCAATTTTAATCTACTTCCTTCCACTTAATAAAACTAGAAGCATAGTGTGGGTATTACTTATTATAGTAGAAAAATCACATAGTCATGAAAATAAGTAATTATTTTTGTTATAATTCATGAAATCATCCTTAATCTATGAAACCCAAGGTTAATCATAGTTTATTCATATAAATCTTATAATTAAATACTTCATGATGGTTCATTAAGAGTTTTGTTAATTCCAAAAGAATATCCCCGAGGTGTGTCAAACTATGTGTGCATAATGGCCCATTTTAATGTACCAGATTACCCTAATTCATGCCTGGAACATATTTTCGGAGTTTTTACACCTAGGTACCTCTATTCTAGGGGAACATCCACTTCTAGGATCCATACATGGATGTTTATTTAGAAAACCACACATTATATCCTTAACCAAAATTATAGGAAAATTTTCAATTCTTTTCTATATCCTTTTATGAATCCTTATACAAGTCCTTAGAGATCTCACTATGGTTTTCTAATCCTAGTTTATAAGGTTTAACTAAACCATAAATTTGATACCAATCATAACAACCTATACCTTTACATGAATTGTCATTAAATGACTTTTGAGGAATATAGAAAACATTATACAAACATTGACTGACGATTGTATTTGTTTAATTCCATTGGGAACCCAGAAACATAAAGACTAATACATAAGTGATCTATATTATCTCCCACTGGGTTCTTCATGACTGTAACCCTTCTTAGACACATCATAACTAATACATATCTTCATAACCTAGGGAAGTAAACATATAAATGGGTGAGCTCACATGCTCAGTAAGGGTAAAAAAGGAAAATATGAAAGCATAAACATGATTGTAAGAGTTTGATAACATGATTATAACATTATAATATCTCACCCTACATATCAAATATCATATACATGAATCCCGAAATAAATATTAATAGTTAACATGACATGAATTATAATTATGTAAGGAACATACTCCATGAAATAATAACATGGGAATAAATCATGGAATTGTTCCAAACCTATAAGCATATAATATGATTTCTATAGTATCCAAGGTATCACTAAAAAACATCTTAGTATTATGGTTCACTCCCCAAACCATCTTGGTAGTAATGGTTTACCCCCATGTCCATGTTAGTATCATGAATTCACTCCTCAATCCATCTTAGTAGTCGTGGTTCACTCTTAGGACAATCATTGTAGTCAATTATCACTCTCAATTCCATATTAATTAATCTAATGAGATATAAATATTTAAAAAATACATTTTATGTAGATATAGTTCCCACCTATTTTATAATTATATCAAATAGACATATTCCTAATATTCAATAAAAATAATATCATCACACATGAAACGAAATGGGTATCATAAACATGTAGTAATTTCGTACCCTATGGAAAGAGATACAGGATTCAAAATTATTTCATCAATATCATAAACCATGAATGAAAAATGGATTTCAAAAACATAAAACCTATGTAAAAGAAATGGGTTTCATAAATACCATGGCATTATGAATAAACTATTTAGAGAAAGAGTATTAATGTAAGTTTTTTATCATTTACAATAATGGAATGATTAACCTCATTAGATTTTATCTTATATGGGAAATAATTTTGAATGATCTTTTAAAAAAATTTCATGAGTAAAATATTCTTCTTCATTGAAAATTTATTTTTATGACATAAAAACTTATGAAAAAAAAATTATTTGTAAATTGACTAGAATACATATCAAAAAATCTTAAAAATATATGGAAATAATTTTTATTTTGAAGAATTTTAGTGGATCTTGAATTCCTTTTAAAAACTATTTTTCCTCAAAAACTTATAAAAGAAACATGAAAACCTTTGGAAAACCACAATCCATGAAATATACACTGATAAATTATAAAGAAATACTGAGAAAATTTGAAATACAATTTATTTTATAGTATATTTTAAAAATATTTTCTTAGAAAGTAATATTTTAAACATAAAAAACGAAACTTCAATGATATCATAGTGGTTAAATTTGTACATGTCGTGTGAGGTAAAACGGATATTCATTTTTCATGGTAAAATATTTGGAATAGTGGCTCGATCCGAAAATGGAAATAAGATTCGTTTTAAAAAAACACATTTTTATTTAAAAGTTAAAATAAGGGTTAAAATGTATTTTATAAATCATTGTAAAATATTATAATATTATTCCTAACTTTTTATAAAACTAGTTTTTTATGGAACATAAATTTCCAACCCAAGAGAGAGGTAAGGTCAAAAAAAATTAAAAAAAATTCATAGTTCTCATAATTTCCTAATTGTGGAAAAAATGGTTCTAATAAATGAATAATTATATACCAACTATAATAAAAAAATTCATGAGTTTCCTTGAAATATGGATCATAATATATCATTAATGAAAACATGATGATACACAATCTCGATAAACGTTGATATTATTTTAATAAACTCCTACCATATGGTAACTTTGAATCACAATCCCCATGTAGAAAAGTGAAATAACATGGTGATTTAAAATATCATGAGAATATGGATATTAAATTTATAACATTTCAAAGAAATATTATAAACCTTTTATAAAAATATAAGGGTATAACAAGGAACGTTCCTAGAAGAAGGAAAATTAAGACAAAATTAATTTACTGATTTGGTAAATTATGAAACATAAACCCCATGATAGAATGATAATAAAATTTTTATGTAAATAATGAACTATTTATGTATAATTGGAATAAAATTCATTCATGGGAAGTATATACACCACACAAAATATATTAGTGTTGAATAAGGCATGTTTCTCACAGAAATTAAGTGAAAGATGAAATTCCCTTTACTTTTGTCTTGACTCTCTTCTTACTCGTACAAAAATCTTGTATGATAAATATAATTTTATTATAAATATATAAAAAACCATATTCATATATATAATACCAAATATTTTTTTATTATTACTTTATTTTACCTTTTCATTAACAATTATATGTAAGGATTCGCTTCGGGTAATATTTGGTTTGTTCTTCGCATGTGTCTTAATTTTTCATGCATTTTTCTTTATACTTATATCATGATTTGATGTATTTAAACCATGTAATAAAAAACATGTATATCCAGTATAAATATATTATAATAATACATATAATATAGAAATATGGAACTTAATACACTGTTTATGGAGATACTAAGTCATATGTACGCATGAACGTTGTTTCGGTTTAATTATCGTGTTGAAAGAAAGAAAGTAAAAAAACATATATGCATATGTGAATATATATATATATATATATTTTAAATTATAATTATTATATAAAATATAACATATATATTCAAAAAATCTATCGTTAATATGTTTCATGTAGTGTCTGAATGTATCCCTTCACATTGAGGGGGGTAGTCTGTACTTACTCAAACAAAATTATCGTATCAACACAAAATGTAAAGTATAAAGAAATGTTTTCTAAAACAATATTGAAATATTAAATAGGTAATAAATATTATATATAACATATAATAATATATTTTTCATCACTATGTTCACCATGAGTGGTGGAAAATGAAAAATGAACAATCATGGTTTAGTGAGGCGAAAGTCCTCCAAACACATAAACAATATGTGAGTTACCCATTAGATGTATGTGTATATAAGTGTAGGACTATTCATTATAATAAAAACATAATAGTATATTTATGATAATTTTTTTATAAAATCATGTAATATAAATATTTTAGGTAGTGGAAAAACAAAATGAAAAAAGAAGTTTGAGGGAGGATGTTGCCTCTTAATTGGGTAACTCCTTTTGGTTTTCACTAATGGGATTTCTTAGAAGGTTTTCATAAAAAGGGATGATTTAGAGAGAAATGAGGTATTTTTGGGATCTATTTGGGTATAGTTTTTCCTAACATTAGATTATTGATAGGTGTGAGAAAGTGGGAGGTGATGAGGCCTTTTATAATGGGGGAGGGGTGGCACTCTTATAATATTTTAAAAGAAAGGAACGCCACCCATGTTTGATTGTTTAATGTGGTTTTAAAATGGTCCAAATTATATACAAGGTATTATAGGGTCTATATATAGGAATAAAATGGATTTTTGACAAGTTTATGGGTCATTTTTGGCCTTATGGTAATGGTTTAGTCCTTTATTAATCTTAATTTAACCATAACCATTGTAATTAATTTAAATTACTACCACTGCTCTTTTTGAAAAAAAAACTAAGTCATAATTATTGGAAATTATAATTATTATGATTAAAAAAATGGAAAATATTTTTACAAATTCTAGACACATATTTTTTTTGGAAAGTCATTTAAATGTAATCCCATAGTCAGGTCGATAATATGGGTTTTTTAAGTAAAAATGATCAAAATTTTGCTAAGTTTTTATATCCAATTTCAATGTAAAATTAGATATAATGACCTAAATAGGATTAATTTATAAATATATAATATAATTAAACATTTAAACTTTTTTAAAATGTAATTTAACATTATAAATAAATTACATCAAAATTTATTTTTGAACTAAAATACAATATTTTCACTATTCATTACAAAATAAAACATCATAGAAAAATACTAAAAATTCACCCTAAAATAATTTTTATGATTCATATTCAAATATTATGTTTATTATGACATATTAAATTTATAACATTTAAAAAAATATATAAATAATGGATTTACCATTAAAAAGAGGTAAAATTTACTCAATAAAAATATATGGGTTTATTGTTAAATTGGTTTTATTATAATATTATTCTTATAAAATACATTGGATAAATAGAAAAAATATTTACATTGATATATAAAAAATATATTATATTAAAATTACATACTCATTTTTTTAAGTTATTTTATTATGATTAAAACAACGTTGTGACCATAATAATAGTTTTATTTTAAAATACTCTTTTGCATTCAATTGGTTATTATATTCATATATAAGAAATTTATTACAATTAATTAATTTTATATATTTTTTAAAACTAAATATTTTGCTATGTTTTTTAATAATATTAAAAAAATTAATTTAATATCTAAGTTATATATTATTATATAATATCTTATTGTTTGGTAACACTTAGTCTTTCATGTTACGAAATACATTGAGGAAAGTATGTCTTACATGAAATGAAAGCTTACCTCAGTGTTCTATATATAGGATTATAACCATTACATTGTTTATAGTGAAATAAAAACATAGTTCTTTAATATATATATAATAACTATTTTTGTTGTTGTGTGGAAAGAAATATATCAA
This sequence comes from Viscum album, assembly GCA_963277665.1. NCBI lineage: Eukaryota > Viridiplantae > Streptophyta > Magnoliopsida > Santalales > Viscaceae > Viscum > Viscum album. Next base: position 1,294,058,093 of record OY728131.1, read on the forward strand.
AAACATTAAATTGTTTTAAAAAATATATTTCACCAAATCATGGGGAGTTACATGATTCTTTCTAGAGTATATGGAATTATGCAATGATATAAATGATTAATAAATTTTTTTACCCATTTTTTAGGTTCTTTCTATAATTCTGATATTTTTCATTTTTAGAAATTGGGTACTTTGTTGTATTATGCTAGGAGGTAATGGGATTTACTTTAATGGTTAATAAAGCATGAAATTAAAATTGCTAGTTAATGGATAATGAATTAATTAACATAAATGGAAATTTTTAATGGTGATAATTAATTTATGAATGTATTATTAAATGATTGTGTGCTTATCTGATATCTTGATCATAATGGTGGTAGCTTCGTGTCTAAGACACAATAGTTGTAGTTGAGACTAAGACTATGTTAATAACCATAGTGTGGTTGTGAGCCAAATTCTATCCCATATTTTTTATGATTTAGTATTCATATTAAACATTATTTATATTTTAATGACACCCAAAATATTCTAGGAGGGTGTTTTCCCCAATACCTTGTTTGTCAAGGGATGGATAGTTGACTAACCACTCTATCCCCTCTCTTATATCATGGTAGTATTATGCAATAGTATTAATGGTGGTTCGTTTCCTCTATATATGTTTACAAAGGTCTATAACTTCTTGAGGGTCTGTCACACACACATCTCTCTAAATATAATATACAAATTGTTAATTTAGGCATGTTCTCCATATGCTGTGATGTATTGGGGTGTGTATGGTATAATTTGATGATGTGATTCATGATATGATATTATGATACTTGTCGTAGGTGTCTTCGGGCTTTCTTTTTTTAGAGAGAGATGATCCATGACATGTGGTGTTGGGGCAGAGTGGAAAACCTGTAGGGATGGATTAGTGAGGTACCCGGGTTTTATTATTATAATATATGATATATTGTGCATATTACTTGTTGATTTTTATCCTTAGTTAGGTATGTAACATTGTATATCTATTTTAAGTGATAATTTATTTTCACTTCTTACTCAGTGATCTTTAGCCTGATTTCTTTATCTTTTTACGAGAGGATCTGAGGAGGATCTTACTGAGTATACCTATTAGTCTAACCCTACATAAATATAATAATTTTTTCATGTTTATAGGTTAATTTTGGAGATTTTGATCGATATTAGTAGAATTTTATTATTTAGGAGTTTTTTGAGATTCATGTTCACATCTGAGTTTATATTTTGGTACATATAATTTCCTCTTCAGTTGTTTTTGTTTTGTATTAAATTACATATATGTACTTGTATTTTATTTTTCTATATCTGAGAAGGATTTTATTGGTGCACTTTTATTATCTCTATTTCATTGTGTTCTTGTATAGGGTATTTCCTCCCATCTGTATGATTGTTGTACAGACAGTGCTTATCACCAACCATGGACTATTGGAGGTTGGATTTAGGTGTCACTATATTAATTATCTCATTTTTTCTCAAGTGGGGTACCTATAGGTGGATGTGTCATGAGAAAATCCTTACCATTAGTGTGTAGGGTTGTTTTTTAATTATAGTATAATCAATAACCTCTTTTTTCCATTAAGAAAAATTAAATCCTCGATCATTTTTTTTCTGGACCATCACTTCCATGAAGTAACCTGTTTGTTTCCCTTCAACACATAACATAAAAGTTCATAATAATAAATTTAAAAAATAATTATGATACTTATTAAATATTTAATATTGATTAATTATAAACAATATTAATCCTTTTCCTTGATATATGGGAAATGAAACCATTATCCATGTGTACATGCGAACTACTACCTCTGTGGACGAATTTATTTCATCTTTATTTACAATTATTCATATTTAGAAATATAAATGTCTTTAAAGGATAAATATTATTTCAATGATATGAATAACTTTTTACAATATTAAGAGAATAACCTATTAATAATATGAATGATAAATAATCATTATAAAATTAATCATCGAAAACGAACGAAATAAGAAGAAAAATTTTATTTATAATATAAAATTCAATTTTATCCATCGATTTTTCTCATAATTATTTCTAATTATTATATATCACACTATTAAACACTAAAATATATCATTAGGTTTCTGGTATACAGATATTGTAACTTAATCATCTAATAATCATCCAATAATACTAGTATGTTCATGTTTGGGTTGATTTCACCACAAAATTTAAATATGCTATGAAATTATATCATTTATAATTATAAAAACATAAATAATTGTTTAATACGATATAAATATATAAATAATGATTATTTTGTAGAAAATACTCACGAATATTAAACTCATTTATTAAGAAAACAACCTTCTTCGGTTAAAAATCACTGAAAAATGATCATTATCAATTTCATCTTCTAGGATAAAGAATAATGTACTCATTTTAGGAAGAATAATAAATCATCATAATCCATAAATTATAGTAACAATAGTGAAATTTCAATAATGAACATTGTAATAAGTATACATAACAACACCACTATTACAAAACAAGTTCAAAAAAACCCAGATTAGCCACACTCGACATCAAAAATAGGTAATCACTAATTAATATAATTGTGTAGAATAGTTATAAATGAATTTTTGAAAAGAATTATGAAATAGGTTATTAATATATTTATTTTATTCATACTACTGTTCGGATTTCATATGACTCTTAAAATAAAAAGGTAAGGAGTTCTTTTTCTCATAGTTAATATCTTGAGACTTGTTTCTTAATGTACACCATCATAAATTCAATATGGTATGATTATTTTATAATGAATTTATTTTACCATATTTTTGGGGTTTGAAGATAAATATCATGTAATTTATTTAAATTAACATCAATTAAAAATATACCCATCTTGAAAGTAGTTTTGATTGAAATGTTACTCTAACTTTAAGTGTTTCTTTGTCTCATTTTCAACTCCCTGATACTTTTTTTATATAATTGATAATAATTTAATTAATATGGTGTTTCCACTACCCAATTTATTTCACATATGAAAATATCATATATTTAATGATATTTTCATGCATATTTCATGATATTTCTCTCATGGTATTTTGATTCAAATATTTCTAATTCATTAAAAGTTTCATCAACAAATTGTATTAGTCATTAGGTCATAATATTCCTTACTTGAATTTACCATTAAATGTTTCATTTATCATAAAAATCCCATATTTTATATGCCATTTCTTATTCTACTCTAGACAAATAACTTCTCATAATCTATTACCACTTCTTTGATAAATTATTCTTGATGAAATAAATATGTAAAATTTGTAAGATTAACTCTCATTCTTATGGATGAATATTTTTCCATGTCAAAAATTTTCATCCTACCAATTTTCTCCTCTATTCTGAGGAAATCTAATTTGAATTATTTTACATGATTCAGAAAATAATATTTAACCATTTAAAAAAATATAATACCCATTTTATGAATTGGTTTTTTAATCAAAAGAATTTCAAAATATTTTTGGCTAGTGTCATGGTTCTGTGGTACTCAACCGCTAACCTCCATATCCATGATGTTAGGGATTCAGGACTTGATGGTCATTAGTACTATTTAGGTGAAAAGGATATGATAATATTGGTAGGAAGTGTCATAGGCATGATGCATAACACAATAAGGTGGTGACACAGGAACGATTCAAGCAGGAGGTGACATTGGCATGATGCAGGCCCGGTGACATAGGTAAGATTATGTAGGCATAACTCTACACTAGATCGTCATAGTAGTAAATGGTGCATTGGTTAAAGTAATGGGATTTATTACCACTAGGACTTCTTTTCCACAATAACAATGCAATAAAGTGGGGGGTCATATGGGCTATCCCTAGAAGATATGACCTATCCTTTCAGTCTAAAACGATGTGTGTGTGTGTATTTATTTCTATTATACCGTAAGAAATAAAACTATTATTTTAATATATTTTAAAAAATATTTTTCATCCAATATTTATATTGATAAAATATATATATATTTAGTGATCCATTTTTATGGTCTAGTTTTCAAAATAAAATTTTTCAATAGTTCCAATTCACATTTTTTAAACAACTTTTTAATGTTCCCTATAACCTCTTATTTTTATGATAATGCTAAAAAGGATTTATAAAATATATTTTTAGGTTTTTTCCATGTAAACGCATCATTCCACCAGCTTTTTTTCTATATAAAAATTCAACTCTATATTTTATCAAAAATAGATTATATTTCTACTAGTTTTATAAAAAAAATCTTTTAAAATGCTTCAAAATATCATATATGTTTATTATTTACAAAGATATTTTCCACAATGCTTTGAAAAATGGTTTTCATCCAAATCATCATCCATTGTCATTCCTTATGTTTTATAAATTATTTTATTCTAATATAATAATCTTACTTATTTATTTGAAAATATTATATATTGTCTTTCTCTTTTGGGAGAAATGATTCATCACTACCTTTATCTTTCCAAATCATTTTCAGTGTATAATAATAATTTTTCATCCATTGTATTTCCTCTTTTAATACCCTATTCGTGATTCCATTCTTTTAAGAGGTTTATCCTGATTCCATGCATCTTCTAATTGGGGGAAATAATTGTCTTTACCATATATCTGTTATTTATATGGGTTAAATAATGTATGATTTATTATCATGATTGAAAGGTATTTATTTCCCTATAAAGTCACATAATTTCAATGTATGCCATTATAATTTTAATGGGTTTATCATTTTATAATTATTAATGTAATTATTAATTCTTTTAGTATGACAATCCATTTCAAAAGGATCAGAATTCCATTTTATTTTGGTGGTTTCTCTATGTTATATTAATGGAAACCCATTTTCATTCCATTGGTTATTTTTGTTGCAATAAATGATTTATTTTCTTATGGAAATCATATATATAGATGATGATGGGGGAGTTATATATCACCCTCAATTGAATTTTTTTCATTTTATATCTCATTTGATATGTCTTCACGTGTACATTATAATTTCTCGTAAGCATGGTCACTGATGGTATGGATCATAAATTTTATATTTCCTATAATAATTTATGTTACATGTTTTAAATATGTTTTATATTTTTATACTTATTCTCATGAGTAATTCTACTCTCATTTATTATTTTTATTTACTCTACCTTTTGATTCATATATAAATTTATGTCAATCTTTATGATATTATTTTTTACCTAATCCTTATTGGGTTTCATTTTCTTATATTTATTGATTATACCCACATGATAATATTATGCCCTCTTATGATATTTGATTTTTATCGCTTATGATTACCATTACTAAACATCATAGATCACCCTTTTCTTATGTTTCCATTTCTACATGTCATAATGAAAATTAATACATAATTTGAGTACATAAGGTTATCTAATGAGAATAATTTTTAGGAGATTTTTTATGCTTTTTGTGGATTAAGAAGTGGTTATATTATTGGTATAATTTATATATGTTGAAATATAAATAAGTTTGTTCATTTAATGTTTTATCCCAATTCGTTAAATATCTAAACCTAAAAGTTCTTGGGAATTCATTTTAATTAAACATTTTTATTATGTTATGTAATTTCCAAACGAATAGTTATGAACTATCAATGTTCTTATCAAAACATGATATAGAAAAATTTGGAGTGTATTATGTTATAAAATGAGAATAATTTTGTAGATATAAATTTTATCAATGTTTTATAATTTATGGTGGAACAAAATTTAAACGTTAAATAAATCCTTTTGACTTACATAAGGTAATATTAAATATTCTGTCAAGTATAATAATAGAATTTTTGTGAAACCCAAAGGAAATGCATAAAGAATATATCAATGTAAGTTACAACATCCATAATTTTTTTGTAATGTAGAGATAGTGTGGTTTTCCTAGAAAATAAATCCATTTCTAGATACTATAAAAGGTATCATGGATCTATCACAGTTATAAATAGGTGTAATAATCCCTAAGAGGGCATGATGGTAGTTAAATAAATTATGACCTAGTACATGAAAAGGAGGCCTAACAGCACACCTAGATAGACACTCTCAGGTGATATTATTTTGTCAATCAGATTCTCTATATGAACCATTATAAAGGATTTATTTCCTAATTAATGTTTGGGGTCCGGTTAAGATTTATGGGAGATCACAACTTAAATTAACCTAGGTAAAAAACAGAGTTATGGGATTAAAAAAGTATTATGTAGTTGAAATTAAATTATAATATAGTGAGATGATGATTTCCTTAGAGAATGCAGAATAGGATTGAGTTATAATATTCATATAGTCTGATTATTTTTGATATTACCATTACCATTTTCATGTTTTTATTTAATTAAAATAGAATCACAATATGATTCTGAGAAAGGTATCTATCTAAAAACCAATATGTAATATAACTAAATATTTGAGTATACATATATGATTTAGAATATTATTATATTTTCACTATCTTATAAAAGGTGAGTTATCTTGTCCCTTATAAGGCAATTTTTCTGATACCATAGTAGATATTACTTTTTTGTAATCATGGATATTTTCATTAGTGGGTGATATTTATAGATAGTATTTTGGTATTTTATAGTTGTTTTGAGGGTTAATTGAAACATTTAATGATTATTCATAAGTATTTACACTTTAATGGTGTTGTAACATATGTAAATTGGAATCAGTAACCCTGAAATGTGATTTTATAAAAAGGTTATATTTTTTTGGATAACAATTGAAGATCAAATGATTGAGGTATATATTACCATTAGTATTAATATATGATTCATGATGACGTAATAAAGGGTTGAATGATTTTGAGAAACATGGGTTAGATATTATTGATATCCGTGAAATTGATTGATTATTCAATCATAAAGAGATCTATGATATTTTTAGTGAAGTTTATATAAAAACCCCACTCTTTATTAAACATTAATTACTGATTTGTTACATAAGATTAAACTTAGTTTCACTATGAAGATCTTTAATTATAGTTTATTTGGGAATTAGGTACATTAAATAATAATTTAAATAGAAAAAACAACCACTTTTTTTTTAAAACGTTCTTAATATGCTCACACTTAAAACTACATGGAATAATTGGGGGACAAACATAAGAAATGGCTGAGTTATAAATCTTATTAAGGGAATAAACATGGAATAATTTGATACATGTTAGAAAATAGAAATATAAATGGGTCATAAAAATAGTAGTAATAATAAAAATGAATGATGATACTTTATATAACATGATAATGATAACATGTAAAATGTGGAAACAACTTACAACACTACATCATCAACATAGGTCAAGGCTAGACCCTCATGAATTCATGTTGAAAAAAGTTTCATAAAAGAATTGGGTTTACTCCATATCCTAACATAACGTATCATAAAACTAACCATTAACCATTGCATTGGAGAAATATATAATTTTTGGTGCATCCATCTCTTTCATTTCATTCTCATACTTAATCGTTCCACAATGATCATAAAACATTGTTTCATTCATCCTAATATATTATTAAACGATGAAGTAGTGAGTAATAAATACATGTAAGTCCCATTTAAAATATTTATAAGTGTATAAATATGGATAACTATGATAGGAAATAGGTTTGGTATTAACTATTAAATTTTTATGTTTTGGATAATCATGGTGAAATTTTAGTATCCTAAGGGAATCACATCAAAAAATATAAAAATAATTTATAAAGTAACAATAATAAGATGAAATTATATTTATTTTATATTCAAAATAATTTAAAAAATCATATTTCTATGGTCTTCATACATATCCCTTTAATACATAATAAACACTCTAAGATTAAGTTCCATGATGGTGATACTTTATTGGGTTAGTTCAACATACATGGTTTTGGTTGTGATCTTGATTAGCATGAACCTCTCCCATAAAAGGTTTTTCTCTTGATTAGGTTACTTGATCTCAGATTGGGATTGGTCAAGGGATAATAATAGTTCTTCTATCTCCCTCATAATATTCTATAAGTGGGATATATAGGGTGTCATCCTACTGGTGGAGGACACAACATCCTTTTTCTATTTCAATTGGGTTTGTTAAGATTATATATTTATACTAATCATGTGATCATTATTAAATGTCTATATTATCAATGGTAATGATTCATAAAAATATTTTAAATCTTATATGATATAAGGAACTGAATAAATTAATGTGTTATTATTAAAGTAGTACATAATATGACGTTTAATTTAAATCATAAGGGGGATTTTTGTTATAACATTTTGGTTCATTACAATATTCCACCAATTAGAAATTGCACTCTCAAAAGTTTCAATTCCCACACTAAACAATATGAGGGTAACTCTATTTCAGCACCTCCTCTGGTTTTTGTGTTTCTTTTTCAAATGTTTTGTTTCTCCATAGCAATTTCACATGGTTCATTGTTTTATTTCATATAATTTTGTCATTACAGTCTAACATTTTCATCGGTTGATCTTCCTAGGAAATAACATTCTCCAACTGTACCGCATCTGGATTGAGTACATGTGAGGGGTCTGGTATGTACTTCCCTAGGAGGTATACATGGAATACATCATGTACTTGATATAGGTTTGGTGGGAGGGCTAGTTAGTAGGCCACTCCTACAATGAGATCAAGGGTCTCAATGGGGTAGATGTATCTTGGACTAATATTTCCCTTATTTACAAACATCATCACTTCCTTCCATTGAGATATGTAGAGGAATACCATGTCTCCAAAATCAAACTCTATGTCTCCTTAATGATTTTCATCATATCACTTCCCTAGACTCTAAGCATCTTTGGTGAGCTACTCAGTTTTCTTAACCTTTTTCACCATTTCTTCAACCATTGTTTCACAATGCAGTTTTCATTCCCAAACATCATCCTAACATATAGGTGTTCTACACTTCTTCCCATAAAATACTTCATAAGGGACTATTTGTTTGGTTGAGTGGAAACATTTGTTGTAATAGATAATGAACATATAAAGACATTAATATTATCCTCCTTTGAATTCAATTAAGGGTGCTCTCAACATGTACTCAAGTGTCTAGATAGTCTACGTAGATTTTCCACAAATTTGAGGGTGATAAGTCATTCTAAATCTTAACTCAGTTTTTATAGTGAGTTGGAGACTCTTCCAGAACATAGAGGTGAATCTTGTATCTCATTTAGATACAATTGATAGTGGTAATGCATGTAGCCTTACAACTTCTCTGATGTATATCCATGAAAGTTGATCCAGTGAGAAATCATCTGGAATTGCAATGAAGTGGGAAGTATTTTTAAGACGATGCACCACAATCCATATAACATTGTTCCATATGGATGCTTCAGAATACTGGTAAAAAATTCCATAGTGTTTTTTTCCAATTTCAATGTATATATGGTTAATGGTTGCATCATCCCATTGAATTTTTCCTTTCATTTTTTACTTCTGAACATATAATCCAGGTTTATATACACTTTTTGGTCTTCTTATTCATATTCTCACACAAATAGTATTGCCAAAGATATTGATTCAAAAAATTTCTTCTTGGGTATATGGATATGGCTAGTCAATGTGAATCATCCAATACCTCATTTTTTACCTCTGGATTCTATGGTACACATATTCTTGTACTAACTCTTACAAATCCATATTCATTAACATTTAACACAGAGGATTTATCTTTCCTTATAGCTTCCACATTCTTCTAAACTCTCCCAACTTATATTTGAGAAAACATTATCTTCTCTAGATTGGATGGTTGATTGATCATTTATTAATTGATTGATTATTTTCTTTCATTTATGATTCATACCTCCATCCTTTCAAAATCTACGAATTTTGGATCCCACTGAATTCTAATAAATGATATAATTGATGGATACTATGTATTTTTAGCCACCTCTATTTATTATCTTTCCCAATATGGTAGTGAATTGAGAAGTTGTTTTCTTTGATCATATCTAACCATCTATTTTGTGCATATTTGGCTTTGTGTGAATATATACTAGAGCCTTTTGTGATATGTATATATTTTATACATCCTCCTAGAAAGATAATTTCTCCATATTTTCAAAGAGAATATCCCTACAGCCAAATCCATATCATGTGATGGGTAGTACTATTTGTGAACTTTTAACTACATTGATGAATTGGCTATGAACTTTTCATTCTAAATTAAAACACAACCCAATCTCTTTTTTGAAGCATCACTGAAAACAACAGAACTTTCTCCACATGTGAGTATTTTGATCACAGAGTAGTGATAAGCCTCTATTTTAGTTCTATGTAGATTTATTTACATTCATCAATCCAAGAAAACTTGAATCCCTTACAAGTAATCATTGATGTAGGGTTTTACAATCATAATAAATCTATCACAAATTGACAGTAATACCTAGATAACCCAAGGAAACTACGGATATCTGTCACCGATATTGGCCTCTATAATACATCAATTTCATCTATCTTTCAAGGTTCCATAGATATCACATTGCATGTAATGATATGTCCCAAGAATGTGATTTCCTTCAACCATAACTTATATTTATTATACTTGGCATAAAGCTACTCCTTTCTCAAGGTCATTAAAACATTGCTCAGATGAACCTCATGCTCCAGCATGGTATTGGAGTATATTTTGATATCACCTATAAATACTACCATAAATGTTTTGTGGTAATATCTAATGACTCTATTCATCATGTTCAATAATATTTATAGAGCATTATTGGTCCTAAAAGGCATCACTAGGAACTCATAGTTCTTATACCTTGTATGAAATGAATTGTTGGGGATATCCTCAATCATCATCCTAGCATGGTAATATTCCACCCGTAAATACACCATAGGGAATAATTTTTCTCATCATATATTATCGAATAGGTTATTAATCGGTGTAGAGGATAATTGTTCTTTATCATGAACTTTTTGGTCTCATGATAATCAATAAAAAGGTGCATTTACCCTATACAGACCCATATTTTTCCATGTATTGTTTTTTATTATATGTGAATATTATGAGCTCTCAAAAATTAATGGTACATGTTCTTGAGGCTTGGTGTTCTCAAAAACAATTTCTGAAAAAAAAAATCATGTACGTTCAGTAAATGCGCGAGCAGCGTTTTTTAACATTTGAACCACTGCTCAGAATTGAAATCGGAGGACACAGTTGAACTCGTAGTGCCAATATTCTCTTAAATAGACCTTCATCTCAACCATAATAGGTTGAGGGTAGAGGTTAGTTTTTGGGGTTTTCTAGGGAGAAAATAAAATAAACATGCTTCATTTTATTTTTGAAATTTAAAACTCCCATTTGAAGCATGATGTTTTTGACCACCGGAGGGTGGTCGGGCATTTAATGTTGGGAATTAAATTCCCTGTTTCATAATATGTGTAACCACATTCCACCTTAATTTATAGGATTAATTAATTCATAATTAATGAATCAACTTTAAACTCTTGTCTTTCTCCAAATTAAATGTGCCAACGAAGAATGATCCTCCAACAAAGAATGACTTCCAGAATCGAAGAACGATGAACTGATGTTGGGGCATCTTCCGAGGGTGATGAAAGACGACGTCAATCTTCAATGACTTTGTCTTCTTCCTCACGTCACCTCCATCGGAAAATTGATGTAGGGTTTTTTTTAATATGATTGAATTTATTTATTGATTCTTTATATTCTAGTTTCCCAACGATGATGGCCAAAGTAACATGGCCATCATCCCGTGCATATACCTTTCCATATATCTTCGGATTCTCTATGCGTTATTCGTACATTATTCAATTCCAAATATTTAATAAAGATGGAAAGGAAATATTTTCTTGATCGCGTCATATAGATGCGATGTCCTGGAAAAAAGGATCAGAAATATGCAATCGTTTTATTTTTCGGGCATGGAATGAAGCCGTAGTGGCTTGTGGAAGAAAGCGGTGGCCGAAACCTGGCTGGCAATGAAGAAGGAAGGGTGGAAAGCATCCGTGCTTCTGGATGATGAAGAATCTACTACCCAATGGCCACGACGAGGCAGGGTGGTGGCCGTGATCTGGCCGACCACGTGGCAGAGTGGCGGTGTGCGTCCGCACTGCCATAGGAGTAGGAGGTCGTGACTGCTTGGCCACAGTCATGGCCGAAGAGCCTCCGATTGCGCCAGCCATGGTGGAGTAAAGGCGCATGATCGTGCCACTGGGAGGAGAACCAACCAGAACACAGACTAGCTGTTGCAGTTCGGAAGGACCTACTTGGGTCCCACGGTGACACGGTAGCGCCTAAAGGCACTTCCCATTTCCATTCCGAATGGAAGGGGGATGCTCCCACTTCGGCGCTTGCTTGGGTGGACCACGCCACAGGGCTGTGCCAGAGGGTCGTGCCACTAGGTCGCGCTAGTAGGCCGTGCCCAGTGCAGGCCGGGTCGGGCCGCCCCCATCACTGGTTGGTCCAGACCACGACCTAGCGGGCCGAGCCCACCATATCCCAGGCCAATCAGGCCAGACCCAAATCGGGTTGGGTCGACAAGACATGGGCCCATCTAGACCCAGTTACGCCTTTGTGGCCATAACTTGTGATCTGGCAATCAGTTTAATGAACCATTTGTGGCACCTAAGTACTTGGATCGAGATAGTTCTATTGGTATACTCCACTTGAGTTTTGGATAATGATGAAGTACAGCCGGGTGGGATTGAACCCCGGATCCAACCAGGCCCTCAGAGCTAAAACACTGATAACATGCAAACCGAGCATCCGATTGATGCGTCGTCTATTGTGTTGGGTCTCTAATGAAATGATGAAACTATGTGATACCTCTTCATGGGCCTTCGGGGTGGTTGATGTATGAAATATGGTTAGAAGAGTGGTTCTCCCAATCGTGCTATGTACGGAACCCTGCGACTCGCTAAGACTTGACGACTGCTGACCATTTCAACTCAGAGTGACTCGATAGGCCTAGTGGGGAGCACCTCTTTGTGACGTTGCAGACCCATGGTGGGTATCAACTCTCTGTGACACATCATATCCATGGTACTCTACAGGAGGAATACCTCAGTAGGCCACGAGGGGGAGCGCCTCTATGTGACGCAGCAGACCCACAGTGGGGAGCGCCTCTGTGTGACATGGTAGACCCATGGTAGTCGATAAGAGGAGTACCTCAGCAGTCCAAGGTTATTGAGAAGTGCCTATGTGTGACACGGTAGGCCCACTGTACTCCATATATAAGGAGTTCTCCATCATCCGGGGTGTTCGACCTGGTGACTAGGGATGTTACCTGTTATTATCCCTAGATAATCATGTGGCTGGCTATCAACTTTCATAGCAATCTTGTGTGGGTAAAAATTATAATCTTGTTTCTTAGAGATGATAACTAGTTTGAGATGAGTCTTATAACTGTGTGGTGATAATTGTGTGGTACTCCAACCTTTGTGGTATTACCTTTGTGGTATTCTTCCCTCCTATGTCAAGTGGAAATATTTTGATAACTTGGGTATATGTATGGGCATATAACTAAGTAGGTTTGACTATTGTTTCTATGTTGTGTATTTTATCCTTTGTGGGTTTGTGATTCCTTTGGGGGTCTCGAGATCCCAACTGAGTATTTTTCTACTCACCCCTATACAGGCTAGGCCTACACCTTGTTGTGTCTAGTGCAGACGACGGACATTGCTGACTGAGGAAAATGGTATCTGGAGTGGAGACTGCTTAGTGGTGGACCTTTTGATGATGTGATCCACCGAGAAGATCGTACGAGAGTTGTACCTACCCTTCAGGTAAAATCCTTAGTGGGTGTTTATAGGATTTTTACTCAGTTTTTCTTATACTTTCCAGTTTTTCTTGTACTTTCTAGTCGGAATAGTATTCTGGCCCCTTTACTTTCTATACACACTCTGTTTACTATATAGTTTACATTGTTCTTGTATATGGTTGTGTGCTTGGTTTGTGTGAGTTTACAGTTTATAAAGGAAACGTCTTCCAATTTTGGGGAATATTTCTTTCAGTGCTTTTCGCCAACCCCTTCCCTCTAGAATGCTGGCTTGGGGTAGTCATTCAATGATCCCTGGGGGAAGGGTCATGAAAAATTGTTATCAAAGGATTTTGGTTCTACCAAAAAACTAGGACTCTGATCATTTCTGTGATGTGATAGTGTGAAGTGTTATGAGTGTGGTTTTCTATTAGGGGAGTCCAGTGTTGGTGCGGCGGCCGATGTATCCATACACTAGGACCCTAACTTCTGATTTCCAACTCAGTGCATGAAAACCCTATTTGCGTACGTGTTTTTGAAATGTTTTCTTTCTGAACTCTTTTAGTCATCTCACAAGGTACAAACATAATGAATGTGGAACACTTGTTTCTTTTTCGGATTCCTCCACACAGATCTATCCGGGATTCCAGTTAGTGTACATAATGACAGCCCACCGAGCAATGAGGCTTCGGTGCAGGCCCCCCTTACTACAGTTGTACCATCGGGTGGTGTAGCAGCAGAACCACTACCTGTTGGGCATCTCATTCCACTAGCCCTAGCAGTATAGGGTAAATTCTTCTTGAGAGAGTTGCATGAGTTTTAGTGCCAGAGGCCACCGAGGTTTTGGGGTGAGACAGATCCACTAGCAGATGATGACTGGCTGTGTTGAGTCAATAAGGTTTTCCTTATGACTTTTCCATTCCTTGTTGTTTTGAAAATCACAAACACCTTATCTTTAAGGAAAATTGCTTTTATAAGAAAAATTGCTTTTATAAGGAAAATTGCTTTTATAAGGAAAATTTCTTTTATAAGGAAAATTATCATTATCATATTTTCATCCATATTTTTCTTAAGTATGAGATTCGGATTCATTTCAATTTTCTCGAAATCATTAAAACTTTGATATGAAGCATTCTGTTTTAGGATCTGAATTCTGGATAAGAACTGTAAGGAAGTTTCACTCCGAATTCTGGATAAGAACTGTAAGAAAGTTTCATTCCGAATTCCGGATATGAACTCTGACTAAGTTCTATTCCAGATTCAGGATACGAATTCTTATGAAGTTCGATAAGTAATTCTCAATACGAATTCTAATGATTAATACTCATTACGAATTTTGATGAAGAATTCTCATTCCGAATTCTGATGAGGAATTCTCATTACGAATTCTGATGAAGAATTCTCATTACAAATTATAATGACGAATGCTCATTCCGAATTTCCATTCTGAATTCATCTATTAAACAGAATCAGATTATCTTTGTTTTATAGACTCTGAATTAATTCAGACTCCGAAAAATATTTTGGTTAGACTCCGAACTTTTATTCTGCTTACATTTCTATAATTTTGCCTACTCTTTATTATTTCCATTTCACTCCGATTATTCACTCCAAAACTTTCATTCCGAACTTTTGAGTTAGAATTAAAACGATGTCGTACATTCTGTTACACTTGTTTTGTTATAAAACGATGTCGTATATTTTGTTATAAACTAACCGTTGTCTAAGTAACACGTGAACAGGTCCCTCTGATCTCTAAGAAAAATATGACCGTTGGAGAAGGAGCCGACCTTGCCTATAAATATGAGCTCATTTGAAAGAGCTCGGTGGTGAAGTGCTGAAAGGCTGACAGATCTTCAACTCATGTGATTACATGCTTGAAGTGTTTTCTAGAGAGAGAGGCTATTATTAACTCTCAAAGCTTCGTGCGACTCCGAATGTTGGTGATTACATTTGAGGGCTTCCGGGGATAGGAAGACAGAGGTGCCGACTACCTTGAAGTTCGATGGCTTCTTTGCTGAGGAAGACAGAGGTTGCCAACTACCATGAAGTTGAGGGCTTGCGGGGATAGCAAGACAAAGACTCCGATCTTCGAATCGAGGGCTTACCCTGGTGTGTGTAAGACAGACTTGCTTGAAAGTATAAATCAAGGGACCTTTATCCAAGGTTGTTGGATACCTTTCTCTTTGGGTTAAAATACTTATATCTTGTTACTTGTAGTTTAACTACTTGTTTATATTCCGCTGGATTTTGTATTATAAGGAAAGTATAACTTTCTTATACTTCCTTATTTTTACTCTGTTCTATTTAGATTCTATACGCTTTAAGGTAGAATCTCTTATTGTAATCTTTTGTTAAGTTTCAATTTCCGGAACAATATTTCCGGAACCTACTTTCGGAATCTCTTTCCAGGTTTGCATTTGGTGTTAGAGGTGTTGTGAATTTTCTTAGTTTAACTTTGTTAAAATTAGACCTTTCCTTCTCTTAAGGATAACATAGTTATTCATAACTAACATTAAAAGTTCCAAAGGAATTTTTAAAGTATACAATTCACCCTCCCCCCTCTTGTATATTGAGCATCAACATCACTATTTCGATCCTACAATTGGTATCAGAGGTTGGAAACCTCATACTCTATACCAATCCTACAATTGGTATCAGAGCAGGTTTCTGAAATACTTATACTCACGAATAAGTTTTTCTTGCTCACTTTCCCATTACGAACTTTCTCATTCCGAACTTTCTCATTCCGAACTTTGTTATTACGAATCTTTTCTACTAACAAGTTTGTGTGCCGAAGGTTATTATATGTATGGAAGGAATTAATGTTGGATCAATTGATAATCTGAATCCGACAAGACCACCTATCTTTGATGGTAACGATTATGAATACTGTAGAGATCGTATGAAGACTTTTGTTATCAATACTGGAGTGGACAACTTTGTTATGCTCACTGGAGATTATAAAATTTCTGACAAGGAAGTCAGAACTTTTACTAATCAAGAAAAGCAAGAATATCATCTCAACTATAAGGTATGCAATACTTTACTATGTTCAATGACTAGAAATATATATATCCAAAGTTCTTCTTGTGAAGCAGCTAATTGTATATGGATGATGTTAATGGTTACACACTTTGGGAATTCTAAAGTGATTGAGACTAGAAGAGCTATGCTAAGAGCTGAATATCATGGCTTCAACTTTCCTTATGGTGAACCTATATGTAATGTTCAACATAGATTCATGACTATAGTCAACAGCCTACAATCTATGGGAGAGAAAGGTTTAGATGATGAAGCTCTTGTGGATAAAATAATTGATATTATGCCCAATGAGTGGGAATCCAAAAGAACAGCTATAGATGAGAACAGGAAGGTCACTCAAATTACTCTTCATGAGATTTTTGGAACTCTTCTACAACATGAAACCAGAATGAAGAGAGATGCTGACAACATCAAGAAGAAGAATGTAAATGGTACTGTTGCGTTTACTACAACATCAAATCAGAAGAAAGCTAAGACTCCTGAGAGAGTAACCAGATCCAAGTCTAAGAAAGTTATTTTCCAATCTGAATCTAGTGAGAGTGAAGTCTCAGAAAATGAATTAGCAATTCTTTCTCGAAGGATAAACAAGATAGCTGGCCAAAGGAATTTTCAATCCAAGTATAAGAAAAAGGAAATGAAAGATAAGAAAGATGGAGAAGTTACTTGTTATGAATGCAAGAGAGCTGGACATATAAGACCAGATTGCCCTATGCTCAAAAAGAAAGAAAGAAAAGAAAGGCATTCAGACATGAACAGGAAAAAGTTTTATAAATCAAAAGCTAAGAAAGTTCTGAATGCAAATGACACCTGGAGTGCCAGTGGTGGTGACTCTTCAGATGAATATTCAGATTATAAATCTTCAAGACAGAAGAATCTTGGTCTTATAGCCAGATTACCTATTGATAATCATTGTCTTATGGCTAAGGAAAATAAAGAAAGTACCAGAAACAATACATGGTACATGGATATTGGATGTTCCCGACACATGACTGGTAACAAAAGCTATTTTGAAAAGATTATCAAAACGAAAGGAGGAAAGGTAACTTTTGGAGATAATGCTAAGGGAGAGATTGTTGGTATTGGTAATATTGTTCTTCTTGGTAAAACCTTGATTTCAAATTTTCTTTTTGTTAATGGTCTTAAGCACAACCTCATTAGAATAAGTCAGTTATGTGATGAAGGTTACCTTGTGAAGTTTAGGAATGATAAGTTTTTAGTTCACAATTCCAAGGAAGAATATATTCTCTCAGCAAATAGGAAAGATAATGTTTACACTCTGAAATTAGAAGACCTCAGAAGCCAAGATTTACCTTGCCTAAGTGCAATGGAAGACCACTTCTGGTTATGGCATAGAAGACTAGGTCACTGTAACCTTAGGAACCTATGTAAACTCTCTAAGAAGAAACTAGTTAAGGATCTACCGGAGCTTAGATTTGATTATTCTAAAGTATGTGATCCTTGTCAATATAAAAAACAACATAAATCTAGTTTTAAATCGATCGGTGAAGTCTCAACAACTGATGAATTACAGTTAGTGCACATGGATCTTTTTAGTCCAACACAAACAGGAAGTATTGGAGGAAAATACTATGTGTTTGTTCTAGTTGATGATTACACTAGATTTACTTGGGTCTATTTTCTAGCAAAGAAGTTTGAAGATTTTTCTTATTTCAAAAGTTTTAGAGCTCAAGTTAAAAATGAGAAAAACCTTCCATTGAAAACTATTCATAGTGATCATAGAGGAGAATTTCAAAATTCTGATTTTGAAACTTTTTGTAGTAAGAAAGGTATTACTCAGAATTTTTCATCACCTAGAACTCATCAACAGAATGGTGTAGTTGAAAGAAGAAATAGAATTCTTCAAGAGATAACTAGAACCATGTTGAGTGAATATTCTATTGCTAGACATTTCTGCGCTGAAGCTGTAAGTACTGCTTTCTATACTATAAATCGAGTTTTAATTAGACCTTTTCTTAATAAAACTCCTTATGAGTTATTGAATGGTAGAAAACCAAGACTTTCCTACTTCAATGTTTTTGGTTGCAAATTATTCATTTTGAATACTAAAAATAACTTACATATATTCGCACCAAAGTCTGATGAAGGAATTTTCTTAGGTTATTCCACAACATCTAAGGCTTATAGAGTTTTTAATAAAAATACCTGCACTGTTGAGGAAACAGTACATGTAAAATTTGATGAGTCAGATCCTTTTGCTTTTAAACTATCCCTACCTACATCCTTGGATGTGTTTTCAAAAACTGATTACCAACCTTTGATAGAAGAACCTTATGATAAGGAAATTGTTCAAGAAGATACTTCCGAAACATTTACCCCAGAAGCCTTTCTACCCTATGTTGATGAACAGGTTTTACAAAACCCAAATCAGATGTTTCTTAAAAATCATCCCAGTGATAGTATCATTGGTGATGTAAATCAACCTGTAAGGACTAGAAGTTCCTTAAGAAATGAAGTAGAACATCTAGCATTTCTTTCCCAATTAGAACCTAAAAGCACTGATGAAGCTTTGGGTGATGATGATTGGATTAAAGCCATGCAAGATGAACTAAATGAATTCGAAAGGAATAAAGTCTGGACCTTGGTTGAAAGACCTAAGGAAACTTCTGTTATTGGAGTAAAATGGGTTTTTAGAAATAAATGTGATGAAAATGGAGTCATTGTTAGAAATAAAGCTAGACTTGTTTCTAAAGGCTATAATCAGCAAGAGGGAATAGACTATGAAGAAACCTATGCTCTAGTAGCTAGACTTGAATCTATCTGTATTCTACTTTCCTTTGCAGCATTCTTTAACTTCAAACTTTTTCAAATGGATGTGAAATGTGATTTTCTTAACAGTTATGTTCAAGAGGAAGTTTTTGTTGAACAACCTCCTGGCTTTGAAGATACAAAACATCTGGATCATGTTTTTAGACTTACCAAAGCTTTGTATGGTCTTAACAAGCCCCACGAGCATGGTATGATAGACTCACTGGATTTTTTCTTCAAAATAACTATGTTAAGGGAAATGCAGGTCCAACGCTTTTTATAAAGAAAGATAAGAAAAAATTTTTGATTGTTCAAATTTTTGTTGATGACATTATATTTGGTTCAACTCAGCAATCTTTGACTGTCTCTTTTGCAAGTCTAATGAAATCTGAGTTTGAAATGAGTATGATGGGTGACTTAACATTTTTTCTTGGTTTTCAAATTTCTCAAAAACCTGAAGGAACCTACATATCTCAACATAAGTATATTAAATATCTTCTTAAAAATTATGGTTATGACAACACTATGTGTATAAGTACTCCCATCGGTACCTCAAAATCTTTAGATCTTGATGAAGCTGGGAAACCAGTAGATCAAACATCTTTTAGAGGTATGATAGGAAGTCTACTATACTTAACAGCTAGTCGACCAGACATAATGTTTTCAGTATGGTTATGTGCAAGATATCAATCCAATCTGAAGGAGTCCCACTTAAAGGGTGTAAAAAGAATTTTTCTCTTCCTTAAGGGAACCATGTATCTAGGATTATTTTATACTTCTGGAAATGATTTTGTTCTAAAAAGCATTTCTGATGCTGACTTTGGTGGATGTAGAATGGATAGAAAAAGTACATCTGGAACTTGTCATTTCTTAGGATATTCACTAGTTTTTTGGTCCTGAAAGAAGCAACATTCTGTAGCACTTTCCACTGCTAAAGCTGAATATGTAGCAGCTGGAAGATGTTGTGGATGCAACACACACTCACAGACTATGGCTTGAGTTTTACTAAAACTCAAATTTTCTGTGATAACACAAGTGCCATTGCCCTTAGTAAGAACCCTGCACATCACTCCCATGCAAAACACATATATATTAGGCATCACTTTCTTAGGGATCACACACTTAAAGGAGAAATTATTCTTCATTTTATTGGAACGCAAGATCAACTTGCTGATATTTTCACAAAATCATTGCCTTTTGATAGATTTGAATATATTAAACAGAAGTTAGGAATGATAACCATATGGTAATCCTCCTTAATTAACTTTCTGTTGAAAAAGTCTCCTTACAGCAATAAACTCCTTTTCATAGGGGTAGTACATTTGTTTGGTAGAATAATAAGGTATTTCAATGTTTGTTTTCAAACTTTTCGGAACGAAGATATTCGAAATAGAGAATTCCGGAACTACAATTTTCCAGAATGGACATTTTCGTACAGAACACTTCTGGAATGGGAGTATTCATATTGAAAATTTCCGGATTGAAAATTTTCATACTGGTATGTTCATAACAAGAATTTTGTACCAAATCTTCCTTACTAAATTTTCCTTACTATGTTTTTTTTTCTCCGTACTGAGTTTTCCGTAATGAGTGTTCCGTAATGAGTTTTTTGTACTATGTTTATTTTCCATAGTAATGTTTTGCGAATTCTGTCTTCTCATAATAAAGATTTTTTTTCATAGTCATTTTTATATTACCCATTACGAATAATCCTCCTAAGCCAATCCGAAAGGTATGATTACCTTACTCAAGTTTTCGTAGTCATATTTTACTTGCTGGCATTTTCATGTATTATGTTTTCGGATTATAGTTTTCCTAATTCCTTGTTTTAATAAAAACCTCAAAAAGATCGAATTCAAGTTTTCAACCGTCAGATCTGATCTCACCTTATCCCAACCGTTAGATCAACCGTGGAAGTTGAATCGTCATTCCATTGCCTATATAAAGGGGACCCAAATACTTGTCCCACATCGATTTCAAGCTCTCGCGTCCCGAATCTCTGCCTCTCGGTTTTAAAGTCGTTCCGAACTTTAGATTTCTCAGATCCGAACTTCTCAGAGGACTTCAGATCCGAATGTATGCGGAGTTAGCGTCTCAAGAAATGTCATCCACCACGCCTATTTCATAATGGTTAGTTTACAGAGAAAGGTTATTCCATCCAAATTTATTCAAAAACTTTGATTCTCTTATTTCAAATAATATTAAGTTAAATGGCTGGGAAAATGTTGCTGTATCCAAACCGGGGAATCAAGACGATGTTTTTTCGGAGTTACTTGTTGAGTTGTATGAATCAGTTTCCTTCTTTCAGGAAGATAATAGGGAGAAATTTTCTTTTAAGTCTTATGGTAAGACTTAAAAACTTTCTTATACCAAGGCAGCAAGCTTGATAGGGTTGTCCTATGAAGGAGAACCCGAGTTTATATCTCACGTTTTGCCGGATTCTAAGGGTAGCTTCGACAAGGAAAAATCTTTGAAAACTCTTGGACTCTCATATGACAATGCTCCAAAGATTGCTAGTTTTCCCACAAATTTCCAGATTCTAGAGTTGTGGGTGGAAGGTCTTATCATACTGAGGAAAGGTGATAAAGACATCTTGAAGAAGAGTGAGATCTACATCTTAGATTTCCTGATAAATCTATGGAAGTTTAACTTCATGAGGCATATTCTTATAACCATTGAGAATCTTATGAAAGGAAATCTCAGAGCCCAGATCGTAATGTACCTAGCAATTTTATCAAGGTTGATAGTTCGGTGCCTTGAATCTTTCAAGGAAGCTTGCAGATCTAAGCCAAGGGTTTGTAAAATTTTGTTGGTCAGTGATGATACCCTTAAGAGGATGGATGTGGCCTTCAACAAGGAGACTGGTGAGTTCTCTGATCTTCCTAATCAAGAAGAAACAGATCTGAAGGCTGTTGAACCGGAATCATCTAAACCAATAAAGAAAAGAAAGTTGAAGGAAGTTGCAGCTGAAGTTGAAGATCCTAAATCTAATGAAGCTCAAACCGCACATCCCAAACCAAAGAAGAAGAAAGCCTTCCCTGATGAGGTTGTTGTGAAGTGGAGAGCAGATAAAGAGAAAAGGAAAGAACGGGATCCGCAGTTTGGATTGGACCCTGCGGAAGCTAAGGCATTAAAGGAGAGAACTGCTGATGAGCTTGAAAAACAAGTAAAGGAGAAGAAGCTCAAGAAGAAGATGTTAGAAGCCGAGACAGTCCAAGCGTTGTTAAAGTTTAATGAGATGGTATCCGGAAGCATTCCAGTTCCGAGATCTTTCTCCCTGGAATCTCTACCAGATACTCCAGGAAGAAACCTTGATTTTCCGGAAGAGACTAGAGCTGAGCATGTTGAGCATCTCGAGCAGATTCAGCAAGTGGAAGAGGTGGAAGAAATTGCTGAAGCAAGTGGTGAAACAAGAGACTTATTGAAAGAAGTATATGAGTATATGGGGTCTCCTTCAGAACATCTGTCACTCTGAACTTCAGAGGCTGAATCATCCAAGTTAGTAACTCCAGAGAAGGATAAGAATGAGGAAGATGTTGTTCAAAAAGTTATTGATGATATTGTTCAAGTGCCTACTGGCGAGCAGAAAACCACTGATCAAGAATCGATTCCGAAAAAATACAAGGGAAAGAAACTTCTTGTTGAAACTCCGAAATCAGTGGCTAGCAAGAAAAGAGAATATGAGGATTCATCTAAAAGGAAGTTGGAGCTTATTTAGGAAAAAATTTCTCCAAGCAAAGTTTCAGATTCGGAGTCATCCTCGGTGGGGCATGACTTTGTTGTCCTGTCGTTAAAGAAGTTGGTGGGATCCATTCCAACCTTCTCTAGTATTGATTCAAGATGCCAAATGCTCCAAAATGCTTTGAATCAGAAAACAGAGTCTGTATCTATGGTTATGGACAAGTGCGTTGAGATTGAGGCTCAGTTCAAAACCTTCTTTGTTGGCTACGATGCTCATAGAAAATCTTGCAAGAGGATGAAAAATTGGTCGAAGAAGACTGTTGAAGAGATGAGGTTATTTGATTAGTTTCAAGACAATGTTAAATATTCTTTCGAGACTGAGGACAGGAAGATAAATGAGCTGACTTCCTCCTTTGAAGAGAAACTGACAGATGAAAAGAACTTCCAGATTCAAGAAGTCAGAGATCTAAATGGGAAGCTGAATTCCATTTCTCAAAACTGGAAGTATGAAAGGGATCATTGGATCGAGTTTGATCAGAAGATGAAGTCTCAGGAAGAGAAGATGATGGCTCAAGAAGAAAAGATCAAGGCTCAGGAAGAAAAGCTGAAAGCTCAGGAAGAAAAGCTGAAAGCCCAGGAAGAAAAGATTGAAGCTCAATCCGCAAGAATAGTTGTCTTAGAGAAGCAAGCTGAAGAAGATCATAAATACCTGAAGAAGATCAAGACTATTCTTAAGGGGCTCATTTCAAAGGAAAAAGATCCAAAATAACCAAATCTGATCTTTTTGTTGTAATATTTTTTTGTTGCCGAGATTTCAAACATAATGAAATTTGTTCTTGTCGTTCCTTTTGTTGTTGCTACTAATGTTTCAGGTACTTTTTTCTTTTTCCATTCCCTCAATTTCTTTTTGAAAATCACAAAGGGGGAGAAAAAAAAGATCCTTAAGAAAAAGAAGAACTCCAATGAGAGTTTATCCAAGGGGGAGTTTTTTAAAAAAAAAGACTTTCTCATTCGTAATAAAATGTCACTCTGGAAATCTGAATATGATCCTTAGAGTTTCAAGGCCTAAGGGGGAGTTAGTCATATTCATCAATTTCCTTAAAGCCAAGGGAGATAAGCCTTAATGTTTTTCTTTCTTCTTAGAATTTCATTTTCATAAGGATGTTTGTGCTTTCCAAAAAGGGGGATATTGTTGACTCAATAAGGTTTTCCTTATGACCTTTCCATTCCTTCTTGTTTTGAAAATCAAAAACACCTTATCATTAAGGAAAATTTCTTTTAGAAGGAAAATTGTTTTTTAAGGAAAATTGCTTTTATAAAGAAAATTGCTTTTATAAGGAAAATTATCCTTATCATATTTTCATCCATATTTTTCTTAATTATGAGATTCGGATTCATTTCAATTTTCTCGTAATAATTAAAACTTTGATATGAAGCATTCTATTTTAGGATCCGAATTCTAGATAAGAACTGTATGGAAGTTTCACTCCGAATTCTGGATAAGAACTATAAGAAAGTTTCATTCTGAATTCCGGATATGAACTCTGACCAAGTTCTATTCCAGATTCAGGATACGAATTCTTATGAAGATCGACAACGAATTCTCAATACGAATTCTAATGATTAATTCTCATTACGAATTTTGATGGAGAATTCTCATTCCGAATTCTGATGAGGAATTCTCATTACGAATTTTGATGAAGAATTATCATTACAAATTCTAATGATGAATGCTCATTCCGAATTTCCATTCCGAATTCACCTATCAAACAGAATCATATTATCTTGGTTTTATAAACTCTGAATTAATTCAGACTCCGAAAAATATTTTGGTTAGACTCCGAACTTTTATTCTGGTCACATTTCTATAATTTTGTCTACTCCTTATTATTTCCATTTCACTCTGAATATTCACTCCGAAGCTTTCATTCCAAACGTTTGAGTTAGAATTAAAACGATGTCGTACATTCTGTTACACTTGTTTTGTTATAAAACGATGTCGTCTATTTTTTTATAAACTAACTGTTGTGTAAGTGACCCGTGTACAGGTCCCTCCGATCTCTAAGGAAAATATGACCGTTGGAGAAGGAGCCGACCTTACCTACAAATAGGAGCTCATTTGAAAGAGCTCGGTGCTGAAGTGCTGAAAGGCTGACAGATCTTCAACTCATGTGATTACATGCTTGAAGTGTTTTCTAGAGAGAGAGGCTCTTATTAACTCTCAAATCTTCGTGCGACTCCGAATGTTGGTGATTACATTCGAGGGCTTCCGGGGATAGGAAGACAGAGGTGCCGACTACCTTGAAGTTCAAGGGCTTCCTTGCTGAGGAAGACAGAGGTTTCCAACTACCTTGAAGTTGAGGGCTTGCGGGGATAGCTAGACAGAGACTCCGATCTTCGTATCGAGGGTTTACCCTGGTGTGGGTAAGACAAACTTTATTGAAAGTATAAATCAAGGGACCTTTATCCAAGGTTGTTGGATACCCTTCTCTTTGGGTTAAAAGACTTATATCTTGTTACTTGTATTTTAACTACTTGTTTATATTCCACTACATTTTGTATTATAAGGAAAGTATAACTTTCTTATACTTCCTTATTTGTACTCTGTTCCATTTAGATTCTATACGCTTTAAGGTAGAATCTCATATTGTAATATTTTGTTAAGTTTCAATTTCCGGAACCATATTTCCGGAACCTACTTTCGGAATCTCTTTCCAAGCTTGCATTTGGTGTTAGAGGTGTTGTGAATTTGCTTAGTTTAGCTTTGTTAAACTTATCCCTTTCCTTCTCTTAAATAAAACATAGTTATTCATAACTAACATTAAAACTTCCAAAGGAATTTTTAAAATATACAATTCACCCCCCCCCCCTCTTGTATATTGAGCATCTACATCACTATTTCGATCCTAAAATTGGTATCAGAGGATGGAAACCTCATACTCTATACCAATCCTATAGGCTGGAGGTTGTGGTTAGATTTTTTCAACTGGTAGGGACACCAGCTGATCTCATGGTAATCCTTTATGCTAGTCTTCTTCAGGTAGTAGTGGGAAGACGATGGAGCTTGATTCTCTAGGTTAACGATGAGGTGACTCTCATCTAGATAGATTTAGAGAGCCTTTTTAGAGCATAGTTCGTCCTAGTGACCATACGCTAAGTGTGTATACAGGAGCTTCTCCACTTACAGTAGGGTAGAATGACCATGGCTCAGTATTCAAAGAGGTTCATCGACCTCTCATGATACTCCACTGATATGATGTGGAACCCCTTCTTCTGGGACCAGACCTTCGATCAGGGGCTCAGACAAGATATTAGAGATTCTATGGTTTGTCTCAGTATCCTGGTGTATGCAGGAGTGTTAGATAAAGCCCTCGTAATGGACGGTTCCCTTTTTGAGCAGTTAGCAGTAGTGAGAACCACCACCGGATGACAGGTAGTAGATTCATCGGTAGCTGGCAGCAAAAAGATGTTGCAGAGGTCTAAGAGGACCAAACCTATAGGTGGAGGACCACAGGATACAAGGTCAGTGGTGTAGGGATCTCGAGGTAGAGCAGGACAGGGGAGGATCATGTAGTGTTACTCATGTGGCAGGTAGGGTCACATGGCTCGCGACTACCCGACCCGGCATACAGATGACCAGCATATGGTCGAGGGACCACCTGGGCAGAGGTGAAGATTCGATCAATGGGGTCCACTGGCAGGAGGTAGAAGTGGCAGAGGTGTTGTCCTTACAGCAGGTGGTGGGCAGTGATTTGAGGTTTTACTACCAACACCACCAAGAGGCCCAACCCGACCACAAAGATCAAGTGGACAGGGATGAGCTCATCTCTAGGCAGTCGAGGCCTACGACCATGGAACTTCGAGATGATATGAGGTATGATCTATTTCTAATACACCCTATCTGCAGTACTTATAGACACAGGTGTTAGTCACTCTTTTATTTTCATGGCCCTCGTTCAAAGCTCAGAGATACCGATGGAGTAGTTGGCTTGATCCTTATGGATAGAGACTCCTACGAGAGTAGATTTGACGATTATGCACTAGTTCCGATAGTGTGAGCTTACTATAGGAGGCGAGATCATCAGTTGGGATCTCCTAGTAGTGGTGTCAAGGCCTTATTATGTCATCTTGGGTATAGACTGGTTATCTATAGTCCATGCTCAGATCGATTTTATTAGGTGCAAAGTGAGGTGTGTTCGCACATATGGGACCTGGTTTCCCTTCACTTGCAAGAAGGGAACCTTTTCATCACAGGATGGACTTACCTGGAGGAGGGTGCAGCTGATCACACATCAGTTGGCTAGCCTTACCCTTGGAGAAGTTGATGTTGAGAGTCCAAGCTATCCTGTAGTGGTGAACCAGTACGCTGATGTTATCCATGATGATGTTCCGGGTCTACCTCCTCATAGAGATGTGGACATCTAAATCAACATGTACCTCAGGACGACACCAATATCTACTCTGGCATATTTTATGTCTCCCACAGAGTTTGGAGAGCTGCAGGTATATCTAGAGGCCTTGCAGTGCAAGGGGTACATTAGTCCTAGTGTTTCTCCTTGGGCAGCCCTGATTTTTTTTTTCAAGAAGGAATATGGTGGTTTGAGACTTTCTGTAGACTATTGGTGCCTGATCCATGAGACATTGAAGAATATGTACCCACTACTAAATATTGGAAATCTCTTTGATCAGTTGAAGGAGGAATGATGGTTTGCAAAGATAGACCTCATATCAGGCTATCACCAGCTCAGGGTACGAGACGAGGATGTGATGAAGGCGACCTTCAAATGTCGTTATGGCCCCTATGTGTTCTTGGTTATGTCATTTAGTGTAACCAATGACCCAGAAGTGTTCATGTGACTCATGAATAGGATCTTCCAGTCATACCTCTATCACTTTTTCGCATTCTTCATTGATGACATCCAGATATACTCAGCGATGGAAGAGGAGTTTTCATATCATCTGCAGATAGTTCTGGACAGACTCCGAGAAGACTAGCTTAATTCTAATCTCTCGGAGTTCCATTTCAGGATATGAGAGGTCCGCTTTCTGGGACATGTCATCTCATAGGCTAGAGTTGTGGTGGATCTGGAAATGATAGAGGTTGTGCTTCCTTGGGATTCACCCAAGAGTGTGAAGGAGGTGCGATGTTTCTTGGATTTGGCTGGTTACTACCGAAGGTTTGTGAATGACTTTTCCATATTTTCAGAACCCTTATCAGTATTGATGACGAAGGGGTAACCATTCATGTGGTTGGAGAGATGCCGGTGGATTTTTTTAGAGATGAGGCAGAGACTGAAAAGTGTCCCCATCTTGAGGCTATCGAAGGAGGGTGTTGGGTACGTAGTCTAATGCAATAAATCTGGTACTGGGCTTGGATGCGTCCTGATGTAAGAGCAGGCAGTGATCGCATATGGTTTTCGACAGCTGAGACAACATTATCAGAACTATGCTACCCATGACCTAGAGTTAGCATTAGTGTTCATATCTTTGAAGATGTTGTAAAATTACTTGATGGGCGAACGTTTTACAATCTACTATGATCACAAGAGTATCAGTTATATATTATCTTTGAAGGACCTAAGCTGAGACAACAACATTGTCTTGAGTTCCTTCATGACTATACTTCAGGATAGTCTATACTCCTGCGAAGGGGAATGTAGTAGCATATGAACTCAGAATGAGATTAGTATACATTTGCAGAGTGAGATGATAGAGAAACAAGCTTCTTTGCAGATATCCTATGTGGATCAAGATGGAGCGTCATATCTTTAGTCTCTGACAGTCTCTCCCCCACTCCTTCATCGAGTAAGGGAGGTGCAACATGGGGACACTAACTACGAGACTTGACGTGCTCAGATATCAACAGGACATGCACCTCATGTATTTTCCGAAGGTGGGGAGCATGTCATCCCCTTTAGAGGATGTACTATGGTACCAATGGAACATAGGAATGAATTATTTAGGGAGTTACATACGTACCGTCTAGTGGTACATCAAGGAGTGGCGAAGATGTACCAAGACCTTCGACATCAACACTGGTGGCCGGGAATGAAGAAATTAGAGGCAATGTTTTTCTCTTGGTGCCTTACTTGTCAGTAAGTGAAGGAATAACATCAGGTTCCAAAATGCATAGTTCATCCATTAGAGGTGCCATAGTGGAAGTGGGATTGAATTTCCATAAAATTCGTGATGGGACTTCCATGCACATCCAGGAGTCATGACTCTATCTGGGTGATCATTGACCGAATCACCAAGTCATCCTACTTCATACCTATCAAAGAGGGGGGATCAGTAGAGAGTTTCAGATTCCTATACATAGAGAAGATTGTACGGATTCATGGAGTTACATCTACTATTTTATCCGATCGTGATGATTATTTTACTTCCTAACTTTGAAGGGGTTGCAGGAGGCATTCAGGATAGAGATTTGGTAGAGCACCGCCTTCCATCCTCTGACAGATGGTCAAACAGAGCAGACCATATATACCCTTGATGAAATGTTGCATGATTGGGTCATTGATTTTGGCCATAGCTGGGAGGATCACTTGCCTTTGGTGGAGTTCGCATATAAGAACATCTATCACTCCACTATTGGTATGTCACCATTCAAGGCGTTGTATGGGAAACCTTTCAGATCACCACTGTGTTAGAATGACTGAGGGGAGTTAACACTCGTGGGACCAGAGATGTTGGGGGCTACCACGGAGAGGGTGTAGATCATTCAGGAGTGGATGACGACTACACAGAGCAGGCAGAAATCCTATATTGAGAGGAGACAGAGACCTCTGGATTTCGAGGATGGCGACCTTGCCTTTCTATGGGTCTCACCTCTATGAGGTTTGTAGTGATTTGGTCGAGGTGGAAAGTTATCTCCGAGGTTCATCAATCCATTTCAGGTCCTCAGCATAGTTGGAGTGGTGGATTACCGCTTAGACCTTCCACCTCAGTTGCACCGGGTGCATGACGTCTTCCATGTATCCTAGCTGAGGATATATGTGCATGACCCATCTCACAATATTGACTGGGGCGAGCTGAATATCGATGATGGGGTGATATTTCTGGAGGTTCAAATGGAGATTGAGGATTGACAGGAGTGGGTTATTTGGGGGCATTCGATACATCTGATGCACATTCATTGGTAGCAAAAAAACCACCCTGAGGGCACATGGGAGCGGGAGGCTCAGATTCATGCTCAGTACCCCCACTTGTTTCCCTAGATTGTGTTTTGGATTTCAGGGATGCAAAGCTCTGAGGTGGAGAGAATGTAAAGACCCAGACTTTTCAATGTAATTTTATTATTGTTATTATTAAATGAAAATATTACGAGTCTATGAATATTGATGGTGCGTGATTACGAGGCCATGTGTTCCCAAAATGAATTTCTAAACATATTTTGGGTATGTCCATTAAACACGTGAGTGGCGTTTTTTAACTTTTGAACCGGTGCTCGGAATTGAAATCTGAGGATACCGTTGAACTCACAGCATTGATATTTTCTTAAGGAGACCATCACCTCCACCGTGGTAGGTCGATGGGGGAAATTACATTTCAAACTTTTCATGGGAGAAAGTAAAATAAACATGCTTTATTTTATTTTTTAAATTTAAACCTCCAATTTGAAGCATGAAAGTGGGGACCACACAAGGGTGGTCTGGCATTTAATGCTGGGAATTAAATTCCTGGCTACACAAAATGTGTAACCACATTTAAACATAATTAATAGGATTCATTAATTTGTAATTAATGAATCAACTTGAAACTCTTGGATATCTCCAAATTAAATGAGCCAACATAATTTAATTAATGTACCAACATTAATTAAATCATTGTGTAAGCTTATATAATTTGGAACCTCACCTCCCACGGGAAAAGGGGATTGGAAAATGAGGGGAGAGCTTTGGAAAGTTGGAAAGATCATTCTCTAACAATGGAGATCCTCCAACAAAGAACGACTTCTGGAATCGAAGAACAAGGAACCAATCTTGGAGCATCTTGTGGGGGTGATGAAAGCCGAAGTCAATCTTCAACGACTTCATCTTCTTCCTCACGCCACCTGCATCGGAAAATTGAGGTAGGGGTTTGTTTTTAAAATGATTGAATTTATTTATCGATTATTCATATTTCAGTTTCACAATGATGATGGAAAAATTAACATGGCCATCATCTCGCGCATATAACTTTCCTATTATCTTCTGATTCTCTATGCATTCTTCATGTGTACTTTAATTCCAAATATTTACAGACACCAGAAACGAAATATTCTGTTGAGCGCGACATATGGACGTGGAGACCTAGACCCAAGGATCACGAATATGAAATCGTTTTATTTTTCTGGTTTGGAAAGAAGCCGCAATAGATTGTGGAAGAAAGAGGAGGTCGGCACCCAAACGGCCGTGAGGAAGAGAGGGCGACGTGCGTCTGTGCCATTGAAAGATGAGGATGACACAAACCGTCCACTGTGGTGAGGATGGGGGGGTAGACGACATCTGAGTAGCCATGCGGCGGAGCAGCGTGACGCGTCCACGCTGCTAGAGGAGTAGGTGGTCGCGGTCTCTTAGTCGCAGCGGAGGCAGATGAGCGGCCATCCATGACAGCCGTGGTGGGGCAGCGGTGTGCAACCACGCCTTTGGGAGGACGGTTGTCCAGAACACTGTCCAACCGTTGATGTTCGGCGAGACCAGCTCGGTTCTCGCCGTGACTTGGCAATGCCTAAAGGTACTTCTCATTTCCATTTTGAATGGAAGGTGGATGGTCCCCCTTCGGCGCCAGCTCGGGCAGACCATGCCACCAGGCCATGCTGCCAGGATGGGTCACCCACTTCGTAGGCCGAGGCAGACCACTGCCCAGCGGGCCGGGCCCACTGCATCCCAGGACAACTGAGATGGACCCGAATCAGGTTGGGCTGACCCAAACTACTTTGGGTCAGCCCAGGTCGGGCCGGACCAGACCCGAGCTTATCTAGATCCAGTTATGTTTTTGTGACCATAACCTATGATTTAGGTGTCCATTTGATGACCCGTCGATGGAATTGGAAACCTTGGATCGAGATGGTCTTATTGGTATAATCCACTTGAGTTTTGGATAAAGTTGAAGTATGTCCAGGTCGGATCAAACACTGAATCCAACCGGGCCCTTGGAGGCAAAACACTAATAACTTACAGACCGAGCATCCAATTGACACGTCATCTGTTGCGTTGGGTCCCTTATGACATGATGGAACTTTGGGATACTTATTCATGAGACTTCGGGTGTTTGATGTAAGAGAAATGTCTTAGAGAGAGATTCTACCAATCGTGCTATGTGTGGAACCCTACGACTGGCTAAGACTTGAGGACTGTTGACCGTTTCGACTCAGAGTGACTCGACAGACCCATTGGGAAGCGCCTCTATGTGATGCGGTAGACCCATAGGGGGGAGCGCCTCTATGTGACATGGAAGACCCACATTACTCAATGGGAGGAGTACCTCAATAGGCCAAGAGGGAGAGCACCTCTATGTGACGCGACAGACCCATGGTGGGGAGCACCTCTATGTGACGCAGTAGACCCACGGTACTCGACCGAAGGAGCACCTCAGTAGTCCAAGGATAGTGAGAAGAACCTCTGTGTGACATGGAAGGTCCATTTTACTCCATATAGGAGGAGTTCTCCAGTATCCAGGGTGTTCGACATGGTGACTAAGGATGTTACTTGTTATTATTCATAGAAAAACATGTGGCTGGCTATCAGCTTTCATAGCAATCCTATGTGGGTCAGCATCATAATCCTATTTCTTATAGTTGTATATTTTGTTTGAGTTGAGTCTTATAACTTCGTGGTGATACATGTGTGGTAATCCTACCTTCGTGTTATTACCTGTGTGGTATTCTTCCCTCTTGTGTGAGGTGGGTATATTCTGATGACTTAGTTATATGTATAGGAATATACGTAAGTAGGTTTGACTGTTCATTCTATGTTTTGTGGTTTATAATTTGTTGATTTGAGAGACCTTCGGGGGGTCTCGGGGCCCCTAGAGAGTATTGTTATACTCACCCCTACATGGGCTATTCCCACACCTTATTGTGTCTGGTGTAGAGGACAGACAATGTTGAATGAGAACGAGGGTACCTGGACTTGAGAATGCTTAGAGGTGGTTCTTTGACGAGGTGATCCACAGAGATGATCGTTCAAGATTTGTACCTACCCTTCAGGTAGGATCCTTGGAGGGTGTTCGCAGGAGCTGTACTCAGTTTTACTTATACTTTCCAGTTTTTCATGTAATTTCTAGTTTTCTTGTGTTCTAGCCAGTAAAACCCTAAGATTTTATGAGAAGTATTATTTTTAATTTATTTGATGTCTTGTGTTGTATGTTACACCAAGATTATCTTGCTCTATATGCAACACTGTATTAGCATGATGTATAGACAACACTATTCTTGGATCATGTTACACAAAATTTCAAGTTCGCTACATTGAATATATATATATATATATATATATATTCAATGTAAAAAATGAAATATGGTTGGATTCTATTATACACAACAATAAAGGAATCTTTCACTACAAGCAACCCTGACTTGTCTTTCTTTACACGCAAATGTGACCTTCCACGATAGCGTGTGTTGTACGCAATATCGAGTTTCACTAAACAACAATATGTTGTTATAATATTATATAAACTAGCCGTTATGAATAGTAATACCCACTTTTTGAAATTTTATAAATTTTATCTTTTAAAATAGACTTCATTTTTTGATTTGGAATATCGAAATTAGCCTAGGGTGAAATTTTGGTATTTTTCTGAAAACTTTCAATTTTTGATGAATAGTGAAATCACTAATTTCTTGGTTAGAACTGAATTTTCATTTAAATAATCATTTATCTTATTTAAATTTATTTTAGGTCAAAATATATACATAATACTTATATAAGT
The DNA here is from genome assembly GCA_963277665.1 of Viscum album. Classification (NCBI taxonomy): domain Eukaryota; kingdom Viridiplantae; phylum Streptophyta; class Magnoliopsida; order Santalales; family Viscaceae; genus Viscum; species Viscum album. Next base: position 1,294,092,224 of record OY728131.1, read on the forward strand.
TCAATGTAATTCATTGGAGTCATTTTATAATAATTTTAGATATAAAAATTTTTATTGAACTTTTCACCGTCTTTTACCCACCTCCTAGGAGAATTTGCAATTGTACATAAAACATAATTTTCCCACTTTTGTGAGTTGAATTTCAAAACTCCAAGTGTCATGGTTAATATCAAGGAGTAAAATGTGGTTCAATAAGATGAAAGTATTTTTTGATGAATAGTAACTTTTTACTTTTATTTACCACGGTTAAAAGTAAATAGCGTAATTAAGGGTAAAAATGATATTATTATTATGCTAACACATGTCCTAATTCTATTGGATAAGTGTAATTCGTCCAAAAACAACCTTATGAATAAAATATTACACTTTAGGTCCACTTGAATTAGATTAGGACACATATTATTATTTTCTTTAATGAATAGTTAAAAGAGTTAAAATCAAAGATTAATAAATAAAACATTTTTAATATAGGGTTATAAATAAGAGAAATTCGACTATAAATATTAATTAAAAAGATAAAACTATTTCCTACATAATGATATTTTATTTATAATTTTTAGACATTAAATAATTTAATTTATTTATGACACAATGATGATGTGGTAATTACCTTATTAATGAAATATTGACATAATTGATGTTATAAATACCCAAATAAATATAATTTTATACTTTTTATGAATTACAATAATTTTATAGGTTAATATGACATGTTATTATTTATTTAATTTACTTTTTTTCGTACTAATCATGCTGTTATGATTTTCAAAAAAAATCAATTAACAAATAGTGTCAAAATTGACATGAAATAGTTTTGATAACAAATATTATATTATTAATTGTTATTTTATTCCTAAAAATCTAATGTTTGGAAAAATGACTTATATAAGGTTATATATATTAATAATGAACCACTTGGGGTTCTGTTTCCTTGTTATAGTAATTTTATTAACCATATAGTGTAAGAAAACAAGAAGACACGGTAAAAGTTAAATTATTTAACTTAGAGTTAAATCTAAATTATAAGGTTACAATAGTAACCTAAACTTGTCTAAAACCTATTAGTTGAAATTATTTAGACCCATACCCACCTTAGATTAGAAATAAATCAATTTTGACCTATTAAAAACCTAATATGACTTTATTATAAAATAAAATTTTACATTTTCCAAAGGTGCCCCTCTCCTCCCATATAAAAGGGCACCTCCTCCCTCTTCTCTTTACAAAATTTTGAGCTTTCAAGCTCAGAAAAACCCTGAAAATTTCCATTATTTACTTCCCTAGAATCATATAGAGGTTCTTTTCTCCTAAAAAGACCAACTCTAGTGCCTTAAGAGGAAACTTAAAAGAGGTGCGTCGAAGAAGTTGTACTCTCTTCTACCGATTCTTTCAGGTTTTATTTCCTCTTAAACTACTTCTTCTTTAGTTGTTTTATTATAAAGTAATAACATAAGTATCACTAATATACTGATATGTTATTATAAATATGAAACAACCCCATTTCAGCTTCAATCCATCCTACGGAAAACGAAACCACCACGCATGTGTATGTACGGAATACCGTCTCCACGCTGTGGTGTAATCTGTTTTTCCACCACCACCATACTTGGATGGGTATAATGGTGTAAATAATAACAATATATAGTTATTATAACATAATACTGATTCTAATATATTATATCATCCACTATAATTTAATTCAATAGTTATGGGAATTATATCATCGCTCTGGCGTACGTACGGATTACCGTCTCCACGATGCGATGAGATTAATTCTCCATGTTAACCATTCAAGAATGATTATAAAGTATATATAATAAATAACAATGAAATATATGACATGATAAAGGTATTGGATTTATTTATATATATATGTCATCAACTTAATTCCATTCAAGTCAATAAGAAAAGGAAAACAGTGTTCATGCGTACGTACGGCCTACCAACTCCATTAGCGGTGTATTTCATTTCATTTATCTATCTATTATATATATATATATATATATATATAATAAATATATATGATATATAAATCTGGATTTACATTCTGGATGTAAATTTATCGTGATATAATAAATAATAATATCAATAACAACATGTCCAAACACGTACGATAAATAAAACGATTTTACCCAAAACGCTGCTTTAACATGGAATTTACAAAGGAACGGGTAATATAAAGTCATAAGTGAACCATATATGATATCATAACAATTAATATTATTCTTTAATAATTCAATGACATTATTTAAATCATTATGCAGGATTTTCGAATACGTACGTAGCATATCGGACCTATGGTAAGGGATAATATTTCAAATCTCATTTTTATCCTAGATTGCTTATACTTAAATATTTACTGAGGTTATATTTTTCATCCATGTCCATAATTTTTTTTAATAAAGTGTTTAATATTATTCAATGTATATTTAAAGTCATTTTTACCCCTATTTTACATTTACATTGTGTTATGGAAGGAATATTTCTTTTGTTTACCATATGAGGAACTTTTTGACTTTTTTCAGAAAAAGTATGAGGATAATATTTTTTTAACTTATACGGCATGAACGGGTTTTTACAGTTTCATAATTCCTAATTTTCATGAATATTCCTCTACACGTTTTCAAGGTTATTTTCAATAAAATTATTTTCTTTTAAAATTTTGTGGCATTTTTTGAAAAGAAAATGATTTTTAAGAAGAAAGGATATTTTCGTCAAGAATTAATTTCAAGTGTTTTATCAAAACTATTTTCCATCTAACATGACATTTTTTATCATGTTTATGTTTCAAGAATAATGTCTCTATGATTTACTTTTTTTCACTTTTCTTATGATGAAATGATATATGTTTGTTTTATATGTATTATCTTTTGATGGGATGATGTTTATGAAACCCCTTTTTGTCATTGGGTTATGATGAATGATTTATGTTTATGTTGTGGCACACGTAAGAATGATTTCATTATGAGATGGGTGGGACCTATATCTCCCTCCAATTCATTGGGTAAAGATTTATATCTCATCAGACAGATATGGATGGAATGTTAATTTAATCTGGTTCAACGATACAGGACTGGAACGAGAAGTGAACTCGATACAGAAAGGGACTTTGTCCCCTAAGATGGTCTTGGAAGCAATGCCTTGGCTAATATGGAAATCATATCATGTGATTAATGGTTTACCGTAATTAAATGTATTATTTCCATGCTATTTTATAATCATTGATGTTCCTTTATGACCTATGCCTTACGTACTGCCATGATTTATTTCACAACTCATGATTTTGATGTGTAAACATTATGTTCATGTTTTGAGGTTAAAATGTATATGGTTTGTTTTATTTTCACCATGCTTACCCTTACTGAGCATTTGATCTCACCCTTTATATGTTTTCTTTTCCTAGTATATAAATAAAGGTTTTAGGTAAGGAAAAAATGTGAGATCTTTATGGGATATTTTGATAATCTTTCACTAAGATTAGATGATTATATTCCGAGTTTCCAAAGACACTAAACTATTACCATCATTTGGTGTCTATTTTTGTTATCTATTAGGTATTCTACAAAAGTAATGTACTGTCCATGTATATCAATATTGGGTCTCTACATGGCCCCTTTACTTCTGTACACACCCAATTTACTATATAGTTTAATTTGTGCTTGTATCTGGTTATGTTCTTCATTTGTGTGAGTTTGCAGTTTATAAAGACAACCCCTTCTCCTTTTAGGGAATACACCTTTATGTGCTTATCGCTAGCCCCTGGCCTATGGATAGAGGGCTTGGGGTAGTCACGGCATGGGCCCTGGGTGAGAGGTCATGTCATACTCAACCTTTTTATTGATGAAGAGGACTAGTGCACCCCATGGTGAATCACTTGGGCACATGAACCCTTTATCTAGATTAACTTGTAGTTTTTTATTAATCCTCTCATGTTCCACAATAGCAATTATATATCATTTATAATATAATGTAAACTCCCTAGGATTAATCTCAATTTAAAATTCAACCACACATCTTGGTGGAAGATAATGTGATTCCTCAAGAAAAACATCAGAGTAATCTCTCATAATAGAAATGTATTCTAGGATTTTTATTTCAATAGAATCAATCATTTGAGCTATATACACATGATTTTAGGATAATAATATCCATGATTCAATTTTTGGTTCTTAATAAGATTCATCCTCTAATATTCGTTTGAAAATAATTGGGGGTCGATTCACGAAACAGAGAGTGATTTCCTTCTAAATGTAATTTTTATTAGATCTATATAGGGAAATACAATCCATAGTCATAATTGTATCAAATTATACACAATGCAGTATAAAAAGGTTCTAAGGAAATTTCGGCCCAAAAATTGTGATATGAAAGGTTTTATATACTTAGGATGCAATAATTTCCCCATTTTCCATTTTCACCAATAACTCCACTTCTATGATTTTTGGTGGTGTTTGAATAGTTCTACTAAACATTCATGATATTTAGGAATGTGTAAAAGAAAAATCAAAAACTTTATTCACTATCATGGGATGAATAACTAGTATACTTGTCACTAATTCATTGTAGGGATACACCTCAACGGTTGAAATGGACAAATCTCGCCATTTTTTCACTGGAGTTTATTGGTTGTCTCCCAAGATTATTGGCATAGTTAACTAGTTTTAAAAGTATCCTAGTTCCTAATAGTTATATAAATTAACAATGTGCTATTAGTTTAATGGATAATTACTTTCCTTTGTCTCAATTGAGGGTTTCTATTATCATAAATCAATATTTAGGTTCCCTTCCTTCCCACACATAAAGCATTTATTTATCCCCATCAAGCAATTTATGTGGTGCTCCATTCAACACCTTTGACTAGTGACCTACTAAAATTTCTTAGAATCATTAGTTTCTCCATTATAACACTTAAATTAAACTACAAATTCTAATTCGTGTCCCCATGATACCCTTGGGATTCACAGACATCCATTTCGACATTGGGGGCATATAAGATAATTTTTTTCATGGATAACAAAGTCACGGATCGTTACGTATTTTCATATACAAGGTTTTACCCCACCAAATAAGTGTTCAACGTTGCATTCAGGGGTAACAACAAATCTGAAGTCATATAATGCTAGTATTTTGATTTTTTTCACATAATACCCAATAAATTCGTCATCTTTTTTTAGGGAAAGTAAATCTATTAAATTTTATGTCGTATAGTGTGAAAAAATATATTTATCAAAATATATTTTCTGAAATTACTTCCTCTCCATCTCTATTATCCCTTTTTTAGGCTTCGTATTCTTGATAATTTTCCACCTTATATTGACTTCTCTATCCATATGATAAACATCCATTCAAATATTCTATTATTTAGAACATTGAAGGATGGAGAAGATATTATCAATAGAGTTTATCTATTGATCTGTGATTAAGGGATCATATGATCAATTTAAATTGAGGGGCCTTAATCAGATAAAGGACTCAATTAAATCTTTTTATTTATTAGGGAGATTTGGTTTCTCCTCTAGATCCACGTTTCTATACAAAATACAAGTCATATGAGAGAGTATCATCACAATGTTTGTGATTCCCGTCCGGTTGGGTGTCTCATTGGGGAAGTCATCAAATTTCCCATCGCATTGATTGTTTACATGATTCCTCTTATTTTTAATCATTTCTAGAAAAAAAGTAAAATTAGGGATGTGTATTTTAAAAAAATTAAACACATAAATGTAAATAAAATGATGTTAAAGGGATACCTTATAAATTATATTTTTTTCTTTAACAGGAGGATTTATAGGAATCAACCTATCTTATCCATGATCTATTTCTTAACATATATACATATAGGATTTTTTTGTTCCCTTAATAATGGTTTCAAATAATATCATGAATTTACCAAATCATATCCCTTATGAGAGTCAAAAAAGATGCACAGTAAGGCCAATTGAAATGTACTGTTACATCGAGTTAGGCTCGGTACACCTTGTCAATGTCATTACCCCTAGGTGCATCTATTCCAGAACCCCATACACTTGGAGTTTCTAGGTAGGGATATAGTTTATTAATATACCAATTACTCTATATTTACCAAAATTTTGCTATTTTTTCTTATAATTAGTCTTATCCATAATGATTTCTTTATTTTTTCTGATCCTAATCCAAAAAAACTAAACTATTCCTTTGATAAAAATTATAATAACCCTTTTCTTTATTAGAAATTAATTCATGATTTATTACATAAGATTAGACTTAATAAAACCTTTATAATCTATATTTATAGTGTATTATGGAATTAGTTACGTTACATAATAATTTAAATAGAAAAAAACCATCGGTATTTAAATACATAATTAACATTATAAGACTTAAAACTATACGGGAAAACTTGGGGACAAACATAAGAAATGGGTAAGATATATAGCCACGTAAGGGAATAAACAATGTATAATGTGATACATGTTATAGAATATGATTATCAATGGGTCATGAAAAGATAATGAATAAAAAACATGAATAATGAGACATGATATAGCATGATTATCATAACATGGGAATTGTTGATACAAAATAAAATACTACATCATAATAATAGTTCAAGGCCAAACCGCTAAGACATCATGGTATAAAAATTACAATAAAGTAATCAGATTATCTATCTATTCTAAAATTACATCTCATGAGACTAAACATTACCCAATTCATGGGAGAGATATATAATTTTTGGTTCACCTATCACATTTATTTTATTCTCATACATTATTTTGCCACATAGATACTACAACATGGATCCATTCATCATAATATTAAATTAAATGACGAAGGAGTATTGAATACATACATGTATGTACCAATTAAAATATACATAAGTTTATAAATTTGAATACCTTTGATAGTAAATGGGTAATTGTATTCACTACCCACTTGTCTTGGCATGGAAGATTGTGGTGAAATTTCAGCAGCAAAACGACATCATATAAAAATTCATAAAATGGGTTGATGAGAGATAAATAGGTCTATAATAATTAAAACATAAATTGGATATAAATGTTATATTTAATAATATATCCTTAATAAGTAAATTAATATTAAATACATTAGGTAAATATGATACTTGAATAATGTGGAGAAAGAAAAATTTACCTTACTGAATTTTATCATAGTAATAGCTTAGGTAAGGGTTGAAATAAGAGAGGGTAATTGATATATAATTATTTTAAGATAAATTGGACACTTATTTATTTATTATAGATGAACTAAAATATACCAAATTGAAATTTATAAAGATAATTTCAAAAAAAATATGCTTGAATAGAAAGGAAAAGTAGGAGGTCCCTCACTAGAGTCAGTGACTCCAAATGCTAGAGAGGGGCTTCTTGAGATGTTTTGGGTGCTATAGGAGGACTATAGTGAGTTTAGTTTAGAGTATGGACGTGATACAAGGAGATTTATTGAATATAAATGGAATCATGTGTTGGTTTATATAGGAAAATAGTGGGAATTTATTTATTATTTCTAAAACTTCTGTTATGGACTCTATATAATAAAATAACCAAAACCAGAAACCATACAATGTTTTTTTCCAATGGTTTCTCCCAAATGGGAGTTTTTTTGTTATTTTATACATCCTATAGAATAAATTAAAATAATAATTCCCTTTTATATGTGTAGTTGAGTCATACTTTTTATGAAATGATTTTAAAACCTTAAATTATATTATTGGTTTTGGAGGATTCATAATGGATTTATAAAATAAATATAATAAATATAAAATCTCATTGTTTTTAAAATACAAAATATATTGGGTTATTTATACCTTTAATCATATTTAATAAATCAATTTTGTTAATTATGATGTTATAATACACTAAGTATATTTATACAATATTTACTTTTTACCCAAAAAATTGACTATCTCAAAAAATTTTGAAAAATTCACTATTGGATAATTTCAACATTCTTATTCATAAAATAATATACATTTTATGTAAATAATTTTCTATATATGTTAATTTTTATATTTAAAATATTAATCAATATTTATTGAGAATTGTTCTGTTTTTAAAAATAACAGTTTTTGAACCCTTGTAAAAATTACATTTGAAATCCAGAAAGTTATATGATCACTTATATTTAATAAAAAAAATCAATAATAATATTTTATTATAATATAAATTTATTTCGTCAATTCTTTAATTTAAAAAAATAAATTCCTTAACTGAATCGGATTGTTACCCAAAAATTCTATTGGTGTTATATTGTATCAAAATAAAAATAATTTATAAAGTAATAGTAATAGGAAGAAAATGTGTTAATTATTCTATAAACAAATATACTCATATTTTTAGGTTCTTGATACATATCCCATTAATACATAAAAAACCATAGGATTAAGGTGCACGACAGTGATACTTTCATGTGATGGTTTGGCATGCATGGTTTGGATCGTGATCTTGATGAGCTTAAAACTCTCCAAAAATGGTTTCACTCATGCTTAATTTTTGGGATCCCATCTTGGGATTGGTCTAGGGAAAATACCACTAAGGTTATCTCCCCTGTCAGCTATAATATGTGGTCTTCATTTGGTACGATCCTATCTGTTGATTTCATCACTTCAATTATCTGCATCAATTGAATTTTTTACAACTCTATATTTATACTAATCAAGTGATTTCTGTCTGATATCTATATTAACAACGATAATGATTTTTAATTATCTATTATATATTGAAACACCATAACCCCAAAAGCCCAGAGTCGGTGCATTATTACGTATCAATGGCACGATCATAAAAGATCAATTCTTGAAAGAGTAATTAGTTTAGTATCCTTGAAAGTACTAGATAAATTCATAAAGATTACATTACATCATAAAATGGAAAACTACAACAACATTGTCTCCATAGAAAACATTGAGATCCCATACACTATCCCAGCAGGTCAGTCATAATATACTTCTTTGCATCCAAGGAAAATAAAACATAGAAAGGGGTGAGCTTTTGATGCTCAGTAAGGATAACATTATAGAGAAACTTTCATAAATAATCCTAAACATTTAAGGTAGTTTATAAGACTAAAACAAAATCCTTTTAATCTTGAACTTCAGAAAAATATGGTAAAGATAAAATCAAATAATTCCATTTACTTATTCACATGGATATTCTACTAGTCAAATGATCACATGAAATATCAATAACCACTTTCATAATGATGGAATTCATAATTACAAACAATCATAACCACATAGTCAAGGCCTTGTTCCAAGACTAAAAATAAGATTTTGTCAAGGCCTTGTGCCAAGACACTAGTTTGTCTCATGAGACCTACTGATGCATCGAGGATCTATAGCTGGCTCCACCTGTCACTTACAAATTCCTATGCATTCTTTATATAAAAATTTTGAAACATAATATAAACATTCCTATTAAAACTAGCATACGAAATGTCCATACTTTATCCACAAACCAGGAATGGTATTAAAATAGAACATCCACAGTCAAACATAACTCCTTCAATAAAATATGGAAGAAAGTATTGTAACAGATTAACCTCAATCATGTATAATGAAGGATATTGGCATAGATGAAAACAATCATCAAAACTATTTGAGAGAAATATCCCCATTTTCATGAAAACATTTAAATGTCACACTATTTGTAAAGAACACGTTTCAAAATAGATTTTTGAATCAAAGTTTCCCATAACACTTTGAAAATTTTAAAAGGAATTTTAATTTTAAAACTTCAATGTTCATATAAATAAATCCTTAAAACCATTCTTAAAACATGTACATTATTGAGAAAGATTCAGTAGAACGAATCTTTAAAACATTTAAAAATGGTATTTTAGTTAGATTTTCTAACCAAAATAGAGAAATTTGAATAAAAATAATTGAGGTAAAAAAAACATTTTAATATCATGATAATAAACGGATTCATGATATTCTATGTCAATGTACATTATATACAACATATAAAAGTGATTTGGTGTATAACAACAAAGAAGTCTCAATGGAATGTAAATTGAGAGGAAATCTCTTATAAAGATTGTATCCTTAGGTTAAGGATAAATCAATGACATAATTATGTGTGAAAAATATAAATTAAATCAATATGATTGTATATTAACTATAAATCAATCATAGTACATTCACACATATTCTTGTGAAGACAACACCGATGAATTGGATATTTAACTCAACAAATGGAGACTGAGTTAAAATTACTCTTATCAAGTTCATATTGATGACTAGAAAAATTATCAATGTCATGATTATGTGTATAAAAAGTATATACATATAAAGGGGAGTGGAAATTTTTACATAAGAAAATGAATAGTGATTCCACACATAATCTTGGAGTAAAATAATCAATGAAGTATGCGTAAAGTCGAATGAATGGAAATTGAAATTTGAAATTCCCTTATCAATTTGATAACTTACGAAACATACACCCATGAAATAAAGATCATACAATGATTATTTAAATATCCATAAATTAAAGTATATTACAAAATGAATACAATCATGGCTAGTACACACACCACATGCAATAAATAAGTGGTGAACAATGAAAAACTCACGGAATTAAAAGTGAGATAAGAAGCCCCTTACATTGTTATTTTTCCTTATTTGAGGGTAGGTTAACCTCCTGTATAATGGTGAAATAATTTTTTTTATTATAAAATAATTATATACATTAATATGATATTATATATGATCTTTTAACATTTATTTGTTAATAATATCTTAGTATTATCGTCGTTTCGGGTGTTAACGGATTCATTGTCCTTTATATTCACTATTATGTGAGCCATATTTGTTATGTATGGGATGTATCTTTTTCATATCCAGAATTATATCATGTCTATAACAATTAGGTTTAATCATTAAATGAAATTTATTCTTGAATGGTTATGATGGGGAATGAATCTAATCGTGTTTGTGGAGACGGTAGTCCGTACATACGCATGAGCGACAATATCACTCTTTTGATATTAAAATAATATATAATTGGATGTCATATCATATATACAGAATAATTATCATGTTATATTTATTATTTACATTAATTACACATCATTATTATACCCATACAAATAATAAAGTATTGAATAACAATTACACCACGATGTGGATACGGTAATCCATACATACGCACATATGGTGACATGTCATTCAAAGGATGGATAGAATAATGAATATGGATGTACCATATTTATAATAAAATTCAAAGTTTATATATGACACTGGATTTATTATTTTATAATGGAAATAACAAAAAACAATAAGTGGAAGAAGAAAACAACTTAAAAGAGGGTGGTGAAATTATTACCTCTTCTTCGGGTTCTTCCTTTTGATTTGATCAAAAGGGCTCTTTAAGTTGGATTTATAACCAAAGGAGGGTCTCTAGGATTAATTTACGGATGTTGAGAGGATATTAGGGTAGGGTTTGGCTGAGCTAAAATTATTTGAAGGTGTTAACTAGTGAGTAGGGGGAGTGACCTTTTATAAGAGGGGTGAGGGGCACCTTAGGAAAAGCTAGAAATATTATTTTATAATAAATTCATATTCGGTTTGTAATGTCTCCAAAGTAGATTATTTAAATTTTAAGGTGGTAATTGGTTGAAAACCACTCAACCAATAGGTTTTAGATAGGTTTGGGTCATTATATTAACTTTATCGTTTTGATTTAACTCTTAGTTAAATAGTTTGACATTTACCATGTCTCATTATATTTTTATATTATATAGTTAATAAAGTTACTATATACTTCCAAGTGACACCCAAGTGGTCCATTAATGATAAAATTATCATTATATAAGTACTTTGGCCGAACCATAGATTTTTAGGAATATAATATCAATTAATTATATAATATTTTAAAAAAACTCATTTTTGTCAATTTTGACACTATTTAAAAATGGATTTTTCTAAGTCTTAAAAACATTATAAATTCAATAAAAATAATTTAAGAAATATTAACATGTCATATTAACCAATAAAATTATTTTAATTCATAAAAAATCTAAAATTTTATTTCTCTTATCATTTATAATACCAATTATTTGATTCTTTCATTAATAAAGAAAATACTTCATCATTATTGTGTCATAAATAAATTTAATTATTAAATGTTTAAAAATTATAAATAAAATACAATTATGTAGGAAATCCTTTTATATTTCTAATGAATATTTGTAGTCGAAAATATAACATATATAACACTACATAAAAATTGTTTTTCTAAAAGATATATGCTTATGTCATTTTTGTATTTACTTTAACATAATTAATATAAAGTGTCATTATCACTTACAAGTGGCTCCATGGGGTCCCAAAATAGACCCAAATATTGCCAAGGTCGGACATGTATCAACCAATAGGGTTTGGACATGTTTTAGGGTAATTTAATATTATTATAATATTATTTTATTTACCCTTATTTACCGGATTTACCTTTAACCATGGTAAATAAAATATTTACCAAAGTAATTATCAAAAATGTCTAAAAATAAAAGTTACCTATTTGCACAATTTGGACCTTCGGATTATAAATATTGAATTCATTTTTCAAAATTCAAAACATAGAAGTGGCAGAAATTAATTTAAAATTAAATCTGGTTGTCAAAACAAAGAGCATGTTTTTTAAGAAATATTAACTATCAAAAGATTGACACTTGTTTATGTCTAGTTTAAATTAGAAATTACATACAATTACCAATATTGGATTAAATTTTAAAAATAAATTCTAATTATACTATAAAACCTCTCAATAGTATAATTTATCACTATAAATTACTTGGATTTAAAAGTTGTTTCTAATTAATGTTTAGTAATTTTCAATATTCATCAAAATTTAAATGTTTTCTAAAAAATACCAAAAATTTACACTAGGATTATTTCGATATTCTGAATCCAAAAATGATGTCCATTTTTAATGATAAAATTTATGAAATTTCAAAAATTGGGTATTACTATTCATAATTGCAAGTTTTATTGGTTGTGGTGTGTGTTAGAACTTGAAGTTTCTTACAACACACACTACTGTATTATTTAAAGGGAAGAGTACCGTGGAAGCTTGGGGTGTTACATTCTCCCCTCCTTCAAATAATTTCATCCTCAAATTAATTTTTTTTTAAATTGGGCTTGGTAATATAATAGAAAGTCCCACATTGGAAAAAAAGTCAATAAAACTATCACTTTAAAAGAAAGAAAGAGAAGTACAAAGGTCACCCAAGATAACCCATACTAGGATTCCATGTAGGAAAAAATGGATATGGAAGATAAAATAAGTGTCATGTTCTGATAAAGAGGGATAGAAAATATGATCAAGAAAAAGTTAACAATAAGAAAACCACAAAATTATGATAGGACAAATGGTCATTAGTCTCCCAGTAGGAAAAGTAAACAGACAACATTTTTTTGTTTTAAGTTACATTACATAAATATGAGGAATTAATTTTAGAGATTTACGAAGAACATAAGGATATATACTTACTTGTTAAGTAGAGTTACATTATTTAATAAATTTCTACCACTAACACAATTTTTTTAAACGATGTGTATTCAAGAAGACATGGTCACACTGGAAGACCTAGAATAAACTTCTATAGAATCACATGATCGACGAAGGATAAACTATATATTTACCTTATCATTAGAGATTAATCAAAACCAAAAAGTTTAGCATAAGATCTTATGATCCCCCAAAAGGATATTCCATTAGAGAAAGATATTCTAATCTTCATTTCTAAAACTAAACCAACTATACCACAAAGTTAAATAAATACCATTCAATAAACAACTGTCCTTAAAATCCTTCAGTATAATCCAAACTTATATTGAAACTCAAAACATAGAAGAATTTGGTTAGGTAGTCTTCCACGTTAAATTGTATCTCCAAATGACATTAACTACTCTTAAAGTCGCATACCTAAAAGTAACTGACCTAATTGCATATTCTCTATTATTAGTTAATTATTTCCATAAATAACCCAAATCACTACAAATCCACAATAAATGCACAGATAAAAATCCACCATTACTCCTCAAATGAAATCACATTGTATTCTATTTTCTTGGGCATATAGTGTTCCCAACAAAGTGAACATCTTCCAAAATAACATTTATCACTTAATCACCGAATCATTTTCCTATACTAAAGGTATTCATTTGATAAGACATAAGATCCAAAATCAAATTATTATTGATCAATAAAATAATTTAACTAAAAAAATTAGTCACACTAACCATGGACTTCACGTAGTCCAGTGGTAGGTGATAAATACCAATGAAACTTTGGTTGTGGGTTAAATTACCACACCTTTGTCCGATGCGATGGTTTGTCACACGGTCTGCGTGTTGTCCGTTTTCAAAAACTATATTTTATAACATTACCAAAATGAGATAAATTCCTCAAAATAACAATAACATGATTTAACCACAAAATTTATCTGATACCTTTCATTTTCATCCCAAAATATAATAACTTGTAATTTCCTCAAACCCAATGATCATATAAAACCAAATGGTAATTTATAACTACATCCACAAGAGAAAAGATAAGTCTTCCTCAAATACCATTTTCACCTGACAAATTGCAGGGTTACAAATACAAGTGAAAATTATTCCAATGTAATCCCATCAATAAGGAGTACTTCTACTTTTAAAAATTTCTCCAACCATTTATTTCCAAAAAGCTTCTTCTTTGACCAAGAAAATATCATATAGAATAGGGAATTCGCTCGGGTAATGGCCAGGTCACCTACATTTACAACAAAGGACTGTAATTGGATTTTTGGGACCATTTTTATTTTCTTCCATAGAACTCTTTATGTTTCCTCGACAATTATTCACTTTATGTCATTCTTTCCCACATTTAAAGCATTTATTTGTTCTATTGAGACACTTTCCTGGGTGTCTCCTTCCACATTTCTTGCATGATAGAAATTGAGGATTCATTTCTCGATGGTCTCCACTACTGTAGATCTTATCATTCATCATATTTCTATTCTTTTTTGAGTCTGGGAGTTGGTTAATATATATGTTATTGATCATATTTTTGGAAAACTGATTTGGCATGAACAAGGTATCTTTTATGCCTATCAACATTCCATTTTTTTGCTCATTTACACCACTATTCCCACCTTGTACATCATTCTCAAAGTTACTATGACTTCCTTGGAATCCAGCCATTGACTAAAACCAGAAATCATTATGTGAGTAACAGTAGTCATAAAATAATTTATAGAATATCAAGACAGCATATTCTTATTTTGAAACTCCTTAGGATTAACCAAGGTCATTTATTCTCATATTATATTAAAATACTTCAAATTGGTTTGTAAATAAAATGTAAATTATCCAAAGCATATCCCCTGATATTGTCGTAACCAAGAGTGCAGTAAGGCCCATTGTCGTACACCATTTCCCATTCGAGTCTAGCTCAAAGTGGTGTTTTCGGGTTTTACCCCAACGTACATCTGTGCCTGAGCCACCTCTACCTGCTCGTATCCAGGAATAGATGTATCTTTTGGAAAACTCACAAAATCTCTACAGTACCAAAATTCTAGTAAGTTCTTCTATACTAATCATCAAAGTCCAACTTAGGTCTATGTGCTCTAATCATAGTTTATCTAAATCTAGATCCCATGGTTTGTACTAAACATACTCTAAAACCAACTATAACACCCCAACCCCATAAGCCTAGAGTTGGTGCATTATTACGTATCATTGGCATGATCATAAAAGATAAATTTTCAAAAGACCGATTAGTTTGGTAGCCTTGGAAGTACTAGATACATTCATAAGGTTTACATTACATCAAAAAATGGAAAACTACAACAACATCGTCTCCATAGAAAACACTGAGATCCCATAGACTATCTCTAGAGGTCATCCATAATATACTTCTTTGCATCCTGGAAAATAAAACATAGAAAGGGGTGAGCTCAGATTCTCAGTAAAGATAACATTATAGCAGAAACATTCCTAAATAATCATAAACATTTAAGGCAGTGTATAAGACTAGAACAAAAGCCTTTTAAACTTGAACTTTAGTATAATATGGTAAAGATAAAATCAAATAATTCCATTTACTTATTCGCATGGATATTCTACTATTCTAATGATCACATGCAATACTAATAACCATTTTCATAATGATGGAATGCATAATTCCATATAATCATAACCACAGAGTCAAGGCCTTGTGCCAAGACTACAAATAAGATTTTGTCAAGGCCTTATTTCAAGACACTAGTTTTTATCATGAGGCTTACTGATGCGTCAATGATCTATAGCATGCTCCACCCATCACTTACTAAGTCCAATGCATACCTCATATAAAAATTTTGAAACATAACATAAACAATCGTATTAAAACTAGCATACGAAATGACAATAATTTATCCACAAACCATGAATGGTATAAAAATAGCACATCCCCAGTCAAACATAACTCATTCAATACGATATGGAATATTTTATTTTAACATATTAACCACAATCGAGAATAATGAATGATATTGACATAGATCAAAATAATCATCTAAACTATTTGAGAGAAATATTCCCCTTTTCTTGGAAACATTTAAGTCACACTATTTTTCAAGAACCCGTTTAAAAATATATTTTTTAATCAATGTGTCCCATAACACTTTGAAACATTTAAAAGGAATATTAATTTTAAAACAATAATGTCCATATAAATAAACCCTTAAAACCATTATTAAAACATGGACATTAATTAGAAATATTTACAGTAATAAATCTTTAAAACATTTAAAAATGATATTTTAGTTAGAGTTTATAACCAATAGAGAGACACTTTAATACAAATAATTTAGGTAATAAAAACACTGTAATATAATGAGAATAAAGGTATTCATGATATACTATGTCAAAGTACATTATATACACCATATAAAAGTGATTTGGTGTATAACAATAAAGAAGCCTCGATGGATTGTAAATTGAGATGAAATCTCTTATAAAGACTATATCAATAGGTTAAGGATAAATCAATGACATAATTATGTGTGAAAAATATAAATACACTAAATATGATTGAATATTTAGTGTAAATCAATTATAGGACATTCACAGAGATTCTTGTAATGACAACACCAATGAATTGGATATTTAACTCAACAAATGGAGATTGAGTTGAAATTAATCTTATCAAGTTCATATCGATGACTTGAGAAATTATCAATATAGTGATTATGTGTATCAAAAGTATTTCCATAGAAATGGGAGTGGAAGTTATGACATAATAAAATTAATAGTGATTCCACACATAATCTTGGATTAAAATAATCAATGAAGTATGCGTAAATCCGAATGAATGGAAATTGAAATGTCAAATTCCTTTATCGATTTGGTAACATATGAAACATACACCCATGAAATAAGGATCATATAATGATTATTTAAATATACATTAATTAAAATATATTAAACAATGAATACAATCATGGTTAGTACACACACCACATGCAATAAATAAGTGGTGAACAATAGAACTCTTACAGAATTAAAAGTGAGATAAGAAGCCCCATACTTTGTACTTTTTCCTTGGTCGAGTGTAGGATAACCTCCTGTATATTGGTGAAATAATTTTTATTTAATTACAAAATAATTATATATATTAATATTATATCATATAGGATCTTTTAACATTTATTTGTTAATAATATCTTATTATTATCGTTGTTTCGGGTGTTAATGGATTCACTTTAATTTATATTATTTGTTATGTGAGACATATTTTTTATGGATGGGATGTATCTTATTCATATAAAGAATTATATCATGTCTCTAAACATTATTTTTAATCATCAAATGAAATTTATTCTTGACTGGATACGATGGGGAATGAATCTCATCGCGTTTGTGGAGACGGTAATCCATATGTACGCACGAGCGACAATATCACTTTTCTAATATTAAAATAATATATAATTGGATGGAATATCATATATATTCAAAATAATTATCATGTTATATTTATTATTTACATGAATTACACATCATTATTATACCCATCCAAATAATAAATTATTGAATAACAATTACACCACGACGTTGATACGGTAATCCATACGTAGGCACGTATGGTGACATGTCATTCAAAGGATGGATAGAATAATGAAGATGGTTGTACCATATTTATAATAACTTCATAGTATATGGATGACACTGGAGTTATTATTTTATAATGGAAATAACAGAAAAGAAGAAGTGGAAGAAGAAAAGAACTTGAAAGAGGGTGGTGAAATTATTACCTCTTCTTGAGGTTCTTCATTTTGATTCGATCAAAAGGGATCCTTAAGTTGGCTTTGTAACCAGAGGAGGGCCTCTAGGATGAATTAACAGAATTTCAGAGGATATTTGGGCAGGTTTTGGCCAAGCCAAAAGTCTTTGATGGTGTGAATTAGTGAGTAGGGGGAGTTCCCTTTTATAAGAGGGTGAGGGGCACTTTAGGGAAAGCTAGAAATATTATTTTATATAAATTAATATTTGGTTATTAATGGCTCCAACATGGATTATTTAAATTTTAAGGTAGGGATAGGTTGAAATACCATCAACTAATAGGTTTTTTATAGGTTTGGGTCACTATATTAACTTTATTGTTTTGATTTAATTCTTAGTTAAATAGTTTGACATTAACCATGTCTCTTTGTATTTTTATATTATGTAGTTAATAAACTTACAATATACTTCTAAGAGAACCCCATGTGGTCCATTAATGATACACCTATCATTATATAGGTATTTTGGCCGATCCTTAGATTTTTAGGAATATAATATCAATTAAAAATATAATATTAGTTTTAAATAATCATTTATGTCAATTTTGAATCTATTTAAAAATTGATTTTTGTTAAAGACATAAAAAATTTATAAATTCTAACCAAATTCATCTAAGAAATCCTAAAATGTCATATTAACCATTAAAATTCGTGGATGTCATCAAAACATTAAAATTATATTTATTTCAACATTTTTAATACCAATTATTCGACTCTTTCATTAATAAGTATAATGCTGCATCATTATTGTGTCAAATGTAAATTTAATTATTCAATGTCTAAAAATTATAAAAAAATACTATTATATAATAAATAGTTTTATATTTATATTGAATTTTTATAGTCAAAAATATAACATATATAACCCTATGTAAAAAAAATTCTAAAAGATATATGCTTATGTCATTTTTGTATTTACTTTATCTTAATTAATATAAAGTGTCATTATCACTTTGAAATAGCTCCATGGGGTCCCAAAATCGACCCAAAGATTCCTGTGGTGGGAAATTTATCAAAAAATAGGGTTAGGACACGTTTTAGGGTAATTTAATATTATTATAATATTATTTTTTTACCCTTATTTACCAGATTTACCCTTTAACCATGGTAAATAAAATATTTACCGAAGTAATTATTCAAAATGTATAAAAATTAAAGTTACCTATTTAAAAACTTTGTACCTCCTGATTCTAAATATGGAATCGATTTTTCTAAATTCAAAAAAAATAAGTGTAAGAAATTAATTTAAAATTATCTCCCGTTGTCAAAACAAAGAGCATGTTTTCTAAGAAATAATAACTATCAAAAGATTGACACTTGTTTATGTCTAGTTTAAATGTGAATTTACATCAAATTACCAATATTGGATTAAATGGTAAAAATATATTCTAATTATACTTTTAAACCTCTCAATATTATAATTTATCACTATAAATTATTTGGATTAAAAAGTTTTTTTTAATTAATGTTTAGAATTTTCCACTATTCATCAAAATTTGAATATTTTATAAAAAATACCAAAAATTCACCTTGGGATAATTTCGATATTCTGAATCCAAAAATGATGTCCATTTTGAAAGATAAAATTTATTAAATTTAAAAAATTCGGTATTACAATTCATAATGGCTAGTTTGATTGGTTGTGGTGTGTGTTAGAACTCGAAGTTGCGTACAACACATGCTACTGTGTTATTCAAAGGGAAGCATACCGTTGAAGCTTGAGGTGTTACATTCTCCCCTCCTTTATATAATTTTTTCCTCAAATGTTTTTTTCAAATTGGGCTTGGGAATATAATTGAGATTCCCACATCAAAAAAAGAGTCAATAAAACTATCACTTTAAAAGAAAGAAAGAGAAGTACAAAGGTCACCCAAGATAACCCATACTAGGATTCAATGTAGAAAAACATGGATATGGATGATAAACTAAGTGACATGTTCTGATGGAGAGGGATAGTAAACATGATCAAGAGAAAGTTAACAACAAGAAAACCACCATCTTTTTATGGGACAAACGGTCATTAGGCTCCTAGTAGGAAAATTAAATGGACAACATTTTTTTAAGTTACATTACATAAAGATGAGGAATTTGTTTATGATATTGACTAAGAACATAAAGAGATATAATTACTTTTTAAGTAGAGTTTCATTCGTTAATAAATTTCTACCACTAACTCATTTTTTTAAATAAAGATTATTCAAGAAGACATGGTCTCACTAGAAGATCTAGAATAAACATCTATAGAATCACATGATCTAGGAAGGATAAACTATATATTTAACTTTTCATTTGAGATTAATCAAAACCCAAATGGTTAGTATAAGATCTGATGATCCCCATAATGTATATTCCATTTGAGAAAGAAACACTAATTTAATTTCTAAAACTAAACCAACAATAACCCAAAGTTAAATAAATATCATTCAATAAACAATTTTCCTTAAAATCCTTAAATATAATCCAAACTAATATTGAAACCCAAAACATAGATGAATTTGGTTATGTATTCTTCCACATTAAATTGTATCTACAAATGACATCAACTACTCTTAAAGTCACATACTTAAAAGTAATGAACCTAATGACATATTCTCTATTATTCGTTAATTATTTCCATAAATAACCCAAATCAGTATAAATCCACAATAAACAGATTGACAAAAATCCACCCTTACTCCTCAAATGAAATACTATAATATTCTATTTTCCTTGGGTATATAGTGTTCCCAACAAAGCCAACATCTTCTAAAATAACATTTATCACTTAATCATCGAATCATTTTCCTATACTAAGGGTATTCATTTGATAAGACATAAGATCCAAAATCAACTTATTATTGATTAATAAAATCATTTAAGTAAAAATATTTAGTCACAGTAACCAAATAATTCACGTATTCCAGTGGTAGGTGATAAATCCCAATTTCACTTTGGTTGTGGGTTCGATTCCCATAGCTTTTTCTGACACGACGGGTTGTCACACAGTCTGCGTGTTGTCCTTTTTCAAAAACTATATTTTATAACATTACCAAAATGAGATAAATTCCTCAAAATAACCATAAAATAATTTAACCACAAATGTTATCTCATACCTTTCATTTTCACCCCAAAATATAATATCTTGTAATTGCCTCAAGATCAATGATCATATAAAAACAATGGTTATTTATAACCAGATCCACAAGAGAAAAGATAATTATTCCTTAAATACCAATTTCACATGAAAAACTGCAGGGTTACAAATACAAGAGAAAATTATTCAAAAGTAATCCCATCAACAAGGAGTACTATTACTTTTAAAAAAATTTCCAACCATTTATTTCCACATAGCTTCTTCTTTGAAGAAGAAAATATCATATAGAATAGGTCATTCACTCAGGTAATGGCCAGGTCCCCTATATTTACGGAAAATGACTGTAAATGGATTCTTGGGACCATTTTTACTTTCTTCCATAGTACTCTTCATCTTTCCTCAGAAATTCTTATTGTCCTTCTTTCCCACACATAAAGCATTTCTTTGTTCCATTGAGACACTTTCTTGGGTGTCTCCTTCCACATTTCATGCATGATGGAAATTTAGGATTCTTTTTTCCATGGTCTTCACTGCTAGATCTCTTATCATTCATCACCTTTCTCTTCCTTGTTGAGTCTGGGAGTTGGTTAATATAAATGTTATTGATCATATTTTTGGAAAACATATTTGGAATGAACATGATATCTTTTTTGCTTATAAACAATCCATTTTTTTGCTCCTTTCCACCACCGTTCCCACCTCGTACATTATTATCAAAGTTACTATGACTTCCTTGGAATCCATCCATTGACTAAAACCAGAAAGCATTGTCTGAGTAACAGTAGTCATAAAATCATTTAGAGAATATCATGACACTATGTTCTCAATTTGATACACCTTAGGATTAACCAAGGTCATTTATTCCCATATTATATTAAAATAATTCAAATCAATTTGTAAAGAAAATTTAAATTATCCTAAGAATATCCCTCGGGAGTGTCATAACCAAGAGTGTAGCAGGGCCTGTTTTCGTGCACCAGTTCCTGTTCGAGTCTTGCACAAAGCAGTGTTTTCGGGTTTTACCCCTAAGTACATCTACGCTAGAGACGTCTCTACATGCTCGTATCCAGACAGTGATGTATTTCATAGAAAACTCAAAATATTTCTACAATACCAAAATTCTAGGATGTTCTTCTATACTAATACTAAAATTTCATCTTTTTTCTATGTGCTCTAATCAATGTTTATCTAAATATAGCTCCCAAGGTTTTTACTAAACTTCCTCTGATATCAATTTTAATACCCTAACCATAGAATCCCAGATTCGGTGCATTATTACGTATCATTGTCATGATCATAAAATATAATGTCTCGAAAGACCTATTAGTATAGTAGCCTTGTAAGTACTAGATACATTAATAAGGTTTACGTTAAATCATAAAATGGAAATCTACAACAACATTGTCTCTATAGACAACACTGAGATCCCACAGACTATACCTGGAGGTCAGTCATAATATACTTCTTTTCATCCTGGGAAAATAAAACATAGAAATGTGTGAGCTCAAATGGTCAATAAGGATAACATTATAGCAGAAACTTTCATAAATAATCCTAAACATTTAAGGAAGTATATAATACTAGAACAAAAGACTTTTAAACTTTAACATCAGAATAATATGGAAAAGATAAAATCAAATAATTCTAATTACTTTTTCACATGGATATTCTACTAGTCTAATGATCACATGAAATATCAATAACCACTTTCATAATGATGGAATGCATAATTCCAGACTATCATAACCACATAGTCAAGGCCTTGTGCCAAGACTACAAATAAGATTTTGTTAAGGCCTTGTGACAAGACACTAGTTTGCCTCATGAGACCTATTGATGCATCAAAGAGCTATAGCGGGCTCCACCCGTCACTTACTATGTCCAATTCATTTCTCATATAAAAATTTTGAAACATAACATAAACATTCGTATTAAAACTAGCATAAAAAATGTCAATACTTTATCCACAAAACATGAATGGTATAAAATATCACATCCACAATAAAACATAATTCATTCAATACAATATGGAAGATTTTATTGTAAAAAATTAACCTCAATCGAGAATAATGAAGGATATTGACATAGATGAAAATAATCATCAAAACTATTTGAGAGAAATATCCCCCTTTTCTTGAAAACATATAAAAGTCACACTAATTGTCAAGAACCCATTTAAAAATAGATTATTGAATCAAATTGTCCCATACCACATTGAAACATTTAGAAGGAATTTTAATTTTATAACTTTAATGTCCATATAAATAAATCCTTAAAACCATTTTTAAAACATGGACTTTAATGAGAAATATTTAGGAGAATAAATCCTTACAACATTTAAAAATGATATTTTAGTTGGAGTTTCTAACCAATATAGAGACACTTGAATACAAATAATTGAGGTAATAAAAACATCTTAATATAATGAGAATAAAGGGATTCATGATATAATATCTCAATGTACATTATATACACTATATAAAAGTGATTTGGTGTATAACAACAAAGAAGTCTCAATGGAATGTAAATTGAGATGAAATCTCTTATAAATACCATATCCTTCGGTTAAGGATAAATCAATGACATAATTATGTGTGAAACATTTAAATAAACTCAATATGAATGGGTACTCAGTGTAAATCAATGAAAAGACATTCACGCATATTCTTGTAAAGACAACACCAATGATTTGGATATTTAACTCAACAAATGGAGATTGAGTTAAAATTACTCTTATCAAGTTCATATCGATGACTTAAGAAATTATCAGTGGGGTGATTGTGTGTATCAAATGTATATCCACAGAAAGGGGAGTGGAAATTATGACATAAGCAAATGAATAGTTATTCCACACATAATCTTGTAGTAAAATAATCAATGAAGTATGCGTAAAGCCGAATGAATGGAAATTGAAATTTCAAATTCCCTTATCGATTTGGTAACATACAAAACATACACCCATGAAAGAAGGATCATACAATTATTATTTAAATATCCATTAATTAATTTATATTACACAATTAATAGAGTCATGGTTAGTACACACACCACATGCAATAAATAAGTAGTGAACAATGGAAATCTCATGGAATTAAAAGTGAGATAAGAAGCCCCTTACTTTGTACTTTTTCTTTGGTAGAGGGTAGGTTATCCTACATTATAATGCTGAAATAATTTTTATTGAATTATACAAGAATTATTTAAATTAATATGATATTATATATGATCTTTTAACATTGATTGGTTAATAATATCCTAGTATTATTGTCGTTTCGGGTGTTAACAGATTCATTTTTATTTATATTATTTGTTATGTGAGCCATATTTTTTATGGATGGAATGTATCATATTCATATCCAGAATGATATCATATCTATAAACATTATTTTTAATCATCAAATGAAATTTATTCTAGAATGGATACGATGGGAAATGAACCGCATCGCATTCGTGGAGACAGTAATCCGTACGTATGAACGAGTGACAATATCAAACTTTTGATATTAAAATAATATATAATTGGATGGTATATCATATATAAAGAATAATTATAATGTTATATTTATTATTTAAATTAATTAGACATCATTATTATTCCCATCCAAGTAATAAAGTATTTAATAACAATTACACCACGATGTGGAGACGGTAATCCGTACGTACTCAAGTATGGTGACATGTCATTCAAAGGATAGATAGAATAATGATGATGGTTGTACCATATTAATATTAACTTAAAATTATATATATTACACTAGATTTATTATTTTATAATGGAAATAACAAATAATAATAAGTGGAAGAAGAAAAGAACGTGAAAGAGGGTGGTGAAATTATTACCTCTTCTTCAGATTCATCTTTTTTATTTGATCAAAAGGGATCCTTAAGTTGTCTTTCTGACCAAAGGAGGGCCTATTGGATTAAATTATGAAAGTTTAGAGGATATTTTTTCATGGTTTGGATGATCCAAAAGTCTTTTATGGTGTGAATTGGTGAGTAGGGGGAGTGCCCTTTTATAAGAGGGGTGAGGGGCACCTTAGGAAAAGCGAGAAATATTATTTCATAATAAATTAATATTCGGTTTGAAATGGCTAAAAATTAGATTATTTAAAGTTTAAGGTGGGGATATGTCTAAAACCACTCAACCAATAGGTTCTAGACAAGTTTGGGTCACTATATTATCTTTATCTTTTTTATTTAACTCTTAGTTAAATCGTTTGACATTTACCATGTCTCTTTGTATTTTTATATTATATAGTTAATAAACGTACTATATACTTCCAAGAAACACCCAAGTATTCAATTAATGACACACATATCATTATATAAGTCCTTTTTCCGAACCTCGGATTTTTAGGAATAGAATATCAATTAAAAATATAATATTTGTTTTAAAAACTCATTTATGTCAATTTTGACACTATTTAATAATTGATTTTTGTTAAAGTATTAAAAACATTATAAATTAAAAAAAATCATCTAAGAAATCATAACATGTAATATTAACCAATAAAATTCTTTTATGTCATCAAAATTTTCAAATTATATTTGTTTTAACATTTATAATAATATTTATTTGATTCTTTCAGTAATAAGGAAAATATTGCATCATTATTGTGTCATAAAAAAATTTAATTATTCAATGTCTAAAAATTATAAATAAAATACCATTACATATTAAATCTTTTTATATTTCTAATGAATATTTATAGTCGAAAATATAACATATATAACCCTATGTAAAAATTGTTTTTCTAAAAGATATATTCTTATGCCATTTTTGTATTTACTTTAACTTAATTAATATAAAGTGTCATTGTAACATACAAGTGGCTCCATGGGGTCCCAAAATCGACCCAAAGATGCCCATGGTCGGACATGTATCAACCAATAGGTTTAGGACACGTTTTATGGTAATTTAATATTATTATAATATTATTTTTTTACCCTTATTTACCGGATTAACCCTTTAACCATAGTAAATAAAATACTTACCGAGGTAATTATTCAAAATGTCTAAAAATAAAAGTTATCTATTTACACAATCTGGACCACCTAATTCATAATATGAAATCCATTTGTATAAATTCAAAACATAGAAGTGGCAGAAATTAATTTAATATTAATTCCTGTTGTCGAAACAAAGAGCGTGTTTTTTAAGAAATAATAACTATCAAAAGATTGACATTTTTTTATGTCTAGTTTAAATGTGAAGTTACATCCTATTACTAATATTGGATTAAATTGTAAAAATAAATTTCTAATTATATTTTAAACCTCTAAATAGTATAATTTATTACTATAAATTTTTTGGATTAAAACAAGTTGTTTTTAATTAATGTTTAGTATTTTTCACTATTCATCAAAATTTGAATGTTTTCTAAAAAAATTCCAAAAATTCACCCTAGGATAATTTCAATATTCCGAATCCAAAAATGATTTCCATTTTTAAAGTTAAATTTATAAAATTTCAAAAAGTGTGTATTACTATTCATAATGTCTAGATTGATTGGTTGTGGTGTGTGTTAGAACTCGAAGTTGCGTAAAACACACACTACTGTATTATTCAAAGGGAATCATACCGTGGAAGCTTGGGGTGTTACATATATTATATTATATAATAACCTAAATAATTTTTTGTGTTTTCTATAACCATATTACAGAATTAGACATTTAATTTAAATCAAAAGTCAAATTTTATTTATAATAGTTTGGGTCATTTTAGTTTATGTAATTTTTATTAAGATACATATTTTCTAGTTTTATATATTATGAACTAAAGGTTAGGAAATTTTATGGATAAAAATATATTTAATTTCTAGAGGAATCGATAATTTTCCTATGTTTTAATGTATTAGAGATCTGAATGGTTTTGGTAAGTGTATGTAATTGGAAACATATGTTTAGAATATATATATATTGGGGTATATTTCTATATAAATGACTAGTATGGTTTGAGGAATGATAAGTAACATGGAATAGACTAAGAAAATAGGGTATATTTCATCTTAAGAGTTATATATGTTGCGACTAATATCACCTAATATCATTAGTGAGGGGTAATTAAAATTGTGATGAAGTAATTTATTTAAGTGTGGTAGAATATAATGACCCAGTATTTTGAATCCTTAGAATTGATACTATTTTCGATATCTTAAGACACATTTAGAACTAAACTAATGAAATTGTTGACCAAAACAAACCATGATAGATTAAAATTACATGATTAATTTAATCATTAATAAATAAAAATATAATATTTATAAACATAATTACATGTTATTATTTTTCAATTATTAAAATTTTAAAAGAAAGAATACCTATTTAGGAACCATTTTAAGAAGGAAAGTCATATATTACATTAAAAAATTAGATTTTTCATTTTTAAAAATTTATGGTAATAAGTAATAATCATATTTGTAAACAAATATATCAATATTAAATTATTTATAAATATATATGAAATATTATTTAAAACCCTTCAACTTTATATTTTTCATTTTCTAATAAATGATGTTTTTGTTAATATATTTTATTTCCATTTAAAATGTAATTTAAAATTTTTTAGAATTTAAATTATATAGAAAATAAATAATAATTGGATTAAAAATTTTAATTTTATCTTAATATATATATATATTTGGGATTACTCTAAAACAATTTAAGAGAATATTGTCAAATACCATTTTATCAATTAACATGAATTTAATGAAATTATTATTATGTAGGTATTAATTTTAAATTCATTAAACAATTTTATAAGAACAAATATGGATTATATATCGGAATTATAAATTTAAAAAATATTATTTTTATTTAAAAACCCATATTTTAAATTATAGAAAATATTTTATATTTTTCAAAAATAATTAATACATCATGGATTTAATATTTTTAAATTAATTTTTATCCCTCTCAGAAATTAAACAAGGATAATTTAGTTTTAATAATGTCAATTTAATTAGGTTAAATTACTCAATAAGTTCCATTGCATTTTTGGTTAGTAAAGAATAAGTTACCACGGTCGAAAACTAGTTACCATTGTAAAAGTTAAAATAGTAAAAGTAAAGAATCTAAGTGTAAAATACCTCATACATGTTTAAAAATGTGTGTGAATGTGTTATTGTGACCTATATAAGCCTTATAAATTTAATTATTCATTATTTATATATATTTTATCCACAAATATTGTGATTGGATTCCCATTATTGAAACATTCTAGTTATATACAAAAAATCCATCCCTTTTTACTTAAAGAAGGGGCACTCCGCTCCCCAATTTCCCTAACACCAAGACCCTATTATTTTATTTAAAAAAATCCCAAAACTTTCCTAAAGATTCTTATCTAACTTAATTATATTATTCCATTCATAAAATATTACCCTTCAAGTCTTAGCCCTCTTCACAAAAGACATAATCCATGTAATGTGGTATAAATTTCTAACCACTCTTATCTTGTTATAATGAACTTATGTGCCCTTATTTTTTCCAAAAATAAATTATACCATATTAAAATAACAATATTGTTATTATTAATATATTTTTCTGTTGTTATAATCATGGTAGAACAATATACCATCTCTCCCATTTCTTTTAAGGAAAACAAAAATGTCACCCATGTGTTATGTGGACTACTGCCACCATGAAGTAACGTGTTAATTTTCTTTCTCCCACAATAATATATGAAAACCATTTGGATTTTAACATATAATAATTATATTTATGACATATTTTATATTTTTTAATGATGAACCATATTACTCATTTTCTTCATTCTCTGTAAAAGGGAATCATCATTCATGTGTACGTTTAGACTACTACTATGATTGAATGATGTATTTCATCATTCACTACAAAAATACATGGATGGTTACCAGAATAGTAATGATAAGTATAATTTTTATTATATTAATAAATTTATGGTATTAATAATTTAATAACCTATTTATAATATGAATTATAATCAATTGTTATCAAATTAATCGTCTCAAATAAGAGAATAAAAGGCAAGAAAAATTATTCACACTGTGATATTTTTTCCATATCCATATTAAATTAAAATAATTATTTATAGTTTTGGTATAACACAATAATAAAACCTAAATTATATCATTATTGTACTGTCAAAATAATATTTCATCTTAATCACCAAATAATCGTCATTTAATCAAGGTATGTTTGTGTTTGGGTCTATTTTACCACCTACTTGAATAATTCTTGGATATTATTTCATGGTATAATATGTGTAACATCCCAAGGTTTCATAGTATGTTATTTCTTCAAAATAATTCAATAACTTGCACTACATGCAACACCAAGTTCAAGAACACCATGACTTATCAAACAAGCCATTCAAAAGAGGTTATGAATAGTATTAACTAAATTTTAAACTTTATGTAATCCTTATAATTTTAGAATCCATATTATGAGTTTCTTAGACATAATACAAGAACAGATTCATTTTCAGTATTACACTTTTATCAACTTTTAATAGTGAAACCGTTTTAAATACAATATTTTAAACTTTTTGACTAAATGGGGACATCAAAAAAATTTAAAATGAAACATCCCAAGCTTCCACGGTACGCTTTCCTTTGAATAAAACAGTAGCGTGTGTTGTACGCAACTTCGAGTTCTAACACACACCACAACTAATTAAACTAGCCGTTGTGAATAGTTATACCTACTTTTTGAAATCATATATATTTTAAATTTCAAAATGGACTTCATTTTTGGATTCGGAATATCGAAATTATCCTAGGGTGAAATTTTGGTACTTTTCGGATAACTTTTATATTTTGATGAATAGTGAAAATTACTGAATTTTAATTAAAAACAACTTTTTTAATCAAAATAATTTATAGTGATAAATTATGAATTTGAGTGGTTTTAAAGTATATTTAGAATATATTTTTACCATTTAATATAATGTTGGTCATTGGACATAATTTTACAATTAAACCGAACATAAACAAGTGTCAATCTTTTGATAGTTATTATCTCTTAAAAACACGCTTTTTGTTTTGACAGCGGGAATTAATTTTAAATTAATTTATGCCACTTCTGTGTTTTGAATTTAGGAAAATGGATTCCATATTTGGAATCAGGATGTTCAAATTGTGTAAATAGGTAACTTTTATTTTTAGACATTTTGAATAGTTACTGTGGTAAATATTTTATTTACCATGGTTAAAGGGTAAATCCGGTAAATAAGGGTTAAAAAAATAATATTATAATAATAAAAAATTACCCTAAAACGTGTCCTAACCTTATTGGTGGACACATACCCGACCATGGGCATCCTTTGGTCAATTTGGGGACCCCTTGGAGCCACTTGTATGTGGTAGGGACACTTTATATTAATAAAGTTAAAATAAAAATAAAAATGGCATAAGCTTACATCGTTTAGAAGAACAATTTTTACATAGGGTTATACATGTTGGATTTTCGATTATAAATATTCATTAGAAAGCTAAAAAGATTTACTACATAATTATATTTTATTTATAATTTTTAGACATTATATAATTTATTGTATTTATGACACAATGATGATGCAGTAATTACTAAAATAGTGAAAAATAAAAATAATTGATCTTATAAATACCCAAATAATTATAATATGAAACTTTTAATGAATTAAACTAATTTTCTATGATAATATGATATATTAGGATTGATTTAATTGACTTTGTTCGAAGTAATCAATCTGTTAGGAGTTTCACAAAAATCAACTATTGAATAGTGTCAAAATTGACATAAAAGAGTTCTTAAAACAAATATTATATTATTAATTGATATTAAATTCCTAAAAATCTAAGGTTCGGCCAAGAGACTTATATTATGATAGGTTCCTCATTAATGGACCACTTGGGGGTCGCTTGGATGTATATAGTATGTTTATTAATCATATTATATAAAAATACAAAGAGACATTGTAAAAGTGAAACTAATTAACTTAGAGTTAATACTTAAAGATAAGGTTAATATAAGTACCCAAACCTGTCTAAATTCTATTGGATGAGTTGTTTTCGACCTATCCACACCTCATCCTTTGAATAGTCAACTTTGGAGCCTTTGTAAACCGAATATGAATTTATTATAAATTAATATTTCTAACTTTTCCAAAGGTGCCCCTCACCCCTCTTATAAAAGGGCACTCCTCCTTCTCATTTCTTCACACCTTCAAAGCCTTTTGGTTCGGCCAAACTCTGCCCAAATACTCTCCCAACATCCCTCAATACAACCTAGAGGCCTTAGTTTGATCAGAAAGCCAACCTAAGGAGCCCTTTTGATCAAATCGAAAGGAAGAACCCGAAGAAGAGGTAATGATTTCACCACCCTTTTCTAAGTTCATTTCTTCTTCCACTTCTTCTTCCTTTGTTCTTACCATTCTGAAATAATAACTCCAGTATCTCACATATACTGTGATGTTATTATAAATATGGTACAATCATATTCAGTATTCTATCCACCCTTTGAATAACATGTCACCATACGTGCGTACGTACGGCTTACCGTCTCCACGTCGTGGTGTAATTGTTATTCAATATAATATTATTTGGATGGGTATAATAATGATGTGTAACTCATGTAAATAATAAATATAACATGTTAATGATTCTGTATATATGATATACCATCCATTTATATATTATTTTAATATCAAAAGAATGATATTGTCGCTCGTGCGTACGTACGGACTACCGTCTCCACGAACGCGATGAGATTCATTCTCCATCGTATCCATTCAAGTATAATTATCATTTGATGATTTAAAAATGATGTTTAAGGACTGTATATCATTCTGGATATGAATAAGATACAACAACCATGGCTTATGTAACAAAACATATAAAAGAAAATGAGTAAGTTAACTCCCGAAACGACGATAATTCTAAGATATTATTAACAAATCAATGTTAAAAGATCATATATGATATCATATTAATATATATGATTCTTGTATAATTTAATAACAACTATTTCACCATTATACAGGAGGTTAACCTACCCCAACCAAGGAAAAGTACAAGGTAAGGGTTATTTCACAATCTCTTCATTATCCGAGGTTGTTTATATGTAATAATCTACTGGGATCTCTTTATCATCCACATCCATGTTTCTTAAAAATGTATTTCAAAACATTTTTTACTATTTACAAGAATATGGGTTAAAGTCATTTATACCTTTTTTTGACTTTTTATAAGAGGTTTATAAAGGAATCTTTCCGTCGTTTTCAAAACAAGGTCCTTTTTAACCTTTTCGACAGAATTGAGGTAAGAATGTTTTTTTTTAACTTATACGGCGGGTGCGGTTATTTTACGCCGTTATAAAATCTTCAAAGCTTTCCTTACAAGCTTATAAGAATATTTTCAAAGAAAATGTTTTATTTTATATGGATCTTAAATGATTTCAAAATAAAAGGAGATATTTCTTTAAAAAGAATTTTGATTTCATCTATGTCAACATCCTTTGATGGATTTTAAGATTATTTGAAGTTGATTTATTATAATACAAAACTTCTATATTGTATTGAAGGTTTTGTGATATGTTTGAATGTGGATGTGCTATTTTATACTATTCATAGTTTATGGTGAAACTATTGACATTTCGTATGCTAGTTTTAACCCGAATGTTTATGTTATATTTCAAACTTTTCTTCAGATGAATGTGCTAAACAAGTATGTTCCGGGTTGGGGACCGGTAAAAGTAAGCCCTCCAGGTTGGGGACTGGTTAAAGTAAGCCCTCCAGGTTAGGGACTGGTTAAAGTAAGCCCTCCAGGTTAGGGACTGGTAAAAGTATGCCCTCCGGGTTGGTGTCCGGTTATTAGAGGCACTCCGGGTTGGTGTCCGGTTATTAGAGGCACTCCGGGTTGGTGTCCGGTTATTAGAGGCACTCCGGGTTGGGTTCCGGTTAGAAGTAACCCCTAGGTCTTGGGATGAGGCCTAGACAATGAAATTAACGTTTGGCATTATGCATTCCAACATTATGAAAGTGGTTATTGATATTGCATGTGATTATTCGATTAGTAGAATATCCATGTGAACAAGTAAATGGCATTATTTCATTTTATTTATGCCATACCATGTTGAAAGTTCATGTTTAAAAGGCTTTTGTTTTAGTTATACATTGCCTTAAATGTTTATTCTTATTGATGAAAGTTTCTGCTATATTGTTATCCTTACTGGGCATTTGAGCTCACCCCTTTTCTATGTTTTATTTTTTCCCAGGAAGTGAAGATGTAAGTTATGAATGACCTGCAGGGATATTATGAGGGGATTGTAGTGTGGACTGTGGAAACATTATGTTGTTGTAGTAGTTTTTGATTTTATGATGTAATGTAAAACTTATGAATATATCTAGTGTTTCCAAGGCTACTAAACCAATCGGTCTTTCGAGATTTGATCTTTCTTGTGATCATGCCAATGTTATGTAATAATGCACCGACTCTAGGAAACTAGGGTCGGGGCGTTACAGTTGGTATCAGAGTAAGTTTAGTACAAACCTTGGAAGCTAGATTTAGATAAACTCTGATTAGAGCACGTAGACCTAAGATGAACTTTGAGGATTAGTATAGAAGAACTTCCTAGAATTTTGGTATTGTAGAGACTTTGTGAGTTTTGCGAGCAATACATCCCTGTCTGGATACGAGCAGGTAGAGGCGGCTCTGGCACAGATGTACCTAGGGGTAAAACCCGAAAACACCACTTTGAGCTAGACTCGAACGGGAACTGGTGCACGACAACGGGCCTTGCTGCACTCTTGGTTACGACACTCCCGGGGGATATGCTTAGGATAACTCTCATTTTCTTTACAAATCATTATGAAGGGTTTATGAGTATATACTTCCTCAAAGAAAACATTTTTATGATTATGGATTATATCCATAAATAGTTCAATTTATGTTAAGTGTTTTATAAGTATAGGATTATGTATTTTGATTCATAAACTGATCTAGTTTATGCCATTGTTTAGAAATGGCGCCCAGTAGAAGGAATGAGAACTCCAGAAATGCACATGATCCAAAGAGAAGGAAGGATCATATCTTTCATGGTCTTAAGCTAGAATTGATAAGAGAAATAGTCTCCCATGTATTATCATCATATGAAGAAATAATATCATGTGTTGATAAGATAAGTAAAGAGTTTACTGAGTCCTATGGCTTTGAAGGGAAGCAAGAGACGAAAAGGATGGAAGAGAGAAAGATGGATAAAGGGAAGAGGGAAAAGAATAATTTTCCCATATGTGGTAACTATGGAAAGAAACACCCTGGAACTTGCCTGAAAGGAATGGGAGTTTGTTATAAGTGTGGAGGAAAAGGGCACAAAGTACGTGACTGCAAGGGTAAGAAAATGGTTTCAAATGTACAATGCTTCATTTGCAATGAGTTTGGACACTACGCGAACCTATGTTCCAGTCATCAGACTATGCCTCAAATGATGCTATTGGATAATAATCAAGTTATGATACTACCACAGATGAAGAGGAATGATTAGAGTTCTTATGTTGATTATGTCAATTGAGTGTTGTATCAACAATGTACTTGTTATAATGATTATGGAATATATAAGGATTGTACTGCAGTACTATTTCATTAAGGACTTGAGATTGTGTGGAACAAAGAAAATTGACTCAATAGTAGGATAAATTTTTGGAAAATATATGGTTGAGAGAAAGATAAACCATAATATGGTTCTGATACCGAGTTAGTGATTTTAGAATAATACATGATTGATTTGGATAAATTATGTTGGATATTCTTAACTACCTTGAAACTGATTAATGATCTGTATATTCCATTATTGTTGGGGTTTAAAACATTTTTGGATTGATGAAGTATATCCAGCATTCTATATGGAATAGGGGAGCATGAATGTAATCAATAAGGAATATGGTAATTCAAGATGTTTCAGTTTATTAAAAGAATACAAGATGAAGGTATTAATATTCTATTACGGGGTAAAAAGGATCTATATTATGTTTACCTTCCTTATAAATGTTGGACTGTGAGTTTGGACAGAAGTATTTTGGATAGTTCTAGTTTGGATTATTTTGGATTACCATAAAAGGACAACCTGGAGGTCGGGCGGCAACCCGTCGCGTCCGGCAAGGCTGCGAGACTTGAACCCGCAACCGAAGGGCAACAAGGGTGTATCACCTACCACTGGCCCACGAGATGTCCTGGATTAAATAATGTTGTTTTTTTTTAAGATCTGGTAGATGAATTATAAATTCATTTATTTTGGAACCCTGTACGAATAGTATAAATAAAAAATTACATTCTATTATCTTTTAGAGTGAAAGATGAGTTTGTGGTAGAAATTTATTAATGGATAAAACTCTAATTATAAAGTAAGTATATCTCCTTATGATCTTAGCCAATCTCATAAATATATTCCTCAACATTAATAAAAGGAACTTAGAACAAAAAATGTTGTCCTAGATGGTACCTTAAATCATCACTAATTCATGGCTTTGGGATTGTTGGCCTTTTCATAGCCATGTTCTCTACCACTCTCCATCAGATAATTGATGGTTAGATTTCTCTTCCATATCCATATTTTCCTACATGGAACCCTAGTATGTGTTATTTTCGGTAATCTTCATACTTTCCACTCTTTATTTTAAATAGAGGCCTCGATTAATTCATTTTTCGATGTGGGATTTCAACTAAGATATTTTGAAACGTCAAAAATGTGTTATCCTAATACCCTATTTTTTGTTGAACCGATGGTATTTCAAATCATCATAGATTGATGAATTTAAGGACCTCAATTATACACTTGTTTGTGGTTGATGATCTCAATCACCACCTATAAATATTTACGTTTTTCCTCCAATTATATGTCTCTAATTGCCACCAATGTTCTCCTAATCGAGATCATAATTTGGTGGTGACCCTTTGATTTCTCTTTTCCTCATATTAAGACTAAATTTTAGTAACCCAATTTCCGATGTGGGTTTTCCCACAAATATATTTTCTATTTTCAACCTTTTATTTTCGAAGAACAATTTCAAATTGCGAGGACACAATTTATTGAAGGAGGGGAGAATGTAACATCCCAAGGTTTCATAGTGTGTTATTTCTTCAAAATAATTCAATAACTTGCACTACATGCAACACCAAGTTCAAGAACACCATGACTTATCAAACAAGCCGTTCAAAAGAGGTTATGAATAGTATTAACTAAATTTTAAACTTTATGTAATCCTTATAATTTTAGAATCCATATTATGAGTTTCTTAGACATAATACAAGAACAGATTCATTTTCAGTATTACACTTTTATCAACTTTTAATAGTGAAACCGTTTTAAATACAATATTTTAAACTTTTTGACTAAATGGGGACATCAAAAAAATTTAAAATGAAACATCCCAAGCTTCCACGGTACGCTTTCCTTTGAATAAAACAGTAGCGTGTGTTGTACGCAACTTCGAGTTCTAACACACACCACAACTAATTAAACTAGCCGCTGTGAATAGTTATACCTACTTTTTGAAATCATATATATTTTAAATTTCAAAATGGACTTCATTTTTGGATTCGGAATATCGAAATTATCCTAGGGTGAAATTTTGGTACTTTTCGGATAACTTTTATATTTTGATGAATAGTGAAAATTACTGAATTTTAATTAAAAACAACTTTTTTAATCAAAATAATTAATAGTGATAAATTATGAATTTGAGTGGTTTTAAAGTATATTTAGAATATATTTTTACCATTTAATATAATGTTGGTCATTGGACATAATTTTACAATTAAACCGAACATAAACAAGTGTCAATCTTTTGATAGTTATTATCTCTTAAAAACACGCTTTTTGTTTTGACAGCGGGAATTAATTTTAAATTAATTTATGCCACTTCTGTGTTTTGAATTTAGGAAAATGGATTCCATATTTGGAATCAGGATGTTCAAATTGTGTAAATAGGTAACTTTTATTTTTAGACATTTTGAATAGTTACTGTGGTAAATATTTTATTTACCATGGTTAAAGGGTAAATCCGGTAAATAAGGGTTAAAAAAATAATATTATAATAATAAAAAATTACCCTAAAACGTGTCCTAACCTTATTGGTGGACCCATACCCGACCATGGGCATCCTTTGGTCAATTTGGGGACCCCTTGGAGCCACTTGTATGTGGTAGGGACACTTTATATTAATAAAGTTAAAATAAAAATAAAAATGGCATAAGCTTACATCTTTTAGAAGAACAATTTTTACATAGGGTTATAAATGTTGGATTTTCGATTATAAATATTCAGTAGAAAGCTAAAACGATTTCCTACATAATTATATTTTATTTATAATTTTTAGACATTATATAATTTATTTTATTTATGACACAATGATGATGCATTAATTACTAAAATAGTGAAAAATAAAAATAATTGATCTTATAAATACCCAAATAATTATAATATGAAACTTTTAATGAATTAAACTAATTTTCTATGATAATATGATATATTAGGATTGATTTAATTGACTTTGTTCGAAGTAATCAATCTGTTAGGAGTTTCACAAAAATCAACTATTGAATAGTGTCAAAATTGACA
Source organism: Viscum album (assembly GCA_963277665.1). Lineage (NCBI taxonomy): Eukaryota > Viridiplantae > Streptophyta > Magnoliopsida > Santalales > Viscaceae > Viscum > Viscum album. The sequence continues at coordinate 1,294,130,175 of OY728131.1, forward strand.
TAAAAGAGTTCTTAAAACAAATATTATATTATTAATTGATATTAAATTCCTAAAAAACTAAGGTTCGGCCAAGAGACTTATATTATGATAGGTTCCTCATTAATGGACCACTTGGGGGTCTCTTGGATGTATATAGTAAGTTTATTAATCATATTATATAAAAATACAAAGAGACATTGTAAAAGTGAAACTAATTAACTTAGAGTTAATACTTAAAGATAAGGTTAATATAAGTACCCAAACCTGTCTAAATTCTATTGGATGAGTTGTTTTCGACCTATCCACACCTCATCCTTTGAATAGTCAACTTTGGAGCCTTTGTAAACCGAATATGAATTTATTATAAATTAATATTTCTAACTTTTCCAAAGGTGCCCCTCACCCCTCTTATAAAAGGGCACTCCTCCTTCTCATTTCTTCACACCTTCAAAGCCTTTTGGATCGGCCAAACTCTGCCCAAATACTCTCCCAACATCCCTCAATACAACCTAGAGGCCTTAGTTTGATCAGAAAGCCAACCTAAGGAGCCCTTTTGATCAAATCAAAAGGAAGAACCCGAAGAAGAGGTAATGATTTCACCACCCTTTTCTAAGTTCATTTCTTCTTCCACTTCTTCTTCCTTTGTTCTTACCATTCTGAAATAATAACTCCAGTATCTCACATATACTGTGATGTTATTATAAATATGGTACAATCATATTCAGTATTCTATCCACCCTTTGAATAACATGTCACCATACGTGCGTACGTACGGCTTACCGTCTCCACGTCGTGGTGTAATTGTTATTCAATATAATATTATTTGGATGGGTATAATAATGATGTGTAACTCATGTAAATAATAAATATAACATGTTAATGATTCTGTATATATGATATACCATCCATTTATATATTATTTTAATATCAAAAGAATGATATTGTCGCTCGTGCGTACGTACGGACTACCGTCTCCACGAACGCGATGAGATTCATTCTCCATCGTATCCATTCAAGTATAATTATCATTTGATGATTTAAAAATGATGTTTAAGGACTGTATATCATTCTGGATATGAATAAGATACAACAACCATGGCTTATGTAACAAAACATATAAAAGAAAATGAGTAAGTTAACTCCCGAAACGACGATAATTCTAAGATATTATTAACAAATCAATGTTAAAAGATCATATATGATATCATATTAATATATATGATTCTTGTATAATTTAATAACAACTATTTCACCATTATACAGGAGGTTAACCTACCCCAACCAAGGAAAAGTACAAGGTAAGGGTTATTTCACAATCTCTTCATTATCCGAGGTTGTTTATATGTAATAATCTACTGGGATCTCTTTATCATCCACATCCATGTTTCTTAAAAATGTATTTCAAAACATTTTTTACTATTTACAAGAATATGGGTTAAAGTCATTTATACCTTTTTTTGACTTTTTATAAGAGGTTTATAAAGGAATCTTTCCGTCGTTTTCAAAACAAGGTCCTTTTTAACCTTTTCGACAGAATTGAGGTAAGAATGTTTTTTTTTAACTTATACGGCGGGTGCGGTTATTTTACGCCGTTATAAAATCTTCAAAGCTTTCCTTACAAGCTTATAAGAATATTTTCAAAGAAAATGTTTTATTTTATATGGATCTTAAATGATTTCAAAATAAAAGGAGATATTTCTTTAAAAAGAATTTTGATTTCATCTATGTCAACATCCTTTGATGGATTTTAAGATTATTTGAAGTTGATTTATTATAATACAAAACTTCTATATTGTATTGAAGGTTTTGTGATATGTTTGAATGTGGATGTGCTATTTTATACCATTCATATTTTATGGTGAAACTATTGACATTTCGTATGCTAGTTTTAACCCGAATGTTTATGTTATATTTCAAACTTTTCTTCAGATGAATGTGCTAAACAAGTATGTTCCGGGTTAGGGACCGGTAAAAGTAAGCCCTCCAGGTTGGGGACTGGTTAAAGTAAGCCCTCCAGGTTAGGGACTGGTTAAAGTAAGCCCTCCAGGTTAGGGACTGGTAAAAGTATGCCCTCCGGGTTGGTGTCCGGTTATTAGAGGCACTCCGGGTTGGTGTCCGGTTATTAGAGGCACTCCGGGTTGGTGTCCGGTTATTAGAGGCACTCCGGGTTGGGTTCCGGTTAGAAGTAACCCCTAGGTCTTGGGATGAGGCCTAGACAATGAAATTAACGTTTGGCATTATGCATTCCAACATTATGAAAGTGGTTATTGATATTGCATGTGATTATTCGATTAGTAGAATATCCATGTGAACAAGTAAATGGCATTATTTCATTTTATTTATGCCATACCATGTTGAAAGTTCATGTTTAAAAGGCTTTTGTTTTAGTTATACATTGCCTTAAATGTTTATTCTTATTGATGAAAGTTTCCGCTATATTGTTATCCTTACTGGGCATTTGAGCTCACCCCTTTTCTATGTTTTATTTTTTCCCAGGAAGTGAAGATGTAAGTTATGAATGACCTGCAGGGATATTATGAGGGGATTGTAGTGTGGACTGTGGAAACATTATGTTGTTGTAGTAGTTTTTGATTTTATGATGTAATGTAAAACTTATGAATATATCTAGTGTTTCCAAGGCTACTAAACCAATCGGTCTTTCGAGATTTGATCTTTCTTGTGATCATGCCAATGTTATGTAATAATGCACCGACTCTAGGAAACTAGGGTCGGGGCGTTACAATATGAATATTAATTTTTAGAATAAAATGAAATAAATATGTAAATAATTTTTTTTCTAAATAAATATTCAATAATACATAACTCATCAATTATGAAAACAAACATCATAGAATAAGAATCACTGAAAAATGTTCATTATTGATCTCATCGTCTAGGATAAAGGATAAAGGACTCGTGAAAGGAACTATAACCATCAGAAATAATTATAATTCATGAATTATAGTAAAATTAATGAAAATATATTGACGAACTTTGGTTTAAGAACAAATAACAACATCACTATTACTAAATTAGGTCAAAAAAACTGAGATTACCCACAACCAACCTGAAAAATAATTAATAAAGAAATAATATAAATATAAATAATAATTATAATTTTTGATTATAAAATTATATATATATATATATATATATAATGATAAAAAATATCTGATTAAGATATTTTTATGAGCTTAGAGTTCATTCGACTAAGTTGGGAAGTGAAGTAAGGGGTTCTTTATATCAAATTTAATTTCTTATGACTTGTTCCTTAATGTTCTACATGATACCTTTAGTATAGTTGGATCATTGTATAATTAATTTATTTTACCACATTCTTGGGTTTTTATTATTTTTATCATGTAATTTCTATTACTGGATATCATTTCAAAAGAAACCTTTATTGAAAGTGGTTTTGATCAAAAATGTTACTAAAACATTAAGGTTTTATTTTTCTCATTTTAAACTCCGCAGGAAATTTTTAATATTTTCACCATAATTTCATTTATATGGTGTATTCACAATCCAATTTCATTCAAAATTGAAAATATCTTCTGTTTCATGATATTTTCACACACATTTCATGATCTTCCCATTGAGATCTTTTGATTCATACATTACCAATTCCATTAGAGTTTCATCAAATTGTTTTCTATTTCATTAAGTAATAATATTTATTACTTTGATATAAAGTAAAATATTTCATTTATCCTACCATTACCCTATTTTATTTGGTATTTCCTTTTTTTAACTTTTTTAATTACTGATCATCCTCAACAAAAACTTATTTAATAATTTTTATTCTAAAATAAAAGTGTAATGTTGTTATGAATAACTACCATTCTTACCAATGAATATTTTTTCCCATGTCCATAATTTCCTTCCCACTAATGTTATACTCTATTCATAATAAATATAAATTTTATTTTATTCTTTGATTCTCATAATTCCCTTTACCCCTTTTCAAAATAAAATATTAATAGTATTTTTTGGATGTGGGTTTTCTAACAAAGAAATTTCAGAGTATTTAACAAATGTTTTCATAAGATTAATTTTAATTCATTACAATTATATATTTTCAATGATTCATTACTAATATTTATTCATAAATATTAAATGTTTTTAATATTTTCATTTCATTTTTTAAAATAAATATTCAGAGTGACTCATAACATCATCTTTTTCTTATAATGTAAAAAATGTTTTATAAAATCTTTTTTAATTTTCCTTCTATGTTAACACATTATTAAACCATATTTGAATTCTCTATGAAACATCCTCTCTATGTGTTTTCTATAAGAATTTTTTTTTCTCCTAGTTTTATAAAAAAAATCATTGAAAATGATTTTAAAATATCATGGTTATTCCTTATTTTCAATTTGATTCTTCTAAATGTTCATAAAAATGGATTTCATCTAAACCATCCTCCTTTGGACATAATTATTATTCAGGATATTTTTATAATGTGACCATAAAACTTATTTTTCTGGACAAATGATTAATAGTCCTTCTATTTTGTGAGAAATGATCCATCACTCCCTTTTTATTGCCTAATTGTTTGCAATGTATAATCATAAATTTTCTTCTAATTCCATTCCATTATGAATAACCTATTCAGAATTCCTTTTATATAATTTTTGAAATTTTTTCTTAATCCTATAGGATTTATTGATGCATTTTTAATACCACATTATTTATTATTGTTAACTAATTGTATTTAACAAGAATTGTACTTGATTTAATTGGATACTAATTTATATTCAATGGGTTTATATTGATATAATTATTAATGTAGTTATGAATAATTTCCTTGTGTGGGTCAATTTTTGAAGGATATGAAACCCTTTTTATTTCTGTGGTATCTTTATCATATGTTGAATGAAACCCAATTTCATTCCCTGGGAACTTTTTGATATAATGAATGGTTTGTTTTCATATGGAACTCATATGTATCTATGATTATAGGTAGGGTTCTATATCTCCATCCAATGAATTGGTTATGATTTTATATCTCCTGATATAGGTATTCATGGATATGGTTCAGTTGATCATTATCATGCATACTAATAGTGTGGATCATGAATGTTAAGTTAACTATAATAATGCATGTTCCATATTTTAAAGATATTCCACATTTTTTGGTATATTATCATGACTATATTATGATCTCATGGATCAGGATTATTGACTCACTCATTTTATTAATTTATTTTTTTATATCAAGATATATGTCATTATTGTTGACCTAATATTTATTGTCTCTGATTTTATAATGTATATTGATCATAATTATATGATTATCTTATGATCAATTATGATATTTGATTGAAATTAATTTTGTTTTCCCTTACTAAATATCTAAGCTCACCTGTTTCTTATTCTTCCACTTCTCAATGTTATGAAGAAAAATATTATGTAAGATGAGTCGAGAATGGTATTATAAGAGAAGAATTCGTTGGTCATTATGAGGGATATTTATGGATTAACTAATTATTTTTATAGTTTTATATTCCAATTATTATAAAAAATAATAGTTTTGTTGATTAATATTTGTGTTCTATTTCTCTAAAACTCTATGCCAAAAAGTTATTGAGACTGTATTATAATGAAATAATTTCATTAGGTTATGTAATTATTGTATAATTAGGTATTGTATTTCATAAAAATGTTGATTACCATGGAATTAATGAGATTATTTTAAATTAAAGATGTATTATTTTAACTACAAAAATTAAAATAGAAATGATCCTTATGAATAATTAAGTAAAAGAGGAGAACCAAAAATTATTTTTATTTGAGTAAGAATGTTACATAGATTTCCAGAATTCTCTAACATAGATTAAAAATTTTAGAATTATATTTTTAAATGAATTATATTATTTATTTTATATATATTTGGTCTATAACAATTGTTTCAAAAATTTTCATGTTTTTCTTATACCCTGGTAATGTCATAAAAATGATAGTATTTCAAAAATTAGTATTTTTACTTTTCATATAAAATTAGTATATTTTAGAAAATTTAGAAACCATAACCCTAATATAATAATGATATTATGATATAAAAATATACGATAATATTGAAAATTAATATTTATCAAATTAATAGAAAATAATTCTAATATCAACACACATAATGCATAAAAATATTTTTGGAGAAAATATATTTTCAAAGTATAATTTATGTTTATTATCATTCATTGACTTTTAAATTCCACTAGAAAATTTATTATTTTTTAATTTATATTTTATAAATAAATTATATTAGAATAATTAATTTATAGTGATTAATTTATTTTATGATGATAATAATACATTATGCACAAAAAAGTTGTTTTCTAAATAAAAGACTTCTCTTTATGCCATCAAATGATTTTATCTTCATTTTTAATGAATTTATAATCAAAATATAAAGAATTATTAATTATTTTAAATGTATAAAAAATAATTTTGAAATAATATTAAAACTCTAAATAAGAAGAATTTATCTTCTAAAACAAAATACAAAATATACATCAAAATTTATTTAAAAAATAATAATAATCTTAAATATATTTCATATTAGTAATCAATTAGTGTTGATTTAGTTTTTAACATATTATATATTCACAATTTATGATTCGTATATTCTATTTTTAATAATTTATTATTCACCTTATTTCGTTGTTGTCTATATCACGAGTTATTCAAAATAGTATTTATTTAAAGGTAATCGTGTACTAAAATTTGGGGTGTTATATTCTCCCCACCCCCTTAAATAAATTACATCCTCATAATTTTATTTTTTTTCCTTACAATAACAAATTTATCCTGAAATATGTATAATATCAAATGTAGATTTTATCTTTATATGTAATTGATATGTTACTAAGACGAAGTGAATATTTATAGAAATATGTTTGTACCATTATAATACCCATAATTGTGAATGAGTTTCCAAATACATAAATTTACAGATGAGATATATTTCCCCATAAAATATTTGAAAATTTTATCATATTTTTGTGGGAGTTTGATAAATTATTTTACCATCAGGATGGAGAATATTATAATATATACATACTTGATTTAATTTTTACATTTGAATGTATTTAAATTATTTTTACAAATTATTATCATCTCATGTTCTAATTGCTAAATGAACATGATGAATTTTCATGAATAAATCTTTAAAATTGACATTAAATTGAACAAAAGATCCATAAAATGAAAAATATTTATTCATCATATCCTTATCCGCTTAATAAAACAAAAAAATGATTATCAGTAAAAACAACATCCAACAAAATGATAGACTCCACATAACAAATTATAATCAATAACATCAATTAAAAATAAATTCTATACCATATTTAATAATATCTTAATCTTAAAAACTAAAAACCCCCATTAATTATCATTATTTAAATGTCAATCATAGTTATGAAAAACCAATTTTCAATAAGAGAACAATTTTGTTTATATTAATAGAGACTACCCAAAACATTCTCATTATAATTATATTTCATTAAAGAATCTTAATTGACAATTATTTACTCAAATTGTCTAGGAATAATTCAATATAGATTATGAAATTTAAAAAGTATGTAGATGCAAAATAAAATAAAGAAAAAATAAATATTAATAGTACCTATTCTGACGACTTAAGAGACTTCAACATCATCTATTCTCATAGTACTCCTCTTTAGAGGTAAATTACATTAAATATTAGATAATTGGATTGTAATGACCCAAAGTTATTCAATGGAAATTCCCTTCTTATAAATATGTCATAGAATCCCATGAAAACACCACATAATGAACTATTATGTCCTAAGTGACCATTAAAAAAAATTTGTCACTTCTGTGTTTGGAATTTCGAAAATCCAACAAACGTGGTTGTGTTCAAGATGATTTTTGGAGTCTAATATAACGAACATAATATTTGGCCAATGGTAACATACACTTATGAATAGTAACCTACCCTTATGAATAGTAATATGACCCTTATGAATAGTAAATCTCCTAAAATAATAGTGACCACACCCATGAATAATTAAATAAAAGTTAGGCATCTTATAAGCAATGGTATTTTTGTAAGCCATATGTAAATAATTATAATTAATTAATTATTATAAAAAATAACTTATTTTCTTGAAAAGTGTACATAAATTAATATATCTTTGAATTCTAGATTTAATATAATTTTATAAGAACTCAAGTAATTTTGGAAAGCATTATAAAATCAGTTATAATTTTAAAAAACTATTTTTTTCAGGGAAATTATGATTTTAATTAAATATGAAATTAATAATACTTAAAATTTATTTTTGAAAAATGGAAATTTTTTTTGTATTCTAGACATCAAAAAATGGTTGGGGGAATTTTTGGTATTTTTATGAAATACTTGAATTTTTTATGAATTTTAAAATACCATAATTTGCAAAAATAAGCTAAATTAGCTAATTATAGAGTCATGTATGATATTCAGATGATTTGAGCCCACTTGGATCAGGATGACATGATAAAATTAATATTATTTTTCATCGAAGACTCACTATTCTTTGTCTTCTGTGGAAATAATAAACTAATGAATTTTATATTGAGAAAACCCTTCTCCCCTCCACTATAAATACCACCCATCACACCCTCTTTTCCTCACACCTCTCATGCTTCAAGAATTGTCTAAACTCTACCCAATAATCTTCCCTATACCCTCCCCCATGTCTAAGAGATTCTGGTGTCATCAAAAGTCCAATCCTAGGCCTTTTAAAGAGGATCTCAAGAAGATAATTCAAGAGGTAATTTCTCTCCCTCTTCTCCTTTAATTCCCTTTCAATTTCATGTACTTTTCTTATTATCTCCCCACCTATCTTTGTCCAAGTGGTATGTTAACTACAGTATCATACATATAATAAAATTTTATGATACTGATGGTATATTATACCATCCAACCCCCATTTCCTATTCCTTTTATTTTATAAAACAAAACTTTGTTCGTGAGGTGTTAATCTATCTCCTTCAAGAACGACATGTTTTTCTTCATTTCTACCTTTAGATCTAGTCATCAACCCATTTTTATAGTTTAACCAGAATATTTTATATGTGTTAAGTCCTATTTAATGTTTTGGAGCTAACTTATTCACATATTACTAAATTATTAATAAAAACAAGTTTGTTGTGGTCAAAAAATCGCAAAAATTAAATCAAACAATCATCATTTAATTCTTATCCAATGATTCACCCACATGGAATACAACATAATTAATTATAGGATAATTTAAAATTATTTAATATCATTGATAAAATGGAATATATTTTCTTTATGTTTATCCATGTTCTTTACGAACTTCAATTCATTAATACATGTGAAATGCTCAAGAAAACCATAAAAATGAACATTCCCGAACAATGTTTTTAAACTATATGACTCGTAAAAAGGCCCATAAAATAACATAATGAAACCAAAATGACCCATATTCATGAATAATATTTTTTTTAACTTCTAATTATTGATTATAATTTCATTATACATGACATTAAAGTGAAGGAAGATTTTAGATATAAGGTAAGCAGAAATTCCCAAACCCAACTTTAATCCTTCAGGTTATCCCTCTTTCAATCCTTTTTGATATAGTTACTCCTTAAAAATATTTTATTCATCACTGTATTTCCTCTTCTAGGATATACATGATTTTAACTAGTATTTATGTCAAACTAAATGTTTTTCAAAATAATTCTTCTTTTAGGAACACACCTTTTACTTCTCATTCAGGATTGATGGTTCTTGTAACATGTATGTTATTCCCTCTTTCTCTTGGGAACAAAATTTTTATGAATGTGTTCTTATGAGATGAAAGCCATTACATTTAATGAGTTATTTATGTTAATTTTTGTTATATGTTCATTGTGGAATTCCTGATAAAGGTTAATGTTAGGATGTGATGGGTGCACCCGAAATTATATACCGCAATATGAATGTTTCAATATGATGGGTGAACCCGAAATTATAAAGTGCTCTAATGCATTGGGAAAATTGATGAATCTCATCAGTAAATGTTAAATTGTGTGTGAACATGATTCTATATTTTTTCACAAGTATGGGTGGTAGTTAACCCCTGATACATGTTGTTTTATTTTTTTATGCATTCCCATATTTTAATTCTTTTATTAATGATTCCATCATGTTCATGATATTTTGCCTATGTTATGATAATGCTCAACCAATGATATATTTTTCTTATATGTCCCCTTTCTGGGCTTCTATCTCACCCCTTTTTATGTATATCCTTATGTGGCTATATTTACTAAGGAGAGGTCAAGTGCCAGTAAGACGCTAGAGAAGAAGAAATTGAATAATTGTTTATTCTTGATGTTGTAATTGTTATGTATGGTCCTAGTTTTCCAAAGATGCTAAAACTTTGGAAACTCTATGTGTAATACTACTATGTTATTTATATTTAAAATTATATAATATTAATGGATGAAATATATTATTTTCTATATTTGGTATCAGAGGCATGGTTTAGTTAATTTGGGAATTATGATTAGTGAACCCTAGAGAAAACCTATACCATAAGACTAAGTACAAATGTGCACACAAGAATCATTACATAGGGATCCCACATGTTATGATTTTAGCATAATATTTTTAAATGAATAATTTATTCATGACTTGTTGACTTATGTTTTGTTCTAACCATTTCTATTTTAGAAAATGGTGGGAACTAGGAGAAACCAGGCCAACAAATCATGTAAGGGATAATGCAATGATTGCCCGAATAACATCCCCAATGATTTGGGAGGTAGAGTTTAAAAAATCATGGAGATTATTACCCAATTATATCAGGTTATAAATAATAACCATAATAATGCGGAACATCCTCCTTCACCAAAGAAGGAGAAACTGGCTATCAAATGTTTTATTCAGCAATGACCACCAATGTTTAGTGGATCTTCTAATCCAATAGTTACGGAACAGTGGGTGAACTCAATGGAAAAGATCATTTCTATTCATCACTATTCTGAGATGGAGAAGGTGACACTAGTCATTTATCATATATATATAGAGGCTTATCAATGGTGGAGTTTGATTATGAACACAAATCCAAAGGAGGAAATTGAAGAGATTGAATGGGAAGACATTAAGATAATGTTTCATAACAAGTATTTCCCAAGAACTCTTCACACGAAGATGGATAGAGAATTCATAGAGCTCTAAAAAAAGGATCAGAATCTGTCACAACCTATGAAGAAAATTTCACAAGGCTTTCAAGGTATGCTTTGGGTTTTGTTATCGACAATGACAGAAAAATTGATGGATTCTGTTGTAGATTAAAACAACACCTTTGAAAGGCTCTTAAAATTCAAGACGTTGGGAGTTATAAATATGTTTCTTGAAGTGATCTCAAAGAAGAGATGGAGTTTGGAGAATGGTCATAAGGCTATGGTGACAAGAAATGAATGATGGAGATTCAAGCTGATGGATCTAATGAAAAAGGTTGGAAGAAAACTCAACGAACAACGTGCCAAAAATGTGGGAAATTACACCATGGGGACTACCTCAAAGGGATGGGGAAATTCTTCATGTATGGAAAAGAAGGAAACCATACACAAGAGTGCCGAAAAGAAATAAAAATAAAGGAGAATGTGGCAGAAGAAAAGATAGAACCACCCATGGTTAAATCCTATAACTATAGGGAGCTAGAGCACTATGCAAGCCAGTGCACTAAACCTCGAGTTATCAACGGTAATCAGCATCGGCAGCCACCAAAGAAAAAATAGAAAGGGAAGGATTATTGCATCACTATTTCAGAAGTGGAGAAAGAGAATGAATTCGTAGAAGGTACACTTCCTATTCACACATGAATGGAAAAAGTGTTAATTGATTCAAGTTCTATACATTCCTTTATATATTTCATGTTTTCTAGAACTATATAATCGAAGCCCTGAAACCTTGAAGTATGGATATCTTTAAAAACACCAAGTGGTGAAATCATTGCAACCCAAGTGTTTGACTCTTCTCCTACTGGCGTATGTGGGAAGATTCTTCCAGATTATATTGTAATAATTCCCTGGGAGGAATTCGATGCTATAATGGGAATGTATTAGATCTCATTATATAGAGCGCATATCAACTATCAGGAAAAGTAAATCTCTTTTCATATTCCAAACCATCCCATGATCCTCTACAAATGGAAGGAAGATCATGAATTTCCTTTAAAAATTCCTTCATATGTGTGGGTAATGATTTCTTATGAAGAAGCATACCTCTCCCAAAAGGTTGGGTCAAAGGATCATTCCAACCTTGCTGAAATGCCCATCGTGAGGGAATACTGTGATTTATTTCCCGAAGAGTTACTCAGAAGTCCCCCAAATCATGTGGTAGAGTTCTCAATTGAACTCATACATAGAGCCACTCCTATCTCAATGTGTCCCTATAGGGTTGATCCTATCGAACTAGAGGAGTTCAAGAAGCATCTGTAAGAGCATCTGGACAAATGGTTCATATGACCTAGTGCATCACCTTGGGGTGCACCAGTTCTCTTTGTGAAGAATAAGAAAGGAACAATGAAGTTTTGTGTTGATTATTAGGAACTCAACAATATCACCATAAATAACAAGTATCCTCTTCCAAGGATTGATTAATTGTTCAATCTATTAAGAGGAGATCAATGCTTCTCAAAGGTGGACCTTTGTTTTGGATATCAACTGCTAAAGGTGAATAAGGAAGATATTCAGAAGACCGCCATCTATACAAGGTATGGGCACTATGAGTTTCTGGTGATGCCCTTCGTACATACTAATGCCCCTGCAATCTTCATGAATTTGATGAATAGAGTCTTTAGACATTACCTAAAATAATTTTTGGTAGTTTTTATTGATGATATTCTCATCTAGTCTAAGAGAAAAAAGGAACAAGAAGAACATCTATGACTTGTATTGGTGGTGTTGATAAATGAGAAGTTGTATGCCTAGTTCACCAAGTGTGACTTTTTGATGAAGAATGTCACGTTCTTGGGACATGTGATCACAAGTGAGGGAATTTTTTTGGATCCTTCAAAAACAAAGGTGATTGAGGAATGTTCCAAGACCTATAGGGTCACTGAACTTCATAGTTTTTTTGTATTAGTTGGGTACTACCGACGTTTTGTGAGAAATTTCTCATGATTTTCAATCTTGCTATCTATGTTAACATGGAAAGAGGTAAAGTGTGTCTGGAAGGAAGAATGTGACGGAAACTTCAAGGAGATAAAGAGAAGGTTGATCACTACACCTGTACTCACTCTTCCAAAAAGTGAATAAATTTTTGTGATATATAGTGATGCTTAAAAGAAATTCCTGAGTTGTTTACTCTTGAAAAATGATAATGTGATCGCCTACGCCTTAGGGAAATTAAATATCCATGAGAAAAACTACCCAACACATGATCTAGAGCTGGAAGCCGTTATTTTTCCCTTGAAAATATGGCAGCACTACCTTTATGGTGAGAAGTGTGACATATACACTGATCACAAGAGCCTAAAGTATATATTCACACAAAAGGAGCTCAACATGCATCATATGAGATGGTTAGAGCTAATAAAGGATTATGAATGCTCTATTTACTAACATCCTAAAAAGGTGAACAATGTAGCTTATGCTCTAAGAAGAAAATAACCTGCTACTCTATCCATGTTATAGATTGAGAAAGACCATATATTCTTTGATATGCAATGGATGAATTTAGAAATCATAAGGGAAAGGGATACATTCTACCCTACCAAAATGATTATGTAGCCATCCATATAAGGGATGTTTAAGGAAGAATAAAGGGTTGATGTGGAGATACAAAAGAGGTTTAATGCTGTAATGTCAAGGAAGCTTCAAGATTTACATATTGATGATAATGGTCTGATTCGGTTTCGAATGTGGCGTTGTGTGACTTCATCGCAAAGGATAAAGAAGGAGCTATTGTACAATGCACATAGCACAACATTCTCTATCCACCCTAGTAGCACCATGATGTTCCATGATCTTTGAGAACACTTCTGGAGGGATAACATGAATAATTAGATTGCATAATATATATCCACATGCTTGGTATGTTAGCAAGTTAAAGTAGAGAAACAAAAGTCCAAAGGGTTGATGAAACCATTGCCTATACCCATGTTGAAATGGGAGAATGTTACTATAAAATTTGTCATGGGTCTCCATAATATGTCAAAGGGAAATAATGTGATATGAGTTTTGGTTGACCAACTCACAATGACTGCCCATTTTATCGCTATTCGGGAAGACCTATCACTTGAAAAAATTTCAAAATTATAAATGAAGGAAGTGGTGGGATTGCAAGGTGTTCCACTCTCAATTGTCTCTGACCATGATCCAAGGTTTGAAAATAAATTTTGGAGGAGCCTTCAACATGCTTTGAGTCCTGAATTCAATTTTAGCACGGCCTATCACCCCCTAACAGATCTCCAATCTTAATGGACTATTTAGATGATTGAAGATGTGAAAAGATCTTGGTCTCTAGAATTCAAAGGTCTAGGGGATCAACATCTTCCATTGGTTGAGTTCACATATAAAAATAGCTTCCACTCGAGTATTCAGATGGATCCAAATGAAGTTTTTTATGGAAAGGGATTTAAAACTCCAACCTATTGGGATAGAGTTGGAGAAAGAAAGCTACTTGGACCTGATCTTGTTGAAGAGATAACAGAGAAGGTTTAAGTCATCCAGAAACACATCAAAGCTACTCAGAGTCAGAAAAAGATCTACACTGACAACCATAGAATGGACTTGAAGTTTGACATTAGAGATAAAGTCTTCTTTCGAATATCACCATGGAAGAAAGTCATGTGATTTGTTAAGAAAGGGAAGATAATCCCATGTTACATTGGACCCTTTGAAATCCTTGACTGTATAGGAAACACGGACTATCAGATTTAACTTCTACCAAATATGTCTCAAGTTCAGTATGTGTTTCATGTATCACTCCTAAGGAAGTACATACCTAATCCCAAAAATCTACTCAACTCAGAGGTGGTATAGCTGGAAGATGATCTCTCCTATCAGGAGCAGCCAGTAGAGATTATGGACAAGAGAGATAAGGTTCTACGCAACAATACAACCCACCTTGTCAAAGTGTTGTGTAGGAACCATAAGTTTTAATAAGCTACATGGGAACTGTAAGAGGTGATAAAGGATAAGTACCCTCACCTATTTTTGTAAAACAAAATTTCGAGGGTAAAATTTCTTAAGGGAGAAGTATGTAACAACCCAAAGTTTTTCAATGGAAATTCCCTTCCTATAAATATTTCATAAAATCACATGAAAAAACAAAATAATGAACTACTATGTGTTGGGTGACGTTTAAACATAAGTTTGTCACTTTTGTGTTTAGAATATTGAAAATCTGACTTACACGGTTGTGTTCAATATGATTTTTGGAGTCTAATAAAACCAACATAATTTTTTTGGGAATAGTAACATAACCATATGAATAGTAACCTACCCTTATGAATATTAATATGACCCTTATGAATAGTAAATTGCCAAAAATAATAGTTTCCTTACCCATGAATAATTAAATAAAATGTAGGCATCTTATAAGAAATGTTATTTTACTAAGCCATAAATAATTATTTTAAATTAATTAATTTAAATGAAAATTTATTATCTTAAAAAGTGTTCTTAAATTAACATATCTATGTATTCTATATATAAGATAATTTTATAAGACCTCAAGTAATTTTTTAAAGCATTATAAAATCAGTTTTAATTATGAAAAACTATTTTTTTCAAGTTAATTGTGATTTTTAGTAAATATTAAATTAATAATATTTAGAAATTTATTTTTGAAAAATGGAAATAATTTTTGGATTCTACAAGTTGAAAAATGGTTGGGGTGAATTTTTGAGATTTTTATTAAATATTATAATTTTTTATGAATAATGAAATACCATAATTTACAAAATAAGCTAAATAAGCTAATTATAGAGTCATGTATGATGTTCTGCTGATGTAAGCTCACATGGTTTGGGATCACATGATAAAATTTATATTATTGGTCTTGGAAGACTCAATATTACTTTTTTTTGGGGAAATAAAAAACTAATGAATTTTATATAGAGAAACCCTTCTCCCCTCCACTATAAATACCACCCCCACACCCTCATTTCTTCACACCTATCAAGCTTCATGACTTGTCTAAAATCTACCCAATAATCTTCCCTAGTCCCTCCCACATGTAAAAGAGCTTATGGTCTCATCTAAAGACCAATCCTAGTCCCCTTAAAGAGGATCTCAAGTGTAGGATTTAAGGAGTAATTTCTCTCCCTCTTCTCCTTTAATTCACTTTCAATTTCAAGTTCTTTTCTTACTCTCATCCCACCTATCATTGTCCAAATTGTCAGGTAACTCAATTATGATACATATATTTTAATGTTATGATAATAATGGGGTATTTTACCATCCAAACCCCTTCTCCTCTTCCTTTAATTTTATAAAAGTAAATGTTGTTCGTGAGGTGTAAATCTATCCCCTTCAAGAATGATATGTTTTCTTTTTTCATTTATACATTCAGATATGGTCATGAAAAAAATTTTAGGGTTGAAATCGAATATTTATTATGTATTAATCCTAATTTAATGTTATGGAACTAACTTATGTACATATTACTAAATTTTAATCAAAACAAGTTCATTGTGGTCGAAAACCCGCCCAAATTAACTCAAACAATCATCTTTTAATTCTTTTTTAACAATTCATCCACATGGAATACAATGTAATTCATTATAAGATCATTTTAACATCTATAATATCATTAAAAATGTTGAATATATGTTCTCAATCTTTATTCATGTTCTACACGAACATAAATTCATGAATACATGTGAAACGCTCAAGAAAACCATAAAAATGAACATTCTCGAACAATGTTTTTAAACTCTATAACTCATAAAAAGGCCCCTAAAATAAAATAATTAAACCAAAATGACCCCTATTCATGTATAAAATGTTCTGTAATTTCTAATTAATGAATATAATGACATTATACACTACATTAAAGTGAAGTAAGCATTCAAATATAAGCTTAGGGGAAATTCTCGAACCCAACCTGCATCCTTCGAGTTCTCCATCTTTCAGTCCTTTTTGAGATGTTTAATCCGTAAAAATATGTTTTTCATCATTGTATTTACTTTTCTAGGATATAAATATTTTTCACTGGTATTTATATCAAACCAAATGTTTTCCAAAAGAAATATTTATTTTAGAACGCACCATTAACTTATCATTCAAGATTGACGGTTCTTGTAGCATGTATGTTATTCCCTCTTTATTTTGGAAACCCAATGCTTATGAATGTTTTCTTATGAGATGAAACCCATTACTTTTCATGGGTTATTTATGTTCATTTTTTCATATTTTCATTTTTTCAATCATGATAATTTATAATGTTATGATGTGATGGGTGCACTCTGAATTATATAGTGTTATATGAATGTTTCAATGTGACGGGTGCACCCATAATTATACAGTGCTCCAACATATTGGGTATAGTTATAAATATCATGAGTAAATGTGAAATGATGTGTGAACAATATTCTATCTTTGTTCACAATTATTTGTGGTAGTTAACAACTAAGACATGTTGTTTCATTTTCTTTGTATTTCGACATTTCAAGTCTTTTATTAAAGATTCCTTCATGTTCATGATTTTGTGCCTATGTTTTGATTATGCTCACCCCATGCTATATTGTTCTTATATATACCCTTACAGGGATTCTATCTCAACACTTTTGATGTATATCCTTAGGTGCTACATGTACTAAGGAGTGGTCACGTTTTAGTAAGAAGATATAGAATATGAAATTTGAATAATTGTTTATGATTAATGTTGTAATTGTTATGTATGGTCCTAGTTTTCCCAAGACACTAAACCTTTGAACCCTCTATGTGTAATACTATTGTGTTATTTATATTTACCATGATGTAATAGTAATGGAAGAAATTTCTGATTCTCTATATGTATTGAATATTTAATCATATTATTATACTTAAAACACTAAATATCAATGATTTTTTTCATTCTATTAACTTCATGATTCATATTTCCCTTATCTCGGCACTTAAAAACTCAAATTATCATTAACAATTTATCAGTATGTTTCTTTCCATAATTATCAAATGTTTGGAGTGTTAACCTTCCCCTATTCACCAATGGATTTATCATTTTACTAATATCTCAGTTGTTCTATTCTTTTATTTATTTCCTTTAAAAATATATAACATGTAAAATTATTTCTCTATGCTGATGACACATTATACCATATCATTATATGATAAAAAATTTCTAGATACTACTACCGTTCAGAGACAAAATATAATTCAATCAAAAAATAGTCAATATTGAATTAAAATTATATACATAGTGCATATCATGACTAGATAATCTTGTAAATTTTTCTCATACTTTGTAACAATTTAATCTTCTATCTTAAATTATGTAATTTCTTTTCTATGACATCTTGATACTGTTAAGTGAAAAATTTCTCAAATAAACTCACCTTAATGGTATTATATTATATTCCCAAATTATTCACCTCCTTTTTACTGTTCTAAATCAATGACCACCATTGATCTATATCTCCTTTTAAATAATATAATTTCAGAAGAAATTTTTCCTTTTTCCTTACTTCCCATAGATAGAAATATATTATTAAGGGACTTTCTTCATTTATTATCTATTAATGGACCAGTATCTCTAACATTGAATGGAAAATTTCACTGTATAGAGTTTCCCAAAATCATTTCTCTGTGATGATATGTAATATGTTAGCCCATATAAGAAATGTAATTTGTCATGGCCTAAGAAATAAACCCAAATATTTCCATAATTAATTAAACTACAACACTATCCCTATTGAACTGATCTATAGGGAAATATATACATTGAATACAAGTGTTGATATGATTTCCATCCATATTATAGGATCCATATAATAAAAATTGTATGAATATAATTAGCTAATTACATCCCCAATATTAATCTATTCAATAAGATACTTTAAATTTATTGAGTATTCTAGGGGTTTATCATAATTATCATACAATATATGTTCTTCTATAATCTAGTACTCAAGGTTCCTACTAAACTTCATTTGATACAAACCATTTTAAACATAACTCTAGTATCCTAAATATAGTGTTTACATTATTGAATTTGTATAAGATACAAGGGATCACACCATTAAGGATCAATCTGTTTAGAAATCTTGTAAAACTAAATACATACAACTCTTATATAAAATATTGTAAGATAAAATATTTCATTAAAGTATTTATATAATCCTTGAAAATCATTCAAAAATTAATTCTTTATATCCAAAGTAAAAGAACTACGATAAAGGGTTTGATCATATGTTTAGTGATGTAAGTATAAAGAAAATTAGATCATGAGTAGACAAGGAATAAACATTATGGCAGAGTGATTAATCAATACATATAAAAATTTACCAACAACTTGATATTAACAATATATCCATGGGAAATATCAACATAAAAATTACATGGATAATAATATATAAATTTTAATGAAGGAAATGCATAATATCTAATTTCATGATCATGTCATAAATGCCTTATGCCAATAAATCATGAAAATTATTTCAAGGGCCTCATTCCAAAGAATCTTACATACTATCAAGTCCTTGTTCCTAGATATTATCATTATATGGGTTGGCATACACAAATAAATACCCATTCTATTTGTCTCATATTACCTATTGATGAATCTAGGGGATAACTAAAATAATGACCCACCTGTCACAAATATATTTTCACTACAATTCTAATATATTGAATCATCATTATAATACATAATCAAAATTCCATATGAAGAAATATATATATATATATATATCAAATCAATAATAATAAACATCAATATTTCCCTAGTAAATTAAATAACATTCATTATGAAATTATTTTAACTAACACGATATATTGAAATGATATACGGTTAATAATATATCAAAGTAAGAGAAATTATATAAAATATATACAATATACTTAAAATATGGATATGGAGGAGAAAAATAATATCCAATGAGTAATATAGAATAATAGAGAACATAATCACAAGAAAGTGAATGATTACAATGTGAGGTATAATCCATAAATTGGTAAAGGTTGATAAAAAGTCCATAAATTAATTATAAATTATGGTTTCAAATAGAAGAATTTATTTTTTATATTTAGAAATGAAAATATAAGTGAAAAAATAAAATTTCCTAATGTTTTGTAACACTTTTTTTATGAACGATCCAATGAATCATTTCTAAAATAATTTTATCCTTTTAGAAAATATTTTTTGTATTTTATAATAAAAACTAAAAATTCTCAGAAATATGGAAGAATACTTTTATTTTAAAACATAGGAAAACTGGTACTGGAAGTTAAAAGGTTAATAATTTTTGTGGAGGTGTGAAAATTTGCAAAATTTGTAAATGTTAAAAACCATTTGTATTGGCTTGGAACTATTTGGTCCATTCCTTTTCGAAAATCAAGTGTATGAGATGTTTCGTAAGGTCAAGTTGATAGATCCCCAACACTTTCCCAAATTTAAATTTCTGTGAACATTTCCAATGGTAAATTTTTGTGAATTGTGCATCGTTAACTCTCTATGAACAATTCAATCAGTGAACATTTCCAACAGTAGACTATTGTGGACAGTGCATTGGTAACAATCTCTGAACAGTTCCATTGGTGAACAGTTCCAACAGTAGACTGTTGAATAGTTCCATCGGTGAATAGTTCCAATGGTAGCCCGTTGTGAATAGTGCATCAGTAACTATCTATGAACAGTCCAATGGTAGACCATTTTGAATAGTGCATCGGTGACCTTCTGTGAACAGTGTCATCAGTAACCTTATGTGAGCAGTCCAACATTGACCTTCTGTGAAAAGTGACATCAGTGGCCTTTTTTGAATAATGTCATCAATGACCTTCTGTGAACAATGTCATTGGTAACCTTATGAGAACAGTCCAATGGTTACCTTATGTGAACATTGAAATCAGTGACCTTCTGTGAATAGTTTCATTAGTGGCCTTTTGTAAATAGTGCAATGGTGACCTTATGTGAATAGTGATATCAGTGACCTTATATGAATAGTGTCATTGGTGACCTTCTATGAATAGTGTTTCAAGAATAGTGAGGTCCATCGGTAATCTCTATTTCCTTTTCCAAATTTCGAGTTCATGAAAAATGTTTCCAGCTTCCTAGAGTTTCACCCCTTTAGCATTACCTTTTATGAAAAAATGCCTTTAAAGCCTCGTTTTTAATGACTCTTAGGATGATTCAAAGGTCATATCTTCAATATTAATTTCTCCTCAGGCTTGGGATGTTTTTTTCTACATGTTCAAACTACGTGGTTTAATTTGATCTGCTTTTAATGGTATATCCAGCGTATCTTACACCACTGCTCTGTTAAATCATCTAATGGGATGATATATCTTCCTCCCTAGTTCTTCCTCCTTGTTCTTGGGTATGAGATGCTCGAACATCCTATTCCATTCAGTAGGATTTGGGGAATCAATCTGTCCTCCTAGGAATTATTTCACTCTATTTTGATGAAACCAAGCAATATCGACCAGTCTTCGATATAAGGTATATTCTATCATCATCCTTTTGGGTTCATCTCATCCTGTTTCCCCTCGCCCTTTTATGTAATGTTATCTCCTTATTTCAAATGGACTCTTCTTGGGTGTTGATTGATATGGTGGTGTCTTTGCATCCTCAGGTGGATACAGTTGTCATGGGGGGATGAGATCATTACCCTTTATGTTTCTCATTCTTATATAAAGAACATCAAGAACTATTTGAGGTAGGTATTTTTTGAGTTTATTTTCATTTATGTGCAACTATATAGTTAGAATGTTTTATCTAACTGGATCACAATGGAATTCACCTACTAAATATTTGATATAGTTAAATAAATTGATATCGATCATATGTTATTGCATCTTTTTTTACAAGATAGTGTGATATCAATGCTTGTTGTTTCTAGAATTTCGTTCTTGATGGAAATTGGTAAAGAACGTAAAGCCAAAATTAATTGATAGTTGATTGGGTAAAGATAAAGAGGCATGTGAATGAATATGTTAGATGTTGTTTTAATTTTATGTTAATCAAATTAATGCAGTAATCATGTTTAATCAATTCATGATAGCTTACTGGTTAGGTTTCCTGAATTGGAACCTGCAAATAATAAATTGATTAATCCAAGATGGATTAAAGAACTGGTTTTTATGATAAAATATAATTCATTGTAGCATTATATGTTACCATATTTCTTCTATAAGGGCCAATATCCCAATTTATATGGTGGTTTTTTCCTACTACTTGTGTTGTGATGTGAGCTAGGAAGGCTGTTGTGATATGTGGGGACAGGGAGGCTTATTGGTTGTGGTAGAAGATGATGCCTAGAGTGGCGAGATGCATCTATTTATCCATGTGGATGTCGGAGAGGACACCAGGGATGATGGAATGGGTTAGATGTGAATGTTTTGATGCCTGATGTTTCTTTTTTTGGTTATCTTATTTACTTTCCCCACTGCTCAAGGTAGCTGGTCATGCTTACCCTTCTTCTGAAAGGGTCGAAGACACATGGTGTATGCCCCATGCTTTCCATGTCTAGCTTCTCAAAGGATTATGGGTCTACATTCACGCTAAAGGTGGAAAAGACTCGACGAGTAGTTCATTTACTTACCGTGTTGAGACAGCTTGTGTTTAGCAACATAGAATGTTTTTCTAGATTGCCTGGGAATATGGGAAAGTAATGCTGTAAATAAATAATTAAATAAATGATGTTAACCCATGGGGTTGGAGCTTGCTGGAACGAAATGTTGAGGATACAATTTTAAAGGTGAATTAGTGTTTGGGTGTTACGCTAGTGAAATATAATATAAAATTGTTAATGATTATTTAATGTTTAAAGAATTAATTAACATAAAGTGGAACTGGAAGAAAGGGAATGAAGTAATTCAATTAAGCTCTTGGAATGGTTGTGTGC
Source organism: Viscum album (assembly GCA_963277665.1). Classification (NCBI taxonomy): domain Eukaryota; kingdom Viridiplantae; phylum Streptophyta; class Magnoliopsida; order Santalales; family Viscaceae; genus Viscum; species Viscum album. Next base: position 1,294,153,190 of record OY728131.1, read on the forward strand.
TTATAGGATACCTATTCTTAGAAGTGGCAGCCGGGAGCCCGAGAGATGTTAGTTGCAGTTGATTCTAACACTATTTTATGCCCATAGTGTGGTTGTGAGATATAGGATATTCTATACTTTTTGTGATTCTATACACTACTCCACCTCGTTAGTTAGGTAAACTAACACCCTGGGGATTCTGAGCCCTGGGTGTGTTTTCCCCAACATTCTAGTGGGAGGATAGATGGATGACAACCCCCATTGGCCCCACTCTCTTCTCGTGGTAGTTACTTGTGCAAGTAGGCACAATGGTTAGTTATCCCCATATATGTGTGTAGAGGGCCGTAACGGATTATGGTTATTCACACACATATTTTATGGATATAGTATCCAATGGACTACTATAGGTGTAACGTGTATAGGTTTTGATGGATTGAGGATTTTTACTCAGTGTATGGGTTATAATAGCTTGAGGTATAATACCCGACGTATGATACACATTTTGAGAGTTGTGGTGGCTCCCAGAAACTACCTAGTAACATTCTTGTGTGGACTTGGTGGTTTGGTTGCATGAGGTGCATGTTGTGTTGCTTCTCCTAGGAGTTTGTAGGCATGCCTTTTTGGAGAGAGATTCTTAGGACGTACGACGTTGGGGAAAAGCGGAAAACCAGTGGGGAAGTAGTAGCGGGGTACCCTTGATATTATTTATTATATTATATATTCTAGTATGTGTTACTTGGTGAGAGTATCCATGGTGAGGTTGGGAACATAGTATAGTTGTTTAGGTGACGAGTTAGTTTCACTTGTTGTTCACTGTGCTTTAGCATTCTTTCTCTACTTTTGCATGAGAGGCTTCAGGGAGGATCCTACTGAGTATACTGTTATACTCACCCTATGTATATATAAGCTATTTTCAGTTCACTTGGAGAAGGTTGGAGATCATGCTGGTTTCTACTAGCATGGGTTTGCATGAGTTGTTCGAGCTTGTGTTTGCCGTATTTTTTACTTTCTTTTGGGTATTTGTAGTTTTCCCCTTCCATTTGTAGTAGTTTTTCATTACATTACATATAGGTACATGGGTTTTCATTTATATTTTAGTCTGAGTTAGAGTTGGTTGGTGTCTATGTTATCTCTCTCTTCTGCATGTGTTCTTTTAGAGGGGAATGCCTCCTATCTGGGAGTTTACTATACCATCATTTCTAATCACCAACCTGGGGACTACTGAAGGCAGGACTCAGGGTCATTATCACCCTTCTCACATTGCCAGCCTAGAAAGGGTACATATTGTGGAGAGGGGATCATGATAGAGTGGTATCATAGGCAAGTTGAGGGATATGATGGATATTAGAGTTAGGCACAGGTGAGGTTGCATGGGTTGGTAGGGAAAACGTGTCAGTCAAGTTTAGAAAGTGATGTCAACGCTAGGGACCAGCTGAGACATTGGCATTTAGGGCCCCCTATGATCTAATGTACATACCTTTAAGTTAACAATGGCTACTAAACGAGGTGATACTAATTGCAGGGTAGATACCTAGGAAAGGATCTTGCATCCTTCTTCTTTGTTCCTATGTATGAATGGGAGACCTTGGGATAGGTTAACCTAAAACGAATAAAATAAAACAATTAATTTATTAATACCAAGTCCTCCATATTCCAGGTTTAGGAGCTCTAACTATTTGATATTTTTTTGGTATGGATCTAGGTCTACATCCTCATCAGGATCTCATAGAAGATGTATGGAAAATTGTGCCAGTAGATCGCCACTGGGTGGAGGTTGACTACGATGACACTTGTAGGAGGACAATCTGAGAGTTTCAGCGCTAGAGCCTACAGAAGTATGAGGGATCCATTTCCGATGCATTCATGGAATAATGGTTGGAGGAGTTTGAGATAGGCTTCAGTTCGATCTATTCTTGGACGGAGCATTGAGTGTCCTTGGTTATGATGATTCTTTGTGGAGTAGCGAGGCAATGGTGGTTCTTATTCCTCGTGGATCGTGAGGATTCAGCGATCTCATGGGAGGAGTTTCAAGACAAGTTTAGAGTTGTGTTTCATTCTTCGACCGCAAAGGCATCCAGTCACCAGGAGCTTCTTACCCTCCAACAGGGAAGATCCAGAGTGAGAGAGTTTGGAATCCATTTTAGGAACCTTTTACAATATGCTTCGGACAAGTTTCTAGAAGAGTAGGCTAGGTAATGGAATTTTTAGGATTCTTTGCATCTACATATCCAGCACCAGGTCACCCCATTTATGCTAAAGACATACCTTGCAGTGCTGGAATGGGTAGAGGTTGTCAAGAGAACATTGGCTAGAACTGGATCATCACGAGAGGGGAGTCACCATGATTCCTCATAGAGTAGAGTTGTAGTCTTGGGTTCCAGGTTATTAGGGCAGAAGAGTTTTTGTTCATCCGGGGGTAGGTCCCAACCCTCCACGTCTTGTTTCTCTAGAGGCAGCAAATCTCAAGCCTATGCCAAGGGATCAGGCACTTGTTTTTCTTGTGGGGGTCTAGGTCATCAGCAGTGAGAGTGCCCGACCTTTTAGAGCAGTAATCGGGCACTAGGTATTTCGCTTCAGGTCCCGCTATTGAGGCAGTTCTAGCAGATGTAGTAGCAGTATGTTGCACCAACATTAGTTCAACAGAGGGTAGATGGGGTAGGTAGAGTACTACCTCTTGACACTCCCTATCCTTAGACAGCAGAGCGCGGTCGGGGTAGTGGTCATCCTCAGTGTTAGAGAGGTCATGGAGGAGGTCGTGGTAAGCTTCATCCTTTAGCACTAGGCGATCAAGACATCATTCGAGGCACCCTTTTCTTGTTTTATAACTTATTTTGTGCCTTGTTTGATCCAGGAGTGACAAAATATTTCATATCACCCACCATTGTCCATGCTTTGGGACTTCTGGTGAGATTCTTCCAGTGCCCTTGGCATTGACTACACTAGTTAGAGGTTGAACTAGCTTGTCTGAAGTATGTGGATACTGTGAGCTAGTTTTGGGGAATCACCACTCTTGTGTATATTTCCTATGTTTACGAATTCAGACATAATATTTCATCCTTGTCATGGATTGGTTGTATTCAGTGTAGGATATAGTGTATTTTTTCAAGAGGCAGGTTGTGTTCTTCGATGCGGATAGAGAGCCAATGGTGTTTGTTGGTGAGCGAGACCCTTTGGATTAGTCAGAGGAAAGTTACATCATTTTCACCCATGATGGCTGAGATAATGTTGAGTTCTTTAGAGGTTCAGCTGCTGGCGTTTCCTAGGGTCATAGAAGAGTACCCTGATGTCTTTCCAGAAGAGGTTTTAGCATTTCCCCCCTTGATGAGAGACTGAGTTTGGGATTGAGCTAAAACTAAGAGTGTATCCTATCTCAATGTCGCCATATAGGATGGACCCTTCTGAGTTACAATAGATAAGTATATAGATTGATGGTCTGTTAAAGTGTGGTTTTGTTCGACCATGTGTGTCACTATGGGGTGCACTAGTTTTATTCGTGAATAAGGCTTACAGCAGTTTGCAGTTGTGTGTCGATTATCGTCGCTTGAACAAAGTGACAATAAAAAATTGCTATCCTCTTCCATGTATTGTTGATTTATTCGATCAAATGAAGGGTGAAAGTTGTTTCTCAAAGACCTATTTGCGGTCAGGATATCATCTGATGCTTTTGATGGATGAGGATATCCCAAAGACTGCTTTTTGTTGTCGTCATGGGCATTATGTGATCATTATAATGTCGTTCGGCATGACAAATTCTCCAACTGTGTTCTTGGGATTAATGAATGTTTTGTCCCATGAGTTCCTAGATAAGTTCATTGTGATTTTTATCAATGACATCCTTGTGTACACCACATCTGAATAATAGCATGCCGGGCTTCTACACACCCTTTTGGTAGTTCTTCGTCAACAGCAGTTGTTTGGGAATTTTTTAAAGTGTGATTTTTGGGCTCGAGAAGTCAGTTACTTGGGGCATGTAGTCTCCCATAAAGGTGTACCTGTGGATATATTGAAGATAGACGCGGTTGTGTCTTGGGCAGCCTCCAAGATTGTGTCAATGGTGAGAAGTTTCCTTGGCCTCGTAGGCGAAAACAAGAGGTTCGTAGCTGATTTCTCTTGACGTGCGAGTCAACTGACAACTTTGACCTGGAATGATCAGGCATACTTATGGAAGAATCAATGTTAGCCAGCTTTTGAGTATCTAAAGTAGAATTTAGTAAGTTATCCAATTCATTTTCTTCTAGTAGTGAGAGTTCAGTTTGATGTTTTAAGAGATGCTTCGCATCTGGGGTTAGGTTGTGTTCTGATGCAGTAGAGATCAGTTGTTTCTTATGGGTCTCTATAGTTATGTCCCCATGAATGTAACTATGCCACCCAAGATCTTTAGTTGACAGCCTTAGTATTTTCCCTGAAGTTGTGGAGACATAACCTTATTGGTGAGCACTTTTTTGTTTTCACTGATCATAATAGCTTGAGGTATGTTTTCTCCCAGAATGACTTGAATTTATGACTGTGTCAGTGGATGGAGTTATTATACGAATATGATTTCAAAATTTCATATACACTTGGAAAGGGGAATTTTGTAGCAGATGCACTGAGTAGGATGTCATTTAGTGACGTAGTGCATGAATATAGTGACTCTTGTAGAGGAATGGAAGCACTTTTAGCATTAAATCGTGATATGGGTGAAGTTGGGGGACGAGGTTTTATTTTCCAGATGACAGTGCATTCATCTCTAGTTCAGAAGGTGGAAGAGTCCATGTTTGGGGATCTAGAGGTGGAGGTCTGGGGAGACCAAGATGTTTGTGGTGAGGCCCATGATGGTTGGTCTAAGGGTGGACAACACCTGGTGTGACAAAGATGTACCGAGCCTTGAGGATCTTGTTTTGGTGTCCTTGGCTAAAGCGTTCAGTTTCAGAGGTTGTGTCTCAATGTTTGGTCTACCTAAAGGTGAAGGTTGAACACTGTGTTCATGGTGGTCTTATCCACCCCTTATATGTACCTCAGTGGAAGTGGGAGTACATATCAAGGGACTTTGTCACTAGTTTACCTCGATCTCAAGGAGGACGTGATGCTATTTGGGTGGTAGTGGATCATTTAAAAAAATCATCCCACTTCATAGCAAACAAGGATTCAAGCTCAGTCGAATTTTTGTCAAGGCAGTATCTGGAGGAGGTTGTGAGACTTCATGGTGTCGCAAGGAAGATCATTTCTGATCGTGATCCTCATATTACCTCTAGGGTGTGGAGAGTTCTCCATCATGATTTTGGTTCTCAGTTATTCCTTAGCACTAATTTTCATCCTCAAACTAACGGTCAGACAGAGAAAACCATCCAGACTCTTGAAGACATGTTACACTCTTGTGTCATGGATTTTGGTTGTTCGTGGATGAGGCACTTACCCTTGGTGGTGTCTTCATAAAACAATAGTTTTCACTCCACCATTGGTATAGAACCATTTGAATCCTTGTATCATCGACCTTTCCATTCTCCATTGTGATGGACTGGGGTTGGAGAGGAAGAAATTCTCAGATAAGAACTAGTGCAGAATACAACAGAGATGGTCTATGTGATTTTTGAGAGGATGACGACAGCACAAGATCGTCAGAAATCATATGTTGATCAAAGGAAGAGACCCTTAGAGTTTGATTTTGGGGATCATGTGTTTCTGAAGCTGACTCCTCGTCAAGGGCAGTGAAGGTTTGGTCATGGGAGTAAGCTTTCTCACTGATTTGTTAGACCTTTCGATTTGTAAGCTCATGTTGGACTTGTGGCGTATCGAGTAGAAATTCCGCCTGTAGATGAGTCAGATACATTATGTTTTCCATGTATCACAGCTCTATCGTTATCTTCATGATCACTCACACATCATTTATTGGGGATATATTGATGTGGATGATGATGCGACCTTTGAGGAGTGAATTGTGGAGATCCAAGACTGCAAAGAGAAGGTGTTTTTTGGGCATTCTATCACCTTGGTTCGTGTCTTGTGGAGACACGGTGGCATGGAGGAGAGTACTTGGGAATTTGAGTCATATATACGTGCTCAGTACCCATAGTTGTTTGATGTTTAACTCTCTTTCATATATCGATGTAGTCTTTTTGGTTTTAGAACTTTCATGTTTATAAGATGGATTTCTTTTGTTTCTTCTTATGGCTTGCTCTCTTTTGAGAGGTATCTCAATGGATGCTTGCTCAGACCCCGTTTTTCTTTCCCTTTAGGTGGGTTTTGAGTTCTCGTGTACGAGAATATTTTGAGAGGTATCAAATGTAATGGCCCGGTCTTCTCTAGTCAATTCCTTTATGAAAATAAGATGTATGAGGTGTTTCAGGAGGTCAAGGTGACATATCCCCAGCACTACCAAATATCCATTTTTGAGAACAGTTCCAATGGTAGACCATTGTGAATAGTGCTTCGGTAACTATCTATGAACAATACCATTGGTGAACAGTTCCAATGGTAGACCTTTTTGAATAGTTCATCGGTAACTATTTTTCAACAGTTCCATCGGTGAGCAGTTCCAACAGTAGACCATTGTGAACAGTGCATCGGTAATTATTTTTGAATAGTTACCTCGGTGAACAGTTCCCACGGTATACCGTTGTGAACAGTGCATTTATGACCATCTATAAATAGTGTCATCGGTAACCTTATGTGAACAGTGACATCGGTGACCTTATGTGAACAGTGTCATCGGTGACCTTCTACGAACAGTGTCATCGGTAACATTATGTGAACATTCCAACGGTGGCCTTCTTTGAACAGTGACATCAGTGACCTTCTATGAATAGTGTCATCAATGACCTTCGGTGAACAGTTTCATTGTTAACCTTATGTGAATAGTCCAACAGTGACCTTATGTGAACAGTGACATCATTGAACTTCTGTGAACAGTGTCATCAGTGACCTTCTTTGAACAGTGCAATGGGGGCCTTATGTGAACAGTGTCAGTGGTGACCTTCTATGAACAGTGTTTCCAGAACGGTGAGGTTCATCGGTAAGCTCTGTTTTCTTTTCCAAATTTTGAGTTCATGAACAGTTTTTCTAGCTTCCTACAGTTCACCCCTTTGACATTTCATTTGAAATAAAATGCATTTAAAGCACCATTTTTAAGGAATATAAGGTTGATTCAAAGTTCATAACTTCTATATTAATTTCTCCTAAGTCATGGGATGTTTCTTTCTACATTTTTAAACCGCTTGGTTTAAGGAGATAAATTTTTAATGGAAAATCTAGTGTTTCTTAAACCAGTGCTCCGTTAAATCTTCTAAAGGGATGATATATCTTCCTCCCTAGTTTTTCTTCCTTGTTCTTGAGTATGAGACACTTGAACATCCCATTCCTTTCAGTAGGAGTTGTGCAATCAAACTTTATTCCTAGGATTTGTTCCACTCTATTTTGATTCAATAAAGCAATATCGATCAGTCTTCGATATAAGGTATGTTCTATAGTCATCCTTTTGGGATCTTCTCTTCCGATTTCCCCTCTCCCTTCTATGGAATGTTATCTCCTTGTTCCTAATGGACTATTCTAGGGTGTTGATCGATGTGATGGTGTCCTTGCATCCTCAGGTGGATACAACTGTCACAGGAGGAGGATATCGTAACCCGTTGTGTGGCTCGTTCTTTTATAAAAAAACATCTAGAACTATAGGAGGTAGGGGATTTGTTGCTTCTCTTTTGTTTTATGATCAACTATATAGTTAGCATGTTTTATCTCACTAGATCACAATGTAATTGACCTAATAAATATTTGAACAGGGTAAATAAATTGATATCGATCATATGTTATTTCCTCTTGTTTTGAAATATAGTGTGATATCAATGCTTGTTGTGTCTATCATTTCATTATAGATGGAATTTGGTAAAGAATTTAATGTTGGAATTAATTGATAATTTCTTGGCTATAGATAAAAAGGCTTGTGAATGAATCTGTTTGATGTTTTTGTGATTTTATGTTAATCAAATTGATGAAGTAAGCAAGTTAAATAAATTTTTGATATCTTACTAGTTAGGTTTCTTGAATTAGAACCTGTAAATAATAAATTGGTTAATCCAATGTGGATTAAAGAATTTTTTGTTTGATAAAAGAAAATTCCTTGTATGGTTCTGAGATACCCTATTTCTTGTATAAGGACCCAGAGACCAATTGATATGATGGTTTTTTAACTACTTCTTGTGTTGTGATGGGATCCTGGAAGGTTGTTGTGATATGTGGGGGCAGGGAGGACATTTGGTTGTGGAAACAGATGATTCCTAGAGTGGCAAGATGCATCAGTTTATGCATGTGGGTATCAGGGAGGACACTAGGGATGATAGAACAGGTTGGATGTGAATGTTTGGATGCTTCATGATTCTTTGTTTATTTTTCTGCTTTACTTTCCACACTGCTTAAGGAAGATAGTCTTGCGTACCCTTCTTCCAAAAGAGGCGAATTCATGCGGGGTATTCCACGTTCTTTCTGTTTATAGATTCTCAAGGGAGAATGGGTCTATACTCTTGTTATAGGCGGAAAAGACTTGACGAGTAGTTTATCTACTCACCATGTTGACCCCCCTTGTGTTTATAAGCTGAGAATTTTTTTCTAGAATGCCTGTGAATATTAGAAATTAAGGCTGTAAATATATAATTGAATAAATGATGTTAACCCATGGGGTTATAGCTTGTTGGAACAAAATGTTGAGCTTAAAATTTTAAAGGGATGGTGAACTTTGGGTGTTATTCTAAAGAAATATAATGATAAATTTTTAATGGTTAATTAATTTTTAAATAATTAATTAACATTAAGTGGAACTGACCATAAGGGAATAGATTAATGCAATTAATCTCTTTAAATGGTTGTGTGCTTATAGGATACCTAGTCTTAGAAGTGGAAGCCAGGAGTCTGAGACACGTTACCTTCATTTGAGTCTAAGACTAGGTTATTCCCAGAGTGTGGTTGTGAGATATATTATATTATGTAATTTTTGTGTTTCTATATGCTACTCCACTACATCAGTTAGTGAAACTGACACCCCAGGGATTCTGATCCCTAGGGGGTGTTTTCCACAACATTGCAGAGGGAGGATGGATGGATGACTACCCCCTTTGGCCCCACTCTCTTCTCTTGGTAGTTACTTATACTGGTAGGAACAGTGGTTATTTTTCCCCATATATGTGTATAGAGGGATGTAATGGCTTGTGGTTATTCACACACATATATTCTGAATATATTATACGATGGAATACTATAGGTGTAACGTGTATAGGTTGTGATGGCTTGAGGATCCTTACTTGGTGTATGGTTTGTATTGGCTTGAGGTATAATACCCAACATATGATACACGTTATGTGAGCTATGGTGGCTCCCAAAAACAACCTAGATACATTCTTTTGTGGACATGGTGGTTTGGATGCACGATGTGCATGTTGTGGTGCTTCTCCGAGGTGTCTGTAGGAAAGCCTTTTTAGATATAATTTATTAGGATAAGCGACATTAGGGAAAAGCAGAAAACTAGTGGGGAAGTAGTAGTGGGGTACCCTTGATATTATTTATTATATTATATACTCTTGTATGCGTTACTTGGTGAGAGTAGCCATGGTGAGGTTGGGAACATAGTATACCTCTTTAGGTGATGAGTTAGTTTTACTAGTTGTTCATTGTGCTTTAGCATTCTTTCATTACTTTTGCATGAAAGGCTCCAGCGAGGATCCTATTGAGTATACCGTTATACTCACCCTATGTATATATAAACTATTTTTCAGGTCACTTGGAGAAGGTTGCATATCATGATGTTTTCTACTATCTTGGGGTTACATAAGTTGTTCGAGCTTGTGGTTCTTGCATTTTTTACATTCTTTTGAGTATTTGAAGTTTTCCCCTTCTAGTTTTAGTAGTTTTGCATGACATTACATATGTGCACTATGGTTTTATTTTAGATTTCTATCATAGTTGGAGTTGGTTGGTGTTTATCTTATCTCTCTCTTCTTCATGTGTTCTATTAAGGGTTAATGCCTCCCATCTGTGTGATTATTATACCCTCAGTGCAAGTGAACAACCCGGGACCTACTGGGGGTGGGACTCGGGGGTCATTATCCTCCTTCTCACATTTTCAGCCTAGAAGGGGTACAATTTGTGGGGAGGGGGTCATCACAGAGTTGTATCAGAGGTAGGTTGAGGGATAGGATAGAGTTTAAAGTTAGGCACTGGTGAGGTTTCATGGGTTGGTAGGGCAACAGTGTCAGTTAAGTTTATAAAATGATGTAAACACTGGAGACCGGCTAAGACATAGTTGTTTTGGGCACCCTATGATCTGATGTACGGACCTTTATGTTTACAATAGCTACTAAATGAGGTGATACTAGTTTCATGGTAGTGACCTAGTAAAGGATCATGCATCATTCTTCTTTGTGCCTATGTTTGAAGGGGTACACCTTGGGATAGGTTAACCAAAAAAGAATAAAATAAACCAATTAATTAATTAATGTTGAGTCTTTAATATTCTAGGTTTAGGATATCAAACTATTATATATTTTTTATGTATGGCTCCAGGTCGACATCCTCATTAGGATCTCATAGAAGATGTCTGGAAAGTTGTGCTTGCAGATCACCACCAGGTAGAGGTTGATGATGAAGACACATGGAGGAGGACACTCTGAGAGTTTCAGTGCCAGAGCCTACAAAGGTATGAGGGCTTCGTCTTTGATAGAGTCATGGAATAATGGTTAGAGGGGGATGAGATAGTATTAAGTTCGATCTGTGCTCAGAAAGAGCATTGGGTGCCCTTGTTTGTGACGATGCTGCATGGAGTAGTGAGGAAGTGGTGGTTCTTGTTCTTCGGGGATCGGGAGGAGTCAGCGATCTCATGGGAGTAGTTTCGAGACAAGTTTAGATTTGAGTTTCTTTCTTCAGCCATGAAGGCGTCCAGTCTCTAGGAGCTTCTTACCCTCTGACATGGGAGCTCTAGTGTGAGAGAGTTTGGAATCCATTTCAGGAACCTTTTACGATATGCTGCAGACCTGTTTCCAGATGAGGAGGCCAGAGCAAGGCATTTTGAGGAGGCTTTGCATCCATATATCCAACACCAGGTCACCCCATTTATGTTGAAGACATATATTGAGGTGCTGGAAAGGTAATACGTCATCGATAGGTCATTGGATAGAACTGGATCATCACGAGTGGGGAGTCTCCATGATTCCTCATGAATAAGAGCTGTGGTTTGGGGTTTCTGTTTTTCAGGGTAGAAGAGTTTCCGTCCAGCTGGGGGTAGGTCCCAGACCTCCACATCTCATTTCTATGGAGGCAGCGGATCTCGGGCCTTTGACAAGGAATCAGGTACTTTTTTTCTTGGGGTGAAAGAGATCATTAGCAGTGAGAGTGCCTGAAATCTTAGAGAAGTCATCATGCACCAGGTGTTCTCCTCCAGGTCCCTCCATTGAGGCAGTTCTAGTAGAGGCAGCAGCATCACGTTGTGCCAACATTAGTTAATTAAAGGTTATATGGGGTAGGAAGAGGATATCCTTGTGATGCTCCCTTTCCTCATAGAGCATAGCACGGCTAGGGTGGTGGTCTTCATCAGGGTCTGAGAGGTTGTGGATGAGATTGTGGTCAGCTTCATGCTTTAGCATTGCCAACACTAGGCAAGCCAGACGTCGTTTTGGGTACCATTTACTTGTTTTCTACCTTGGTTTATTCCTTGTTTGATTCAATAGAGACACACTCCTTCATATCACCCACTCTTGTCCATTATTTGGGACTCTAGGTAGGGAGGCTTCCAGTGCCCTTGACATTGACTACACTAGTTTCAGGTCAAGCTGACTTGTTTGAAGTATGTAAGAACTATGAGCTAGTGTTGGGGAAGCACCACTCTTGGGAAAATTTCCAATGTTTACTAATAAAACCATATTATGTCATCCTCAGCATGGATTGCTTGAATTTGGTGTAGGCTATCATGGATTTCTTCAGGATACAGGTTGTGCTCTTTGATGTGGATGGAGAGCCCGTGGTGTCTTTTGGTGAGTGGGACATTTGGATAAGTCATATGAATGTTACATCTTTATCATCCATTATGGCTGAGATAATGTTTAGTTCTTCATAGGTTCAGCAGCTGGCGTTTCCTAGGGTCGTAGAAGAGTACCCTAATGTCTTTCTAGAAGAGGTTGTAGCATTTCCCCCTCGATGAGAGATTGATTTTGGGATTAAGCTACAACCAAGAGAATCTTTTATCTCAATGTACCCATATAGGATGACCACTTATAAGTTAAGAGAGCTATGTATACAGCTTGATGGTCTGTTACAATGCAGTTTTGTTCGGTTGAGTGTGTCGTCGTGGGGTACACCAATTTTTTCGTGAATAAGGCTGACAGCAGTTTGCGGTTGTATGTCGATTATCATCGCTTAAACAAAGTCGCAATAAAGAATCTCTATCATCTTCCATATATTGATGATTTATTCGATCAAATTAAGGGTGTCAGTTGGTTCTCAAAGATATACTTGTGGTCAGGATATCATCAGATTCATGTGAAGGATGACGATATGCTAAAGACTTCATTCCATTGTCGTCATGGGCATTATGAGTAAGTTGTAATGTTGTTCGGGGTGAAAAATGCTCCATCTGTGTTCATTGGATTGATGAACGCTATGTTCTGTGAGTTATAAGACAAGTTCATTGTGGTTTTCATCAATGACATCCTTGTGTAATCCATGTCTGAAGAAGATCCTTCTTGGCATCTACACACCATTTTAGGAGTTCTTTGTCAACATTATTCATTTGGTAAGTTGTCAAAGTGTGAGTTTTTGGATCGAGAAGTATTTTTATTGGGGCATGTAGTCTCCCAACAAGGAGTATCTATGGATCCATCAAAGATAGAATCATTTGTGTCTTGGATTTCCCACAATACTATGTCATGGGTGTGAAGTTTCCTTGGTCTCGTAGGCAACTACAGAAGGTTTGTATCCGATTTCTCTCAAGTTGCGACCCCACTGAAAGCTTTGACCTGGAATGATTAGGAATTAATACGGACTGATTAGTGTCAGGTAGCTTTCAATTATCTAAAATAGAAGTTTGTAAGTTCTCCAGTTCATTGTGTTCTAGTAGAGGTAGTTCAGTTTGATGTTTTTTGGGATGCTTCACATATGGGGTTAGGTTGTGTTAAGATGCAGCTGATGTCAGTTGTTTCTTTTGGGTCTCCGTAGTTATGTCCACATGAACTTAACTATGCCACCCACGATTTTGATTTGGAAGCCATAGTGTTTTCTCTGAAGTTGTAGAGACATTACCTCATTGGTGAGCACTTTATGGTTTTCGCTGACTATAAGGGCCTGAGGTATGTTTTATCCCGGAATGACTTGAATTTACAATTTCATTAGTGGATGGAGTTCTTATAGTAATACGATTCCGAAATATCATATACATATGGAACGGGGAATGTTATAGCAGATGAGATGAGTTGGAAGTCATGTAGTGATGCAGTGCATGATTCTAGTGAGTCATAGAGAGTAATAGAAGAACTTTCATCATTACATCTTGATATGGGAGAATTTGGGGGAAGAGGTTATCTTTTAGAGATGATGGTGTAGTCATCTCTAGTTCAGAAGGTGGAAGAGTCCCAGTTGGGGGATCTAGAGGTGGAGGTCTGGAGAGACTGAGTTGTTTGTGGTGAGGCCCCTTATGGTTGGTCTGAGGATGAACAAAAATGAGTGTTATATCATGAAATTATATTTATTCCTTTGATGATGCATGAGATAGTTCTCATAGAGTCCCATAGTTCTCCTTTAGAGGTGCATCCTGGTGTGACAATGATGTATTGAGCCTTGACGAGCCAGTTTTGGTGGCCTGGGCTGAATCGTACGGTTGTAGAGTTTGTGTCTCGATGTTTGGTCTTCTAGAAGGGGAATGTCGAACACTATGTTCCTGGTGGTCTTATACATCCGTTAGATATTCCTCAGTGGAAGTGGTAGGAAATCACAATGGATTTTCAAACTGGTTTACCTCATGCATAGGGAGGACATGATTCTATTTGGGTGGTAGTGGATCGTTTAACAAAATCAGACCACTTCATATTAATCAAGGAGTCAAGATCAGTAGAAGTTTTGTCGAGGCAGTATCTGGAGGAGGTGGTGAGACTTAATGGTGTCCCAAGGATGATCATTTCTGATCATGATCCTTGGTTTTCCTCTAGGGTGTGGAAAGGTCTCCAGCATGATTTTGGTTCTCAGTTATTCCTTAGCACTACTTTTCACCCTCAAAATGATGGTCAGACAGAGCGACCCTTCCAGACACTTGAAGGCATGTTACACTCCTGTTTCCTGGATTTTGGAGGTTCATGGATGAGGCACTTACCCTTGGTGAAGTTTTCTTAAAAAAATAGTTCTCACTCCAACATTTGTATGGCTCCATTTTAAGCCTTTAATGGTCAACCTTTCCATTCTCTGTTGTGCTGGAATGGGGTTAGAGAGGTAATAATTCTCAGACTGGAACTACTAAAGAATAAAACAGATATGGTCTGGGTGAATCACGAGAGGATGAAGATAGAACAAGATCATCATAAATCATATGTTGATCATAGGAGGAGAACCTTAGAGTCTGATGTTGGGGATCACATGTTTCTGAAGGTGACTTCTCATCGTGGGCAGTGAAGGTTTGGTCGTGGGAGTAATATTTCACCCTGGTTTGTTGGACCTTTCAAGGTGTTAGCCCGTGTTAGTGTTGTGGCATATCATGTAGAACTTCCCCCATAAATGGGTTGAATACATGATGTTTTCCATGTATCACAGCTCCATTTTTATCTTCATGATGACTCCCACATCATCAATTGGGGAGAGATCAGTGTTTAGGACGATGCGACCTTTGAGGAGACACCTATAGATATCCAAGACTGCAAAGAGAAGGTGTTGTGTGGGAATTCCATCCCCTAGGTTGGTGTATTGTGGTTACATGTTGGCATGGAGGAGAGTACCTGGGAACGTGAGTCACCGATACGTGCTCAGTACCCAGAGTTAGTTGATGTTTAACTTCATTCATGTATCGATGTAGTATTTTCTCTTTTAGACCTTTCATGTTTTAATATGGATTTATTTTGTGGCTTCTTGTGACTTTCTCTCTTTTGAGAGGTATCTCAATGGGTGGTTGTTCAGACCGGTTTCGTTTTCCCTTTTGGTGGGTTTTGAATTCTTGAGGATGAGAATGTTTTGAGAGGTATCTGATGTAATAGCCCAAACCTCTCTAGACCATTCCTTTATGAAAATCAGGTGTATTTGGTGTTTTGGGAGGTCAATGTGACATATCCCTAACACATTGCCAAAATTCTATTTATGTGAACAATTCCAATGGTAGACCATTGTAAATAGTTCATCAGTTGCTATCTCTGAACCGTTCCATAAGTGAACAGTTCTAATAGTAGACCCTTGTGAACAGTGCATCGGGAACAATTTGTAAACAGTTTTTCGAGTGAACAGTTCCAATGGTAGACCATTGTCAACAGTGAATCAGTAACTATCTATGAATAGTTCAGTCAGTGAATAGTTCCAATGGAAGACTGTTGGGATCATTGCATCGGTGACATTCTGTGAACAGTGTCATAAGTAAACTTATGTGAATATTGACATCAGTGACCTTATGTGAATAGTTTCATTGGTGACCTTCTATGAACAGTGTCATCGATGAACATATGTAAACAGTCCAATGGCGACCTTCTATAAATAGTTACATCAGTGACCTAATGTAAACAATGTCATCAGTGACCTTCTGTGAACAACGTAATCGGTAACCTTATTTGAACAGTCCAACGGTGACCTTATGTGAAAAGGGACATCAGTTACCTTCTATGAACAGTGTCATCTGTGACCTTCTGCGAACAGTGTTTCCAGAACAGGGAGGTCAATCGGTAACCTCTATTTCCTTTTCCAAATTTCATGTTTATGAACATTGCTTCCAGCTTCCTACAGTTTCTCCCATTTGACGTTTCCTTTGACGTAAAATGCATTTGAAGAGACATTTTTAAGGACTCTAAGGCCGATTCAAAGGTCATAACTTCTATATTAATTTATCCTAAGGCTCATGATATTTTTTTCTATATGGTCAAAACATTTGGTTTAATGCGATCTGATTTTAATGGAAAATCTAGCATATCTCAAACCACTACTACGTTAAATATTCTAAAGGGTTGATATATCTTCCCCATAGATCTTCCTCCTTGTTCTTGGGTTTGAGATTCTTTAACATCCCATTCCTTTCGGTAGGAGTTACGCAATCAAACTTTCCTCCTAGGATTTGTTCCGCTCTGTTTTGATGAAACCAAGTAATATTGATCAGTCATTGATATAAGGTATGTTCTATTGTCAACCTTTTGGGTTCATATCTTCTTGTTCCCCATCAGCTTTTATGGAATGTTATCTCCTTGTTCCTAATGGACTCTTCTTGGGTGTTGACCGGTGTGGTGGTGTCTCTGCATCCTCGGGTGGATAAAGTTGTCACGGGGGGGGGGGGGGGGGGGGGGGAGATCGTAACCCATTTTTTGGATCATTCTCACATAAAGAACATCAAGAAATATTTGAGGTAGGGGATTCATTGCTTATCTTTTCTTTTATGTGAAACTATATAGTTATCATGTTTTATATCACTGGATCACAATGGAATTGAAAAAATAAATATTTGAACCCGGTAAATAAATTGATATCAATCGTATGTTATTGCCGCTTCTTTTGTAGGATAGTGTGATATGAATTCTTAATGTGTATATAATTTCATTCTTGATGGAAAGTGGTAAAGAAAGTAAATCTGAAATTAATTGATAATCTCTTGTCTAAAGATAAAGAGGCATGTGAATGAATCTGTTTGATATTTTTGTGATTTGATGTTAATCAAACTGATACAGTAAGCATGTTTAATAAATTTGTGATGGCTTAATGGTTAGGTTTCCCAAATTGGAAGATTCAAATAATAAATTGGTTAATATAAGATGGATTAAAGAACTAGATGTTTGATAAAAGATAATTCCTTGTAGGGTTCTGAGTTACCCTATTGATTGTATAAGGTCTAAGAGCACAATTGATATGATGGTTTTTTTTCCTGCTGCTTGTGTTGTGATGTGATCCTAGAAGGATATTTTGATATGTTGGGGAAAGGGGGTCGATTAATTGTTGCAACGGATGGCACCTAGAGTGGTGAGATGTGTCAGTTTATGCATGTGGGTGTCGGAGAGGACACTATGGATGACAGAACGGGTTGTATGTGACTCTTTAGATGCTTTATGTCTCTTTGTTTTGTTATCTACTTTACGTTCCCCACTTCTCAAGGAAGATGGTCTTTCTAACTCTTCTTTTGAAAGGGGAGAAGATGTGTGGGGTATGCCATGTGCTTTTTGTGTCTTGCTTCTCATGGGAGGATGGGTCTATGCTCTTTCTATAGGAGATAAAGACTCAAATAGTAGTTAGTATACTCACAATGTTGATCCCCCATGTGTTTCGCAGAAGAGAATGTTTTTCTAGAATGCCTGGGAATATGGGAAAGTATTGCTATAAATTAATAATCGAATTAATGAGGATAACCCATGGGGCTGAAGCTTGCTGGAACAAAATGTTGAGGTTGTAATTTTAAAGGGACAATGGACTTTGGGTTATATGCTAATGAAATATAATGTTAAATTATTAACGTTTAATTAATGTTTAAAGAATTAATTAATGTAATGTGGAACAAAAAAAAGAAAATGATGTAATGCAATTAGGCTCTTTAAATGGTTGTGTGCTTATAGGATACCTAGTCTTAGAAGTTGGAGTCGGGAGTCCAAGAGACATTTGTTGTAGTTGAGTCTAAGACTATGTAATGACCATAGTGTGGTTGTGAGATATATTATATTCTGTACTTTTTTTGTTTCTATATGCTACTCCTCCCTGGTAGTTAGGGAAACTGACACCCTGAGGATTCTGAGCCCTAAGGGGGTGTTTTCCCCAACATTCTGATGGGAGGATGGATGGCTGACTTCCCCCTTTGGCCCCACTCTCTTCTCATGGTAGTTACTTGTGCTGGTAGGAATAGTGGTTAATTTTCCCCATATATGTGTGTAGATGGATTTAACGGCTTGTGGTTATTAACACACATATATTCTAGATATAGTATTCTATTGACTGTTATTGGTGTAACGCGTATAGGTTGTGATGGGTTGAGGATACTTACTTGGTGTATGGGCTGTAATGGATTGAGGTATAATACATGATGTATGATACATGTTATGCAAGCTATGGTGGCTCCCAGAAACTACCTAGTTACATTATTGTGTGGATGTGGTGGTTTGGTTGAACGAGGTGTAGGTTGTGGTGCGTTGCCCAGGTGTTTGCGGGAAAGCCTTTTTTGAGAGAGATGCTTAGGACGTGTGACATTGGGGAAAAGCGGAAAACCAGTGGGGAAGTAGTAGAAGGGTGACTTTGATATTCTTTATTATATTATATATTCTTGTATGTGTTACTTGGTGACAGTAGCCATGGTGAGGTTGGGAACTTTGTATATCTATTTAGGTTATGCGTTATTTTCACTTTTTCTTAACTATGCTTTAGCATGCTTTCTTTACTTTTTCACGAGAGGATTTGGGGAGGATCCTACTGCGTATACTGTTATACTCACCCTATGTATATATATACTATTTTTGGGGTCACTTGGAGCTGGTTGGGGATCAATCTAGTTTCTACTAGCTAGGGGTTGCAGGAGTTGTTCGGGCTTGTGGTTGCTTCTATTTTTCATTTTTGGGTATTTTCAGTTTTCCACTTCTAGTTGTAGTGGTTTTGCATGAAATTAGATATGTGCACATGGGTTTCTTTTATATTTTACTTTGATATGGATTTCGTTGGTGTCTATCTTATCTCTCCCTTCCACTTATGTTCTCATAGAGGGTAATGCCTCTCACTTGTCTTTTTACTATACCCTCGGTGCTAATCTCCAACCCGGGGCGTACTGGAGGTGGGACTTGGGGGTCATTATCTCCCTTCTCACATTTCCTCCTAGGAGTGGTAAACATTGTGGGGAGGGGGTCGTGACAACATTCCTTTCACACTTTTGTAAAAATTAAAAAATTGCTTATTCAGAAAGCATTAAAAGTATTAATTTTAAAACATTTTAAATAAAGTTAATGTTAGTATAAAAATACCTTTTAAAATAATTTAAATGTATATAATAACTTTTATAATATAATTGAAGGTTATGGATATAGAAATGAAAGGTCCCCCACTTAAAAGGAGAAATAATGTCAGTTTTGTTTGAAAAATATTATCTCATTATTTGACTGCCAAAGAGGGGATATTTTAAAAAAAATATTTAAAAAATAATAACTAACCAAATAAGTATAAAATATTTTTTTTCATAAATAAATGTCATATTATTCTTTAAATATAAATTTATACAAGAACAATCCGGAATAAAAGTTTGATCGTTAAAACTTCTTATGGCTTTAATAACATTTGAATGAAACCCCATTAAATGAGAAAACTGAATTTACACGTACAATACCATGAATAAATAGTTATTATGATAAAATAATATTATGGGATAGTATATAAACAATACAAATTAAATTAGGTGTATAATATAAAATATGTCTCATTAGAGTGGAATTGAGATTAAAAATACTTTCCATGGATTTATACTCGGAAGAATGTTTTATATCCTCCAAAATAAAAAATTTATGTTTAATTAATAATAATATAATTAACTATATCATCATTAATGATTTTGATAAGTTTCTTTTATAATCATTTTACATCCCTTCGATATATTTTTTGTTCTTTCTTGCATTAACCACTTAATGTTTTTCGGTCAATTTTTTTTATAATAAATTTAGTTTATTGAAAATGGTTAAAGAAATTATTAAATTGTTATAAAAAAATTATTGATTTCATTTATATAATTTTTATTCATATTTTACCATTTTAAAAACAACTATACAAGGTGGTAATAAAAAATACATTGTTCATGTCGGTTGTAGCCCGCATGTAAGCGTGATAATGTTTCTATTTTCCTAATGGTTAGAAATGAAAGAAAGTATATAATGAATAATATTTCTAGAATAGTATTTATATAATAAATATCATATATATTGTTTAAATCTATATTCATGATCATGTATGTAACTCATAAATGGAAAATTAATATCATCGCTTTGTGGAGGTGGTAGTCCACACATTCACAAGAGCGACATTATCATTTTCCAATGGATGAAGGGGTAAAAAGGTGTGTAAAAATTTATCTTCAAAGAATCATTATTATATACTAAATAAAAAATGTATCCCCCAAATTTGTGTTTATAACCATCTATGTGGTTTGATATGAAAAAAGAGACACATGAATTCATAGAGGTGATATCTCATACGCAACGAGCGATGATTTCTTTTTTCATTGGATAGAAAATGAGATGGAAAGGGGATATATAATAAATATTATAACATATAAGTATATTGAATACTCTTATGATATATATAATAATGGGTATGATCATTTTTAAGGAGGTATAAGAATAAGTAAACATGAAATAAATCAGTTAAGAGTTATACCTATTCTTTGGAAAATGTCTGTTGGCTTACACATGAATCATTCTTAGGTTGTTCTTTTGGTGAGAAAAAAACCTCCAAGAAGTGGGGAAGGAAGATATAATGTTATATTCCAAAGTATTTCTTATGACAGATTATTCAATTTTTATGAATATGCATCGATAGGAGGTGCATTTTTTATAAGTGAGGTGGGTGGATAACATATAAATACTTGAATTAGTATTACATAATATATGTATTACACAAGTCAATTGGATCAAAATTTTAATGGTTTTTAAAATTATAAGGTTAACTTATAAATATAACCAAAAAATAATATTTGAGAAGTTTTTGTGTTATCTTGAATCCCTATCCCTTTATATTAACCCTTTCAACTCATCTTACATTTAACCGAGGTGATAAATATTTATCATGGTTACTATTCATTATGACCGAAATATAAGTTTACATTATTATATAATGTTAATTACATTGATACAAATTATAGAATAAATTTTAAAACACACAATTGATATTAGAGGTATAAATCACATTTTATATATGTCAACAAAGTTCTACAAAAACCATTTTTAGAAAAAATCATGTTTTATGATTAAAAATGATTTCAATGAAAAATGATGTATAATATTTATTCCAATAGAATTTAAAATATTATTGTAAATAAAATTATACTTATTTTACTTTAAAACCAAACCAAAACCAAAAAGAAATCTTGTGAATACTTGATTAAAATAGAAAAACCAATAATAGGTTTTATTTGAATAAAAACATTACTTAGATTTCCAAAATGTATAAAAAAGATATATAAGTTCAACTCTACATTTTTAAATGGATTATTTTAATTATTTCTTATATATTCTATATATAAAAAATCCTCATAATAATTCATGTAATTATAATATCCTAGTAATGTTATAAAAAATATTTCATTTATAAAATCGATATTTTGTAACAATTTATTAAAAAATAATCCAACTGAGAAAAATATACAAAAAATCAAAAAAATATAAATTTAATATTTAGAAATAAAATTTTAATTTCATTTTATTTATTAAAATTTAAAAAAATCCAAAAAAAATTATAATATCCGCGTAGAAAATGCATAAAACCCCTTTTTGAAAAATGATTTCTCAAAGCATAAAATGAGTTGGTTCACATTCCAAAAAATAAAAAAAATAATTACATTATTATAAATTTATATTATTAAATATATTATCAATAAATTTCATAAAATTTATTAATAAATAATAATTAATTTAATTTACTAATATAACAATTCATTGTGCACATAAAATTATTTTCTAAAAAATACCTTTTTACCATCAAATGTATTTATCTTTATTTCTAATAAACTGATAAGGAATATATAAATTATTTATCTTTAGTTTTCATATATATAAAATATTTTTTCCAATAAATTTAATACACTAAATAAGTATAATTTATCTTTTAATTGAAAATACAGAATATATAACAGACCACTTTTATAAAAAAAGAACCTTCTTAAACTTAATCCATATAAACTACCAATGAGTAATAATTTATTTTTTAAAAAATTATATATTAAAGATTTATTGATGTTTAAATTTAAATTCAAATATTTTATAATAAAATTTTATTTGGTGTTATGTATATCACACTCTATACAATATTTTATTTATTTAAAGGAAAACACATACTAAAATATTAGGGATTTATAATCATCAATCAGTAAGAGTAATCCTTTATGGTTTTTAATCGTTATATATAAAATTTATTTTTAAAATTGATTTTAATTTATTTATATTTTAATCATTTTTATTTGATTTCCCACTTGGATATCTCTTTAATATAGATAATCCTATAATTTATACCCTTATACAGTAACACAAAGAGGTTATTATATATTAGAGGAGAAAATGGTTGTGTAAAAATTAAACGAATTAAGAGTCAAGTAAATTAGTATCTACAAAGTGGTTAAATACTATCCTAAATATCCCCCTATCCCCACATCAGTAAAAATTTAAAAGGATGAGTATGAAAAAAAATCAAACTTTTTTAGCAATCCAAAAAATATGTAACTGATAATATTGTAAATAATTAAAATTATTTTTATTCAATATTACTATTTTTAATTCATCTCATTAATTTAACTTTGGAAAATATTATTCTAGGATTTTCTTCATTAGAAATTAACACAAGGTACCATTATCTCAGATGGAGGGATGGATATTCTTAAAATTATTTTAGGATGGTCGGAGCTCTCAAGCCATGTTAGAGGATATTAGGAGGGCATTGGTATTAGAAAAAACTATCATCCCTATCATGTTATTGATGGAGATAGAATAAAAGGGAGTAATATATTCCTTGATGAATAAGGTGTGATAGTTTAATTATTATATATATGATTGAAATAAATCATCTACATAGATATATTGACAAAAATAGTTTGGTAGACATAGTTGGCATAGATTATGTAGTCTTACTACCCCGATCCTCCACCTCTTAATTCAGAAGATATTTTGTACTATGAGTAGTATATTTGAGATCCCCATATAAATATTGTAGCATATTAAATTTGACATCATATGAGGGATTATATACATGATCAACTTATGCATTCAGATTGGGTATGAGTATCCTTAAATAATATCATTGAACGAAATGGTCCAATGTTGCTACCAATTGAGGAGGTGACCATATTTTTATTGTGTATTATAATTTTGTACACTAGATAACTAGTCTTTTTATCATTTTATATGTGAATCATTCATTTTTTATTTTCTATTTATAGTTAAACAGAAATTACTAATACTTTATTCATACAAATGGAATATATAGGATTATCTGAAATCAAATAAATAATTTCAAAGGAATAGAAAATTTCAAGAACTAACACATTCATATACACCTCAGGGTCTTGATGGGATAATACAGTCAATTCATATTTAATCTATATTATAGTACTATTATTATTTTATTACTACTGAGGATATTTTTTGAAGATATTATATCTCAAATATATTAAAATTTGGCATCAATGTAGTCATAAATGGTGGGGAGATCACTATACCCATATTTCAGTTGTTTTCCATGTAAGTAAATTTTCATTATAAATTTTATTTCTTCAAGTAAACTTATGTTATATTGACTTACTTTATTAATTTCCTAGTTAAGTATATCTAAGATATTTTCATATTATACAATTTCACTTCATTTTGTGGTTTTATGGATCCAAGATACATTTCAATAGCTTTAAAATACCTAAACCAACATATAATAATTCTATATATATATATATATTTAATAGACACCCCGATTATGTGAAAGTTTTTTCCATTCCATGATAGATAAGAAAACACAAATAATTGTGAACCAATATTCATTATACTATTGTTAATACTAAAATCCTTATATTTATGTGAACATTGGATGTTATTTATGTTTCTCCAATATTAATTGAAGGTATATTTTGTTGTGTTCTTTATTGGTTGGTATTCTAAGATGTTTTAAAATGTTTTTAAAGTAGTAAGTTGTATTCTATTATTTTAGTTATTTAATCTCAATATTTTCTTTTTACATATTATTTGTAAATTAATATTTAAAATTATAATAGGCATGAATTTATTTCAATAAAAATAACATTTTAATAATGGGTATAAAAATATATATATGAAATTTTATGTACATAACATTTATAGTAGTGAATAGTTGTTATTTTATATATATATAGTTTTTGTATTTTAAAAACATGGTTTTAAAAATGTAGTTTCATCATCATAAAGGGGGTTTTGAATGATTGTATTAGTATTTATGATTTATTTATGATATCATCATGTCCAAAACAACAAATTTATGTAAAATGGTAAGTCTAGTTATAAAAATTATAATTTAAATAAATATATCACATTTTTTAATTCAAAAAAAAATTATATTGTTATTGATTTTTTTATGATGTTTCACGAAATATGAAAAAAACACTTCAAATATGTTCCAAATATATTTTGAAAATATTATCAAATTCTGACTAACTGAACAGTGTAGTTTCATTTATGTGTATATTATTTTAAACAGATCGTAAATGTTTTCAATGTGATTTTTTTAGCTTAGTATGAAAATTATATGTTTTTGGGGGTGTTTTGTTGATGTAAAGGTTAGTAATAATGTATTCAAAATAATTTTAAGAAGAATTATTCAATTGTAACATCAGTTTCAAGAAAAATTATTATTGAAATCCTTGTAATTCGGGATTATGACATTGTTTTTTCCACAAATTTATATTCGAAACCTCTTTCCACATAAGTTTTATTGAAAATTTTCATTGAAAATTTTGTATGAGTGGTTTTGACATGAAATTAATTAAAAACTAATGTTTAATGCCTTCTTATATGTCATTTTGAAAAATAAAACTAAATACACCATTGCATCTTCCAAAGATGTCTATATGAATCGGTGATCTAGATTATACCCCAAGGAATAATTGTTGAGTGACGATGGATCAAATATTGTGTCCTCATAATTTTTCCCTATTTCTTTTTGGAATATGGGTTTGTCGTGAGTGGTGTATATATAGGTTCCATTGAAGTATATGGTTTCTTTGGTTGAAAATTATTGGTGGCGGCATAACTATCAATGTTTTTGTAATTTTTTGGCATCAGTGTGGGGATGCACAACACAGGCATTTCACGGCTGATCATCGTCGGGGGTGGAGGATTGAACATTAAGTATCAGCATGGATCATAGATAATGGAGAAGTATTGGGTGTGGCGGACTAACCATCTGGATATGGGGAACTCAGTGGTAAGATAAGATGTTGTTAGGTATTAGAATGGATTACAATCGGCAGAGTAGAAGGAAAAATTGAACAACGGGTAAAAAATGGTCTTGGCATAAAAAATAAGGCCTCACAAAGGGAATCCCATATGAATTTTTCAAAAATTAATCAATCCTTCATTGTAACCATCCAGATTAGAAAAATGAGAGTGTATTTAATCATCCATTGGTACCTGGATCTATGCATTTTACATGGGTAAATGAATGTCGGGTGGCTAAAGCAATGTATGTATATTGATGAATTATTGTTACAATTAGTTGGGTAGGGAAATTTCTAGTGTAGTTAGGTATTTGGGTCCTTATAAAATTATCTACTAAGTATTTTTCTAGAAGGACAATGATCCATGTAAGGGTTTCCCCTCAACAAAATTTAAAATGGATAATCTACAAAATAAGTAAATATTAAAGGCCTTTGGGTTCTTTTTATAAGAACATTAAACAAAAATTTTAGAAAACCCGATAATAAAACTAAACTTTTTACATAATATATATTTAAAAACCATTAAATTGATGTTAAAAAATATATATTTGTCTAAGAAATTTTTTTTGCTAGTAACAAGATATTCGTAAATTGGTTGAGACTTATTTTGTCTCTTTTCAATATTTTTAGAGAAATCAATTAGATAAAACTATTCTTCTTCAAGGAGAATAAAACATTTTTCTATAGGAATGAATTAAACATCCTTAAATACACTTTCACCAATCTAAAATTGTAATATATCACCCTTATCTTAATATAATAAATGTCTCTATATCTAATGTTTAAATAATTAAAATAAAAAAAACGTAGAAATAATTCCATCCTTGATATGAATGATATATTCCAACTATTATTTTCTAAATTATCATAGATTCACCTCTTAGATACATTTTAGCTTCACCATTGTATGATATATTATGTCCAAGATAACCAAAAAACTAATATTTCATCAAAGTAAATTCACATTTATTTTCACCTCAATAGATATCATTATCTTTTGATAACTTTTTTTATTTTTGATATATTCTTAATGATTGATGAATTTCTACCATCTACTCCTTCCTTTTTTCTTTATATTTTTTATTTTATTTTTGATACACCAACTTCAAAACTAATACCATTTTTTACTCTTTCCATTTATTCATTTATAATTTATAATTTATAATTTATTCAAATGTTCTTATGCCTCATTCATTACTATATTTCAAAACATATTATTAAAACATCCCAAACTAAATATTATTCATTAAAATATCATTATTATTTCATATAAAATCATATTTCTTATAGAAAGGACATATTCATCAAGATTAGTGATCTTTGTGACATTCTACTTGATGGATAAGTTAAGATCATTTATGCCCTCTGATAGTAGTTAAAATTTTAATATATGAATCACACCTTTTTTATATTTTATATGATTATTCTCACATTATTAAAAAAATAAGATAAAAAACTATGCACTCAATTATATCAATATAAAAAAACTTATACTTTATTAAATCTCCAGTATTTATCATCATATTTATCTGTAAATCAATCACTTAATGTTCTCTAATACAATTCAACATTTTTGATCCAAACCTCCTTTGGTTTTTCATTATCTTCTTAAACATAAATATTTTACTGTTTTACCAATATCATCATAGATTCATCCATATCTGAGATAATAATTGTTTCAATACCACACAATGGATCTTCCATGGTTTATTCTTCATATTTTCTAACAACAACTTTTCTATGATACTTCATTCTAATTTACTTTTCTAAATTAAAATTCATTCTAGGATAAAATTTCTTCTTCTTTTTCAACTAAATTTTAAACCCAAAAACATTTTCATTTGTTCTATTTATTCATGTACCAGTAATGTGTCAA
Organism: Viscum album; assembly: GCA_963277665.1. Lineage (NCBI taxonomy): Eukaryota > Viridiplantae > Streptophyta > Magnoliopsida > Santalales > Viscaceae > Viscum > Viscum album. Next base: position 1,294,180,342 of record OY728131.1, read on the forward strand.
ATATTTTCATAAACAAAACATTATAAATTTATATTAACTTTAAATCAACCTTTTCCACTCTTACAATTCTAAATAATAAGTTATCTGAAACCATCACTTAAATAAAATTCAATTTTATCCTCTTGAAATTCCTACTACTCTACTACATTGAATGTAATATCTATCTATTATTTTTATAAATATATCTTTGGATTCACATGAATATGATAAGAAACCATTTTTTTATGTAATTCATCATGGTTTAATTCTATAAGATGTATTTATTTGAGTTTTGACACCATTTTATTATACATAGGTGGTAATATATCTATAATATTCTTCACAAAATATATATCTTTTATCACATAAAAAATCATCATATATCATTAACCACTATAGTAAGATGGTGAAAGAAACCATCCAAATTTTAATTAAAATTCATTTTCAAATCTAAAAATCTATTTTATACGGCATGTAATTTTTCTACCATCACTTTATTAGAACCTTCAATGATGTCAGAAAGTTTATCTGAAAATTATTTTTTATTTGGAGAATCCTTCACTTTAATATAAATTCAATTAGATATTAATCTAGATAAAAATAATTTATCCTTAACATTATCACCTTGTAACATCATAATGTCTTATATTAATGATCTTACTCTCGGATCACTCGTATCCCATAAAATAAAAAAGAGTATAATCAAGTCTGAGATATCATAGATAATATATCATTTTATTATTCAATGTTATATTATTTCACCCATAAAAAATGATACTCAGTTTTCATTTAAAATACCCTCCACAACAGAATATTTCTCTCAATAGATTCAAAAAGACAATCATGTGATTTTTACCACTTACTATAATTTCATCACACTCTAAACCCTAAGAGGGGGTTAATTATGGAAACATGATTTTTTTTCTTATCTTTAAACAAATAAATATATTTTTCATTCATTGGATAAAGAAAACATGAATCATTCAAGTAATATAATTAATTGAAAAAAATAAGAAAAAGGAGAAACAAATTATTGGTTTACCCAAAATATGATACATATAAGGAAGACATATCTACATTAAAATTATATTATAATTAAAAACTACTTAACATTAATGTTATTCCAAACTTTTGGAAGAGATCAATACTCATCTACGGTCTATGGACCTTTCCTATCATCCACACATTACTTTTAAGAAGGGTACCAAGATGAAATCAACACATAAATTGATCTTGTAATATATAAATCAAACACTACAAAACAATTCACTTATACCAACATAAATTTAATGACAGATAACATATGTGCTGGTAAAAATGATTATTTCCAACATATATCAAGACTATTTGGTATTATTTTTAAGTACCAACAAATTTTTTTACCATCAATTATATCTGTTAGTATTAATCATTCAATACCAACAAATATTTTACTAACAATTAAATATGTCGTTTTATCATATTAATACACACAATTGTATTAACACTAAATAAATCTATTATATTTATTATTATTACTAAAAAAACATTTACGATTAGAAAAATATGTTGTGATAAATTATCCAATAAAAATAAGCCTTTTTTTTAATTCATTAATATATGTTTATTATTTAGTTACTTCTAAAATGAATTTTTTCAATAAAAAACACATTTTTAAACATTGAATTATAATGTTAATAATTTAATAATGTTTCATGAAATAAATGTATAGAATATACAATTACTGATAAATGATTCAATAATAATAAAAACTCAAAATTTAATTTTTTTAAAAAAAAATTGTATTCATATGAAATATATAAATACATATACTTTTAAAAATTAAATATTTTTATATTATATGTAGTTATTTATTATCTATATTTTAGTTTAATGGAAATGAAAAATCTCAATTCTATTCTAACTACAACCCAAAATACTCACCAATTCGATACTCGCAAACCCTAAAACTGGGGAGCAGATGGCGAAAGAGCAACATTGGTTTCACCATTCTCCACCACCGCTTTCTTAAGTTCTCATTCCCTCGGCCATGATGAAGGATTCCTCGAAGGGTAAATATAAATCTAAAAGACCGACGTTACCTCCATTGTTGATAAATCACTTGCCTTTGCTGATGTCTTCTTTCACCCTCTTTGTCCCTTTCTATCACGTTAACCATGAACCGTCACTACAGAAATCTTTCACTTGAGATCGTATAGATAGAGAAACATTAATTCACGTAGTCACGGGGGGAGATCTAACTAGAGAAAAAAAATGGAAATGTGGATGCATACAAAGATTCCGAGTTTCAATCCTTTTGAGAGATGTGGGAACTCTGCGTGTTATTCTAATAGAGCCATTTATATCATTGGGGTATAATTTTACTCCCACATCACAATATATCACAGTGCTTCCTTGATACAGATGTGGGAATGATGATGTTTTAGTTTTGGTTTGTCAATATGAATAGTTTCTTCAGTTTTTATTCATCTTCGGGGGCTATGTCCAATTCATGGTTGTCATCATTGTTCTGGTGTTTCTGTTAAAAATTAATAAAACTACTTACATGTTGTTATCTATGGCGGCAAGTGACGTGGGGCTTTCTCTACATATACATCGGTTCTTTCCTCATTTAGACTCTTAGTTTTTGAAGTAATAATTCTATTTTCAAATAATTCAGGTTTGTAGTGACTCAAAAAATATTTTAATATGGCTGCATCCCTTCCCAAGTGTCCTACATTGGGCCTTACGAAGGCCACGAGGGTAGGCAGTGACTTCAGTTTTTGAAAAAATTAATATATGTTCTTCTTTGTTGAATAATCTAATACTGATTTCTTTTTCTGATGCATTGTACATCCTAGTGTAGATGAATAAAGGAATATAACATTGGTTCCCCATAGAACGGTCATGTGTTTCGTCTTTTATCCCATCACGGACTGTGATTTTTCTATTTGATTGTAGGGATGCTGTGGAGGGAGGCATTTCAACGATGTATGATTTCTGTCAGCGGTGGTGATGTGAAGCTCTGTGATTCTATTGAAATTCCTCAAAACATAGCATAGAGATTGTCCATGGCATGCTCGAAGGGGTGTGTTCTCTATCCGTTTGAAGCTTATAGATCATTGGTAAATTATTTGGATTTTAATTCTAATAAGGATCCATCAATGATTTTGGGGTTTTCGTTGTCACTTGGTCACTAATTCTCAAATCAAAAATGTGCTCTGTATGTAAGAATTTCATATTTCATTTGTTTTTACTTTAGCCTATAGTACAACCATTCAATCTATTTTTTGAGTCTCATGTGAAGATCCTTTGGTTTTGTGAATGTTTATTACACTGACTGAGGTAATTATTTGAGATATTATTCATTGGTGTTCATGATTGAATGGTTGTACTATAGCCTAATGTTTGGAGGCCTGAAGCTGATGATGTCTTACAAGGATTCTCATGTTATTAATGACAAAGTTTTGTATTGTTGAATTGGTATGTATGTTTAAGAGGTGAATCAGACTTGGTCTTATGAACCAAATTACAGTTGAAATCAAATGAAGTGAATATGGATGAGTATAGTTAATGTGGAGGTCACTAATTTTTTCGTAGGTTTACGAAAATGTGATACCAGGGGAGGCTAAAAGTCAACATATATTAATTCTAGGTGTACTCATGGTGTGAGTCAAGGTAAATTATATCCATTTCTTACTAAATTATTTAATAGGCTGAGGACCTGTTATGAAGACTTCCCATCCATGGGACCTGTTGGACAACTTTTTTCTTTGGTTCTCTACCTCTGTTCTAACTGCTTCACTCTATAAAAGTGATGGTCTTGTGATGTTCGTTAAATGTTTGTGATGTTATTCATCTACAAATGTTGTGTTAAGGTTCATCTTCCCTCACACTATAATCTCTTTATGTTTTTCTAATCTTTATATGGATAGGCAAATTCAAAACTCTTTAAAATACTGACTGAGCTATACTTATTTTAGTTTCATAATATTAAATATCTCTTGTGTTGTTTGTTATGAATAATGAATATTTTTTTCTAGAATTATTGCAGCTTCTCACTATACTACCATATTTTTTCCATATCATTTGCTAAATTCATATGCAATGGATTGATTTCAAAAAGTAAATTTGAAGTAACCTTTATTTACGGTTGAAATTTCAGATTCTTGGTAATAATACTTGAAAATAATGTGTTTTGATTGAATCTTTTTGTTTTGGAATTTCTAGATGAATAGGTTAGGTCTATTTGGAACTGAATTCCCTCACTGTGATTGTAGTGAAAGATTCTATCCATTTAGCATACTGATAAACATAATAGATTGTTTATTGTTCATTTGAGGGATTAATAGTGAGGAAGCCTTTCTATGAAATGAAGGATGGGTTTAATTTATTACCAATCTAGGTCTGGTCATTTTAATTCATTTTGGTTATTCTAACTCCATTTTGTTTAGTGTATTTCATTCATCGGGTAATTTCATTCATCCACATACATATCATATATTCATTAGCATTCATTTCATAATTATTCCATTATACTTTTATCCATGGAGGTTCTTATAGTCTATGCATGGAATATTTACAGGTCTCCAAGTTGAGAAGAACTAAATCTGCTAGCCTGAGAAGAAAAATTAATGGTGATTTAGGTTGGTGAATGGTTATACATTTCTAGATATATTTCTAGATTTTGTACCTTCAATTGTAAGGTTTTTTATTCTTCATTTGTTCTCTTATTTTTTCTAGTTTTATTTAGTATTTGTGTTACTAATTTTCTATTATCATTTCTTACAACTATTTGGACAAACAGAATAAATTAATAATACATATTTCTTGTTTTTAATGTGTTTTTTTTCATATTGGTAATTATTTATCATGATTAACTCATCCTGCATGAAGATGATTGATTTATCAGTAGTTTATATTGACAATGGAATTAAACCCTATACAATTTTTTTCAGTTCAGGTGTGGAATATCATATGCAGCAACTTCAAATTTTTTACTATAGGAGCATTAATAAATGCATGAAGAGCATGTCATGGTGGTGGTGTTGCAGCATGGAATATAAATGAGCAGAAGATGTTGCAATGGAGACTCATGGGTGAGGGTGTCACGGCATGGAATGGGTATGGGGAGCATGTCATGGTGGAGACATTGTTACAGCATGGAACATGCATGGGGAGCATGTCATGGTGGAGACACAAATTTTGAACCCTGAAATTCCAAATGATGTATGAGACTGAAATTTTAAACCCTGTAATGACAAATGATAGGTGAGAGTTTGGAGTTTCATATAAATTTTATGGGAGTTCTATACTTTTAAACAAAATTTTAAGAGGTTTCTTACACTTTCATGTCATGTTTAAAATTGTTCATATAATTAAGTTTATAATGATTATATAATATATATAATATATATAATTATATCAATAAATATAATATAGAATTTTATCAATAAATATTTAAATACCCACATATAATATTTTGTTCAAAATATAATTTATAAATAAATATTTATCAATGATATTGATTATAATAAACGGAAATATAAATGTTGATAATATTAACAATAGATAAATTTGTCATATTAAATTGTTGCTAGACATTTTGACCGACATATATATTATCTGTTGGTATTATTATAATTCCAACAAAAATATTTTATCTGTCTCAATAACATTTAGCGATAGAGTTTTTACCAACGATTTAGTGACAGGACAATTTTTGTTGGTTAAACAATTTACCAACTGAAAATGAACATTAACCAATAGATATACCCATGTTGGAAAAAACTATTTATTTTATAGTGAATGATAATAAACACCAAGTAGCAAGAGTGTTCTTCATGATGATATATTCTTCAATTAATAGATATTCAATGATAAGTAGTGTAGAATTTCATTTTCTGTCATGATATTTAATGTAATTTAGTTTCACACACTTCTCTTTATATATACATAAATATAATAATCATATACTTAAAATACTAAATTATTATTGAAATTTTCTATTATTTATTCTCTTTGTATGTGTCTGTTATTTCCCATATTTATTTTTATGGTACCTTAATCTTATATGTCCACCAAATTTGGAATTCAATTTTCTATAAATTTACTTTAACTTTCATTTAATCCATCTATTTTATTGATTTATAGTTTATCTCCACCTTTTAAATATGATTTGGTAATTACTATTTGTTTATATAGATACAAATATATCATAATCCCATCATATAATCTCCTTGTTTAAATAATATAGATTATTTAAATCATTTCTTGACATCGTAATTCATGGAATGAAATGATGGTTTCTCTATAACTTCTCTCTACATCCAAATAGATCATTGAAAAAAAATACGCCATGAAATCTAAAATCTAAAATTAAATTTTCACATACTAGTATGATTTAGACATCTAATTATCATGACATGGATCCCACATTGGGTATAGTGAAACACCCATTTCTTGGAATAAGAACATCAGTTCAAGAAACATTGAATCTTCATAACTTTACAACATAGTGAAGAATGTATTTTAAGGGACAAACAACAACTCTCCATAATAACTGGATTTCACCTTTATTCCTCCACAAATATATCTTTTATATTTTTTTCATTTCTCTCCAATAGAAATATTTTCTAAAATATTCTAAAACATCCTTTATGTTGACAGCCGTTGTTTTTATAAAAAACAACACTTCTTCATATCTTATAAAGTGAAACATTATAAAGATTTTAAAAAATAGTATACACATATTAAACAAAATACATATACCAATTCTCAGCACGATGAAGGTTTTCATGTTAGGTATCTTCCCTAAAATGTTTCCAAAATACTCTTCCAATGTTCCAACACAAAATGGCATATTTCTTCATGGAGTAATTCTATCTTACAAAGTCCTCTTTTGTATTCTTCTAATGTATCCCAAAAATAAGAAAAAGATTTAATTTTTTTTTCTAAACCCTAAATGTATTCAAAAGGTTGAATATTCTGTCATGGTACTTTCTATATTATTTGTAAATCATTCTTATATATCAAACCTTATCTTGTGACTTCTAATGACTAAAAACATATCAAAAATTTAAACTAAATTTCATATTGTGAGTATTGAAAACATATCTTACCAAAAGAATTTGTGGTTGTAACAATGTGTGATCTTAATAATTTCTTTGAATTAAGATACATGATTCATGGGTTTCCCATATCAAACTTGAATTCCAAAAATAAGGAGGAAAATTTGTGTCATGCGAGAGGATATTTGGAAGAAATCTTGAAAGCGAAGTTCAAAAACACTATCAAAGAAGTTGATCGGTACTCTAGATTAGTGCATGAAATTGATTATGATACCAATAAATGTTTTTATTATCCTATGGTACCTTGAAATACTATATTTTACAAAAACCATTGTAGAATAGTTGGTGGAAGTATTGAAAAGTGATGAAAATATGTGATTACTTTATTTAAGAGGGAGAAAATCCCATTCTAAAACCTTGTAGTGATACTAAAAATTCTAAAAATTCCATTGAAAGGATAAAAAAATCAATGAAAATACTAAGGGAATAACTAAGTTAGATAAATATAATTCTGATAAGATTTCAAATTATAAGTAAGTTCAAAAAATAGATTCTGTAGAAGAATCTTATTTTCAATAGAGGAGATATCAATTTCAAAAAATATTTTGGTGTTAAAGAGTCTATGTAAAAAAATAATATATGTTTTCATACAATTTATCATTCCATAACTAAAATAGTGAACATGAATTATGGTATAGTCAATCTAAATTTCATAATGATTAACTGATGCAAAAGGTAGAAATGTTTTCAAAAAATATAATACTTATGATTCTCTGCTAGAGACTTATGGGAGGTGTGATAAACAAATAAACACTTACAAAAATTTTCTCACATTGATTCTAAATTATCTATAAAGAACTATATCTTAAAATTTTTTAATAATTGGGGTATTAAAGGAAAATAATGCTACCTTAAGAGAGTTACTATAACACCCTGATATTTTCAAAGTATAAAATAATGTTTGATAATATAAGCGAAATGAAACACCAAGATTACATGAGATTTTTACATCCTAATACTAATTGATATATATTTTCTAAATAAATTTAATCTATTTAATAATTTTCATTATACTCAACCACTATTGTTTTATGTTTGATAGCATAATCAACGCACAAAAATGATCTTAAATGACCAACAATATATATAACTTTTATAATCTTGTTGTTAAATTTCTATATTTCAATAGTAAAAACTAATTTATGAAATATATTTTTGTATTTATATATATATTTCCTAGAAAATATATTTTATTTATTAATGGTTATTATATAATAAATAAATTTTTAGTAAAGTAGTTTTATTTTCAAAAATAGGTTTAATTTGAAAAAGATTTATATTTTATTTCATTAAAACATATTATAACTCATTTAAGGAAATTTAGGAAAATTAATCAGAAAAATTTAAATTAATTTTTGGAATTATAATATCAAAATATAAATTTGGTTAAATTTTGGAATTTTTTTAAAATATTGTTTTTTCAATGAATTGTGAAAAATACCAGTTTTGGTAAAACTGATATTTCTTTTCAATAAATTAAGTAATTTAAATTTACCATTATGTTTTAAAAATAATAATAATAATTTTTTTATATTTGTCCAAATTAATTTATTTTTAATCAACTTTAGTTTGGATTTTAGTATAAAATTATTTTTTGGGTCTAAAAATTGTTTTTTCTAAAAAAAGTTATAAAGCGAATAATTTTTATCAAATTTTATTAATTAAAATAATACCTACTGAGGAATATTTTAAATTAAATTTATATATTATATATATAAACGTAATTTACATTCATACATTTATATTTATTCGATATAGAGTAAATATAAAATCATTTTACTTGTGAAAAATAAACTTTTCAAAACCCATCTTTTTCATTGCACCTATGTGTTTTGATTCAAATGTAACTTCTTATACTTTTATAAAATTGATTTCACTGAATAATATTAATTTTTTAAATAATAATTTAAAAATTATATTGTTTTGAATTTTTAAGACGTTTCTAAAAATATAAATTTTTTGTTGAATAGTTACAAATACTGAATTTTAATTAAAAGTGACCTTTTCATTTAAATTATATATAAGGATAAATTATATTATAATTTTTTTTAAACATGATTTAGTTAAATTATATATCCATTATTCCAAATTAGTTCATTGGAATAAATATCATATTTATTTTTTATATATATGTTTTGTTAACATTAGAACATTTTCTCTTTAAAAAACTCAATTTCTCATCATATCTATGATATAAATTTTAAATTAAATTTTTACAATAAATTGAATTTTATATTGAAAATCAGTTCCATATTTGTAAGAAAAATAATTTATGTTATATAATAATTTCAATTTAAATTTTGAAAAAAATTATTAGTAAATGCAGTAATAATTAATTGTAATGTTTATCATAAAAACATGTATATCGGGGGGTTTAAGTAAAATGATGAGGGAAAAAATAAGCAATATAGTTGTACAAAAATAATTATATAGCCATATTTAGACTATTAAACCTCTAAGGCTCTATAATTTCTCATTTTTTAACTTTGTGACATATGAAAAATGTGGGAGAGCTCAATCCGTTTCAAACATACCATGTGTGTCCTCACCCCAACCTATAAAAGGACACCACTCATCTCTTTTCTTCAAGCCTTAAACCCATTTTTTCAATAACCAAATAACATCCATAATTATATCCCGTAATCCTAAAATATATATTTTGGTAAAAAATCAAACATAGGAAGGATATAGGTTCAAACCTAATGAGGCCACCAAATGAAAATGTAACAATCTTCAATGAGCCTTTTTATTTTATTTATTTCTCTACATCCTTAAATTACTATAAGACCATGATAATATAAAAATATCAATATCTTATTTTCTATTGTATCTTTTTATAATAATTTCACTACCTACAACCTTATCCACTTCCATCAAATGGCTTCCAAAATCATCATTTTTGTGTATGGCAGACAACCGCCTCTCTAATCGACGTCATTTGTTTTTACATTACAACCTATAATGCTATGGTATTATTATTTATAAAAATTACATATATGATATTTATATAAATAATTATTCCTAATGATTAATTATATCATATATATGTATATATTTTTTACTTTCTATTCAATAGAGTAGTTTATAATGTCACCCGTATGTATGGAGGACTACCGCCTTCTGAAGCGATGTGATTCACATTTCACTAATTATTTACATAGAATTTAATAAGGATAATGTTAAAAAAAATATATGATATACATGAATAAACATTTATATTCAATAAATATTTATAATTATCAAAATTAATTAGATCATTTCCTTTTTTACACTAAAAATATGATAGCATCAATCAGGTACGTGTGAACTACCGTCTTTAATAAGCGATATGACTCCCTTTTCATCACCTCACCACATAGATGATATTAATAAGTATATTTAAAGAAATTATATATTATAAATGATATTATAATCAATATTTAAAGATAAAATATATCTTTCCTTCTTTCTATAGTGATCATTGAAAAATGGAAACGTTACCCATGGGAACGTACGACATACCATCACCATGATCACAACATAATTCATTTCTAAAAAATATAATTCTTGATTAGGATTAAAATTATAATTGAAATATAAATATGATAATTATAATAATATTATAATTATATATATTAAGAAACTATATATTAATTATAATTACTAGAACATTCAAAACAAAACATGAATAAGAAAATAAGTCAAAAAACACCCAAAACAATGAAAATAATGATTAACTATAAATGAACAGATGATAAGTTTTCATAAAAGGATAATATATGATATTATAAATACTAATATGATTTTTTAACAATTTAATATAATTTCTAAAACCACTATATATTATTTTAAATCATGATCAACTAAAAGGATGCGTGAGGTAGTGGATTTCTGACTCGCTTTTTACTAGTGTGAGCCACATGACATTATGACCACATATTTCTATCTTATAGGGTATATAATTCCCATGAATTTATTTTATATGTATCCTAAATAAATTTATTTTCATTTAAATATCCATTTTAGGATCTATCTTGAATGAGGATTTCTATTCATTTTTACCAAAGAGGTAGGATAATTATATAACAATTTCATCATTTATTGGGATTATTTACTATAATGTCTCTAATATTTAAAACCTGTGAAATTAATCTTAGAAATTATCATTATTTTTCTTCTTATTTTTTTCATGAAATTTATAAATAATAGTACAATTTTTCCACTCATTGGTACTTAAAATAGTTTAGAAAATGTTTTTAAGAAAAATCATCATTATTTATTTCTCTAGTTGAAATCCCTTTTTATTCCAAAACCATGTTTTAAATAAATAATTTTTAAAAATGAAATTAGAATTATTTAAATGATATATTAAAATAATTGACACATATTTTTCTTTTTTTGAAATGTTTTTAAAAAAAATATCCATCTTATTTTCCAAAAAATGAATGTTTGGCTTTTAGTGAAAATTTTAATGGATCCTTTGTTTTAAAGTGTAAACAATATATTAATAAAATTTCAGTGACTTTTATTCCTAAAAGTCACAAATGACTAATGTATTGTCATTATAAGGTATCAAAACAATTAAAATGTGTTTTCTCAATTTTCAATATGTCAGTTGTGTTTTTTACTAAAATATCATTTCAAACCGAAAACACACTTTTGAATCATACCGGTCACATAATTTATCGATTTGATGTGAGAATACTTCATACATATTTGAAAGGACATAATAATCACTATCCTCAATTATGAACACAATCTAAAAGTGTTTTATTGGTTTTTAGTGAGTGAAACATTTTAAGCTAAAATATAAATTTTAAATTGATAACAGACACTTCTAGTCATACCAGTCACATCATGCATCATATTGATGTGCGATTGATTCCTAGACATCAAAAATAACTCATGTATTGTTTTAATAAATTATAAAAACAATCCAAATGTGTTTTCTAGTTTTCAGTAGGTCATTTTTTTCTTTTTTACTTAAATTAATGTCAATTTTAGATAAAAAACACATTTGGATTTATACCATTAAAATAATGAATTTTATTGAGGTGGAGTTTATTCCTGCTCAAAAAAAATAACTTATGGATCATTTTCCAAAATTATTGATACAATTAGAATAAATTTTCTTGTTTTTCAGTATGCAAGTTGTGTTTTTTACTAAAATTAACATCAATTTTAAAAAAAAATAGAACCTTTGAGTCATACCAGTTACAATGTGCATATAATTGAGGTGTGGTTGATTCCTACATGTCAAAATTGACATATAGATCATTTTACTAAATTATCAATACAATAAGAAGGTGTTTACTCAGTTTTTAGTCTGTCAGTTTTGTTTTTTTAGTACAAAATCATTTCAAACTGGAAACACGCATTTTCTGTTATACTGGTCGCATCTTGCATCAGTTTTACATTATAATACTTCATACACATCAAAAATATCTTACGTATCTTTTTCTTAAAATAAAAGTTCAATTAGAGCGAGTTTTCTTGGGTTTTAGTGGGTGAAATGTTTCTAACTAAAATTCCAATTTTAAATTTATAATGGACACTATTAGTCATATTGGTCACATCATTAGTTGAATTAAGGTATGATAGATTCCTACACAGCATAAATGACTAATTTATCATTTTTCTAAAGTATAAAAAAGTTCAAATGAAGTTTCTTGTTTGTTAGTAAGTTAGTGGTGTTTTGTTTTCAATATTTATTGTAAATTTAATATAAAAATACACACTTAAAGACATAACATTCACACTGTGTATCTGATTTAGGGTCGGTTGACTTATATATGTAAAAAATGACCTATGGATCCTTTTCCCAATCTTTTAAATTTATCCTAATTAGTTTGATCATTTTTCAGTATGTCCCTTGCTTTCTTTACTAAAAATACTTTCAATTTTAAATATAAATAGACAATTCAAGTCATACAAGTCACATATTCATTCTATTTGTGTAGATTTTTTTCATTAGGTAGATTTCCCATTCATTTCTAAATGAATCTATATCATCTTGCGATTATGATTCTTTTCAAAAAACATGGTAGTACCGAAAATTATAAATACAATAAGGATTAACAAATATTTTAAATAAAATAGTAATTATTTTCAAAATATCTATTCAGGGATGCTGTTTTGTTCATGGAATGTGTTCACTTTCAAAAATTTACAATCATAATAACCAAAAAAATTATCGTTTGTTTGTTTTGGAAACTGAAAAAACATTCAGAAAAATATGTAATTTTTTTGCATTAGTTTTGATAGTGAAATATTTTTATATATACACTTATTTTTATCTCATTGTAGTATTTGTGATGTTCCTTATCCTTTTACCCTAGCCTCATTCCATGATGTAAACAATATTCATGCACCACCCTATCATAACAGAATCCTCATGAAAAGATAATATAAATTATATGACTAGATGTTTAGTTCTAAAATGTTGGATTTTGTGTATTAATAATTGAAAAATCCATCATCTGTGGTCGGTTGGTTAGATATCCATGTAGTGAATCAAGGACATAAATATTTGGAGTCTCCAAATTGACTACAATGAGCTTCCAATGGTGTATAAGAAAAAAAATAATCCATGAAATAAATTAAAATATATTTGATATGATTAAATTATAGAGTTTTAACCCAGAATCATTGGTATTATATTAAAAAGAGTTGGGCATCCATAATTATTTTGTTTTATGATTTGAGCAGTTCTTCCACTATTTCACCCTCTATCTTGGATTTTATTGTTGTTTTTTCTATATATGTGTTGTGAGGACTTAGGAGTCCAAATTTTGGTTCATGTGAAAATCCCTTCAATTATTTTTTATATATATTCTTGAGAAAAATATGAAATGTATTGAGTCATTATTATTATAAAATATCTTATTTTGTAAAATCAAATCATGAAAACATACCTCTTGTATACATTTAAAACTTAGTCACCAAGCCAATCATACTCTAGGATTTCACTTACATTTTCAACACTAATAAAATCTGTATCTTCCCCTTTGTACATATTTCCATAAAAAAGAATTGTTTGAGTACCACCATATTTTAAATTTGTATTCACATGAGCCTACAATGATAATTAATGCAGGTATAGAATGAGAGGGTTTAAGGTGATTTCAATAGATCATTTAGGTCTGTTAGTAGAACCTTGAGAGGTTTTGGAGCCATTCTTTCATTTCACCCCTTCCCTATGTCTTTATGTAATAAAATTACCCATTTCATACCATTTTTCATTAAATTTTATCATTTTATCTTGAAAATTAAATTAGAAATGAATACCTCCTTGTCGGCATGTTTTTTTACAAGCTGTGACGATAATGCGATGAATGCTCCAATATCTTGTTCGAACTTATGAATATCTTAATCATCAATTAGAATAGGTAGCTCAGCACTCGGATCATAGGATATAATAAAAAACAATTTAACAAGAACTTTTGGAAGTGTTATGTTTTGTATCATGGAATTTTGGATATTGAACATTGTAGCCCTCGCTACAAGGTAAAGGGTGAGTGTAGATAGATATAAATAAAAGTCATTTCCAACATGTAAAATATCAGTACAGGAAAGGTATAAGTATTAATCTGACTTAATATTCAATGAAAAATATATTAGAACGTTGATTACCTCATCTAAAATAGGTTTTTGAGGGGAATTGATCTCTTTAATGCTAGTGGGGGTGGGTTGGTATTTTTACATGTTGGTTGTTCTTGAGTTGTTTCTTCTCTCCCCCTCCCCCATAAAATTTTCCATGAACGATCTCTAAAATTGCATATATTCTTCCTGGATATCTATTCATTCACTTATAATTTTTATTTCTTCACATTGATCCTCCACTTGTTTTATTTCTTAAAAAACATCTTTTTATTTCACCCCAAAATCCATATCTATGACGCGACCATACTTTCCTGGCTGCTTCAAGGACACCAAAAATTTGTCTTCATCGAGTTTAGATGTTGCTGATTCCTGTCACTTTCTTAGATATGTAATATTTGGAAATAAGTAATCATTGTTATTTAATATTGATTTAAGGTAGAACAAATATTTATTATGTCATACTTACCCATGTTTCCAATATTTTTCTTTTGTTTTCATCTACTAGTATCCCATCATTATTAACATGTTTCTCCTTCCATAGAACATAGTGTGGGATGGATGTGACTTTGGATTTGGATACATCAATCTGCATATAAACAAATGATTATAGTTATGGTGTTTTTTTGTGTCACATAAAAGTATTATGGTATATTTAAAATACGTACCAATTTTTTTTAGGTCAACCATACCCCATTCTTGTTTTATGGTAAGGGTACGTTGGTTTTTCTGCTCGTTCCATACTTTCAGCACTCAGTTCTATTTTACAAATAAAAAACTATAAATCAAATGGATGAATGAATGTATCATCAAACAACATATTACCGAACATAATGTACCTTAAAATACTTCTCTACCCGATGGCTAGTAAATGCATCCAACACTCCTTGGGTTACTAGGTGTGTATAAATATGAGTTTGGTGTGGGTTTGTTTTCCCTTCAGATTCATGAAGATAAAATCTCATTAAAGTTGTTTGAAAGCTTATATTAATCCTTTCAGAAACCCTTAACACATAGTCCTTGGGCGATTCATTCACAATAAATGCATTGTATAAGGGTTGATTAAGAGTAAGTCAATGTTTTAATATTTTATTTTTCTATAAATTAAAGAAATTATGTGGGGACATATTACAGTAACATTATGATATAAACTATTTATTAAGTGTATTTGATATCAATTTTTCATACATTGATGGATTCAAAAGACTAATAATTTCATTGTGGGTTTTGACATATGGTTCAACCACCAAACTATTATGAAAAATGTAAATGTGGGACTACTCCCAATCTATAATATTGTTTTTTACAACCTCTCTTCTAGAAATTACTTCACCCACAAGCCGCCCAGTTTGACAAGATTTTGGTAGACAAATTCATTCCACACCAAACATCTATACTATATAGAATTCAACGGGTTCCTAAAAAATATATCACTTTGTAATACAACCCTCTGGCTGACTTCTATTTTTGGTATAACCTTTCAAAATGTCCATATACCATTAAATGGGGTACAACCATCTATAGTGTATAGGACCACATAGTTGAGTCTCTCTCACCATGAGAACCATCAAATGAACCATAATATTAATGAATATCAGTTCCAAGAACATTTCCAATTCATATAATATGACGTAAATTTCACATTCCATACTCATCAATTTCATCAGGTCTATAACCTTACTATATATATCTTTGAAGAAGAAATAGGGCTTCTTTAATGTATAATATACATTCTTGGGAAAAAATTCAATGTTAATATATATATATTATATCATTCATAAAAAAATTCTTGTCATGTGATTTCAGGTCCATTAACATTAAATCATTTGTCCACACTATGTTCGTGATATTCAAAGAATACCCCTCAATAACCTTTACATCATTAAGATGTTGAAAAACTGATATATCTTAAATCTAGAAAGATTGTAAGAAGCTGGAGGAAGAAAAGTTAATTTGTCATGCTTCACTAGTGCCAACTCTTCCCTTCTTCTTATTTAAACCATTTCCAACCTAGCCTTAATTCCATCCATTGTTTTGTTGGGTGGATTTAGAAATGTGACGATGAAAAAATCACATAAACTTTTTTAAACATTCATAACATCATGAAAGTGTCTGACATATGGTAAATTTCAGTATCGTAATACAAACAAAACTAAGCACTTCTTCAAACTAGTTTTCATAAGGTTTTTTAAAATGGTTTACTAAAAATTGTGTCTACATATTTTAATTTATCAAATAGTTTATCACCTGTTAGTGGAGAGGGTGTTGTATGTTCTTCTGAACTTTGATCAAATGAGGTCATCCAAGATCAGAACTTATGTTTTTTGGGTTATAAATATGCAATGTCCAAGAAACATGGTTTTCAATGAATGAATCAACCTTATTGACTATGTGACTTGTTCGCAGATAGGACACCCATGACTTCGTTTAATGTTATATCCTTAAAATTTTCTATAACCAGGAAAGTGATTTATTATCAAGTATAACAGCTCTCTAAACGTGAAATTTTTATTTCTATAAGATTCCTACAATATAAAACCTAAATCCCAAAAAAACAAATCGTTTATCAATGGAGCCAAATAAACATCAATATCATTACCTGGTTGTTTCTGTCCTGATATAGGCATAGATAGCATGATGTGTTTTCATTTCATGCAAAACCATGGTGGAAAGTTAAAATTTACCAACCTAACTAGCCATTTACAACAAGTTATTATTTGAAAACAAAAAGGATTCACTCCAGTTGTAGTTAACACAAGACGAAGGTTCCACAGCTAGTTTCCAAATCAAGATACACATGATTGATTTTCTTCCACTAAGGAGAGTCTATCAGGTGATATAGTTTCTCATCTACAATTTTTCTGTCTACATACCATGTCAATTTCCCTACTGCCTTAATACTAACCTATTGGTGCCTAAACCTTGGAATGATTTGAATGTACCATAAAAAATTTTTAGGACTAGATTCATCTTTCTTTTATCAAAAATCCCCACCCTTTGAGAATTCTCTAAGTGATTTTTTGTCCCTGTGAAATAGTATACAGTTATTCGGGTAGGCTTGTATTCATTTCAAGATCATACCCATCGAATGAAGAATTCGATTGGTGTTTTTTGTTCGGATCATGAGCTCATTATCTTATTGGTTCATTTCATTTAATAGAGAAAAAAATTTTGTAAAACTGATGCCACTCCATATGATTCCTTCTTTCAAATTATATAGCTTCATTATGGCTAACAATGCTGTTTATTTAGTTCAACCACCATACAAAGGAATCTTTGCACAACTCTTCAACATATCAAGAAATTTTTAGCAATCATGAATTTCATCATGAAGTTCCCATTTCATTTTTTCAATATGATATTCATCATCATTCACATCCATAATCACGTCATCAATACTGTCTTATTTATCATCCACACTTGTAATCATATTAGAAGATCCATAAAATGCACTTTTATCTCAACCACTAGAAACATTAACTTTTTTCCCATGTTTATTAGAAAAAAATTAAAATTGATTTATCCCATTATAGATCAAGTGTTCATCCAAATCCTTGGGACTAACTGGTCTTGAATAGAAACTGTATGAATGAGAACAAAGGATTTGAGAAGGGTCGTATACATGATCATTTGCAAACATGATGAACTCTTTCACTCTATCTTCATACTCTCTTGACAAACGATTAGCATACATACATTTTTTATTCATATCCATCATATTTTATTCAGTTATATTAGTATTTTACAAAATAAATAAACAAAATATTGATATAATGTAATGGTTTTCCTAATTCTATAAAAATATAAATGTAAAAGATTTTGAAAAAAATACAGTTCAAATGTCCTTTGAAAAATATTTAAAAAATCACACTTAAAACCCCAATAAAAAAATATCCATTTAAAAAAATTAACTTTTAAAATAACACACCCTTTTTAAAATAAATTAATCAATTCGAAACACTCTTTCTCAAAACCATAATTCATTTTTTAAAGCATTCAAGACAACTTCATGACCCATCAATCTTAATCATTTAAAATGAACAACATCCCTTTAAGAAACATTTACATACTCTAATAATTTTAAAATAGTTAATTATGAATATTCACTATGACATAGATACCAGTTGGGGATCTTTGTAAAATATACATATAAAACACCTCGATTCATTCCAAATCAATCAGTTTTGAATGATTCCATCGCATTATTCAAAAGGTAGGTGTAACAATATTAATTTCTATAAGCATTTTATATTGTTCTCCCCACCATTGTATATCCCTTATCCATGATTCCATTTTCCATTTTTATCAATTATCCTTCACTAAAACACTAGACATCAAATGGAAATGTTCCGTAGTCTGTGACCGCACTCACAAACATGAAACACTCATGTTCTAGTTTACTACAAACACTGCATTATCTGAATGATCCTTGGCGCACACCAAATAAATTTATTATACACCCATGAACAATGTATATGTATCTCACATGAAGTAATATTGGTTCTTTCCTTTATAAATACACCTAAAAATCTATATCCCTAAACCCATTACAAAATCAAAAATTTCCCAAGTGTCATTCCTTTCACACAAATAATTTCCCTATGCCACTCATAACTAGAAGAAACTATGTTAGTTTCCCAATATTTTTAAGTACATCATATATCAATTCCAAATAAGAAAAAAACTATGGTACTAAACTAATATATGGTATTATTTTCCATAATTTATTATCTAAAACTACCAAAAAGAATTTATAAATTACATTATAAAGTCTAGTCATTCTAAAATTCTTAACTGCACTCATATTAGTAACCTCTAGAATCAAAGTGATCAGAGTACCATTATAAGTCTCAAGAGAATTTTAACTTCTCCAAAAATAATTCATGAGGTTAAACAAATCATGTACCAAAATAGTCTTGAACCTTTTCAAGAAAATTTAATAATGAAAATATAGGATAGGTACCTTGGATGAAATCATCATCCTCAATTTCATGAATAATTCATGACATTGAATATAAATAGTAAATAATTCATTCATATAATTTGTTGATGTTGTAATAAAATAATAATTTAGATATTTAGATATAAAATTATGAAAAGAATAAAATTTTATTTGATAATAACTTGAATTATATTATTTTTCCATTTGAGGGGATTCATCATAAAGTGCCTACGGGTGGAAGGATTCATTACACTTGTTGTTGTTATTGGACTAGGGTGTCCAGAAAGTGTCTCATGTAGCTTTAGATAGGCAGGGGTGACAAAAGATATTTTTTCCTTATAACTCAATTTATCCTTACATAAAATTTATCAATGTATTCCCATATGAAGTAGAATTTTCATCCAAACAACATAAATTTCATGTGGTGTGCTTATTCCATTTATGTCATGTGTCTATGCATTGTTTCTCATTTTCCTATAGGGGATATATTTTCAGAACCATGAGGTTATTGGAACTAGAAGGTAGATATCTGATGTAGTGACTTAGATTTATATTTACTTCTAGTTTATGGTTTATCATGTTTGTGGATTTGTTTCAATTTAGGCATGTTCTGGAATTTCTTCCACTATCTGTATGTTTTGGGGGTTTACATTATGTTTTGGAGTATAACATTAGTATTTATGATTTGTATCAAATAAAACTAGTTGTATAATCAATGTTTCTTATTCTACTAAATTTTACCATAACGTTGTATTAAATCTAGGTTACATAACATATTTTTATTATTTTATCAAGACTCGATAAAAAATCTTGGGTTCAAGATGACTAGGATTCCTCTAGTGAAGTGGTTTTCTATAATTTAGTGGAATTGCACTAGTAAAAAATTGTTGGTTACATTGAAATGGGTAAGGATTTTATTGATATTAAATGGTGTAGGATTTAGAATTTGGGGGAAAATGGAATTCATACTCCATGAGATTTCAAAAGTTACATTGATTTTCAATTAGTCAAAAGCGAGGTGTTCAGTAAATTGGGAAACCATGAGATTAAAGGATTAGAAATTTTTTAAAAATGTGTGCCCAAGAGAATAAAGATACACTGGGGAATAAAGACATGCCTCAAAAATGTTGATCATTAATGGTTGATGTGTTGTAGAGAGAGGGATCAAGGAGTATGATTGGTCACAGTTTTGCTGCAATAGTTTTTCTTTGTTAGAATATATGAAATCCAAGAAATTGAAGAATTTTGATCTATATCTAGGGATATCATATTGATTCCTATTAATTGTGAGGATTTAATGCCATACTAGGGAGAGTATATCAATTTATAAAAAGTACATGTCCAAGTTCACACCTAAGTAACTGGGGTTTTGATGATAAATTAAATAGAGGAGATCAAAATCAATCATGAAATCAATCCCATAAAATTTAAATGACTTAAAAAAAATATTCATCTCACCTATAAACACCATTTACTGAAAAAACCACTTCTTACCTATGTATAATACATTATAAAATAAAATCAACCATATTTAAATAAACAACCAAATGAAAATATAATATACTGAAAATGGTACCAAATAAAAACGCTTTTTATAAAGTTTCGACAAGGCTTTTGAGAATTAATTGATAAACAAACCTGAATTTTTTTTTTAAATAATTTTCCAAATAATCCTTAAATATTTCACCCAAGTTCAATAAATAATATCCTTTTTCTGAAAAAAAAACATGATTAAAAACATAATAAAAAGAAACTTTAAATTGTAAATGTATTAAATTTCAACATAAATACATCAATCACACATAATATAGGGTTTCACCTTCTCATTTGTTGTCGCCTTCTCATTTGTATCATGGTGATTTCCCCTTGGGTAATATTTTCTTCTTTCATTTCTCCCTTCTTTTATTGATTTTCCTTATTCCCTTTTTTTTGAATAATATGGGTTGACCTAGAGGGTAGTAATTATACCTAATTAATTATTGATCATGATTTTATGGTGTGTTATTGGTTCATTGGGCCTTACCTCTTCCACATTTTAATGTTTCATCACATCCGCACAAAGTTGAGGGAGGTGTATCTACTACATTCCTTTAAATGATATTTCATGAGATATTTATCACTTTATAAATTTAGTTTAATTTAATTTATTATGTTTATTAATTTTCAAAAGATTTTTGGGATGATGGTTTGATTAAATAGGAAAATTTTCAATTTTTTTAATTCTTATGCCTTTGTGTTAAAAGTAAATGTTTGTTCTGTATTTTATAAATTCCTAAGTAACCTTTTTTAAATAATTTAGAGTTCTAAAATTATGTTTGTCCTATGAAATTTTATATAAGATGATTATTTAATTTGAATTGTGATTTATTTAGTTTATGTCTCTTTGAGACCTTAGGGGTTTTACTTGGAGTTTCATCCATTTTTATTAGTGACCTAAATTGTTCCATTTGATTATCTATTTTCCAATTACTTTGAATTTCCATATATAGAAAAATATAATTTTCTACATAAATATTTTCTTTTTTAAAAATATATACATATGTGTATAGACGTCTTTATATGAAAAAATTTCATAGGATACTTTATTTAAATCAGTGTTTTAAAATTATTTATTTGTTCTTAAATTTATTTTAGAAAGTAGTTTTAAGTATTTTTTTCTAAAACATGATTTATAATACCATTTTGGTACTTTGAGAAATGTTTTTTGTAATTTTATTGATTTTTAAATAGAATTTCAAAGAAGTTTGTTTTCATTAGAAAATGTATTATATTTATAAATACAAAGGCTGAGTGGGTACATTGTAATAGATTTTTATGAAATGTGTATGACCATTAGGGAATCTCCTTACTCTCAGTTCTGATGTTATGTTATTTCTTGTTTTTAAGTGTGTGTTTCGCATGGATGGTTGTAGGGAGGTGGGGTAATCATTTGTAAGTGGCCAGTGTTAACAAATGGTTAATATTCTCTGTTAAAAAGGTGACCTCACCTACTTTTATTACTATCATGGGATCCTCATAATCTTTGTAATTTGTTAGATTGATTTCTACGTAGTCCCAATGAGACATTATAGATTGACTGTAGTATATAAATTTTATAAGGGAGTTCCACTGATTAGGCTAGTATAGTGATCATGTTTTGTTATAGGTTTAGGAATGAATTAATAATATAGTTGATTATTCTGAATTGACTACATCTTGGGTTTCCTTGTGGTATTTCTATGAATTTATAATGATTTTATTTCCTATATTCCCTATATTTTACTTTCCAAAAAATTATTCTATTTCACTCTTATTTATCATATGCTATTTATAATTTCATTATTCTTTATAGTATGCATTCAATTATTTAGATTTATGTATATATTAAGTTGGTATTTCTTTTTGTTATTTACATAGCCTTTGGGTTTGAATTTAAAATGTGTATTTCATCGATCGTGTATATCAAAGGTAATGTTTTTAATTGGGTTTTAAATATGTTTTTAAAAATAGAAGAGTTTTGTTTTAGGAAAATGATAATAAAAATCTAATTTCAATCATTTATTTTCATACTTGAATTTACATCCTATTTTTTTAATGTAAACGCATCAGTTATGTAGTGATTACCTACTGAGTTATTTTATAATCACACTATACATATGCCACTCGACATCAAAAGAATTTATCTATTTTGAATTTTTAGTTTATGATTAGATATTTCATAGTGAATTTGGGTATTATAGATATATGGTTGTAACACCCCAAGTTTTTATGGATCATTTTTTTCGAATAAATTAAAATTTTCATTTATAGATTTTAATACATTAAGTAAAACATTTCTTTCACACTAAACAGACTTCTCGTTTATTACACGCAATATCAAGTTGGCATACAATGCACACAACACTATGTATAGATTTTGTTCAATGTATAAAATAAATATCTTTGGATTTTTTTATACATAACACCAAAGGAAGAATGCACTATATGAAACAATGACTTGGCTTGTGTTACACGAAAGAGAGACCTTCCTCGATAGCTTATGTTGTATGCAATACCGAGTTTCACTAAATAATGATATATTATTAAAATGGGTTATAAACTATCCATTGTGAATATTATTAACCAAATTTTAAATATTATATAACATTAACATTAATCTTATTTATTTTATAGACATTATATAAGAACAAATTCAATTTTTCAGATAAAAGAAGAATTTTTTAAAAAAATATAGTTTTACCGACTTTTGATGGCGCACCCCTTTTAAATATAGTTTTTAATAATTTATATATTCTATTTTATGAAATAAACTTCTTATATAGAAGATATATATCAAATTTTATATTGGTTAATTTTTTTCCTAATATAATTCATATTTTAAAAAATAGTGAAAAGTACTACATTTTAATTTAAAACATCATTTTCGTATAATTTATTCATATAGTTAGATTATCTTTTTAATTGGTTTTAATATTAAATTTGAATATATTTTTATCATTTAATATATTTTTGGTCATTGAAAGTAATTTAACATTTAAATTCGATATAAACACATGAAAATATTTTGATAGTTTTTACTTCTTAAAAATCTATTTTCTAGTTTTGACAACCAGAATTAATTTTAAATTAATTTCATCCAATTCTATTTTTTGAATTTAGAAAAATATATTCCATATTTGGAATTATATGTTCCAAATTATTTAAATAGGTTCCATTTATTTGTGGACATTATGAATAGTAACTTCAGTAATAATTGTTTATTTACCTTGGTTGAATGGTAAATTAGGTAAATAAGGGTAACAAATAATATTATAAAAATGTAAAAAGTACTAACACCTTTCATAATATTATTGGATGATATATTTGCGACCATTATCATCTTTAAGTTGATTTTTGGACACCAAAGAACCGCTTGGGTGTGAAAATGATATGTTATAATAATTAATTTAATGTAAATGGTAATATAACAAAAATATATATCTTATTACTAACCAATTTTAATTCAAGTTATATAAGTGATATATTAAAATATAAATATTCATTATAAAGATAAAAAAATTTCCTACATTGCGGTATTTAATTTTTAATTTTTAGACAATAAATAATTCAATTTATTTATGGTATAATAAAAATTCAGTATTTTCCTTATTAATGAAAGAATGAAAAAAATGATATTATATAAAATAATATAAATGTAATTTCAATGTTTTTATTCTATAAATTAATTTTATGGAATAATTTTACAATTTATATTGTATTTAATTCATTTATTTTGATCGAATAAAGTATTTATGACATTAAGAAAAACTATTACTAAATAGTGTCAAAACTGACATAAATGAGTTTTTATGAAAATACTATATTATTAAATTCTATTATAGTCCTAAAATATAATATTTGGAAAATATAATAATAAAATGTTAATAATGTCATTAATTATTAACTTTTGGTTCTATTTTAATTTTATAGTAACTATAATAACCATATATTATGAATGTACAAGAAGACATGGTAAGAATTAATTTTTTTAACTAAGGGTTAAAGCTATAAGATATGGTTAATTTAATGACATAATATTCTCTAAAACATATTGGTTGAGATTATTTAGACCCATAAACATATTATATTTGTAATAAATTAGTTTGGGATCATTATAAACAGATAATCAATTTATAATAAATTAATATTTAAAGAATTTCCTAAAGTTCTCCTCTTCCCTCTTATAAAAGGACACCACCTATACCCACTTACTCACACCATTAAATACCTTAGTCTCATCCAAATTCTGCCAAAATAAACTCTAATAATACCTACCTTCCTATTTTATACCACACATTGATCATAATTTTATACTAAGGATACCATCTGTGAAAATCAAAAGAAGATACTCGAAAAAGAGATAATTATTTTATCACCTCTTTCAAAGTACTTTTCTTCTTCTAATTCCTATTATTATGTTTTATATACTAAATTAATATGTCAAGTATATTATATATTTTTATATGTTATTATAATTATGGTAAAAACTAATTACTTCTTATATCCATCCTAGGAATAATAATATCACCTTGCATGCGTACATACAACTTACCGTCTCCACACTGTCATGTAATTTATTATTCAATAATAATTAATTTTGAGGGGTATATTGATGAGTATAATGGATTTAAATAATAAATATAACAATATATTATTTCATTAAAGTTCATATACCATCCAATTTCATACTATTTAACCATCGAGGGAATGATATTACCGCTCCTGCATACGTACGGCTTAATATCTCCATGAAGCGATGAGATTCATTCTCCACGTTAACCTTTCAAGAATGATTAAAATATATATATATAAAATAATAAATAAATAAATGAAATAATAATTCTATAGTATATATATATATATATCATTTACTTTCTTCCATTCAATTCAATAAGGAAACATAAATAGCGTTCATGCGTACGTACGACCTACCATCTCCATGAACAGGGTATTCTATTTCATTTATCTATCTATTATATATATTTATATAATAACTATTTATGATATATAAATAATTTCATAAATTATTCATTTATTTAATTCATTATCTAAGTAATAATATCAAAAATAACAAGTCAAAACATGTATGGTAAATAAAACGATTATTACCCAAAACATTGCTTTAACATGGAATAGATAAATAAATTGTTAATATAATGTCATAAGTGAATAATATATAATAAAACAAATATTATTACTGTTCATTTATAAGTTAATAATATTTTTAAAACCACTATATTGGATTTTTGAACACTTACGGATGAAATTAGACCTACGATAAGAGATAATTTTTAAATTTTATTATTATCCGAGATGGTTTATTTGTAAATATTTACATGGGTATATTTATCATCCACATACAAGTTTCAAAAATATATAGCGTTATTTATACTATTATACTCTTTTTTAAATTCAATTTTACCATTTGGTGAGGTTTTATTAAATGGTATGGAAGGAATATTTCAATCGTTTTCCTCATGTGGTAATTTTTTACTTTTCCGACACGAGTACGAGAAGAATGTTTTTTTATCTTATACAGAATGAACATATTTTTACATCTTCATAACACATTAATTATATGAATATTACTCTACATGATTTAATCTTTATTTCAACTAAATTCTTTTCTATTAATATTGGGTGACATTTTGATAAAAAAATAAGTTTTTTTAAATAAAAGATATATTCCTCAAGAATTAAGTTCAAGTGTTTTATGAAAATTATTTTCCATATTATATGACATAGGGTTATGTTTCTATCCCCATTATTACTTTTATTTTATTGTTTTTATGATTTAATTTTTATTTTTTAGATCCATTTATCTTATATGGATTATATTATGATGCAATGATGTTTGAGAAACACATTTTATTTCATGGGTTATGCTGTGATGAATTATTTATGTTTTTTGGAACATGTAGGAGTGATTTCATTATGAGATGGGTGAGACCTATATCTACCTATTATATATTCATTAAATATTTATATATCCTGATACAAACAAGAATGGAATAATTATAAAATCCAGTTTACTAATACAGGGCTCAAATAGAATGTAAATCGAGTTCAGTAATAAATGGTTGGAATGACAAGTAAACCTAGTTATGTAATGGACTTTTTTCACAAGGATGGTATTGGAAAAAATGCCTTATCTACTACAAAAATAATATTATGTTCATTTTAGTTTCCACAATTCCATGTTTCATGCTAATGTTATTTTATCATGGTTAATGTTCCTTTATGATATATTCCATACGTACGTCCAAGACTTATTTCATGACTCATGATTTTGATATATAAAATTTATATTCATGTTTTTGAAATTATTATGTTTATGGTTTGTTCTCCATGTTCACCCTTACGAAGCATTTTATCTCACCATTTGTTTATGTTTTATTTTCCCCAGGACATAAAGAAAGGTTTTACGTAGTAAAACAAAACAGGAATATCATCATGTGGGATGTTGAATATCTTTTTCCAAGTTATATGATTATGTTCCCAGTTTCAAAATACACTAAAAAAATATTGTCTTTGGTAAGATATTTGTGTCGTGTATTAATAATTCTTCATAATTAATGTAATTTCCAGGTACATCAATCTTGGGTCATTATAATGGTGACCTTGGTGGTCACATGTAGATCATGTTGATTATTTTGGTTTATTTTGTTAGATAGTTGTACTTTCCATTTTAGCATTTAATTTTCTGGATCTGTTATTTTTACCAATATTGTTGTATATTTCATTATGGAGTATATATTTTTAGGACTGTTGTTTTTTTTCGTTCTTTTTATATTTTCACTTTTGTATTATATTAATTCATGGAAATCTAAGGTATTAACACATCACCCCAGATTCATGGTATAATTTTGTTCTTGTTGATGATTATTTTTTAGAAGAATTTCTTCCCAAAATCTCTTATCTAATGCATAGGTTCTTTTCTCTATCTTGGGGTGATCCAAAAAATAAAACATTGATTTCAGGGGTCGTCTCAGGTTCTTGGTTCAGGGGTGACCTACAGATGGTTCATAAAAAATGTTATCATATCCTAAATTCATCAATTAGTTCCTAGGTTATTAGATAACCCCTCTATTATCTGGATGGTCTAGTCAATCAGGGTTAGGACTATCATGATTTTGGGTGTAGGTGTGAAAGAGTGTATGGCCAACACTTCAAGTGTTGAAACTTCAATATCCAACGGTAGTCAGATTGTAATTATTATATTTTTTTGTTCCTATAAATTTTCAATTTTTTTAATTTCTTTTACGTTGTGTTTTGGTTCATGTGGATGATGTTATGAATTGTTCAAAGGATTTATATTATTATATTGTATAAAATGAAATTTTTATAAGAACCATGTGGTGATCATTCAAAAACAATAAAACCATCTGGATCCAAAGTACATGGTTCTATATGAACTCATGTGGTAGTTGCACCATAGGGATATGCTTTATAAACCATGTGGACAAGTCATGAACAACCAATAGTCCACCCTATAAAATAATTTTTTTGTGATTTGACATTATTTATCATGTTTTAGTGAGTTCTTTATAATATAAAGAGTTGGTTTTATGAATAAAATAATTGGGCATTAAAAATTGAAAAAAGGGGTTTTATGATGATAATATTTTTAAGATAAAATATGGTTTTTAGATTTTAAAAAGGGTTTTGAAAATATAAAATATTTTTTAAAAACATTTTGTAATCTATATGTGAAAATTGAGGATATAATAGGTATTTTAGGATAAGAATTTATTTTGAGGTGAAATTTGAGATCTAGAAAGGGGTTTTATAAAAATGTATAAAAATGGGTTAATATATAAAATATTGTTGAATGGTTTTATATGTTAATGTTTAAAATTTGAAAATTTAATTTGAGTATGATTATATAGTTTTAAAATTTAAAATATGTGGTCTTGAAGTGGTTTTGAAATACGGTATTTTATTTATTGAGTATTGGGGTTTTTAGTTTTAATTATGAATTATCTTCTTTGATTATTGTTCAGAGTATATTTTTTTAATTATATCTTGGAATGAATACATTTTAAATTTTTAGTGATTTATCCTTATGTTTCTTTGTTATTTAGTTTATACCACCAAGAAAAATCATGATGATCATAAAAGGGTCTATCTCCCATAGTTTCGATATGGTAATCCTAAGGGTCCACTCTATTCCAACCATGAGAAAAGTTTTAGTGTTGAACCCTTATCATATTTTCTTATATTTATGTTGATCAAGGTTTTATTCCGGTCAAAAAGTGCTTATATGAAGTTAAATAAATCTTCAATTCCCATGAGACACAACAAACCTAAAGGTTGGGATTTTTTTGGTTTTTTCAAGGAAAAATATCTTTATTAATGGAAGTTTATTGTTTGATCCACATTTTAATATATAATCACATGGTATTTTCATAAAACCAAATATTTCTAAGGGTTTTCTTGTATAATTGAAGTAAAAGAAATTGGAAGATATTATGTGTATTCAATAGGGCTAACAAATAGTAGAGTATGTTTACCACTTTAATAAGCTAAATCCATATTCTCTAGATATGTGTTTGGTAGTTCATTATAGTATAACCTCTTCACATAGTCATCTAGATATCATTGATTAGGTTCTATAATCATGTCTTGTTTTTTTCAAGGAATTTGAAAATGAGGTTGTCTGTATGAGTTGGTTTCTAAATTGATATCTACGATGGGTGAAATCGCTATTTGATATGGTGCCAATGAGGGTTCCCCATATGGTGAGGAGTAGAAATTGGAGGAACCTATTTTGGTGGAGTCTCCCACTTCATTTCATATTTCTTTTGAAAAAAAAATTTCACTATTATTATTCTTGGTTTAGGATTTCATATATTCCAATCCCTCTTTCTCTAGTTCTCTAACGACCTATAACCATTTTGTTTTACTAGGACACTATCATAAGTTCTATATATTTTGATCTCAACTGAACAAGAAGATGTCATTACAAACTCTAAAATATTATGGGTAGTCACTTCTAACCATTTTAGGTAACCCTTGGTAGTTTTCATATTTGTTATTCATTTTTCATTCTTACTTATCACTGTTCTGTGGACTCAGTTTTTAGTGAATTGGTATATTGTACATAATTTTAGGGATAGTGATTTTTTGCAATAACATATTGTATTTTTTGAGTGTTTTATTTTATTTTATTTTTTATAAGATCATGTCATGTATGGTAGTGGTATCTTAGAGTTCCTTTTATTCTTGATCCACCATGCTAGATCAATCCGTAAATAATGGGGAGACCCACTATGGTTCCCAACAATTTAGTTCACCCTTAGACTTTTTCTGTGTGAATTATAGGGTTAATATTTATAACTTTATTGGTAATTTAGTTTTATTATATAACTACTTAAAGGATTTCACTGGGTGGTTCATTCTTTTCGGCAGGGATTCTATGTTACATTTTTTTTGTTTTGAACTAAGTGACTTCCTAGGGACATAAAATTTTTTGGTAGATAAAACTATAACACTCTAAACATTATTCTCATTATAATTTTATTTACATGGTGGAATTTTTTTTCATTACTTTTGTTATAAGTCAAACAGATTTAAATTTTTGAAGTTTTTAGGTTCCTGTATAGGTTTATGATTAGCCTACAAGATATGTAACAAGCATGCAGTAACCATATGGTTGAATGAAGACATTAATAGACCTATTTTTCAGTATTTTACCATGTTTTTTCAAACCATGTGGTCAAAATATGTTTGTTTTCTGGTGAATCTAGTAATGGGTACAAGATGGTACATGGTTTAGTAAATAGTGTATCCAAATAATGGAACATACCCAAAATAATTAAAATATTAAATTATTAAACTATCCTTTCTAAATTAAAACCACTACACCCCTTCTTCTACTACCTTTTAATTGAAAATGAAAAGTATCACAAAATGTGGCCTTATCCTCTATTTCCCTTGTGTTTTGGGGTATTTGTTTTCATTGGATCATGGTTATTTATCATTGGGTAATGTATTTTTATTTATTTTCTCCCATTCCACTACATTTTTTCCATCATCCCATTTCTTGGAATCATGTGGGCTAAACCATAGTGTGGGTATTCAACCTAATTAATCATTTCTCTTGATGATAGGGTGTTTTTTGGTTTGTTAGGATTTTTGTCTTCCCTATCTGAATATTTCATCACAACCACACATAGTTGAGGTAAGTTTATCCATTTTATTCCTTTCAATATAATTCTAAGATATTCATGGAGCATTGAAAACATTTTTTTTAATTGAATTATATATTTTTATTAATTTATAAATTAATTTTTGATCTCTTTGTGTGTTAAAGGTTTCATTATTTGGGATCTTTTACATGTTTTCCAATACTTGTGATTTTTTATTAAAATTGTATGTATTCTATGTAATTTATAAAATTACTAAGATTCCATTTATGGGATTATTTGATTTAAAATTAAGATATTCCTTTGAATTTTTTTATACATTGATTTTTTTGTTGAATTGTTATTTTTTGGATTAATAATCATTGATGCCTCAGTCATTTTACATAGAAGATAATATATTTTTAATATTAACTTGGATTGTTTACTTTGATTATTTATTTTTAAATTCTTTTGAATGTCCATATATATTTTCATGTGAATGTATAAACATATATATATTATTATGAACACATTCATATGTGTATAGTCAAATATATCTCAATATTTTTCCTTGGATTCATTATTAAAATATTGGGTTCCAAAATTTCTTTTAAAAACTGGTTTTAGGTTTTTGTTTTCAAAAACATGGTTTATAGGCCCATTTTTCACTGGGAGAAAGAGTTTTTTTATTTGATTGTTTTTTAATTTCATTTGAAATGATGTTGTTTTCTTATAAAAAAGATTAATTGCTTTAAATATAAAATCCTATTTCATTATTTAGGATGGATTTTTAAGAGAAGTGTGTGCCCTCCATAGAAGACCCTTACTCTTGGTTATGATTTGATTTTATTGTTTTCATTTAACAAGTTTTATTTCATGGATAGGTGTAAGGAGGTTATTTAATCATATCTAAGTTTCATGTTCCAACCCACAGTTAATCTGTTTTATGACTAAAATGGCTACCTATCCTAACTTTATTACCACAATGGGATCATATTTGTATTAATGTTTGTTGAAATGAAGTTATATCTAGTCATGTTGAGATGGAATATTTCCTATATGGTATAGAAAATACATACGAATGATTCATCAGTGAGACTAGTTTTAATTAGATAGTTGGTTATAGTCTATGGATGCATCTATAAACATGAAGATGGTTCCAAAATGAGAATATATATGGTATCCTCCTAGGATGTATAGGAATTTCCCATGATTATATATCCTAAATTATATAATATATATTGAATTGTAACATTTTTTCACTACTAATTATAATATCCTACTAAGAATTTTTATGGTTTTTATATTCTAAACTATTCTATTCTTATTTATGCATTTATCTGGTTGATCCTTCTTTTGATTATTTTCTAATTCTTTAAGTTTTATATTAATATCTATATTTCAGAAAATAGTTATTTTAAAAAGAATGTTTTGAATAATTTTTAGAGGTTTTGAAAAATATAATATTTTGGTTCTAATAAAATGATAAGAAAAATAAATTTTTATTAGTTTATTTTCAAACTACCATTTATAGTCTATTTTAGAAAGGAAAAGGCATGGATTATGTGGTGTTTTCTAACTATGATATTTTATGATGAAACCCTACTTATTCCACTCAACATTAGTAGACCTGGGCTATTACGAATGTTCAATTTCAAACTAGATCACTCATTGATCTAGTGGAAATTACCGTTGGATAAAGGCCATGAATGTTAAATAGATATCTGTAATGGATTTTTGGTTTCTTTTGTATAATTAATGCTCTATCCAAGTCAGCTTCATATTTTTTATTGGATACAAGCCATTTGGATTTAATTATTTTGTACATGATAATTATGTTTATTCATTGACATCCAATTTATGTACATTAAAAGTAACAACATAATAGATTAAAATAATGCTATGTTTGATATCATATTCTACACACAACGCTGTGTTCAAATGAACCGTGATATAATATTAAGATATTATTATTTAAATATGACCAATATAACCTAGATATTAAATTGGAAGGTATGAATATTATTATGTGATTTATAATATATATATAAAGGATATAATCAATATAAATTTATTTAAAAATTATTTATAAATAAGCACTCAATTTTTTATTAAAAATCATTTAGTCTAAAAATATACATATTTCCCTTAAAAATGATTTTTATTGATTTTTTTGAGATAATATTATAAATAATTTATGGAATTATTATACATATTATAAAATTACCTTAATTTTTGAAATAATATTATCAAAAATAACTATTGGTTAAATTTTGTGATTTTTTTAAGATGTTTTATTTTTCAGTGAATAGTAAAAATTACAGATTTTTCAAGTTCTATCATTTCTAATCATTAAAAAAATTAATTTAAAATTTCCATTTGTTTAGTGATATAATTACATATGAAATATTTTATTTACAATAAGATAATTAATTTCATTTAAATCATCAATTTTCAGGAATTTTGTATAAGTATGTTTGTATGCTTAAAACATGATTTTTGGAAAACTATTATAAAATCAATAAAAATTTTCCATTTTAATTAATTGATATAATACCTAGTAGGGATATATTATAAGTTAAATTAATATATTATACATTTATTTATATGTATTTCATTTCATATAAATATTATTGCTACTCATAAAGTTAATATAAGATCATTTGTTTCTTGAAAAAATTATTTCTTGAAAACTCATTTTTCAACATGTTTTTATAATTCAATTTTAAATTTAATTATACAATTTATGAAATTTTAATTTGATAAAACAGATTAATTATTTTTAAACTTGGTAATTAATATTATTTAAAAATTTTAACTTAATTTTGGTTATAATTAACAGTAAGAAATAGTAAAAACATGTTACTATGGAGAAAAACTAAAATGTTAAAAGTGACTAACCTTAGATGTAAATCGAATAAAATGACGAAAACATGTTTAATTTCGAATTTTAAAGGAATTAATTTACCATATGACCCCTCCAATCCATTATTTATCAATTTTAGAGGCACCTGGATTGAAATTGACTTCTCATTATTGAATAGTTTTGCGTATTAAAAAATGTCACTCCGCAATTATAATAGGGAACCCACTGCCCTCACTTATTCAAACCTCCAAATCCATTTGGGTAAAAAAACCCTAAAACAATTTCTCCCAATAAAATTTATCTGCATTTTATAGATTCTTTTATTCCAAAAACACCAACCTTATGGTCCTTAATAAGATATCCAAAGGAGATTCTTCTAAGAGAAGGTAATCATATTCACCAAGGAACTTCTTTTTACCTCCCCTTTTCCACCATAAATTATTTCTTAAAAATTAAAATATAATAAAAATATTATGTAATATATTATTATATTTCATTAATTTTATTTCATAATATTTATCTATCTCTTATTCCATGAAATAGGAAATGAAACCATCATTCATGCGTAATGAGGACTACTACCTCACAAACCGATGTAATTCATTTCAAATCATAGCTTCTCATGGATATTAAATATAATAAATTTAACATTTATTTATGATATTTATGAATTATTATTAATTATATAAAATTAATATCTAATATATATTTACTATACCATCCAATGAAATATAATTACATCATTCGTGTGTACAGTGGACTACCACCTCATCAAGTGATGGAATTCTTTTTTTATTATCAAATCACATGGATGGTATATGTAAGTATATTTAAAAAATTTGTATTATATTTAGGATATAATTAACATTAAATAATTATAAATTAACACTTTCCTTACTTCCCTAATGATCAATGAAAAATGGAAACGTTACTCATGCGTGTGTGCGGCTAACAGTCTCAATGATAGTTACGTAGTTCGTTTTTCTTAACTATATATTGAGGTTAGTATTAAAATTATAATTCATGTAGATAAATTATAAATATTTATTATAAATATTATTTAAATTATAAACAATTACCCTGTCCACCATGGTTAACATATCGATGTCATTTTAAAATTACAAACACAGTGTCCTCAAAACAACTGATATGGACATATCAAAATATGTAATTAGATATGTACTTAAAATAAATGAATTACATGGTTAAAGTATAGGGGATTAAAATATTTATAAAAAAACTCTATAAGTATATTATACATGATATAAAGTACATTTATTACATATATGGACACTAGGAAATGTATTTCTTGTCTAACTTTTACTTTCGTAAGACATACACCATATTCACCTATTATTTATTTTTTTATTGAGTATATAATCCCCTTATGACATTTATATCATGAATAAATTTATTTTCAAGGTATTAAATGTTTTATTTTAGGTTATTTCATTATTTGGGGATATGATTCAAAAGATTCTATAGTGGTAAGGGTTTATTTAACAAAATCATCATTTTTTGGGATTATTTAGGTTTAAGCCCCCCTTAGATGAACTGTTTGATATTCATAGTTTAAACCCAAAATTTTTTATTATCGTTTATTTATTTCATTAAAATTAAAAAAACAAAACCATTTTATACTCTTTGGTAATTATAATGATTGAGACATTGTTTTAAGATAATATGACTTTATTTCTCTCTTTGGTAACATAATATTTTCTCTTATATCCATGTATTGTAAAAATATATTTTCTATAATTTTTATACATTATTTGATTGATTTATTAAATAAATTTTTAACCATTGTTTAATTTTTTTCAAAATTTATTGTAAGGAATCTTCATGTTATTTTTTGAATGAGGTACTTTTATCATTTTTACCACAGTTTAACGGAATGTTTTTTTAACTTTTACAACAAGTACATAATTACCTGACATCATAACAAATAAATTATTTCAATATTATTATATAAGTTTTCATTATTATTTTTAAATAATTTTTTTCTATAACATTTTGTAACTTTTATGATTTTGAAGAAGTTTTTTAATGATAAAAGGTTATATTTCTCAAGAAATATTCTATGTAATATTTTCATGAAATCTTCATAAAATATGATAACCTTTTATGTTATGTACTAATTATAAATTATGCATATATTTTCATCACATATATACCTAAATTGATCTCCTTTATGTTGAAAGGGTAATTTTTACCTTATGTTCATCTCTCAAAATCTTTTATTATGAAATTTCCTTCAATTAGGATATGAGACAAGATTTGAAACAAATTTTCAATCAATGTGTAATTCATATTTTGATACCTTATGATTCATTTTATTTTTTGCAACAAATAAATCTTGAACATGTATTGTTGGGTTCACCAATATACTTTTCTAACGAATTTGGAAAATAATTAGTCCCATGAAGAATCATGTGTGGGAATAGGTAGTAAGCATTATCCTTTATGGGACTTTTCCAACCATGTGATGTTGGATAAGCAGTTATCCTTGGCTCATGTTTATGTTATGTTATATGTTGATGCCACATTTCCTATGATTCCATGATATTATGATACCATGTTCTTTATGTTATGGTCCCAAGTGATTACTCTTCAGTCTTATCTTTTATGATGCCATTAGATACCTTTTATTCATATGTTATGTTTCATTATCATTTTTATTCTCTCATTGGAATTTTTAGTTTATCCATTTTGTCTTTGTATTCTATAGGTTACCCTATATAGTTTTAGGAGCTCATATGGTCTTTGGATATCACTAAGGAGAATAAAAATAAATATATCATGTTTTAAATTTTTTTCCATGTATTATGAACTGATTCATCCAAAGAAACTATGATCCATCGTCTTTGGGAAGTAATTAAAAAACATTCATGTTAAACAAATGTAATATTAATTGTAAAAGGAATGTGTCACTATTAATTGTATCAAATTAGGGTATACTTATTTTTTGGAATTAGGGATAGAATATTTTATTGAGAACCCTAGGGATAACTATAAGGATATGACTAAGTATTGAAAAATATACTATTACTTTTATGAAGTATTTATTAAGTGGGTTATAATAAATTACACCCCATTCTAGATATTATATGTTGATATAGTTTTGGAATAGTTTTTTCTAGGGGTAATAACCCCAAAATGGGTACATTAGGATTGACTTGTTCATCACATGGTGAAGGAAAATGGGCCTTTATGAACACCTAGTTTGAAACTTTGTAGGTATATACTTTTTATGTTCATAAACTCTTTACAAATCATTATAAAAGACATACAAAATGTTTTATTTTTAAAAAAATAACATGAAATGTTACCATGGATAACCTAGACTATAACCTAGAAACTCATAAGTCAGGATTTGATAATCATTTATAAGTTATTCATTTAAGGTTTATAAGTTTCTCCTTTTTTATGTTATTGAATTCTCCTCTTCATTCTTTTATTATTTTTAGTTAATGATCAGAAATAGAAGAAAGTATGTTAATTACCAATTTGATGGAAACTGTAATCATTTCCTTAAATAGATTAATAACATAACATGAGTGCAAGTAAAAAGTATTGTGATCATTAAAAACGATCTATCAGAGATTTCTATTAACAACTAGAACATTGTTGAATTTCCAAACACATCAAATATGAGAAAGATGGAATATCACAAATGTTCAAGTGTTAGAGATAATAAAAAAAAGAATTTTAAATTTACTAAGTGTTAAAAATATTGGAAGATGAACCATATAAAATTATTAAATGTACTGTAAGATTGTTTGTGTGTGTAAAAGTAAGGCACAAGTCAGCTCATTTCCCATGAAAAATGAGGATTCTGATTAACAAGACTTAGGGAAATAAAGTTCATCCTAAGGCACCCCTAACAGTTTAATGTCATAGATTTGGGTAACTTGGTCATTATCACATTCAATTACCAAATATAATTATTAATTCCTACGGTAATATTATATGATAATCATTGAAGTAAAATTATTTATGTGTTCTTATATTTGATATCAATAATCATATTGTTGATGTATTATTTATAAATGGTATTCAAGTTATAATTATCATGGAACTTATAGGATTATTCTAAAGTGGTTATTCGTTAATGATTTCCAAGAATAAGTTGAATGTTTCTAGTGACCTATAAAGGTGATTTAATGGTAAGGTGATATTGTATAGAAAAACATGTGATAACAGAAAATATAATCTTAGATATGTAATTTATGTTTACTTAGTTGTAATTAATCCAAATTATTTGATTTTTTGGGAAAGTATAAGATATATAGAAAACACAAGAGGTTATTTGTTTTGATAAAAAAAATATTCTTTTTTAATATGATTATCATATTATTGATAACCTTATAGGATAATGTTGAATTATGAATATGATTGTCACATTTATTTTTTCATATTTTTATAAAAAGGTCAACATGCAAGTAGATAGATAACCAATCACACCAAGAAAGGATGTGGTGTTTGAACCCACAACCGAAGGATGATAATGGTGTATATCACACCACAAGTGTACATTGTAGCGACCTAGGGTTTTGGCCCTGCTAGACTTTGGAATATTTCTACGAATAATTCCAGAGCTAGGCGTGAAGACGACGTGCGATTCTAAGGCCCGGTGTGCCCAGAATTAATTTTATAAAAATATTAAGTTTTTTTATACTATGCACGTGGCGGGGGTGTGACATCTCCTAAACGGTAGCTCAGAACAGAAATCGGATGGCATGGTTGCGTCTGGAACATGCCATTTACCCTAGGCGGGGTGTAAACTTTGCGGGCGCGAGCCTGCGGTGAGAAATGCCACCAGAGGCGTTTTCATAAATAAGTAGCGAAGTTAGTGTGCGAGTGTCGGCTCACATAACTTCTGAACGGAGTCTCGGATAGAAAATCTGAGTCATCTGTTGCGTTCAGAACGGCGCATTTACCCTAGGGGTGACCTTACTTTTGTTCGCATCGGGCGTCGGGTCCGAGGCGGGGTTGGCGCCGGCGGGCGGCAGATATAAATATCAGACCCCCCCACCTTTATCGTTTCTCTCGGCGTTCTTCTCCATTCTTCACCACCGATCCGCCGAATCGAGCAAACAAAGCACACACGAGCTCGGAATTCGACGACGGACGTTCCAGGAGCGCGCAGTAGAAGCTCTGGAGCGCGGATCTGAGGTAGAACGTCGGCGTTTCGCCCGTGAGGTAGGCGGATTTGAGTTTTAACCCCCGATCCCGTTTTTTCTGCGTTTTTCTACAAATTGAAGCTGTAACAGTATAGATCGGGTCCCGAGGGTTGTGTAAACGCCTCCGGATCGTAAAACTGACCACCGGGGTGCCCCCGGCGGTCCGCGGAAGATCGGCCGGCGCGGCGGCGCCGGCGCCGGCGGAGCCCGGCGGCCCGCGGTGGCCCGCGGTGGAGCGGCGGCGGCTAGCCGCCCCGCGTTGCGGAGGGCCGCCGGCCAGGGCGGGCCGGCGGCGGCGGCCGGTCCAGGCCGGTCTGACCACTTTTGTTATACGGGGGTCTTTAAACCCTCGTATCATGCAATCTGGGAGCCGAATTCGCGCGATGTTTGAGGCGACGCGACCCTGACGACGAGGCGAACCCTCTGGTTTGGGTTCGAGGGTTTAATGGTTCGGGATCGTGGCCCGGGAGCTAGAAACGTCATATAAAATAATATTATTTTATTATTTTACGACTTCGGGTCGTTGTAACTTCTACCCGGAGGGTCCGATTGACGTGTCGTCAGTGGCGTTGAGATCCTAATGTTACGACGGACTTTTTGAGATGGTTTTTGGGTGTTGGGACTGAGAATGGGGTGCGGGCCCCACGAGGCCATGTTTTGGCATTCGCGGAGAAACACAGCCTTGGCACCATGAGTCCGATTTTGGCAAATGTTTAGTCAATCCTGCGTGTTTTTACAAGAGGATAGCAATGGTGTGATCCGTTCAATGTGTTTCGAGATCTAGGCGTGGGCCCCACTCGAGCTAGCTTCGGTGAATAGTTCATTTTTCACCGGGTGTCTGTTTCGGATGAGCGAGTAGTCGATTCCGCTTGTTTTTCCGAGGGGATCGCCATGGAAGGGTCCGCTCGATGGGTTTCAGGATCATTGTCTGTGCCCCACATGAGCTAGCTACGGTGAATAGTGCCTTTTTCACCAATGCTTCGTTTCGGGTGAGTAAACAGCCTATTTTGCGTGTTTTTCCACGCAGAACACGATGGTGGCCTCGGTTTTGGCCTATGAGGTGCGCAGTGTGGCATTGTGGCGGGTCGCTCGGGTTAGCGATATTTGGACCAGCAGTGGTTGAGGGTTCTCCCTTGGTTCGTTCCTACGAGGGTTCATGTGGCATCACAACCTTCGTATGGGTTTGTGATCCTCTTGATGGGATGTGTAAACAGTTAGAGTAGTGGCATCCCTCCAGTGGGCCCAGAGCGGATCCTCTAGCATCATTACCCTAGATCGGGTTCTTGGTATCGCTATGACCGCTTATTCAATGGTGGCGATCCCCTATCTAGCAAGTTAACCCCGTACGGTTTGTGGAATCATCGGGAATATGATTCCCTATACGGTGGGTCGTGCACAGTAGGTTTGTGGCATCTTTGGGATTACGATCCCCTACTCAGCATGATGTTTATAGTAGGGTTGTAGTATCGTTGGTTATACGATCCCCTACTCAGCGCTTGGTGTTAGTAGGGTTGCAGTATCGTTGGTTATGAGATCCCCTACTCAGCACACGGTTTCGGTAGGGTTGCGGCATCGTCGGTTCGATCCCCTACATTGAAAGTTATACCGGATAGGGTTCCGGTATCATCGTGACCATCTTTATATAGAAGATGATCCTCTATCTGAGTGTTGAGCTTATGTCGAGTGCCAGATCGGGTTGTGGTATCCCCCAGCAGATCCTGGGTGTGATCCCCTATCTGTGAGAACTACATATGCCAGATCGGGTCGTGGTATCCCCCAGCGGACCCTGGGAGTGATCCCCTATCAGTGAGCTACGTATACCGGAGTGGGTCTTGGTATCCCCTAGCGGACCCTAGTGGCGATCCCCTATCCGAGGAGTTTGGTGGTTATGTTGTTTCAGCGATGTTTCCTCTGTGATGTTATCCAACGAGCGTGGTTTCACGGGTGAGCGTTTGAGATGTTTGTTTGGGACCCGATGGAGTGTATCTCTCGGATGAGTGTCATCTGGTATGGCAGTGTTTGTGTGGTGTACTCTCCTAGTTGTGGACAGTTGTTGGTGATGAGGTCAGTACCTCTCTTGGCTTTGTGGTGTGAGCTGTGTATATCTGGGTTGTTCAAGGTATATGTATGGGCATACACTTGAACTGAGCTAACTAGTTGTGTTTAGCCGAGGAAGGTCACGAGATGGAGTTTCTATCTCGTCCGGGTTCCCTCTGGCTGGGATAAGCGGACTGATGCTGTTCAGTTGCTCTCTTTGGGTTTGGGTTTTGGGGTGCCTACTAATTATGTTTATACTCACCCCTGCACAGGCTTTTCCCACACATGTTTATGTCTTGTGCATACCACATGCCTTTTGACGGAGTCCCAGGAGGACCCGGAACAGGCATAGCTTAGAGAGCGAGTTGACCGGGGTGTTTACCGGAGCTATGCCGAGGGAGCTTTCCGGCGGGTGTTTGTGGCAGTGTTCCCCTTCTTCAGAGTAGGTTGGACGCATTTGTAGTTTTTGTTTAGTGGGCCCTATTTTTTCCTTTGTACTTTTGTTATTGCACTCTGGTTTGGGATAGATTGTATGCATGCATTTACTTTTAAGCTTCTATATCTCTGCACTGTTGCATGGAGGTGTTTGTGGGTGTGTTTGTGTATAGGTACCTTAGGCTAATGCCTCCCATGTGTGTGATAGCCTACTCGGCACTCGTCGCCAGCCCCTAGACTATTGGAGGCGGGGTTGGGGAGTGGCGGCTCGAGCCCTGTTGGGTCAGGTCGTGATAGAGTGGTATCAGAGGAGGTTCCACCTTTGGGATCTCAGAGCGTAGCTGGTCTAACTGTGAGCTTGGTTCTGGATGCATAGCTGCAGTGTTAGGATGTTTCAAGTTCGGATTTCAGGCCAGAGACACCCGTGTTGGTGCGGAGGCCGACGTATCCATACACTAGGACTCTGATAACTTGCCTTTCGACTCGGGACATTCGTACACTAGTCACAGGGACATAATGGTACATGCATCATATAGGACTAAGTTTTTGGGTTTTCCTTGTCCTTCTTGAGTCAGCTCTCTAGATATACTCTTTGACTGTGGTGTGTCTTGAATGTATTTCAGGATGCCTCCACGGCGACAGCCAGCGAGGGTTCCGCAGCATGATTGTGCTGATGACCCACCCTGTGTAGAGGATGTGGAGGAGGGCGCAGGTTTTGAGGTTTCACCTCCAGGTGGTCTGCCAGTTGAGCCACCACCTGTCGAGCAGCTAGTTGTGCCGGCGGTGCAGGACGAGGTTGCGTGCAGGCTGAGTGCACTGCATGAGTTTCAGAGGCAGCGACCTCTAAGGTTCCGGGGTGATCCATACACCTAGGAAGCTGATGACTGGCTTGAGGCAGTCACCCAAGTTTTCCGTCTAGTGAGGACACCTCCAGATTAGATGGTGGTCATAGTGGTGATCCTTTAGCATGGTTCGGTCGGGCAATGGTGGACCCTGGTGACGCAGTCCCATGATGAGGAGACGCTCACATGGGCAGAGTTTGAGCAGCTCTTCTGGGAGGAGTTCTATCCGGTAATGCTGAGGTCAGTGCGGATCCAGGAGCTTCTGTAGATTCGACAGGAGAGCATGACCGTGTCAAAGTACTCAGTGAGGTTTACAGAACTGTCATGCTACTCCCTGGATATGGTTCGAGACCCGTTCTTTAGGGCTCAGATCTTCGAGCAGGGCTTACGCTGGGACACCCGAGCAGGTGTGGTTTCCTTATGCCTTCCCACCTATGCTGGAGTGCTGGAGAGAGTGTTGGTGGTGGAGAGTTTTCTGGTTGAGCAGATTCCCCCTGTTAGTGTTGGGCACTTCAGGGCTAAGACTTTTTCAGTCGGATCGGAATCTGGTAGACGACAACAGACTCAGGGGTCAGGACGTGGACGAAGTTTTCGGAGGAGACCCCATGATGGAGGATCTGAGGCTCATGGCTCACAGGGATCGCATGCCAGTTTTGGTCAGCCGCCAGAGAGGCGGTGTTACGCTTGCGACGGTCGGGGACATCTTGCTGGAGATTGTCCGACCCGACGTGCTGCTAAGAGGGAGCCAATTGATGGACCGCCTTGGCAGAGGCAGCGTCTCGAGCAAGGTGGTCTGCAGGGTGGTGGATGTGGCGGCGAAGCTGGTGCAGCAGGAGGCGGTGGTAGGCAGTACCAGTTTCCACCACCACCACCCCCAGGTGGTCCACGCCAAGCTCAAGGAGCTGGTGGCCGAGGGCAAGGACAGCTGCATTCCCTAGAGTCAGTCGACCCAGAGTAACTGCAGAGGGATAGAGGTATGCCTTGTGTCATTTATACTTACAGCAGTAGTTTTTCAGACACTATTTAGCGGTACTCATTCCTTCTATTTCTTGCTCGAGTTTTGTTCAGGGCGTTGGTAAGACCCTGTGTGGGAGTTGTTCTGCATGCTTCGAATGCGTGAGGAAGAGGGATCCTTCCCCCATCGAGACGTGTTTTTGTGACGTGATTTGAAGCGTGCGGGCAAGTCAGTACTTCCCAAATAGGATAGTATTGAGGTGTGGTGGATGAGTCCCTCTGACTTATGTGTTCGGTCATGGGTGTTTGTTGGTGAGCTCACGGGTGTGTGAGACCCAGTTGAGAGTCATGTCGCTTTCCTTATGCTTAGGGATTTTCGGGGACTAAAAGTTCTAAGGGGGGGAGGATGTAGCGACCCGGGTTTTTGGCCTTGTCATACTTTGGAATATTTCTACGAATTATTCCAGAGCTCGGCGCGAAGACAGCATGCGATTCCGAGGATCGGTGTGCCCAGAATTAATTTTATTAAAATATTAAGTTTTTTTAATATTATGCACGTGGAGAGGGTGTGATATCTCCTAAACGGTAGCTCAGAATAGAAATCTTATTGCACGGTTGCGTCTGGAACATTCCGTTTAACCTAGGAGGGGTGTAAACTTTGCGGGCACGAGCCTGCGGTGAGAAACGCCACTAGGGGCGTTTTCGTAAATAAGTAGCGAAGTTAGTGTGCGAGCGTCGACTCACCTAACATCTGAACAGAGTCTTGGATGGAAAATCGGAGTCTTCCGTTGCGTTCAGAACGACGCATTTACCCTAGGGGTGACCATACTTTTGATCGCATCGGGCATCGGATCCGAGGCGG
Source organism: Viscum album (assembly GCA_963277665.1). NCBI lineage: Eukaryota > Viridiplantae > Streptophyta > Magnoliopsida > Santalales > Viscaceae > Viscum > Viscum album. The sequence goes on from OY728131.1 coordinate 1,294,224,774, forward strand.
GTTTGGTGCCTGCGGGCGGTTGATATTAATATCAGCGCCCCCCCCCCCCTTATCGTTCCTCTCAGTGTTCTTCGCTGTTCATCACCGCCGCTCTGCGAAATCGAGAAAACGAAGCGCCCACGATCTTGGAATTGGACGGCGGACATTCCAGGAGCGCGCAGTGGAAGCTCTAGAGCGCGGATTTGAGGCAGAACATCGGCGTTTCGCCCGCGAGGTAGGCGGATTTGAGTTTTAACCCCCAATCTTGTTTTGCTGTGTTTTTCTGCAAATTGAAGCCATAGCAGTGTAGATCGGGTCCCGAGGGTCATGTAGACGCCTCCGGATCATAAAACGGGCCACCGGGGTGCCCCCGGCGGTCCGCGGAAGATCCACCGGCGCGCGGCGGAGGGCCGTCGGCCGGTCGAGGCCGGTCCGACCTCTTTTGTTATACGGGGTGCCTTTAAACCCCAATATCTTGCAATCCGGGAGCCGGATTCGCGCGCCGTTTGCGGCGACACGACCCTGACGATGAGGTGAACCCTGTGGTGTGGGTTTGAGGGTTTAAAGGTTCGGGATCGTGGCCCGAGAGCTAGAAATGTCATATAAAATAATATTATTTTATTATTTTACGACTTCGGGCCGTTGTAACTTCTACCCGGAGCATCCGATTGACGTGTCGTTAGTGTCATTGATACCCTGATGGTACGACGAACATTTTGAGATAGTTTCAGAGTGTTGGGACTGAGAATGGGGTGTGGGCCCCATGAGGCCGTGTTTTGGCGTTTACGGAGAAACACTGCCTTTTCACCAGGAGTCCGATTTTGGCTGATGTTTAGTCGATCCTGTGTGTTTTTCCGAGAGGATCGCAATGGTGCGATCCGTTCGATGTGTTTCAAGATCCAGACGTGGGCCCCACCCGAGCTAGCTTCAGTGAATAGTTACTTTTTCATCGGGTGTCCATTTTGGACGAGCGACTAGTCGATTCCGCTTGTTTTTCTGAGGGGATCTCCGTGGTATGGTGCTCTTGATGGGATTCAGGATCGTTGTGTGGGCCCCGCACGAGCTAGCTACGGTGAATAGTAAATTTTTCTCCGGTGCTCCATTTCGGGTGAGTAAACAGCCTATTCTACGTTTTTTTCTGTGTGGAATGTGATGGTGGCCTCGATTTTGGCCTCGGAGGTGCGCAGTGTGGCGTTGTGGCGAGTCGCTCGGGTTAGCGACATTTGGACCAGCAGTGGTTGAGGGTTTTCCCTTGTTTCGTTCCTACGAGGGTTCGTGTGCCATCACAACCTTCGTATGGGTTTGTGATCCTCTCGATGGGATGTGTAAATTGTAAGAGTTGTGGCATCCCTCTGATGGGCCCAGAGCGGATCCTCTAGCATCTTTACCCTATATCGGGTTCTTGGTATCGTTGTGACCGCTTATTCACGGGCGTCGATCCCCTATCTAGCAGGTTAACCCCGTAGGGTTTGTGGCATCAACAAGAATATGATCCCCTATGCGGTGGGTCGTGCACAGTATGGTTGTGGCATCGTCGAGTTTACAATCCCCTACTCAGCATGATGTTTATAGTAGGGTTGCGGTATTGTTGGTTATATGATCCCCTACTCAGCGCTTGGTGTCGTTAGGGTTGCGGTATCATTGGTTATATGATCCCCTACTCAGCGCGTGGTTTCGGTAGGGTTACGACATCATCGGTTCGATCCCCTACATCGTGAGTTATACCAGATAGGGTTCCAGTATCGTCGTGACCATCTTTATATGGACGATGATCCTCTATCTAAGTGTTGAGCTTCTGTTGAGCGCCAGATCGGGTTGTGGTATCTCCCAGCGGATCCTGTGTGTGATCCCCTATCTGTGAGAACTACGTATGCTAGATCGGGTCATGGTATCCCCCAGCAGACCTTGGGAGTGATCCCCTATATGTGATCTACGTATACCGGAGTGGGTCTTGGTATCCCCTAGAGGACCCTAGCGACGATCCCCTATCCGACGAGTTTGGTGGTTATGTTGTTTCAGCGATGTTTCCTCAGTGATGTTATCCGAAGAGCGTGGTCTCTCGTGTGAGAGTCTGAGATGTTTGTTTGGGACCCGATGGAGTGTATCTCTCGGATGAGTGTCATCTAGTATGATAGTGTTCGTGTGGTGTACTCTCCTAGTTGTGGACAGTTGCTGGTGATGAGGTCGGTACCTCTTGTGGCTTTGTGGCGTGAGCTGTGTATATCTGGGTTGTTCAATGTGTATGTATGGGCATACACCTGAGCTGAGCTGACTAGTTTTGTTTAGCCGAGGATGGTCACGAGATGGAGTTTCTATCTCGTCCGGGTTCCCTCTGGCTGGGATAGCGGACTGATGCCTTTCAGTTTCTCTCTTTGGTTTTGGGTTTTGGGGTGCCTACTGAGTATCTTTATACTCACCCCTGCACGGGCTTTGCCCACACATGTTTGTGTCTTGTGCAGACCACAACCCTTTTGACGAAGTCCCAGGAGGACCCGGAGCAGGCGGAGCTTAGAGAGCGAGTTGACCGAGGTGTTTACCAGAGCTGTGCCGAGGGAGCTTTCTGGTGGGTGTTTATGGCAGCGTTCCCCTTCTTCAGAGCAGGTTGGACGCATTTGTAGTTTTCTTTTGGTGGGCCCTGTTTTTCCCTTTGTACTTTCGCTGTTGCACTCTGGTTTGGGATAGATTGTATGCATGAATTTACTTTTCAGTTTCTATATCTCTACACTGTTGCATGGAGGTGTTTGTGGGTGCGTGTGTATAGGTACCTTAGGCTAATTCCTCCCATGTGTGTGATAGCCTACTCGGCACTGGCCACCAGCCCCTGGCCTATTGGAGGCGGGCTTGGGGACTCGCGGCTCGAGCCCTGTTTGGTCGGGTCGTGACATACATGATTTACTGGTTATAATGAACTTGTTTTTCTTAAATTATTTGATGGATAAATATTAAGTTGATTTTGGGAAAATTATTTTTAGGATCAAATTTTTTTAATTTTTATTATTTTGACGTGATTAATGATATTTTGGTAAATTTTTCATTGGGTTGAGGAATATAAAACCTATATGTCTAAATTTTTTTTAACATGAAATATAATTTGTGAATAACACAATTAACTTTTTTTATGTTGGGGATATTTAGGATGTAGGGTTATTGAATGGTTTAACATGAACATTGGATTTAACTATTTATATAAAGGTGTATTAATTTTGGGAATTATAATACTATATTATAACCATTTATGTTTTTGATTAATATTTAAATATAATTAGAATATCCTGATATCATCTTTTGGAATCATGTGATCTGTTATTATTTATTTTCAGTGCTTCATGCATGAAAATTTCATCAAGAATACTCATTATTTGGAGAAATAGATTATATTGTGGTTAAAAATGATTAAAGGATGAAATTATACTTTTCAAATAATTATATCTCCTTATTTACTTAGTCTATATGGAAATATGATCCCTCAAATTTTGAAATAATATCTCGTAATAAAATGGTTATACATTTTCAATAAAATGATGGTCACTTCTCTCTTTAAAAAATTTATAATTTTTTTATCCAAAATAGATATTTTTCTAAACACATGTTTTCACTTCACAGAAATTCTCAACTATGTGGAAACATAGTTATGTTATGGAATTCATATTTCCCTTTTCTTCTTTTTTTATAAGAATTTTTATAAACCATTTTTACGATGTGGGTTTTTTATAAGGGGATTTTAAAATATCACCCCCTTCATTATTGAGAACAAGTTAAAATTGTTTGGAAAAAATTAATTTAAGTGTGGTATAATATAATACATTGATATTTTTAAGTAAATCTATGTTAACTGTCATATTCACTATTAAAAACATATTTTCATTTAACTACGATATAATATTAAAATATTATTATTTAAACATGATTTTTATAACCAAGACATTAAATTGGAGGGTATTAATAGATATAACTAAATTATGAAATAAATATATATAAATTTCCTACTCAATATAATTTTATTTTAACATTCTTAATATATAATCACTCAAATTTTAATAATGATATATTATTTATTAAAAATATATTCCCATTCGAAAAAATTATATGTTTTTTCTAGAAAATATTATAATTAATTTATATAAATTTCAATTTATTTTCTAAAATTATCATAAATATTCAAATTATCATATAAAAATTAACATAGGGTGTAATTTGGTGTTATTTATAAAATGATTGATTTTTCATTGAATGGTGAAAATAGTTAATTTTTAAAATACTGTCACTTATTATCACTATATAATGAAACTAAAAAGTTACATTATATTTTGGATTTGGTAATAAAGTGAAATATTAACCATTTAATCTTGAATAATATATATAATTTTATTTTAACTATCAATGTCCATGGTTTTGGTATAAGTCTATTTTATGATTTAAAACAGTGATTTTTTTAAATTGATTTTTAATACATAATGGTTGTCCATTTAAATTAACATAATATCCCCTATTATTGACATTTATAAATGAAATAAATAGGTTATAAATATATTTTTTGAATTAATATTCAAATAATGATTATTTTTAGTCATAAAGTTAATATAAGATCATCTATATATGAAAAAAATCATTTCGTGAAAACCCATTTTCAATATGTTTAGCGGGTTTAATTTTTAATATAGTTTTGAAACATAAATTATTTGAATTTGGTAAAATTAATTCCATATTTTTTATCAGAATATTTAATTTTAGGAAATAAGATAAACTTAATTATGTTTATAATTAATTGAAAAACTGTAAAAATATTTAGTTACCATAATGAAATACTAAAATTGTAAAAGTGACTAACCTTATAGGTAAATGGAATAAATTTTTTGAAAAATTTGTTTCTGAATTTTGAAGGTATGTATCAAAAATATAATACCTACACTGAATTATTTATCAATTTTGAAGTGACTTTTTATGAGAGTGACGTCCCATTATTGAATAGTTTTAGGTATTTACAAAAATTTCACTGCACCTACCATAAAAAAGGGAAACCCCTACCCTCATTTCATCAAAAATATAAAGTCATTTGGCTTAAAACATTAAAAATATCTATACCATAACATCCTTATCCACATTCTATATCTTTAATTCTTCACAAAAGACCATCCTTAGTGTCCATAATAATAGATCCAATGGAGGTTCTTCTAATCGAATGTAATCATCCTCACTAAGATCCATCTTTTTTTACTTTTTATTTTACAAATTTGATAATATATTCAAAATTAAAATATAATAAAAATTTATCTCCAAGATATTTATATCTTATTATGTTTAGGTAATAATATTTATCCATCTTATCTTTTATTAAATGGGAAATGAAACCAACCATCGTGTGTAAGGTGGACTACCTCCTCACAAACCGTTTTAATTAAATTACTTTCTTTATCTCTAGAAGTTTTTCATGATGATAAATTTAATTTTTATATATAATATTAATTAAATATTAATCATTTTTAAAATTTAAATATCATATACCTTCATACCTTACCAACCATTTAAAAATTATATCATTGTTCATGTGTATAGCAGGCTTCCTCCTCACTAAGCGATGTCATTCTTTTTTTACTATTGCATCACATAGTGGGTATACATAAGTGTATTTAATGAAAAAATATTATATTTATTATATAATTATCATCATATATAGATATAATAAAACATTATTTCTTTCTATCATGATCTCTAAAAAATGGAAATGTTACTCAAGCGTTTCTACGGCCTACTGTCCCCCTGATTATACAGTAAGTCATTTTTCATGACCATATTTCGTGTTACATGTTGAATGTATAATTTATGTATATAAAAAATAATTATTTAATTATTATTATTCTATAAATAATGAAAAAATGACCCCTTTGACCATGTTCCACACAACGATGATGTTTTCAAAATTATGAACTAAGCATTCTCAAACCACCCAATGTGGGCATAATTCAATAATTTAAAAAATGTGTCATAAAAATAAATGAATTAAATGTTATAAGTACAAGTTATTAAAACATAATAATGTAATTAAGAAAATAAATAATTAATATATGATTATTATATTTGAGATAAAGTATGTACAAGAAAATTACATATTTTAGGTGAGGGATTTATCATTGCAATTTTAATTATGTGACATATATGCCGTATTCACCACTTATTTATTTTATCTGGTGTATATAATTCTCATTTTAATTCTATAACATTTATATATTTATATTCAATATATTTTAATTTTTATTTTAAGTTAATTCTTATTTCAAGGATATAATTTAGAATAACCAAGAGGTAAAGGTTTATTTTATAATCTCTTCATTATTTGGGATTGTTTAGGATTAAGAATAACATTGAGGAATTGTTTGTTATTTATATCCTTAACCCAATATATTTTCTTCTATGTAGGTTATTCTTTAAAATTTAAAGTTACATTACCATTTTCCTACATTTGTTACTTACAATTATTGAAAAAATGGTTTTAAGAAAAGTGGGTTTCATTTCTCTCTTTGGTTGAAACTCTATTTTCTTTGGTATCCATGTTTTCTGAAAATATTTTCAAGAATGTTTTTTGAATTATCAAAATGATATATTAATGTAATTTTTTATAATGATGGATCTTTTTTTATAAAAAATATATGAAAGTAATCTACTTTTCATTTTTTTTAAAAGGCACATTTTATCCTTTTTGAATAATGTGAAATGAATGTTTTTTAACTTATAAGGCATGAGTGGATATAGCCATTTTCATTACCAATAAATTATTGGAACCTTAATTTTTAATTTACCATGTTTTTTTTACATAAAATTTTTTCTATAATATTTTGAAAATTTATATATTTTGGTTAAGTGATTTTAATGTGAAATAATTATTTTTCTTAAGAAATATTCATTTTAATCTTTTAAAGACATTTTTATCAATAACGAAAACCATTGATTTTATTATTTACTTATAAATAATGCATATATACATCTCACATATAAACCTATTTTATTATCCATTAATTTTATTGGGTAATACATACCTTATGTTTATCACTCGAATTCATTCATTAAGAAATTTATTTTGAATATTATCGGAGATACAGTTATGAAATCAATTTTTTCACTAAGGGTAAGTCTTTTGTTTAATAATTTTGATTGATTACTTTTTTGTTGGTGTATTCCCTAAGTTTTCTGAAGCATTTATATGAGCTTAAATGGATTTAGAATATCACTAAGTATATTATAAATAAATATATAATTTTTTGGTTACTTTTTGTTGAATTATGACCCTACACTTTCAAAGACACTAGTCTTCGTGACCTTTGGGTTATAATTAATGGACGTTCATGGTGAACATTATGTAATAACAAGTGTAAAAGGAATGGGTTCTATATAGCATATTGAATTCAAGATAGAATTTCACTTCTGGTTAAGGATTCTTTGCTGAGTGAATTATTTACCATGAGCTCCAATTTGATTCCCAAGTGCTCATCGCTAGCTTGGGTAAATTGGGAATGCACCTCGGGAATATTGTGGTCCAACTCGAGTTCCAAGTTCAAGGGTGATCTGGAGTTGGTTTGTAACAAAATGGAATTGTATCCTATGAATCTCAATACGGACCTAGGTTCTTGATAAACCATATATTATTTTGGGTTTCTAATATATCAGAGACACAATATTCAGGATTTTTTATGGGTGTGAAAGAGTGTATAAAAATAATCCCAGTATAGAACCTTGAGTTTTTATGAAATTTCAGGTTTTGAATATTGGGTTTTGTGTTACTATTATTTATTTATACTGTGATTTTAATTTTATTTTTGTTGTGATTTGGTTCAATTTTATGATGTGATTAATTGATGAAGTTGTTTATATGTTTTTAGGGATGAAAATTGGAGTTGAAATCGCATCACACAGTGAGCCCTTTTAGAATATAAATCCATGTGGAGCCTGAGTTCAAAATTCTATATAACTTATAGTATTAGTCACATGATTGGAATATGGTGTGAAAAAATAGGTTTCCAAACCATCGATAACCACTGGCCCCCATGAGAAATATTTTTTGTGGTTTGATGTTATTTATCAGGTTTCAGTCGGTGTTTTATAAAAAATGGTTTTAATTTTGACAAGAAAAATTAGTAGCCTTTGAAAATTGATAAAGGGGGATTTTATGATGAAAATTCGGAATTAATATAAAATGGGGTTTCAATATGTGAATAATGTTTTAGGGAATTTTGAAAGTGGTTTTGAAATGAATTTTGGTATTCAAAAGTTAAAATTTTGGATATAAATGGTATTTTATGATAAAAATTTAATTTCATGTGATATTTGGGACTGAGGAAGAGGTTTTATAAAATGGATCAAAATTTGTCAACGTTTAAAAGGTGAATGAATGTTTTTATAATGTAATATATGAAATTTTAAAATTATTTTTCAATTGGACTCCATGGTTTTAAAATCTAAACTTTGTGGTCTTCAAGTGGTTTTGAAAAGAGGTCTTTTGAATTGTTGAGTGTCATGGTTCATTGGATTGTAATTATGAATTGTCATATTTGCTGATTTTTTTAGATGGTGTTGTATTTATGAATGGATTTTATTTAAGTATTAATTATTAGTTATTGATATTTATGTTTCCTTTTTTAGAGTATTCTACCCAAAAAGGCCTCCAAGTCTTATTAGGGGTCTACCTTCAAAATTTTTGATGTTATTTTATAAATGGTTGACTCTACCCATAATAAAAGTAAATTGGTAGATCCAGACCCTTATCAATTTTTTCCTATATTTGTTGATAATCAAGGTTCTCCCTTGGATAAATAGTTTCTCTAAGAAGTAGATGAAATATTCAATTCCCTATTAACACCTAATGATTTAATAATTAGATATATTTTTGTTTTTTTCAAGGGACGGGGTCTTGATTGGTGGATGGTTTTAATTCCGTACTATTTCAAGATATGCTGATAAGTGGGTTATTTAAAACCACCTTAATCTAGTGGTTTATTCCTTTGGAAGTGAAGATAATGTAAGTGGTAGATATTATGGGTATTCAGAAAGGCCAATGGGTAGTAAATAAGTACATTGACCACTTCAATGAGATGATTATTTTTATCTAGCTATGGTCTCTAGTGATTCAATAAATGGTTATATATTTTCAGATTGTATTCATCTATATATCATTGATTAATTTCCCTAATTTTCCTTTTTTTATGAATTGGTGAAAGAGGGATTCCAGGCTGAGTTTTTTTCTAGGGGAAACCCATTATAGGTGGAATAAATGTTTTTTATAGTAACAATTAAGATTATCTATTATACGAGGAGTGGAAATTGGAGGAACCTATTTTGGAGTAGTTTCACTCTTCCATCAATACTTATTATGAAAATAAGAAACACCTCATATGCTTCTAATGTGGTTAGTTAAGACTTTTTAATCCATCCTAGTCTATTACACTGAAGACCTATAACTATTATAGTTAGCTTGGAATCCATTAAAAATTCTATGGATTTTGATCTTGGTAGAAGAAGAATAAGTCATTTCCAACTCTTGATTCTATTTAGGACTCCCTTATAGTTTCTTAAGGTAACTCTAAGTGTTGTTTCCTACGTGGTTTTACTTTTTTGATCCTTTATTATTGATCTATGTATTTTGTTTTGGGTAACTTCATATCATGTGATTGTTTTCAAAGATATGTCGTTTTAAAAAATTATGAATTATTTTTTGATCAGTTTTTTATTTGAGTTCCATGGTAGGAATCTCGTTTCATTGCCTGATAGTGGTTTATTTGAATACCTTATCAGGTTGAACCACCATGTTAGTAGAATCCTTAAATAGTTGTTGGACCCAATATGGGTCTTGTCATTATGGTTCTCCCTTATACTTATTAGGAATTAATTTTGGGGTTATGATTCATTCAATGAGTCATAGTTTAATTTTATTTTGTATTTCTTTGGTGATTACCATTGGGAGGTTCTTTCTTTTGGGTTGAGATTCCTTTTTCCCTTATTTCATTTTTAATTTAGTGGCTTTATGGTGGTATAATTTATTATGGTAATGATCGTTTTCATACCTTGATCATTATTTTCTTGATTATTTTATTTATTTTATGGACTTTAGTATTTTATTCATGTTTTAGGTTAAACCATTTTATATTTATAAATTTTTAGAGTTTCAATGTCGGTGAACAGTTATCCCCCATGGATAGTAATAAACATGTTGAAACTATGTGGATATCTCTAGAAATTTATAGAAACATTTTTTAGTATTGGTTCTTGTTTTTTCAAACCACACAAAAAAATCATGTGAGCATATAAGAAACATTAATTGGGGGAACATGATTAGTGCTTGGTTTGGTAAAAAATATAGAATACTCATGAAAAATACTCATAATATATAAAATTTTAAACTATTAAACAACACATTCTAAATAAAATCCTCTCTCCATTACTCTCTTCCCACTTATAATATATAGCCAATGTGAACCAAAGGTGGCCGCCTCCTCCCTCTTCTTTATGATTTGGGAACCTCTTCTCCATTAGACCATGGTGGTTTCTCCTTAGGTAACATCTTTTTCACCCTTTTATCCATTCCTATATTTTTCCTTTTTCTATTATATTGAAATCATATGGTTAAAACCCTTGTTTGGGGATTCAACCTAATCTACCATTTCTCTTGTTGGAAGAAAATGTGTTTGGTCTGTTCTATAATGCATCTTCCATATTAGAAAGTTCCATCATATCCAAACAATTTAGAGGTAGGTGTATCTATTCCCTTACATTTCTTTGCATTCTATAGGATTATTTTCACATTAAAAACTTATTTAAATAAAATTTATTATATATATTAACTCAAACATTTATTTGTGAAGTCTTTGTGATTTAATTTGAATAAAAGGGTGTTTTCCAATATTTCTACATATTATTGTTTTGTGTTAAAAGAACAATGATTCTACATATTTTCTAAAATAATTAAGAGTTATTTTAGAGGAATTTATTGTTTTAAAATGTTTTTTATACTTTTTAATTTTATATAAGTTGATTTTTGACGTTGAATTGTGATTTTTATGGTTTTTTCACTTTAAATCATTACTGGTTTTACATGGAGGTTTTTATATTTTAATGAGTGACTTTAATTCTTCCCTTTTATTATTTTATTGAAATTTCCTATAAATGATAATATATATAAATATATATACATGTGAATTTGACACATATATATGTTATTTTGTACACACAAATACACACACATATATGCATACATAAATATATATAAATATTGTATACATGAATATATATATATATATAGTTCATCTGATTCGTTATTCAATTCATTAGCTCTTAAGTAGCTTCTTGGTTCTTAAATAACTCTTTGAAAGAGGTTTTAATTATGTGTTTTCTAAAACATGGTTTCTAGGCCCATTGGGACATTAAGAATGATTTTTGGAAATTTATTTAATTTTTTCAATGTAATTTGAAATAAATTGTTTTTTATACAAAAAGGATTACTATTTAAAATAAAAAGGCTCATTTGATAATTTAAAATTGATTTTAATGAAAAGTGTGTTTCTTCCATTGAATCCCCTTACCCTTGGTTATGTTGTGATATTATTTCTTGTTTTTAGTGGGGGGGGGTTCATGGATGGGTTTAGGGAAGTGGTTTATGAATATGTAAGTTGATTGTTTTGACCAATGATTAATATATTTTAATAAAAAAAGGATACCTCACCTCCATTTATTACCATCAAGGGATCATATGAATCAAGTGAGATATGAGAGATATTTCTATCTAGTCTCGATGACATAGACTAAGTCCTCTATTCTATGAAAACTCCATATGGTTGTATCATTATTGAGTCTAGTTGAGTGGATTTGGTTGGTTACAAACATAGTAATGCATCGATGGGCCTGAAAATGGTTCTAAATTATGTATATTTGGGGTTTACTAATGGAATGATTAATAAAATTACGTTATTATATATCCTATGTTTCCTAATGTTTACATGTACTATATATTTTGTTCCATTTCACTCTTATTTATCATATCCTAATGATACATTCTCTAAAAATTATATTTGGTATTTTCTTATTTCTATATATGAATTTATATAGTTAGCCCATTTTATAGTTATTAACTAAGTCTTTTGGTATAATTTTAAAATATTTATTTTATAAAATGGGTATTTAAAATAAATTTTTAATTGGACATCAAAATAGGTTTTGAAAAATATATGAGTTTGGTTTTTGGAAAATGATAAAAATACTCCATTTTTAATAAAATATTTTGAAACTAGTATTTATGGGCTATTTTGGAAAATAAACCTAATGGATTTTTTTTTTGTTTTTACCTACTGAGTTTTTTTATGATCCCACCATACTTATTCCATGCATCATCAGTATACCCAAGCTATTTTTTAGGATCAGGTTTAGATTGGATCACTCTAGGAGAAACTAGGTATTATGGATGGATTATGACCTTGGATGTCACTTAAAGATCAGGTCATGTTTTTTTGATTCTTTTTGTATCGTATTTATTTGTCCATGTTAGCCTCATGTTTTTGGGATCCTATAATTTATCACTTTAGTTATATATTTATTTTGAGTTAAATTATTTATTTTTATAGTTTGAGTCTTGTTTGGTTGTTACTATTTTCTACATGCTAATTATATTGATCCATATATTTCCATTGTATAGACTCACCATGCTAACTTTTTTGTGGAATTTCACTGTTTTAATGAGTATTTATTGGGACAATTCATTTATATGATCTCTTATAATACTCATAGATGATTGTTTCTAGATTATAGAGATTCATAACATGTCCCATAAATTCCATGAGTTGGCTCAGGAGCCTAGTTCAAGGGTGATATAGAATTGGTTCATGATAGTGTTCTTCACCTCTTCCCAGTTAGGATCAATGATGTAATATGAAAGTAAATCTCTCATGTTTATAAATATTCATTAATAGAGATAGCTTCCAAATAAAATAGTATTGTTTTTAGGGAAAATTCTTGTAGAGTCTGGTGCATCACAAAATATTCTATAAGCACATTTCCTTTTATTACCTTTTACAAGATGAACCAGATATCAACTTAATGTATAATCACATCCCATATCACTAAACTCCTAGTGATCATGGGTTGTTTGAGAAAATATTTCAATTGACCAATACAAAGGAAGAAATGTACCTCATGATGTTGTAATTAAGGATGCAACTTTTACACCATGAAGATTAAAGTATAAATTTTTTTCTTAGTAAATGTATATTTGAAATTTTCCTCCAAATTTTGAGGATATTGTTGAGTTAATAAACAACTTTAATATCCTTTATTTTGAAAATAAAAATCAACAAAATTTGGATTTAATTAACATGATATTTTTTATATGAGTTTTATATGCACAATTTATAATTTTTAACTATGTTATAATATATTTAGGTGACACATACAATTTTAAAAACATTCTAGAGTGTTGATATGGCATGATGAATTCTTCATTAGAAGATAAATATACCCTTTTTGGATGATGTTGTACATTCCAATTCCATTAAAATAGAACAAAATTTTTTTAAAATATGATCATTAATATTTTTTACAATGGAGTGTATAAATTAGACCAAGTATTTGAAGAATAAAAGATACAAGGAAACTTATAATTATGTCAAATTCTGAGTCATATTTTCCTATATTTATTATTATTGCATTAGTTTTCATTTTTTTATAAGAGTTACTGATCCATGAGGTTTAATTATAAATTTATTAGTTTTAATTTGTAATTTTTCATCTTTTGATCCTCATGATCGATGAAATTCTAGTGAAAAATCTAGTACAACTAATCAACATGATCAAAGAGATTCTAGGGGAAAGAAATGGTGGCATCTAATCCATGGAGTTCTATGATGTCTAGTGTACTTGAACTTTTTTCTGATCGATGATATATCATAGATGTCCTTTTGGATAGAGTTACCCGGCCATGAGAATTTATTAAATAGGTTCCTGGCTTCAAACATACTATTTTTTACTATATTAGTTAAATACGTTATGACTGTTTTTATCTTATCAATACTTTGGATGAAGTATACTGAACCCCCAACTAATTTAGTTTAAAAGTGAAGAATCTTTTTGACTGTAAGTCTTTGGTAATGTAACATCTTAGACCTGGATACCACTAAATAGTTCTGCCATCCCAATTGGCTACATGGACTCATGCCCATGTCCTTAAATTATAGAGGTTGTAGACTAGCAGTGAGGGTCAAGGTGTATCAGTGGGGAGATTATACCCTCATCACAGTAGTTTACACAGTAGAAAATTAATAACATAGAAATAGGAGATGTAGTTAAACAGACATAAAACATAATAATAAATAAGACCATAGTATATAAAAAACCATAAGAAAAGTCATGTATAGATGATGATAGTGATACATGTCATGTTTCAAATAAAATATCCAAAACAAGTACATAGAAGAGTATTACAATACTTGTATCCAAAATGGTAAAAATAAGAAAAAAGGTATTACCTCCAAAATGCATCACAAGCCTCAGCTTGGTCATATGATCCCCCGTTCCTAAGCAGTGATCAACAACATATGTTAGGGCTCTTTCCCCTATCAACACCTACATGCATATAATATGTTTAGGTTCCCCAAGAGAGTCCCAAATAGTGTATGAGATAACAACCCAATAGGAATCCACCCAAGATCTATATATTTCAATGGTGTGAATTATAACAAGCTAAGAAGGTAAATAGTAAAGGAACTAAAGTGCCCACGACACGAACATTCTAAGAAAATGGTATTATCTTGCCTCTCAAGGAACCTTTAAAAACATGTGTCAACCCCTGTACCTAGGAAACTATATCAAATAGAAATAAACCACATGACCTTATCAGACATCCATATGTTTCAAACCACTAGGGATTTTCCGTATATCTAGCATGAATCATAATACCATAGACACACTATAATAATCAATGTAACATACCACAAAAAGTCAGATCCAAGGTTTCAAAGACCATGAAATTCTCATTGAGTCCCAGAAGCATCTCAATGGAAACACGTTATCAGCACTGGTCAGATTACAAGGATCATGTCATACCATATAAGTCCAATGCAAGTCCATGAAATCCATATCCAAATATTAGTGAGGCTCAAGGAACCCCATTAAATTATTCACCAAGGGTCATAATCAACCCAACGCATCCACTACCCTATTCCAAAGCCATGAAGATTTTTCGTTGGAATCTGTACGACAATTTATCCATTCATACCATTTTTATAAATTACACATGAGTCTTCCCACTCATGGAATCCATTTACATTCCATTATACAACATAGGTATACCCACCCATTTATCACCATTAATAATTAAATATATCACATATCATGAGTATACCCACTCATGAATCCCAATTCACATTCAAAATATAAAATGAGTATACCCCCTCATTCAAATTTTACAAGAAAGTCATTTAATGAGTATACCCACTCCTTATCCCCTATTCATATTATGTTAAATATGAGGGGTTTACCCCCCTCATTATTCAATTTCCAAATAAATAAATAAATACATTCCAAGTGAATTATGATATATTCAATAAATTCAATAATTAACCAAATAAATACATCGTTAAATAAAATAAAGGTGGAAACCCATCACATAAGAATGTAACTCATTAACGTTTAATCATTATTAAACTCCATTTGGTTTGAAAATCACTATAACACATCCCATGGATGGTTAAATAGGATATAAACATGGCCATTTCATATAGAACACCCCATGGGAGACCGTGGTTTTGAAAAAAAAACCCATCAGTGCAACTAAAAATAACCTAAGAAAACCCCTAACATGTCCAAGTACGTTTAATTCAATGAGCCAGCTCAATTTAAAGGTCATGCCAAAATGTCTGGTGAGAAACATAATGGATGATAGCTCTATAAAACATAAAAAAATAAAAGAAATATATATACCACCTACCTTATCTAGGAAGTGGATTGATCATTCAGTATCAAGTCTGAATTTATCTTCGTTTATGAGTAATATTAAGAATAGATAAAGAATGAGAAAATAGGGCATACGATCCTAAATTAAAATAGTAAAATCGATATCCATAAGAATCGATAAATGATAAAAAGGAATGTATATCATATCATTGTGAATCCAAGGAGATGAACCATGCCCGAATCAGAGTATATATGGAGAATCTAGAACAAATCCTAGTTTAGGATCAAGTTGGAGCTCAAATCTTAAGCCACTATTGTGTATAGGGTTAAATAGAATTTAAGATATAAATATTATATTAAATTTAATTAAAATTGTAAAATTTAAAAAAATAAAGGGTCACGTGGTTTAGAATCACCATTTTGAAAATTTTACACCAACCATGCATGGTTCCTATAGGCCAAAGGGGAACCCACATGGTTTACCCACGCGGTTAGAAAACTATGTCGAAATCATGTGTTAACCTTCTTTTAGAGTCTACAAAATATGTAGACCTAGAAATATGGTTGTGCTACCAATTATAAATGGTTTTTCATAACCATGTGGCTAGTATAACCCCTCTATCCAGCCTTGCACAAGTTAGTCAAACTATACGGCCTTCCCTACATTTTCTGCACTAACCATACACCAGGATTAAAACACCCCAAAATATGTTTTTGGGATTCGAAAGAGACTCAAAACCTCCAAACACCAATGATCAAGTTGTGAAATAACATGAGGAAACATTTAGGCATTCAAACTAAAAAAATATGGGATTCCTGCCTCATGGGAAAACCCATGATCTTACAATCTTGTTCCCGTATATAAATTCTTCCCCGAATTTCATTTTAAAAAGTTGTCAAGATTCATCAGAGAATAATTCTGACCACTGAGCATGTATGTTGACCTCTCAATCCCAATTATTATACTATAAATGGTTGTTCTACCATACAATACATACCATAGGAACCAACCATCCTCTCAAAACCTTCATGATCCTATCAACGATTCATATCATACACTCTTCAAATGATGCATCAACCTATAACTCAATCTCCTCCTGATGACAAGTGTGAGATGTGGTCGAATGATTATGGATCAGCTCAGACATGTGGTGGATGTCTTTCATGGATCAGTAACTCTAAGATAACTACAAACAATATTCTATCAACCCGAATCTCTCTAGAATCTCAAATGACCAAACATATCGTGGTGAAAAATTACCATGTTTCTTATTTTTCCTATGTCTCAGCCTCAATGAAATGCATAGGAAATCCAATATCCAACCCCATACTCTGTAGATCATCTATAGAAATTAGCATAGGACTTCTGAAGGGTTTGAAAATATCCATCCACTTCTGAATCAATTGGACCTTCTCAGAAGTCTCATGCATGAGACGTGGTACCAGTAAGTTAGTCTCACCTACCTATAGCCAGCACATAGTCAATTGGCATGACCTACCATATAAATCCTCATAAGGTACAATATGTATAATATCTTGACATTTGTTATTATAGGTGAATTCTACCTAGGGTACATGAATTTACCAGGAGCCCAAAATAATATTGACGCATTCATTCATCATGTCATCAAGCTCCAATATTGTACGCTTTGACTGACCATTATTCTAATAGAGGTATGTTGTGCTCAGAAGCACCTTTATACCTAGTACACATTATAGGATCATCTAAAAACAAGAAATAATCTAGTTATCCCTGTCTAAAATAATATAATAAGGGACCCCATGGATTTATGTTATCCCACAGATATACTGTAACACCCCGACCCCAGTTACCCAGAGTCGGTGCATTATTTTAATACATTGTCATGATTACAAGGAATCAAGTCCCGAATGACCAATCAGTTTGGAAGTCTTGGAAAATATATTACATACATGAATGTTACATTACACTTTATAACATACAAAACAACATAAATAATCCTTTATGAACTCCATTATTCCCTTGGCTTAACCCTACATATCAATCACAATACACTTCTTGGAATGCTGGGAAAATAAAACAAAGAAAGGGGTGAGCTCAAATGCTCAGTAAGGGTAAGAAATACAACAGAAACTTTCATAAATAAGAATAAACATTTAAGGAAATGTATAAAACTTTAAAAAAGCCTTTTAAACTTGAACTTCAGCATAATATGGAAGAAATAAAATGAAATAATTCCATTTACTTATTCACATGGATATTCTAATAATTGAATAATCACATGCAATATCAATAACCACTTTCATAATGATGGAAATGCATAATACCGAACTTTAATTTTTTTGTTAAGGCCTCGTGCCAAGACCTAAGGGATAACTGTAACCGGAACCCAACCTGGAGAGCCTCTGTAACCGGACTCCATCCCGGAGAGCCTCTGTAACTGGACTCCAACCCAGAGTGCCTCTAATAACCATACACCCACCGGGAGTGCCTCTAATAACCGGACACAAACCCGGAGTGCCTCTAATAACTGGACACCAACCCGGAGGGTCTGCTGTAACTGGACCCCAACCCGGAGGGCTTACTTTTACCGGTCCCCAACCTGGAACATACTAGTCCAACACATTCATCTTGAGAATAGGGTGAAATATAACATAAACATTCATATTAAAACTATCATACAAAATGCCAAAAAATTAATCATAAAAAATTAGTGGCATAAAAATAACTCATCCATAGTCAAACTTATCACAAAATGATCAACATAATATGTAAGATTTGTATCATGATAAATCAACTTCAAAACAATTTTAAAATCCATTAAAGAATTTTGACATAGATTAAAATGACTTGTAAAACACTTTAGATAAATACCGCTTTTCATGAAAACATTTAAAAGTCACACAATTTAGAAAAGAAGTCATTTAAATACATTTTTGAATCAAAGTGTCCCATTCCACATTGAAACTTTTGAAAGGAATTAACATTTTAAAAACATTCATTTACATATAAATAAACCCTTAAAAATATTTTGAAGACATAGACATTAATGAGAAAGATTTAGCAGAATAAATATTTAAAACATTGGAGATGATGTTTTTGTAAAGAAATCCCTTTGAAAACTCTTTCATAAAACATGTACATGGATAATAAATATGTCCCATTAGATACTTACGTAAAAACAACCTCGGATAATAAAGAGATTGTGAAATTAACCCTTACCAATTTCGTAACTTACAAAACATACAACCCATGAAAGAGGTATCATGAAATGAAAATATAAATACACATAAATTAAAGTTTATTACACAAAGAATAAAATTATGGGCAGTACATACACTACACAAAAGGTAATAGTGGCAATATCGCCAGAATCACACGGTAATAAGGAGTGAGATGAAAACCTCTTACCTTGCACTTTTATTTAGTCGAGGGTACGTTTAGCCTCTTGTATGAAGACTATAGTATGTTATTAAATTATACCAGAACCATATTAATCTTTATGATATCATACATTATTCATTTATGACTTTACACTACCCATTTAATAATAATTTCCTTGTTTTATTAATATTTTGGGTAATAATCGCTTTCTTTATCATAGGTGTTTTAACTTGTTACTCTTGATTGTATCACATAGATCATGATTTAAATACTTCCAGAATATAAAACATGATTTATTTATCATATATATTAAAATATAAAAATTTATAATAGACGTATATATGAAATGGAAAACATCGTTTATGGAGACGGTATTTCGTACGTACGCATAAATGATGTTTCTGTTTTCATATTGTATTGAATATAAGTAAGTGAATAAGATATATGTAAGTACATAAATAAGTATATATATAAATATATATATCTATAGTATCATTATTATGTCATATATTACATACTTATTATTAATATATATTTTTATAATCGTCGATGAATGGTCAACTTGGAAATGAATCTCATCGCGTCATGGAGACAGTAATACGTACGTACGCACGAGAAAAAATATCATTAATTTGATATTAATATAATATATAATTGGATGGTATATAATTTATAAAAAATCCTTATCATGTCATATTTATCAAATACACATCATTATTATACCCATCCAAATAATAATGTATTGAATAACAATTACACCATGATGTAGAGACGGTAATCTGTACGTACGCACGTATGGTGACATGGAATTCAAAGGATGGATAGAATAATTAATTTCGTTGTACCATAATTATAATAACATCACAGTATATAGAATATACTGGATTTATTATTTTAGAATGGAAACAACAACGAAAAAGGAAGTGGAAGGAGAAAGGAACTTGAAAGAGGGTGGTGAAATCATTACCTCTTCTTCAGGTTCTTCATTTTGATTTGACCAAAAGGGCTCCTTAGGATGGCTTTCTGATCAAACTAAGGCCTCTAGGTTGAAGGTAGGATAGTTTAGAGGGTATTTTTCAGGTTTTTTCCAAGCCAAATGGCTTATAAGGTGTGAATTAGATAGAAGGGGGAGTGCCCTTTTATAAGAGGGGTGGGAGGCACCTTAGGAAAAACTTAAAATATTATTTTATAACAAATTCATATTTGGTTTCTAATGGCTAAAAATATTATTATTTAAAGTCTAAGGTGGGAATAGGTCGAAAAAAAATCAACCAATAGGTTTTAGGCAAATTTAGGTTACCATTTTAACCTTATCATTTAGATTTAACTCTAAGTTAAATAATTTAACTTTTACCGTATCTTCTTGTTTATTTGAACTATATGGTTAATAAACATACTATATACTACAAATTGAACCCCAATTGGTTCATTAATATCATATATATTATTATATAAGTCTTTTGGCATAACCTTAAATTTTTAGGACCATTATATCCATTAATAATATAATATTTGTTTTAAAAACTATTTTATGTCAATTTTGATAATATTTGGTATTTGTTTTTTTGTTAAAATACTAATAACATGATTAATTCAAAAAAAATACATTTAATCAATTCTAAAATTTCATATTCACCTATAAAATTAGTTTATGTCATAAAAACTTTGAAATTATATTTATTTTAAAATTTATAACACCATTTATTTGATTCTTTCATGAATAAGGTAATTACTGCATCATCATTGTATCATAAATAAATTTATTTATTTAATGTCTAAAAATTATTAATAAAATACCATTATGTAGTAAATCGTTTTATCTTTCTAATTAATATTTATAGTAAAATATATTACTTATATAACACCATATAAAAATTAATTACTAAAAGGTTTTTATTTTTGTCACTTTTGCCTTTACATTAAATTCATTAATCTAAAATGTCATTATCATATATAAGTGGCTCCATGGGTCCCAAAATCGACCCAAATAATCCCATGTTCAGCCATTACTCATTCAATAAGGTTATAACATTTGGTACGGTAATTTTAAATTATTACAATATTCTTTTTACCTTGAATTACCCTATTTACCTTTAAACGCGGTAAATAAAAGTAAAAAGTTACTATTCACCAAAAAATATTTTATTCTTATTGAACCACATTTTACTCCTTGATATTAACCGTGTCTCTCATATTTTTGAAATTTAACTCACAGAAGCGGAAAAATTATGTTTTATGTAAATTTTCAAATTCTCCTAGGAGGGGGGTAAAAGACGGTGAACTGTTCAATAAAATTATTATATATCTAAAATTATTATAAACTGACTCCAGTGAATTACAATGATATTATATATGTATTATGATTCTATTTTTAAATAAATTAATTTAAATAAAATAAATAATTTTTTAAATAAAAAATCATTTTTAACCAATAACATAGTGTTTTTCTCTATTCTTCAAAAATTGATGTTTCTCCGAAAAATATCAAAAATTAGGCCTAAGATATATTTGATATTATGAATTCAAAAATTATATCTAATTAACCAAATTCAAAACATATAAGTTTCATTAATTAATTTAAATTAATTCTCGTTGTCATAACAAATAGTGTGTTTTTAAGAAATAATAACTATCAAAAAATTGACACTTACTTATGTCCAGTTTAAATGTGAAATTACATCCAATGAGCAACATTGTGTTAAATGGTAAAAACGTATTCTAAATATACATTAAAACCACTCAAATTAATAATTTATCTATATCAATTATTTATATTAAAAAGGTTTTTTTAATTAAAATTTAGTAATTTTCACTATTCATCAAGATATGAAAGTTATCCGAAATGTACCAAAATTTCACCCTAAGATAATTTTGATATGATGAATAAAAAAATGAAGTACATTTTGAAAGATAAAATGTATAAAATTTCAAAATGTGGGTATTCATATTCTTAATGGCTAGTATGATTGGTTGTGGTGTGTTAGAACTCGAAGTTGCGTATAACACATGCTATTGTATTATTCAAAGAGAAGCGTACCGTGAAAGCTTAGGGTGTTACATTCTCCACTCCTTCAATAAATTTCATCCTCGCAATTTATGCTTGGTGTTGGAAACTTGGGGTTGACTTTTGAAAATATCATAGTTGAAATCCCACATCGAAAAATGGATTAATGAGGCCTCTATTTAAAATAAAGTGTGGTAAGTATGAAGGTTACCAAAAATAACACATACTAGGGTTCCATGTAAGAAAATATAGATATGTAAGAGAAATATAACCATCAATATCTGATGGATAGTGGTGTAGAACATGGCTATAAAAAGGAAAACAATCCCAAAGCCATAAATTTGTGATGATCTAAGGTACCATCTAGGATAACATTTTTGTTCTATGTTTCTTTTCTTAATGTTGTGGAATTTATTTATGATATTGGCTAAGATCATAAGGAGATATAATTACTTTATAATTAGAGTTTTATCAATTAATAAATTTCTACCACAAACTGATCGTTCACTCCAATACATAATACAAGTCAAAAATACTCTATTTGTCCTAATCCTATAGGGTTCCAAATATAATGAATTTATAATTCACATATCAGACCTTTTAAAAAAACTACATTTTTCAATCCAGGAGATCGTGTGGTTCAGTGATAGGTGATACACCTTTGTCTCCCTTCGGTTATGGGTTCAAGTCTTGTTGCCTTCCCGGACGCGACGGGTTGCCGCCCGTCCTCCGTGCTATCCATTTTATGGCAATCCAAAAATAATCAAAACAATAGTATCAAATTTAAAATTTAATCCATTCCAACCATTAGAATTATCCAAAATACTTATATCCAAACTCTCAGTCCAAAGTTTATAATGAAGTTAAACAAAATGAGGATCCTTTTTTCAATGTAATAACATGTGAACACTTTCATCGTGTATTCTTTTACAACACTACAACATCCTGAATTACCAAAATCAACCATCTCTTAATCCAAAATTTCTACGTTAGTATGAGGACCATATAATCTCAAATTCCCAATGAAATGGTACTATAGTACAATCCTTATTTATCTCCATAATTAATGTAACCAATATACCATTGATACAAAACTCCAATGAAATAATTATATAATAACAACATAAGAACAATAGTCATTTATCTTCATTTGAGGTAGTATCATAACTTCAATATTATCCAATAACATCATTTATTGTATACCCTTATGAATGGGACATTGATTCACATAGTGTCTCAATGCCTTGCAGATGAAGCATTTTACATTGGAAAACATTTTCTTACCCTTGAAATCACGTACTTGGTGTCCTTTTTCTCCACACTTATAACATACTCTCATTCCCTTCATGAATTTACCAAGGTGATTCATTTCACATTTATCACATATTGTAAAATCCTTCTTTTCCCTCTTCCCTTTATCCATCATTCCCTCTTCAATCCTTTTCTTCACTTTCTTCCCTTAAAAGCCATAAGACTCATATAATTCTTTACTTATCGCAATAACACAAGATACTATTTCTTCATATGTTGAGAATACATTGTAGAACATTTACCTTCTAAATTTTGGCTTAATACCGTGAAAGATATGATCCTTCTTACTCTTTGGAACATATGTATTACTGGATTTCTCATTCCTTCTACTAGGCACCATTTCTATACCATGGAATACACTAGGATAGTTTATGAATTGCAATTAATAATTCCAAACTTTTAAAATACCTAACATAAATTGAATAGTTTATAGATATAATCCATAATCAAAAAAATGTATTCTTTGGGTAACTATATACTTATAATCCCTTTATAATGGTTTGTAAAGAAAATGAGAATTATCCTAAGCATATCCCCTTGGAGTTTCGTAACCAAGAGTACAGCAGGACTCATTATCGTGCACCAGTTCCTGTTCGAGTCTAGCTCAAAGTGGTGTTTTTGGGTATTATCCCTTGGTACGTCTCTGCCAAAGCTGCCTCTACCAGCTTGTATCCAGACATGGATGTATTTCTCAGGAAACTCATAAAATATCTGCAATACCAAAATTCAAGGAAGTTCTTCTATACTAATCCTCAAATTATATCTTAGGGTTATGTGCTCTAATCAGAGTTTATCTAAATCTTGTTTTCATGGTTATTTATAAACATCCTCTGATACCAACTGTAACACCCCAACCCTAGTTACCCAGAGTCAGTGCATTATTTTAATACATTGGCACGATTACAAGGAATCAAGTCCCGAATGACCGATCGGTTTAGCAGTCTTGGAAAATAGATTACATACGTGAATGTTACATTACACATTATAACATAAAAAACAACATAAATAATCCTTTATGAATGCCATTATTCCCTTGTCTTAACCTTGAATATCAATCACAATACACTTCTTGGAATCCTAGGAAAATAAAACATAGAAAGGGGTGAGATCAAACGCTCAGTAAACATAAGAAATACATAAGAAACTTTCATAAATAAGCATAAACATTTAAGTCAATGAATAAAACTAAATAAAAATCATTTTAAACTTGAACTTCAACATAATATGAAAGAAATAAAATGAAATAATTCCATTTACTTATTCACATGGATATTCTTATAATATAATAATCACATAAAATATCAATAACCACTTTCATAACGATGGAAATGCATAATTCCAAACATTAAAAATTGTGTCAAGGACTCATGCCAAGACCTAAGGGATAACTGTAACCAGAACCAAACCCAGAGAGCCTCTATAACCGGACTCTATCCCGAAGAGCCTCTGTAACCGGACTCCAAGCCTTAGTGCCTCTAATAACCAGACACCAACCCGGAGTGCCTCTAATAACCGGACACCTACCCAGAGTGCCTCTAATAACCGGACACCAACCCCAAGTGCCTCTAATAACCGGACACTGACCCAGAGTGCCTCTAATAACCGGATACCAACCCGGAGGGTCTGCTATAACCGGACCCCAACCCAGAGGGCTTACTTTTACTGGTCCCAAACCCGGAACATACTAGTCCAACATATTCATCTTGAGAATAGGATGAAATATAATATAAACATTCGTATTAAAACTAGCATACGAAATGCCAAAACATTAATCATAAACCATTAATGACATAAAAATAACTCATCCATAGTCAATCATATCACAAAACCATCAACACAATATGTAAGATTTGTATCATGATAAATCAACTTCAAAACAAGTTTAAAATCCATTAAAATTTTTTGACATAGATTAAAATGATTTGTAAAACTCTTTGAGAGAAATACCCCTTTTTCATGAAAACATTTAAAATTAAAAAAATTTAGAAAAGAAGTCATTTAAAAAAAAATTTGAATCAAAGTGTCATATACCAATTTCAAATTTTTTAAAGGAATTAACATTTTAAAAACATTCATTTACATATAAATAAATCCTTAAAAAATATTTTGAAGACATGGACATTAATGAGAAAGATTTAGAAGAATAAATATTTAAAACATTTGAGTTGATGTTTTAGTAAAAAAAGTACCTCAAAATAATCCCTTTGAAAACTCTTTCATAAAACATGTACATGGATAATAAATATGTCCCAGTAGATACTTACATAAAAACAACCTCGGATAATAAAGAGATTGTGAAATTAACCCTTACCAATTTGGTATCTTACGAAACATACAACCCATGATAGTGGTATCATACAATGAATATGTTAATACACATAAATTAAATTGTATTTCACAAAGAATAAAATTATGGGCAGTACATACACCACACAAAATGTAATAGTGGCAATATGGCCTGAATCTCACGGGAATAAGGAGTGAGATGAAAACCCCTTACCTTGAAATTTCCTTTAGTCGAGGGAACGTTTAGCCTCCTATATGAATACTATAGTATGTTATTAAATAATACCAGAGCCATATTAATATTTATTATATCATACATTATTCATTTATGACTTTATACTACCCATTTAATAATAATTTCCTTGTTATATTAATATTTCGGGTAATAATCACTTTCTTTATCGTACGTGTTTTAACTTGTTACTCTTGATTGTATCAATTAGATAATGATTTGAATACTTCAATAATATAAAACATGATTCATTTATCATATATATTAAAATATTTAAAATTTAGAATATATGTATATATAAAATGGAAAACACCGTTTATGGATACAGTAGTCCGTACGTACGCATAAACACGGTTTCCGTTTTCATATAGTATTGAACGGAAGTAAGTGAATAAGATATATGTAAGTACATAAATACTTTTATATATAAATATATATATATATATATCCAGTTGCATTATTATTTCATATATTACATACTTATTAGTAATATTTTTTTTAATCGTCGATGAATGGTGAACTTGGAAACAAATCTCATCGCGTCGTGGAGACGGTAATCCGTACGTACGCACGAGTGAAAATATCATTCTTTTGATATTAATATAATATATAATTGGATGGTATATAATATATAAAGAATCCTTATTAGGTTATATTTATCAAATACACATCATTATTATACCCATCCAAATAATAATGTATTGAATAACAATTACACCATGACGTGGAGACGGTAAGCCGTACATACGCACGTATGGTGACATGTCAATCAAAGGTAGGATAGAATAATGAATTTGGTTGTACCGTAATTAGAATAACATCACATTATATAGAATATACTAGAGTTATTATTTTATAATGGAAACAACAAAGAAAAAGGAAGTGGAAGAAGAAAGGAACTTGAAAGAGGGTGGTGAAATCATTACCTCTTGTTTGGATTCTTCCTTCTGATTTGATCAAAAGGGCTCCTTAGGATGGATTTATGATCAAAATAAGTCCTCTAGATTTAAGGGAGGATAGTTGAGAGGGTATTTGGGCAGGGTTTGGCCAAGCCAGATGGCTTAGAATGTGTGAATTAGAGAGAAGGGGGAGTGTCCTTTTATAAGAGGGGTGAGGGCAACCTTAGGAAAAACATAAAATATTATTTTATAATAAATTCATATTCGGTTTATAATGGCTCCAAAGTTGATTATTTAAATTATAATATGGGGATAGGTCTATAAAATCTCAACTAATAGGTTTTAGACAAGTTTAGGTTACCATTTTAACCTTATCATTTAGATTTAACTCTAAGTTTAATAATTTAACTTTTATTGTGTCATCTTGTATACTTACACTATATGGTTAATAAACATACAATATATTGCCAATCGAACCCCAATTGTTTCATTAATGTCATATATATTATTATATAAGTCTTTTTTCCAAACCTTAGATTTTTAGGACCATTAAATCAATTAATAATATAATATTTGTATTAAATACTATTTTATGTCAATTTTGACACTATTCGGTATTTGTTTTTTGTTAAAATACTAAAAAATGATTACTTAGAAAAAAATACATAGAATCAATTATAACATGTCATATTCACTGAGAAAATTCGAGTATGTCATAAAAACATTGAAATTATATATATTTTAATATTTATAACACCATTTATTTGATTCTTTCATGAATAAGGTAATTTCGGCATCATCGTTGTGCCATAAATAAATTTATTTATATAATGTATAAAAATATTAAATAAAATACCAAGATGTAGGAAATAGTTTGTTTTATTTCTAATGAATATTTACAGTAAAAAATATTACTTATATAACACCATATAAAAATTAATTACTAAAAGGTTTTTGTTTTTGTCAATTTTGTCTTTACATTAAATTAATTAATATAAAATTTCATTATCATACATAAGTGACTCCATGGGGTCCCAAAATCGACCCAAAGATGCCCATGGTAAGAAATTACTCATTAAATAAGGTTAGAACATATGTTAAGGGAATTTTAAATTATTACAATATTCTTTTTACCTTGAATTACCCTATTGACCTTTAAACGCGGTAAATAAAAGTAAAAAAGTTACTATTCACCAAAAAAAATATTATTATCTTATTGAACCACATTTTACTCCTTGATATTAACTGTATGTCTTGGATTTTCTAAATTAAATTTAGAGGGGCAGTAAAATTAAGTTTTATTTCAATTTTCAAATTCTCCTAGGAGGTGGGTAAAAGACGGTGAAAAGTTCAATAAAATTTTTATATATCTAAAATTATTATAAACTGAATACAGTGAATTAAAATGATATTATATAATTATTATGTATATATTTTGACATAAATTAATTTAAATAAAATAAATAATTATTTAAATACAAAAATTGGTTTTAACTAATAACTCCGTGTTTTTTCACTATTCTTCAAAAATTGATGTTTCTCCGAAAAATACCAAAACATTTGCCTAAGATATATTTGATATTATGAATTCAAAAATTATTCCTATTTTACCAAATTCAAAACATATATTATGAATTAATTAATTTAAATTAATTCTCGTTGTTAAAAAAATAGCGTGTTTTTAAGAAATAATAACTATCAGAAGAATAACACTTACTTATGTTTAGTTTAAATGTGAAATTACGTCCAATGACCAACATTGTGTTAAATGGTAAAAATATATTCTAAATATACATTAAAACCACTCAAATTAATAATTTATCACTATAAATTACTTCTATTAAAAAAAGTTGATTTTAATTAAAATTTAGTAATTTTCACTATTCATCAAAATATGAATGTTATCCGAAAAGTAACAAAATTTCACCCAAAGGAAATTTAAATATTCTGAATCCAAAAATTAAGTTCATTTTGAAATATAAAATGTTTAAAATTTTAAAAAGTGGGTATTACTATTCTTAATGGCTTGTATGATTGGTTGTGGTGTGTTAGAACTCAAAGTTGTGTATAGCACACGCTATTGTATTATTCAAAGAGAAGTGTACCGTGAAAGCTTGGGGTGTTACATATACGAACTCCCAAGCTCATCCACACTGAAGGTATCCTTGATCAAAAAGAAATTAGTGTCCTTGGAGTGCTTATATAACCCAAGATATGATCTCACATTGTCTCTTTTACCATGAATCCTAATGCGCTTCCCAACTTCAGTTTTAACTACCAAATCCAATTGACAAAACAGAATTTTTCACACTGGATTCACTTGAAAGGCCATGTCAACCCATACACATATCACGTTTCATCCCACGAAGAGCATGAAATAATATCATAACCACTATACATCCCATTTAGAAAGGCAAATCTGTGAACAACCTCCAACCAACCATTCCCAAAAGTGGTTGTCTTAGATAGAAAACAAACCTCCAACAGATACACAGAGCCTACCCTCGAGTCACCCTATGTGATAACATAGCATGATTTCTAAGGCCCATACCCAACATTTGGAACATATCCTTATCGAACCACTACTGTTTCTTTTTATCAAATGGTGTACCCACGATAATACTACTGTCCAATGAATGGTCCCAGCCATCCCCAACCCTTTTCTCATGAGAGTCAACTAGTAGCTTATGGTGGCATCCACACCACAACAACCTACTTAAATATCTCCTAGACAATACCTCCAAAGAGTTCATTCAATAGGTCATAAATATCATTGATTATATTATATTGGCATATAACTGGTACCCTCTCAGTGTACTCAATAGGATGTCAATATGAGGGTCATTATCTCCAGTAACAAAGAGTACACAAATATTTTTATCATTGAGCATGTAGTGCTCCTATAAAGCCATACTCCCATGAAAAATAGGCTAAAACAAGCTTAAATATTTCATGACACCATGTCTATCAACCATAAATGTATAGGTTTAAATAGGGGCCCACCATTTTATGGTGCCCAATTTGATTTCAGGGTTTCCATTATCACAACAACTTATTTAATTAACTCAATATCTATATCATCAATACCTAATACTCTTAATAGAAAATATTGGTCCTTGACTCGCACTTGTCCACTCACCAATCGACCATCAAAATGGTACCCCACACAATCCGTGTATACCAAATTTCCCATAAGCAGTGTTTATACACTCTCATATCACCAGGTTCTAGACTTGACTCACACTCATTTTGGTCATTAAACATTAATTCCAAGCTGACTGTAATACTTTCCATGTCATCCTTATCAAGGAAGGTGCTATGTTAGAACACAATCAAAAACATGCATCCAAAACTTCCTCTTACTACAGAACGATCACCCAATTCATAGTGTCGTTCAAAGGGAAGGGGTTTTCAACATGAATACCACAAATCAACTAGGTCAATCACTAGGATAGTCCAAACTATTATTAAATCTATAATCAACACCTACGGTGATTCTAGAAATAATGGACATCTTCGTGCCTAAAATGAAGGACCTTTTCATATTTTAGTCATCAGTCAAGAATGAGCATTCTGAAAGATCATTTACCTTATGGAAATCATAAAAATTGATCCAACCACCTAGACTGGTCTTCCTTGATCAACTGATCATCACTGGACTAATGGGTTCTATGTCAAAATTGGGACATCCGGTTCTACCACCAAGACAAAGAAAAGTAGTATAGGATAAGGGTCACTAGGTATAAATACCTCTCTCTATGATTCCTCACATGAGAACCACAACCTAAAAAGGGATTATACTACATAGCATCTAATCTAAAAACATTAGCTAACATTCCATCCATAAAGTACAAGTTGAGACTGAATCCATTCTTATGCTTTGGATTTGAAAACAGATCATATAAACCATTCCAATCATTATTTAATTTATAAACATGATCCCATCCTTGTAATTCTTAAATTTAATTCCACGTGTTACCAACTTCGTATAATATAAACCAACACCTTACAATCATATCCATGGATAACCCCTTATGAAACCAGTATTGATATAGGTGTGGTATAACATCCATGCCATACAAGTCCATCATTTATGGTCCTCTAAGGAATCCCCAAGTATCACGGATGACATATAATCATCCAAGGTATATTAGCAGTTAATACATTAAATAAAATTCAATCTATCTCATCTAACATGCCAAAGTTGACACCAAGATAATTTCAATTCAATCTCACATCAAAAAATGACACTAGTCATTGGATGATATTAGAAGGCTTTCAATTCAATTACTCACAATAGGGTCCTAAAAATTCCACTAAGGAGAAGAAATACCCCCAAAATCACTTTTTAGTTGGAATTAAGAACATATATATGTTTATCAAGGTGAAGGGACATAGATTGAGTTATTTTAAATTAAAGTAACTTGATGGAATTCAGGTTTTCAAATGGCCCACGTACCATCACCGGGAATGGTACGTGAAGAAGATGGATCGCAAACCGCCAGGTATGTGGGACGGTCTGCAAACCATTGGCCTGCGAAATGATGGCCATCAAGAAGGGCCAACCATGAACCATGTCAACCAAATGAGTTATGCATAGAAGACTATCTTCGTATCGTTCTATGTACCCCTCAGTTTGTGGATTAAGTGGGCAAGTAGGGTTTCGTGAACCATTATCACAAACCAAACTCTCCACAAACCCCAGTTTACCAAGTCTTCAGTAGGTTAGAAAATTGATTTAATGGGCCTACTCAAATGGTGATGTGGGACAAGATGATACAATCCCACTGATGCTCTATAAAAGGATCACAATATACGAATAATAAGAAATGAGAGGAGAGAGTTATAGGGAAGGACTAGCGATGAAAGATTGAGGGAAACAATGAGGTTGCACTCCGGCTTCTGTCTTGTTTCATCAGTGATGTAAGAATCGTGAACCACTTCTTTCACATGTATAGTTGGCCAAGAACCATAAAAATGGGGAATTGAATAATAATAATGGAACCGTGAATCCAACTCATAAACCACGAACTAAATACTTCTCACAGATGAATTTCATGCGAATGGTAATTCCCTTGACCCTCCTTCAATATGGCACTCCGTGTAGCATACCACTACGTGTATTGGAACCTTCACTGCATACCCAATCGGTACACAGATGTAACCCAAAGTAGCTCAGTGAGCCACGTACCACTTTGGTTTGTGGTTGGTCATACCCATACTGGAATACCACTCCAGTGTGTGGATGTCCCTCCAGCCTGCATACCACTATGGTACACGGAGCCTTCCCCATCCCACATGAGAAATAAGTTTACAGAATTGGGTGTTTGGGGTATTGTTTCTTCCGGTTCCAACCTCACCCCTCCATTACCATCCAGTCCTCTATAATCTCTTTGCTAACTGGTTGTCCGATTCTAGGCCAAAGCCTCCTCCAAAGCCGTTGGACCCGTATGATCAGGTCATTGTTCACATCAATGTGCCCCATTGAGTCTACATACCCATGGTAAGCGGAGTCACGAAGGCCCTCCCATCAGAGGTACGGTCTTCAAGAATATCTATAAGGATACATTCCCATCGTAACCCTGAGTCCAACCATGGGATTTAAATGTGAACCACCTCATTCTTGGGATTAGGGGTGATCTATTTATTTTCCATTCAATGAGGAATAGTGATCAGTCAAAGGGGTTATGTTCGCACCCCCATTTGATGAGGAAACAACTCATCCCCTTCCTAGAACATGCTCTAGGGCCCTTCCACAGAGGTAAGTCTCCAATCATCCAACGCATAATTGTGTGACCTTCAATGAAATTTTACCTTGAAAGGTTCATCGCTCCGCGCCCTCAACCACGGTCACCCTGGACTCTTCATCTGTGGGCTCTCCATCCCCCACCAACACAGGGCAGAATGTGCATTGTTGAATCCTACAAATCCTCTTGTTTGTCACACCGATAATGACTCACATGGTATTAGAGGTTTTTTAGGATGAAAACATCATCACATCTTCTAAACTATGAGAAATTTAATTCTTGATTATACTAGGATACATTGGACTCCTACTAGAAGGCCTGATCTCATAGGGGTTCCCATTCCAAAAGGGTCCACCCAACTATACCTCCTCAAATGGGAAGCTTCCATGCATATGTCCCATACATATGAACTATGAAAAATCTGATTCCTGACAAAACTAGGATACATAGGATGCCTACCAGAAGGCCCGAGCTCAAAAGGGTTCTCATTCCAAAAGAGTCCACACAACCATGCTTCCTTAAATGGGAATCTTCCATGCGTAGTCCCCACACATTTGGAACTAATATAACTCTGATTCTTGATTAAACAAGGATACGTAGGTTGCCTGCTAAAAGGCCTGATCACAAAAGGGTTCCTTCCAATGAAGGTTCCACCCAATCATGTCCCATCAAATGGGAAGCTTACATGCATAAGCCCCACATATTCTGAACTATGTGGGTAATTATTCCTCTCTAGAGGATACGTAGGAATCCCTCCTTGTGGACCCAATCCCAACATCAAGTTACCTTTCACCCCATGGATGACGATAAACTCTAGAGTGTCTTACAATATGGCTAAGTTAGCATCACCTCCACGGAATCCAACATATGCATGCTCACAATGATCTTGCAAGTTAAGGGAAGCCTGTGGGCACACTCTTCGGGAATGAACCAGGCATTCATGAACATATGAACACGACATAAATATTTAATAGAGTCCTGGAACAGAAAAAAATCATTCCCCAGAAGGGTGCGGTGAGCCTGACCTCCCATCCTCTCAACCAATGGATTCCTCAAGTGTCGTTGGCCAAATCTTCATCTAACGAGCACATTCCTTTGGAATGAAAGTCCATGAATCATGGATATCAGGGCCATTGGGTGTTCTTAGCTCCACGTATAAACCCATTGGAGACCATATGAGGAATTTATATCTGAGAAGGACCAATTTCATTATTTATTGACCCCCACTTAATCACCAGTTGGGAAAGAACTGTTCCCCATAGGGTTAATTCCACATTAATCAATGGATAATGACGTTGAATGGGTCAAAACAAGGGAATGGTAAATTCAGAGAGATCCCAACTCTATAGAAAAGGGACAGATGATGATCATCAACATTCTATCCTCGCATTGCCCGTAAATGTACCAACATGGAGGTGAAACAAAATGGTGAACCCAACATGAATCCATAACCATGGTGGGAGTTCTACCCTAATGATAAACAAAAAAAGTAAACTGCACATTGGGCCATTTTTTCACCTTAGTGTGCACAAAATGTGCCACCTCAGAGGAGGAGAAAAATGGTGAACCCGACATGAATTCTTAACCAAGGCGGAGGTTCTTTCCAAATGATAAAAGAAAAAAAGACATTTCATGTCAGACCATTTTTTTTTCTCCCAAGTTTGCACAAAACACGCAACCTCAGTGGTAGAAAAAATGGTGAACCAAACGTAAATACTTAACCAATGTGGTAGTTCTACCCAAATAATAAACGAAAAAAGGACCTGCAGGTCAGACCATTTTGTTTCCCTGGTGTATGAAAATTGCTCCACCTCAGAGGTGGAACAAAAATGGAAAACCCAGTGTGAATCATTATAAAGGGCGGCAGTTCCACCCAAATTATAAACGAAAAAAGGACACTGCATGTCGGACCATTTTGTTCACCCTAGTGCGGACAAAATACACCACCTCAGAGGCATAACAATAATGGTGAACCCAACGTGTATCCTTAACCAAGGTGATGGTTCTACCCCAATGATAAATGATATAAGGACACCGCATGTCAAACCATTTTTTTCCCCAATGTGCAGAAAACATGCCACCTCAGAGGAAGAACAAAAATTGTGAACCCGACGTGAATCCATAACCAAGGTGGCAGTTTCACCCCACTCAGGGCACTTAGCCCTGCAGAAAAAAGAAAAGGGGAAGGGGGCCAAGCTAAATGGACAAATATGAGTGTGTTTAAAGGAATGCTAATTTTATGATATTTAGTGGTCTGTATGTAATAAATGTATTGTAGGTTCCCACAGAGCAACCTTATATCCAAATGACGCCCCCACTATCCATGAAGATGCACGCATCAACGATCTCGCGGGATGTCAGAGCCTCAATGAAGAGTAGGATCCCTTCTCCTACCCTGCGCCTTCAACACTGGGTGTCCAATATGTAGATCAAAGAGTACCACTGAAATGGTACTCTCCCCATGATGAAGGTCGCTAGACAATCCCTCCAATCTATGATGGTCCGCCAGCCACCTCATTTGCCACTACCAGTACCTCAGCACATGGCATCCTTGGTGGTCATCTCAAACTATTTCAGAAACATGTCCTCAGAATGTTACAATGGCTACCTCCCTTACCTTATGGGGTGAATGAAGTCAATGTTGACGACTTCATCCTAGATGCACAAGGGCCCTGCCCACGGGCCCCCGCCAGAGAGCATCGCTGCCAAAAACAGACGACCATACCTCCTCCCACTGAGGATGACCTTACGCTGAGGGAACCTACCAAAGTCCAAGAGACTCGGGCTCCTTGGGTATCCCACCCAGGGTGGTGAATATATTACCAGGGACATCATATCACCATATTTTCTGAGCAGTAGCTCCGTCATACTAACATGACGTAGTTCAACGGGTAGGAACAAAACTCTTCCCACTCCACTCAAGCCCACCACAGATGTATGGTGGCACAATTCGAGAACATGAACATTTCTTCTAGTTCTCTTCAGTACCTCCATGCAAATAGAATTTATTGCTATAAGTAGATAAAAATATATACCAACAGACAAAAATTCTACCATTAAAATAGAGTACTGATAGGCTATATGCAGGAACAACCACCTACTGACGCATTTCAAGCCTGCCATCCAAATCAGGCGGCACTCAACTATACGCAGGAATAAAAACCTACTGATGCATTCTAATCTGGCCATCTAAATAGGGTAGTAACCATCAATACACAAGCACAAATACTTGCTGATGCACAAGAAGCCTTCCATCCAAATAGGGCAACAAGAAAATATGAGTCGAGTAAAATTCTTACAGATGCATAATATGCTCATGAGACAAATACAGCAGAAAATGGGCAGATGTAAATCCATTCTCATGAATACGAACACCACTAGTCTAATTCGGTGGCAATCGGAGAAGACAACCAGCGACAGACGTGTTCTGCTGTCCCGGCACAGGAGAACCGCTAGTATCTATGGGAAACACATGGAGGACCGGAGCAAGCACAAACTCCTGCTCTGAAATCAGATTGGTCCTTCATACCCATTCCAGAAAAATATGTATCTCATCATATCTTATCAATGATGGAGGATCAGTTGTCAATTATAGACTGTATCTTCCAAACATGCCAAGATATCATTGCATCCGAGGAAAAGGTGATAAATCATGCCCACATCCTGACTTTCTTGAATGGAATGACTCACTCATAAATTATTTAGTCACTCCTTAGTAGATAAGAGTCCCTGCTCCAGTCTCAGAGGATTGGCAGCAAAAATCTCACGACATACCAAAAACTGGATCGGGAACAAATACTCGTTCCAGCTAGGGGACATCAGTCCAACATGGTGGCTTCCCTAGGGCAGGAATATATCCCTGCCAAATATCAGGATGCTTTTTGGTGTATCTTGATGACATAATGGGACCCAAAAAATACTAGGACCCATATATGAAGGCCAATACCAATAAAATATGGCCTCGGTTACTTGTAAGAGAGAACCAAAAAATTAAAAGTGTCAAAGGAAATTAGAAAATGAAGATCACATACATAATACTAGTCTAATAGTTGCAGGGGTTCTTGACTCCCTCAAACATATATCAACAATGAATCAAGAACATGTCATTCCATTACCAACTTATAGAAGTGGCAGCAGTTTTTGTAGAGGTCCTCTCCGCAATGTTGCTACCAGTAGCTTTAAAGGTCCTCCATAGAGCACCCATGGGGGATTACTCTGTGGGTCAAGAATGATCAATCTTGATGTCTTGTCTCCTAATGCATGTCGGGGTATCCCTAACCTCAACCTGAAGATTAGACAGTAAGAAGGTCCTTCCCAAGCTGTCGTCCACCCTGATGGTCTTCCCTAGGGTATACGTTGCATATATGTTTCCCTCTACAGTCAAACATCAAGTCAGGATTGTAGTCCTCGCCATGATGACAGTCATTAAAAAGGCCCTCCCCATAATGATAGCTGTTGTGAAGGTCCTCCCCATAGTAACACCAAGAAACAAGAAGGTCCTCCCCTAATTTTAGTACATCCCAATGTTCCTCCCTAGGATGCACACTATAGAAATTCTCCCTAAAGCGAGATATCAAGTCATAATGGTAGTCCTCTCCATGATTTCAGTTATTGAAAATTCCCTCCCTATAATAACAGTTGTTGCAAAGGTCCTCCTCACAGTGATGTTGAGTAGCAATAAGATCCTCCCCTTACTACAGCCTGCCCTGAAGGTCTTTCTATAGGTACATTCCATCAAGAAAATTCCCACGGTCGGGCATCAAGTTGCCATGGTAGTCATCGCCATCGCAGCACCACCTAAGAAGGTCCTCCTCACAACAAAAATACATTATGGAAAGAATGTACTCCCCGGAATGAATATGAGAAAGGCCCCCTTTGTTGAGGTGCTCAGAAAGGAGTGATAAACATCGAGTACTCCATCTATAATGAGTGATATCCTTTCACAACCAAATGACGGCCTAAGGCCACACTAATCTTCTAAACCACCTCCATGGTGTATACAAATTGATAAGGCCCCCACCATCCCGATCTCTAGGAATGAAATCATCAAGAAGAAATTGAGTTGTGCGTATCAAGAACAGGATCCTCTGTAAGAAGAAAAAGCGTGGAATGTTTGTTGTGAGAAGAAAACTCTCTAGGGATAATATAACAGTTATGCATTGGCCTACAACCACTTATTGCTTCGACATACTAGGAGAATTGTCTGGGGAATGAACGTATGAAAATTTCCTCAATATATGGAAAATCTCAGAATGTTGAAATAAAAATTCATACACTACGAAGGGTACATGGACCATGTCAACAAAATAGGGGATCTTCTCCGTTTGATCGACTTGGAAGCCCTCCCATCCACGAGGTAGGAACAATAAAAAAGAAAAGGAAGAACCTTGAACTTGTTTGCCTCCATGTACTGCATAAATTGCATCCCCTCATTCAAAACGCCCCTACTAGAGTTGGAATTTGGGGGTGGAGAGAGCATGGAGCTTTACACTTCACCCC
Organism: Viscum album; assembly: GCA_963277665.1. NCBI lineage: Eukaryota > Viridiplantae > Streptophyta > Magnoliopsida > Santalales > Viscaceae > Viscum > Viscum album. Next base: position 1,294,263,016 of record OY728131.1, read on the forward strand.
ATATCTCATCCAGCAGGCCCCAATAGAAATCTGATCCTGCAATGTCAATACCCATAGGCAACAGTAAAATAAAACCCATACAAAGGAAAGATGGGTTAATGTAACACCCTGATATTTTATGATAATTTTTTTATGTCTTATGTTATACGCAACACCATAGGAATCTTTCACAGCACACAATATGGACTTGGCTTGCATTACACGCAATTGCGACCTTCCTCGATATTGTGTGTAGTACGCAATACCGGGTTTCACTAAACAATGATATATTATTATGAACTAGTAGTTATGAATAGTATTAACTACATTTTGAATTTTATTATTCATCTTACACATTTTCTAGAACATGGTAAGAGAACAAAATAAATCGGTAAAATAAGTATTTTTCAAAAAATGCAGTTTTGCCGCCTTTTGATGGTGCACCCACATTAAATCTAGTTTTTTACATGTTTATAAGTTTAATTTGATGAAATAAAATTCTTATTTTGAATCAGGGTATAGAAATTTACTTTGGATAAATTTTTGATATTTTTCTGATAACTTTCATATTTTGATGAATAGTAAAATTACGCTAATTTTTAATTAAAAACAACTTTTTTCATTGAGATAATTTATATGATTAAATTATAATACTTAATGGTTTTAAAGTATAAATAGAATATATTTTCACCATTTAATATAATTTATTCCATTATCATTAATTTCACATTGAATTCATAGGTAAAAACATTTCAATCTTTGGCAATGTTTTAATTTCTAAAACCTGTTTTCTTAACAACGGGATTTATTTTAAATTAATTACTGAAATTTATATGATTTGAATTTTGAAAAATGTATTCCATATTAGGAATCAGTGGGTCCAAATTCTGTTAATAGGCTACTTTTTATTTTTGGGCATAATGAATAGTAACTACGGTAAATTTTATTTACCTTTGGTAAAGGTAAATCGGGTAATTAAGGGCAAATATAAGATTATAAAATGACCCTAACATCTTCCAAAATCCTATTGGATGACTCAAAGTCGACCCATATCACCTAAAGGTCGGATTTGATTCATTTAATGGACTTTTTTCCATGAAAATAATTTAATTATTATTAAAACCAAAGAATGTGACAACATGTCACTTTCTTAAATCATATAAGTATAATAATTTTAATTTAGTGATAAACTTAATAAAACTTCAAACATGAATAGTCTACAGAAAGATAATACAATAATATACATCATAGGAATTTATTTAGAATTTTTAGGGATTAATTAATTATCACTATTTATGACACAATAGTGATGTTGAAATTATTTGATTAATTAAAATATCAAATAAATGGTTTTAAAAATATTAAAATAAATATTATATGAACTATTTAATGTTCTCCACTAATTTTGTAGATACATATGACATTTTATAAATCTATTACAGCATTTATTTCAATCATATCTTCTTGTATATATTTTATTTAAATTCAAATAAATAAATAGTGTCAAAATTGACACTATTGTTATTTTATAAAAATAACATATTATAAAATTGTTTAAAAATCACAAAAATATTTAAAAATTATAAATTAAAATTTATATGGTCTAAAATTTCATAAAGTGTCAAATTATGGAAAATTAACAACACATATGTAATTATTTATAATAATTTAAAATTTAGAATATTCTTACCACAAATAAAATTAAATTGGTAAATAAGGATAAATCAAGTTGATAATGTTTATAATAAATTCCTAACATGTCTTAATTTTAGTGGTTGATGATATTACAACCCTATCTCATCTAATATATCTGGATATGAGTCATTTTGGAAATTTTTAGATGGGGTTGGGATTTAATATAAACTAATATTTCTTATATTTCCAAAGGTGCCCCTCTCCTCCCTTATAAAAGGTCACCTCCTCCCTCTCCTCCTCACACCAATTTGAGCATCAAATCTCATCCAATCCCTGCCCATTTCACTTCCAAACTTCCCTAGAAACATCCTAGAGGTCCTAGTCTTCTTCAAAGACCAATTGTAGTGCCCTAAGAGGAGGTCTCAAAGAGGCGCTTCAAAGAAGAGGTAATGTTCGTTACCGATTCATTCAACATTATTTCTTCTTCCACTTCTTCTTCTTTAGTTGTTTCATTATGAATTGATAACATCAGTATCACTCATATACTGATATGTTATTATTAATATGAAACAAACCTACTTCACCAACTATCCATCCTACAGAAAATGAAATCATTGTACGTGCGTACGTACGGAATACCGTCTCTACGCTGTGGTGTAATCTATTTTCCACCACCACCTTACTTGGATGGGTATAATGGTGTAAATAATAACTATATGTTATTATTTTAAACTGGTATTGATTCTGAAATAGTATACATACACTCCAATACAATTCCACGATCATGGGAACGATATCATCGCTCGTGCGTACGTACGGAATACCATCTCCACGATGTGATGTGGTTCGTTGTACATGATCTTCATTGAATAATGATTATATAAATGAATTGATTGAATGAATATGATATATATTACACTAATATCATTCTGTAAATGGTTTATCTATAACCTAAAGAGAAGAATAAGAATTTATTCGACAAAACACGCATAAGAACAAAAAGTAATAAACACCCGAATAAAAAGTAGTAATGAAATATTACTAATAAGAAGCTAATAATATGACCATATATGATATCATAACAATAAGTATGATTCTGGAATAAGTCAATAAAATTATTTAAATCATTATACAGGAGGTTCGGACACTTACGAAGCAAATCGGATCTGAGGTAAGGGAAAATATCACAATCTCATTTTATCCGAGATTGTTTATACTTTGGTATTTACTGGGGTTTATTTTATCATCCACATCCATGTTTCCTAAATATGTAATATTATTTTCATCCACCTACAATTTTTTAAATACAATTTTACCCTTCAGTGAGTTTTTAGTAAAAGATATGAAAGGAATCTTTTGTTATTTTTTGTACGAGGTACTTTTGACTTTTCTGACAAAAGTACGAGAAGAATGTTTTTTTAATTTATACGGCATGAATGGATTTTTAAAACATTATTTCCCAGAAGATTCCTTTACAAGTTTTCAAGTTTATTTTTAATCAACTTCTTTAAGTTTAAAATTTTATGACATGTTATGAAATGAAAATGTTTTTCAAGTAGAAAGGATATTTTCCTCAAGAATGGAGTTCAGTGTTTTATGAAAATTATTTTCCATCTATGATAATATAGGGTTCTGTTTCTATCCCTATTGTTACATTTATTTGATTATGGTGTGATGGAATTATTTTTATGAATTCCTTTATCTTATATGAATTGTTTTATGATGTCATGATGTTTAAGAATCCCATTTTCATTACATGGGTTATGCAATGATGTATGATTTATGATTTTTTGGCACACATAAGAATGGTATCATTGTGAGATGGGTGTGACCTATATCTCTCTACAATGTATTGGGTAAAAATTTATATCTCATGAGATAGACATGGCTGGAACGACAGGTTAAACCGGTTCAGTAAAACAGGACTGAAACGAGGAGTGAACTCGGTTCAGAAATAGACTTTGTCCACTAGGATAGTCTTGGAAATGACTATTGACTAATAAGAAATGATTCTCTATGATTATGTGTGTATGCCAAAAAGTTTCATGTTTTATGTTATGATTATTGGGATTACATTTCACTACCATGATTTATCCCATGTTATGAAATTATGAACTCTTTTTCAGGGTAAGATTTTCAAAATGTTATGTTCTTATGAATTTGATGTAATTGATATTTCTTTTGTTTACCCTTACTGAGCATTTAGCTCAGCCTTTTGTATGTTTTCTTTCCCTAGATCAGGAAGAAGGGTATTAAGTAAGATATGCCAAAAAGGGACTATAGATATGATGAAATAAATGGGAGACAGCGTAGATGCTTTATGAACCAGTTGTTTATGTTTCCTAGTTTCTAAAGATACTATACCTATACGGTACTTTCATGGTTTTGTTATATGTTGTAATAATTATGCTTCAATTTTGAAGTATTAACCATGTATGTAACGTATGGGTCACTATATTTGGTATCAGAGGAATGGTATAGTTAACCTTTGGAAACTAGAATGTGAAATCCCTAGTAAGAAACCTAAGGATATGTCTAAGCATAGAACACAATATTATTGTTTTAGAAATGACCATGAACAACCTATGATAAGAGGTTAAGTGTGAAATTTTATTCTTGATTATGTGGTTTCCTGTTATAATTAGTGTTGCTCACACTATTCTTCTTGGTTTTAGTCAATGACTGGAAGCCGAAGAAACCGTGTTAATGCGGAATGCGATTGGAAATGCAATGATTGCCCCCCTGAGCAACCAAATGTTATGGGAGCTGGAATGAAAAATCTTGTAGCCATGCTCACACAACTTTCTCATGCTATGAATCATGTAGGACTTCCAAATGAGCAAAGGAAGGAGCAACATTCTGTCGAATCCTTCATGAGGCAGCATCCACCTTCATTTAGCGGGTCTTCTGATCCATTAGTGGCTGAATAATGGATCCGTACCACTGAAAAGATAATTTCAGTTCTTCAATGTTCTGAACATGATAAAGTCATCCTAGCAGTGTATCATTAGGAAGGTGATGCTGATCAATGGTGGAATCTTATTAAGAATATGAGGCAAAGGGATGAAATTGAGTCCATGGAATGGGATGAGTTCGAGAACATATTTTTCAATAAGTATTTCCCGCGTATTCTTCGAACAAAGATGGAGAAGTAGTTTCTTGAACTGAAGAAAAAGGATTATGAATCCATTGGTACCTACAAAGAAAATTTTACAAGACTTTCAAGGTATGCTTCCGGAATTATTATCCAACCTGAGAGTAAGATCGATCGATTCTTTAGTGGCTTAAAACCAAGTCTTCGAAGGGCGTTATCCATAAGGGATTTCAATAGCTATGGGTAAATTGTTCAATGTGATCTCAAGGTTGAGATGGAGATTGGTGTAACCCATCAGTCACACGAGTTTGATAAGAAGAGGAAAATGGAATTCAAAGGAAAATCTAAAGACCACACTAAAAAGAAGATGAGTTTTCCCTTATTCTCAATGTGTGGAAAGAAACATGGAGGAAATTGTCTTAATGGGACCAGAAAATGTTACAAGTGTGGAAAAGAAGGTCATCGGGCAATTGAATGTTGAAATAATGGGAAGAAGATGTCTAATGATGCAAACAAAGGAAGGGATACACAGAATAAACCTACTAGTCTTCAATGTTTCAAGTGCAAGGAAATGGGGCACTATGCTAATCAATGCCCTAATCAAAGGGTTGATGATGATGATCGACGTCAACAAACTCTTAAGGCCAATGACAAAGTAAAGTCACATGCAATTAGTATCGGCGATGTATAGTATGACAACGAAGTGGTGAAAGGTACCCTTACCATCCACTCTAAAGTAGAAAATGTTTTATTTGATTCTGGATCGACCCACTCTTTTATTTTTGAAGAATTTTCTAAGGGTATTGTCGTATTACCTCAAAAATTAGATATTGAGTTGGCTATGACAACTCCTAATGGAACAACAGTCGCATCAAAAGTTTACAATTCTTTTCTGATTGAAGTTTGTGGGAAAGTGCTTCCTGCAAATCTCGCAATCCTTCCTATAGTGGAATTTGATGTGATTCTTAGCATGGATTGGATTTCTTTATATGGAGCTCATATCAATTGCCAAATAAGGGAATTCACATTTCATATTCTAGATCAATCTATGATCATCTATCGATGCAAGGATCAACATAACCTTCCAGTGGAAATTTCATCCATCTTATGGGTTTTGATTCCACTAAATAAAGGTTATTTATCTCAAATGGTTGGAGAGAAACTCATGATTAATAATATTCCCATTGTATGGGAATTTGATGATGTCTTTCTGGAGGAATTTTCAGGTCTTCCACCAAATCGTGAAGTTGTGTTTTCAATAGAACTCGTACAGGGTGCTTTGCCTATTTCAAAGACACCTTATAGAATGGTCCCAATTGAGTTGCAGGAATTGAAGAAGAAACTCCAATATAATCTTGATAAAGGATTCATATGCCCTAGTGTTTCACCTGGGGGAGAACATGTTCTCTTTGTTAAGAAGAAAGATGGATCAATGAGACTCCGTATTGATTATCAAGAACATAACAAAATCACTATCAAGAACAAATATCATCTCCAATGCATTGATGACCAATTTGACCAACTACGCGGAGCTCAATACTTTTCCAAGATTGATCTCCGTTCAGGGTATCATAAATTAAGGGTCAAAAGGGAGGATATACCAAAGACGGCTTTCCGTATAGGGTATGGACACTATGAATTTATAGTGATGCCATTTGGTCTTACTAATTCCCCTGCTATCTTCATGGATCTGATAAATAGATCCATTAGAGACTATCTTGATCATCTTGTGATAGTCTTTATAGATGATATTCTTGTCTATTCAAAGAGAAAGTAATAACATGAATACCACTTGAGAATTGTATTAAAGACCTTAAGAAAGGAGAATCTTTATGCCAAATTTACCAAGTGTGAATTTTGGATTCAAAAAGTTGCATTTTTTGGGTCACATAATCTCAAAAGAAGGGATATCTGTGGATCCAGCAAAAATAGAGGTTATCGAAAGATGGTCAAGACCAACAAAAGTAACTGAGATCCGAATTTTTCTTGGTTTGGCTGGATATTACCGATGTTTTGTGAAAGATTTTTCTAGTTTATCTAACCCAATCACCAAGTTGACTCTAAAAGGAGTTAAGTTTGTTTGGACGGAGGAATGTGAAGAAAATTTCAAAGAGCTAAAAAGAAGGTTAGCCACTGCACCTGTGCTCACACTACCTTGTAGTGGAGAAAGGTTTGTGATCTACAGTGATGCATCCAAGAAGGGACTATGGTGTGTTCTCATGCAAAATGATATGGTGATAGATTGTGCCTCACGAAAGTTGAAAATCCATGAGAAAAATTACCCAACTCATGATTTGGAGTTAGGTGCAGTAATATTTTCATTAAATATTTGGAGGCATTACCTTTATGGTGAAAGGTGTGATATTTATACTAATCATAAAATTTTAAAGTATATTTACACACAAAAGGAGCTGAATATGCGTCAAAGAAGATGGTTGGAACTGATTATGGATTACAAATGCTCAATTCATTACCACCCTGGGAAAGCAAACAAGGTAGCAGACGCATTAAGTCGACAAGACCATGGTAGCTTATCCATGATGAGGATCACAAAAGATCCAATATTTATGGATTTACAAAGGAATGATCTTGTAATTTTAATGGAAGGGGAGAAATATTATCTTTCTCAAATGAATGTTCAACCATCTATACATGTAAAGATTCCAGAGGCACATAAAGAAGATGTCGAGTTACAAAAGAAGGTAAGAAATGTTCTTGAATTCAACCTTGATTGTGATGGGATAATAAAGTTCAGAAATCGGGTTTGTGTTCCTCCCATCCCAGAATTAAAGAAGGAGGTGCTGGATGAGGCTCATAGTTCTTCATTCTCTATTCATACGGGATGCACAAAGATATATAGGGATCTGAAAGAGTAATTCTGGTGGGATGGCATGAAAATAGATGTTGCTGAATATGTCTCGCGATGCTTGGTTTGTCAGCAAGTTAAAGGTGAGAGAGAGAAGTATAAGGCGATGTTACAACCATTACCCATACCTGAATGGAAATGGGAAAACATAACTATGGACTTTGTCACCAGACTTCCTAAAACATCTAAAGGCAATAATGCTATCTGGGTCATAGTTGATCGTCTTACAAAGTCTGAAAACTTCGTTGCTATTAGAGAGGATTTCTCTCTAGATCAGCTTGCCAAGATATATGTAAAGGAAGTAGTAAGATTGAATGGAGTACCACTTTCTATTATATCTTATCGGGATCCGAGATTTACCTCAAAGTACTGGAGATGTCTTCAGCATACTCTGGATACAGAGTTGAGTTTCAGCACTGCTTATCATACTCAGATAGAAGGTCAGTCTGAGAGGACAATTCAAACTCTAGAAGATATGTTGAGAGCTGGCTCTATAGATTTCAAAGGTGGTTGGGATCAACACCTACCTTTGGTGGAATTTTCTTATAATAATAGCTTTCACTCTAGTATTCAGATGGCTCCTTATGAAGCTCTCTATGGAAAGAAATGCAGGACTCCAACTTGTTGGGATGAAGTTGGGGAAAGAAAGATATTAGGACCCGATCTCATTGATGAAATGTCAGAAAAGGTCAGATCTATTCAACAACACATAAGAGAAGCTTAGAGTCGATAGAAAAGTTATGCCAACAACCAAAGAAATGACCTAGAGTTTTAAGTAGGTGATAAAGTGTTCTTACGAATATCTCCTTGGAAAAGAGTAATGAGATTTGGAAAGAATGGAAAGTTGGGCCCTGGATATATCGGTCCTTTTGAAATTCTGGATCATGTTGGGAAGGTATCTTACCGATTGGCGCTTCCACCAAATCTCTCTCAAGTTCACGATGTGTTCCATGTATCTCTCCTGAGAAAGTACATACCTGATCCTTCACATGTACTCAGCTCAGAAGTTTTTCCGCTGCAGCAAGATCTTTCTTATGAAGAACAGCTGATAGAGATTCCGGATCGTAGTGAAAAATTCCTACGGAACAAGACCACTCGCTTGGTGAATGTTTTATAGAGGAACAACCAATTAGAAGAAGATACATGGGAACTTGAGGATATGATGAGGGAGATGTATCCTCATCTATTTTTAATGAAGTGACGAATTTCGAGGGAGAAATTCATTTTAATGGGAGTAGAATGTAACACCCTGAGATTTTATGAGAAATTGTTTTTATGTCTTATGTTATACGCAACACCAAAGGAATCTTTCACAGCACACAATACAGACTTGGATTGCATTACACACAATCGCGACCTTCCTCGATAGCGTGTGTAGTACGCAATACCGAGTTTCACTAAACAATGATATTTTATTATGAACTATCCATTATGAATATTATTAACTAAAATTTGAATTTTATTATTCATCTTACACATTTTCTATAACACAGTAAGAGAATAAAATAAATTTTTCGGGTAAAATAAGTATTGTTTAAAAAATGCAGTTTTGCCTCCTTTTAATGGTGCACCCACATTAAATCTAATTTTTGACATTTTTATAAGTTCAATTTGACAAAATAAAATTCCTCTTTTGAATCATGGTATAAAAATTTACTTTGGATAAATTTTTGATATTTTTCTGATAACTTACATATTTTGATGAATAGTAAAAATACGCTAATTTTTAATTAAAAACAACTTTTTTCATTGAGATAATTTATATGGTTAAATTATAATATTTAATGGTTTTAAAGTATAAATAGAGTATATTTTTACCATTTAATATAATTTATGTCATTAGCATTAATTTCACATTGAATTCATAGGTAAAAACATTTCAATCTTTGGCAATGTTTTAAATTCTAAAACCCGTTTTCTTAACAATGGGATTTATTTTAAATTAATTACTGCAACTCATGTAATTTGTAATTTGAAAAATGGATTCCATATTAGGAATCATTGGGTCCAAATTATGTTAATAGGCTAATTTTTATTTTTGGGCATTATGAATAGTAACTACGGTAAATTTTATTTACCATAGTTAAAGGTTAATCGGGTAATTAAGGGTAAATATAAGATTATAGAATTACCCTAACACCTGCCAAAATCCTATTGGATGACTAATATTCGACCCATATCACCTAAGGGTCGGATTAGATTCATTTAATGGACTTTTTCCCATGAAAATAATTTAATTATTTTTAAAACCAAAGAATGTGACAACATATCACTTTCTTAAATCTTATAAGTATAATAATTTTAATTTAGTGACAAACATAATGAAACATCAAACATGAATAGTCTCCAGAAATCTAATACAATTTTCTACATCATAGGAATTTATTTATAATTTTTAGGGACTAAATAATTATCATTAATTATGAAACAATAGTGATGTTGAAATTATTTTATTAATTAAAATATCAAATAAATGGTTTTAAAAATATTAAAATAAATATTATATAAACTATTTAATGCGATACACTAATTTTACATATACATATGACATTTTATAAATCTATTAAAGCTTTTATTTCGAACATATCTTCTGTATATATTTTATTTAAATTCAAATAAATGAATAGTGTCAAAATTGACACTATTGTTATTTTATAAAAATATCATATTATAAAATTGTTTAAAAATCACAAAAATATTTAAAAATTATAAATTAAAATTTATATGGTCTACAATGTCATAAAGTGTCAAATTATGGAAAATTCACAACACATATTTAATTATTTATAATAATTTAAAATTTAGAATATTATTACCACAAATAAAATTAAATTTGTAAATAAGGATAAATCAAGTTGATAATTTTTAAAATAAATTCCTAACAATTCTAAATTTTATTGGTTGATGATATTACAACCCTATCGCATATAATATTTGGATATGAGTCATTTTGGAAGTTTTTAAGTGGGGTTGGGATTTAATATAAAATAATGTTTCTTATATTTCAAAAGGTGCCCCTCTCCTCCCTCATAAAAGGGCACCTCCTCCCACTCCTCCTCACACCAATTTGAGCCTTCAAGCTCGGCCGATATCTGTCTATTTTACTTCCCCAATTCCCTAGAAACATCCTAGAGGTCCTGGTCTTCTTCAAAGACCAATTTTAGTGCCCTAAGAAGAGGTCTCAGAGAGGCACTTCAAAGAAGAGGTAATGTCCGTTACTGATTCTTTCAACTTTATTTCTTCTTCCACTTCTTCTTCTTTAGTTGTTTCATAATTAATTAATAACATAAATATCACTCATATATTGATATGTTATTATAAGTATGAAACAACCCTATTTCACCATCTATCCATCCTACGGAAAACGAAATCACCGCGCGTGCGTACGTACGGAATACCGTCTCCACGCCATGGTGTAATCTATTTTCCACCACCACCTTACTTGTATGGGTATAATGGTGTAAATAATAACTATATGTGATTATTTTAAAGTGGTATTGATTCTAAAATACTATACATACACTCCAATACAATTCCACGATCATGGGAACGATATCATCGCTCGTGTGTACGTACGGAATACCGTCTCCACGATGTGATGCGATTCGTTCTACATGATATTCATTGCATAATGAATATATAAATGAATTGAATGAATGAATATGATATATATTTGACTATTACCATTCTGGAAATGAGGTATCTATAACCTAAAGAGAAGAATAAGAATTTATTCGACAAAACACGCATAAGAACAAAAAGTAATAAACACCCAAATAACTTGTAGTAATGAAATATTACGAAAAAGTATCTAAGAATATGACAATATATGATATCATAACAATAAGTATGACTCTTTAATAAGTCAATAACATTATTTCAATCATTATACAGGAGTTTTGGACACTTACGAAGCAAACCGGACCAAAGGTAAGGTAAAATATCACAATCTCATTTTATCCGAGATTGTTTATACTTTGGTACTTACTGGGGTGTATTTTATCATCCACATCCATGTTTCCTCAATATGTAATATTATTTGCATCCACATACAATTTTTTAAATCCAATTTTACCCGTCGGTGAGTTTTTAGTAAAATATATGAAAGGAATCTTTTGCCATTTTTTGTATGAGTTACTTTTGACTTTTCTGACAAATGTATGAGAATAATGTTTTTTTAACTTATACGGCATGAATGGATTTTTAAAAAATTATTTCCAAGAAGTTTACTATACATGTTTTCATGTTTATTTTTAATCAAATTCTTTTAGTTTAAAATTGTATGACATGTTAATAAAGGAAAATGTTTTTGAAGTAGAAAGGATATTTTCCTCAAGAATGGACTTCAAGTGTTTTATCAAAATTATTTTCCATCTAAGATAATATAGGGTTATGTTTCTATCCCTATTATTACATTGATTTGATTATGTTGTGATGGAATTATTTTTATGAAATCCTTGATCTTATATGAATTGTTTTATGATGTCATGATTTTTATGAATCCCATTTTTATTACATGGGTTATGAAATGATGTATGATTTATGATTTTGTGGCACACATAAGAATGGTATCATTATGAGATGGGTGGTACCTATATCTCCCAAAAATGGATTGGGTAAAGATTTTATATCTCATGAGATAGACATGGCTGGAACGGAAGGTTAAACCGGTTCAGTGAAACAGGACTGAAACGAGGAGTGAACTTGGTTCAGAAATGGACTTTGTCCACTAAGATAGTCTTGGAAATGAGTCTTGACTAATAAGAAATGATTCTCTATGATTATGTGTGTATGCCAGAAAGTTTCATGTTTCAAGTTATGATTATTGGGATTACATTTCACTACCATGATTTATCCCATGTTATTAAATTATGATATCTTTTGAAGGGTAAGATTTTCAAAATGTTATGTTCTTATGAATTTTATGTAATTGATATTTATTTTGTTTACCCTTACTGAGCATTTGAGCTCACCCTTTTGTATGTTTTCTTTCCCTAGGTCAGGAATAAGGGTATTAAGTAAGATATGCCAAAAAGTGACTATAGATATGATGAAATAAATGGGAGACAACGTAGATTCTTTATGAACCAGTTGTTTATGTTTCCCTGTTTCTAAATAAACTAAATCTATATTGTCCATTCATGGTTTTGTTATATTTTGTAATAATTATGTTTCAATTTTGAAGTATTAACCATGTATGTAAAGTATGGGTCGCTATAGTTAATCCACGAAAACTATCCCGAGTAAGTCTCAAAGTTGTCGGGGCCAAAGAGATGAAATCATCAAAAAAAACTCCTGAGTTAGGCAACTAGGAACATCCAGAAGGCTTCCTACCTAAGGGAATCTAACTAGCAAGCAGCGCTCATTTCATCAAAAGACCATAGACTCCATGAAGACTCAATTTCATTCTCGTCTTACACCAGTAAGGGAGTACATGAAATTGAAATAGTGACGATAGCGGTGCTTACTGCCATGATCTGGGAACAACCCCATCCCAGAGGGATAGGGGAAACTTTAAATCGATATCCCCCATAAGACCAACAAATCCAGGTCATAGCCCATCGATATGAGAATGGGAACAACCCCAGCCCATAGGGCAGGGGGAATTGTTTCCTCAAATCCCCACATGGTGGACATCTGTTTTCTACCATCTAGGAAGAACGATGGACAGGTGAGTTAACCATTCCACCCCTTCTCAGGGTCCATACCCTCTGAGATAATGGCATGTTACGAGGTCAGACCATGGCTCCCTTCGGGTCAATCTTTGTCAATAATTCTGAAGAATACTGAAGAACGGAAGGAGAAAGTCCAATAAAGGAAAAAATAAGCCTTTCAACTATTCGACACTAGGTACACCACCCCTAATGCGGTATACCTCAGTGAACTTAGTGAGCGTCAACCCCAGGGATCTCACTAGAAATGACACAGGGGAGAAGACACAAAAGTATATGGTTCCCTCCCAAAGGAATCCCACATTGAGCCTGATGGTGTGCATACACAGAACCAGAGGGCATCCCTAAATATGGTTGCCCTCTCAATCAATCCGACATGACCTCCCCCGCGAATCTCCAACAAAGAGAAAAATAAATCCAAGTTTGGATATGACCTTCCTCCTCCTCCCCATGAAACTATGTCCCTCACAATTGAAGAATGTTTTCCAATTAGGGGGAAGAAATTAAAGATACCAAATGAATTAATGTCGAGCGATGTGGATGGAGTTGTCTCTCTAGATGGGTTCCCTCTACAGAACATCAAGATTTCCTCCCAAAATATGTTCCCATACGACATACACTCATTCTAGTAAATGAATCAAGGTTCAGAGGACCATTAAACTCAGTCCTGGAAGGATGTCAATACTTACCCCCTTTGGGAAGGCATCTGGAATATAACTAGGTAAACCCACAAATGATGCCACCGGCTAGTTATCAACCCCAAATTCTAGTTGCACCGGCATACCCAATTTTGGACCCCATCGCACCAGCTCAAGATGAATCCTGATAGGATATGAATCATGGGATCTTAAACACCATCGAGCAGCTAACCGCCTGACTATATTTCGTGGAGGGGCGGCATGCTCCAATACAACCAGAGCACAAACCCTACCCTGAGTGGGTGAGAAATGTTCTGCCACTATCAAACTTTGAGGACCCTGTATTTCTAGTATTCAACGGCACAGATGTCCCAGAACATCATTTGGCTCACTATGCCTCTTACTGTGATCCCATGATAGGAACTCTAGAGAATCAAGAGTCTTTAAAACTTAGGTGTTTCATACGAACCCTATAGGGCTCGGCTTTCATATGGTATACTAGCCTTCCATCTCATTCAATTACAGGCTGGGAGGACCTCTGATGATAGTTTCTCTTCCATGTCAGTTCGATGCTACCCAACATGATGGTAAATTATCTCATGAAATTCATGCAATAAGATAGTGAGAGAGTCTTAGACTTCATTTTTAGATGGAAAGGCCTGACATATTCCTTAAACTGGTCACTCCCACAGGATGAGTTTCTCGCCATGTAAATCAATACCCTTCTGGATGAATTGAGAATGCCGCTCAACCTAGTGAAGTACACCAGTGGGTTTAGATACTTCTCTTTCAACACCCAAAGGATAGAAGACTCCTTGTAAAGGACTAACCTTATGTCCTGAGTGACCCGATCGGCCCATGGGAGAAGAACGGGAAAAGCTGAAGAGGCTTCTGTCATGCTTAATCCTCCCCAGCACCAACCCCAGTTGCAAGGCCTCCATCAAAATATGCCAGACCCCTTGGATTCCAATAGCCACCCACACCTCAACAAGATGAGTGAAGGGGTGCTAAAAGAAATCAGTTAAAATAAATAATAAATAAAGTTTATTCATTCTGAGATGACCAGGTCTGTGGTTATTTCATATCCTCCATGAATTTCAATCTACTACGGCTGCCAGAGCCAAAGAGATCTAATGAAGTGGGTCTCGACGACCATCCAAATTATTGCCTGTATCACTGGATACTACGACACACCATCAAATAATGCTTGGTTTTCAAGGATCTCCTGAAAAAATGGTGGATTCCATGAAATTCAACATGGGACCTCTGCCAACACAAGTGGCATATGTTTCCTCCTACGAATCAAGAGAGGAAGAATAATGGAAAATATTCACCGACAAGAAGGAGAAAATTTTTGACAACTGGATGACCCAGATGGACATCAACTGAGTCCATGGAATCCTACAGGCACAGTTGAGACAACCTACTACACCCCCAATATCTCCTAAAATAGTACAACCGTCCTCTTTAGCCATGTGGTCCTCTAAAGGCTAGATAGGAAGAATGAATGGGAATGAAGATATACTAGTTTCAAATACAATGTTAGTGTTGACACTTTCAGACATCATTCCAATATACTTGGTTCAATGGGTACCTCCTCGCCAAATGGTACAATGGGAACCACCCTACAAAATGGTACCGTCAGAAGGAGGAAGTCAGATAAGAAGAGCATCAGATCAAGAACTAATCTTCAGCCCCATTAATGCCATTCACATGATGTAACCCTTCTCTGATGAATACGGTGTACACAAACTCAAATTTCTTGCACCCAACTGGAGAGCTTGAGGAAGAGGTTGCAGAGGTCGGAGGTTTCCCGGAAGGCATGGTTGTGGAAGGAGTCAAATTCCTAGCCACACCACAAGCCGAACCATTAACCTCGTGGAAACTCGTGAAAGGAATCTCTGGCAGATGCAATGCGAACCGGAATTCTTCTTCTCCCCCAACGGAGGAAACCCAAGCCCAGTCATCTAGGAATATCCATCAGAGGAAGAAGAAGTACTTAACATCCTATGGTATATAGGCATGCCAGTGCGGCCAAACATTGAAAGTACTGAAGCACCACCGGCTCCTGCTATAGAGGCCTAACAATCTACTTCCAATGCTCGATCCCCAAAAGTGTCTATGAAAGAGAAACCTCGAGCTGGGAAACACAAAAAATTTAGAGTAGAATTTTGGAATTTTAAAGAATATGGATTCAGTACCAGCAAATCTCTCAATCCTAGATGCATTGAGTTTGTCAACATATCTTAGGGAGGCACTCATCAAAGCTTAGCTAAGTCCCCAAGAGTTCGAGGCTGACGTAGTAGTGGATGAAGACTACCAAACATAGACCAATCATAAATAATGTCACGTAGTCATCTCCTTCATAGACAGGGATGAAGAGGAATTAATGCAAGGTCACATCAAACCCTTATATATGTATGGAAAAATAATTGGAATTGATGTTCGGAGGATCTTCATCAACAATGACTCTAGAGTTAACTTACTCCCACATATAATGCTTCGTCGACAGAGAGATGATGAATACAGCTTGACACCATACACCACAAATCTCCCGGGATACAGAAAAAGTGAGCAGAAACTGTTGGGAAGAATCAATCTCAAAACATGGATCAAAGATCTCATATCAGATTCTGAGTTCCTGGTGGTGTGGAAAAGTATGGCCTTCAATATTTTGTTAGGGAGTCCTTGGCTATATTATCATGATGTAATTTCATCCTCATACAATCATTGCATCAAATATTTCATTAATGGAAAAAATATTTGACACTTCACGCCGATAATTCCCCATTTGAGTTATGTGAGTCACATTACATCGATGAAGAGTTTTATGACTCAGAAGAAAAAAACATTCAGATGCTGATGATGATTAGATCAATGCCCTAAATAGATTGGAGATGGCTCCCCCTGATCCCTTCCAGCAGCTTGAGGATGAGTATGTTCTACCCACCAACCAAGTTGTATGCGTAAGTGAAATCCGGGATACAGACTCAATTGTTGGCATGGTCTCTATTACAACCACCAAGTCCAAATACACAAAAAAACGGGATGACTCCGATGTTGTAAAGAAAAATACTATAGAATATGATCCCATCCCATCCTTGGGGAATCAAACTTCCCTTTCCTCACATACAAAGGCAAAAGAATATTTCATTCTTAATATCAGAGAAGTTATCTCGAATATCCTTTCCCCATCAGAAGGGGAAGATGATGAAGATGAAAGAGAAGAAGAGTAAGAAGACCTCAATGATTCCCCTCCTACATTTGAATAAGGTGTTTTCACAACCATAAGTGAGATTAATGAGATAAATTTGGGCATTGAAAACGACCCACGAACAATTTTAATCAGTGTGGACAAACCTGTTGAAGAATATGAAGCATATACCTCTTTCCTAAAAAATAATTGAGATGTGTTTTCCTAGAATTACACAAAGATTCTATGCCTCAATCTTGAAGTTTCCACCCATCATATGGGCTTACCAGAAGATCACTCGGGCAATAAACAAGAAGCTAGAAGGACCCACCCGAGTCACGCTGCTAAAATAGAGGATGAAGTCGACAAACTGATCAAAGACAAATTCATATGGGAGCTCCAATATCCGATATGGATGGTCAACACAGTCCCTATAAAAAAGAAGAATGGATAAATTAGAATCTTCATTAACTTCAGGGACCTTAATCATAATTTCCCAAAATATGGCTTTTTTTCCGGATCATTGAATTGTTGATCGATGCAACAACCAGATACAAAGCCCTCTCTTTCATGGATAACTATTTTGGGTACAATAAAATCCAGAGAGACCACGAGACAAAGGTGATATAACTTTTAGGGCCCCTCAAAAATTATTATGTTATAAAGTGATGCCCTTTAGTTTAAAGAATGTCAGCGCCAAATAACAGTGCACCGTGCATCACATCTTCAAGCCCTTCTTGGAAAATTCATTTAGTGTTATGTCAGCGAACTGGTGGTTAAGTCACGACAACGTTCAAACCACCTGGCCTACCCCTAAACTATCTTAAATAGATTGAGAGAGCACGGTTTAAAGATGAATCCCTTAAAATTCCCCTTTGGCATTACCTCAGGAAAATTTCTTGGCTTCTTCATATGCCATCATGGCATCGAAGTCGACCCCAAGAAGACGAAATCCATTATTAGCATGTCCTCACCTCAAAACCTCACTGAGATGAGAGGTCTCTAGGGGAACCTCGCCTACGTTCATCATTTCATATCTGACCTAGTAGGTAAATGTTTACCTTTAACTAAGATCGTAAAAAAATGAGTTACATAGGAATGGGATAATGATTTTCAATAAGCATTTAAAAACCTTAAAAGATATCTACATAGCCTGCCAGTGCTCATGCCTCCATTTGAGGGGAGATTGCTCATTTTATACGTAACTACCCTAGAATGGTCATTCGGAGACTTCCTCACGTAGAAGAATGATTTCGGCAGTGAGAACAACCTCTACTACCTCAGTAGGAAAATGATCGATGTTAAAACTCAATAATCATAGATTAAAAAGAATTTCCTAGCCCTAATCTTCAATGTTAAAAAACTAAGGAATTACCTGCAACACCCTGAGGTCCACCTGGTCTCCCGCTACAACTCTCTCAAGTATATACTCAATTTTTCAATGAAAAATGAGAACCTATATTGATGGACGGTCATCCTGTAACAGTTTGACAAATGATACATTCCCTAGAAAGCCATCAAAGGCCAAACATTAGCAGAATTACTGGCCGAGTACCCCTCGGAAGAGATGACACCATTGGATACTGAACTTCCATATGAATAAGTTTTTTTCATCCAGGGGAACCCCCTGATATGGGAAATATACTTTGACGGTGCTTCCTGAATCCCGACAGGGAAAGGGATGGAGGATCCCATGTTTAAAAAAGTGGGGTTGGGTGTTTTACAAATATTTTCCAAAAATTCCATCTTTCCTTACTATTTCATGCTTTTGGAATGCTGTATGAAAAATGAAGTGGAGTATCTGGACCTCTTTATAGGCTTGGAATTGGCACTTCAGGTGTAATCCAAACAACTAAAAATAAAGGGTGGTACAGAGCTAGTCATCAAACATGTCAGTGGTTACTATGTTATCAATAAAGAAGTGTTGGATCCATTAATGATCCATGTTCAAGCACTAATGGAATAATTCTTATCAGAAAAAATGTTTACACATGTTCCTCAGTCATAGAATGCTAAACATGATGCTTTGGAAAATTTAGCCACAACCTTGGTCGATCTCAGCCAGGATGAAATAGTCATTAGCATTGATCACCAACAGATGGTATTTCCATTCATCCAGAACAATGTAGAGGAAATTGATGAAATTAGCCCTGTTCTTGAGCCTTATGGTCATACCACTGGTTGGATGACACCTGTCACAAATTACCTCCGGGATGGGGAACTCCCACATGTTAGATATGAAAGGGAGAAAGTCCAAAGGTGGGTAGTCAATTTTAACCTTTACAGTGGGGTGAACAAAGAGAAGGTCCTCTTCAAAAGAGGCCTTGAAGAAGTCATTCTCAAGTGCATTAATGAATAATAGACTCTGTTCGTCATGAAAGAAGTGCATGATGGAGCTTTTAGAGCACACTAGTTAGCAACCAAGCTCTCTCATCAAATACAGAGGCCTGGGTATTACCGGCCCACTATGATACAGGATTGAACCATATTCACTAAGAAGTTCCATTCCTTCCAAGTTCGTGAAAATCTCATACACCGCCTCTGGGAGTTTCTTCATGTGGCTAAATACTCTTGGACATTCTTCACCTGGGGTGGATGTTTTGGGACCGTATTCTCCCACTGCAGTGAGAAAATTCAAGTTCATACTCACAAAAACCACCTTCTTTTCTAACTGGCCTGAATCCATACCCCTTAAGGAAGTCGGGGAGAAAAACATCATCAGATTTTTGAAAGTCATCATCATCACCAAATTTGGTTCCCCTCATATAATACTGATAGACAACGACACCAACTTTTTATCTGATGATATAGATAAGTTGTACCATGAATATGGAATCAGGGCCAACTGGCCATCCCGCTATCATGTGGTGACCAATGGGTAGATAGAATCTTTCAACAAGACTCTGTCCAACATAATTCAAAATATGGTCGAGAAGGATAATAAATCAGGGACAGACAAGTTATTTCATTCTTTTTGGGCTTATTGGACTATGACTCGCCTAACCACTTAGGAAACCCCATACTCACTAGTATACAGGGAAGAGGCAGTGTTACCTATCAAAATCCAAGTGTTGTCACTTCATGTGTCCATTTGTGATCAAATGTCCATAGACGAGTAATCCCAAACACGATTTGAGGAATTTGAGACGTTAGAAAAAAATGGCTGCACACTCTGCCCCATTTATAAGTTTTCCAAAATAGGATTACAAGATCCTTCAACAAAATGTTTGACTTTTATCTTTCCTCAAAGGAGAAATGATGTTACTCCTCAGAAACCAGATGAGACTAGGGATGAATTCCCTAAAGCTTAAACCAAAGTGGGAAGGACCATATGTCATACATCAGGTCTATTCCAATGGAGTTTACACCCTAATATCAATGGAAAAAAGGCCCATCATGGTTCCCACAAATGTGAAGTTCTTGAATAAATACATCGCATAAAAAAATGCCCCATGATATGGTCCAAACTCTAAGACCTTAAACTATGAGTTAAAAATTATCCAATTCCAAAGTCCAAGCTCTATGACTTTAAAAAATGATTCATGAATAAAAAATTCCTCTATATCATGGTCCAAACTCAAAGAACTTAAACTATTAGTAATGAAAAGTACCCAATGTTAAATCCCCAACTCTAAGACCCAAAACTAAGAGATAAAAATGTCCTTGGGGTCTAAACTCTAAGACCTTATACTATGAGTTAAAAATGTCCCAATTCCCATGTCCAAGCTCTACGTCATTAAACTATGAGTCATGAATAAAAAAATTCCCTAATATCATGGTCCAAATAATAAGACCATAAAATATGAGTAACGGAAAATCCTCAATGATAAGGTCTAAACTCTAAGACCCTAAACTATGAGTTAAAAATATCCCCACGGTCCAAACTCTAAGACCGTACACTATGAGTTAAAAATGTCACAGTGCCAAAGTCCATGCTATACGACGTTACAATATGATTCATGAATTAAAAAATCCCCCTATATCAGGGTCCAAACTCTAAGACCATAAACAATGAGTAATAACAAATCCCTAATGTTAAGTTCCAAACTCTAAGACCCTAAACTATGGGTTAAAAATGTTTCCATGGTCCAAAATCTATGACCCTAGACTATGAGTCATAAAGGATTCCCCCATGATATGGTCCACACTCTATGACCCTAACAATGAGTCATAAAAATTCCCTCTCATATTAAAAGTCCAAGCTCTACAGCCCTAAACTATGGGTAACAAAATAATACCCCCATGTCATTGTACAAACTCTAAGACAATAAACTATGAGTCATCATCCTTTCCACATGACATAAAACTATAAGGAACATGTCCTTTCCATAAGAAGTGAATATAAGTAGCATAAAACGTCCTAATTACATGACAATAAACTGTATGATCCTTCAAAGAACTACATGTCACTTGATTCCTGCCCTCACAGGATACGTAACGATTCCTCGATCTTTGATCTTGGCCCAGCCACCCGCAAAAAATGCCTCCATCATGCCCCCTATCTACCCATATTTGTAAAGTATACCCATATCACTTTTAGTTACTCACAATGAGTACAACTCCCATGAGATTAGGAATGGTGATAGAGATTCTCCAATGACTGTAAACTATGGGGCATCATGGCTGATCTGACGACCATGATGGGTAGAATGAAAACTCCCCTACCTATTAGACCAAGCTAAACAGGTATGGGGCACACACAGAACTACGTATGGCTGATTCCTATCGACATAGGATACATAGCAATTCCTCGATCTTCGATCCTAGTCCATCCCCACAGGGAAAGAAAGTGAAAAGGCCCCCATAATGTTCTCCTTCACCTAAAATATTCAAAGGAGACTCTGTAATCAGTCCTTATTTCTCACATTGGGTATAACTCACGTTATATTAGGACCAATAGTATGGATTCTCCTACACAATTTAATCTTAGAGGAGTATGGTAGGCCTGGCACCCATATCATGTAAAACCAAAATTACCTCCACTGTCCCTAACACGTCAAAAAAATGTTTTTAGGGAACATATAGAACTACATGTGGCTTCATTCCTTCTCTCGTATGATATATAGTGATGCTTGGATTCGACATCCCAGCCCAAACACCAGCAAAAAATGCCTATTTCCCCCATACATGGGTCGGACCTATGTGGAAGCTCCATGACGATCATAGTTAATCATGGTCTGGGTATTCTCACATTCTTAGGTATACATTTCCTATTTTTCACACTGTATACCTTGGGAAAACATGGATCCTCACAATCATCCAAGAAAATCTAGTATGGAAGGCCATTTTCCTATGAACACCTTTGATTGACGGCGCATATCATGCCCTGGTGGCTCTACATACATCAAACACAAAAAATGACTATCAATTAGAGGAAAATTCGACCTAAGGAGAGTCCTCTCCAACCTCAGTATGCCCAATGGATTTCAAGCCCCATGTTATCTCTCCTGATACAAGTCTCCCTTAGGACTATGGTTTACACCTTCTATCATCTCTCAGGTATAGATAATGTTGGAACACCCTGACTATGCTTAACCTAAATGTTTTGAAGACCTCTGCAAGGGGAAAATCATCCTCACTGCAATACATTAAACTGCAAGGGAAAACTCGTACACACTGCACGACACTAAACTGCAAGGCCAAAATCATCCTCACCACACGACGTTAAACTAAAAGGCAATGGATTTAGCCTACAACTTCCCCCTAATGTTTAATTCACTATTCTTAGACAATGACATTAAACCCTTGTGATCCCTTGTTTCTCACACCAAGCATAGATCACATGATATTAGGGGTCTTATCATGAGATCTTCCATGACATTTTGGAAAATGGGCCATGAATTTGGTCTTAGCATCATGACCCTAAAAGGAATGTCCCAGTTCCCTCTCCTAAGAGAAACCCCATGACCCAGCCATGTGATGTTAAACAACTAGGTATCCCAAAGATAGAATGAATACCTCACCATGTGTACATGTCATAACTACATAAGGTACACCATTTCATGAGTAAATCACAGCCCAAATGTCCCTAATATGGCCCAGTATACCCCTTATATATTCCAAACTCTGTGATTTAAGTGATCTTTAATCCCCATAACCCTCCAAGGCCATTTGTGATGGAAGTCCAGTGTTCTTTAGACGCCTTTTATTGACTATGCATATCATGACTTGGTGGCTCTGCATATGTCGCCTACAAGAATGTCTGTCAACCAAAACAAAATTTGTCACCAAGAGAGTCCTCTCATATCTTAGTACACCAAATGAATTCCAAGACTCATTCCACCCCTCCTAATTCAAGTTCCCTCAAAGTAAATGTTAATATTTTCCCCATTACACATATACTGGATATGTCAGAACATATGGGACTGATTCACCTTTGTTATCTTGTTAGGTTTCTAAAAGATATACTATCTACATATGCGAATTGATCTGCATGAAAAAGAAGACTGAACCCACTCAATTCTAGGTTTCCTTGAAGAAGTTCAGCTAAAAAGCCTCCACTTCTGACCCGGGTAACCCCTGGTCGAAGGTCACACACCATATTCAGAAAGATCCCAATATCCATAATCCTGAAATTCCATCGATGGCGGAAGGCAATGTCCTAGAGACACCTTTGCATGAATATTAATATCATGCCCTAGGGGATCATCAAACATTTCCTACAAAAATGTTCATCAATCAAAGGAACATTTGTCTCTAGCAGAGTTTTTTCCAGCCTCTATACGCTCAAATGACATTCACATCTTGTCACACCCCAAGATTTAGAAAACTTTTAGATGATATCTTATGTACCTCCTTCATCTCAATTTCACCTGACATAGAAAAGACTCTTAACTGAACTGACCATTGGCCAGCTCTTCCTCACACAAGTAAGAAATGTGTGGGAATGATTGCACACTCATGGTTGATGTGAATGTTCCTAATGTTCTCAGAAAACACTATTCAATCCAGCCACCTATTGTGGCTCCCAACTCCATGATAAATCAAAAATGTGGAAAGTCTGACCTTTCCATTGGGAATGGAAGCCCTATGTCCTAGGGAAACCTTTACTTGACTATGAATAACATTCCCTGGTGTCTCTGCATACGTCGCCCCCAAAAATGGCCATCAATCAAAGGAAAATTCATTCCTAACAGAGTCTTTTCCTACCTCTATACGCCTAAATCGGTTCTTGATCCTCATGCATCTCGAGAACCCACAAATCCAGGGTCATGAAAAATCCATAACCCATGTCTCAAGGATACTAGAACATTCCCGACTAACGGTCCCAATTCGGGGCCTTACCCCATTAACTTTGTTCAAAGTTGTTCGGACTAAAAAATCAGTAATAAGTTTTAATGGAAGGAATATAGACTACCAGAGATGGAATATATGTTATTATCACTAGAGGGAAAATCCACTGAAGGCGCCTTTGTGTAATATTTGAGTATCGGTTCGCTAAAAAATGCATTGAACCATCAGAAAAAGCGTAAATATGGTTATGTTGAAAATCCACAAAGGGTGGCCTATGAAAAAAGCCATGTTATGCCCACTAATCTTGTTTCAAGTGGTATTAGGAAAAAATTAGGGTTATAATGAAAATGGAACAAAATTTCATGAGGTGTTTCATAAATCCTCAATAATAGTCGAACTATGCTCACAGCATCCCTTGGCTCAGACAGAATTTAGAGCTCGATTCGATTATCTCGGTTTTTTGGTTCCAAGTCGTGGTTTAAAATTAAAAATTAACGGAATGGATCTTGACAGGAAAAGGTGAAAAGAAGGAATTTAGAGGTAAATTAGTTCCATTATATTTCGTGAAATATATGGTGGGAATCCACAACTTGGAGCCTCTCCTTGAGAACAAAATAAGACCTTTATAGAAGACATTCAACGGAGTCGCAAAGCTGCATCAACTATTGGTGAGATTCCTCAATGGATTCGAAAAGATTCAATAAGTTCACAGTCTCACCTTCTGCACTCGCTTGTAGAACCTCTACTTCTATCATGGCTTGGAGGCCGGTTCTCTTTCCATCATGCATTTTACAACGCCTTTCGTCAACAACAGTTGTGTCGCGACCCCACTGCTATTTAAGTCATTCAAGTTTTTGGATTTGTTGCTCCACATGCAGGTCAAGATGCTCTATTAGATACTCTTTCTTCTAGAGTTAATTTTGCAACTTCGTGACCATCCCAAAATAAATGGAAACATCATCAATAAGCGTTTTGTGTGTAGCCTCCAAATATGCCTTCGACTCTTCCACAAAAATTCGAGACCCATGTGCACCTGTTGCTTCCCGATCAGAAACTACTTGCCTTTTTATATCATAAATTCATTTATAGTTGAATCCACTAAATTACAAAACTACAAATTAGTGGTGTAACCTAGGAATGTTTTTTTATAACATCTTCAAGTGGAGTTTGAGATATTAATCCCTAGATGTTTCTCCATGCTTTTTTCTGAGTAGGATGAAATTTGGACAACCTTTCTTGGATGGTCTTGGAATCATTCTCTGATGATGAAATTTAGTTAGGAATGAACATCACCAGAGAGGGACTTGGTTCGGCAGCTACAACACAACCTGACCTTGTAACAACCTCATCTCTGTTAACCAAAATAGATGGCATGTTAGGGACATTTGTTGTTTCCAAAGCTTGTGGTTGTGATTCCAAGGATGAAGAGGAGACAAAAATATCTCCCTCCCCCAAAGAAGAATCACTGTCCAGAACAGGTGGCGCTACATCTTCAAACATTAGTCATGCTCCATGGATATGAGAGAATGCTGAGGACTTGGAACTATGGACGGTAGGAAAAATCATCCTCAAGATGACCCTTAAAAGGTCACTGGTTAGTATAAGACATGTTGGGATAGTCATTCCGAATAAGGATATTGATCTCAAAATACTAGGAGTATAAAACATAACGCCTCTCATAATTGGTAAAAATGGCACGATAACCCATTTTATATTTTTAGGGGATGAAATATCAGCCTCCCCAACTGTGAGTTTCTTAGATCCACCATAAACAAGAAGTGTATAATTTTTTTATGTAATTCCCTCTATAGGGAAAGGAGCTGCTTGGTCGAGATTTACTGGCCCAATGGTATTTTAAGCCATTCCAAAATATGGAAAAACCTAGTGCTTGTAACTGGACTTAGCCCCCACCACAAAGACCACCATGTCCCTCTCCATGAGAATTAGTTCAGCATGATCAAATGAACCCTATACTTATGGATGAAATTCCACTAATGGGGAGGAAATTTTTTGAGCAGGGGAAGGCATAACCGAGGGGTTAGTAATACCCTCAGTCTCCTCAAAAGGCCCTACATCCCTAACATGATCAGTATTATAGATTGTGATTCTTCTTCTACCCTGAAAGGGACAAGGGCTATAGATGTCTGAGCAGTCACAGCTTGATCACCGATGGGCCCTACGTCGAAGTACATATACAAACCAATGAGTCAACAAGGTATGTACATTTGGTTCAATCACCAGGTGAGTATACACGTACTCGTGATCCCCCTTCGAATGTGCTTCGATAGCTTGTAAGCTTTCTTAAATTTCTTAGACTGGTAGGGAGATTGCTCCTGAATAAGATTTTTGAGAGGAGATGGAGGAGGAAACGTCTTGGAAGGGTCAGAAATCACCACCTCCATATGCTCTTGTGATCTAGGAGATCCTTTAGCAGTACCCCCTACCGGTGAGGGAGCGTACTCGCTAGCTACAGTACCTCTGGGGGAATAAGTTGGGGAAAAAGTTGTCTCCCGAGACCTGGAACCCCCTAAAAAAATAAGAATGGAAGGGGGGAAGCTTTTAGAATCTTTCTAATAAATTAATTTTTAAGGACGAATATTATAGATAAGAACTCTCCTGTCGGCCATGGGAATACTGAAATCAATGCCACACGGCCTGACCAATAATTTCTATCTACATGAGAATGAAAGAACTTATCCATTTCAGTCAGGTGAGAAGCAACCTCATCAAGATCTTCATCAGCTAAAATTCCAGTAGGAGTGATGGATCCCTCAAAAACAATAATTTTGAAGTGGTACCTTTAAAGAATCCTCCATATATCTTCATCTGAGGTGCTCTCCCTCAACTCATCCTATACTCTCCAAGACTCTAGAAACACAGCCATAATTGCAATGGCCAATGCTGGGGTGTTAACATGAGGAAGAAGGGTAGACTTCAATAACTATATAAGTTTCCTAGGTGTCTTTACAAGATTAGGACCTCGAGAAGAAGATCATTTATGAGATGATGTGGGAGAAGAATAAACCTTTTTGGTGGGGCCTATATTAGGAAATCCAACAACATCACCATAATCATCAGCAGTCTCTAGTTGAAGCCTGGAAAGCACCCATTACGAGTACCTACACATACCACATTGAGAGTGGATAAGGGTCTTGAGGTCTTTAAGGTAGCATCCCACCTCATCTAGATCCTCATGAAAAGAAACATTAGTCAGTGCTGACACTAAACAAATATCAGTAAGGAAAACTTCTCTAGTCTAGATGAGTTTCCAAATAGTGCAATAGGACCAACCATGAGAAGATTGATGACCGTTCAAATGGTCCCATTGCCTACAGGCCACTGGAAAAATGGCCTATGAAGGAATAGATGATGGTCTCCCAAAAGCAGCCCTAGCAGCTTGTTCGACTGCCCGTGAGTTCATAACCCCATCTGTCACAACTTTCCTAAAGGAGGGAGCAAAGGGACCTTTGAATAACTTTTCTGGGTTAACGGTGCTCACCTACTTCCTTTTTCTTCCACTATCCCTTGGCCTTGGATAACCTGGGAGTCGCCATGGTGTGAACCAAGTCGGTCAATTAGATATCAGGATATGACTTAACCTAAGCCTCAGTGTAATTCTTGGTAAAGAATGACATGAAATCCATATAATTTGGAAGTTTGGCATAGCTTTGGGTGTCCTCCCGGGTAAAAATTTTCCACAATTAGCGAGCTATCATAAGATGCTTTTATAGGAGAGCACTATTAAGAGTAGGAGGAAATAACTTATAAATTCAATTGAATTGCATGATAATCCTGCAGGGTGAATTTCCCTCATAGATGAGTTCCCCTCCAACATGAGCAACCAAAACTTCTCCTTGCAATGAAAATTAGTAACCTAGATGGACAAAAACTTTTGATGTGTTGTTCATAATGGTACCCATGGGGGAATCATAAGGGGGTAAGAAAAACATTCATAAACATTGAGGCAAGACATTAAGTCTTGCTCGGTCCTTTCGGTTTTCTCCTTATGCTTATCATGTGAGGCCTAATCCACTGGCATGTCCCCACTAGTGCTCTGAAGGTACAGTCTAAGGGTCAATTGTGGGATTAGTAAGTAATTGATGAAGGAATAACCCCATATTTTGGCTCCCATCTATCCTAACATAATTTCAAATGGGTCAACCATCTGACAGTGTGACACCCCTTCATTGATGTGGCCCAACAAGCGATATATCATGGTCAACACAGGGATGTCCAAATTGATGCATTTACCGGTGGCCAATTGAGCGGCCATGATAAAGGTTGATTCTATTAAGCCACCGGATTCTCACACTAGTAGAATCCACCCACTCAGGAACATGGATAAGAAAGCCGTTAGTCAAACTAACCGATCGACATCAGGGATGATACCCCATACCCATTTTTGAAAATCCGCCTCTTCTGAGGTGAGCCAGTAAGTACCTACTCGATTGCGGGAGGCTTTGGTTAAACAAACCCTGGGTCTCCACAGATCGGGCTCGAGACCGTTATTCTTAGAAAAAACACCAAACTAGTCATCCAATAGAACGTCCTATTTCAGATAAGAATCACATTCCTTTAAAATCATCTTTGCTTGGATGATGAGTTTCCTGGAAAGAGGGGGGTGCTTTCTTCATCATACCAAATAATGGAGAGGGGAAAAAATTCATCGTACATATCCTCAACTATAGGGACTCCCAAAATCATTCAGATGTCCCAAAGGCTGATGCCAACCTCCCCATGGGTCAAATGGAAAGTGTTGGTATATTAACACCACCTGCTTAAAAGCTATGAAATAAGGGAAGTAAGATGATGGGTGTATACCTAAGAAACCCAGGAGACCTCGTATAGTCCCACAAGCTATATCTCAGCTTTGAATTCTTCACAAATCTAGAAAACCTAAAAGGGACACCACCAATCCAAGCCAAATGAGCCTCCAGGGTGAAGGTCCCATCAAGATGACCAACCATTTTTCTCATTCATTGTAGCGTTCCTCATGATGATCTGATAATAATGGGACGTACTATCGGGTTTCTACTACACCCCTTCTAATGTTTGAGGAATATAATGTAGAAAGGGACCAAAAGCAGCCTCTTTCTAAAGGTAACTTCCATTAAAAGAGATCAAGGCCTTCGAAATGGAAGTATAAATTATCCAGGAAGAGGGTTGATCCATCATGTTTGGTTCCAGGATCACTGTGTCAAATAAAAGGCCATACCCGTAAGAAGTAAGAATGATCAATAATAGGTACTCTCGTTGACCCATTTTGAGTAGATTCTTAAGGGATTGGTGAAATGTAGTGACTAGAGTCTTGTCGTCAACCAAATCCTCCATAACCCTTGATCTTTCGTCAGCAGTGGAAAGAGGAGCAATAATAGTAGCCTTAGAAGAAGCATCGACATTACCAGTAGCCTAAGAATCATCAATTATAACCTGTATAGAAAGATCCATAAGCTGACGAGAAATCAGTCCGATAAATTTTTTTGGGAAAAGGCTACGAAAAAATGGATAAAGGACATATATCAGGTCAGCAAAAGGATCCGCATACTGTTTTTATAAAATAGTATGCGAAAAGAGAATTCTGTGTACAACATAACACATGGAAGCTACTCTATCAAAAGATATGGTACATAGATACTATCGACCATGTACATCCATGGTTATTGAAATGAACATGAGGAAAAGGGCCTCAAACCATTGGTCAGTGAACAGAATAGTCTATCGAATGTAGAAACCGCAAACCTCGACCTTTGGATAAGTTTGCATTCAGAAGTTGTGGATTAAAATTTAAGTTTGTATTTATAGTTTTTAAGTTCAATGCGTGAAAAAGTTATCCACATAGCCTTCTTCTATGTGGATTCTGGATTTTTTGTTTTAAATTTCTACAGTCCTGTTCGCAGAACCCAAAAAAGTGGTACACGGACAGAGAAATGGAATGAAAATTGGTATGCAAAACATATCGAGAAGTTCTCGAACGCGGTTTTTGAAAGAATCATGGTACGCAAAGGTGAAGTAAATTGGGAAACTAGGAGTGCTTTTCTCCATGACAAATGGTAAAAGACAAATGAAATGGGAACCTATATATAGGTGTGGTCCCCTCCTACCGGGTATACCTGTTATACCATGAACCATTTTAGTTCAGGACCACTTCTACATCAGAATAGTCCTTTCTTCATTCCAAACGGACACCATTCTGATGGGGGCATTTGTGTGGTTCTAAAAGTTCCTCTAAAGAGAATAAATACCCCCGAAATCACATTTCAAAAGGAATTAAACACTACTATAAGATTATCAAGTTGAAGGGAATAAAATTGAGTTGCATTTAATTGAAGGGACTTAAAGGAATTCAGGTTTTCAAATGGATCACATTCCATCATCGGGAAAGGTACACAGAAAATATGGATTGCAAACCACCAGGTATGTGGGACCATCCACAAACCGCTGGCCCACGAAATGATGTCCCACGAGGAGGTCCAACAGCAAGCCACATCAACCGAAGGAGTTCTGCGCAAAAAAACATTCGTGCACTATTCCATGGACCCCTTAGTTCTCAGATTAAGCGGACGAGTAGGGTTGTGCAAACCATTATCACGAACCAAAGTCTAAGCAAACCCTGGTTGTTTCAGTCTTCTGCAGGTTATAAAATTTCTTCAATGGGCCTTCACAAATGGTTACGTGTTCCCAGTAGATTTTATCCCTATGATTCTTTATTAAAAGGGAATAGTAGAAGAAGAAGAAGAAGAAAGGAGAAGATATGGATATAGGGAAGAACGGGTGATGAAAGCATGAGGGAAACTCAGAGGCTGCACTCCATCTTCTGTCTTGTTTCATCTGCAAAGCATGTATTTTGAATCGCTTCTTATGTAGTTATAGTTGGCCGCGAACCATAATAATGGGGAATTGAATAATAATAATGGAACAACAAACCAAAATGGTAAACCGTGAACTAAATACTTCACACGGATGAATTTCCCGCGAATGGTAATTCTCCCGACCCTCATTCAATATGGAACTTCATGTAGAATACCACTGCGTGGAATGAACCCAGCACCGCGTACCCAATCGGTACACAGATGTTACCAAAAGCATGATGGTGAGCCATGTACCACTTTGGTATGCGGTTGGCGATACCCATGCCCGCGTACCACACTAGAATGCTGATGGACCTCCTTCCCGCAAACAACTACGGTATGCAGAGCCTTCTCCATCCCGCATGAGAAACCAATACGCAGAATGGGGTGTTTTCAGGTATTGTTCCTTTAGATTCCAACCTCACCACTTCATTACCGTCCAATCCTCTGAAATACCTCTTCTAACCAGTTCTCTGGCACTAGTCCAAAGCCTCCTCCAAAGCTGTCAGACCCATATGATCATGCCATTTGGTGGATCAGTGCACCCTATTGAGTCTACATACCCATGGTAAGCAAAGTCATTAAGACCCTCCCCAACAAAGGTACGAGATTCAGGAATGCCTATAAGGATACATTCCCAAAGTAACCTAGTGTCCAACCATGGGTTGTCGATGTGAACCTCCCCTTCTTGAGATTAGGGGTGATCACTTGCTTTTCCATTTTATCAGGAATAGTGATATGTCTAAAGGGTTATGTTCCCTCCCCATTTGATGAGGAAGAAACTCCTCCCCTTCCCATAACATGATTCGGGGCCCTCCAACTGAGGTAAGTCCACAATCTTCTGAGGCAAGGCTACATGACCTTAAATTTCATTTCACCTTGAAAGGATCATTTCTCTTCCCCCTCACCCACTGTCTCCCCAGCCTCTTTTGTCATGGTATCTCCCTCTCCCACCAACAGGGGGACACATGTGAATTTTTTAATATTTAAAATCCTCTTGTTTCTCACACCGATCATGAATCCCATTGGCTTAGAGATTTGTGAGGATCACAACATCAAAACATCTTCTAAACTATTCAAACTCATATTCCAAATTCAACTAGGATACATAGGTTTCCTACCAGAAGGCCTGACCTCAAAGGGGTTCCCATTCCAAAAGGGTCCCCCAACTATGCCTCTTCAAATGGGAAGCTTCCATGCATAATCCCCACACATATGAACTACAATAACTCTGATTCCTAACTAAACTCGGATACATAGGATGCCTACCAAAAATCCTGAGCTCAAAAGGGTGCCCATTAATGAAGGGTCCACCCAATCATGTCCCATCAAATGGAAAAATTCTATTCATAAACCCCACATCTTCCAAACTACGTGGGTTCTAATTCCTCTCCCATGGATATGTAGGAAGCCCTTGTTATGGGCCCAATCCCAAGATCAAGTCACCTTCCATACCCCCTGGATGAGGATAAACTCCATAGAACCTTAAAATATGGATATTTGATTATCACCTCTATGGCATCAAAAATATGCATGCTCATGACGATCATGCAAGTTAAGGGTAGCCCATGGACACACTCTTAGGGAATTTTCCAAGGATTCACAAACATATGAACACAACATAAATCTATAAGAGAGTCCCAAAACCAGAAACAATCCTCCCTCGGAAGGGTGCGGTGCACCTGACCTCCAATCCTCTGGACCAATGGAGTCCTCAAGTGTCTTTGGACAAATTGTCAGCTAATGACCACCTGCCTTTGGAATACAGGTCCAGGAATCATGGATACTAGGGTCTTTGGGAGTTCCTGGATCCACGAATAAACCTGTTGGAGACCATCCGAGGAAGTTATATCTGAGAAGGACCAGTTCCATGAGTTCTTGACCCACACACAATCTCTTGTGGGGACCAATAGTTCCCCGCAGGGTTAATTCAACATTGTAAAGGATAATGATGTTGAATGGGTAGAAAAAAAAGGAATGGTAAATTTGGTGAGATCATGTATCTATGGAAAAGGGACTGGTGATGATCCTTATTGTGCCATCTCCACACCTCCCATAAACATGCCTCTTCGAATATGGAACACTCACATGTGTATTTCATTTAATAATAATCTCATTCTTAAACAACTATCAAAAGTCATAGTCTTTATTTAACACATAATGTAAATTCATTAAAGAAGTGAAAAACAGGATTGAAAAAATGATAACATGTAAAGTGTCTATAAGAATTACATCTATCCCCTTTCCCTTATCAATTTAATTCATATTTTATATTACAATTTAATTTAGATATCATAATACAATAAATTCCAATAAAAATGGAAATTTAATGTTAAAAATTTCATGAGAAGAGGATAGGAAACACCTCAATGTTTCCAAGTCATATATCCACCCATGGTGGTCCATTTAAATGGTCAAATCATCCAAATGGGTTGTTCCATTTCTAAAGTGTTAAATCTATAACAAAACATCAACAAGACTCGGTAATTATTTAGAAAATGCATAGAAATTCTAGGATTTAAATTCATTTCAAGGAGACACCTAGAAATTGTCCATGTAGCATGGTGACATATATAAACATCTTGACATTATGTGAATGGAAGGAGACCTCTTGTAAAGTGTGGTCATCAACCCCCTCTTGGCATACAATTCATGTTTTTCATGGTGGCATGCTTATACTATTCCAACACATGCCTCATATTAGGATCATTATCAAACCTCATAACCCAAAAGTGTATTACAATTAAAAACTCTCCTAAAACTAGGTCATACCACACAACCTGATCCTAATTCCATGATTTTAAAAGGAAAAATCACAAATGCTACAAGAAACACTACCTCTTACCCACTCAAAAGTAGTGTCTAGGTGAGGTATCTATTATAATCAATTTCTTTTCAATTTGAATTCATTTTCATTTCAAATTTAATTTCTATAATTCAATTATTCAAGAGGTTTAACCAATGGTTTACCAATTAAAAATCCATGAGGTCCCATAATACCTCATGAAACAAAAATTTAGTGCCCATTCAATCCATAAATATCTATTCACTTTCAATTTAAACAATTGAAACAATAGTGTGTCACTTCTCAATACATAAAAAATAGATACTCCTTATGAATAGAAAGATGACATCAATTATTTTATCCACTACACAAAATCTATCACAACATCCAATATAACTATCACCACACCAATCATAGTAGTGTACGTTAAGTAATGCATCCAAAATTGAATGAAATAATGCATGGAATTTGATTTATAATATGTTACTTTATGATGTATGAGATGGAATACCCTCATCTCATTGAGTTAAAATATAAATAGTACCCATAATCGCATCAATAATAACATCAAAATAGAATTATATCACTCAATGGTGAAATCTAAATAATTGTAATATCCAAAATGCTTGAATATAACTTTTTCATTCGAGGAAATTTGGATTTTACTGGTACGTGGGGTATCTACTCCGGAGCATAGCTTATTAACAAAACCCATTTCCCTCTTAACCTTTAATATTGTAAAAAAATAGGAAATAAAACTAGAAAATAATCCTCTGAAACCACTTTTTAACATTTTGAACCTGGATGATAATCAACAGGGCCATGAGCCTAGTTTTCAACATAGCATCAAGTGCATCTCTGTAAATTCTAGAGGTTTTCGATTAGATGTAAGGGCCTAGGTTTGTTAGTGGGGAGACTATTCCCTCATCAATAGAGTATACATATTAGAAAATTAAAAACATAATTATAGAAGAAGAAGTTAAATAGGAAGACAATTGAATAACAAACAAGACAAGATTATAAAAAAAACCAGAATAAAACTCATATATATAGATATATATGATTATTGTTATAAATTCTATACATCCAAGAAAATATCCAAAATATCTATATAATAAAGTATTACAATAAATGTATCCAAAATGAAAAAAAAATATTATAAGGTGCTATCTCCAAATAGTATCGTGAGCCCCAGCACTGTCATGTGCTCCCCTGCTCCTAAGAAGCGATCAATAACCTGTTTTTGGGAGCTTTCCCCTTTGAACACATGTTACCATAAAATATATTTGGGTTGCCCAAAGGAGGCCCAAATACGGTGTGAGATAACAACCCAGTAAAAAACCACCCTTGATCTATACATTTTCATAATGTGCAACATAACAATCTAGGAAGGTAAAGATTAAAGAATGTAATGTTCCCATGACATGACCATTACTAAGAAAAAGGTACTATCTGGCCTCTAAAGGATCCGTACAAAATAAGTTGAAACTACTGTATCCAAGAAACTATAATGAACAAAAATAAACTACACTATATTTTCATACAATCATATGTATCAAACCACTATGGCCTTTCCATATATCTAGAGTGAATTACAATCCCACATCTATTCCATAATAATCAATGTATCATACCCTGATGGACCAGATCCAAGATGTCAAAGACCATGGTTTCATCACTGAGTCCTAGGATCATCTAGATGGAAAGTCGGTATAGGCACTAGTTGGAGTCCTAGGAAGATTTCATACCATATAAGTCATTTTTGAGATCAAGAAATCCAGATCCAAGGGGTTTCAAGGCCCAAGGAATCCCCCAGAATCAAGACCCAAGGTGAATAATCAACCTAAGGAGTCCACTACCATGTTCTAGATCCATGGAGGGACATCCATGGAATATATAAAACCATTCATAAATTCATATATTTTTCATAAATTATAATGTGTCTACCCAATCATGGAATTAATTTACATTCCATCATAAAATATGGGTATACCCACCCATTTATCACCATTCACAATTAATCATATCACATCTCATGAGTATACCCAGTCAAACATCCCAATTCATATTCCAAATATCTAATGAGTATTCCCACTCATTATTCACATTTCACAAGAAAGGTATTGAATGAATATACCCTATCTATATCCCCTATTCATATTATGTTACATCCGATGAGTTTAATAGCTCATTAACCAATTGAAAAGTAAATCAATTAATCAATTCCAAGTGAAGTATTAACTATTTGATCAATTTAAAGATTAAGAAAATTAATAAAACCTTAAATAAAATAAACAAGAATGTAAACCCATCACCTAAAAAATTAACACATGCATGTTTAATCATAATTAAACAATATTTGATTAGGAGAAAACTCAAATGCATCCCATGGATGGTTCAACAGGGAATAAACAAGGCCTTTTCATATGGAACACCCCATGGGTGAACATAGATGGGGAAACAACCACAAGTGTACATCAAAGGAACCTAAGGTCATCTCTAACAGATCCATGTTTGTTTAATCTAATTACCTTGTTCAATTTTATGGATGCACTGGAATGTTTGGTTGGCATCATAATAGCATATAACTCTATAAAGCACCAAAACTCAAAATAAATTTATATACCACCTAAATATGATTGTTAGTTGAGTGATCATCTAGTATAAAGTCTTGATTCAACTTGGTTTAGAATATTCCTAAGTAACTAAAGAAAAATAAGAAAATAGGGCATATGATCCTAAATCCAAATAGTGAAATCAATAACTAGAGTAATTGAGAAAGGGAAAAAATGAATATAGATCTTAACGCTGTAGATTCTAGAAGATGAACCATGCCTGAATCAGAGTCTGGAAAGAGAACTAGGATCAAATACAATTTTAATATTATGAGGGATCTCAAAATATTGATCCAATAGTGTGGTTGGGGTGAAAAAAAATTTAGGTTATAAAAATAATTTTTAATTTAATTAAAAAATATAAACTTCCAAAAATAATGGGGTATCATGGTTTAGGAACATGATTTAGGTGAATGGTTTGGTAAACAATGCTCGAACCATGAATGGTTCCTTTTGGCCAAAGGGACACCAGCATAGTTTACCAACCATGTGCTAAACATCTATCAAAGTCTACAAAAAATTGCATACCCAGTCACATAGTCATTCAAACCATTCCACATAGTTTGAAAAAAATATGCAGTTAGTACCTCCCCTCCATCCAACCTCTCACAGTTTTCTCAAATTGTTTGTCCTAGACCACATGGTTTTCAATAACTGTGATCCATGCTTAAAACACCCCAAAAATTGGTTTCGGGCTCCGAACAATTCCCAAACACCTCCAAAACACCTGTGATCAACTTGGGAACTCACATGAGGACACATTGAAGCATTGAAAAGGAAAAATAAGGGATCTGTACCTCACAAAAAACTTAGGTTGTTATATGTATTAAAACATTCTTTATAAGAGTATCTATTTTTTATTCAATGCTAAATGTTTTTTAATAGTTTAAATTTCACTTTCTACATTATTCCTTGGTTAAGTTTCGTAACCTTTGATATTTTATTATCAATGATATATATTGATTAATGTATGTTTACTTTGATTACTATAAGTTTTCATATTTTGAAACATTTAACTTTCAATTTATTTGAGTGGATGAAAAATAATTCAAGTATGTTACTCTAAGTCACCTCCCCATCTTTATAGTAACCAAATTGTCTATATACATGGAGTAAATTTGTAAATATTTTTTGTCTCTACTTAACCTAATAAATTTATCATTGAAACCTTTCTCAATATTTTTTTGATACACTTTTTATCTAACCTAGTTTTTTTATATCATCGGTTTTTAATTTTTAATTTTTAATTTGCCTTACAAAAATCATATTTTAGAGAAAATATATTTTGTTTTGATATGCTAGTAGTATTCCCAATCAAAATTTTAGAAAATATAAATCTTAACCAATTTTAAATTTTATAAATGAATTATAATGTATATTTAAATGACTGTATAGAAACATATACGATCAATAACAGTGTGTAAAATTTTATCTTTCTTATTGAAAAATATATTAGTCTAAAAAGAAACGTTAAAACTTTACTAATGAGAAAAATGTCGGATTTCAACATAATTTTAGAGCCACAAATATATTAAAAAGTAATATTATAATATATATATATATATACGTATTTTCATGTAAAAAATCTAATAGAATATATAATAAGTTGTAGGAAAATCATTTTACAACTTAAAAATTTATAGAAATGAAGAGAGTGATGATCATGGTGGATCATAAATTTTTTTTATTTATTAACAAATGAGAAAGTTTCTTAAATGAACTAGAAATCTATAACTATCATAAATATTTGATAGTATCATTGAGAGAGATAATTATTGGATGATCATATTATAAAAAAATTAATTATTATACCTAATTAATTAGATTCAAAGAAGATAGTTTTTGATGATATTGAATATATTAAAAATTAATCTTAGATAATTTGACTAAAAATCTCTTGAAGTGTGGGAAATGACTTCAGATGGATATTGATAGAAAAAGTAATAAAAATGGAGTGTCATTAACATAATCTTATATAGAGTTAAATTCAAGATATTATATATCAAAATAGAGTATATAAAAATATAATTTGAGATTCCATTCAAGTAATAATTTTTAAAAAACATAATGAAAGTCAAATTTCTCAGTTTTCATGGAAAATGAATACATAAATGGGAATTAATACCATTCATAACCATAAGTAAATAAAACCGAACTATGAAAAGATGGATTGTTCCGAACACATATGCTATGAGTGTAATAATTTAGATCACATTAGACCAGATTGATTATGATAGTGACAACAACTACAAAAATATTCTTTTTATGCTAAGACACATAATAATGCATTGTAACACCCTACCCCCTCCGCATTAGATTGAGAAGGCGTTGAAATGATACTATGTTGTAAGCCAAATTCCCAAGGTTCCAAAGGCTAGTAATAAATGTATAGGGCTTCAAGAATAAATTAGGTAATTATTTTCCCTTGAGACTAACTAATGAACCTAACAAGCCATTACTAACAATACTAAAAGATGCATGTTGACAATGTGACCCAAACTACATATTTTCAAGAGTTAACCAAATGACCAAAATCACCACAACATTTAAATCCACAATTACCAAAATCATACCACCTAAAAACTACCAATACCAATATTAACCAATTATTCCCAATAATATTCCAATGTAACACATCAAGTAACATTAATAAATCACACCTTTATTGAATACACCCTCAAACCATTGTCCATGTCAAACCACATTTCAATATAACAACATTTTTATTGAAAACCATCATAAATTAAGTATTTTCATAACTCAATAAAGATACAAATTTTAAAATTAAACATTTTAAAACTTAAAAAAACCCATTTTCACAATATTAACCCATCCCCCCTAATCCTGAAAGCATCGTAAAATGGGTTTCGTCCAAGAATTACACATCACAACTAGAATCGATTATAATAAAACCATTCAATTGAAATTTAGAATTCTATTTCTAGAAAAGTGGGGTCAATAGAGAAGCCATATACCTTTACTGTTTTAGAAAAATCGATCCAAAAGAAACCTCCCCATTAATACAAACAAACACAACACAAAACCACTCTAGATCTCCTTCCCTATCATAAAAAGCCCTAAAATATTCAAATTCGGCTAAAATGATCCTCTATTTACACGAAAAAAATATAAATATACAAAACTAGGAATGGGAGAAGAGTAGATCTAGAGAAAAACACAAAGAAACCATGATAGCAAATTACCCAGGCGAAACCACCTTGACACCCCTTCAAATCCATTCCAATTTGAGCGGAAGAGAACCCATAGACCTTGGGAATAATAAATCCCACATAGGTCTCATATGGGAGAATAAAATGGTGGCATAGGGAATATCCCGACTAACCCCGTTTTTTTTAACAAATTTTAATAGGTCGCATGGTTAACTCACACCATTTGAATAACTGTGCACTAACTATGTGGATACTACTGTCTAAATAGTTTCATATCACACAACTACCTGGGATTATTTCGTGGTTTCCCCTAACCTTTCTCAAACAGTACAACCTTAAAAATTCCCCCAAAACATTCAAAAATAATTCTAAACACTCCCAAACATTACCCAACCACTTTTAAACACAACTAAATGCATAGAAAAGGGTTACATACCTCAAACCAAGGGTAATAAATTCCCCCCACTATTGGACATTCCATCCTCAGAAAGTATAGAACCACCACTTTCCGAAAGAGCTCAGTCCATTGCTTAACCATCTCTTTTCCCTGCTCCTATGTTTTCACCTAAATATGACCATGTTTCCACAAAACCAAACCTAGACCGATGTTTTTTCTATGCAGGACTTTCTCTTTCCTATCTACAATCTTCACTGGCATATTCACCAAAGAAGCATCATGTTCCAACTCAACATGATCCAATATGATCACATGGTCATGATCCTGATGAATCATTTTCGATAGTGATACATGAATCACATTGTCCACTGCACTAAAATGTGGTGCCAAAACCAAATAATAATCCACCTCTCCAATTGGATCAAGTATCTTAAAATTCCATATATACCTCAGAGATAACTTTCTCAGCATTCCATCCTGATGTTGCCCAAGTCTAGGAGAGATTCTCAAGAACACATGATTACCCACCTCGAATGATAACGGTTGCCGATGATGGTCCTCATATGATTTCTGACATCATTGAGCCGTCTCTATCCACTTTCCGATCAAATTGATCTTCTCTGTAGTCTCTTGGACAAGGCTCAGTCCAATCATATAAGTCTCACCCATTTCCACCAAATATGTTGTAGAATGGCATAGATTCCCATACAATGCCTCAAATGGATCTATATGTATTATAGCCCGAAAACTATTATTATAGGAGAACTCCCCCAAACAGTAAGTGCTCCTCCTAAGAACCACCGAAATCACCTCACAAGCCCTTAGCATATCCTCTAAAGTTTGTATCTTCTTCTCGGATTGGCCATCCGTCTTAGGATTATACGTCGTGATCATTGTCAACCAAGTCCCAACAGATTTCTGTAGGGATTTTTAGGAACAAGACGTAAACCTCATATCTCTATATGATACAATAAAAACTAGAACACCACACCTCTTTACCACCTCATGAATAATGATTTTGGACAGATCCCCAACGAGATGGGATTCATGAATGGGGATGAAATTATTTGACTATGTAAGTCGTTCCACTCTCACCCATATGAAATCAT
Organism: Viscum album; assembly: GCA_963277665.1. Lineage (NCBI taxonomy): Eukaryota > Viridiplantae > Streptophyta > Magnoliopsida > Santalales > Viscaceae > Viscum > Viscum album. The sequence goes on from OY728131.1 coordinate 1,294,304,250, forward strand.
TCTTTCTAACTGTTCTTGGGAGACCCTCTACAAAATACATCGCTATCCGCTCCCACTTCCACATTGGAATAGGCAAATATTAGAGCATTACTTGTGGCTTTTAAGGCTCTTCCGTGACTTTCAAACTAGTCATGATTCTTGAAACAAACTTATCCAGTTTAATTTTCATACCAGCCCACAAAAATATGATTTCAATCCCTTATTCATTTTTTTAATTCTTGGATGGATGACCCACCTGGAATGATGATAATCCGTGATAAGTTTCTCCTAAAAATCCACTCGTACAACCATCTGATTTCGAAAACAAAAAAGTTGAATTCTCATTCAGTTCCCAGCCCTAAATGGTCTCCCCACCATTGTGTTTCAACCTCATCACCATTCACTCATAATAAGATTCTTGTGCCTCTTTAACAAAACCAACCTTGTCTTGAACCAACGAAACCAGAAAGAAGATTGCTTTGTCACCTCTCTCCTCACATTCCAACCACAAGTCGGATATGACTGACATCAACTACCACTGATATGATGCCTCTTTCACCACCCGATCATATTATTTATTACTTAATGCATCCTCAACTGAATTTCCCTTACCCATTGTGTAAATTAAGTCACAATCAAACATCTGTATATATTTCATATATCTTGTTATCCTCATGTTAAAATCTATTTGTGAGAAAATATTGTTTAAACTCTTGTGATCGGTAAACACTATGAATTTCTCACCAAATAGATAATGATGCCACATTTTTAAAGCATGAACGATTTTTAACAAATCAAAATCATTTGTTTGGTAGTTCTACTGTTAAAAACTCAACTGGCGTGAGCCATATGAAACCGCATGATCCCACATTATGGGAACACACCTCAACCCAAACCCTAATATGTCACAATACACCACGTACCCTTTCCCTTATTTTGGAAAAAACAATCTTGGTGAAAATGTAAGGTGACCATTTAATGTAATACCACGAGATTTTATGAGAAGTATTCATTTTAATTTATTTGATGTCTTGTGTCTTATGCTACACCAATATTAGCTTGCGCTATACGCAACACCGTATTAGCTTGCAGTATACGCAACACTATTCTTGGATCGTGCTACACAAAATTTCATGTTCGCAACATCGAGTGTATATATATATATTCAATGTATAAATGAAATATGGTTAGATTCTATTATACACAACAACAGAGGAATCTTTCACTACACGCAACCCTGACTTGGCTTTCTTTACACGCAATCACGACCTTCCACGATAGCGTGTGTTGTATGCAATACTGAGTTTCACTAAACAACAATATGTTATTAAAATATTATATAAACTAGCCGTTATGAATAGTAATACTGAATTTTTGAAATTTTAAAAATTTTATATTTCAAAATGGGCTTCATTTTTTGGATTCGGAATACCAAAATTATCCTAGGCTGAAATTTTGCTATTTTTCTGAAAACATTCAATTTTTGATGAATAGTGAAATCACTAAGTTATTGGTTAAAACCGACTATTTATTTAAATAATAATTTATTTTATTTAAATTTATTTTAGGTCAAAATAATACATAATACTTATATAAGTTCAATTTAATTCATTGGATTCATTTTATAATAATTTTAGATATAAAAAAGTTTTATTGAACATTTCACCGTCTTTTACCAACCTCTTATGAGCATTTTCAATTGTACATAAAACATAATTTTGCCTCTTATGTGAGTTGAATTTTAAATATCTGAGAGACATGGTTAATATCAAGGGGTAAAATTTGGTTCAATAAGATAAAAATAATTTTTGGTGAATAGTAACTTTTTACTTTTATTTAACACGGTTAAAAGTAAATAGGGTAATTAAGGGTACAAATGATATTATTATTATGCTAAAACATGTCATAATTCTATTGGATAAGTGTAATTCTACCAAAAACAAACTTATTAATAAAATATTACCCTTTAGTTCCACTTGGATTAGATTAGGACACTTATTATTTTATATAAAGAAGGGTTGAAAGAGTTAAAATCAAAGTTTAATAACAAAAACATTTTTAATATAGGGTTATATAAAATATAAATTCGACTATAAATATTTGTTAGAATGATAAAAATATTTCATACATAATTTAATTTTATTTATAATTTTTATACATTAAATAATTTAATTTATTTATGACACAATGATGATGCAGTAATTACTTTATTAATGAAATATTATCATAATTCATGTTATAAATACCCAAATAAATGTAATTTTAGACTTTTTATGTATTAAACTAATTTTATAGGTTAATATTACATTTTATTATTGATTTAATTAACATTGTTCGAACTAATCATGCTGTTATAATTTTCACAAAAACCAATTACCGAATAGTGTCAAAATTGACAAAAAATCGTTTTTAAAACAAATATTATATTATTAATTATTATTTTATTCCTAAAAATATGTGTTTCGGCCAAATGACTTATATATGGTTATATATATTAATAATGAACCACATGGGGTTCTTTTGTCTTGTTATAGTACGTTTATTAACCATATAGTGTAAGAAAACAAGAATAAACGGTAAAAGTTAAATTATTTAACTTAGAGTTAAATCTAAATGATAAGGTTACAATAGTAAACTAAACATTTATAAAACCTATTGGTTGAGATTATTTCTACCCATACCCACATTATCTTCTAAATAAATCAATTTGGAGCTGTTAAAAACATAATATGACTTTATGAAAAAATAATATTTTAAGTTTTTTCTAAGGTGCTCCTCTCCCCCCTTATAAAATGGCACCTCCTCCCTCTTCTATTTACAAAATTTTGAGCTTTAATGGTAGTAAAAAGAGTACCCATTTACCTTATCAACTTTCCTAGAAAAATTATAGAGGTTCTGGTCTCCTCAAAATACCAACTCTAGTCCTTTAAGAGGAATCTTAAAAGAGGTGCATCGAAGAATAGGTAATCTCTTATACATATTCTTTCAAGTTTTCTGTCTTCTTCAACTTCTTCTTATTTAGATGTTTAATTATAAATTAATTACATAAGTATCACTAATATACTGATATGTTATTATAAATATGAAACAACCCCATTTCACCTTCTATCCATCCTATGGAAAACGAAATCCTCACGCGTGCGTGCGTACGTACAGAATACCGTCTCCATGTCGTGGTGTAATCTGTTTTTCCACCACCACCTTACTTGGATGGGTATAATGGTGTAAATAATAACTATATATAGTTATTATAACATAATAATGATTCTTAGATATTATATCATCCACTTCAATTCAATTCAATAATTATGGGAATTATATCATCACTCATGCGTATGTACGGATTACTGTTTCCACGACGCGATGAGATTCATTCTCCATGTTAACCATTCAAGAATGATTATAAAGAATATATAATGAATAATAATGAAATATATGACATAATAAATCTATTTTATTTGTGCATCCATATATATATCATCTACTTACTTCCATTCACGTCAATAAAGAAAGGAAAACAACGTTCATGTGTACGTACAACCTGCCGTCTCCATGAATGGTGTATTTCATTTCATTTATATATCTATTATATATATATATACTAAATATATATGATATATAAATCATGATTTAGATTCTGGAAGTATGTAAATAATGATATAAGTAATAATAATATCAATAACAACAAGTCCAAACATGTATGATGAATAAAACGATTTTACCCAAAACGCTGCTTTAACATGGTATTTACAAATGAACATGTAATATAAAGTCATAAGTGAACCATATAAGATTTCATAACAATTAATATGATTATGTAACAATTCAATGAAATTATTTAAATCATTATACAGGATGTTCAGATACGTATGATGCATATCAGACCTAAGGTAAGCGATAATTTTTCAAATCATATTTTTATCATTGATTTCTTATACGTAACTATTTACTAGGGTTATATTTTTCATCCATGTCCATAAAAATGTTTTTAATATAGTGATTAATATTATTAAATGTATTTTTAGAGTCATTTTTACCCCTCTTTGACTTTTACATTATGTTATTGAAGGAATCTTTCTTTTGTTTACAATACGAGGTACTTTTTGACTTTTTCGGAAAAAGTACAAGGAGAATGTTTTTTTAACTTATACGGCATGAACGAGTTTTTACAGTTTCATAATGCTTAATTTTCATGAACCTTACTCTACATTTTTTCATGTTTATTTTCAATAAAATCCTTTTATTTTAAAATTTTGTGGAATTTTATGAAAAGAAAATGATTTTTAAGAAGAAATGAAATTTTCATCAAGAATTCATTTCAAGTGTTTATTCAAAACTATTTTCCATATAAGATGACATTATTTAGAATGTTTATGATTCAATTATAATTTCTCTATGATTTACATGGTTTCACTTTTCTTATGATGAAATTATATCAATTTATATATATGGTTTATGTTATGATGTGATGATGTTTATGATACCCATTTTATTATTTGGGTTATGATGAATGATTTATGTTTATGTTGTGTCACACGTAAGAATACTTCAATTATTAGATGGGTGGGAACTTTATATCCCTCTAATAAATTGGGTAATGATTTATATTTCATGAGATAGACATGGATTGAACGGTAAGTTAATCCAGTTCAGTGATACAGGACTGGAACGAGGAGTGAACTCGATTCAGAAAGGGACTTTGTCCACTAAGATGGTCTTGGAAGCAATGACTTGGTTACTATTGAAATCATATCATGTTCTTAATGGTTTTCCACAATTAAATGTTTTATCCCCATGCTATTTTGTCATGATTGATGTTCCTTTATGACTTATGCCTTACGTACTTCTATGATTTATTTCACAACTCAAGATTTTTATGTGTAAACTTTATGTACATGTTTTGAAGATCAAATTTATATGGTTTTTTTTATTTTCTTCATTCCTACCCTTACTGAGAATTTTAGCTCACCATTTATATGTTTTATTTTCCTAGGATATAAAGAAAGGTTTTAGGTAAGAAAAAAAGGGATGATCTTTATGGGAGATGTTGAAGATCTTTCACCAAGATTAGAAGATTATATTCCGAGATTCCAAAGACATTAAACTATTACGGTCCTTTGGTGTCTATTTTTGATATTTATTAGGTATTCAAAAAAATTAATTCGATGTCCAAGTATGTCAATATTTGGTCTCTATGGTTGGTATCAGAGGAAAGGATTAGTTAACCTTTGGAAACTAGGATGCGAAAACTTTAGTGAAATCCCTAGAGATATTGCTAATGGATTTCTAGGGATGTCCCTAAGGATAACTATACGTGTATGTTATATTCCTATAATTATGGTAACTATCTTATAATTAAAACTATGATGTTATATATTGAATGTAATACCCCTTTATTATGTTGTTTTCCTAGCATGATTTTGGCCTCTAACACTGTTCTTTTTGGGTTTTAGACGATGGCTGGTACCCGAAGGAACCATGTTGATCAATTTAATAGAAACTGAAATGATTGTTCTCTTGAACATACCAATGTTATGGGAGATGGAGATCAAAATATTATTGATATACTTAAAAAAGATATGAATCATTATGGACTTCCAAATGAGGAGAGAAAGGAACAATATTCTATTGAGTCCTTCATGAGGCAACATCCACCTTCTTTCAGTGGGTCATCTGATCCACTTGTTGTTGAACAATGGTTTAGTACCATTGAAAAGAAATTTTCGATACTTCACTGTTCATAACATGAAAAATCCATTTTTGATGTTTACCGGTTAAAAGGTGAAGCAGACTAGTAGTAGACACTAATTAAGAATACAAGGCCCCAAGATGAAATTGAATCCATGGAATGGGATGAGTTCAAGAACTTCTTTTTCAATAAGTACTTCCCTCGTATTCTCCAAAAAAAGATGGAAAAGGAGTTCCTTGAACTTAAGCAAAAGGATGATGAATCTGTTGGTATATATGAAGCGAATTTTACATGTCTTGCAAGGTATGCATCTGGCTTTATCATCCAACCTGAAAGTAAAGTTGATCGATTATTCAGTGGCTTAAAACGAAGTCTTCGAAGGGCATTAGCTATAAGAGACTTTAGTACCTATGAAGAAATTTTGCGTTGTGCTATCAAGGTAGAACTGGAATATGGTGTTACATATCCATCTCATGGTTTTTATAAGAAATTAAAGATGGAGTTCAAGGAAAAATCTCAGAACAATGGTGATAAAAAGTTGAATGTTTCTTTATGCTCAAAGTGTGGAAAGAATCATGGCGGAGATTGTCTAAAAGGTACTAGAAAATGTTTCAAGTGTGGAAAATAAGGTCATCGAGCAGCTGAGTATCGAAGTAATGGGAAAGAGGTTTCTAGTGACATGAATAGAGAAAAAATTACATAGAATTCTCCACCAACACTTCAATACTACAAGGGAAAGGAAATGAGGCATTATTCTAACCAATTCCCTAATCCAAGGTTTAATGATGATCGGCCTCAAAAAAATCATAAGGTAAAGGAAAAAGGGAAGTCACATGCGATCACTATTGGAGATGTTGAGTATGAAAATTGTAACACCCGAGACTTTTATGTTATATAAACCATCAAAGGAATTTTTTTCTACACAACACTTGCTTGGCTTGCTTTACACGCAATCGCGACCTTCCTCGATAGCTTGCGTCGTACGCAATACCGAGTTTCACTAAACAACAATATGCTATTAAAACTAGCCATTATGAATAGTAATAACCACTTTTTGAAATTTTATAAATTTTATTTTTCAAAATGGACTTCATTTTTGGACTCAGAATATCGAAATTAGCCTAGGGTGAAATTTTGGTATTTTTCTGAAAACTTTCAATTTTTGATGAATAGTGAAACCACTAAGTGGTAGGTTAAAAACTGAATTTTTGCATAAAACATAATTTTACCGCTTCTGTGAATGGAATTTCGAAAATCCGACAGACACGGTTGATATTAGTAAGTAAAATGTGGTTCAATGAGATAAAAATAATTTTTTGGTGAATAGTAACTTTTTACGATTTTTACCGCGGTTAATAGTAAATAGGGTAACTAAGGGTAAATATGATATTAATATTACCCTAACACATGTCCTAATTATATTGGACAAGTGTAATTCGACCAAAAACAAACTTAGGAATAAAATATGACCATTTAGGCCCACTTGGATTAGATTAGGACATTTATTATTAATTTATTTAAAGAAGGGTTAAAATGGTTAAAATCAAAGTTTAATAAGTAAATAATTTTTAATATGGGGTTATACATAAGATAAATTCGATTGTAAATATTCATTAGAAAGATAAAAAGATTTACTACATGATGGTATTTTATTTGTAATTTTTAGACATCAAATAATTAAATTTATTTATGACACAAAGATGATGCAGTAATTATCTTATTAATGAAATATTGACAAAATTGATAATATAAATACCAAAATAAATGTAATTTAAGACTTTTTATGAATTACACTAATTTTCTAGGTAACTATGATATATTAATGTTGATTTAATCAACTTGGTTCGAACATATAATTTTGTTATGACTTTCACAAAAATCATATATCAAATAGTGTCAAAATTGACACAAAATAGTTTTTAAATCAAATATTATATTATTAATTGTTATTTTATTCCTAAAAATCTAAGGTTCGGCAAAATGACTTAGATAAGGATATATATATTAATAATAAACAATTTGGGGTTCGTTTGGCATGTTATAGTAAGTGTATTAACCATATAGTGAAAGAAAACAAAAAGACACGGTAAAAGTTAAATTAATTAACTTAGAGTTAAATCTAATTGATAAGGTTAAAATAATACCCTAAACTTGTCTAAATCCTATTGGTTGATAGGCTTTCGACCCATCCCCGCTTTAGCTTCGAAATAAGACCCTTTGGAACCATTATAAACCGATTTTTACTTTAATATAAAATAATATTTTGAGATATTCCTAAGGTGCCCCTCTCCTCCCTTATAAAAGGGCACCTCCTCCCCCTCCTCCTCACACCAATTTGAGCACTCAAGCTCGGCCAACCCCTGCCATTTTCTCCTCTCCACTTCCCTCGAATAATCCTAGAGGTCCTGGTCTTCTCCAAAGACCAATCTTAGTTCCTTAAGTGGAGGATTCAAAGAGGTGTTCCAAAGAAGAGGTAATATCCATTACCGATCTTTTCAATTTCTTTCTTCTTCAACTTCTTCTTCTTTAGTTGTTTCATGATAAAGTAATAACATCAGTATTACTTAAATACTGATATGTTATTATAAATATGAAACAACACTAATTCACCTTCTTTCCATCCTACGGAAAAATGAAATCACCGCACGTGCGTACGTACAGAATACCGTCTCCACGCCGTGGTGTAATCTATTTTCCACCATCACCTTACAAGGATGGGTATAATGGTGTAATGAGTAACTATATATGATTATTATTAAGTAATATTGATACTGAAATAATATATATATATACTCCAATACAATTCCACGATCATAGGAACGATATCATCACTCGTGCGTACGTACGGAATACCGTCTCCACGATGTGATGTGACTCGTTCTACATGATCTTCATTTCATAATGATTATATAAATGAATTGAATGAATGAATATGGTATATACTACACTAATACCATTCTGGAAATGAATTATCTATAACCTAAAGATAAGAATAAGAATTTATTCAACAAAACACGCATAAGAACAAAAAGTTATAAAGACCCGAGTAACAAGTAACAATGAAATATTACTAACAAGAAGCTAATAATATGACCATATATGATATCATATCAATATGTATGATTCTGGAATAAGTCAATAAAATTATTTAAACCATTATACAGGAGCTTCGGACACGAACAAAGCAAATAGGACCTAAGGTAAGGGAAATATCACAATCTCATTTTTATCCGAGATTGTTTATTCGTAAGTATTTACTGGGGTGTATTTTATCATCCACATCCATGTCTACTCAATATGTAATATTATTTCCATCCACCTAAAATTGTTTAAATCCATTTTTACCCTTCGGTGAGTTTTTAGTAATACGTATGAAAGGAATCTTTGGTCGTTTTTCGTACGAGGTACTTTTTGACTTTTCCGACAAAAGTACGAAGAATGTTTTTTTTAACTTATACGGCACGAACGGATTTCTACTGTTTTATAAAGCCTTATTTTCATGAAGCTTCCTCTAAAAGATTTCATGACTATTTTCAATAAAATCTCTTTCTTTTTTAAAATTGCATGATGTTTTGTGAAAAGAAATTGATTTTGAAGAAGAAAGGATATTTTCCTCAAGAATTCAATTCAAGTGTTTTATCAAAATTATTTTCCATCTAAGATAATAAAGGGTTCTGTTTCTATCCATATTTTTACATTGATTTGACTATGTTGTGATGGAATTATGTTTATGAATTCCGTTATCTTATATGAATTGATTTATGATGTCATGATGTTTCAAGAATCCCATTTTTTGTTACATGTGTCATGCGATGATGTATGTTTTATGATTATGTGGCACACATAAGAAATGATTCATTATAAGATGGGTGGGACCTATATATCCCTCCAATGCATTGGGTGATGATTTTATATCTCATGAGATAGACATGGCTAGAACGGAAGGTTATTTCGGTTCAGTGATACAGGACTGAAACGAGGAGTGAACTCGGTTCAGAAAGGGACTTTGTCCACTAAGATAGTCTTGGAAATGAGTCATGACTAACAAGAAATGATTTTCCATGATTATGTGTGCATGCCACGAAGTTTCACGTTTTATGTTATGATTATGGGGATCTCATTTTCACTTCTATGATTTCTTCCATGTTAAGATATTATGATCTCTTTTGCAGGTTTTGATTTTCATAAAGATATGATATGATTTTTATTTCCTTTATTTTCCCTTGCTGAGCATTTGAGCTCACCCTTTTATGTTTTCTTTTCCCCAGGTCAGGAAGATGGATATTAAGTAGAATATGCTAAAAGGGACCCTAGATATGATGAAATAAATGGGAGACACTGTAGAAGATTTATGAACCAGTTGTTTATGTTTCCCAGTTTCTAGAGACACTATACCTATACGGTCCTTTGTGGTTTTGTCATATGTTGTAATAAGTGTGCTTCAATTTCGAAGTATTAACAATGTATGTAAAGTATGGGTCGTTATAGTTGGTATCAGAGGAAATGTATAGTCAACCTTTGGAAACTAGGATGTGAAAGCCTTAGTAAGAACCCTAAGGATAAGTCTAAGCATAGAACACAATCTTAGAAATGGCCATGAATAACCTAGGATAAGACCATAAGCATGAAATTTTTTTTTCCTTGAATTATGTGGTTTCCTATTATAATTAGTGTTGCTCACACTATTCTTCTTGGTTTTAGTCAATGGCTGGAACCCGAAGGAACCGTGTTAATGCGGAATGCGATGGGAAATGCAATGATTGTCCCCCTGAGCAACCAAACGATATGGGAGCTGGAATGAAAAATCTTGTAGCCATGCTCACACAACTTTCTGAAGCTATGAATCATGCAGGATTTCCAAACGAACAAAGGAGGGAGCAACATTCTGTTGAATCCTTCATGAGGCAGCGTCCACCTTCTTTCAGCGGGTCTACTGATCCATTAGTTGCTGAACAATGGATTAGTACTACTGAAAAGATATTTTCAGTTCTTCAATGTTCTGAGCATGATAACGTCATCCTAGAAGTGTATCATTTGGAAGGAGATGCGGATCAATGGTGGAATCTTGTTAAGAATACGAGGCAAAGGGATGAAATTGAGTCTATGGAATGGGACGAGTTCAAGAACTTATTTTTCAATAAGTACTTCCCTCGTATTCTCTGAACAAAGATGGAGAAAGAGTTCCTTGAACTGAAGCAAAGGGATGATGAATCTGTTAGTACCTATGAAGCAAATTTTACAAGACTTGCAAGGTACGCTTCTGGTATTATTATCCAACCTGAGAGTAAGATCGATTGATTCTTTAGTGGCTTAAAACCAAGTCTTCGAAGGGCTTTAGCCATAAGGGACTTCAATAGCTATGAGGAAATCGTTCGATGTGCTCTCAAAGTCGAGATGGAGATTGGAGTAACCCATCAGTCACATGGGTTTGATAAGAAGAGGAAGATGGAATTCAAAGAAAAATCTAAAGAGCACACGGAAAAGAAGATGAGCTTTTCCTTATGCTCAAAGTGTGGAAAGAAACATGGAGGGAGTTGTCTTAAAGGGACAAGTAAATGTTTTAAATGTGGAAAAGAAGGTCATCGGGCATTTGAATGCCGTGATAATGGGAAGAAGATGTCTAATGATGCAAACAAAGGAAGGGATACACAGAATGAACCTACTACACTTCAATGTTTCAAGTGCAAGGAGATGGGGCATTATGCCAATCAATGCCCAAATCCAAGGGTTGATGATGATGGTCGACGTCAACAAAATCTTAAGGCTAAAGACAAAGGAAAGTCACATGCAATTTCTATCAGCGATGTGGAGTACGATAACGATGTGGTGAAAGGTACACTTACCATCCACTCTAAAGTAGAAAATGTTTTATTTGATTCTGGATCCACCCACTCATTTATTTCTGAAAAATTTTCTAAGGGTATCACCGTATTACCTCAACAATTAGATGTTGAGTTAGCTGTGACAACACCTAATGGCACATCAATCGCATCAAAAGTTTATAATTCTTCTCCGATCGAAGTTTGTGGGAAAGTGCTTCCTGCAAATCTTGTGATCCTTCCTTTAGTGGAATTTGATGTGATTCTTGGCATGGATTGGCTTTCTCTACATGGAGCTCATGTCAATTGCCAATGAAGGGAAGTCACATTTCATATTCCAGATCAATCTACGATCGTATACCAATGCAAGGATGAACATAACCTTCCAGCACTACTGGAAATCGGATCTTTCCCAACACTTATATATACCCTTTCCCAACGGTTCTCCCAAACCGTTGGGAAAGGGGGGTCTTTACCAACGGTTTGGGAGAACCGTTGGGAAAGGGTCCTCAAAACCCACCTTTCCCAACGGTTCTCTCAAACCGTTGGGAAAGGGGGGGTCTTTCCCAACGGTTTGGGAGAACCGTTGGGAAAGGGTCCTCAAAACCCACCTTTCCCAACGGTTCTCCCAAACCGTTGGGAAAGACCCCCCTTTCCCAACGGTTTGAGAGAACCGTTGGGAAAGGTGGGTTTTGAGGACCCTTTCCCAACGGTTCTCCCAAACCGTTGGGAAAGACCCCCCCTTTCCCAACGGTTTGAGAGAACCGTTGGGAAAACTCACCCCAAAACCAACATTCACCCTCCCTGCAAATTTCCACCTATCCCAACACATTTGAGAACCGTTGGGATAGGTCTATCCCAACGGTTTTGAGAACCGTTGGGATAGATTCTTTCATTTCTTCCAGGTCTGCTACCCGAGAACATTATATAAATCTAAATTTTAAATAATTATGATAATACAAATATATATTTATGAAATTATGTTTACAAAAGTGATGTTAGCTTAGTGGTTAAGTCGTTCGATTATAAACAAGGGGTCGTGGGATCAAATCCCAGCGCATGTATTTTTTTTGAAATACATTTACCAACGGTTTTATATCCGTTGGAATAGATTTTCATATTACTTATACCAACGGTTTTGTAAACCGTTGGGATAGGTCTATACCAACGGTTTTGGGAAAACCGTTGGTATAGACCTATCCCAACGGCTTACTTCGCAACGGTTCTCCAAACCGTTGGTATAGGCTATACCAACGGTTTGGAGGCCTATACCAACGGTTCCAAACCGTTGGTATAGGTTAGTATTCTACTAGTGCAGTGGAAATTTCTTCCATCTTATGGGTATTGATTCCACTAAATGAAGGTTATTTATCTCAAATGGTTGGTGAGAAACTCACGATTAAGAATATTCCCATTGTACAGGAGTTTGATGATGTCTTTCCGGAGGAATTGTCGGGTCTTCCACCAAATCGTGAAGTTGAGTTTTCAATAGAACTCGTACCGGGTGCTTTGCCTATTTCAAAGACACCTTATAGAATGGCCCCAATTGAGTTGTAGGAATTGAAGAAGCAACTCCAAGAGAATCTTGATAAGGGATTCATACGCCCTAGTGCGTCACCTTGGGGAGCACCTGTTCTATTTGTTAAGAAGAAAGATGGATCAATGAGACTCTGCATTGATTATCGAGAACTTAACAAGATCACTATCAAGAACAAATATCCTCTCCCACACATTGATGACTTATTTGACCAACTACGCGGAGCTCAATACTTTTCCAAGATTGATCTTCGTTCAGGGTATCATCAATTAAGGGTCAAAAGGGAGGATATACCAAAGACGGCTTTCCGTACAAGGTATGGACACTATGAATTTATAGTGATGCCATTTGGTCTTACTAATGCACCTGCTATCTTCATGGATCTAATGAATCGAGTCTTTAGAGACTATCTTGATCAATTTGTGGTAGTCTTTATAGACGATATTCTTGTCTATTCAAAGAGCAAGGAAGAGCATGAAGATCACTTGAGAATTATATTGAAGACCCTGAGAAAGGAGAAGCTTTATGCCAAATTTACCAAGTGTTCAAAAAGGTGCATTTTTGGGTCACATAATCTCAAAAGAGGGGATATCTGTGGATCCAGCAAAAACAGAGGTTATCGAAAGATGGTCAAGACCAACAACAGTAACTGAGATCCGAAGTTTTCTTGGTTTGGCTGGATATTATCGACGTTTTGTAAAAGATTTTTCACGATTATCTAATCCAATCACCAAGTTGACTCGGAAGGGAGTTAAGTTTGTCTGGACAGAGGAATGTGAAGAGAATTTCAAGGAGTTGAAAAGAAGGTTATCCAGTGCACCTGTGCTCACACTGACTTGTAGTGGAGAAAGGTTTGTGATCTACAGTGATGCATCCAAGAAGGGATTGGGGTGTGTTCTTATGCAAAATGATATGGTGATAGCTTATGCCTCACGACAGTTGAAAATCCATGAGCAAAATTACCCAACACATGATTTGGAGTTGGCTGCGGTAATCTTTGCATTAAAGATTTGGAGGCATTACCTTTATGGTGAAAGGTGTGATATTTATACTGATCATAAAAGTTTAAAGTATATTTTCACACAAAAGGAGTTGAATATGCGTCAAAGAAGATGGTTGGAGCTGATTAAGGATTATGACTGCTCAATCCATTACCACCCTGGGAAAGCAAACAAGGTGGCAGATGCATTAAGTCGACAAGACCATGCTAGTTTATCCATGATGAGGATCACAAAAGATCCAATATTTATGGATTTACAAAGGATGGATCTTGGAATTATAATGGAAGGGGAAAAATCTTATCTTTCTCAAATGAATGTTCAACCATCTATACATGTGAAGATTAAAGAGGCACAGAAAGAAGATGTCGAGTTACAAAAGAAGGTGAGAAATGTTCCTGAATTCAACCTTGATTGTGATGGGATAATAAAGTTCAGGAATCGGGTTTGTGTTCCTCCCATCCCCGAATTAAAGAAAGAGCTGCTGGATGAGGCTCATAGTTCTTCATTCTCTATTCATCCTGGAAGCACGAAGATGTATAGGGACCTGAAAGAGTACTTCTGGTGGGATGGCATGAAAAGAGATGTTGCTGAATATGTCTCTCGATGCTTGGTTTGTCAACAAGTTAAAGCTGAGAGACAGAAGTCTAAGGGGATGTTACAACCATTACCCATACCCGAATGGAAATGGGAAAACATCACTATGGACTTTGTCACAGGACTTCCTAAAACATCCAAAGGCAATAATGCTATCTGGGTCATAGTTGATCGTCTTACAAAGTCTGCACACTTCATTGCTATTAGAGAGGATTTCTCTCTAGATCAGCTTGCCAGGATATATGTAAAGGAAGTGGTAAGATTGCATGGAGTACCACTTTCTATTATATCTGATCGAGATCCAAGATTTACCTCGAAGTTCTGGCGAAGTCTTCAGCATACTCTGGATACAGAGTTGAGTTTCAGCACTGCTTATCATCCCCAGACAGACGGTCAGTCTGAGAGAACAATTCAAACCCTAGAAGATATGTTGAGAGCTTCCTCTATGGATTTCAAAGGAGGTTGGGATCAACACCTACCTTTGGTGGAATTTTCTTATAATAATAGCTTTCACTCAAGTATTCAGATGGCTCCTTATGAAGCTCTCTATGGAAAGAAATGCAGGACTCCAACTTGCTGGGATGAAGTTGGGGAAAGAAAACTATTAGGACCTGATCTCGTTGATGAAATGGCAGAAAAGGTTAGATCTATTCAACAACACATAAGATCAGCTCAGAGTCGACAGAAAAGTTATGCCGACAACCGAAGAAAAGACCTAGAGTTTGAAGTGGGCGATAAAGTGTTCTTACGAATATCTCCCTGGAAGAGGGTTATGAGATTTGGAAAGAAGGGGAAGTTGAGCCCTAGATATATCGGTCCTTTTGAAATACTGGATCGTGTTTGGAAGGTAGCTTACCGATTGTCGCTTCCACCGAATCTCTCTCAAGTTCACGATGTGTTCCACGTATCTCTCCTGAGAAAGTACATACCAGATCCTTCACATGTACTCAGCTCATAAGTTGTACCGCTGGAGCAAGATCTTTCTTATGAAGAACAGCCGATAGAGATTCTTGATCGTAGCGAAAAAAGTCCTATGAAACAAGACCACTCGCTTGGTGAAAGTTTTATGGAGGAACCACCAACTTGAAGAAGCTACATGGGAGCTTGAGGATATGATGAGGGAGAAGTATCCTCATTTGTTTGTTACAAAGTGACGAATTTCGAGGGCGAAATTCTTTTTAAGGGGGGTAGAATGTAACACCCGAGACTTTTATGTTATATAAACCATCAAAGGAATTTTTTTCTACACAACACTTGCTTGGCTTGCTTTACACGCAATCGCGACCTTCCTCGATAGCTTGCGTCGTACGCAATACCGAGTTTCACTAAACAACAATATGCTATTAAAACTAGCCGTTATGAATAGTAATAACCACTTTTTGAAATTTTATAAATTTTATTTTTCAAAATGGACTTCATTTTTGGACTCAGAATATCGAAATTAGCCTAGGGTGAAATTTTGGTATTTTTCTGAAAACATTCAATTTTTTATGAATAGTGAAACCACTAAGTGGTAGGTTAAAAACTGAATTTTTGCATAAAACTTAATTTTACCGCTTCTGTGAATGGAATTTCGAAAATCCGACAGACACGGTTGATATCAGTAAGTAAAATGTGGTTCAATGAGATAAAAATAATTTTTTGGTGAATAGTAACTTTTTACGATTTTTACCGCGGTTAATAGTAAATAGGGTAACTAAGGGTAAATATGATATTAATATTACCCTAACACATGTTCTAATTCTATTGGAAAAGTGTAATTCGACCAAAAACAAACTTAGGAATAAAATATGACCATTTAGGCCCACTTGGATTAGATTAGGACATTTATTATTAATTTATTTAAAGAAGGGTTAAAATGGTTAAAATCAAAGTTTAATAAGTAAATCATTTTTAATATGGGGTTATAAATAAGATAAATTCGATTGTAAATATTCATTAGAAAACTTAAAAGATTTCCTACATGATGGTATTTTATTTGTAATTTTTAGACATCAAATAATTTAATTTATTTATGACACAAAGATGATGCAGTAATTATCTTATTAATGAAATATTGAAAAAATTGATAATATAAATACCAAAATAAATGTAATTTAAGACTTTTTATGAATTCCACTAATTTTCTAGGTTACTATGATATATTAATGTTGATTTAATCAACTTGGTTCGAACATATAATTCTGTTATGACTTTCACAAAAATCATATATCAAATAGTGTCAAAATTGACACAAAATAGTTTTTAAATCAAATATTATATTATTAATTGTTATTTTATTCCTAAAAATCTAAGGTTCGGCCAAATGACTTAGATAAGGATATATATATTAATAATAAACAATTTGGGGTTCGTTTGGAATGTTATAGTGAGTGTATTAACCATATAGTGAAAGAAAACAAAAAGACACGGTAAAAGTTAAATTAATTAACTTAGAGTTAAATCTAATTTATAAGGTTAAAATAATACCCTAAACTTTTCTAAATCCTATTGGTTGATAGGATTCAGACCCATCCCCACTTTAGCTTAGAAATAAGACCCTTTGGAACCATTATAAACCGATTTTGACTTTAATATAAAATAATATTTTGAGATATTCCTAAGGTGCCCCTCTCCTCCCTTATAAAAGGGCACCTCCTCCCCCTCCTCCTCACACCAATTTGAGAACTCAAGCTCGGCCAACCCCTGCCATTTTCTCCTCTCCACTTCCCTAGAATAATCCTAGAGGTCCTGGTTTTCTCCAAAGACCAATCTTAGTTCCTTAAGTGGAGGATTCAAAGAGGCGTTCCAAAGAAGAGGTAATATCCATTACCGATCTTTTCAATTTCTTTCTTCTTCAACTTCTTCTTCTTTAGTTGTTTCCTGATAAAGTAATAACATAAGTATTACTTACATACTGATATGTTATTATAAATATGAAACAACCCTAATTCACCTTCTATCCATCCTACGGAAAAATGAAATCACCGCCCGTGCGTACGTACGGAATACCGTCTCCACGCCGTGGTGTAATCTATTTTCCACCATCACCTTACAAGGATGGGTATAATGGTGTAATGAGTAACTATATATGATTATTATTAAGTAATATTGATACTGAAATAATATATATATATAATCCAATACAATTCCACGATCATAGGAACGATATCATCACTCGTGCGTACGTACGGAATACCGTCTCCACGATGTGATGCGACTCGTTCTACATGATCTTCATTTCATAATGATTATATAAATGAATTGAATGAACGAATATGGTATATACTACACTAATACCATTCTGGAAATGAATTATCTATAACCTAAAGATAAGAATAAGAATTTATTCAACAAAACACGCATAAGAACAAAAAGTTATAAAGACCCGAGTAACAAGTAACAATAAAATATTACTAACAAGAAGTTAATAATATGACCATATATGATATCATATCAATATGTATGATTCTGGAATAAGTCAATAACATTATTTAAACCATTATACAGGAGCTTCGGACACGAACAAAGCAAATCGGACCTAAGGTAAGGGAAATATCACAATCTCATTTTTATCCGAGATTGTTTATTCGTAAGTATTTACTGGGGTGTATTTTATCATCCACATCCATGTTTACTCAATATGTAATATTATTTCCATCCACCTAAAATTTTTTAAATCCATTTTTACCCTTCGGTGAGTTTTTAGTAATACGTATGAAAGGAATCTTTTGTCGTTTTTCGTACGAGGTACTTTTTGACTTTTCCGACAAAAGTACGAAGAATGTTTTTTTTAACTTATACGGCACGAACGGATTTATAATGTTTTATAAAGCCTTATTTTCATGAAGCTTCCTCTAAAATATTTCATGACTATTTTCAATAAAATCTCTTTCTTTTAAAATTGCATGATGTTTTGTGAAAAGAAATTGATTTTGAAGAAGAAAGGATATTTTCCTCAAGAATTCAATTCAAGTGTTTTATCAAAATTATTTTCCATCTAAGATAATAAAGGGTTCTGTTTCTATCCATATTTTTACATTGATTTGACTATGTTGTGATGGAATTATGTTTATGAATTCCTTTATCTTATATGAATTGATTTATGATGTCATGATGTTTCAAGAATCACATTTTTTGTTACATGTGTTATGCGATGATGTATGTTTTATGGTTATGTGGCACACATAAGAAAGGATTCATTATAAGATGGGTGGGACCTATATCTCCCTCCAATGCATTGGGTAATGATTTTATATCTCATGAGATAGACATGGCTGGAACGGAAGGTTATTTCGGTTCAGTGATACAGGACTGAAACGAGGAGTGAACTCGGTTCAGAAAGGGACTTTGTCCACTAAGATAGTATTGGCAATGAGTCATGACTAACAAGAAATGATTTTCCATGATTATGTGTGCATGCCAAAAAGTTTCAAGTTTTATGTTATGATTATGGGGATCTCATTTTCACTTCTATGATTTATTCCATGTTAAGATATTATGATCTCTTTTGCAGGTTTTGATTTTCATAAAGATATGATATGATTTTTATTTCCTTTATTTGCCCTTGCTGAGCATTTGAGCTCACCCTTTTATGTTTTCTTTTCCCCAGGTCAGGAAGATGGATATTAAGTAGAATATGCTAAAAGGGACCCTAGATATGATGAAATAAATGGGAGACACTGTAGAAGATTTATGAACCAGTTGTTTATGTTTCCCAGTTTCTAAAGACACTATACCTATACGGTCCTTTGTGGTTTTTTCATATGTTGTAATAAGTGTGCTTCAATTTCGAAGTATTAACAATGTATGTAAAGTATGGGTCGTTATAAAAATGATGTAGTGGAATGATTATGTGTTTATGTAATGGGATTCCAAAATAATGTTGTAGAATCTCATTTATAGTATTGTGGAATATTGAAATATCTATGTATTGGTTTATTGTGGTTTTCAATAATTATATGGTACTGGTAACAATAAAAAGTGATTCAAATATTTTGGAAATCAGATGATATGCGCATAATGAAGGTATAAGTAGAAAATGAAATGTTTGATAGTATTCATGAGCTCATGACTGATATAAGGAAAAAGTGATATCATGGTTTGAGTATATAGAAATTCTGGGATTTTGGTATATGGAATGAGTTAACTTTTGACAGCACTCATGTTTTCACTAAAGTATTATGGTAATACATGATTAAGGTATTCACATGTTTAGAATGTGACCAACAATATATATCTTATGATATATGGGGGGTAAGGGATGGTATTCACGTGTTTGTTATGTGAGCTTTCAAGTAATCGTTTTCATTATACTATGAGATTGGACATATGTACTTTGGATAAGCCTAAAGATTTGAATGGATTGTGTTGGACATCAGATGGTATTGTTTAAGGATAGAAATTTTTTTTGATATTATTTCTGGAATGTTATAATAGTGTAGTTTTAGAAAAAGGGACAACCTGCAGGACGGGCAACAACCCGTCGCGGCGGACTGGGTTGCGGGAATCAAACCCACAACTGAAGTGCAACATGACTTTATCACCTACCTCTGGCCTATAGGAAGTCCCCAGTTAGTATAAAATAGATTTGTTTTATTAATTGGTATGATAAATGAAGTATAAGTCCACTTTTGGAACCATATACTATTAATCTTACAATAGATGGACTTATGTATATAACTTTTTCTAACCTTATGTTTGAAACATATGGAATGACCTATCATTCTATCGCATGATCTGATAACACTTTGAAAAAGACAAATTCAACTTCATTTCATTAAGAGATGATGTGGAAATTGTTCAAGGCACAAGAAACGATAAGATTGTACGAAAATCAAGTAAGCATTTCTTTTAATTAAAACATTCTTCAAAATTTGGGAAATGATCTTGAAAACCAAAAAAAATTCATAGTTCTCTAATATTTGATGAATCAGATGGTAACTTAGATCATCACAAATTTATGGCTTTGTGATTATTGTCTTTTTCATAGCCATGTCCTCTACCACTCTTCATCAGAAGTTGATAGTTATATTTCTCTTCCATATCCATATTTTCACCTATGTTCTCCTATGTGGATACCCAGTGATGAGTTAATCATGGTAACTATAAATTTTCATGCATTAGTTTTTAAAATTATGTTTTAGTATTCCTTTTTACGATGTTGGTTTTTATGAAAGAAACTTTCAACTAGTAAACTATTTATAACATTGACGAATTTTGAGGGCGAAATTCATTTTAAGGGGGTAGAATGTAACACCCCGAGATTTTATGAGAAGTATTATTTTTAATTTATTTGATGTATTCTGTTGTATGCAACACCAATATTATCTTGCGCTATAAGCAACACCGTATTAGCTTGCAGTATACGCAACACTATTTTTGGATCGTGTTACACAAAATTTCAAGTACGCAACATGGAGTGTGTGTGTGTGTGTCTATATACATATATATATATATATATTCAATGTATAAATGAAATATGGTTGGAATCTATTATAAACAACAACAGAGGAATCTTGCACTACACACAACCCTGACTTGGCTTGCTTTACACAAAATCGCGACCTTCCACGATAGCGTGTGTTGTACGCAATACCAAGTTTCACTAAACAATGATATGTTATTAAAATATTATATAAACTAGCTGTTATGAATAGTAATACCCACTTTTTGAAATTTTATAAATTTTATCTATCAAAATGGGCTTCATTTTTGGATTCGTAATATCGAAATTATCCTAGGGTGATATTTTGGTATTTTTCTGAAAACTTTCAATTTTTGATGAATAGTGAAATCACTGAGTTATTGGTTAAAACCGATTTTTTATTTAAATAATAATTTCTTTTATTTAAATTTATTTTTGGTCAAAATAGATACATAATACTTATATAAGTTGAATTTAATTCATTAGATTCATTTTATAATAATTTTAGATATAAAAAAATTTATTGAACTTTTCACCGTCTTTTACCCACCTCCTAGGAGCATTTTCAATTGTACATAATACTTAATTTTACCGCTTTTGTGAGTTGAATTTCGAAAATATGAGAGAAATTGTTAATATAAAGGAGTAAAATATAGTTCAATAAGTTAAATATATTTTTTGGTGAATAGTTACTTTTTACTTTTATTTACAACGGTTAAAAGTAAATAGGGTAATTAAGGGTAAAAATGATATTATTATTACCATAACACATGTCCTAATTCTATTGGATAAGTTTAATTCGACCAAAAACAACCTTAGGAATAAAATATTACCCTTTATGTCCACTTGGATTAGATTAGGACACTTTTTATTATTTTTTTAAAGAAGAGTTAAAAGAGTTAAAATCAAAGTTTAATAACTAAAACATTTTTAATATAGAGTTATACATAAGATAAATTCGACTATAAATATTCATTATAAATCTAAAAATATTTCATAAATAATGGTATTTGATTTATAATTTTGAGACATTAAATAATATAATTTATTTTTGACACAATGATGATGTAGTAATTACCTTATTAATGAAATATTAACATAATTGATGTTATAAATACAATAATTAATTTAATTTTAGTCTTTTTATGAATTAAACTAATTTTATAGGTTAATATGACATGTTAGTATTGATTTATTTTAATTTTTTTGAACTAATAATGCTATTATGATTTTCAAAAAAAATCAATTACCAAAAAGTGTCCAAATTGACATCAAATAGTTTTCAAAACAAATATTATATTATTAATAGTTATTTTATTCCTAAAAATATAATGTTCTGCCAAATGACTTAGATAAGGTTATATATATTAATAATTAACCACTTGGGGCCTGTTTGGCTTGTTATAGTAAGTTTATTAACCATATAGTGTAAGAAAACAAGAAGACAGAGAAAAAGTTATATTATTTAACATAGAGTTAAATCTAAATGATAAGGTTAAAATAGTAATATAAACTTGTCTAAAACCTATTGTTTGAGATTTTTTAGAGTCATAACCACCTTAGATTCTAAATAAATTAATTTTTATCTATTAAAGCCTGAATATGACTTTATTATAAAATAATATTTTACATTTTTCCTAAGGTGCCCCTCTCCACCCTTATAAAAGGGCACCTCATCCCTCTTCACTTTACACAATTTTGAGATTTCAATCTTTGAAAAACCCTGACCATTTCACATATAAACTTCCCTCGAAACAATATAGAGGTTTTGGTCTCTTCAAAAGTCCAACTCTAGTACCTTAAGAGGAAACTTAAAAGAGGTGTGTCGAAGAAGAGGTAATCTCTTCTACCGATTCTTTCAAGTTTTCTTTCTTCTTAAACTTCTTTTTCTTTAGTTGTTTCATTATAAAGTAATTACATAAGTATCAATAATATACTGATATGTTATTATATATATGAAACAACCCCATTTCACCTTCTATCCATCCTACGGAAAATGAAATCACCGCGCGTGCGTACGTACGGAATACCGTCTCCACGCTGTTGTGTAATCTGTTTTTCCACCACCACCTTACTTGTATGGGTATAATGGTGTAAATAAAAACTACATATATTTATTATAACATCATAATGATTATGATATATTATTTCATCCAATCCAATTCAATTCAATAATTATGGGAATGATATCATCGCTCGTGTGTACGTACGGATTACCGTTTCCACGACGCGATTAGATTCATTCTCCATGTTTACCATTCAAGAATGATTATAAAGTTTATATAATGAATAATAATGAAATATATGCCATGATAAAGCTACTAGATTTATATATATATATATATATTTCATCTACTTACTTCCATTCAAGTCAATATGGAAATGAAAACAACGTTCATGCGTACGTATGGCCTACCGTCTCCATGAACGGTGTATTTCATTTCATTTATCTATCTATTATATATATATATACTGAATCTATATGATTTATAAATCATGATTTATATTATGGAAGTAATTAAATCATGATATAAGTAAAAATAATATCAATAACAACAAGTCCAAACACGTATGATAAATAAAACGATTTTACCCAAAATGCCGCTTTAACATGGAATTTACAAAAGAACAGTTAATATAACGTCATAAGTGAACCATATAAGACGTCATGACAATGAATATGATTCTGTAATAAGTCCGTGACATTATTTAAATCATTATACAGTAATTTTGGATATGTACGAATCATATCAGACCTAAGGTAAGGGATAATTTTTCAAATCTCATTTTTATCCTACATTGCTTATAAGTAAGTATTTACTGGGGTTAAATTTTTCATCAATGTCCATAAAAATGTTTTTCATAAAGTGTTTAATATTATTAAATATATTTTTGAATTTATTTTTACCCCTCTTTTACTTTTACATTGTGTTATGGAAGGAATATTTCTTTTTTTTACCGTATGAGGAACTTTTTGACTTTTCCGGTAAAAGTATGTGGAGAATGTTTTTTAACTTATACGGCATGAACGGGTTTTTACGGATTCATAATGCCTATTTTTCATGAAGCTTCCTATACATTTTTTTCATGGTTATTTTCAATCAAATCCTTTTCTTTTAAAATTTATTTCAATTTTTTAGATAGAAAATGATTTTTAAGAAGAAAGGATATTTTCGTCAAGAATTCATTTCAAGTGTTTTATCAAAACTATTTTCTATATAAGATGGAATTATTTAGCATGTTTATGTTTCAATTATAATGTCTATATGATTTACATAGTTTCACTTTTCTTATGATGAAATTATATCCATTTGTTTTATAAAGATTATGTTATGATGGAATGATGTTTATAAATCCCATTTTATTCTTTGGGTCACGATGAATGATTTATGTTTATGTTTTGGAACACGTAAGAATGATTTCATTATGAGATGGTTGGGACCTTTATCTCACTCCAATTCATTGGGTAATGATTTATATCTCATGAGATAGACATGGATGGAATGGTAAGTTAATCTGGTTCAGTGATATAGGACTGGAACGAGGAGTGAACTCGATTCAGAAAGGGACTTTGTCCACTAAGATTGTCTTGGCAGAAATGCCTTGGAAAATATGGAAATCATATCATGTGCTTAATGGTTTTCCAAAATTAAATGTTTTATTACCCTGCTATTTTATCATTATTGATGTTCTTTTATAACCCATGCCTTACGTACTGCCTAGATGTATTTACCAACTCAAGATTTGGATGTGTAATCTTTATGTTCATGTTTTGAAGTTCAAATTTATATGGTATGTTTTATTTTCTCCATGATTACCCTTACTGAGCATTTGAGCTCACCCTTTATATGTTTTGTTTTCCATGGATATAAAGAAAGGTTTTAGGTAATAAAAAAATGGGAGATCTTTATGGGAGATTTGGAAGATCATTCACCAAGATTAGAAGATTATATTTCGAGTTTCCAAAGACACTAAAATATTACGGTCATTTACTGTCTGTTTTTGTTATGTATTAGGTATTCTAAAAGAGTAATGTATTGTACATGCATGCAAGATTGAGTCTCTTTAGTTGGTATCAGAGGAAAGGTTTAGTTAACCTTTGGAAACTAGGATGCGAAAAATTTAGTGAAATCCCTAGAGATATTTCTAAGGTAGTTCTAGGGATGTCCCTCAGGATAATTATATGTTTTTGTTATAGTCCTAGAATTATGGTAACAATATTATAATTAAACCTAAGATGTTATATATTGAAAGTAATACCCCTTTATTATACTATCTTCCTAGCATTATGTTTTCCTCTCACACAGTTCTTTTTGTGTTTTAAACGATGGCTAGAACCCGAAGGAACTGTGTTGATCAATGTAGTAGACAATGCAATTATTTTCCTCCGGAACAAACCAATTTTATGGGAGATGTGGTGAAAATTATTATTTCTATACTTACACAAGCTATGAATCATTCTGGACTTCCAAGTGAAAAGGTAAAGGAACAGTATTCTGTTGAGTCTTTCATGAGGCAATTTCAACCTTCTTTCAGTGGGTCTTCTGATCCACTTGTTGCTGAACAGTGGATTAGTACCATTGAAAAGAGATTTTTCATACTTCGTTGTTCAGAACATGAAGAAGTCATTTTGGTTGTTTACCGGTTAGAAGGTGAAGCAGACCAATGGTGGACTCTGATTATGAATACAAAGACCCAAGATGAAATTGAATCCATGGAATGGGATGAGTTAAAGAACTTATTTTTCAATAAGTACTTCCCTTGTATTCCTCGAACAAAGATGGAAAAGGGTCTCATTCCACTTAAGCAAAAGGATGATGAATCTGTTTGAACAAACGAGGCAAATTTTTTAAGGCTTTCAAGGTATGCATCTGGATTTATCATCCAACCTAAAAGTAAAGTTGATCGATTCTTCAGTGGCTTAAAACCAAGTCTTCGAATGGAATTAGCTATAAGAGACTTCAGCACCTATGAAGAAATTGTGTGTTGTGCTTTCAAGGTAGAACTATAAGTTGGTGTTACATATCCATCTCATGGTGTTGACAAGAAACGAAAGATGGAGTTCAAGGAAAAATCTTAGAACCATGGTGAAAAGAAGGTGAAAGTTTCTTTATGCTCAAAGGGTGGAAAGAAGCATGGTGGAGATTGTCTAAAAGGTACTAGAAAATGTTTCAAGTGTGGAAAATAAGGTCATCGAGCAGCTGATTGGTGAAGTAATGGGAAAAATGTTTCTAATGACGTGAATAGGGAAAAGACTATAGAGAATGCTCCACCAACACTTCAATTCTACAAGTTAAAGGAAATTGGGCATTATGCTAACCAATGCCCTAATCCAAGGTTTAATGTTGATCAACCTGAACAATATCTTAAGGTAAATGACTAAGGGTTGTCACATGAAATCACTATTGGTGATGTTGAGTATGACAATGATGTAGTTGAATTATTATGTATTTATGTAACAGGATTCGGAAATAATGTTGTGGAATCTCATTTATAGTATTTTGGAATATTGGAATATCTATGTATTGGTTTATTTTGGTTTTCAATAATTATATGGTACTGGTAACCATGAAAAGTGATTCAAATATTTTGGAAATCAGATGATATGCGCATAATGAATGGATAAGGAGAAAATGAAATGTTTGATAGTATTCATGATCTCATGACTGATATAAGGACAAAGTGATATCATGGTTTGAGTATATAGAAATTCTAGGATTTTAGTATGTGGAAAGAGTTAACTTTTTATAGCACTAATGTTGTGATAAATGTTCTATGGTAATACATGATTAAGGTATTCACATGTTTGAAATGTGACCGACAAGATATATCTTATGATATATGGGAGATAAATGATGGTATTCATGTGCTTGTTATGTGACCTTTCAAGTAATCATTTTCTTTATACTATGAGACTGAACATATTTATTTTGGATAAGCCTAAAGATTGGAATGGATTATGTTGGACATCAGATAGTATTGTTTATTGATAGTACATTTTTCTATATTATTTCTAGAATGTTATAATAGTGTAGTTTTAGAAAAAGGGACAACCTGCAAGACATGCGACAACTCATCGCGTCGGACAAGGTTGCGGGAATCGAACACACAACTGAAGTGAGATAGGAATTTATCGCCTACCTCTGGCCTACAGGAAGTCCCCGGTTAGTATAAACTAGTTTTATTTTATTAAGCAGTATGATAGATGATGTATAAGTCCATTTTTGGAACCATATACGATTAATCTCACTATATATGGACCTATGTATATAAATTTTTCTAACCTTGTGTTTGAGACAGATGGAATGACCTATCATTCTATCGTATGATCTGCTAGCACTTTTCAAAAGACAAATTCAACTTCATTTCATTAAGAGGTGAAGTGGAAATTGTTCAAGGCACGAGAAACGATAAGATTGTACCAAAATCAGGTAAGTATTTATTTTAATTCAAAAATTCATCAAAATTTGGGAAATGATCTTGAAAACCAAAAATTCGTTCTTAGTGCCCTCATATCTGATGAATCAGATGGTACCTTAGATCATTACAAATTTATGGATTTGTGATTGTTGGATTTTTCATAGCCATTTCCTCTACCACTCTTCTTCAGAAGTTGATGTTTATCTTTTTCTTCCATATACATTTTTTCACCTATGTTATCCTATGTGGATACCCAGTGACGAGTTAATTTGGGTAACTATTACGTTTCATACATTATTTTTTAAAATTAAGTTTTAGTATTCCTTTTTACGATGTGGGTTTTTATGAAAAAACATTCAATTAGTAAACGACTTACAAGCCCGATGAATTTTGAGGGTGAAATTCATTTTAAGGGGGGTAGAATGTAACACCCTGAGATTTTATGAGAATTATTATTTTTAATTTATTTGATGTCTTGTCTTGTATGCTACACTAATATTATCTTGTGCTATACGCAACACAATATTATCTTGCAGTATACGCAACACTATTCTTGGATCGTGTTACACAAAATTTGATGTTCGCAACATTGAGTGTGTATATATATATTCAATGTATAAATGAATTATGGTTGGATTCTATTATACACAACAACAAAAGAATCTTGTACTAAATGCAACCCTGACTTAGCTTTCTTTACACACAATCTTGACATTCCAGAATAGCATGTGTTGTACGTAATACTAAGTTTTACTAAACAACGATATGTTTTTAAAGTATTATATAAACTAGCAGTTATGAATAGTAATACCCACCTTTTCAAATTTTATAAATTTTACCTTTCAAAATGGACTTCATTTTTGGATTCTGAATATCGAAATTAGCCTAGGGTGAAATTTTGGTATTTTTCTGAAAACTTTCAAATTTTGATGAATAGTGAAATCACTAAGTTATTGGTTAAAACCGACTTTTTATTTAAATAATAATTTATTTTATTTAAATTTATTTTAGGTAAAAATAGATACATAATAATTATATAAGTTCAATTTAATTCATTGGAGTCATTTTATAATAATTTAGATATAAAAAAATTATTGAACTTTTCACCGTCTTTTTCCCACCTCCTTGGAGCATTTGCAATGGAACATAAAACATAAATTTACCACTTATGTGAGTTGAATTTCAAAAATACAAGAGACACGGTTAATATCAAGGTTTAATATGTGGTTCAATAAGATAAAAATAATTTTTGGTGAAGAGTAACTATTTATTTTATTTACCACTGTTACAACTAAATAGGGTAATTGAGGGTGAAAATGATATTATTATTTCCCTAACAAATGTCCTAGTTCTTTTTTATTAGTTTAATTCGACCAAAAACAACCTTAGGAATAAAATATTACTATTTAGTTCCACTTGGATTATATTGGGACACTTATTATTATTTTATTTAAAGAAGAGTTAGAAGAGTCAAAATCAAAGTTTAATAACTAGAATATTTTTAATATAGGGTTATAAATAAGATAAATTGGACTATAAATATTAATTAGAAAGATAGAAATATTTCCTACATAATGGTATTTTATTTATAATTTTTAGACATTAAATAATTTAATTTATTTATGACACAATTATGATGTAGTAATTACCTTATTAATGAAATATTAACATAATTGATGTTATAAATACCCAAATAAATGTAATTTTAGACTTTTTATGAATTTCACTAATTTTATAGGTTAATATGACATGTTAGAATATATTTAATTATATTTTTTCGAACTAATCATTGTGTTATAATTTTTACAAAAATCAATTACTAAATAGTGTCAAAATTGACATAAAATAGTTTTTAAAACAAATATTATATTATTAATTGTTATTTTATTCCTAAAAAAACTAAGGATCGGAGAAATGACTCAGATAAGGTTATATATATTAATAATT
This sequence comes from Viscum album, assembly GCA_963277665.1. Taxonomy (NCBI): domain Eukaryota; kingdom Viridiplantae; phylum Streptophyta; class Magnoliopsida; order Santalales; family Viscaceae; genus Viscum; species Viscum album. The sequence continues at coordinate 1,294,333,642 of OY728131.1, forward strand.
AACCACTTGGGGTTATTTTGGTTTGTTATAGTATGTTTATTAACCATATAGTGTAAGAAAACAAGAAGACACAGTAAAAGTAAAATTATTTAACTTAGAGTTAAATCTAAATGATAAGGTTAAAATAGTAACCTAAACTTGTCTAAAACATATTTTTTGAGATTATTTCTACCCATACCCACATTATCTTGGAAATAAATCAATTTTGAGCTATTAAAAACCGAATATGACTTTATTATTAAATAATAATTTACGTTTTTCCTAAGGTGCATCTCTCCTTCCATATAAAAGGGAACCTCCTCCCTATTCTCTTTACACAATTTTGAGCCTTCAAGATCAGACAAACCCTTCCCATTTCCCTTATCAACATCCCTAGAAACATTATAGAGGTTCTGGTCTCCTCAAAAGACCAACTCTAGTGCCTTAAGAGAAAGCTTAAACGAGGTGGATCGAAGAAGAGGTAATCCCTTCTACCGATTCTTTCAAGTTTTCATTCTTCCTGAACTTCTTATTATTTAGTTGTTTAATTATAAAGTAATAACCTAAGTATCTAAAATATTATGATATGGTATTATAAATATGAAACAACCCCATTTCACCTTCTATCCATCCTACGAAAAATGAAATCACCGCGCATGCGTACGTACGAAATACTGTCTACACACCGTGGTGTAATCTGTTTTTCCACCACCACCTTACTTGGATGGGTATAATGGTGTAAATAATAACTATATATAGTTATTATAACGTCATAATGATTCTGATAAATTATATCATCCACTCCAATTCAATTCAAAAATTATGGGAACGATATCATCGCTCGTGCGTACGTACGGATTACCGTCTCCACGACGCGATGAGATTCATTCTCCATGTTAACCATTTAAGAATGATTATAAAGTATATATAATGAATAATAATGAAATATATGACATGATAAAGCTACTGGATTTATTTATATATACATTTCATCTACTTACTTCCATTAAAGTCAATAAGGAAAGGAAAACATTGTTCATGCGTACGTACGACCTACCATCTCCATGAACGGTTTATTTTATCTCATTTATCTATCTATTGTATATATATATATATACTTAATATATATGATATATAAATCATGATTTAAATTCTGGAATTAAGTAAATCATGATATAAGTAATAATAATATCAAGAACAACAAGTCCAAACACGTACGATAAATAAAACGATTTACCCAAAACACTACTTTAACATGGAATTTACAAAAGAACGGGTAATATAAAGTCATAAGTGCACCATATAAGATATCATAAAAATGAATATGATTCTTTAATAAGTCAATGACATTATTTAAATCATTATATTGTAGGTTCTAATACGTACGATGGATATCGTACCTAATGTAAGGGATAATTTTGCAAATCTCATTTTTATCCTAGATTGCTTATACGTAAGTATTTACTGGGGTTATATTTTTCATCCATGTCCATAAAACTGTTTTACATAAAGTGTTTAATATTATTAAATGTATGTTTAAAGTCATTTTTACCCCTATTTTACTTTTAAATTGTGTTATGGATGGAATTTTTTTTTTGTTTACCGTACGAGGAAGTTTTTGACTTTTCTGGAAAAAGTATGAGGAGAATGTTTTTTAACTTATACGGAATGAACGAGTTTTTACAGTTTCATAATGACTAATTTTCATGAAGATTCCTCTACATTTTTTCATGATTATTTTCAATAAAATCCTTTTATTTTAAAATTTTGTGGCATTTTTTGAAAAGAAAAATATTTTTAAGAAGAAAGGATATTTTCATCAACAATTCATTTCAGGTGTTTTATCAAAACTATTTTCCATCTAAGATGACATTATTTAGCATGTTTATGTTTCAAGTATAATGTATCTATGATTTATATGGTTTCAATTTGCTTATGATGAAATGATATCCATTTGTTTTATAAGGATTATGTCATGATGGGATGATGTTTATGTTACCCATTTTATTCTTTGGGTTATGATGAATGATTTATGTTTATGTTGTGGCACATGTAAGAATGATTTCATTATGAGATGGTTGGGACCTATATCTCCCTCCAATGCATTGGGTAATGATTTATATCTCATGATATAGACCTATCTAGAACGGTAAGTCAATCCGGTTCTGTGATATAGGACTGGAACGAGCAGTGAACTCGATTCAGAAAGGGACTTTGTCCACTAAGATGGTCTTGGCAGCAATGCCTTGGCTACTATAGAAATCATATCATGTGCTTAATGGTTTTCCACAATTAAATGTTTTATTCCCATGCTATATTATCATTATTGATGTTCCTTTATGACCTATTCCTTACGTACAAAAAAGATTTATTTCACAACTCATGCTTTTGATGTGTAATCTTTATGTTCATATTTTGAAGTTCAAATATATATGGTTTGTTTTATTTTCTCCATGATTTCCCTTACTGAGAATTTCAGATCACCCTTTATATGTTTTCATTTCCTAGGATACAAATAAAGGTTTTAGGTAAGAAAAAAAAGGGATGATCTTTATGGGAGATGTTGAAGATCCTTCACCAAGATTAGAATATCATATTACAAGTTTTCAAAGACAATAAACTATTACAGTCCTTTGGTGTCTGTTTTTTGTTATGTATTAGGTATTCCAAAAAAGTAATGTAATGTCCATTTATGTCAATATTGGGTCTCTACATTTAACTCTTTAAAAAATTTCTGACACAACTCATCCCATTGAAATAGAACATCCTTCCTTGTCAAAGATTTCATCGATAAGGACGACTATGAGAAATCGTGAACAAAATGTTGATAATATCCAGCTAGACCAAGGAATAATCATATCTCAAATAAGTTCTTTGGAGGATCCAATGAGATTACACCCTCTCTAATTTCTATATAAATAGAAATAATATTTTCAGAAATAACATGTCCATGGAAACAAATCTCCAATATCCAATAGTCACACTTTGACAATTTGGAATACAATTGATGATCCCTCAAGATCCACAACACTATCACCAAGTGATACAAATGCTCCACCCTTGTTCTTGAATACACTAGAATATCATCAAAAAACTACCACCATGAAATAATCTGGATATCTCTAAAATATCTGACACATAAATGCCCTGAATAGCACAAGTGCATTTGTTAGACCAATGGTAATAGCTACATACTCATATTGGATATATCTAATTTTGAAATATGTTTTTGGGAATATCCCCCTTCATCACCAAAAATTTATGATATCCAGACCTCAATTCAATATTAGATAACCACTGAGCTCCCCTAAACTTGTAAAACAAATCATTAATTCTGGGAAGTAGATATCAGTTCTTTATCATAACCTAATTCAGCCTATATTAATCAACACATAACCGCAAGGTTCCATCTACCTTTTTTGAAAATAATATTGTTGCTACCCATGGAGATGTTCTAGGACAGATGAAAAATTTGTTATCTAACTCCTCCAACATTAATTTTAGCTCTCCCTACTTTGCTAGTTCCATCCAGTTAGATAGAAGTCATATAGGATTGGTCCCAAGAAAGATATCAATCATAAACCCCACTTCTCCCATGGGTGGTAACCTAGAGAATTATTTGGGAAATTCATCTAAAAACAGATCTAAAACTATTAGAATAACACTCTACTCGACACCTTCCACTAATTCCAATTACAACACATCCAACTCATATGAGATCGTGCCAACAACTGGTGCCTAAAACCCTATAGTACCCAGATTTTCATTCTTCTCCCCTCTAAAGAGATGTCTAAGGCGATCCTATATCGTAAAACTAACCATCTAGGAATAGAAATTGGTGTGGAAATTAAACATCACTAATCAATCCTTACCTAAGATTATATCATACAGATGCAACTCAAGCACTGAGATATCACACATCAATTCAATTCCATCAACAACTATATAACAATATCTACACAAGAAATATTGACACTCTTTTGACCCAGGGAAGTTTGAAGTCTTTAATATAAAGGAATCATTTGCATAGTTAAGAAAAAAAAACTAACATCACATGAAGAAATAAAATAATGTGAAGCACCCATATCAAACGAAGCTCTCATCAACATGGAATTTAAAAGATCCATAAACTAGATTGTGGATGGTCCCGAATGATCATCCACTAGAACTTTCTCATCTCCAAACAAATTTATTCTTTCCTTGCTCTGCACTTTATTACCATGTTAAAACATCTCCTGTTGAGGAGTGTCATGAACCCCCGAACATGGAGAATTATGGAGTTACAACTGAGGATTCCCCTTCCTCTTGAATGTATGATATTATCTATATTTTTCTTTACAATCCCAGTTCATGTGGCTTACAGAACCATGCTGAAAGCATCCTAACTTAAACTTGGGTCTCAGAGTGAGTATTTAAAATCTAGTGGTCTAATTGTGATGTGCTCCATGTTGTTGAGAGAAGGTTTATATCTTTATCTTTCTCTATGTGTAAGGCTTTATACATCCTCTCATGAGGATAATCATACTTCCATTACTTGGATTTTTGACCATGATTGATATCATAATAGGTGTATTTGGTTGTAGTCCTGACTAAACTATTTAAAAAATTTGAACGATGTTTTCTTCTAACTGTTGGTTCACCTAGGGATTGGGTTTAACCACATTTTCACCATCATCCTTTGATTGGTCTCTACGATGCCTATCCAGTTCCAAACTTATCAACATAAGAATCACCATAAGTCTCACTCCCTAGAAACTAATGGATTACAATTACAATTTCAATTACATAAAAACTATCACAACCATGCTTTAGAAAATTTCTCATTTCCCATGTTGCACAATTTTTAAAAATCCCCCATGTTTGGAAAATCAAACCATTTTCAAAATACAACTACTATTCTCTTTTCAAAATCCTCGCATTTTAAAACAATTTATAGATTTTCACATGTCAAGACATTCATATCAAAAAATAAATCATTATTCCCATTAAAAAATTCATCCTAGTGGGAATCGATTTCTACCATGAATGTTATGCTCCTCTCATTGGCTACACCCACAAAAATGAGATATCCAGTGCCTATAAGTGTCTCCAAAAAACTTATGTACCCAACTCCCTGATAACATGAAGTTCAGTATAAAAAAGTAAGCTATATCCTTTTATGTTATATATTCCATCTTCTAGAAATCATACTCCATGCTACTATCCTGACTAATAGAATAGACCTAGAATGTATTTCAACATCAAGACCAACAATCAATTACAATGGACCGAAAGAACAAATTTCACTTGAAATCCATGGACTGAACAAATGTATACCACTTGTAAAGCCACATCCCTTCCTTAAAGTATTGTTTAGTTGGTTTGTTTATATCAATGTAAATTCATTCCCCAATATATTCATGAATACCTCAGCATATTTTTCCATCCTTTGGCACCTTGGTAACATCGCTTAAGGCCAAAGAGCCCCTCACCACATTCTCAAGGAAATTATGAAGGGGCAGGGCATTACATGAGTTCTATTTTATAGGAAAGAGGATGACTATAGACTTTATGAATTTATCTCTATATTTTTATCACCCATTTTTATTAGAATACTAATTTAATTATGGTTAGAATCATGAACCATATCATGAGGAAATGTAAAGATATCAAAAAGGTAGGGAGAAAATAAATAACAAGTTAAAGAAAGAATATGATCAAGATAAAGATATTATATAAAATTATATGAGTTAGGTTAAAATGTATAAAGTTGAGATTTCTTAAAATAAAGATAAGATTTTTAGATCTAAAGAGTCTTCAAAAATATATTTAAAACATAAAGGAAAGACTAGTTATAAGAAATCATCAAAAGATAAAAATGAAGTGATGAAGCTAAATTGGTAAGTTAAGAGTGAAAATAAATTACTATGGAATTTTACTACTAGGAGGAGAAGTTTTGAAAAAATTTATATATATTTGAGAACAAAGTTAAAAACTTCACGACATGGAATATAATGCATCAAAAGGTACCTCTATTATAAGTATTGTTTTATTCCACATACTACATTATTTTCTACTAAATGTCAATGTTTTATATATCATAATGAATAAATATTCCCAAAATAATGTACATCCCTTAAAAACCAAAAAAAATATTTTAATTCAAGGATATTTCTGTGATTTATTATAGGTGATTTTGAATAATTTTGTTGTTGAATGATTTATTTTCTAACATATCTATATCAAAACAGGTCTAGATTCTAAAGATATAATTTTCAATCAAGTAAATCCCACTATGTACCAGTAACTAAACATTAATATATGGTTCCCATCAATAGTTAACTTTTGTTTTTTCAAAATTCATACATTTATATTCCAAGTGGTTTCTCTTATGATTTAATGAGTTACTCTTTTGTTTTCATAGTGAAGTATAATTTTAACTCTTACACTTTGAGTTTTTTCTCTTAAATTTTAATTATTTACTCTTAAATATGTTTTTTATTATTACTTATGTTTGTATACATGAAATATTTTGATTTAAAAGTTAACAACTTTATAAGTGGGGGTTTGTTTTCATTTCTCTAAATTTTGCTCGGATATTTTTTTACAATTATATTCAATCGAAGATAAAAATTATTTAAAAAGAACTTTTGAAACCATCCTCAATGGAACAATGTCAAAAAATAACATTAGAAGATAACTTTTGTGAGTTTCAACTTTTTTACTTCTCTCTTGTGAGAATTGTGATAAATTGGTTGTTATTTTAGTTTTCATACTTTAATAAATTATTTTCTATTAATATTTTATCTTGATAATTTATATTGGTTGAAGGTAACTGAATTTATTTATTAAATTATAATTATATTCTTTTATGATATCTAAATATCTAATAGGATTTCCTATATAAAGGATTATAAACCCAGAATTGGTAGTTGTCATTAAATGTGAAGCTTTTTCCTTATCAAATAATATGTTTTAGGCTATAATAAATATTTTTAAAATTGAAATGGAATCATATGGTGAGATTCCAACCAGATATATTTTTTATAAATGGTTTGGTTGATGATGATCAGTAATTCAAGGATGTATCCTTTCTAAAGAAGGTAATTATATTTCCTGGATGTGAATTTTATGCTCTACCAATTAATGGATATCAATTTTTTATCATTATATTATCATTGAATTATTTGTATAAACTCTATTTGATTATTCATATGGTCAAAATAAATTCAAATTTATGATACATGATAATCGGTTAATTCTTGCAATAATGGAATTTTGGAAAGTTGTGTAGTTACCACTCAAAGGAGATTCTCTCTTTATTAAAGATAATATATAATATTTATCAATAAAAAATTTCCAAGGGGAATATTTAGATAGTATTTTCCATGTTAAGAAAAAGTTTTATAACGTGATTCATCTAAATATAGAAGGTTTAATTATATTCCAGTGGATTCAAACAATTTCACATCTATGGTAAAGAGATAATGACATTGTGATGATTATATACATCTATGTTTTTTAAATTATATATTGAATGTGGAATTAAATTATTCTATATTATATATGTAATTATAAAAAATATTTATGTTCTGGTTGATGAAATTGAAGAAACTACCATATTAATATATATTAAATTGGATCCGTAATAAAATTTTGGAGAAAAGAGTAGTTAAATACATAAAGAATCAAGAAATAGTTAAAGAAACCCCACTAAATTGTGAAATTATTTCTTTGATTAATTTATTATATCATCCAAATGAAGAGTATTATATTTAAATAAAAATGAATGTTAAAACCCTATATGTTTATGAGAAAAAGAATAATACTTTATAAAAAAATAAAGGAACCATATTATGTTTTGGAATATAAATATATATTGAAAAAATAAAAATGAATTTAAAAACCTAAATGATTAATTGAAATATATGGGCATGATTTGAAAATAAAAGTTGATGAAGTCATAATTATTTAGAATATGGATCATGGAGTATAGGAATAGAGAATTAATAATCGGTGATTCAAAACACACATTAAAAGAAGTTAAATATCATATATATCTTTCCTTAGGTTTATTCAAAGATAATCATCATATAGGATAGTATAGTGGATGCTAATGTATCTCAGAAAATTAAAAGACTCTTGATCAATTAATGGAGATAAAATATAACATGTCCAGTTTTAAAGAATTCTATAATATTCAATTGCATAAAATAAATAAAATTATTGTGTATGAAAAGATTTATGAAAAATATATTTATCATTTGATTAATCATGACTAAAAATTTAAATACCAAGAATGGTATCTAAATAAATATAATCTAGAGTTGGAGTCTCTAAATAAATAATTGATAGAAATAAATAATCTTTAAGAAGAAAAAAATAATATGATAAGGAATATAAAGATATTGTTATAAAAATATCTATGAAAAGAATGAATTTCCAATTTTTATTTTTAATCCATATTATTTTATAAATTTCAATTTTTGAATGATTAAACTATAATTGATTTTTGGCATTATTGATGAATAAGTATTTTGAACCATCAAAACTTTTTTAAGATTATCCCAAAAGGTTAGCATAGTTTTTTTTCATGGTACTGTTTGATATAGGGGAGATTAATAAATTATAGAGTATATAAATATATATCATATCATTCATTGAGTATTTATGACATATTTATATATTATGGAAATATTATGAGAAGATAAAGAGATATAAATATTTTTTATCTTATTTATGTCTTGTACATTATGATTAATGTTATTTTATTCATTTTGGATTTCTTTTTGAAAATAGAAAAGCGGGATAGGGTGAATTAACACTAACATGACTTTAATATGGAGATTTATAGACTAGTTATTGTTTCCTTTATTTAATAGGGAAACACTGTTTTATTAATATGTGTTTTTAGGCTGAGTTTTAAATGATAGAATGTAAGACTTATAGATGATAAACACATAAGAGTTTCAATAAAAACAAAAAAGAAGTGATTATTTTATATTTAAGTAAACATAACTTTTATATTTCTATTTATTATTATATAAACTTGGGATATTTTAGAGAGATTGTAATAAACAATATCCTACAATATTAGGTATACACTACATCCTTAAACTTTAACCAATTCATATCTTATTATTTTATCATTATAAAATAAATATTTCATGGTTATTTTAAAAGTAATATTTATAAATTCATGACTAATAATTTTAAAAAATGTAGAATATTTTTTAGTCTAAAAGTTAAAATTCAGCTTAGGGTATTTTTATAAAATAATTTTTTTTCGTGAATATTGAAAAATACCACGTTTAAAAAAACTATCAATATTATGAAACAAATGTGTTTTAATAATGGATTTAATTTTTTTAAAATAATATTTATAGATAAAAAATATGTTTACGAAGTATAATAAAGTATTTAAAAATACAATTTTGGATTTAAAATATATTTTTGACATTTTAAAACCTAGGTGAAGTTGTTTTCTAATAAAAGTATTGTTTTTATCCTCTTATTTAATAAAGAAATTTCAAGGTTAAATTCCATTTTGGATTGTTTTTAAATTCATATAAATATAATTTATTTAATAATGAACCAATAAGTTTCATAATAATCAATTCTATGCAACATTTTTCTATAAAATCATATTTCTAATTATAAATTCATTTTTCCAAGAAACTATTCTTGTTGATTTTAGCATACTTATATTAAAATTACTTTTTACAATCTATGCGAATTTAATATTATCAAATTTATTCCATAATTTTAATTATACTAATCAATATTATTTAATAAGGTCAAATTAATTTTTTTTCTTAATGAATAGTTACAAAAGCAAAAAATTTGTCGCCACGATGACGGTTAATGAAGGGGTTAGATATAAGCCTTTAAATATAACGAAAATTTTCTAAATTTTATTTTTTGAAGGGATTTTGAAATTAAAATATCCCATATATTAATTTTCACTAAATTGGATCCACATTCCATGATAATTACATTTATAATATTTAAACTTTTTTAGTAATTACAAGAGAGTCCCTCATTTCCCTTATAAAATGAAATTCCATGTCCTCAATTCTCCAGAAAAATTTATAATTTTAGATTGTAACATGATTAAATAAAATATATTTTCATGTTTTCTCCCCATAACTTATATTTCATAGTCTCACTAAAATGCCAATCTAGGAATTCTTAATGTGTAATCCAAATGAGGATATCCAAGAATGCGGTATAAGTCATAACTGAGTTATTTCAAGATTATTTCTTCTTCAACTTACATAAATATATTCTAACCATAAAAACATAATTATATAAATAAATTAAATATATTTAAATTTAATTATTTTTATGAAATAACAATTTTATACTTCATTTCCATCTAATGTAAAATGAAAACATCACTCATGCATACATGTAGACTATTGTCTCCATGAAGCGTTGTATATTATTTCTCATCAATGTATTTTATAGTTTGTTAGGTAGGGGGATATAATGAATATATATTGTATTATTTGAAATAATTATGATTATATAATGAAAATATATCATCTAAATTCTTATCCTCCCATCCACTAGAAAATTAAAATGTCGCTTGTGTGTAGGGGTGGACTACCACCACCATGAAGCGATGTGATTCATTTTTTATATACACCTGACATGGATGGTTATAGGGAAAAAATAAAGGAAAAAATATTATATTTATTATTATATTTTAATTCTATAATGATAATCCTTTATATAATTGTTTCCATTTCATACATTAGAAAAATGAAAATGTTATGCATGTGTACGTGCAAACTAATGTCTATATGTAATTATGTAATTAATTTATTTATAAGAACCATACATGGATGGTTAAAAAATTATATTGAATATATAAACTTTATAATTATAAAATATTAAATATTATGGAGATGATATACCATGAAAAATTTGTAAGGACCAGAACCTCCAAATCAAACCACGCATAAAAAACAAAATAATTAACAGCTATATAATTGATTTTATCAAACTATTTTGAGTAAATGGATAAAAAATGTTATAAATAATTTATTTAAATAAATAATAAATATAAATATAGATTTTATAAACATTAATAATTATTATAAATTTATTATTCAAGAGGATGGAATGCATCTGACCCCGTAGAAATCCATGGTATGAGTTTATGTTAGAATATCATTTTTGTCAATGTTGTTTATGATATAATTTCCATCATGTGGAAATTTTTTTATTTATTTTCTAAACCTCATATAATTTATTATTAAATGGTTTTTTTGGGGGGTGTTCAATTATTATTTTTATGTAACATCTTTTTAGTATGTAAAACTACCAAAAATAGTTTTAAAGAAAAACCAACCATACTTCTCCCTTTGGTGTAGAAATATTTCTCTTCCATATAAATATTATTTATTTTACTCTAAGTATATTGTTTTATATAAATAAATGGTAAATTTTAGTTAAACATTAAATTTTTTCAATATTTTAAAATGAATCTTTTAATTTTTTCCATACATTTCATTTTTGAATTTTTATAAATATGTGAAAATAATTTATATTAATATATACCACATGATCTTATTTTCCAAACCTTATTGATATTATTCATTATCAAGATTAATCTATATGTTTCCATGATTTTTAATAAAAAAAATCTTATTCTTGAGTACCTATATGCATGCACACATGCACACACATCCAACTCAAAATGAAGAAAGGTAAATAATAATGCCACTATGACATCCACTAAGAGTAAAGGTACAAAAATAAAAGTAATGGGGATAGAATACATTCCCAGAAAAAGACATGTATAGGATAATGAATTCTATTTGTGGTAAAACCTACCTGAAGTGGAGGTGAAGGAGGTGCTGCCTGAAGTCATAGATGTATTTATCATCTGTCAGATCTCATTGGGAATCACCTGGTGTTGGACTACCAATGTATCTATTGAAGCGTCTATCATATTCAAAAGACACAAAACGTGTGGGTGGAGCCCGCCCAGGGATGAGTAACACAATACTCAGTAAGGACCCCAAAACACAAATGTAATAACACAAAGAAAAGAATGCACAATGTAGACTTCCAAATAGGTACATGAAGTGTATCCTCTAAGAAGTACATTCTAGAGAGAGATTCACTAGAGTCATCTAATGCAGCTATAATTTAAGAATGGAATGAAATACTAATAATTGTAATGCTTAACACATTGTACTGTTTAATCTCTCATCCCTAATGAGTGCTTCGGGTAACTGGATCACTTATACATGCTCATCTCTTGGGCCAACTGGATCACTTAGACCCGCTCACCTCTTGGGACAACCGTATAACTTAGACATGCACATATCTTGGGGAAACCAGATCACTTTGACTTGCTCATCTCTTGGGAAAACCATATCACATAGACCTACTCATCTCTTGGGCCAACCATATCACTTAGACCCACTCATAGTGCACTTGATTTTGAGATAGAATACTCCGTAAGACATCTATCACATCTCAACTCTCACATAAGTCTAATTAGTCTACACCAAAAAGACTAAATCATTGTGAGGGTCCTAATGCTGCAAAAGGATCTCCAATCAGATGTATGGTTTTGAAAGTTATGCTTGTTTTAGTAAAAAGGAAACAGTCGGTTCTGGGTATGGTCAAACCCGATTATGCTAAACCGACCTGAGGTCCATCACCCTGACCCAACCTAGGTATTAACCAGGCCAGATCCAACCCTACCCCATGGGCTCGGCCTGCTAGGTTGGGGGTCTGTCCCACTAGACTTCCTGGGTCGGGCTCACTGGGCTGCACGGGGTGGCCCGTCTTTTCTCATCTGGCCCGCCACTATGCCTTAGTTTGGTTTCCACCAAACATGGTGATGGCCATATCCCCTATATTTCATGCGGTCGACAGGTTTCTGGCCACCTCTCCCACACATGGTCATGCAGACCATGTTCTTTCACTGACCCATGGCCCGGTCAAACGTCTCCTGGACCGACGCGGTGCCCCACTAGCATCCTGGATCCACACCATCATGGCATGCAGGTCGTGACCTCCACTATTGCGGTGTGTGCATCGATGAGCAACCAAAATTTCATTCAGTGGTCCATTCTTTTATTGTAAGTCGTTGGATCATCGCATCACAAATTGTGCACTCCAACTCATCTTTTCATCGATCCGAGGGTCCACTCATGCTCAGAACCTCATGAAAAAGTATGATGTGGCCATGTTGGTCTGTTGGTGATGAATGAGAGCAGGGGAGAGATCAAAAGGAACACCCAAAGAGACAAACATTGGCCCCATTTTTTATGCATTAATTCATCGTGTTAGAAACATGGATGATATCCACCAATTATTAATTTATACACCCATGTCCTTAATCCCCACAAAAGAGTTCCCAAACCTACAAGAACAATCGACCTGAAAATCTACTTATTAGAAAGTAGATCTGCATTATTCTTTTATAAATAAAGAATGGGGAAGGTAAAATAAATTAAAAAAGAACCGCTAACATCGAGGTTAGATCTTTGATGGTGAATATCATAGTTACATTATCATCACTCATTTTTCCTTGATCCTCAATCTATCTTTTGTGGTGATTATTCATTTTCCACTTGCCAATGGAAATCCTTCGAAGGATCTTATTAATCCTGGATCTTTTCTCTATGAACCAGTATTCTATTAAGTCGCTAAAAGAAGGAAACACATTTTAGCATTTCTGTTACACTTTAGTTTCATATTCGTTATGTTGTTTCATTTATGAATAGAATTAGCCCACATGATTTTGCGTCGCAGAAAAGCAATTTTGAATAAAATAAACTTTTTATGTTTATTTTATTCATGCTTAAAAATATCTAAAATAAACTTTTTCCCTCGACCCGCATTGGTTGAGGTTAGGTCCTCATTTTAGGTAATTTCGTTATTCTGGACCCAATGATGCCATCATTTTTTTAATCTGGGCACCTATTTAGAAGCTATTGAAACATTACACACACCTTGTTTTTTATAAACATAAATAAAGTAAAAATAATTATTCTAGGCTCACAAGGCCTAAGAATCAAGTGTTATATGAGATCTTGGTCTTGAAATAATTCCATAAATTTTTTTAAAAAAATAGATAGAATTTCATAGACATTACATTTTTCCCTCATTGAGTCTTTTCATCCTAAAAATAAAAAACAAGGTCTAGACAAACAAATTGGGATAATGAGCACAAATATGAGCCTACTTCTCCCAATTGATTTCCCAAAGATTATTGCACTTCCATAAAATGTGCATCATTTGAATATACTACACATGAAGGTCCCACTCATTTCAATCCTCAATCTCCACTGGGAACTCTGTAAACGACACCCCTATTGCCAATGTCCATATTTCCCTAGTTGATAATGTGGGATGGATCGTTTTCGTACCCCATTAGTTACGACACATGTAAGACAATATTCACTCGGTGCATTTTTTGGGGAAGAGTAGGATGGTATGCCACCTCACCAAATTTTCCTAGGATCTATAAAGGATCAATGAATCTCAGAGACAACTTGTCACCCCAGCCAGATATCCACAATCCCCATTAGGGTGGGACCCGATGGAACCCATGGTCTCCCTCCTCAAAATCCAAAGGGACTCTATCTCCAATCAACATAAGATTTTTTCCTTCTATGTGTATTCCTTATCCACTAATGGATGATCTTCACCTTTATGGTGGTACCCCATACTAACTCTAGACCCCAGATTTTTGACTTCGCTAGGCCTGTCCAGCATAATGGTGATCTGCAAGGTCAACCATATAGTGCCTCAAATGGTTCCATACCAATGGTGGAGTGGTAGATGTTGTTGTGTACAAACTCCACCAGTGTTAGGTTATCCTCCCAACTGTGACTGAAGTCCAAGATACAAGCGTGAATCATATCCTCTAAAACCTTCATAGTCCTCTTCATCTGACTGTCCATCTCGGGGTGAAAAGATGTGCTCAAATATATATTTTCCCCAAATATATCCTATAATCACATCCACAACTGGGATGTGAAGTGTGTGTCCCGATTCGAGACTATCATTTATGGGACTATTTTGAGTCCAACTATATCCTACACAAAAAGGCGTCACAAGCCCTCTACCGAACACTACAACCAGATGGGTAGGATGTGTACTGACTTGGTGAGTCGGTCCACAATCACCCAGATGGTACCATGTCCCCAGGATGTATGTGATAAACCCATCATGAAGTCTTTCGATATCCTTTCTCACCCCTTCCTTAGCACCCCAAAGAAGAAAAGGAAAACCCATTCCAAGCACTGGGGATCAAAATAGTGTGTTGACAAACCATGAAACTGATTAAAAAAGCATTCAGATTTTATATCAATAGGTAATCCCAATATCAACCTATTACATCATCCCTGATGTCTACCTTGACACTCACATGCATATCCGATGCATCTCATCACTCTAGGTGTTCAGAACTACTATTGTGTGTTATCTAAAAGGAAAAATGTTCTCCCCACCTTTCGAATATCTATCAGGGGTATTCCCTATGGAAAATTGATCACTTAAATACTTATGGTCGATATCATTGAGTTATGAATTATTGACTCACTTTAAGAGTGGAGGGGTGACAACCAGAGATTTTAGGTAAGCTACATCATCTCTATCCATGATGGATAAATGTAATGAGGCCTCCTGCTCTATTTTCTCATTCATTAACTATGAGTGGGATCTCATAATAAGAGCATCCAAATCCATGTTTCCCTTACTATGAGTATAGACTACACCAAGTCATAGTCATGGAGGAACTCCATCCATTATCTTTGTCTCATGTTCAAATCCTTATGGGAGAAGATATACTTGAGTCTAGTGTGGTTATAGTATATGGTAAACCACTCACTCATAATTTAGTGTTTCCATATCTTCAATGAAAAGACTATAGTTTCCAACTCAAGTTTGTGGGTCACATAGTTCTTCTCATGTGGACTCAACTACTGAGAACCACCTCTCCCTCTCCCACTGATTGAAGATATCATTGATCCTTGATAGTGGATACATATTCTTTATAGTCACCTAAATTAGGTTCCAAAAGTTCACACAAAATCTCATGCCCCCTTCTTCCTTCTTGGAAAGAAATACTGGGGTTTCCCATGGTGAAATAGTAGTTCTCACTAATCCCTTCCTATAAAAGTCCTCTAATAGTACCCTAAATTCCAAAATCCCTCTAGGATCCATCTGATATGCCGGTGTAGATATCGGCATTGTCCCGGTGTACATGTAAATATAGAAGTCTACCTTTCTATGAGGAGGAAGTCTTGGAACATTTTCCAAAAAAAGATTTCCTCATACTCATCCACCACTACAGGAAAATAAGGACTTGTCTCATCCACTACCCTGAGGGTCACAATATCCAACTAATGAGTGATTAGTTTCACCCTCCTATGCATTTTTCTAGCCCATGCTACCTAGGTTTCCTTTTTTGCCGACCAAGGAAAACTTAATTCCATCCTTGCGGACACACCACACCCTTTATATATTAATTTCAATATAAGAATGAACTATATATGACCATTTCATACCCAAAATAATGTCTTAAGTCCTAGATTCTACCTCCAAGAGGTTACAACTGAAACTCTTGCCTCAAGGTTCAGATCACACCATCAGCATAAATGTGATTATCGAGTCTCCTCTCATAGGTATCTCCAGACATAAGGGTCAAGTGAATTGTTTTAATAGGAAACTCTAGGTCTTGAACAAAATTTATGACAATAATGAATGATTAGTACACAAGTCTTTTAATATGATATCTAAGAGTAAACACATATCATCCCTTGAATCATTCATAGAGCTCTAAGGTCATATTCCCTAACCGCATGCGGTTGCACCTTCCCCTATCCTCCATCTCCATGAGCCTGGTTTGGATCACATGGGGTGGTGGTGGTAACATGTCAAAATTTATAACACCACTTCCTGCTCTCCCAGATCCTCTTGCACAACTATCACCCAAAAGATTCAATTTATCCTGTCACTATCTCTACCCCAGTGGCCCATCCATCATTTTACTATCAGTACGACAGGCTGGACAATCCCTATAAAGATGTCCCCTACCATCTTTTGAAAAGAACTTCCTATTCCTAGGATGAATGGAGTCATCCTATGATCCCTGAGCTACAGATACCCTATATTGGGACCTCCTCTCGGATCATCTCACACATCCAAGTCATTGAGACTATCATCAGATTCCTACTCTAGAGATCTATGCTCCTACATTCCCACTGCTGACTTCCACTGGATGTATCTACTAAACCAAGGGACTCTCAACCACAAAGTTTCAATCTAGAACCCTAGAATAAGTAAGAATGAACATAGGAATAGTGTTGTCTCATATGTCCCTAAACACACATTTCCCAAAGGTTTGATCCTAGAATCACTAGTCATATCGTATTTATAGAGTACCTGGAATGGTTGGTATAACTTGATAAATACTCAAATATCATCATTTCATCCTTCCAAATCTATATAATCTCTTGGAAATTAATAGACCCTGTATTTTATGGCTAGAGACCCTTATCTGAGAAAGGTTATCAAGCTCTATCCATAAAAGATTCCCCTCATCGTAAGATCGGGTAATCCAAACCCTATAATCACCCTACCGAGCAACCAAGACGGATCACTACCTAGACTACCATATGATGTAATGGTGTACAAACTAGATAAAAAACTTATTCACCACCTCAAACCAGTCATTATCCACCTAGGAGTTGGTCTTTCTTCAGAACCTAAGGTATGGCATCCCGCCTTTTTAATACATAACTTTTCATTACATTTTACATTCAGAGGATCTTCAAAGTCTAGTGTCTTAGAAACCAGGAACATAATACATGAAAACAACATAAAACATTATTATAAACCACATGTAAAGATTAATTATAAGTTCATACTAATTATATTTACATCATCTCATAACCTAGATATAATCATTCAAAGGAATGGGTGAGTTGAAAGCCCAGTAAGGGTAAATAAGGGAGTCAATGTACTTATGAAATCAATAAGAACATGAATAAAAACATGAAGACATGAGTAATGGGAGAATAGGAATATCATAAAGAAAATAACATGGAACGTAAATTCAATATGTGGCTACAACATTTCATTTATACATTCATGAACATATCACCAAGGTCCATCCCCAAGGTGTCATAAAAATTACCAAGGTTATTCACCAAGGTATCGTGGAACTTGTCATCTCTAGGGATTAATTCTTTACCCAATGCATTAGAGCACTATCAGGGAACACCCTTAATATGTATTTACATTCATGTGATCCACATATATCATAATCAAACATTTCATAAATAACCCAAATAGAATTAATGAAATGGGTTTCGTGTCAAAACTGTGACGTTTAAAAAGAGTTTAAAAATAAGATCATTATGTCATTTATAACCAATGAAAAGGGAGTGAGGGTTATATTTATGTCAATTACAGAATAAAATATATCATATTTATATATTTTATGAACACCCATGGAAACAAAATAAGTCTATGTATTCACATAAATAAAAAATAGAATTTCTTGAGAGAAAGTGATAGAAATTTTGTGACAAAATTTCTGCAGCATAACAACTATATAACGTGGTTTTAGAAAACATTTAAAAGAGAGGGGAAAAGGGTAACCCATTACAAAATAACTCATAATACAGTATGGGTACTGAATAAGATCATGTTATGTATATTTTATTGACATTACACATGAAAAAAGAACATAAAAGAAATGAGAAGATGTGATTTCTTTTACGAAACATTCGGCAGCCTAACAGCGTCACTTAAAGATTCAGAAAACAAATTGATGAGAGAGGAAAATGTCTCTAAACAATTATAAATGAAATGGAAATAAATCATAACATATAATAACATATCTTCAACATAAATATATGGAAATTAGAAGACACAACATAAAGGAAGTCGTGACTTAAAATAGGAGGGTGAAATGATCCCTTACCTTGAAAAGTAACTTCAAAAGCATGAAGGTCGGGACCTTGGGAGGATTGATGGAACCTTGGAAGGACTACTTGGGAGGTAAAGAGACCATAACTTCGTTGGGGAGTATTTGGAAGTGAAATTAATGAGGGAATGGTTTGGTATTTATAGGAGAAGTGGGGGGATAAAGCATTAATTGCCAAGGGACACTTTATCGGTGGTATTGGAAAAAACATGGGCTTTCCCATGGTATTGGCCACTTGTGACACCTCATACCTTATAATACTATTCATAAGTCTACCAGAATTATTTAATAATTATTACATCCTTAATGATGTCATTAAACACCCAAAACTCAAAAACTGTATTTTCACTTTTCCTCGAAAATTCAATTTTATCAGAAAAATCCCAAAATTTCACCTTAACCAAATATCGATGCTCTGATTTCAAAAATTAACTCCATTTTAGGAAAATAATTTCCTAAATAATTTTTATTTAATTTTTAAGTAAAATCAATATTCATTGAAAATTCAACTGTTTCAGAAAAATCCCAAAAATTCACCTTAACCAAATATCGATGCTCTGATTTCAAAAATGGACTCCATTTTTTGAAAATATTTTTCTAAATATTCTTAATTTAATTTCTAAAAAAAACACTATTCACCCAAAGTGAGCTTGCTTTGTACCTTGTCCTGGATCATTTGGTTCTGTAACAACGATGTTGTTTTCAACCATGTCCACAAACCACACAAATTCTCGATTGACCGGGCCTCGTCTTGGATTGAGGGCTGGCAACATCACAATGGATATCAAAATTTCTTTGGAGCCCCTTCCATTTCCTCTTGATGGTGCCTGCCAATGGAAATTTTTCTTACGATTAATGTGGATGAGTCTCTCCCCACGAATAGACCCATTTTAATTGGCCTTCTGGCCTGGGATCCTTAGGGACAAATCATGGCAACCAAACATGAATCACACTATTCTTTTTGGGAACCTATGGTAGCCGAGGCTACATCCATCCGCGCCGGTATGATTCTCGCTAAAGATTGTGGATGGGATAATATCAACCTTGAATCAGACTGCCTCATCCTAATCAATGCTATCAACCACAAAAACGGCAGGTTCTAGTCATTTGGCTCCCTCGTCAAGAGAATCCTCTCTCTCGGTCAAGGCTTTTCAAGCGGCACCTTCTCCATTACCAAAAGGGAAGGAAACAATGTTTCCCATCAGCTGGCGGCCTTTGGCCCCTTTGATGGAAACTAGGTCTGGCTGTACCACTTCCCTACATGGCTTTGCATTTGTACGCCTGCTGATCTTCAACATTAATGAATCCCTCTTTTAGCAAAAAGAAATACTATTCACCCGAAAGAACTAATACTTAACCAATAATTTTTGAAACAGTTATTTTCCTATTTTATTGAATCACATTACTTAATCAAGGTTCCTAAATTATATTAATACTTTCATAGGTGAATTTACTTAATCCATTTGGTCACATTACTAATCATAAGCATAAATCACTATTCATAATTTACGATTCACCAATAATTATGTTGATCTTATTAGACTCTAAATTTCATACTGAACAGAGCTTTAGAAGACCATTTTTTGAAAATAATTACACATTATTAATTAGTTATGGTTTACATAAATATTTGAAAATATACTTATTCTAGAATTCATCAATAATAGGCATATTATATTTATCCGGATATTTGAGAATTAAAAAACTTCACCATAAGAAGACATCACAATTTTTATTTAAATCAAAGGATTACACAATGCAGTTACGGTCTCATTACATGACCCGTTATAACACCGTCATAGGACCTAAGAGTAAGGTGTTCTAGGGTGATAGAATCTTGGGGTGGCTCGGCCAACATTTCCCAAGTAGTGATTTCTATCGGGTTGAACATATCGTGAATGTGATTCTGTTCTATCTTCACATGATAAAGTTCGGCTTGGGTTTCATCCATAGAAAATCCCAAAGGTGCTACTTCCTTCCCGAGTTCCATTAGATGGACTTCGATCGGCCCGAGACTACTGGATGGGGCCATAAAATATTCGTTCTATATTAATTAATCAAGATCACTTGTATTTATAGATAATAATTGCAACATTTAGTTTCCAACAGTCATATTTACCAATGGTCATATAACAGTCAAAACCCAACGGTCTTATTTTAATTATAATCATTTTATTAAATGAAATAGTTTTGTTGAGTATAAAATAAAATATCACACAAAGTTAGGAAACAAAATTTATTCAAAATTTCGGGTCGTTACAATCATACCCTCTTATGAAATTACGTCCTCGCAATTTTAAAATTGATCTTGGAAATTTCATTGAAAGTCCCTCATTAGAAAAAGAGTCAATAAAACTATTACTTTAAAAGAAAGAAATGGAAGTACAAAGGTCACCCAATTTATCCCATACGAGGATTCCATGTAAGAAAACATGGATATAGAAGGGAAAACAAAGGGTCAAGTTCTGATGGAGTGTGATAGGAAACATGATTAGGAGAAAACTAACCACAAGAAGATCACAAAATTAAGATGTGTTAAACGGTCTTTGATTACCCAGTAGGAAACGTAAACCAACAACATTTTTTTTACGTACCTTTTCATAATTTTGAGGAATTAATTTTGTACATAGAATAAAAACATAAGGAAATATACTTACCTTAAAGTAGAGACTCATCCCTTAATATGTTTCCACCAAGACTAATCTTTTCTCTAAACAATGAGCATTCAAAAAGATTTGGTCTCATCAAAAGCTAAAGAATCATATTCTAGATAATCACATAATCCACAAAAGAATAACTATATTTTTACCTTGTCTTTAGTCATCAACTAAAACTAAAAAGGTTATTATGAGATCATATAATCCCCAAAAAGGATAATCCTTTATAAAAAGATATATGATTATTAATCTCCAAAATTCAACAAAAGTACCCAATGTTTCAGAAAGACTATTCAATACACAACCACCCTTAAAATTTTTCAGAATAATCCAAACTAAGATTGGAATCAAAAACTCAGAAGGATTTAATCACATAGTATTCCCCAATAAATCTTAACATTTATCTCAAAATAACATCAACTACTATTAAAGTCTTATACTAATGTGTAATTAACCAATTCACATATTCTCTATG
The DNA here is from genome assembly GCA_963277665.1 of Viscum album. NCBI lineage: Eukaryota > Viridiplantae > Streptophyta > Magnoliopsida > Santalales > Viscaceae > Viscum > Viscum album. The sequence goes on from OY728131.1 coordinate 1,294,355,702, forward strand.
ATATTCATCATTTTCCAAAAATAACCCAAATCACCATATTTCCATAATAAATACTTAAATTGTTACAAAGAAATCAACCATTCCTCCTTAATTACAATCCTGTAGTATTTTATTTCCCATAGGCATATAGTACTCCAAAAGAGAAAACACCGTCCAAAATAACCTTTATCATTTAATCACCAAATTATTTTTCTATACAAAGGATAAACATTTGATAAAACATAAGTTTCCAAAATCAACTTATTCTTGATCTATAAAAAAAGCAGGTGCATTAGTCAGTCTGAAGGGCATAACAACAATTTCATAATGCCTATATCTTTATCGGAAGGCCGTTTTTGGAATATCATCATTTTTCACCCTAAATTGATGATAACCAGAATGAAGATAAATCTTCGAGAAGAAATGAGTGCCGCGAAGTTGGTCAAATAAGTCATCAGTTCTTGGAAGAGAGTATTTGTTCTTCATTGTGATCCCATTCAGTTCTCTATAATCAATGCATAGCTGCATCGATCCATCCTTATTCTTCACAAAGAGAACTGGTGCTCCCCAAGGAGACACACATGGTTGGATAATCCCATTCTCTAAAAGATCTCAGAGTTATTTCCTTAGTTCCTCTAGCATCACATTTTCCATCTTATTGGGGGTCTTTGACATCAGATGAGATCCAGGTATGATTTAAATGGAGAACTCTACCTCTCTTTCTGGGGGAGGTCCGAGTAACTCCTCAAGAAATACGTCGATGTATTCTTAGAAAATGGGGAAATTTTCTAAAAGAATAAATCCTTCATGAGAAACTTATTTCATTTATGAATCTTTTAACTAAAAAGGATTTTATGTCTTAAAACTGCATGCTTAGACCATTAAATTTTTCTATAATTCCTTCATAATGATTCATAAATATCTTACGATTAACCAAAAATATCCCCCAAGAGTGTCATAACCAATAGTGAAGCAAGGCCTATTTTCGTGTACCAATTCCTGTTCGAGTCAAGCTCAAAGTGGTGTTTTCAGGTTTTAACCATATGTACATCTGTGTCAGAGCCACCTCTACCAGCTCGTATCCAGACAGTGATGTATTATCTTGAAAAACCACTTACTCAATACTCACAAAAATAACAAGAATATTTACTATATTTAAACGTTTCTATAGGGTTCTTCATAATGTTTTCATATCCTAGTTTCCATAAATAACTAAACTATCCTTTGATACCAACTATGGAATCCAGTCTTTTTAATACATAACTTTTCATTACATTTTACATACAGAGGATATTTAAAGTCTAGTGTCTTGGAAATCAGGAACATAATACCATAAAACAACATAAAACATTCTTCAAAACAAATTTTAAAGCTTCATAATAAGTTCAACCTAAGTAGAATTACTACATCTCATAACCTGGAGACATACATTCAAAGGAAAGGGTGAGCAGAAATCCGAGTAAGGGTAAACAAGGGAGTGAATGTACTTGTGATATCAATATGAACTTCAATAAATAGATGAAGACATGAGAAATTGGAGAATAGAAATATCATAAAGAAAAGAACTTGGAACATAACTTCAATATGTGGCTACAACATCTAATTTAGACATTCATGAACATATCACCAAGGTCCATCCCCAAGGTGTCGAAACAATTTCCATGGTTATTCACCAAGGTATCGTGAAACTTGTCATCTCTAGAGATTAATTCTTTACCCAATGCATTGGAGTGATATCAGGAAGAACCCTTAATATGTATTTAATTTCATTTGATCCACATAGATCATAATCAAACATTTCATAAATAACACAAATAGAATCAAAGAAATGGGTTTCATCTCAAAACTGTGACTTTTAAAAAGAGATTAAAAATAAGATCATTATGTCATTTATATCCCATGGAAAGGAAGTGAGGGTTATATGTATGTCAATTCTAGAATCAAATATATCATCTTTATATATTTATGAACACCCATGGAAATGAAATAAGTCTGGGTATTCACATAAATAAACAATAAAATTTCTTGAGAGAAAGAGATAGAAATTTTGTGTTGAAATTTCTACATCATAACGGCTATATAACATGGTATTAGAAAACGTTAAAAGAGAGAGGAAAAGGGTCACCCACTCATAAATAACTCATAATATAGTATGGGTACTGAATAGTATCATGGTATGGATATTTGAATGAAATACCACATGAAAAGGAAACATGAAAGAAAAGAGAAGATGTGATTTCTTTTAAAAAACATTCGGTATCCTGACAACGTCACTTAAAAATCCAGAAAACAAATTGATGAGATTATAAAAGGTATCTAAACAATTAGACATGAAATGTATAGAAATCAAAAAAATTAAGAATATACCCTCAACAAAAATAAATGGAAATTAGAAGACACAACATAAAGGAAGTCGTGACTTAAAAGAGGAGGGTGAAAAGATCCCTTACCTTGATGAGTAACTTCGAAAGCATGAAGGTCGGGACCTTGGGAGGATCGAGGGCACCTTGGGAGGACTCCATGGGAGGTAAAAAGACCAGAAATATTTTGGGGAGGATTTGGAAATGAAATTAATGAGGGAAAGGCTTGGTATTTATAGGAGAAGTTAGGGGACAAAGCATTAATTTCCAAGGGACACCTCATCGGTGGTATTGGCAAAACCATGGGCTTGCCCATGGTATTTGCCCATGGTATTGGCCACTTGAGACACCACATACCTTATCTTACTATTCATATGTCAACTATAATAATTTCATAATTATTACATCCTCAATGATTTCATTAAACACACGAAACTCAAAAACTGTATTTTCACTATTCACCGAAAATTCAACTTTCTCAGAAAAATCCCAAAATTTCACCTTAACCAAATATTAATGCTTTGATTTCAAAAATGAACTCCATTTTATGAAAATAATTTTCAAAATAATTTTAATATAATTTTAAAATAAAAACACTATTCATTAAAAATCCAATTGTTTCAGAAAAATCCCAAAAATTCACCTTAACCAAATATCGATGCTCTAATTTAAAAACTTTACTCCATTTTATGAAAAAAAAAATCTAAATATTTTTAATTTAATTTTTAAATAAAAAAACTATTCACCAAAAAAAATAATTCTTAGGAAATAATTTCTGAAAAATTTATTTACCTATTTTATTGAATCACATTACATAATCAAGGTGCCTAAATTATATTAATACTTTCTTAAGTGAATTTACTTAATCCATTTGGTCACATTACTAATCATAAGCATAAAATCCATATTCATAATTTATTATTCTTCAAAAATTATGTTTATCTTTTTAGACTCTAAATCTTATAATGAACACAGCTGTAGAAGACCATTTTTTGAAAATCATTACACATCATTAATTATTTAATGTTTACATAAATATTTTAAAATAATCTTTTTCTAGAATTCATCGATAATATGCATACTATATTTATCCATACATTTGAGAATTCACAAACTTCAAAATAAGAAGACATCAAATTTTTTTATTTAAATCAAAGTGTTACACAAGGAAGTTACGGTCTCGTTATATGACCCCTTATAACAACAGCATAGGACCTAAGTGTAAGGTGTGCTAGGGTGATAGAATCTTGGGGCGGCTCGGCCAATATTGCCTGAGTAGTGATTTATATCAGCTTGAACTTATCACAAAGGTGATTCCATTCCTGCTTCACACGATGATGTTCGGCTTGGGTTTGGTCCAGAGCAAAGCTCAAAGGTGCTACTTCCTTACCGATTTTCATCAGATGGGATTCAATTGGCCCGAGACTACTAGATGGGGTCATCAAATCTTCTTTCTGTATTAATTAATAAAGATCACTTGTATTTATTGACAATAATCGCAGCATTTAGTTTCCAACGGTCATATTGACCAATAGTCATATAATAGTCAAAACCCAACGATATTTTTTTAGTAATAATAATTGTATTTAATGAACTAGTTTTGTTGAGTATAAAATAAAATAACACACAATGTTAGGAATCAAAATTTATTCAAAATTTAGGGTCGTTACATAAGGGGTCTCGGTCACTGAAACTGTTGAACTGCTCTCAACTCGCACATCTCATCTGCTGGTACTAGGAGTATCATGTGATACTCTATAGGTGGTGGTATAGATTTTACACCACCGAGAGGTTCTGTATCTATTTTGAACCCTGGTACCCATCTCTTCATCTAGCAGATCATCCTCATGATCACGTTGTGGAATCATGTACGGCTGTTTATGTAGAAGCATCTTGAAACAAAAAAAAGATATACCACGATCGATATAGTATAACTAGTCAGTTGACTCTGACTCAAGAAGAACATGAGAACAATATCAAATCCAATATGATTATTTCAACAAGTGTTTTCATGTACCAAGTTGAAAATAAGGATTCAGGGTCCTGGTGTACGGATACGCCTACTGCCGCACTAACACTGGACTCCCCAAGTCTAAATGCCAAACATGAGAGATTCAACACTATTTCCCCAAAACAAAAACACAGATTCCCGGACTTTAAGGTTCAAACAACTGATCTAATACCACTTTTTCATGAACTGTACCCTGGGGTCCATGCTATGACTACCCCAAGCCTGTCTCCCAATGACTAGGGCCTGGAGACTAGCACCAAATGCGTTATCCCGTAAGTGGGAGGCACTTTCATGAGTACCTATACGAATGAGTACACACACATCTAACCCAAAATTCTTAAAGGAAAACAAGCACGCCACTAAGACAACCACTGAGAGTAAATGTACAAAATTGGAAGTAAAGGGGGCAGAATACCAGCCCAAAAAAATAAAATTACAAGATCTTGAAGTCCATCTATGATAAACCCTACCTAATGTGAAAGTGAAGGGGGTGCCAGCTAAAGTCATTAAAGTATTCCTCATCTGTCATATCTCACTATGAACCACCCGGTTCAAGACCACCAAGGTCTCTGTAAAAACTTCGGTCATCTTCACAAGACACAACATGTAAGGGCGGAGCCCGTACATGGGTGAGTAACACAATACTCATTAAGGACCCCAAACAACAATGTTAATACCATTAATGAATGCATGCACAATGTAGAATACCAAAAAAGTTCATGAAGTGTATCCTCTACGAATTACAATTTAGAGAGAGTCATGATAGTCAGATAATCAGGTATTATCTAAAGAAAGTAATACTAATAGTCGTAATTCTTGCAACTTGTACTTCTGAAGCACTCATCCCAAATTAGTGCTTTGGGCTGTCGGATCACATAGACTCGCTCATCCCTTAGGCCAATCGGATCACTTAGACCCACACACTTCCTAGGCCAACCAAATCACTTAGACCCACTCAACTCTCATGGAAACAAGATCACTTAGACCCACTCATCTCTTGGGCCAACCATATCACTTAGAACCACTCATCTCTTTGGCCAACCAGATCACTTAGACCCACTCATTGCGCGCATGATTCTGGGATATTCTACTCCTCAAGCTATCAGTCGCATCTCAACTCCCACTTAAGTCCACTTTGTGTACACCAAAAGTATTTCCTCATCATAAGGGTCTAAACTCAACAAACGGATCATCAATCAAATGAACGGTTTGGAATTTATGCCCGTTTTAGTAAAAAGGGACTTGTTGGGTTTGTGTCTAGCCGGACTAAACCGAACTGAATTGGATGAGCCCGGTTTGGCCCATTGGGCCACCTGAGTGGACCACCTTCTCCAGTCTATCCCTCCATTGAAGGCTAGATTGTTCTCCACCAGGTGTGGAGAAATCCACATCCCATCCACATCACATGGCTGACAGGTGGATGGTCATCGACGATGCTGCTACCGATAGTTTCTTCCACGGGGCACTGAACTTACCCTAGTGGTTTGTTCTTCGATTTGTATGGTGTTCCAGAGTCCTCAAATCATTGTCTCACCTATCGTGTGATCTAACTAATCTTCCTGTAGATACATGGGTCTAGTCTCACTCAAAAACCTCGGGTAAAGTCTAACACGACCATGTGGGTCCACCAGTGAAGAACATGAGGGGGGAGATCACAAGTAACACCCAAAGTGACAAAAGTTGGCCCTATTTGTTTCGCCTTCATTAATTGTGTAAGAAAAATAAAATTCATCAAACAATTGTTAATTCATATCCCCCTATATTTAATCCCCACAAAATACTTACCAAATCCATAAGAATGTTTGACCCACATATCAACTTGTTAGTGATTTGATCTACATTCTTCATTTACAAATAAATAATGGACAAGGAAAAATCACTTAGAAAATAACCTACTACATTGATGTTGGATCATTTAATGGAGAATATTGGAGTATCATCATCATCTCCCATTTTTCCTCGATTCTCAATCCATCATTAATAGTGATTCATCATTCATCGCTCGCCACTGCAAATCCTCCAAAGGTTCTGAGTAATCCTGGATCTTTCGACCACAACCCCGTATTCGATTAAACCATTAAAGTGAGGACACTCATTTCAGCATCTCTATTATGCTTAGTTGATGCCTCATTAAACATTTTCCTTGTAAAAACACCAGTCAAGGTTAGGTCCTTCTTTTGGTAATTTTTTCATTCCAGATACAATAGTGCCCTTAGATTTTTAATCCGAACACATGTTTAGAAGCTTCCAAACCTTGCACATCTTTTATTTTAAATAAACATAAATATTGTTTAAACAATATTTTTTGGCTCATCGGGCCTCAGAATCAAGTGTCGTATCATCTCTTGGTCTCGAAATAATCCCATATTTTTTTTAAAAAATTATATGGAATTTCTGAGACATTAAAAATGTAACGAAAATAAAGAGGTAATTTTTATTGAATTAAGAGATAACTTTACAAGGTCATAAACTCATTCAATATATTATGTACGTAATAAAATAAATAATATTGGTCACTTTTTGGATGGAAAAAATCTCAGACAGCAAAGGGAATTAGGCACTCAAACTTTTTCATCATATGAGTATACAATATCACATACCATTAAGAGAGAGGAGGAATTATCTAATTTTTATGTTTTCTAGGGAAATTAAGAAATGAATTGGGTTGCTAAGAACTCTTTAAAAATAAACATGAAAAAATGGATGGAGGGAAGAGTATATTTTCTACCATAAAATAGTAATAGAATAAAATTTCATGGAATTTTCTTGAATAGAATGATATTTTTATTCAAGTGTTGAGATATAGGCAATTTTTCTCTTGAATACAAGGTAAATAAAGAACTTACCAATTTCCAATTCTTAAACTATAAGGATATAGGGAACTATTTAAATTAAATCCCAAATATTCAAGGTATTTTACCTTTGAAAAGGTCAAATGACCAAATTCAAGCTTATGTGATTACTACAGGTGATGTTGAAATCCCAAATAACAAGATAGTAGGTAATTTGGTCGTAAATTAAAAAATACCAAATAATTATTGGATTATAAGTTGAAATACTCTTCTATATCTTTCTTAATTGTGTAGAACGTCAAATCGTCACATAACTCTGTGAGGAATGAGTTATTAATCAATACACCATGTGGGAATCTTACTAGAACAAGTATATATTGATCATTCACTAGTAAAATTCATATATATTCACCTATTGTAGACATTATTGTTATACCTTGGAATGAATTTGAAATAATCCTTTTTATGTATTTCCTTTCAATGTATAATGAAAGAATTTATTACGAGGAGGGGGAGATTACAATTTATGAAGGGGCTAGAATTTCATACTTTTAATGGATATATATTATTATCTAAATATTTTATGGATCTACTTCTAATATCACACCTTAATGAAACTCTGGGAGAAGTGGAAGGTAAAATTCTATTTGGATGGGAAATACATTCTAAGAATAGATGATGTAGCTATTATTAAGAGAAATTTCATATTATTTCAAAATAAATTCATTTATTTCTAAAATAATTACTAGTAAATCAACCAGAGTGTGAAGTTTATTATTCTATTGAATTTATCCCTAATGAAAACTCAATATTAGAGAATCCATATATAAATGAAACATGGGAATTGAGTTTAAAAAATAACTACAAGGGATTTATGATAAGGTTTTTTAAAACTGGGTATTTCTCCTTGGGGAACTCATGTCTTATTTATAAAAAATAAGGATGTATCTATGACATTATTCATCGATTATAGAGAGATCAATTATATTACTATTAATAATATGTGTCCTTCTACAAACTTTATTGATTTATCTGATCAATTTAAAGGAGATAAATAATTTTTATTGATTAATATTATCTCAGGTTATCATTAATTAAGGGTGAAGAATGATGATATACCAAAGGAATAATTTCATTTGATTCATAAACAATAGTATTTTATAGTCATTCCCTTTAGATTAACTAATACACATTATATTTTTATTTATATACTGAATTGTGTATTGAATAATTATCTTGATAAATTTTTGGTGCTATTAATTTTGGTATATCTTGATATACTCTAAAATCTGTGAAGGTCATTAGAATCATTTCGGAATAATTCTCATGTCCTTCAAAGAAAATAAATTTTATGATAAATTTAGTGGGTGTGAATTTTGGATCCAGGAAGTTTTTTTCTTATCCACATTTTCTCCACTAATAAATTATATATTGATCCTTAAAAGATAAATATAATCTATTAATGGGACAAACTGATGAATATATCCATGTTACATAGTTTCTATGGTAGGTAGTTTAATATCAGTAATTTTTTTTAAAAATTGACCAACTATAAAATCCATTAACCAAGTTGATATGTAAAGGGTTTAAATCCCCATGTCTAGGAAAATAATAATAATGTTTTTATGAGTTAAATAGTTGATTGGGTAATTAACTAGTATTGAATTTACTATTAATAAGTGAAAGTTTTTTAATTTATATTGGTAAATTAAATAAAATACTGTATTGTTTACTTATTCAAAATGGCAGTGTTGTTATTTACCCATAAAGGAAACTTAAAATACATGAATTGAAAAATAAAATTCATCATCTTGAGTTAGTAATATTAATCTTTTACATCAATATATAGAGGCACTATCTCAATTGTAAAAATTCAAAATATAAATTGAACATAGAATTTTGATGTTCCTATTCTCTCAGAAAGATCTCAACATGAGGAAAATTAGATGTCTCGGACTACTCAATGACTATGATTTATCAATACAATACCTCCCTAGGAAGGAAAATAAGGTTTTTAATGCATTGAGTATGAGGTTTTTGGAGTTTTTTCCATGATTAGGATTAATTATGAAGATTTATTCATGGATTTAGTAAATTTGGATATATAAGTTTTTAACCTAGGGGAAAATCATTCATTGTTAAAGAAATTGCTAAACCATATTTTCTATGATAATGATTTACAAAATAACATTAAAGTAGTGAATAATGATAAATTGAAAGACATTATATATAAATATATCATGTTAAAGGTTTGAAAGAGGTTACTTGTTTCATCTATCTTAGAGCTAAAAAGGGAGCTATTAGAAAAGGAATGTTGCTCAACTATACACGCTAGTATCACAAATATGTATGGGTATTAAAGAAATTTTTTTAAAGGGATGGTATGAAGCAAAATATTATAGATTTACTATCCAGATTATTTTTGTTATAGTAGGTAAATTCTGAAATACAACATCCTAAGGGAGTCATTAAATGTCAAACTATACCAATATATAAGAGGGATAATGTTATATTGTATATTGTCACTATATTTATAAATACATTTAACAGAAATGATGTTATATGGGTCATTTTCCATCACCTTAACAAGTGTTCAAATTTTATAACATTAAGGGAAGATATTCCCCTTGAGTTCCTTACCAGTCACAATATTAATGAATTTGTGAGACCTAACTATATGCCTATATCTATTTTATTATATCATGACTCCCAATTCACATGGAAATTATATAAGTGTTTTTAAAAGGCTCTAGACACTGAGTTGTATTTGTGCACTGCCTATCATACTAAAATCGATGGGTAGACTCAATTGACTACATAGGCCTTATATGACATGTTGAGAACTTTATCCCTTGGATTTAAAGGTATATGAGATCTATATCTACCTTTGGTAGAATTTTCATTCAAAAATATATTTATTCAAGCTTCCAGATGGCCCAATATAAGAATTATTCAAGAATAGATATTGTAATCCAACTTATTGGGAAGAAATTAGAGATATGAAGTTAGTATACCTAGAATATATCTATGTGTCAACATTGGACGTATAGTCTATTCACAATCATATCAAAGCATCTCAAAGTAGACAAAAGATGCATGTTGATAATCGAAACACTGTCTTATAATTTCAATTGGGGGATCATGTATTCATTAATGTCTCTCCATGGAAAGGAATTATAATATTTGGTAAAAGGGTGATGTTAATCCCTAGGTGCATTATACCTTTCGAAATTCTAAATAGAATTAGAGTTATGGCTTACCAATTGGTTATGCCAACCAAGAACTCTGTGGTACACGATGTCTTCCATGTTTAATTGTTGTTGAAATGAAAATTGGATTAAACACATGTACCACCACTAATGGAATAGCTTTGGAACATGGATTATATTATAATGAAGTGACTGTCAAGATTATTAACACTAGAAATAAATTTTTATGGAGATTGACAACTTAGATGATGAAATTCGTTTTAAAAAAAATCAAAAACTAGAAGAGGAAAAATGAGCACCTAAAGAATCTATTGGGTAGTATTACACACATTTTTTCAAGAGATAAAAAATATCCCCATTTAAAGGGTGAAATTAGGGAGGAGAATATAATAACTAATATTCTACTATATAAGGTAAACCATGCATCCCTAAACTATTGACCAATTCACATCCTATTATTAAATAATTATAATAGAAATAGTTCATTGTTTTAATTAAAAGTAAATTTTTTAAATTTTAAAATTTTAGTTTAATAAAATGGATATCATTTTGAGTTAAAATATTTTAATTTAACTCATGGTTAATTTTTTTTATTTTTCAAAAATAATTATTTTTGGGGTAATAGTAGAGAATACTTCTTTTAAAAATATAATCACTTTAATGACATAATTACGTTATAATAATAAATTTATATCTTTTAAAATAGATTTTATAGATAAAATATATATTTAAGAATTAAAATAAATCATTTAAAATTGTTTTAATGGACTTATAATCCTATGTTCGATATTTTAAAACCTAAGTGCTATTTTATTCTAATAAAAGAACTATTTTCAATCCTTTTCATGGATTAAAAAATTACATGGTAAAATGCATTTTTATATTATTTTTAATTAATATAACTCTGGTTTATTTATTAATAAACCAATATGTTTCGTAATAATCAATTTTATGCTTGATTTAGGTGTAAAATCATTTTTATACTTAAAATGAGATTCAAAAAAACTATTTTTTTGTGTTTATATTAAAAATAAATTTTACCTCCCCTAGTAATTGAATATTTTAGAATTTATTAAATATTTTTAATTAGAATAATCAATATTATTTAATAGTTTCATTTTAATTTATCATAATACTAAATAGTTACCAAGTTAAACATATCTCAATGGGGTAAGGGTTAAAAGGATAAAAGGAGGTTAAAATAATAGATAATACTTCAAATACAACTAATAATTTTGAAATTTTAATTGGTTGAATTTATTTTGAACATAGATTATCACATATTCTAAATTTTACTAAATTGTGTCCAAATTCCATCATAATGAAATTTATTATACATAAATATTCTTAATATTTACAAGAGCTTCACTCACCTCACTTATAAAAGGACACCTCCTCTCTTCATTTTGCATAAAAATTGATGACTTTATTATAATCAATATCTAATAAAATAACATATCAATTTGTATCCCCATTTCTTCAAGGTCCTGATATCACCAAAATACCCATCTTGTAAGGTATAAGGTTTAATCCAAAGGATGATATCCAAGGATGTATAAATATTAACTAAATTATTTCATGTTTATTTATTCCTGTACCTCATTATAAAAATTTATATCCATCATAACATAATGAAATAATTTCCTTTAATATACTTAATTGTTATTATGTTGATGGAAAAAATAATTTCAACTAATTTTCCAATCAAATGGAAAATGGAAACATCGCTCATGCATAGGTACAGATTACTGTCTCCATTGAGAGGTATATTTTATTTTTAATCACTATATTTCATGGATGTTTATGTAGCTATATTTGAAGAATATATGTGATATTTATTAAATTATTATTATTATTTAAGGATAATATCATATATACCTTTATAACATATCATATGTTGAAAAATGATAATGTCACTCATGCGTATATGTGGACTACCGCCTCCACAAATCGATGGGATTCGTTTTTCATTTGCAACATACATGGATAGTTAAAAGGATAGATTTAGTGATTAAATTTTATATTTATAAAATTATTATTATAAATTTTTTTTACTTTCCCTAATTTACAACTTTTTCATCCATTACAAAAAAATGAAAATATCCCTCATCTGTATCTATGGGCTATCATCTTAATAAAATGATGTATTTGATATTTTATTACCAACTTAGATGGATATATCTATAATTTTATTTAATATATATAAATTATAATTAAAATATGTTTTGTGTTTGCTATTCTTCTATATCGTGAATAAGGGTAAAGTATAAGAACTGCCAAATCAATCCATGCATAAGAAATAAAACAATCAACACCTCAATAATTTATTTTAAAAAATAATTATGGGAAAATAGGTAAAGAGAAAGATATGAATAAATGATTTCCAGAAATATAGATATAAATATGTATTCAATATATATGAATAATAAATATAAATCTTTTATACTAGAGGCTGGAGTGCGTTTGTCCAAGTGGAAATCCAATGTAAGGGTTTATGTTACAATCTCATTTTTATTAGGATTGTTTATGTTTCAGTTTCCAATAGGGGAAAATTATATTCTATTTATTTTTTAAACCATGTATATCTTTTTATCCTCCGGTTACATCATTTTTTTATGTATTCTTCCAACTTTACCTCTTTTTGGTACTCAAAACTACTGAAATAAGTTTTTTAAGTAATATCAATCTTACTTTTATTTTTTTTTTAGGAATGATTCCCTTCCATATCCATATCCTTCAATTAACTCCAATTATGTTATTTATTTTTTTAAATTTTTTATTAATGTCAATTTTAGTAACCATTTACTTTATATTAAAATATTTTATAGAAATCATTTCTTCTTTTTCCATACAAGTCATCTTTGACTCTTTAGAACTGTGATAAAATAATGTAATTTTCACATTTACCGAATGACTATATTATTCCTCCATAAAAACCATAATTCATTATCAAAATTACTCTATAATTATAAGTGTTTTATTAAATAAAATCATATTCCATTTAATCTTGGAAATTTTATTTTTAAAATATTAGCAAAACAAAAGGATTTTTATTTTTATTTGTAAAGAAACATTGTAATGTGTTTATAATGATATTTTTCATCTATATGAACATACTATAAATGTTATTATGTTTCACTAAGGATATTTTATAATGACATCATCCAAATTATTTATATAGATTTATTTTCTAAAAACCCCAAATATTTTATATGTACTTACCTTTAACGAAACATAAAGTATTCGATATAATTCATTACATGAAACCCCAATACTAAATGAATAGTGATATAACATACCTTTATAACCTAGCCCCTCGATTTTTGTGTATAAATAGTATTAAAATAATTATCCAAAATATGCATAATGGTTTTTTTACTTCATAATATATAAGAACTCAATTTTCTGTAGTCATTTTATACTTCCAAAAAAATCTTCAAAAATGGTCTTTGTTGCATTTTATGTGAAAATATTTTAATTATTTTCTACCAATTTTATATTTAGAATTTTATGAAATTAATATAATTTTTTAAATCATAAAATAGATTTTATATCAAGGTTAATTTTGTGAATTTTTTCTAAAAGTATTAATTTCAAATAATAGTAAAAAAATACATAATTTATAAGAAAATACTTTTTCCATTGAAGTATTTACAAAGTACCACTTTTTAAATTGATTACAAAATTTTATTAGTTTTTTTAGTAAATATAATATAATTAGTGTAATTAAAATTTAAATTATGGTAATTTTGGGTATAAAATCATTTTTATACTTAAAAATGATTTTTAAGAAACCATTTTTCAATGTGTTTTGAAGGATTATTTTAAAATTAATTTCATCCAACTATATAGATTGGATTGAAAAAAAATTATTCTATATTTGGAATCATAATAATTAATATTATAAAATGTGTTAAATAAAATTTTTCATCATAATAAATGTAATCAATGTAAAAAATCATTACTATAGTTATGGTTAAAATGGGATTAATGGGGATGTTAATCTAAAAGGTAGGAGTAATATTGAAATACAATCTTACCTTATTCCTTTTTTATGGAAATTTGTAAACCCTATATAATATCTTATTCAAATATGATTCATTTTGAAGAATTTATTCTATGTATCAAATTTTTTATATTTTAATATTTTAAATGATTCCTAGTGTGTCCACTCCCTCCCTTATAAAAGGACACACCTCTACTCTATTCTTTAAACCTCCTTAAGAAACATATATCTACCAAAACCTAACCAATTATCTTATAAAATTTCATATCAACGAATTGTAGGTATTATTATCTTCAAAATATCAATCATAGGTCTCTTATGAGGGGGTCTAAAGGAGGTTTACTGAAGAAGAGTTAATTGTACCACATGATCTCTTTCAATTTATTTCTTTTTCATCCTCCTCTAGTTCTATGGTAGTCATCATGAAATAATAAATTTTGCCTCTAATATGTACTAATTTTTTTTATGATTATTAAACCCCATTTATCCACTATATTTTCCAACAAATAGTAAATGAATATATCCCTCTTGTGTACTTGTGGACTAACACAAACACTGACTGAATTTTTTTTTTTTTTGATTTTTGAAAAACACTTTTTAGTTATGTGGGAACCCACCGTTACAAATCACAAAGGGTATGTGATAACCGACATGCATGCCATCACAAGGATTTATTGACGGGGTGAGTAAAGAACTTTATCTAGGACTAAATATGCCCAGAAACACCACAAAAACATGTGTGATTATCACATTGGGGCTAAGTGAGAACCGAACAAACAAAATCAATTAGAAAATACCAATATTAGACCATCATCGCTGGAACCAATAGCAATCAAACCACACCCAAGAACCTCCAAGATTATAAAACCCATCTTCAGATCCACCAATACTGTCTCAATTTGTCAAAGAAACCATCAAACCAGTCCATAGTGGGGGCTTGCATGAAGGGCAAGGGAAAAAGAGTAGAGGAGAATTGAAAAATGACAAAATCAGAACCTGGAACACAAAAACATAATCCTAAAGGGGAAAACATCGAAACAGGGTAGAACAGGCGAGCGAGTTCCTCAAGCACCGAGGCTTCGAGAGGTATCCCTTGATGACCTTGAATTGATCTGGGAGAAGATGTTGACCCTGCCTATTCTGACCCCGAAGCAAACTAGAAGAGAACTTTTGAGGAGAGGAAATTTTTAGTACCAAGCATTCTTTCATCCGCCATGTGCATCTGCGTACTAACACCAACACAAAGAGATATGATTCATTTTCCATCACCATATTCTGGGTTAGTTTGTATGATTGATTGAATGTTATTATATGATATTTATGAAACATTTACACATTCATAACTATAATAACTTTTCTACCTTCTTACCTTGTAATCCGTTGGTAAACGATAATGTCCCTCCAACATACATGTGGTCTACCAACTATACAAAGTGATGTGATTCATTTTTCATTTCCACTATACATGGATGGTAATAAGAAAATATTTAATGAATATATATGGTATATGTGATATAATAGTGATTATTTAAAGGTTAATTATTATTTTCCTTTATTTCATTTCAACCATATATAAGTGGAAACATCACTCACATGTACGCACATGCTACCATCTCCAAGAAGTGATGTAATTAATTTTTCATCACTAATTTATATGAATAATTATAAAGGTGAATATTATAAATAATAATGATATATATTTTTTATGAATATTCTATAGATTATAAAACCCTGCCCAAATTTCAAGGACCAAAACTACCAAACATAAACAATAATGATAATAAAACAATTAACACTAGGAAAAGATGATTTTAATGAATTGTTGTTAAAAAGGGTGACAAGATGTTATAATTAAATAATATATGATATTTTAAGTATTCATATGGTAATTTAATATTATTATAGTAAATTTAAATTGATAATAAAACATTTTATTGTGCTTATAAAAATAATCAATCTTGAGGTAAGGGTTTCACTTTACAATCTCATTTTTTACCCAGATTGTTTATACTTAAGTTTTACATTATGAAATTAAATAATATTTATCCAGGATTTTTTATTTATTTTAATAATATATATATAATTTATATTTTATTTTCATCCATTATTCACCCAATAGAACAAAATAAGGTTCTCAAGGAAACTCAAATTTAATTCTAAATTCTGTCGGAAATATTTTTTCTTCCATATCCATGTTTTCTAAAATTATTTTAGGAATATATTTAATAATATATAATTACATTTTAAATTTATTTTTACCCATATTTTTCCTTATATAAAATATTTTAAATGTATGTTGTTTTCATTTTTTAATTGTGGTATGTTTGACTTTTTATCAAAAATCTGAAAGGAATCTTTATTTTAAAATACCCAACAGGAATAGAATTTCCTTTTTTCATGACCATTAAATTATTTGGGGTTTCCTTTAATAGTTTATAAATTTATTTTTAAATAAAATATATTCCTTAATATTTTTTAAATGTTTAGATTTCAAATATGAGATTTCAAAATGAGAATGTTATTTTCCTCAAGAAATGATACAATGGCCTTTTATAGGAATTTATCTTATATGATGTAATCCTTATTGTTAATTATGTTTCATAGGGGATATAATTATATAACATCAACCTTATTATTTCTCTATAGGTTCTATGGTTATAATAAAAAACATACATGAAACAAATTTTCTTTTCCATGGGTTAAATTAGGATGAATATTATCATGATATTGTGTAATATATATGAATGGATTGTGGATATGTGATAGGTGGGCCTTGAATTATATATCCATAGAATTAATTAGGTAAATATTAATGTTTTTTAAGTTTAAATGGTGTATAATAGGTAATCCTAAGCCTAAAAAATAGGGTACATGGTAGGTTATCTAAATCCCAAATGATGGTACATGGAAATTTATCTCAATACAGAAGCAAGTACATAGGTAGTCATCCCAATCCTAATATGTGATGAAATCCTTTATGGGTATCCTTGAAATAAAATTTATATGATTATAATATTCCACTACTTATGAAACTCTGTTATGACATGATCTTATTCCAATGTTAGGCCCTCATGGGTCAAATTATTTAATTATTTATGACTCGTGTCTTAAAAACTGCTAAGATTTGTTCAATGAATCATGAAAATGATCTATGAATTATTGGGTATGGTTTTAAAATGTTAATATCATGTTCCCAAGCCTTTATTCTCATGTTACTCATAAATTTGCATTGATATCTCCCCGGTTTCCTCTTATTTAGAATCTTATATCACCCTTTATTTTGTATCATTTTCCCCAATATATGAATAAGAATTTAGTTATGATATATCTTAAAAAGGATTTATTTTGATTATAACTAAAATAGATAAGATATAAATATTTTATGTATCATTTTATTATTTATCAACGTTTTCAAATACCCTAAACCATTATGGTTCTTTCCTTTATTATAAGGTTTGAAATGAATATTCATATAATGAGATTTAATATTTATGTATGAAAATTATAGGTTACTATAGTTTATATTAGAATAAGAATTAGTTATTTTTAGCAATTATGATGAAGAAACATTAGTAAAAACAATTAGGATAAGCCTATGTATTGGATAACACCCTAAATTTTTAGTAAGGTAGATATTATGCGGTTTTCTAGAAATAAATTAATATCTGGATACTACAAGTGGATTTAGTTTTGCAATACATGGATCTAGGTGTAATAACCACAAAAGATATGTTTGGGAATATTTCAGTAAAAATTCTAGTGCACGATGACTGGGGCACTACTGTATGTCTATTTTGACACCACAGCAGTATATGGTTGGGTTAATTCACATTTTTTGTATAAACTATTATTAAGTATTTGGATATGTAATGACCATAGATGACCTAGTTTAAAACTAAAGTCTCATATATTAAAAATAAGGTTTTATGATTTAAACATTTGATAAATTATTTTTTAAGATTATATGGTTTCTAACTATGACTATTGTTTCTCATGCTATCTTTTTTTAGGTGTTTTCAATGGATGGAACATAGATAAAATGAGTTAACAGTGAATAAAATGGAAAATGAAATGATTTTACAACTAAGAAACCAAATGTTATGGAAAATATAATGAAAAATATTATTTTTCTTATTTCGAAACATTCTCAAGACACGAATCTTGTTGAGATTCCAAATGAGAAAAATATGGAAAATGTTTAGTTGAGTGCTTTTAGTGGAAATATCCACCTTATTTTAGTGGGTCCACTGATCCACTAGTTTTAGAGCAATTGATAAATACCATTGAAATTATTTTTTCTATTCCCTAATGTTCTCATTGAAAAAAATTTGTTTTGGATGGTTATTTTAGGAAGGATGATTATATCAATGGTGGAATCTTATCAAGAACATGAGGAAATGAGAATAAATTAACTCTATAGGATGGGATAAGTTTAAGAGGTTACTTTCCACAAAGTTCATTCAATATATCCAATACATAAAAATAGATAAATATTTCCATGATTTTATGAAAAAGGATAATGAATCCATTAGTTCCTAGAAGGAAAATTTTACAAGCCATATAAAGTACGCTTTTGGTATTATCATTCAACCGTAATGTATGGTTGATCAACTCCTTAGTGACTAAAAATCAATTTTACAAAGGGAATTATATCTATGATAATTCATTATCAATGAAAAAAATTGATCTGCTACCAAGGTAGAAATGAATATTGGAGTTACGCATCAATCTCATGGTTTTGATAAGAAATTAAAAATGTTATTCAAATTAAATTACAAGAATAAAAACAATGAGGAAATAATATGACATTTCCATTATCCATGATGTTTTGAAAGAAAATTTAAGGAAATTTACTTGATGGGACTATTAAATTTTTTAAAATGTTAAGGTAATTTCATCAGGAAATCAAATGTCAAAGTGATTGTAATAAGTTATATACTCCTATGAGTGTAGATAAATCATCGCAAAATTCCCCACCCAAACACTAGTGTTTGAAATGCAAGAATTATGGTCATTATTCTTACCACATATCAAATAAAAAGGTTAATTATGATGACAAATGATAATAACCTCTTGGGACTAGAGGTAAATGGAAATATAATTTCAAATCTATTTATATCTAAAGAATTTTTTAAGGGTATAAAATTACCACCACATTGAATAGATATTGAATTTTGGGTGAAAAATTATAATGGTATTATGATTGAATCTCATGTCTATAAATTGGTTCCTCTTGAATCTTCTTCTAATGTTCTACCAATAGATATTATTATTCTCCCTCTGGTTGAATTTTATGTGATTTTTGGAATAGATTGGATTTATTTATATAAATCAAATATCAATTTCCATGGAAGGGCTGTCACATTTATAATTATGAACAAACTTATGGAATTCTGTCAATATAAAGATAAATATAAACTTCTAATAGAAATTATATACATTTAATGGATCTTGATTCTTATTTAAAATGGGTATTTATCTCAGATGATTGGGGATAAACTCAGCATTGATGATATTGCTATTGTATAAGAGTTTTTTATGTCATCCCAAAAGATTTTCCAAGTCATACTTTGAATCATAAAGTTGAGTTTTCAATATAAATCATACATGGTGCTACACCTATTTCAAGGACTCCATATAAAATGGACCCATTTTAGTTATAAGTATTGAAGAAAAAACACTAGGATAATCTTCATTATGACATAATGATATGTTTCCAGAACCAAGTATGTGTCCCACTAATACCATACATTAATAAAGAACTATTAGATGATGATGTTATCTCAAAATTATTTTTTCATCCTAGAATTATAATGATGTATACAGATATGAAATATTATTTCTAGTGGGATAACAAGAAGAGGAATATTGTAGAGTATATAACTTAGTTCCTTATATGTTATCAAGTTAAGGCCATAGATAGAAGTATATGTGGATGTTATCTCATTTTTCCATACCATAATAGAAAAAATAAAACATCACAAAAATATTCATCATTGGACTCCCCAAAACATCTAAAGGCATTAATGTTATTTGGGTTTTAGTTTTTCAACTTTTGAATTCAACACACTTCATTTCTATCAAAAAAATATTTATCTCTTTGTAATCTTACCAGGATATAAATTAAGTAAGTGGTTTGTGTAATGAACCAAACTTTTCTTAATGAAATTTCTATTGATCTAATTAAATGTATTATTATGTAAAATGGTTATATAAAACATATGCACTTACTTGGTTTTATGTTTTTGGATTTTAAAATATCGTTAATAATTGTTACCATTGTTAATATAATTGTTGAACAGTGTTCACACGATTAGTATAAATAAAGGGCTTTAAAAATCCAATTTACTCAGAAAAAGGAAGTGATGGACTCATCCAGTAGAATTTCTCCATATGAAGACCATTTTTCAAAGCTACAAAATGAGTTAGCATCACTGGGTTTTTCTCTAGACTAAGCCCAAGACAAGCTTCAACACATTAAACTTGAATAGAACCACCTACGAGAGAAGTGAACGTTAATATAGATTACCACTCGAGCGATGTTATCCGAGCCTCCTCAAGAGTATATCTTCATAACACATCTTACCCTTTGGTCTTATGTGGGTTTTATAAGGGGTAATGTAAAACGACCATAGCAATATGATTATGTGGATTATTTTTGTATAAAGAATGTATATTCATTTTATAATTGTTACTTTGTAAATGGTTTTTAAAGAAAAAATAGTATTTTCAGTTAATATTAAATTAAGAAATCTATTTTGATGAATTAATTTATTTTTAACTAAATAATATTATAGTAAAAAATTATTACTAAATTACTTTTTATTAAATATAAGTAATCATAAATTTTTTAAATAATTGTAATGTTTATTAAGGTTTGAAAGTTGGTTTTGTCAAAACCCATGAATTTTTTATAACTATTGGTTTTTATTTTAAATTTAAAAATTCATATATTTAGAAATATTTTTAGATAAATTTAACATTATTTTTGGATTCATGACATCAAAATTATAAGATGGTGAATTTTTCATAATTTTCTGAGAGAGTCGAATATTTGGGTAAAAATTAGATACCATTTAAATATATAGTGTGTTTTATGACAACATAATGACGCAATAGTGATATAATAAACTACTACAAATGTTATATTAATCCAATATATGTTTTACCATTAAAATAATGTAATTATATATTTTTTTATTAATTTTATGGTGCCGTAGTGGACCCTCAAAGACTTATAAAATATTTTATCTTTTTAAAATGATTTCCTTGAGAGTGTGACTCACCTCCACCAAATCAAGACTAATATTCTAATAAGATCATACATTGTCCTTATAAAATATTTTTTTCCAAACCTTTTTTGAAAAAGGTATTTGTAAAAAACATGGGTTGGTTTGTGGTTCTGAATATTTAACTCTATACATTCCAAAACCTATGTTTGTTAAATATTTAAGAATTCCCCCTCTCTTTTCCAATATAAACCCACCCAATATTCCACAACTATTCACTAAAAATTCTAGTATCACTTCCATAATCTATCCTAAATTCCCTAAAATTATCCCAAGGATCCCTATTCTCTCAATAAGCTCCTCCTCAAGCTCTTGAAGTCACACATTACCAAGTAAGGGATCCTCACTTCTTGTCCTTTTTTGTGTCGAAGATTCATTATATTGTTATTCCCTTTTATTTTCTATTAAAATTTTTGGGGTATTATTTCTAGCCTCCCCTATATTAACCTAATTATTTTTTAATGATGATATACTCCTTTCAATCTCTTTAATTCTTTATATGTACACCTGTTACCATACCGAAATTCTGTAAGGGATTTTTCTCTCCTCATTTATATTAAATAAATTATTGTATATTATGAATATAATTTTCATTAAATATGTTGGGATATTATATTCCATGACCCCCTTACTTTTCATTTCATGTATAAATTATGATATACCCCTTTCACTCTCATCAACCCATTTTACAATGTCTATTTGATGTCATTATGCTGCAGAATTTACACACAAATTTCTCATGCCAAAATCATCTTGTAAGTTAATACCTTACCCATTTCCCTATCAAGGGTATTCAACTATATGCACATGTACTTGTTGATTTAGTAATTAAATTTATCTATTCCACATCTCTTATTCATGGAATAAATTATGATGTTTAATTAATCCATGTTGTATGATCTATGTGGTACACTTATGCATGAAATGAAATGTTTATAATGGGTGTGCCCTTATAGCGCTCTAATGTAATTGTTAAAAAATGGTATCATGATGTGTGATGTAAAATGAGGGTTTAATCATGATAATTCAAGTGTAATTAGGGTTTAATCATGCTAATTCAACTGCAATGAGGGTTTACTCATGCTTCATGTGCAATAAGGCTTAGCTCATGCTAACATCATGTTAAATGTTGTTACAACATTTCCATGTTATGATAGTCATTATATATCATGCATTTATGATCATGTTTCTATTATTATCCATTGATATTATTATTTTCTAACATGTATTTTATTATTCATGTTATTCCTTGTTTTATCTCTTACTAGTATTTTTTGCTCGCCTTTTTTTAGTATTTCCTCAGGTTATCCCATGCAATGCTATGTACGAAAGAATATTGTGGTCATCTAAAATAAGTTTTCAATAAAGATGTGGTATTTTATGTCTTATGTTGTCATTAAATGTTACTGATTTCTCAGTACAGTAGACCTCTCAATCCCTGGATTTGTCTTAAGTACAATTTTATGTAATAAACCATGTTTAAATATGTAATAAAGATCAGGGTTGTTAAACATGATATCAGAAGATAGGTTTAGCTATTTTTGGGATGAGGATTGGAAACCCTATTGAAAGCTTTAGGGATAAGAATATTTTTTAATAAAAAAATCCCTAAATATTTGTAAGTATAGAGTATGTGGTTTATAAATAAAATACATCCCTATCTAGATATGAACATGTAGAGGTGGATCTAGAACAAATATATCTAGGGGTAAAACATGAAAACACCACTTTGAGACGGACTCGAACAGGAACTAGTGATCGAAAACGGGCCCTGATACTCTCTTAGTTCGACACTCCCATGGGATATTATTCGTTAAATTAATAATCTTATTATGAACCATTATTATGAGAGAGAGAAATTCCCCTAAGAATATTTGTTGGGAAGTAGATCATGGATAGGATAGATTGAATCATATAAATTCATAAGTTATAGAAATAAAAGTAATTTATAAGTCATCATTTTTTTCATTGGATTCTCATTTATATTTTACCCCTAACATTATTTTTATTCAAACCAATGGCCAGTAATAAGATGACTCTAGCAAAAAATTGATGTAAAGAACAATGTGATGACTGTTCTAATTAGATGCCCAATCCGATGGGAGTAGGAATCAAAAATTTTGTAACAATACTCTCTTAGTTAAATCATGTTTTTAATAGAAATATGGGTCAAGAGAATCATCAACCCCCACCCCACCACCCCAAAGAAAGAACAAGATGCAATCGAGAGCTTCATGAGACAAAGGCCTCCTACTTTAAAGGGATCATTTGATCCCTTAATCGATAAACAATGGATAAACTCTATTAAGAAGATATTATCTATCTTTAAATGTTCCAAACAAGATAAGGTTCTTCTAGATTCTTATTGTTTGAATTGTGAAGTTGATCAATGGTGTACATTGACAAAAAATACAATGCCTGAGTAAGATATCGAGGCATTGGAAGGGAAGGATTTCCAGAAAATGTTTTTTGATAAATATTTTCCTCACACCATATAAATTAAGATGGAAAGGTACATCCTTGACCTCATAAAAAAGACAATGAATCCATGAGAGTGGACATGGAAAATGTCACAAGGCTTTCATGATACACCTCTGTCTTTGTCTTTACCCATAGATACAAGGTTGACCACTTCTTTGGTGGGCTAAAACATAGCCTACGGAAATCCCATGTGATCCGTGACTTTGATAGCTATGAGGTAATTGGATGATATCCCTCAAATTCGAAAAGTATATTTGTGATTCTTAGGAGAATCAAGGGGATAAGAAGAAGAATGTTGACTTTAATTTTAGTGGTCTGATGGATAAATCCAACAGTGCTAAGAAATTACAGCACCCCACTTTCAAACGGTTCATAATGATGCACCCCAGAAATTACATGAAGGGGTAGAGGAAATGATTTACGTGTGGAAGAGAAGGGAACCTAGAAATTAATTCTTGTAAATAAAAACCCATTGATTTGATAGAGTAGAGAAATGATCCGTTTGTCCCTTAACACATTGTTCATTGCTTCAATTTCAATGAACCAGAGCACTTTGCAAACTAGTTCTCTAAGATAAGGGTTTTTGGGGGAAACCAAAAACCTCCAAGGAAAGAAGAGAGTGTTTTTCCATCATAACGATCGATGAAATCCCTGAAAAGAAGTTAGTGATAAGTACACTAGTTATTCATTCAAAAATAGTGAATTTACCTTTTTATTTGGGTTATAATTATTCTTTTATATCCCTAATGTTTAGAAGAACAGCCCTAACACCATCACAAATACTGTAAGTAGTGATGTTAGGGAAAATAGAGAATGGGCCAATCATTGCATCCCATGAATATAACACATCCCCTATCACAATTTCAGGATTGAACTTCCCGGAGAACCTCGGCATACTCCCTCTAGTGGAATTTTATGCAATTCTTGGTTGGATTGTCTTTCTTCATATAAAACCATCATAAATTGTATTGAGAGGAAAGCCACTCTTTGTATGGAGAATTAAACCATGATTCTATACAATTTCAAGGATGAGGATGAATCTTCTTTAGCAGCATCATCTCATGCATGGATATTACTGCCCTATGAGCATGCGTATCTTTCTATGATTATTGAGTCTAAGGAAGAAACCATCCTTAAAGACAATCATATTCTAATAGAATTAGATGAAGTTTTTTTTCAAGAAATTTCTTCGTCTCCCTCTGAGGATAGATGTTTAATTATTAATTTATCTTATACCTAGGGAATTTCCAATATCCAAAACTCTGTATTGAATGGATCTTGCGATCTTATGGAGCTAAGGAAAAAACTATAGGGGAATCTGGATAATGATTTTATACACCCAAGTGCTTCATGATGGGGTGAACCAGTCCTATTCTTCAAGAAGAAGGATGGTTCAATGTGAATTTGCATTGATTATAGTGATCTCAACAAAATCATGATAAAAAACATGTATCCACTTCCATGAATTGATGATTGGTTTGATCATCTACATGGATCACAATACTTCTCCAAGGTGGATTTTTGGTCGGGATATTACCAAGTAAGGGAGAAAAAAGAGAATATTCCTAAGACTACTTTTCACACAATTTACAGGCACTATCAATTCATATTAATGCCTTTTGGACTCAATAATGCTGTAGAAATATTTATGTACATGATGAATTGATTATTTAGAGATTACCTCAAAAAAAATTGGTAGACTTTATAGACGATATTCTAATATACTCTAAATCCATGGAGGACCATGGGGAGAATCTAAGAACTATACTAGAGTCCATGAGAAAGTACATTATCTATGAAAAGTACAACAAGTTTGAGTTTTGGTGGAAGTAAGTCTCATTCTTGGGTCATATCATCACATGTATATGGATATCTATGGATCCCTCTAAGACAAATGAAATTGGTGGATGGTTGAGGAAAACATCAGTGATAGATATCCATAGATTCCTAGGGTTATCTAGATATTATTTCTGATTTTTGAGAAATTTCTCACCATTTTCAAACCCTATTACCAACCTAACTCGGAAGGGAGTTAAGTTTTCTTGGAGTGATGAACGCGAAGTGAGCTTCAAGGAGTTGAAAAGGAGGCTTATCACTGCATCAGTGACCACTCTACCCACAATTAGAGATCTTATTGTTGTATTCATTCATGCTTATAATAAAGGAATAGGTTATCTGTTTATGAAAAATGACAAATTCATTGCCGATTATTAAAGGTAATTGAAATTTCATGTGAAAAAACAATCCAACACATGATCTGGAGTTGGCTGTAGTTATCTTCGCTTTAAAATTTTGGATACATTACTTATTTTGGGAGTTGTGTGAAATATATATGGATCAAAAATCCCTAAGTATATATTCACCTAAAATGATTTGAAAATACACCAACGAAGATGGTTAGAACTGATCAAAGACTTTGACTGGTCAATTAACTACCATCTATGGAAAGTGAACAAGGTGGAAAATTATCTAACTAGAAATTATCCAGTAAAACTTCCATTGATGATAATTCAAAATGATCCTATCTTCTTATATTTTATGAAGATGTACATGGTAATCATAAAGAAGGGAACTTCATCGATCCTTTCACAAATTATTTCTCAATCGTCTCTTTTAAAAATGTTAAAGGATTCTAAAAAAGGATTCTCTGGGAATTCAAAAGAAAGTGGAATCTATCAGAAGAGGAAAATACTAAAAGTTCAATGTTAATGAAAAAATAATATTGAGATTTGGGTCTAGAATATGTGTTCCAATAAATCTAGAATTAAATATTGATTTTTTGGATGGTGCACATAGATAGAATTTCTCCATTCACCCAGGAAACACAAAGATGTTTCATGATCTCTGAGAGAATTATTGGTGGGATGAAATGAACAAGGAGATCACTGAGTATATATCAATGTTCCTGGTATGTCAGTAAGTGAAATCTGAGAGGCATAAGTCTAAGGGTATTATGAAACTATTACCCATACCAACATGGAAATGGGAGAACATCACCATGTACTTTGTCTCTATACTTTCGAAGAAATCTAATGGAAAATTTTTTATCTGGGTTGTTGTGGATTTTCTTACAATTACTACACAATTCAATGAAATTTGAGAATATTTCTCATTAGATCCACTAGAATAGATATACATCACATAAGTGGTAAGGATACATAGAGTTCCAATATTTATTGTATCTAATCAAGATCCTAGATTCACCTCTATTTTATGGAAGAGTCTCCAACACACTCTGAATACTGATCTGAACTTCGGTACGACTTATCATCCTCAAACTAATGGCCAATATTACCATAATATCCAAACACTTAATTACATGTTGAGAGAATTATCAATGAACTTGAAAGGAGTATGGGATCAACAAATTCCTCTGGTTGAGTTCTCTTATAATAACAGTTCCCTCTAAATAATCCAAATGGATCCTTATGAATGACTTTATAGGAAGTGGTGTTAAACACTGACTTGTTGGTATGAATTTGGGGAGTGAAAATCCTAGGTTTAGAAATGGTCGAAGAAATGGTGGAAAAGGATTATACCATCCAGAAGCACATTAAAGTTGCTCAAAGTCAAAAAAAGAGTTGTGCTGATAATCATCGATGAGACCTAGTGTTTGATGTTGGAGATATGGTATTCCAATTCATATCACCGTGGAAGAGATTTATGAGATTTTGGAATAAGGTAAAGCTTATTCGAATTTACATAGACCCCTTTGAGATCCTTTATTGCATTGGAGCAGTGGCCTATCGACTAGCACACCCACTAAACCTATCTCTAGTACATGATGTATTCCATGTATCACTCTTAAGGAAGTATTGACCCATTACATGTACTCAATACAAAGGTTTTACAATTAGAGAATGACCTCTCCTATGAAGATAATTCGGTGAAGATCACATATAGTAAGAAAAACGATCTATGAAATAAAAAAAATTTCCTCAGCAATGTGATGTGGTGAAACCCCATGTTTGTCGAGGAAAGGTGGAAATAAGAGTAGGTGATAAAGTAGAGTTAACCTCATCTATTTTAGTGCAGAAAAATGAAATTTCAAGGGAAATTTTTCTTAAGGGGGGAGATTGTAATAACCCAAAAATTTATTAATCACTATTCTTCTTGATCTAATTAAATTTAATATTATGTAAAATGATTATATAAAACATTTTCACTTCCTTGGTTTTAGGATTTTTTATTTTAAAATAATATTATTAATTTTTAACACTTATAATATAGTTGTTGAATAGTGATCACATGATTAGTATAAATATAGGTCTTTAACAAGTCCAATTTACATAGACAAAGGAAGTGATGGCCTCATCCAGAAGAATTTCATCATATGACGCCCATTTGTTGAAGCTCAGAAAGGAGGAAATGTCACTGGGCATCTCTCTTTACCAATACCAATTCAAGATTCAAAACGTTAATCATGAATAGAACCGCCTATAAGAGAAGTGTATGTTAATAGAGATTACCACCCGAGTGATGTTATTCGATCCTCCCCAAGATTCTGTCACTATCGCACACCTTACGATTAGGTATTATGTGGGTGTTATAAGGGGTTATGTAACATGACCCTAGAAATATCATTATATACATTAGTTTTTATAAATAATATACATTTATTTTATCAGTGTTACTTTGTAAATGGTTTTTAAAGAAAAAATATTATTTTTAGTTAATATTCCCTTAAGAAATCTATTTTGATAAATTAATGAATTTTTAAATTAAATAATTATTTAATAAAATACTATTACTAAATTAAATTTTATTAAATATAAATGATCATACAATTTTTATACAATTTTAATTTTTATTAAGGTTTGAAAGCTATTTTTTTTAACCCATGAATTTTCAATTAATGTTGGTTTTTATTTTACAAGTAAAAATTCACATATTTTTAATTTTTTGATAAAATTAATATTATTTTTGGATTCTAGATGTCGAAATTATCTAATGGTGAATTTTATATAATTTTCTGAGACAGTCGAATTTTTGAGTAAAAATTAAATACTGTTTAAATATATATTGATTTTTAGCACATAATAATGACTGAATAGTTGTGTAATTAAATAATATAAATTGTAAATTAGGCTAATATATTTTTTAACATTAAAATAATTTTATTTTATATTTGTTTTATTAATTTTATGTTGCCTTAAAAGACCCTCCAGGACTTATAAAATATTTTAACTTTTCAAAATTATTTTCTTAAGAGTGACTCACCTCCACATAAGAAAGCCTATTATTTTAATACAATAAGTCATTGTACATATAAAATAATTTATTACAATCCACTTTGGAAAAAACCATGGTAAAAAACCATGGGTTGGTTTGGTGTTCAGAATATTTAATTATATAGATTCCAAAACCTAAGTTTGTGATATATTAAAGAATTCCCCTTTTTTCATATATAAACCCACCAAATCTCCCACTTATCATCAAAAAAATAATTTAATCATGTCCCTAATATTTCCACCTATCTTAATAATCCTCCCAAGTCACCCTAAGCTTTCAACAAGCCCCTCCACGAGCTCTTTAAGTCATGCATTACCAAGTAAGGGATCTCCACTTTCCTTCCTTCCATATTTATGTCCATGTTTCCTTGTATTATTATGCCCTTTTATTTTCAATTAATAAGGTTGGGATATTATTTTAAACCTCTCCTATACTGAACTCCTTATTTTTTAATGATGAGAGACCCCTTTTTCTCTCATTAATGTCTCCTATTTACACATGTTTCCTTTCTGAAATTCCATAAGTGATTTCACTCTCCTATTTTTACATTCAAGAAATTATTATATATTATGGATCACAATTCCATTAAATATGGTAGGATATTATGTTCAATGACCCCCTTGATTTCCATTTCATGTATAATATATGAGAGACCCATTTATCTCTCATCTACCCATTTTACAATTTCTATTTGACGTCGTTATACTACTGAATTTACACCAAAATTTTCCATGTTAAAATCATCAAGTAAGTAAATACCATACCAATTTATCTATCAAGGGTATTCACCTTTATGAACATGTAATTTTTTTTAGGACATAAATTTATGTATTACACATATCTTATTCATGGAATAAATTATGACGTTTAGTGAATCCATGTTGTATGATCTATGTGGCACACTTATGTCTAAAATGAAATGTTTATAAATGGTGCACCCTAATAATACTCCAATGCATTGAGTAAAGAATAGTATCATGATACTACATGTGAAATTATGGTTTACTCAATATAATTCAAGTGAAATTAGGGTTTACTCATGCTAATTCAATTGCAATTAGGGTTTAATCATGCTCCATGTGTAATGAGCATTGGCTAATGAAAATATCTTGTTGAATGTTGTCTCTACATTTCCATGTTATGATAATCAGGATATATCATGAATTTATGTTCTTGTTTCCCTTATGCTCTATTGATATTCATATTGACTAACATGAATTTTATTCTTCATGTTATTCCTTATTTTCTGTCTTACTGGGTGTTATAGTTCACCCTTTTCTTATGTATTTCCTCAGGTTATCTCATACAATACTAAGAACGAAGGAATGTTGTGGTCATGTAAAAGATGTTTTCAATAAAGATGTTTTATTTTATATCTTATTTTTACATGTAATGTTCCTAATTTCCCAATACACTGGACCTCTCGATCCTTATATTTTTTTAAGTGAATGATTATGTAATAAATCATGTTTAAATATATAATAAAGAGAAGGGTTATTATAGTATTGTTTTAAGCAGTAAAATTTTCTATTATATCTAATTAGGATATGAGGTTTACCTTGAAATTCGTGATATTTTTTCACCATAATTTGGATAAAGAGGTGAGTTTCAATACTACTTATCATCCTCAGACAGATGGTCAATTTGAGAGATCAATTTAAACCCTAGAGGATATATTGAGATCATATTCTCTATATTTTAAATGTGGTTGGGATCAAAACATTTTTATTATAAATGTATCTTATAACAATAGATTTCAATCAAGAATAATATAATTCTTAATGAATACTTATATATAAGAAATTAAAGAACTTAGATATATAAGGATGATGTTAGAGAAACAAATTCACTGGGACCTAATCTAACTATAGAAATGGTATAGAAGTTTAGATACATTCGGCAGTACATCAATGAATATCATGGTTTACAGAAAATCTATTTTGATGATCATTGGTGGTATTATATAACACATACTTTACATACATTTATATTACATTAAAATTGAAGAATATTCCTTAGAAATATAATAAATCCTTGAGAGAAACATATAGGTATAGTGTCTTTAGAAACTTGGAAACGTAAACAACTAGTTCATTAAATAACTACATTGTATCCCAATTATTTTTTCATAACTAGACTCCTTTTTGTCATATCATACATACTACCCTTCTTCATGACCCAGGGAAAAGAAACATATAAAATGGTAAGCTAAAATATGTAGTAAGGGTAAACAGGGGAGATATCAATCATATCATAATCATAGAATTTAAAAACATAACATTTGAAAATCTTATCCTACATATAAAACATAGTGATATCATGTCTTGGGATAAATCCAAAATGTTCAACATAATACTAAAATTCAAAACATTAGATGTTATTTTTTTAGCATACACATAATCATAGAAAAATAATTTCATATTATTCAAGGATTATTTCCATGACCATCATAGCGGACAGATTCCATTATTGAACCGAGTTCACTCCTCGTTCCAGCCCTATATTACTGAACCAGAAGTACTTTCCATTCCAGTAATGTCTATCTCATGAGATATAGATCTTTACTAAATGCCTTATAGGTAGATATAGGTAACACCCATCTCATAATGAAAACCATATACATGAGTTCCACCAAAAGATAAATCCTTCATCCTATCATAACCCAGGGGAGAAAATGGGTTTCTTAAACATCATTCAATCATAATCCATTTAAAATAAATAGATTTTAAAAATAATTCCATTATAAAAATAATAGTAGTAATAATAGAGATATAAAAATATCCTTATTTAAAAAAATGTCATATTATATGGAAAATAATTTTGATAAAACACTTGATATTAATTCCAGAGAAAAAAACCCTTTCTTCATTAAAACCATTTTATTTTTAAAAAATGTCACACAATTTTAAAAGAAAATAATTTAATTGAAAACAAACCTGTAATATTGTAAAGTATTATTCATGGAAATAATCAATTATGAAATATTAAGAATCAATTGATTCCATATAAGTTAAAAACATTCTTCTTATGCTTTTTATAGAAAATTCAAAAAAGTACCTCTTACCAAAAAACAAAGAAAGATTCATTTCATACCATTTTATAAAAATTCACCAATGGGTAAAATTGAATTTAAAATTTTTTATAAGAAAAGAAATAATATTACAATGTTAGGAAACATGCACATTCATGATAAATATACCCCACTAAATACTTATAAATGAACAATCTTGAATAATAATTAGATTAAAAATTTTCCCATTACCTTTGGTATGATTTCCTTTGTTTGTATCCAAACATCCTTTATAATAATTTAAATAATTTCATTGAATTATTACATAATCATATTAATTTTTCTTATATCATATATGATCATATTATCATATGTTTGTTAGTAACATTATTACTCATCCATTAGGTATTAACTTCTGTATCTTTTTACGCATGTTGTGTCGGATAAGTTATTATTCCTATTATTAGGCAATAGTTGTATAATTTAAAAAATTATATTATAATAATATATATCATATTTGTTCATTTAATTTATTAATATAATATTTCTTTAATGAAGATCATTTATAATGAATTGCATCACATCATGGAGATGGTAAGTCGTATGTATGCATGGGCGATGATATCATTCCCATTATTGGTAAATGCTAATGAATTGGATGGTGTATAATACATAAGAATACATTTAATTTTATAATAATCATATATAGTTATTATTTCCATCATTATACCCATCCATGTAAGGTGGTTGTGAAAAAACATATTACACCATGACATGGAGACTGTAAATAATATGTACGCATGCGTGGTGATTTAATTTTTCATAGAATGGATATAAAATGAAATATTGTTGTTTCATAATAATAATAACATCTCATTATATAATTTATATTGGATTTATTACTTTATAATGAAAAAACTCATGAAGAATAATTATAATAAGAAATAATTTTGAAAGAATCGGTAGAGGAGATTACCTCTTCTTCGATGTCCTTCCTCAAAATCTCTACTTAGAGCACTAGAGATGGTATTTTAACAAGACCATAATGTTACTAGGTATTTTTCTAAGGTTAGGGTCATGTTATGGACTAGATCAAAGTCTCAAAGTGATGTGATGATGTGATGATTGAGGCTCCCTTTTATAATTGATGTGAGGGTCACTTTAGGAAACATTACAAATATTAATTTATAAGTTACTCAAACCCCATAAAAAACCTCCAAAATGAACTATGTTTTAATATGAGAAGATATGCGGTTTTAATATCATCAAAAAATAAAATTATAATACGTTTTATATCAATTTAAACCGTATATTTTTAAGTAACACTTAGTTATTATATTTAATTTCTTACTATGTTAACAAATAGTTCAATATTAAAAGTGTGAAATATTTACTTATTTGATGTAAAATAGACCTTAAATATATATATTAGAACATTTTATAATATATAATATTTATTATATATTTCTAAAAATGTCTTATTATTTTAAAATTATTTAATAAAACAATATTTTGATAACTAACCGATAGTGACAATTTTGACACTATTGAATTCAGTGATTTTTAAAAATTTTAAAATCACAAGTTAACATATAAAAAGATTTTTATTATATTAATATTAAGTAAAGGTAATATAAAAAATTCATTATAATTGTTAATAAGACTATATTAGAATTAATTTAATATTTTTGATATCATTTATTTGTTATCTCTATTAATAAAATAATCACTACATCAATTTTGTGTAATTATTTAATATACTTATTTTTGAAAAAAAAACATAGAAATAAAATTCTATGATAAAGATAAATATTTTATATTCATAAGAATATTTTTATTCAAATTTATCTTCCATAAAATTCAATATTTCAAATTTTTTACTCATTAAATTATGAAAGTGAAAACTTTAAAATCACTTTAAATAAAATAATATAAGTGTCATAAACCATTATATAAGACTCCAAATGATCAATAACTTGACAATTTAATGATTATGGTCTATATATACTCTAAAAATAATATTTGGTGAAGTTTTTTAGTTTTTTATTGGGTAATATTATTTTAATAAAACTATATTATTAACTTTTCATCAATTAAATAATTTTAGCATCATTGATGTATAAGAAATTAATGTAATTATTTATTTCCCAAAAATTAAAAATAGGTTACCGTGATAAATAATAATATATTATCATTCAAATGATTATTTTTAGATGAATTTACCTATTTTATATTTTTATATAAAAATTATTTTGTTTTTAAAATTTGAGTGAGACATATAAAACTTTTCTTTAAATAAAATAAATTAAATTTCTGAATCTTAGCCAAGTGGATTCAAATGGATACCATTTCGACCCAAGGATGATTTAGGTAGAAAAACACTCATAAAATTATATTAATACAAGTGTTGGGGTAATTTTATAATAGTATTCTTACCCTTAATTATATGATTTACCATTTTATTGTACTAATAAAAAGTACCGAAGTTACTATTAATAATGCCCAAAAATAAAATAATTCTATTTATATAAAATTTCCCTAAGGATTCCAACTATTAAATCCATTTTTAAAAATTAAAAAAATATAAGTTTCAGTAATTAATTTAAAATTAATCCCATTTTCGGAAAGAGATAACGAGTTTTAAAAGTTAAAACATTATAAATGATTGAAATATTTTTAGATCTGAATTCAATGTAAAATTAATACTAATGAAATAAATTATATTTAATGATAAAAATATATTCTATTTATACATTCAAACCATTAAATATTATAATTTAAACATATAAATTATTTCGATGAAAAATGATGTTTTCAATTAAAATTTAGTGAATTTTTTACTATTAATATAAATTTGAATGTTATTAGAAAAATAATAAAATTTTATCCCAAGTGAATTTTTATATCCTACTCCCAAAGAAAATTTTATTTTTTCTTATAAAAATTATTAATGTGTCAAAATCTTAATTTAAAATGGGTTCTCCCTTAAAATGTAGAAAATTATCCATTTGAAAAATATAGCTTTTTATATATCAAATAGGGTATATTTATACCCTTTGACAAAAATATCTGTTTGATGAACATAGAAAATATTTTATTAAGTATATAAAATATATATTTCATTAATTTTATTTAATAATAGTAATATACATATACAAATATATAATTGATTTATATTTTTCATAAATAATTTTTTGCAAAAGACTTCACTATACATTTTCATAAGTTAGTTATATTTGTTACCATAGCCCTCAAGGCTAGGTTAATTTGGTCCTTTCATACTAAATGCATCACATGGTTAGTTTATACTCATGATTGTGTGAAATTCATGCAATTGAATACTTAAAATTATTTAAAGAAATATTTCATGAAAACATCTGGGTGTTACATTATACCCCCTTAAACTGAATTTCTCCCTCAAAATGTATCAATTAGATAAAAAAAATATGAGGATATCTCTCCCTCATCATATCCACAAGTACCCACATATCTTTTTCAAATTTATGGTTCCACCATACAACTTTAACCAAGCGATTGGTCTTGTTTCGTAGAACCTTCTTGCTACGACCAATAATCAAAATTAGTTGTTCTTAATAAGGGAGATCTTTCTTTTATGGTACAACTTCTGAGTTTAGTACATGTGAAGGATCGGGTATGTAATTTCTTAGGAGAGATACATGGAACACATAATGATCTTGAGATAAATTTTGTGGATGTGTCAATAGGTAAGAATACTTCTCTACACAATCTAGAATTTCAAAAGGGCTGATATACCTACAGCTCAGCTTTACATTCTTTCCAAATCTCATTACACCCTTCATGGAGATATCTGTAGAAACACCTTATCACCCATTTCAAACATTATGTATTTTCTTCGGTTCTCAGCATAACATTTTTGTCGAATCCGAGATGATATTATGTGTTGTTGAATAGATATAATCTTTTATGTCATTTAATCAACAAGATTAGGTCCTCAAATCACTCTTTCACTAACTTCATCCCAGTAAGTTGGAGTTCTTCACTTGTTCCCATATAAGTCTTCATAAAATGTCATCTTAATACTTGTGTAAAATCAACTATTGGAAGAAAATTCCTCCAAAGGTAGGTGTTGGACAAAACAATAATTTAAATCCATAAAGAAAGCTCTCAACATGTCTTATAGAGTTTGGATTGTCCACTAAGACTTACTATCTATCCGAGGATGATAAGAAGTGTTGAAACATAACCCTATATCCATCCATCCAATGGCCTGAAGGCCATCATTTTTTTATTGATTTTGATAATCCACCTTTCAAAGGGTGAGGTGGAACCCTTACAAGGCTTCTAGGCATAAGAATTACATGTTCTGTAGGCCTTAGGGAAATTTTGTTTCCCTTAGGCTTCAAACATTACATACAACCCAGACTCACTACTTGGAACTGCTCCTCCCCGGCATCTTCATTGTGAAATCAACATTCCACCATCGCATGGTTGTTCAGATAGGCATTCCTGTAATATCTCAGGTATATAATGAATATGACAATTTCATATTTATTAAAATTTGTGAATTAAATATTTATATTACATTAAAGGGGATGCTATGTTTGATGGTGTACCCAATACGCAACAATGAGTTTCTTTGAAATCTTACGTTGCACACTAATAATATAATAATATTATTTTAAATAGTAGTTAAAGCCCAGCCATTGTAATGGAGAGAGTGAACATAACTAACTAAAAAATGATTATATATGTTTGTTAAATATTTTTAAATTTATCTAATAAATGATAGAGGCTTAAAATAAGATAAGAATTCAATTTTAAGCATAAATATTCTAATGTTCTTTAAAAGGTCGATTAACCGCCTTTTGATGGAGAACCCTTTTTAAAACTACTTTTTGTCAATTTTATATGTTATATTTGACGAAATAACTTATTTTTTAGAATCAGGACATCAAAATTTACATTGTGTAAATTTTTTGTTTTTTTTTCGATAAAGTTCATTTTTTAATGAATAGTGAAATTGTGGTATTTTAATTCAAAACGTACTTTTAATCTAATTTATTTATATGGATATATTACCTTTTTAATTGGGTTTAATGTTTAGTTTAAATATATTATTACCATTTAATCCAATTGTGGTCATTAGAATAAATTTCACTTTGAAAATGGACATAAAAAAGTTTCAATCTTTTGATAGATATTGTTTCATAAAAACAGGTTATTTGTTTTGACAGTGGGAGTTAATTATAAAATTAATTAATGAAACATAAATGTTTTTAATTTGGTAAAATGGACATAATTATTTAATTTGGAATATCAAATTTACATTGGATAAATTTTTGGTATTTTTCTGAAAAATGTTCATTTTTAATGAATATTGAAAAATACTGCATTTTACTTCAAAACTGCATTTTCATCTATTTTAATTACATAGTTATATTTTCCTTTTAATTTATTTTAAAGTGTAATTGAATTATGTTTTTATCAATTAATACAATTTTGTTCATTGGAAGTAATTTCACTTTTCAATTTGATGTAAAAATAATTCAAACTTTTGATAAATTTTACTTCTTAAAAACCAGTCTTTGGTTGTGACAACTAGAATTATTTTTAAATTAATTACTACAATTTCTATTTTTGGAATTTGGTAGAAATGATTCTATATATGGAATCATAAGGTCCAAATTTTTTAATTAAGACTCTTTTGTTTTTTGACATTATGAATAGTAACGACAGTAATTATCTTTAATTATCATGATTAATCAGTAATCGAGTAGTTAAGGGTAATAAAACAATAACTTAATAATATAAAATTACCCAAACATGTGTCTAAATCTTGTTTTTTGTGTAATTTCTGACCATGGTATGCCTTGTGCCAACTTATGGACCCCATGTAATCACTTTTGTGTGATAGTGACCTTTTATCGTATTATTTTTTAAAGAAAGAAAAATATAACCAAACTATGTAACACCTAAAGAAAAAAAATTTAATTTTGTTTACATAAATTATCACTTGGACTATAAATATTCCTTAAAAAGATAAAAATATTTCCTACATCATGGTATTTTTGTTATAATTTTTAGACATTAAATAATGAAATTTATTTATGACACCGTGATGATGTAGTGATTACCTAATTAATGAACGATTTAAATAAAATGAAAATATAATGTAAAATATAAGACATAAACTTGTCTAAAACCTATTGAATGGGTGTATTTCTAACCCTTAACACCTTATACTCGAAATATATCATTGTTGGGACTTTAAAATCCGAAAAACATTTTATAATAAAGTAACATTTCAAGACATTACAAAAGTGACCCTCCTCCCTTTTATAAAAGGCCCCCACCTATACCCCATTACCCACACCTCTTAGGACCTTTTCTTGAACAAACGATTCTCATATTATCTCTCCACATCCCTCTCTTACTTTTAAATGCCTCACATTGGGTAGAAGTCTTCCCAATGAAGCCTTTGGCTCAAATCAAAAAGAGTTATCCGTTTTAGAGGTATTGTCTTCTCTTGAGTTTCATTGTTTTATTTTACTTCTTCACTAAAAAATATCTTCTTATTATTTGATTCCATAACAAAACTAGTATCCTCAATATACTAGGATGTTTTTATAAGAAGTATTTTATTTACACTTACTCACACCTCTGTCTAATGGTTAAAGAACATACTGTTTCTGTGGGTGGGAAATTACTACATCAAGAAACGATGATTGTTCAATATTCTTTTAGCACCTCTCATGGTTGTCATTAATATATCATTGTATTTATATATGATATATATATATTATTTTTATGTTTTCTATATGGTTCATTTTTTATATATATAGCAAACCTTTATGGTTTCTATTATGTGTAAACACGATAATTTCATTTGAGGAAGTGTGGACTACCACCCCCTCAAAGTGATATAACTCATTAATACCATATGTTGTACGTATAAAGGATAGGTTTAATGATATTATATAAAATACTAGAATTATAATACTACTTTTTATCATTATTCTTTAATTCCATTAAATATTAAATAGAAATGGAAGTAGCGTTCAAGCGTACGTACGGCTTACCGTCTCCATGAACGGTGCATTTCACTTCTTACCTCTAAATGTTATGTACTATTATAAATACATGTATATGCTGGATATATATGATATATATGATATGAAAATCATAAATATAATTCTGGATATAATGAACCTTTGACCCCATGAACAACATGTAATTATAAGAAGTCCATTTTGACTCAAGTACCAAATATCGATAAAACGAACATTATTAACTTAAATGATAACATAATGTTTATAAAATGGTAATAAG
The DNA here is from genome assembly GCA_963277665.1 of Viscum album. Taxonomy (NCBI): domain Eukaryota; kingdom Viridiplantae; phylum Streptophyta; class Magnoliopsida; order Santalales; family Viscaceae; genus Viscum; species Viscum album. The sequence goes on from OY728131.1 coordinate 1,294,395,382, forward strand.
TGATATAAAAGGAATAATAAACATGAAAAATGTTCTTAAGAAAGTATAAATTAACTTTAGTTTATTATTTAGGAGGTTAAATAACGAATGAGAACAATTCAGACTTGAGGTAAGGGATCCTACTTCTCTCTTTCTTTTCAAGTACTCTATTGTATGTCATTTCATTTAAGCCCCATGTTCTTATATTGGGGGTGTTATTTTATATTTCTATTAATTCCCAATTCATGATCATATAATGAGATATCCCCTCTTACTCTCATAATTTCGTTTTATGAATGTTTGAGTGGCACCGTTAGGCTCCTGAATTTTTGGTAAAGGGATTTCTTATCTCACTTTTAATTATGTGAGATTTCCATTGTTCGCCACTTATTTGTTGTAGGTGGTTTATTTTGTACTGAAATTTAGTATATATTATCATGATTCTATTTATATTCATTGTATTATGTGATTCATTTTATGTGTATTATCTTTTGGTCATACGACTCTCTTGATTACAACGAGATAAGGGGTTTTTATCTCACTTTTTATTCCTGTGAGATTCATGCTACATTTTCCACTATTTCCTTTTGTGTGGTGTATGTACAGCCCATTATTGTATTATTTGTTTAATATAATTTAATTTATGGGTATTTACATCTTCATTGTATGATCCTTCTTTCATTGGGTGTACGTTTCAAAAGTTACCCAAATCGCTAAGGGAACATTTCACCCTCTTCTTTTTAAAAGGCTTATTTTTGTTATGTATTTTAATTCACATATTTTTATGTTGGTATATGTTATTCTATATCCTTATTATGATAAATTTTATTTCCATGTGATGAGATACCCTTTTTATCTCTCATCAACTCATTTTCTGAATTTTAAAGTGACGTCGTTAGGCTGTCAAATTTCTGTAAGGGAACTTCTTTACCCAATTTCAATTCTTTGGGTTAAACCTCTACTTCTTGATTATGTCATGCAATGAATATGTTTTAATGACCTATGATTGTTTTACACTTAATATCCGCTTATATTGGATGTATTTATATTTTTCACACATAATTATGTCATTGTATTATCCTTAATCTAAGGATATCATCTTTGTAAGGGACTTCGTCTCAATATCCTTTCATGGAAGCATATTTTGTTTTATACACAACTTTCTTTTCTAAAGTGTATAAACCCTCTTTGAATTTTACTTTTATTCAAAAGGAATATTTTCTCTACAAAGCATTTTACTAAATGACAAAAAGTATGTTTCTTTTTAATGTATGCGGTGACAACGACTTTTTCCTCCGCCACGAGTATTATTTGATCTTTAGCTTCCTCAACAGGCCGTAATGTTTTTAAATGAAAATAAATACCATATAATCTTTTATGTATTTTGGTATTGAAAATGGTCTTGATAATGGATTTGTTATGTCAATATATTTAAGTGATATATTGTGATTGAAATGTGGAAATGTTTTCTTTCCTTTATATATATTTTATGTCTTATGATTTTATAATGGTACGTGGACATTTGATGTGTGGTTACATGATAAACAAAATTATGGGTGGTTCTATGAATACCAAGATGGGTGGTTACATTATAACCTCCAATGTATCGGGTATGGAAGTCGGTCATATGGCTATTCCATTTAGTGACATGTGTGGAAGTCGATCGTATGGTTCTTCCATTTAAGTATGTTTATGTTCCAAGTTTCCTTTATATGATATGTGTCCTTTATATGGGTAATATTTTGGTTAAAAAAGGGTATGTAGTGATATTTTATTCAATGAAGAGTATTTACTACTTCATAAAGGTGAAAAGTATTACTTAAGTTAAAGTATTAATGGTTTACATGTTGTTTTCAAAAACTACTAGTTTTTTTCTATGTGTATCCCTTACTGAGATTTTTATGCTCATCCCAAGTTTTTGAAATGTTTTTCGCGGGATATAAAGTAGAATAGGTTCAAGGATGGGATCAAGGAAAGTCATGATTTCGAAGACATGGAACTAGACATGTTTTTTTAAGAGTTTTTATTTTATGAAAAAATGGAAACTGATTAGAAGTGTTTACTTTGTAATCTTTTGAGATGTAATAGTTAAGTCTTAATTATCTAAAACTCTAAACCAGAAACGATCCTCAATGTGAATTATTCATTGAATTTAATATTTTGTAATGTTTTAAGGCCGGGTCCTTATAGTTGGTATCAGAGGTCTGTTTAGACAACTTTAGGGATTAGGAGTTTTGTTAGACACGTGGTTAGTCCCTATGTCTATTATTTTAGTTAAATCCTTGTTTTATAACTTTTTCAGATCAAGTAAAGTCAGTTACAAATGGAAGGAGCAGGATCTCAAATGATATTCCTATCTATTCATGAGGACATGCTTGCAACAATTATATCAAAGTCATGTTCGAATGATTGTGAAACTTTTTCTAGCATACAACTCACTTGCAAGAAGTTGTTTGAGATATCAAACACCTCCACTATACCTTGTTATCATCATAGATCATGGGTTGTATTTAGAACAATCCTATTTTAACAATATTCTCATATTTTCAGGAAAGGTAAATATTATCAAGGAATTTTTAAATATTTTACCTTTTCACAAGATTTTGAAGCATATTATGATTTTAAAAAAGGTGATAAAGAAGGAGACCCTTGTGTAAACTATTTATATTTGTTTTTAAAATATATTCTCTCAGAACTTACCTATAGTATTTCAAAAGGAACATTAATTGAGAGTTTCAACTAAAATTTGGTCTGACTATTTTATAGAAATCACGTTTTATCAGATGTTTTGAAATTATATGTCATACATGATTATTTTCCAAAACTGTTTTTTTATGAACACCCATATGACCCATGTTGTACAGGGTGTATTTGGATGGAGGAATCGAATGATTTTGAAGGATCTCTAAATCATTGTTGCAATTCATGGACCTTATACCTACATGAACAAGATGACGATGAAACCAAATTGACACCATGATCAAGGTATGATGTTGTTCATTTTTGGGATCGTTTTATTTTATCATATGGTGGTGAAATAAGACATCAGGAATTAATATGTCGAGATTATAATGAATTGGGATGAAAATGAGAGGTATAAGGAAACCATTGAGGTTAAAACAAGTTAGGGTTATTTTTGAGTTTTATAAAAAGGACAACCTATAGGATGGGTTAAAAACCGTCACATCTGGTAAGGCCACAGGAATTGAACCCACAACCGAAGGGTAACAAGGGTGAATTGCCTACCACTAGCCTACTTGAAGTCTCAAGTTAGTATAAATTATTATTTTATTAAAATGTTTTTATGGAATAAGAATAAGTTGATTTTTGGAACTTATGTTTTATCAAATGGATATACTTAGTACAGAAAAATGATTTGGTGATTAAGTGATAATGGTTGTTGTGAAAGATGTTTTATCTTTTGAGGAAACACTATATCCTTAAGGAAGATAGAATACTATGGGATTTCAATTGTGGAATAATGGTAGAAATTTTAGTTTGGATGAATCTATGTTTTTATTGTGGACATATGATGATTTGGTTTATTTATGAAAATTATTAACCTATCATGGAGAATATGTGATTAGGTTAATTACTTTTCAATATGAGACTCTGTGAGTAACTGATGTTATTTGGCGATAAATGTTATGATTTATCTTGGAATACTATGTAATTAAATCCTTATGAGATTTGGGTTTCAATATTAGATTGGATTTATTTTGAATAATTTTACGGATAGTAGTTTATTGAATGGTCTTTGTTGAACTTAGGGTTTTTTTGAAACATTTTGGAGATTAAGAGTAGTTTTTATTTTTGTAAAAGATTATCCTTTTGGGTATTATCTGATCTCATACTAACCATTTTGGTTTTGGATAAGGTCTAAAGAGATGGGAAATATATAGTTCTATTTTTTGGATTAGGTGATTCTCAAGAAGTTGATTATAGCACTCTTAATGTGAACAAGTCATCCTAAATACTCATAGTTTGGAGAAAATATGAGTTTGTGTTAGAAATCTAGTAAAATATGAAAGTCTACATGACAATTCAGTAGGTTTACTTATATTTGGGTTAAGTTCATAAATAAATTCCTCAATGTAAAGTAACTTAAAACAAAAAGGTTGTCTGTTATCCTTTCCTACTGGGGAATCAACTACTGTTTAACCCATCATAAGTTTGTGATTTTTTGGTGGTTAACTTTATCCTAAACATATTTTCTATCGCTCTCCATCAGAACTTGACCCTTTTTTTCTCTTCCATATCCATGTTTTCATGGAATCCTAGTATCTTTTGTCTCAGGTGACCTTTTTACTTTTCTTTCTTTCTTTTGAAGTGGTATTTTAATTTACTCCTCTTTCGATGTGGGGCTTTCAATGAAGTTTCCTAGCCCAATTTTTAAAATTGTGAGGACGCAATTCCCAAAAGGGGGTAAGGATTTAACATCCCAAATATATAATGAATATGACATTTTAATATTTATTAATATTTGTGAATTAAATATTAATATTACCTTAATGGTGATGTTATGTTCGACGGCATACCCAATACGCAACAATGAGTTTCTTTGAAATCTTACGTTGCACACTAATAATATAATAATATTATTTTAAATGGTAGTTAACGCCTAGATATTTTAATGGCGGTAATGAAAATAACTAAATACAAAATGATTATATATGTTTGTTAAATTTGTTAAATTTATCCAATAAAATTTAGAGGCTTAAAAAAAGAAAAGAACTCGATTTAAAGCATAAATATTCTAATGTTCTTTAAAAGGTTGATTAACCGTCTTTCGATGAAGAGCCCTTTTTAAAACTACTTTTTTCAATTTTATATGTTATATTTGACTAAATGAAATCCTTTTTTAGAATCGAGACATCAAAATTTTATTTTTGTAAATTTCGGTTATTTTTCTAGTAAAGTTCATTTTTAATGAATAGTGAAAATGTTGTATTTTAATTCAAAACCTCCTATAAATATAATTTATTTGTATGGTTAGATTATCTTTTTAATTGTGTTTAAAGTTTTGTTGATATATATTTTTACCATTTAATCCAATGTTGGTCATTAAAATTAATTTCACATTGAAAATGGACATAAAAAGTGTCAATATTTTGATAGATATTGTTTTAATAAAAACACGCTATTTGTTTTGACATCAGGAATTAATTATAAAATTAATTAATGAAACTTAAATGTTTTGAATTTTGTAATATGGACGTAATTTTTTAATTTGGTATATCAAATTTACTCTGGATAAATGTTTGGTATTTTTCTGACAAATGTTCGTTTTTATTGAATAGTGAAAAATACTGCATTTTACTTCAAAACTGCTTTTTTATATAATTTAATTACATAGTTATATTGTACTTTTAATTTGGTTTAAAGTTTATTGAATTATGTTTCTATCACTTAATACAGTTTTGTTCATTTTAAGTAATTTCACTTTTCAATTGGATGTAAAAACAAGTCAATCTTTTGATAAATCTTACTTCTTAAAAACTCGTCTTTGGTTGTGACAATGGGGATTATTCTTAAATTAATTACTGCAATTTAGGAGTTTGGAATTTGGTAAAAATGATTCCATATTTCTAATCATAAGTTCCAAATTATGTAATTAAGACTCTTGTTTTTGGACATTATGAATAGTAATGATGGCAATTATCTTTAATTATCACGATTAATTAGTGATCGGGTAGTTAAGGGTGATAAATTAATATCATAATAATATAAAATGACACCAAAATGTGTCCATATTATTTTGGTTGTGTCATTTCCGACCATGGGATGCCATGTGCCAACTTATGGACCCAATGGAATCACTTTTGTGTTATAGTGACCTTTTATCATAATATTTTTTAAAGAAAGGAAAATATAACCAAACTATGTAACACCTAAGTAAAACAATTTTAATTTTGTTTACATAAATTATCTCTTAGACTATAAATATTATTTGGACATCTAAAAAGATTTCCTACATCATGGTATTTTTTATAATTTTTAGACATTAAATAAATTTATTTATTTATGACACCATGATGATGTAGTGATTACCTCATTAATGAACGATTTAAAAAAAATTAAAAGATAATGTAAAATGTAAGATTTAATTGGTCAAAAACCTATTGGATGGGTGGATTTCGAACCCTTATAAAGTTATCCTTGAAATATATCATTGTGGGGACTTTAAAATCCGAAAACCATTTTATAATAAAGTAACATTTCAAGACTTTCCAAAAGTGACCCTCCTCCCTCTTATAAAAGGCCCCCAACTCTACCCCCTTACCCACACATCTCAAGCCATTTTCTCGCCCAAAATCTGCTCATAATACCTCTCCACATCCCTCTCTTACTCCTATAAGACTCACTTTGGGTAGAAGTCTTCCCAAGGAATCCGTTGGCTCAAATCAAAAAGAGTTACCTGATTTAGAGGAAATGTCTTCTCTCGAGTTTCTTTATTTTATTTTCCTTCTTCACTCACAACTAAATTCTTATTATTTGATTCCATAACCACACCAGTATCCTCAATATACTATTATTTTGTTATGAAAAGGATTTTATATACACTTACACACACCTCCGCCTAATGGTAAAAGAACATATTATTTCTTTGGGTGGCGAATTATTACCTCACAAAACGATGATTGTTCAATCTTCTTTTGACACCTCTCATGGTGGCCATTAATATGTAACTGTATTTTTATATGATATATATATTATTTTTATGTTTTCATTATGCTTTTTAATTTTTTTATATATAGAAAACCTTTATGGTTTCTATTATGTGTAAACACGATAATTTCATTTGAAGAAGTGAAGACTACCTCCCCCTCAAAGTGATATGACTCGTTAATACCATATGTGGTACGTATAAAGGATTGGTTTAATGATATTATATACAATAATGCAATTATAATACTACTATGTATCATTATTTTTTAATTCCATTAAATATGAAATAGAAATGGAAGTAGTGTTCATGCGTACGTACGGCTTACGGTCTCCATGAACGGTGTATTTCATTTCTTACATCTAAATGTTATGTACTATTATAAATACATGTATAAGCTGGATATATATAATATATATCATATCCAAATCATGAATATAATTATGGATATAATGAACCTTTGATCCCATGAACAACATGTAATTATAACATTTCCATTTTTGACTCAAGTACCAAATATCGACAAAATGAACATTATTAACTTAAATGATTACATAATGTTTATAACATGGTAATAAGTTATATAAAAGGAATAAAAAACTTTATAAATGTTCTTAAGAAAGTATAAATTGACTTTATTTTATTATTCAGAAGATTAATGAAAGAACGAGAACAAGTCCAACTTGAGGTAAGGGATCCTATCTCTCTCTTTCTTTTCAAGTACTCTTTTGTATGTCATTTCATTTAAGACCCATGTTATTATGTTGGGTATGCTATTTTATATTTCTATTACTTCCCTTTTCGTGATCATATGATGATATATCCCCTATTACTCTTATCATTTCGTTTTATAAATGTTTGATTGGCGCCGTTAGGCTGCCGAATTTTTGGTCGGGGGATTTCTTATCTCACTTTTAATTCCATGAGGTTTCCATTGTTCGCCACTTATTTGTTGCATGTGGTGTATTGTGTACTGCCATATCATATATATTATCATGATTCTATTTATATTCATGATATTATGTGATTCATTTGGTGTTTATTTTCATTTTGTCATACAACTCGATTGATTACAATGAGGTAAGGGGTTTTTATCTCACTTTTTATTCACATGAGATTCATACTACATTTTCCACTATTTCATTTTGTGTGGTGTATGTACTGCCCATGATTTTATTTTTTGTGTAATATAATTTAATTTATTGGTATTTACATCTTCATTGTATGAGATTTCTATTATGGGGTGTACGTTTCGAAAGTTACCCAAATCGGTAAGGGAACCTTTCACCCTCTTCTTTCTAAAAGGATTATTTTTGTTATGTCTTTTAATTAACATCTTATTATGTTGGGATATGTTTTTCTATATCCTTATTGCAGTAAATTTTATGCCCAAGTGATTAGATACACTTTTTATCTCTCATCAACTCATTTTCTTAATTTTAAAGTGACGTCGTTAGGCTGTCGAATTTCTGTAAGGGAACTTTTTTACCCAATTTCAATTCTTTGGGTTAAACCTCTAATTATTGATTATGTCGTGATATGAATATGTTTTAATGACCTATGATTGTTTTACTCTTAATATCCTCTTATATTGGGTGTATTTATATTTTTCACACATAATTATGTCATTGATTTATCCTTAATCTATGGATACCATCTTTATAAGGGACTACGTCTCAATCTCCTTTAGTTGAGGCATATTTTGTTTTATACACAACTTTATTTTCTACAGTGTATAAACCCCTTCGACTTTTACTTTTATTCAAAAGGAATATTTTCTCAATGAAGAGTTTTACTAAATGACAAAAATTATGTTTCTTTTTAACGTATGTGATGACAACGCCCTTTTCTGCCACCACGAGTATTAATTGATCTCTGGATTCCTCAATAAGTAGTAAGGTTTTTAAAAGAAGATAAATACCATATACTATATTATGTATTTTGGTATTGATAATGGTTTTTATAATGTATTTTTTATGTCAATATATTTAAGTGATATATTGTGATTGAAATATGGAAAAGTTTTCTTTCCTTTATATTTGTTTTATGTATTATGATTTTATAATGGTGCTTGGACATTTGTCGGGTGGTTACATGATAAACCAAATGATGGGTGATGTCGTGAATACCAGGATGGGTGGTTATGTTATAACCTCCAATGCATTGGGTATGTAAGTCATCCATATGGCTATTCCATTTAGTGACATGTGTGGAAGTTGACCGTATGGTTATTCCGTTTAATTATGTTTATGTTCTATGTTACCTTTATATGATATGTGTCCTTTATATGGGTAATGTTTTGGTTACAAAAGGGTAATTATTGATATTTTATTTTGTAAAGAATATTTACTACTTCATAAAGGTGAAAAGTATTACTTATGTTAAATTAATCATGGTTTACTTGTTGTTTTTAAAAACTAATAGTTTCCTTCTTTGTGTATCCCTTACTGAGCTTTTTATGCTCATACCAAGTTTTTGAAATGTTTTTCACTGGATATAAATTGGAATAGGGTCAAGGATGGGTTCAAGGAAAGTTATGCTTTATAAAACATGGAACTAGACATGTTTCTTTTTAAGAGTTTTTATTTTATGAAAAAAATGGAAAATGAGCAGATGTTTCTATTTTGTAATCTTTTGAGATGTAATAGTTATGTCCTAATTCTCTAAAACTCTAAACCTGAAAGGATCGACAATGTGAATTATTTAATTAATTCAATATTATGTAATGTTTTAAGGCCAGGTCCTTATAATTCTCGTGTATGCATATATTTTTCCCGATGGTAGGTGCCATACCCTCTCATTCTTGTAATCCGTTTAGCTTCTGCCTTGGTGAAAGCTCCTCGCTCATCCTCCTTGTAGAGCTTGTTCCTCGTAGGTCTTTTGGTCTGAATCTGCACTTAAGGTGTCCCTAAGTCCTTGAGGTGGCCCAAAGGCCTTACTGACCTGAAGTCCTGGGTGGCCCAAAGGCCTTAAAGGACTCGAGGACCAATTCGGTGGCCCGAAGGCCCAAACTGGGTCATATGTTTTGCTGCTACTGTGCCAAACAGTACCTACTGCAGTTCCCGCTATAGTATCTGCTATAGCACTGCACAGTTCCCTCTACAGTACCTGATACAGTACTACTACAGTACTGCTACCGTACATGCTACAGTACTTTTACAGTAACCTGGAAATAATGTCTCCACCTGAATTTGATCCCGGGTCTCCCAGATGCACTTACGGAGTCCTTAGCAACCGGGCTAAGGCTCATGATCCATAACTCTATATCCAGATCCTACTGAATAATTATCCATAATATTGAGTTAAAACTCAGATCCCAACCATATATATTTAAAAAAAATTCCCCATGAAATCTTACCACTCCCCTTACATATATCCTATCAAGATGATCAAGATATAAATCTTCTCTAATAGCAATGATGTGTGCAAACTTTTTAAGGTAATCAACTATAACTCATATAGAATTATAGACTTTAGATGTTCTGAGATTTTCTAGGAAAAATTCCATAGTGCTTTTTTCCCATCTTTATTCTGGGTAATTGTTATAACATCCCCTTAGACTTCTGTCACTCAGCCTTATCTTGCTGACAAACCAAGCACCAAGAGAAATATTCGGCAATATCTCTTTTCATGAAATTCCACCATAAATAAACTTTCAGATTCGTTTACATATTTGTGAGTCCAATATGAATAGGGAATGTTGAAATATGAGCCTCATCCAATAGATTCTTATTTAATTATAGTATGGAAGGAATACAAACATGGTTTTTGAATCTTATTCTTCCATTACAATCAATGTTGAATTCAAGAACATTTCAAACCTTTTTTGTAGCACTACATATTCCATCTGTGCCTCCTTAATCTTCACCTATATAGATGGTTGAACATTAAATTCATAAATATGTGATTTATCACCTTCCATTAAAATTTCAACATCCATCCTTTGAAAATCCATAAACATTATATCTTTTTTTATCCACATCATGGATAGGCTAGCATAGTCTTTTCAACTTAAATAATCTTCCACCTTGTTCACTTTCCTAGGGCGGTAATGTATTGAGAATTCATAATATTTAATCAACTCTAAACATATTATTTGATGAATATTCAGTTATATTTTTGTGAAAATTTACATTAAACTTTTATGATCGGTATATCACACATTTATCCATAAAGATAATGCCTCCATATATTTATAGAAACAATTACCACAGCGAACTCCTAATCATGATTTGAATAATTTTTCTCATGGATTTTAAATTATTTTTAGGCATATTCTATAACCATATATTATTCATTATAACACAACTGATACCCTTCTTGTATGAATCTCTATATATCACAATCCTTTCTCAACTAAAAGGTGGTGTGGGCACAGGTGCACTTGATAAACCTTTGTTTAGATCTTTGAAATTCACTTCTCATTCCTCTTTCCACATGAACTTATCTCCTCTCCAAGTAAACTTGGTGAGTCGATTAGATAATAGTGAAAAGTCATTCAAAAAGTTTTGATAATATCCATCCAAACCAAGAAAATATCATATATCAGTTACCATTTTTGGTCTCGTCCAACTTTCAACAACATCTATTTTTGATGGATCCATAGATATCCCCTCTCTTGAGATTATGTGACCTAATAATGAATCTTTTGGAAGCCAAAATTCAAACTTGGTAAATTTTTCATAAAGATTATCCTTTCTCTGGGTCTTCAGTACATTTTCCAAGCAATCTTCATGCTCAATATTTCTCTTTGAATAGACAAGAAAATCATCTATAAATACTGCCATAAACTATTTAAGATAGTTATTAAAAACTCAATTCTTCATATCCATGAAGCTAGAGGGAGAATTAGTAAGACCAAAAGGCATCACAATTAGTTCATAGTGTCCATATCTTGTATGTAATGTTGTATTTAGTAAATACCCCTTCTTGAACCTTAATTAATGATATACTGAATGAAGATCAATCTTATAAAATTATTGATCTCCATGTATTTGGTCGAATAATCCATCAATGTGGGGAAGAGGATATTTATTCTTGATAATTATCTTGTTATGTTCTCGATAATCAATGTAGAGTCTCGCTGATCCATCTTTCTTCTTAAAAAATAGAATAGGTTCTCCCCAAGGTGATGCACTATGTCATATGAATCTCATATAAATATTCTCTTGGAGTAACTTCTTCAATTCTTGCAAATCAATTGGGTCCATTATATAAGGTGTCTTTGAAATATGAATAACACCTAGTATGAGATCTATTGAATACTCAACCTCACAATACAGTGGAAGAATGAAAATTCTTCCAAAAATACATTATCAAACTCAAGTACAATGGGTGCATTATTAATTATTAGTTTCTCCCTAATAATTTGAGATAGATAACCTTCATTCATAGGATTGAACACCTATAATAGTAAATAAAATTTCATGGGAAGTTCATACTCATCCTTGAATCTATAGATGGTTATATATTGATCTAGAATATGAAATGTGACTTTCCCTCATTGAAAATTTATATGAACTCAATTTTTAGAAATCCAATACATGCCAAGAATCACTTAAAATTCCACTATAGGAAGGATCACAATATTTTCATGAATCAATTTCCCACAAAATTCAATTATTGAAGAGTTATAAACTACTGATGAGCCTATTATTCCATTAAGAATTGTCCCAACTAACTCAACATAAAATTATTGAGGTAATACAGTGATAAACTTAAAATATTCTCTAGAAATTTTTATTTGATTGATCCATAATCAAATAAAACATTTTATAATTTAGATTGAATGGTAGGTGAACCTTTCGCCACTTCTTTATCAAACTCCACATTGCTGATAGTGATTGCATGTGAATTTCCTTTTTCATTGTCCATGAGAGTTTGCTGACGTTGATCATCATCAATAACCCTTGGATTTGTGCATTGATTTGCATAATTCCCCATTTCCTTGAAGTTGTAGAATTGATGTGTAGGATGTTCATTCTATGTATCGATTTCTATATTCTCATAATTAGACATATTTTTTCCATCACTTCAGTATTCATCTACCCTATGACCTTATTTCCCACATATAAAACATTTAATAGTCCCTTTAAGTTAAATTATTCTATGTATATTTTCAAAATTTGAGAATAAGGGAAAACTAATCTTCTATTCAGTGTGATGTTTAGATTTTCCTTTGAATTTCATTTTTCTCTTCTTATAAAATCTATAGAACTGATGGGTTACTACAGTCTCTATATTAACCTTGAGAGAAGATAGAATGATTTACTCATAGATATTAAAATCCCTTTTGGATAATTCCATTCAGATACTTGGTTTTAAGCCACTAAATAATTGATCAATTTTACTCTTTGGTTGGATAATAATTCCAGAAGTGTACCTTGCATGTCTTGTAAAATTTTCTTAGTATGTAACAATTGATTCATCATCCTTTTTCTTATGTTCATGGAACTCCATAAACATATTTGATATAAGAATACGAGGAATGTACTTATTTAAAAATAAGTTCTTGAACTCATCTGAATCCATGGACTCAGTTTCATCTTTTTATCTCATATTATTGATAAGGTTCCACCATGGATCAGATCACCTTAAAAATGATAGACTGATAAGATGAATTTATCCTATTTTGAACATTGGAGAACTGGAAATATCTTTTTAGTGGAACTCATCCATTTTTCATCAACTAATTGGTCAGAATACCCATTGAAAAAAGGTGGATATTGCCTCACGAAGGACTATATAGAATATTATTACCTCATTTTATTGTATGTAAATACTGAATGATTCATAGCTTGAGAAAGTTATGTAATCATATCTATAGGATTTTTCATTCCATATCCAATAACATTTGATTTCTCAAGAGGAAAATCATTTCATTTCCCCTCACATTCAGAATTAACGTTGTTACTTCGGGTTCCATCCATTCACTAAAACCAAGAATAATAGTATGAGAAACACTAATCATAATGGTACAACCACATAATTAGGAATAAAATTTCAATTTAAGACACTTTAAGTTTTATCCTAGGTTATTCATGATCATTTTTGGAACACTAGGATTGTAACCTACAATGCAACGTAACCTTTGGGTTCTTACTAAGGTTTTCTCATCCAAGTTTCCAAAGGTTAACTATACCTTTCCTCTAATACCAACAAAAACAACCCATAGTTTACATACATTGATATTACATAAATATTGAATAATATTCATTTCAAAATAATATAAATCCATGAAAGTATCATATAGTTATAGTGTATTCAGAAACATGAAATCATAAACTACTAGTTCATAAATCATCTACATTATCTCCCTCTTATTTCATCATAACTAGAATCCCTTTTGATATATCTTACATAATACAATTCTTCATGACATAGGGAAATGAAAAATATGAAAGGGTGAGCTCAAATACTCAGTAAGGGTAAATAGGGGAGATATCAATCATACATAATCATAGGACACAAAAACATAGCATTTAAAAATCTTATTCTTCATATAAAAGATCGTGATATCATGTCATGGGTTAAATAATAAAAGATAAAAATAATCCCAAAAGTAATAACATAAAACATAAACTTTTGTGGCATATACATAAGCATAATAAATCATTTCATATTAGTCAAGAATCGTTGCAAATACTATCATAGTGGACAAATTCCATTAATGAACTAAGTTCACGCCCTATTCTAGCCATGTATTGTTGAACCAGATTTACTTGTCATTCCAATCATGTATATCTCAAGAGATAAAAATTGTTACCCAATTAATTGGAGGGCTATATAGGTCCCACACATCTCATAATGAAAACCATGTATATATTTTCTATAAAAACATAAATAATTCTTTATAGCATAACCTAAGGAAGAAAAATGGTTTTCTAAAACATTATTCCATCATAATCCATATAAAATAAATGGATTTCATAAAACAATTTCCATAATAAACCCAATATAATCATAGTTATAATAGAGATATAAATATATCCTTATTTAAAGAATGTCATATTATATGAAAAATATTTTTGATCAAACACTTGAAGTTAATTCTTGAGGAAATTATCCTTTCTTAATCACAATTTTTTCATTTATCAAAATTCCATGAAATTTTAAAAGAATAGAATTAAATTTAAAATACACATGAAATATTGTAAATTTGTTTTTATGGAAATATGGTGTTATGAAATTATAAATATCTATTAATGTAGTATAAGATAAAAAAACATTCTTCTTGTACTTTTGCTGGAAAATTCCAAAAGTACCTCGTACAAAAAACAAAAAATGATTCCTTTCATACCGTTTAATAAATAACTCATTGGGTAAAATTTACATTAAACATTTTCAGAATAATATAAATAAAATTACTTGTTGTTCCACCTCTAAGTTGGTTCATTTTGCGGGCGGTGAGGAAATGGTGATTTACCATTCCTTTGTTTTGACCCATTCAGCATCATTATCCATTAAAGAAGGTCAAATTTACCCTGCAGTAACTATTGGTCCTAGATGGAGAATATTTGGGGTTGAAGCACCCATGAATCAGTCCTTCTCGGATATAAAATCCTCCTATAGTCTCTAATGGGTTTATTTGTGGATCCAATAATGCCCAACGGCCCTGGTATCCAAGATTCATGGACCTTATTTCCAAAGAATGGTGCTCCTTGACTGACAATTTGGCCAACAACACTTAAGGACTCCATTGGTCGAGAGGATTGGAGGTCAGGATCACTGCACCCTTCTAGGGGAGGATTGTTTCCTGTTTCGAGACTCTCTTATAGATTTAAGTCATGTTTATATGTTCTAGAATCCTTAGTTCATTCCTGAAGAGTGTGTCCATGGGTTACCCTTGGTTTGCTGGATCATCATATGCATGCATATACATTTGATGTTATTGAGGTGATGCTGAATTAACCGGTTTTTAAGGTGCACTGGATTTTATAGTTATCCGGGAGGGATGAAAGGTGACTTGATGTTGGGATCAAGCTTACAAGGAAGGCTTCATATGTATCCTTGGGAGAGGAATCAGAACCCACTAGTTTAAAATGTGTGGGGCTTACGCATGGTAGAATCCCATTTGATGGGACATGGTTGGGTGGACCCTTTATGGATGGTAACTCTTCTAATCTCAGTATTTCTGGTAGGCGTCCTACATATCCTATTTTTATTAGGAATCAAATTTCTCATAGATTAGAAAGTGTGTTGATGTTTTGATCCTCACAATCCTATAATCCCATTCGAGACATGCTCGGTGTGAGAAACAAGAGGGTTTGAAATATTCAGAAATGTACGTGCCCCCTCCCCTGTTGGTGGGGGATGGGGAGCGCAAAACGGAAGAGTATAGGGCGACGGTGTGCAAGGGTGTAGAGAAATAAACCATTCATTGTGAGATGGAATAAAATTTCATGTGGTCCGGACTCAAATATTAGAGACTTACCTTAGTGGGAGGGACCCAGAGCATGTTCTGGGGAGGGGAGGAATTTCTTCCTCATCAAAGGGGGGAGTGAACATAACCCCTTCGACTGATCATTGTTTTTCATTGAATGGAAAAGCAAGTGACCACCCTTAATCCCAATAACAGGGAGGTTCACTTCAACATCCCAAGGTTGTACTCCAGGTTATCGTGGGAATGTAGGATTAAAATCATTCCCGAAGTCTACACCATTGTTGGGAGGGCCTTCAAGACTCTGCTTACCATGGGTATGTAGACTCAATAGGGTGCTTTGATGCACCCAATGGTCTAATAATATGGGTCTGGTGGCTTTGTAGGAGGATTTTTCCTTATTATGGTAGACTATTTAGAAAGGGGATCATGGAGGAATGGACAGTAAAGGATGGGTGTGGTTGGAACTGAAAGGAATAATACCCAAAAATACCACTTTCTGTGTACTAGTTCCTCAGGCGAAATGGGGAAGGCTCCACATACCATAGTGGTATGTGGGAAGAAGGGTCATCCGCATACCGGTGTGGTATGTGGTTATGGGTATCACTAACCACATACCAAAGTGATATGTGCCTCACTATGAAACTTTTGTTTCCATCCACGTATCGATTGGGTACACTATGTCGAGTTTCATCCACATAGTGGTATGCCACGCAGGGCACTATACCAAAGGAGGGTCCGAGGGATTACCTTTCACAACAAAATCACTCACAAGAAGTCTGTGGTTCTGAGTATACCGATTTGGTATGTGGATCTATTGTTATTATTCAATTACCCATTTTTATGGTTCGCAGTGGGATGTACCTACGGAGGAAGTGGTTCGTGTTTGTGATTTGTTGAAAAAAAGAGGGAAGGTTGAGTTAAACCTCTGATTCTCCTTCAAGTTTTTGTCGCCAGTCCTCTCTCTATTTCTCCCTCTCTTCCTCTTATTTTCTTCTTCTACCATTCTACTTTTATAGAGCATCAGATAAATCATATCTATTGGGAACGTGGTACCAATTGAGGAGTCCCATTGAAGCAACATTCAGACGCACATAAGACTCTATCAAATAGGGTTTGCGGAGGTTTTGGTTCACAATACTGGTTCAAAAAACCCATCATGTTTGCTTAATCCATGAACTGATGGGTTCAGGGCATGATATGCAGATGGTCTTCCACGCAGAACTCCTCCGGTTGACACAGTTCATGGTCTTCCTTGCTCCCGGGCCATTGCTTCATAGGCCATTAGTTCGTGGACCATCCCATATGCCTAGCGGTTTGCAATCCATCTTATCCACGTACCTTTCTTGGTGACAGTATATGGGCCACTTGAAAAATTGAATTCCTTCAAGTTCCTTAAAATAAATGAAACTTAATTTGAGTCCCTTTACCATGTTAGACTTATAAAAGTACTTTATACCTTCTGCAAAGTGATGATGAGGGTATTTCTCTCCTTGGTGTAATTTTTAGTACCCTACACATGTTTAGGAAACATGTATGTGGATGATAAATATACCCCCAATAAATACATATGTGTAAACAATCCCAGATAATAATGAGATTGTGAAATTATCACTTACCATAGCTCTGATTTCCATTGTATGTATCTGAACCTCTTGTATAATGATTTAAATAATTTCTTTCACTAATTACATAATCATATTCATTTTTTATGATATCATATAAGATCATATTTGTATTCAATTTTTAGTAAAATTATTACTCATCCATCAGGTATTAACTTTTTAATCTTCTTACGCATGTTCTGTTGGATAAGTTAGATTTCCTCTTCTTAGGTTATAGTAATATAATTTAAAAAAATATATATTATGATAATATATATCATATTTATTCTTTCAATTAATTTATATAATTATTCTTTAATGATGATCATGTAGAATAAATCACATCGCATCGTGGAGATAGAAAGTCGTATGTACGCACGAGCGATGATTTCATTCCCATAATTGTGGAATGGTATTGATATGGATGCTATTTAATATTTAAAAATAAATATCATTTTATAATAATCCTATATAGTTATTAATTCCAACATTATACCCATCCATTTAAGGTTGTGGTTAAAAGATATACTACACCATGACGTGGATACAGTAAGTTTTACATATGCACATGTGGTTATTTCATTTTTCATAAGTTGGATAGAAGATTGAATATTTTTGTTTCATAATCATAAGAAAATATCAGTACATAATTTATACTCGAGTTATAAATTTATAATTAAACAACTCATAAAGAGGAAGTATAATGAGAACTAATTTTGAAAGAATCAGTTGAAGAGATTACCTCTTCTTTGACGTGATTACTCTAATTCTACAAGAGCACTGGAGTTGGTATTTTAATAAGACCAAAACATCTAGAATGTTACTAGGTAATTTTATAAAGGAAAATACAAGGGGATGGCCATGATTAAATTCTCAAAGTCAAGTGAATAGGTGAGGGAGGAGGTTCCCTTTTATAATTG
Source organism: Viscum album (assembly GCA_963277665.1). Lineage (NCBI taxonomy): Eukaryota > Viridiplantae > Streptophyta > Magnoliopsida > Santalales > Viscaceae > Viscum > Viscum album. The sequence goes on from OY728131.1 coordinate 1,294,413,931, forward strand.
AGGTGAGGGGAACTTTTGTTAAACTCACAAATGTTAATTTAAAATAGAATCAAACACCATACAAAAACCTCCAAAATGTAACAATTTAGAATATTATATTATATTTGGTGGTAACATCCCAAAACAATAATTTTTTGACAATTTTTATATCAATTTCAACCTTATCATTTAAATTAACACTCATTTATTCTAGTCAATTTTTTACTTGGCTAACAAATAATTCAATATTAAAATCGTAAAATATTTACTTATTTGACATAAAAACGACCATAAATAAATAAATTAGAAAATTATATACCATATAATATTTGTTATATTTTTTTATAAATTTTTTATGATTTTAAGATATTTTAATAAATCGTTATTTTGATAAAAAATAAATCGTATTAATTTTGAAACAATTAAATTCTTGGATTTTTATAAATATTAAGATAACATGTTAACTTCGAAGAAACTATTTTATTTTATTTATACGAGGAAAAGGTAATATAGAAAATTAATTAGACATGTTAATTTTCCAAAATTATATTTACTTTAATATTTTAGTAACATATATTTGTTATCTATATTAATAAAATAATCACAACATCAGTTTTGTGTAATTATTAATAAATAATTGTTGAATAAAAATAAAAAAACTACAATGAATTTATATATATTAGATTTTAGAATAATATTTTTAGTCTAATTTATCGTTTGAAAAATCTAATATTTAAAATGTCGTACTTATTAAATTATGAATGTGATAACTTTAAGATCACTTTATATAAAATAATATTAGTGACATAATCACTAATATAAGACTAAAAATGGTTATTAACTCAACCCTTGGATGAATATGGTCAATATATACTGGAAACATATGATTTGGTCAAGTGTTTCGAACTTTTAATGGGTATTATTATATCAATAAAACAATATTATAGATTTTCCTTCAATTTAATAATTTCTACATCATTAATGTATAAGCTATTAAGGTAATTATTTATTTACTAAAAATTAAAAATAAATTACATTGATAAATAAACACATATTATATTTAAAATTATTATTTATTGTATAATTTATCTATTTTATATGATTATAATAAAAATTATTTATTTATTAAAATTTGAGTGAGACATATTTAACTTTTCATTAAATAAAATAAATAAATGTCCTAATGTCATACAAGTTCTTTAAAATAAATACCATTTAGAATCAAGGATAATTTGGGTCGAACCACACTCTTACAATGATATTAATACAAGTGTTAGGGAAATTTTATAATAGTATTCTTACTCTTAATTACCTGATTTACCATTTTACTGTATTAATAAAAATTACTGAAGTTACTATTCATAATACTCAAAAATATAATAAATATATTTACATAATTTGGATATACTAATTCCAAATATAGAATCCATTTTTAAATATTCAAAACACATAAGTTTTAGAAATTAATTTAAAATTATTCTCATTGTTGGAATGAGAAAAATGAGTTTTAAAAGATAATACATTATAAAATATTGAAATTTTTTTACATCTGAATTTAATGTAAAATTAATTCTAATGAAATAAATTATAATTAAAGATAAAAATATATTCTATTTATACTTTAAAACCAATATATATTATAATTTAACATTATAAATTATTTTGATGAAAAAAGATGTTTTCAAATTAAAATTTTGTATATTTTTTATTATTTGTCCAAATTTTAATGTTATTAGAAAAATACTAAATTTCATCCAAATTATGTTTTTATATCTCTCTTCATAAGAACATGTTAATTTTTTCAAATAATAATTATTAATCTGTCAAAATAATAATTTAAAAGGGGCTCTCCATTAAAAGGTGGAAAATAATCCTTTTCAAAAATGGAGGTTTTTATACATCAAATATTGTTTATCCATACCCTATGACAAAAATATACACAGGATGAATATAAAACATAGTTTATTGATAAAATAAAATATATATTTATTTAATTTCATTTAATAATAGTAATTCACATATATAAATATAAAATTGATTTATATGTTTCTTAAATTAAATTTTAGCGAAAGGCTTCCCCATAAATTTTCATAAGTTAGTTATATTTATTACCTCCAACCAAAATGATATGGTAAAATAGTCATTTTATACTAATTTCATATCACGGTTCATTTAAACTCATGATTTCATGCCATGTAATCTACTGAAGAATTAAAATTATTTAATGAAATCATTTTTTAAAAACATATAGGTGTTACAGATATCTAGAATTAAAAGCTAGTGAGAAGGTATTCCTATGAATTTCTTTATAGAATATGGTTATCAGATTTTAAAATTAGGGAAATATGAGCCCTATGTATATTGTCCCTTTTGAGATTCTTGATCGGGTAAGGATGATAACATATCTCTTAGTATTTCCATCGAGCTAATATTAAGTTTATGATGTGATCCAGATATCTCTCAAGAGAAAGTACATAACTAATACTTTACATGTATTGAACTCAGAGGTTGTTTTTATGGAGTATTATGTTTTCCTTGAAGAATAACCACGTGAAATCTTGGATCTTAGAGATAAAGTGCTATGTAACAAGACAACTCACCTAGTTAATGTTCTCTAGATAAATAAAAAATTCAAAGAAGATACTTGGAAACCTATGGATGAGGTGAAATAGATAAATCCTCATTTTATTGTATATAACAGAAAAAATTTGAAGGTTGAAATTAAATTTGATGGCATAGAATGCAAAAATCCAACATTTTATATGTATTTCCTTTGAAATAAACATGAATTATTTGATAGCTTGATCTTTACGCAACCCCGAGTCTAAATGAATCATGACATAGTATACCTTTATAATAAAGCTATTGGATTCGAAGGAATGAATACTATAAAACAATTTATGAAAAATATATTTGATGATTTTATTTAAAGCATAATAATTAAGTATTCAATTTTTAGTATGGTCATTATATACTTTAAAAATATGTTTTTATCAAAAATGGTTTTTATTAGATATTGTGGGTAGATATTACAATCAGTTTCATCCAATTTTATAAATTGAGTTTTATAAAAATTATTTCATTTTTTAAATCGTCGTTCAAAATTAGGTTAAGGTGTAATTTTGGAATTTTTTTGAAAAATCAATTTTTTTATGAATAGTAAACAAATTCCAATTTTATACAAAATTATTTTCCGCTAAAATATTTAAAAACTCATTTTTTTCATTGATTTTAAAAACTCATTATATCATTTTTAGTAAACATAATCCAAAAAAATTCATTATAATCGACATTATACTTAATTTTTTAATAAAAACATTTTTATACTTAAAATATATTTTCTGGGGAAACTATTTTTTGATGTGTTCTAAGGGTTTATTTTAAAAGTAATTTCATCCACTTATAGATATTAAATTGGAAAAGAAATATTCCATATTTTAAATCACAATACTTAATATAATATAATAACTTCAACTTGATTTTTGGTCATTGTGAATAGTAAGCAATGTATAAATTCATTACAATAGTTAAGGTCAAAATGAGTTTACTATGAGATTTAAACTATGGTATAATGGTGATATTTACAAATAAAATTCTCTAAATACTATTTCATGGATTTATTGTGACCCTATATCATAACCTATTTGAATATGAGTCATTTTTAATCATTTTTCTTGAGTATGACATTTTTATATTTTAATATTTTGAAACATCCCAAGTGTATCCTCTTATTACCTTATAAAATTACACCCTTAATCTCTATTATTTACACTAATTTAAAATATCTAAATCAAAAAAACCTACCCAATACTCTTCTCACTTCCCCATAAATTATTTAGGGGTTATGTTCATCTTAAAATATCATTCTATGGTTCGTTAAGACGGGTGTAAAAATAGGTCTACCAAAAAAGTGGCAATCGTCATACCCAACTTATTTGAATATATTTATTCTTTAAAATACACTAAATATATGGTATTCATAATAAAATTGTATATTTATTAAACTAAATATATTTAAATGTTATTTTTATTATTAAACCACATTTATCCACCCATTTTTTCATTAAAAGGTAAATGAATGTATTTCTTGTGTGTGTGTGTGTGTGGACTACAGCCTCCATGTATTGATATGATTCATCATGCATCACCATAGTTCATAGTTGGTTAATATGATATATTTAAAATTTATATATGATATTTATCACATATTTATACTTTTATAATTATAATATCTTATATAACTTCTTAATATTCCATCTATTTGAAAATTATAACAGCGCTCATGCATACATGTGGACTACCACCTCTGTGTAGAAATGTGATTCTTATTCATTTACACTTTAAAAGTATGGTAATAAGGATATATTTAATTAATATATATTAAATATATGATATAATATTTATTATTTTAAGGTGAATTTTTATTTACCTTTCTTTCTTTCCAACTATGGAAATGTGGAAGTATCACTCGTGTCTGCATAAGAACTACCATCTACACAAAGTGATATAATTAATTTTTCATCACCACATTATATGAATAATTATAAAAGTTTATATTATTAATAAATATAATACTTATTACATTATTAGTATTCTCATTATTATAGAAAAATGGTCAAATTACAAGGACTATAACTATCAAACATATATTTTCATGAAAAATGAAATAAATAACACCTAGAAATAATGATTTTAAGGAAGAATTGTTTATAAACATGTCATAAGATAATATAATTATATCATATATGATATTAAAATTATTTATATCATAATAATAAATTTAAATCTGTTATATAGGAGGTTAGAGTACGTACAATTAAAGTAAAACTTGAGGTGAGGGTTTTATGTTATGATGTAATTTTTTTATAAGGATTGTTTATGATTAAATATATAATAATAATATTATATGATATTTTCTATAATATTTTATTTATTTTCCTATTATATGGTTATTTATTTAGATTACAATTTTTCATTTCATTTTTCTCTATTTATGTACTCAAGATAATGAACTTTTTTATGGAAAACTGGCTTTCATTATCTCTTAAATTATAATCCTTTTATTCTATATCTATGTTTTATAAAATAATTTCAATAATGTTTTAAATAATATTAAATTCCTATTTTAAACCATTTTTTCCCATTTTAAAATTAATTTTAATTTTTTAAAAGAATATTATTTTCATTTTCTGAATGAGGTATTTTAATTTTTACTAAAAATGTGAAAAAAAAATATTTGTTTTAATGGACATGACATTAACATAATTTTCCACCATCATGATAATTAAATGTTTTTTATATTACATTAAAATATAACAAGGTTATTTTCAAATTAAATGTTTTACTTATTATTTCGGAAAATTTAGGATTTTTAATATGTGATTTCAAAGTCAAATTTTTTTCATAAAGAATTTTTCTGGTGATCTTCTAAAAAAATTTCTCAATTATAATGTCATCCAAGATGTTAATTATGTTTCTATGGGGATATGATTCTATGATAACAATTTTATTATTTATATAGATTTTTTTGTTACTAAGATAAAATATTGATGAAAACCACATTCTTTTTCATGGTTAATTTTATAATGAACGTTTTCCAAATCTTATGGTATATATATGAATAAATTATGAATATATGATGAAATATCTCATAATTATATATCCCACCAATTAATTGGGTGATGATTGATTTTTTATGAGCTCAAAGAGTACATTAGTTGTTATCCCATATAATGACCTCGGGCATGCATCTATAAATATTACATATTTTTATATGGATATTCAATAGATTTCACAAATAAAGGATTAGGGTCTTAGGAGGGTAGATATACTATCTTCTTATTTCATGAAAAATCTTACATATATTCTGAAAATATCATCCCATTTATTACTCTTCATTTATAAACAACACATAAACCATTCTTCCTAACCTGGTGAAATGAAACATAAGAATGGGTGAGCTCAAATGCTCGGTAAGGGAAAACATAGAAAAAATCAATCAATGGTAATTTGAAATTATAATATAATCATAAGTGTATGATATTATAAATATAACATAATTTTTTTTACCCAATCTATCATAGATCATAACCATGATCCATGGACAAAAATAGGATCGTTTAGAAAGATATAAACCAAAAGACTGATAAATAATCATAAATCAATCATGAAACATAATTTCATGTCATATAAGTGTTTCGCCAACATAATTATATATTTTTTTTATTTAAATGATAAAATAAAAGGCCATCAACTCATAATGGATCAAGAATCAACACATATTTCCCATTTCATAACAAATCAGACTTCATCACATGTTTCTCATAGTGGATCAAGAAAATAATTATTTTTCCCACAGTGAGTCAAGAACAATTATTTTTTCCATCATTATATCATGATATATAAATATTTACCCAATTCATTAGAGGGAGATATAGTTCTCATATATCACATAATGAAAATCATACAAATGTGTTCCATAAGATCAAAAAATTATACATCATATCATAAACCATGAAATGAAAATGGTTTCATAAAAATTAATTCATATAATAACCCCTAAAAAGGAAATAGTTCTCATAATCATCTCATTAATTAATCATATAATAACTCATGTAAAATAATTTTTCTTCATAAACATTTCATCATTTCATCATTGAATAACCTGTAGAAAAATGAATGGGTTTCTTAAACATAATATCATTATAAAAAAAATAATCTAGAGAATGAATAAGGATGGTTTCATTAGATCATATCCCAATTAAATCATCAGTAACATCAATGGATTAAATATTAGAATGTTATTTTGAAATATAACTTGAATCATTTCTTGAGGAAAAAACATTTTCACTTTAAAAATTACCTTTTCAAAACTAAAAGTTTAAAAAACATTGTGAATATATTTTTCTATAAAAATCAACTTTGAAAATTATAAATAGATATTAAAAAATATATTGTTCATTATAGTGGGATTTTTTCTTCATTTTCTATATATAAAAACTAATATTCCTTTCACATTTTTGGTAAAAGCAAAAAGGGACTTGTTTTTAAAACGACATGATAGTTCATTTAGACCCATTTTGTAAAAAGTAAAAAATGGATATAAATGAATTTAAAATATTATAGAATAATATTAAAAAATATATAAAACATTTTTAGAAAATATTTATATAAAAAAAACGTTTCTTACTGAAGAGATAAATATATAAGGTTTTTCCATAAAAATGTTCTTTTCGGATCTTGATAACATAAAGAGAGAAAAATAAAAATAAAATATATAATTTAAATAAATTAAAATAGGAGAATATAATTAATGAATTTATTGAAATTTATATCATAATATCTCATCATTGGAATCATATCATAAACAACCCTAACAAAAAATGAGATTGTAACATTAAACCTTTAACTCTTTAGTATCTTTTGAATCATAAGTATTATGAAATAAGGGACATTATATAGAAATATATATTCCATAATTATAATGATAAGGATCATAAAATACATTAATTGGTATTATATACACCAAATAAAAGAAAAAAATTGTGTATAATTCATGTGTCCCACTGAAATAAAAGTGAGACAAAAATCTCTTAACACTTTGGAAACATTTGAATCGTAATCCCCAATAAAAAATAACATAAAATAAAACATTAAATTTCATGAAAATAAATAGATTCATGATATAACATATCAAAAGTTAAATATATACACCACACTAAATAATAAAGTGTTGAATATGGAATATTCCTCCTAAAAATAAAATAGAGACTATAAATCCCTTACATTACAACTCAACTTCCGTCATTCATGTTTGAACATAATATTCTTCGAAGAACCCCCTTAGGTTTATATTAAAGGCAGTATTTGGAGGGCATAAAAATAAATTAAAGGTTTCTTTGAATTGGATAGGTAAGTATGAAATGTATTTGGGTAGTTCTTGTATGATCCAAAGTGTTTTTTATTTGTGAAGAGGAGAAGATAGTAATGGCCTTTTATAAGTGGGGGAGAGGACATAGATAAATTTTTTGAAAATAAAAAGGTGTACCCATGTTATGAACATGATTCAAGGAAAAATGACTCATTATATAAAATTAAATTATATAAGGTTTAAATATATCCATACAATGATATTTGGACAAGTTTTTAGAACATTTTACCCTTTATATTTATAGTTTAAACTTTGGTAAACTTGTTTAACTTTAACCGTAGTAAATAATTTTTATTGATTTTACAATTCATTTTGGCCAAAAATGAGGTTTAGATTATTATATAATATTAATTATTATAATTCCAATTATGGAATTAATTTTTCCAAATTCCATTCACATAAGTGAAAACATTTAATTTAAAATTAAAACCACTAACATGATGAAAAGGAGGATTTCCAAAAGGAAAATTTTCATATGTATAGAATGTTTTAATGTCATAATTTAATACAAAATTTATTCGAATGACCTAAATTGGATTAAAAAATTAATTGAACTAATTATAGTTTTAAATAACTATTAAAATGAAATTATTCTTTTAAATACATTAAAAATAGTAGTTTTTAATTAAAATTGGTATTTTTTACTATTCATCGAAAATTTGATCTTTTCAAAAAATTATTAAAAAATAACTCAAAGATAATTTGGAGATTTATATTTAAAAAATGAATTTTATTTGTTAAAATAAATTTTCCTATATTTTTAAAAAAATCATTTTATTACTTATTCACAAAAGACAATAAAAATATTTTTTTGTGAAACATATTTTTAAAGAATATATAGACATTACAATGAAATTAAGTACTAAATTATAAATATATTATATTTACCTGAAATCATTTTAATTAAATTTTTAAATGTTTTTATTTCAATTAATTCCACCAGATTCATTATCTAGATTATATTGAAGATGTTTAAATAGAAATATTAATATTATATATATCATGTTTTGTTAAAATTTGATATTGCGTGTAATGCAAGCTGTCAAATAAAATAAATTTATTTAAAAAATATTTTATAAACTCTAGGGGTGTTACATTATACCCCAAATAAAATTAATTTCACTCTTAAAATTAAAAAATCTCATACAAACAAACGGGGATACCTATACCTAACCGATTCTTTGGGTTCCCACATACCTTTCAAAAGATGGTGGATTCACCACAATACATTACTAGGTGAGTAGTCTTATTTTATAGAAATTTCTATGTACGATAAAGAATCTTAACCAGTTTTACCTCATAATAAATATCATTATATAGTAGTACAACCACTTTTTTCAGTACATATAAAGGATCAGGTATGTACTTCCTCATGAGAGATGCAAGGAACATGTCGTGCACTTAGGAGAGTTTCAATGGAATCTCTAATCGATAAGATACCATCCCAATAGAATCATGAATTTAAAAGGGACCAATATTAATAGTTCATAGGGTTCCATTATTTATAAATATCAATACCTCATTCCATGGATAAATTCTTAGAAACACATTGTCACTAACTCCAAACTTCGTATCACATCGGTGATTGTCATCTTATCATTTATACTGACTTTATGATGCCCTTATGTGTAGCCAAATGTCTCTAAAATTCACTATCATTTAGTCATCTATATTCGGTTCCAATGTCTCTATTTCTCCAAAAATATCCTTGTGGTTTGGACTTATACACTTCTTTCCACATAGGGCTTCCTAAGGATCAATCTAAATGCTCGAGTGAAAGCTATTATTGTGTGAAAACTCAACCAGAGGAAGGTGTTTGTCCTAAATTTTTTTTGAAATCCATATAAAAAGATATCAACATATCTTATGGGTTTGGAATTTTTCTCTCATACTAACTATGTTCTTGAGGATGGTACATAGTGTTGAAATTTAACTCTATATCTGGATCATGCTAATGACTTTTCTAGAACTTCAAGGAAAACCATTGATCCTGGTCAAACATAATAAAATTTGGAAATCCAATAAATATTAACTCATCATTAATTTATATACTATAAAGTTGATCCATTGGAAAATATTCTCTTATAGTGATATATTTTAAGAACTTTTTATGGTGATCGAATACAACACATGTAGCATTATTCTCATTAAATGATTTGTGGTGTTTGATGAAAAAAAATCACAGTGTTGCTTTCCCATTTCCATTTTTGTGTGGATAATGTTTTTAACATACCCTTATAATTTTTACTCTCATATGTAACTTTCATATAATCAAGGAAATAATATTCAAACTCTGTGATATCTCTCTTGAAGACATTCCACCAGAAATACTCTTTTAAATCACTATACATCTCTGTACTTATAAGCTTAATTGAGAATAAATAGTTATCAACCTCTTCTAGAAATGACTCTTTAAATATAGTATGTTAAAAAACCATACATGGTTCTTGAACATTATCATTCCATCACAACAAAATTTGAACTCAAGAACATTCACACCTTCATTTTTAGCTTCATATCATCCTTTTTTGCCTCTTTTATCCTCACATAGACAGATGGTTGAACATTTATTTGAGAAAGATAAGATCCATCCCAATATTTAAATATTTCAAGATCTATCTTTTAAAAATCATGTATAATGACCCCTGGAATTCTAAGAAGGTGGTTGGTTAAGTTAAAACCTCATTTAGGGAATCATCACCTTAGGAATTAAGGTAAAATCAATCTGAGGTATATAATACATTTTTAGGTTAGTGAGTGGATCAGAAAGGTTTCATACTACATACAATTTCCTTCTTAGTTAACAATGATTCATTATATTTTCCATGTCTCAAAGTTGAATTGTTATTACCTGGATCCTTTTCATGTGTTGAGTTTGGAAGAGATTGATATGGAACCTAATTTATCAATGACCAAGAAGGTGGTTCAGATTATCAATTATAATGTGAAGGTTTTTTGGGGGAAATACGTTCTACTAGTTAAGTACCTATGTAAACACGATAATGATGAGAATAAGAGTGGTAATGGAAGTCTTAGGTAGAAGAAAAATGTACCCAATTAATCTATGATTAGACTATGGATTGACTTTCCAATGGTAAAAAGTGACATAGTTGGGAGAATTTTCATACCCACAGTGCCATTTTTAGGTTTTCTTTTCTTATTTCTAATCATTATTTTATCTATTTCTTTTTTAAGGTTATATTCTTTGAAAATTGATGTTTTTGGGGGAAATAGGCATTGGCGCATGGTTAGAGAAAATTATCCCCCAAGCATATAAAACCATTTGTGCCAAGGTACTGGAACTGGGGAACCTTCATGATTAGGAACATAGTTTGTAAAACTATGAATCCCTTACCAATGCTTATAGTTCTACCTACATAGTTGGTGTATGGTTTCGATGACTATGTGGAAAACTAGTTTTTAAAATTCATGAAATATGTAAAATACCCCTACCTCAATTTAACCCCTTAATCCATATAATTCTCCGACTCTCAACCCTTCCAAATCTAGGTGCATTTTCCCCTAATCCCCTCTATTATTGGTTTTAATTATTAGGTGGTTATAACCTATATTATCTAAGGAAACCTCATGCAAGTGTCTCATATCAATTTTCTTAATTTCTGCTCCCCCATTTCTTAAGATTCCTTATAATTTTGGGTTGTCATGATCCAGGGTTGGTCTAATTTTAACATTATGTCATGGGGTTTTATGTTTATTGTTCATTCATTCTTCCATAGGATATACTCTTTCCTTGTATTATTATTTCCAACTAATTCTTGGTAGAATAAAAGGAAAAAATCTACAGGGTTTCATGTTAATATATATTTTTACAATATAAATATTCTTATTCTAAATCCAATTATTTTCTAGTTTGTGTTTTTTTCTAAAAGGGTGATTCAAAAGGTGTTTCTATTTTACTATAAGGTTTTTAAGATGGATTTCCCCAATGGAAGTGGTTGGTAATGTTGTTCTTTGGCATGTGGTAGTTTGGAATTTGTTGAAAGAGGATTTCTATAAATTAAAATATGTGGAAAAATATATCGGAATCTTTAGTATCATGGTCGGAAGACTAGGCCAATTATGCTAGATGAGGTATCAAAACATTGTAATATACTCACTAGAACGATAGTGATACAATATTAACTTTTTTTATTTTTTGGTTATGGGTTGAGCATGGGAATGAATATCTGGATCTATGGTTCAATCGCCGAGATTATGTGGATATTAGGTCCTCACTCACCCTATCTATAACACCCTAAGATTTTATGAGATATATCATGTTTAATTTCTTTGATGTCTTCTATTATACAGTACACAAAGATTAGCATGTACAATACACAACACTGTATTAGCTTGTAGTATACGCAATACTATTCTTGGCTTGTGTTACACACAATTTCATGTTTGTTTTGTGGAAATTATTCTACGCAACATTAAGTATAGATTTCGTTTAATGTATAAAGAAAATGAGTTTTGATTATGTTATACGCAACACCAAATGGATATTTCACTACACACAACCCTGACTTGGCTTGCATTACACGTAATCAAGACCTTCTCCGATAGCGTGTGTTGTACACAATACCATGTTTCGCTAAACGAGATAATATTATAATATTATTATGAACTACCCGTTATGAATAGTAATACCCACTTTTTGAAATTTTATTAATTTTATCATTCAAAATTAAATTCATTTTTGGATTCTAAATATCGAAATTAGCCAAGGGTGAATTTTTTGTATTTTTCTGAAAACATTCAATTTTTGATGAATAGTGAAAACACTGGGTTACTATTTAAAAACCAACTTTATATTTAAATAATTTTTTATTTTATTTAAATTTATTTTAGTTCAAAATTTATACATAATACCTATATAAGTTCAATGTAATTCATTTGAGTCATTTTATAATAATTTTAGATATATAAAGATTTTATTGAACTTTTCACTGTCTTTTACCCACCTCCTAGGAGAATTTGAAAATTTACATAAAACGTAATTTTACCACTTCTGTGACTGGAATTTCAAAACTCCAAGAGACATGGTTAATATCAAGGAGTAAAATATGGATCAATAAGATAAAAATAATTTTTGGTGAATAGTAACTTTTTACTTTTATTTACCACGGCTAAAAGTAAATAGGGTAATTAAGGGTAAAAATGATATTACTATTACCCTAACATGTGTACTAATTCTATTGGATGCGTTTAATTAGACCAAAAACAACCTTAGGAATAAAATATTACCCTTTAGGTCCACTTGGATTGGATGAGGACATTTATTATTATTTTATTTAAAGAAGAGTTAAAATGGTTAAAATCAAAGTTTAATAACTAAACATTTTTTAATATATAGTTATACATAAGATAAATTCCACTATAAATATTCATTATAAAGATAAAAATATTTCCCACATAATGGTATTTTATTTATAATTTTCAAACATTAAATAATTTAATTTATTTATGACACAATGGTGATGTAGTAATTACCTAAATTATGAAATATTAAAATAATTAGTATCATAAATACCCAAATAAATGTAATTTGAGACTTTTAATGAATTACACTAATTTTATAGGTTAATATTAAATTTTTATATTGATTTAATTATCTTTTTTTGAACTAATAATTTTGTTATTATTTTCACAAAAATCAATTACCAAATAGTGTCAAAATTGACATAAAATAATTTTTAAAACAAATATTATATTATTAATTGTTATTATATTCCTAAAAATCTAAGGTTAGGAAAAATGACTTAAATAAGGATATATATATTAATAATGAATCACTTGGGGTGTGTTTGTCTTGTTATAGTATGTTTATTGACCATATATTGTAAGAAAACAAGGAGACACGGTAAAAGTTAAATTATTTAACATAGAGTTAAATCTAAATGATAAGGTTAAATTAATAACCTAAACTTTTCTAAAACCTATTGGTTGAGATTATTTCGACCCATTCCCACTTTATCTTCTAAATAAATCAATTTGGAACTATTATAAACCGAATATGACTTTATTATAAAATAATATTTTATGTTTTTCCTAAAGTGCCCCTCTCCTCCCTTATAAAAAGGACACCCCTTACCTCTTCTATTCACACCCATTTGAGAATTTAAGCTCTTCCAACCCCTACTTATTTCCCTTCTCCACTTCCCTAGAAACATTCTAGAGGTTCTGGTCTTCTCAAAAGACCAACTCTACTTCCTTAAGAGGAAGCTTAAAAGAGGTACGTCGAAGAAGAGGTAATCTCATCTCCTTTCTTTCTTCTTCAACTTCTTCTTCTTTAGTTGTCTCGTTATAAATTAATAACATCAGTATTACTTATATATTGATATTTTATTATAAATATGAAACAACACTATTTCAACTTCTATCCATCCTACGAAAAATGAAATCATTGTGCGTGCGTACGTACAGAATACCGTCTCCACGCCGTGGTGTAATCTATTTTCGACCACCACCTTACTTGGATGGGTATGATGGTGTAAATAAATAACTATATAGGATTATTGTAAAGTTATATTTATTCTGAAATATTATACTTACACTTCAATACAATTCCACGATCATGGGAATGATATCATTGCTCGTGCATACGTACGGACTACCGTCTCCACGAACACGATAAGATTCATTTTCCATGATTAACCATTCAAGTAAGATCATAAAGTATATATAATAAATAATCATGAAATATATTAAATAATAATTATACTATATTTAGGTACATATATTTTTTATTTACTTAATTCGATTTAATTGAATAAGGAAACGAAAACTGTGTTCATACGTATGTACGGCCTACCGTCTCCATGAACAGTGTATTTCATTCCATTTATCGATCTATCATATTTATATACTGAATATATATTATATATAAATCATGTTTTACATTCTTTAATTAATTAAATCAGTATATAATTAATAATATCAAGAACAAAATGTCGAGACACGTACGATAAATAAAACGATTTTTACCCAAAATGTTGCTTTAACATGGAACTTACAAAAGAACGGGTAACATTAAGTCATAAGTGAACCATTTATGATATCATAATAATGAATATGATTCTATAATAAGTCATTTACATTATTTAAATCATTATATTGGAGTTTTGGATACGTACAAAGAATATCAGACCTAAGGTAAGGGATAATTTTTCAATCGCATTTTTATCCGAGATTGCTTATATGTAAGTATTTACTGGGGTTATATTTATCATCCATGTATCTGTTTTCTAAAAATGGTTTCATGTATGTTTGAATTCCTTCTTACCCATTTTGACTTTTACTACATGGTATGTAAGGAATCTTTCTTTATTTTTTGCCATATGAGGTACTTTTTGACTTTTCCAGTAAAAGTATGAGAATAATGTTTTTTTAAGTTATACGGCATGAACAGATTTTTATAGTTTCATAATGCCTTATTTTCATGAAGCTTACTGTACAAGATTTAATGACTATTTTCAACAAAACCCTTTTATTTTAAAATTGCATGGAATTTTGTGAAAAGAAAATGATTTCGAAGAAGAAATGATATTTTCATCAAGAAATCATTTCAAGTGTTTTATCGAAACCATTTTACATATAAGATTGAATTATTTCATATGTGTATGTTTCAAGTATAATTTCTCTATGATTTACATGGTTTCACTTTTCTTATGATGAAATGATATCCATTTTGTTTTGTATGGAATATGTTATGATGGAATGATGTTTATGAAACCCATTTTATATTTTGGGTTATGATCTATGATTTATGTTTATGTTGTGGAACAAGTAAGAATGATTTCATTATGAGAATGGTGGGACCTATATATCCCTCCAATGAATTGGGTAAAGATTTATATCTCATGATATAGATATGTCTAGAATGGTAAGTTAATCCGGTTTAGTGATACAGGACTGGAATGAGGAGTGAACTTGATTCAAAAAGGGATTTTTCCACTAAGATGGCCTTGGTAGCAATGCCTTGGCTACTATGGAAATCATATCATGTGATTAATGGTTTTCCAAAATTACATGTTTTATTCCCATGATATTTTATCATGATTGATGTTCCCTTATGATATATGCCTTACGTACTTCCAAGATTCATGTCTTTGCTCAAAATTTTGATGTTTAGATTTTATGTTCAAGTATTTGCATTCAAATTATTATGGATTGTTTTATGTTCCCTATGTTTACCCTTACTGGGCATTTTAGCTCACCCTTTTTTATTTTTTCTTTTCCCCCGGATTTAAAGAAAGGTTTTAGTTAAGAAAATAAAAGGGAAAGATCTTTATGGGAGATGTTGACGATCTTTCACAAAGATTAGAAGATTATATTCTGAGTTTACAAAGACCCTAAACTATTACGATCCTTTGGTGTCTGTTTTTTGTTATTTATTAAGTATTCTATAAAAGTAATGTCTATGTACATCAAGATTTGGGTCTCTATGGTTGGTATCAGAGGAATGGTTTAGTTAACCTTTGGAAACTAGGATGCGAAAACTTTACTGAGATCCCTAGAAATATTTCTAAGGTGTGTCTAAGGATGTCCCTAATAATAAGTATAAGTATATGTTATAGTCCTAGAATTACGGTAACAATATTAGAATTAACCCTAAGATGTTATATATTGAAGGTAATCCCCCTTTTTTATGTTTTTTTCCTAGTATGATTTTTTCCTCTCACATATTTTTTTTGGGTTTTAGATGATGGCTGGAACACGAAGGAATTGTGTTGATCAATGTAATGGACGATGCAATGATTGTCCTCCTGAACAACCAAATGTGATGGTATATGGATTGCAAAATATTATTGCTATACTTACACAAGCTATGAATCATTCTGGATTTCCAAATGATCAGAGAAGGGAACAATGTTCTATTGAGTCCTTCATGAGGCAACGTCCACCTTCTTTCAATGGGTCTTATGATCCACCTGTTGATGAACAAGGGATTAGTACCACTGAAAATATATTTTCGATACTTCATTGTTCAGAACATGAAAAATTCATTTTGGTTGTTTACCGGTTAGAAGGTGAAGCAGACCAGTGGTGGACTCTAATTAAGAATACAAGGCCCCAAGTTGAAATTGAATCCATGGAATGGGACGAGTTCAAGAACTTGTTTTTCAGTAAGTACTTACCTTATATTATTCAAAAAAAGATGGAAAATAAGTTACTTGATCTTAAGCAGAAGGATGATGAATCTATTGGTATATACGAAGCGAATTTTACAAGACTTGCAAGGTATGCATCTGGTTTTATGATCCAACCAGAAAGTAAAGTTGATCGGTTTTTTAGTGGCTTAAAACCAAGTATTCGAAGGGCATTATCTATAAAAAGACTTCATTAGTTATGAAGAAATTGTGCATTGTGCTATCAAGGTAGAACTTTAAGTTGGTGTATCATATCCATCTCATGGTTTTGACATTAAACGAAAGATGGAGTTCAAGGAGAAATCTCAGAATAATGGTGAAAAGAAGATGAATGTTTCTTTATTCTCAAAGTGTAGATAGACGAATGGTGGAGATTGTCTAAAAGGGACTAGAAAATGTTTTAAGTGTGGAAAAGAAGGTCATCAATCATCTGAGTGTCGAAGTAATGGATAAAGGGTTGCTAATGATGTTAATAAAGAAAATACTATAGGGAACGCACCACAAACACTTCAATGCTTCAAGTGCAAGGAAATGAGGCATTATTCTAATCAATGTCATAATCCAAGGGTTAACGATGATCAACGTGAGAAACCGCTTAAGGAAAAGGATAAAGGGAAGTCACAAGCGATCACTATTTGTGAATTTGAGTATGACAATGATGTTGTGTAATGATTAAGTGTTTATGTAATGGGATTTCAAAATAGTATCATGGAATCTCATTTATGGAATCATGGTATTTTGGAATATCTATGTATTGGTTATCAATAATTATATGGCACCGGTAACCATGAAAAGTGATTGAAATATTTTTGTAAAGAAGATGATATGTGCATAATAAAGAGATAAAGAAAAAAAATGAAATGAGCTCATGACCGATATAAGGACAAAGTGATGTTAGGGTTTGAGTATATAGAAAGTTTTCGGATTTTGGTTTGTGGAAAGAGTTAACTTTTGACAGCATTCATGTTTTTAATAAGGTTAAATGGGTATTCATTTTTCAAGAGAATACACGATTATGGTATTCACATGTTTGGAATGTGACCAACAAGATATATCTTGTGATATATGAAGGATAAATGATGGTATTCACGTGCTTATTATGTGACATTTCCAGTAATCATTTTCTTTATACTATGAGATTGGATATATGTATTTTGGATAAGTCTAAAGATTGGAATGGATTATGTCAGACATTAGATATTATTGTTTTAGGCTAGAACCTTTTTCGATATTATTGAAGGAATGTTAAAATATTGTTGTTTTAGAAATAGGGACAACCTGTAGGATGGGTGACAACCCATCGCGTCGGACAAGGATGTGGGAATTGAACCCACAACTAAAGTGAGACATGCCTTTATTTCCTACCACTGGCCTAAAGGAAGTCTCTGGTTAGTAGAAACTGGTTTTATTTTATTCAGTGGTATGATAGATGAAGTATAAGTCCATTTTTGGAACCGTATACGATTAATCACACCATAAATGGACTTATGTATATAACTATTGCTAACCTTATGTTTGAGAAAGATGGAATGAACTATCATTCTATCTCATGATCCGTTATCACTTCACGGAAGACAAATTCAACTTCATTTCTTTATGAGATGAAGTGGAAATTGTTCAAGGCATGAAAAAAAGTGAGATTGTACCAAAATAAAGTAAGTATTTATTTTAATTCAACAATTCTTCAACATTAGGGAAGTGATATTGAAAACTAAGAATGTTGTCATAGTACCCTCATACCCGATGAATCAGATGGTACCTTAGATCATCAAAAATTTATGGCTTTGTGATTGATGGCTTTTTCATATCCATGTCCTCTACCACCCTCCATTAGAACTTGATGGTTAGATTTCTCTTCCATATCCAATTATTCTCCTATGTTCATATATGTGGAAACCCAATGATGAGTTAATTTGGCTAACCATTGTGTTTAGTACTTTAGTTTTTCAAATTATGATTTTGTATTCCTTTTTACGATGTGGGTTTCTATGAAAGAAACTCTTAAGTAATAAACCATTTATAACCCCGACGAATTTCGAGGGCGAAATTCATTTTAAGGGGTGTAGAATGTAACACCCTGAGATTTTATGAGATATATTATTTTTAATTTCATTGACATCTTCTATTATACACTATACCAAGATTAGCTTGTACTAAACGCAATACCGTATTAGCTTGCAGTATATGCAATACTATTCTAGGCTTGTGTTACACACAATTTCATGTTTGTTTTGTGGTAATTATTCCACGCAACATTAAGTATAGATTTTGTTTAATGTATAAATGAAATAAGTTTTTATTATGTTATATGCAATACCAAACGGATATTTCACTACACGCAGCCCTGACTTGGCTTACATTACATGCAATCAAGACCTTCTTCGATAGTGTGTGTAGTACGCAGTAGCAAGTTTCACTAAACAAGATATTATTATAATATTATTATGAACTACATGTTATGAATAGTAATACCCACTTTTTGAAATTTTATAAATTTTATCTTTTAAAATGGAATTCATTTTTGGATTCGGAATATCGAAATTAGCCTAGGGTGAATTTTTTGTATTTTTCTAAAAACATTCAATTTTTTATGAATAGTGAAAACACTAGGTTACTATTTAAAAACCGACTTTTTATTTAAAAAATTATTTATTTTATTTAAATTTATTTTAGGTCAAAATTGATATATAATACCTATATAAGTTCAATTTAATTCGTTTGAGTAATTTTATAATAATTTTAGATATATAATAATTCTATTGAACTTTTCACCGTCTTTTACCCACCTCCAAGGAGAATTTGAAAATTTACATAAAAAATTATTTTACCACTTTGGTGAGTGGAATTTCGAAAATAAAAGAGACATGGTTAATATCAAGAAGTAAAACGTGGTTCAACGAGATAAAGATAATTTTTGGTGAATAGTAAATTTTTACTTTTATTTACCATAGTTAAAAGTAAATAGGGTAATTAAGGGTAAAAATGATATTACTATTACCCTAACACATGTACTAATTCTATTGAATAAGTGTAATTCGACCAAAAACAAACTTAGGAATAAAATATTACCCTTTAGGTCCACTTGGATTGGATTAGGACATTTATTATTATTTTATTTAAAGAAGAGTTAAAATGGTTAAAATCAAAGTTTAATAACTAAAACATTATTAATATAAGGTTATACATAAGATAAATTTGACTATAAATATTCAATAGAAAGATAAAACGATTTCCTACCTAATGTTATTTTATTTATAATTTTTAGACATTAAATAATTTAATTTATTTATGACACAGTGGTTATGCAGTAATTACCTAAATAATGAAATATTAAAATAATTGATATTATAAATACCCAAATAAATGAAATTTGAGACTAATTATAAATTAAAATAATTTTCTAGGTTAATATTACATGTTATTATTTATTTAATTAACTTTTTTCGAACTAATCATTCTTTTATGATTTTTAGAAAAATCAATTACAAAATAGTGTCAAAATTGACATAAAATAGTTTTTAAAAAAAATATTATATTATTAATTGTTATTATATTCATAAAAATATAAGGTTCGGCCAAATAACATAGATAAGGATATATATATTAATAATTAACCACTTGGGGTTCGTTTATCTTGTTATAGTAAGTTTATTAACCATATATTTTAAGAAAACAAGAAGACAAGGTAAAAGTTAAATTATTTAACATAGAGTTAAATCTAAATTATAAGGTTAAAATAGTAATCAAAACTTATCTAAAACATATTGGTTGAGAGTATTTCGACCCATCCCCACTTTAGCTTCTAAATAAATCAATTTCAATCTATTATATACCGAATATGACTTTATTATAAAATAATATTTTAAGTTTTTCCTAAAGTGCCCCTCTCCTCCCTTATAAAAAGGACACCCCTTACCTCTTCTCATCACACCCTTTTGAGCCTTGAAGCTCGTCCAACCCCTGACCATTTCTCTTTTCCACTTTCCTAGAAACATTCTGGAGGTTCTAGTCTTCTCAAAATACCAACTCTACTTCCTTAAGAGTAAGCTTAAAGGTCGTGCGTCAAAGAAGAGGTAATCTCTTCTTCTTTCTTTCTTCTTCTACTTCTTCTTATTTAGTTGTCTCATTATAAAGTAATAACATCAGTATTACTTATATATTGATATGTTAATATAAATATTAAACAACCCTATTTCACCTTCTATCCATCCTACAGAAAATGAAATCACTGTGCGTGCGTACGTACGGAATACCGACTCCACGTTGTGGTGTAATCTATTTTTGACCACCACCTTAATTGGATGGGTATAATGGTGTAAATAAATAACTATATATGATTATTTTAAAGTGATATTTATTATGAAATATTATACATACACTTCAATACAATTTCGCGATCATGGGAATGATATCATCACTCATGTGTACGTACGAACTACCGTCTCCACGAACACGATGAGATTCATTTCCATGATTAACCATTAAAGTATGATTATAAAGTATATATAATAAATAATCATGAAATATATTACATAATAATGATACTTTATTTATGTACATATATTTTTCATTTACTTAATTCCATTTAATTCTATAAGGAAACGAAAACAGCGTTCATGCATACGTACGGCCTACTGTCTCCATAAACGGTGTATTTCATTCCATTTCTTGATCTATAATATTTATATACTGAATATATATTATATATAAATCATGTTTTACATTATGGAAATAAGTAAATAAGGATATAAGTAATAATATCAAGAACAACATGTCGAAACATGTACGATAAATAAAATGATTTTTACCGAAAACGCTGCTTTAACATTGATCTTACAAAAGAACGGGTAATATAAAGTCATAAATGAACCATATATGATGTCATAACAATGATTATGTTTCTTTAATAAGTCAATTACATTATTTAAATCATTATATAGGAGGTTCCGATACGTAGGAAGTATATCGGACCTAAGGTAAGGGATAATTTATGAATCTCATTTTTATCCGAGATTTCTTATACGTAAGTTATTAATGGGGTTATATTTATCATCCATGTCTCTATTTTCTAAAAATGTTTTCATGTATGTTTAAATTCCTTCTTACCCATTTTTTACTTTTATTACATGGTATGTAAGGAATCCTTCTTTCTTTTTTACCATATGAGGTACTCTTTGAATTTTCCGGCAAAAGTACGAGAAGAATGTTTTTTTTAACTTATACGGTATGAACAGGTTTTTATGGTTTCATAACGCCATATTTTCATAAAGCTTACTCTACAAGAATTAATGACTATTTTCAACAAAATCCCTTTCTTTTAAAATTGCATGGAATTTTGTGAAAGGAAAATGATTTTGAAGAAGAAATGATATTTTCCATCAGAATTCATGTCAAGTGTTATCTCAAAACCATTTTCCATATAAGATGGCATTATTTCATATTTGTATGTTTCAAGTATAATTTCTCTATGATTTACATGGTTTCACTTTTATTATGATGAAATGATATCCATTTTGTTTATTATGGATTATGATATTATGGAATGATGTTTATGAAACCCATTTATTCTTTGGGTTATGATTAATGATTTATGTTTATGTTGTGGCATAATTAAGAATGATTTAATTATGAGATGGGTGGGATCTATATCTCCCACCAATGCATTGGGTAAAGATTTATATCTCATGAGATAGACATGGCTGGAACGGTAAGTTAATCTCGTTTAGTGATACATGAAGGGAATGAGGAGTGAACTCGATTCAGAAAGGGACTTTGTCCACTAAGATGGCTTTGGAAGCAATGCCTTGGATACTATGGAAATTATATCATGTGATTAATGGTTTTCCCTAATTACATGTTTTTTCCCATGCTATTTTGTCATGATTGATGTTACCTTATGATATATGCCTTACTTACTTCCAAGATTCAAGTCTTTGCTTAGGATTTTGATGTTTAGATTTTATGTTCATGTTTTTTCATTCAAATGATTATGGATTGTTTTATGTTCTCTATGTTTACCCTTACTGGGAATTTGAGCTCACCCTTTTTTATGTTTTCTTTTCCCTAGGATTTAAAGAAATGTTTTAGGTAAGAAAATAAAAGTGGAAGATCTTTATGGGAGATTTTGAAGATCTTTCACCAAGATTAGAAGATTATATTCTGAGTTTCCAAAGACACTAAACTATTACTATACTTTAGTGTATGTTTTTGTTATGTATTAAGTATTCTGCAAAAGTAATGTCTATGTACATCAAGCTTTGGGTCTCTACACTATCTAATTAGGTATTTCCCATGGTTATTATCTTATGTTTTTACCTTATTACTAGTGATTAAAGTTTTCTTCACTTATCTTTTAAGTTAAAATTATGTTTTAAAATCAAACTCTTTTATTTATCTTAGAAATTGAAAAAATATATTTATATTATAATGGATATGAATGTAACACATTGTTGAATCTAATTGGTAAAGTGATATCACACCCTATATATGCCCAATGGGTATATGTAGACCTTGTTTTGAAAAACTTTGGTGAAGTAAATTCTTCATATAGAGTGAGAAGTACTCTTCATAATACAATTTTGGGATAGGTGCTTGCAGTGACATGACCATTGGTTTAGAATTATGTCACATGGAGATTTTTGGATATTTTATTGGCCTCTTTTCCTTTATTTAATTTTTATACTTAACAATAGATGTAATCATTAAGCTTGTTTTTTTGTTATCTGGATTATAGTTTTGGTTGTGGATTATATATTTACTATTTTATTTGGATGTTGATTATTTTTATGGGAAAATAGTTCCCAAAGTATTTTTTCCATAATCATGCACTAGTTTTTAGACCATGGGAATCAGGAACAACCTCTAGTCTGTTTCTCATGCCAAGTTGAGGACACAATTGAATGGAATTCTAGGATGGTTCATGATAGTCTTCCTTTCTTACATACAATCAATTAAACGTTTCATTGGATGATTTATCATCTTGATTTTTTTTCTTAACTTCTTTCCCATTTTCAATATAAGAGAACTGTGGAAGGATATTTTTCATTCCCTTATTATCATAATGCCTTTTTTTCAAATCTTCTACTAAATTATCTCATAAATTCGAAGTTATTATGATTAGGTATACTTTTGTAATAATTTTTCATGGCCTTCTTCTTTGGAAAATCAATATTTTTTACTTCAATGATTCCCCCCCCCCGGATTAATGCCTTCTTCTTGGGAAGTATATGTTATAACAACAAGTGTAATACTTGTTCCCAAAAATACCACAACACCAAAAAAAATTCATTGAATCTAAATATTATTTTAAAACAACAATTTTTTTATGAAAACAGCATTCAAGTTACATGCCTTTTTGTCCAACTATGTTATACTATATTATTTACTTCAAAGAGGTTGATTTGTTGGGTATTATTATTCATTCAATAGATGTAGAATAAAAATTGTCATTGTATTTTTTATCATAGTCTCATTAACATTTGTAAATAGAAACCACATAATTTGGAATAAATATTAAAAAATTTAAGCTATTTCATGTATAGGTTTTTCATGAATTTTAGTTCTAGAAATTTCATATGTTTTAGTTTATTGAGATTTAAATTATATATATTTTTTGAAGTTTTATTTAATTATTTTTAACTCGTGTTTAATTTTAATAAATTTTGATACCATATTTCTCACATTTTCTTCTTTAAACAAAATATTTCTCTCAATTTCCTTCATAATCATTTCATAATTTTCAACCTTCGTCTTGAATTTAATAATCTATTCAATGAGTTGTGTTACTATTTTAAGAGATTATTAATTTTTCAGATTTATTTCAGTCAACCTTCTTAAATGTATTAACTTCCTCATTTAACTTGGTATTTTTCTTAAGGAGAACCTTCAATTCAGATCAAAATATATACCCCATATACTTTTATGCACCACCTTCATCGTCAATGAATAAATATGTTTCTTAGTCCTCCACATGTACCATAAATTTTTTAATATTTTTATGTGACTAATTATTAGATTTTATACTATAAGATATGTATTCTTATTCTTCTTTTTAAACTGTGATTCTTCTATTTATTATTGGAAACCATCTCTTTATATCCCTAAATTATTCTATAGTTTATAGTTTTTATCCTAATTATTATTTTGAGGTTTCTCTTCTTGATCATAGAAATAATACTCATTGTTTTTATTCTTTGGATAGTAAACTATAAAGTTTCCAATTAATCCAAACATAAATCATTTCAGGGGTAGTTTACCCTTTTATTTTCCCTTACCTTCTCAAAAATTTATATATATATATAATATAATATTTTATTATTTTCATCATCTATATCATCATCATTATCAGACTCACCAGATTATTTAGGTTCTTAATCATGCAACATCATCTTTATTTGGGCAATAAAATCGATTCCTTCTTTTACTTTCTTCTTAATTATGGGTTTATTTAATATTTTATTGGCAATGAGGATATTGTGTAACTCACCCAATAAGAATTCATCCTTATCATCAAAATTAGAAAATTTTGGATCAAATTGGTCAAGAAAGTTCCCCGTGAGTTTCTTCAAAATAATGGAGTCATCAAGAATTTCTTAGAAACCTTTAATATTACTCACTATCACATTCACTGTAGTTATATAATCCTAAATGGATTCATCCTCATCTATATTAATATCCCTAAACTTGGTTCTAAAAAATTATAACTTGGAGTATTTTACTTTTAAAATTACTTCATAATTGTGTTCAAGTTAATCCTATATTTATTTAATAGTTTATAGTCCCATAAATTTTAAAAATGGTAAGGGATATAATATGGAATTTGTTTCCTTTTCTTCAACATCAAAATTTCTTTTATCAGTAAATGTAATGTAATTTCCTCTTTGAATAAGTAGAAACCCCATTATAACTACATCAAGAACTTCAATACCCTAACACAATAAAAATAGAATTATTTTATTTTTCTAACCATGGAAATTATTTCCATCAAGTATAGGCACACCTCTACAATTCATGGAGTTGATGTTTTTTATTCATTATAAATAGATTCATAAATAGAGAACCTTTAGCTATGATACAACATGAAATTAATAGTATACTGAATGGATACACTAATAGACATGAGGGGAATCAGTGTAGCCAACTTTTTTAAATATAATTTTTTGAAATAAACCTTTTTGTTTAGTTAATACAATAACCTGTGAAGTAGGTTAACTTAGACTCAATAGAAAAATATGAATGAATAGAAGAACAAGGCATATAATAATTTTACAAGGTTTGGCAACAATGTGTGATAATAGTCATTATTTCAATAGGTTTATATTCATGGATATTGATTTTCTACTAATATCTTGGTAAAATACAATTGTGTTGGGGCACTTATTATCATGATCTCATGATTCATTGGACTTAAACAAATCCCATATGTTCCATTATCTCTTGATAGATACAATGAATAAAACACATCACCAATGTGAGAAATGTATTATTTTCAATTAAAGTTTATTCACCAATATATAAATGAACCCCCTTTTGATACATTAAAATAATTTAAAAAATAAAACTCACTTCCACCTAGTGAATATACTCTAAAGATCACAATATAATATACTCATTTCCAGTCAAGTCCTTATAGGAACTTATTATTATTTTTTCCTCAAACAAAGAACTTTTATCTTTGTAAAACTCATATTTTTCATTCAAACCCTACCTCAGATTTAGAAACACCCTTATTTAAATTATTCTTCTTTTATTTAGTATATCTTTCACCAACTCAATAATAAATCAACAATATTTTCCATGTAGTATGAATTATCTTTATTTGATTTGTTTTTTATAGGAAGATAATTAATATATCTATTCTTTCTAGTTTACCTGAAATGTTTTTATCAATATGAAACTAGTATATCAAAATAATGTAGCATAGAGTTAATTCTATTTTATTCATCCATGATAGTCATGAAAATGGCACCAACCAGACTATGGTATCAACCTCCCACATTCTCATGAAAATACCATAACCTCCCCTATGTTATTTATAGAGAAAACTACATTATCAAATTCTTCTTTATTTTACTAGATTATCTTCAGTTTCTATTTATATCTAACTTATAAACTACTTTATTTAGTATCTTATTTTACATCTATTTTATTTTTTTCAACAAGATTTATTTTCAAGAAATCATTTTTGGAGAAAATACACTAAATACCTCTACCTCTTATGGCATGAATTTTTTCCTTACAACAAAACCAACTTAAACACTCAAATTAATAACATCATTGATTTTTAGAAAACTCATATATCATCAATTTTATATTAGAAAGTTATTTTTGTAAATAAAATAGCATATAATTACCCCTTAAATATCTACATAATCCTTAAAAATTAAATAATTCATTTAAACCCTATTTATATATTTATCATATATACATTCTCAAGGCTTATCTTATACATCATGATATGAGAATCATGGAATAATCATTTTTATTGAATCACAATTTAATTGTGATATTTTATACATTTTTGAGTGTCTTGAGCATCATTTAATTTAATTTTCTCAAAATTATTAATTCAAAATATTTTTATATTTATTACTAAGTTTTGACACATAAACACAACCTATGTTACATTTACATAATAACTTAATGAAAATTATGAAATTCTTGATGACACTATGAAATAATTAAACTTCAAAAAATCAGCCTCATTACTCCTAAAAGTTTGTGTCATGCATATAAAAATATCTATTGAACCCTATACAGTATCAATAACACATTACATAGAGACAAAAAAAATTATACATCCCATTATTACACCTACACTGGGATAAAATGAATCCCCCATGGAAATAGCTTATCCAAAATTCAGCCTCACAAATAATTAAAAATTATTTTCAAACAATCATTGAACTTCTTAAACCCAACAAAAATACTCTAATAATATCTCAAAAATATTATTCACATGCTTAATTAATATATAATCTACATATAATCATTCTCAAGATCATATTTATAACAAATTATAACCTTCAATGGGTCGAAGATAACATTGAAATATGATTTTTGATTATTGATTGTGCCTCGGTTATGTCATCCACAACCTTGAACACTTCTCTGATAAATTTTAGGAGATTATTATTTATAATATTCCTCCTACTAAATAAAATTTTTTAGTTTTAAAATAACATTGATAGATATGAACTATAGAACATCATTAGATGAGGGTTATATTTGGTGGGATCATGCTCGACCTCCCAATATTGGGGGCATAAAATCCATGATGGCATGAACTAACATTGGTACCCATAGGAAAACAACCTTAATATATTTTTTTTAAGTTAATTTTGAATACTATATAAAGGATGTGAAGGAAAAGATACCAGTAGAATGGATATATAGGAAATATAGGTTTTGAATGCTTTATTTGTTAATTCTTTAATGATTGTAACTGCATGAGTAACTAGATTATAGGTAACCTACTGATCAAAATCTATACTTTAATTTTTTTTCACTTATTTCCATTATCGCTATTATTCAAGGAAGGATACTAACATAAAGCATATATAGTCCTAGAAATTTAAAAAGATTCAATAAACCTTCATTCTTCATTATTTATATAAAATACTTGAATATGAAATTTTATTGGATTATATGGCCCAATATCTGATGGTGTGGAAATAATTGTTAAATAATTTAGACCAACCACCCTAGGCTTACTTACTTTTAGTAATGATATCATATTATTTTCTAAAAAAATGAAACTCCTATGAACATTATAAGGATATAAATAATAATAGATATTATTCTTGATCTCAAAATCATCATTCATCTACTCCATACACATTTATGTTCTATTTGAATTGGGGTATGAATATTATTGGTTTTGTGGTCTAAGAGGGGGTGATACCTAAAAAATAATTGGTCTCGGATTCAGGATAAGAAATTCTATTATATCCAGAGTGACTATGGACACTTCATCATTTTTAGCCTCCTGGTTTATGTTGGTGATTCCTATAAAGTTCCCTTATTGGTTTAATATAAGGAATCAGATTTATGTTGAGTGTTTCAGGGAATTCCTAAAACCATCATGGTATTTATAAGGGATTATCATTATAGAAAACATATCTTACAAGTTTTTCAAATAGATATCCCTTAGTTTCTTAGAGTTGTTTTTATCCCTAGATATGATGTTAAACATTTCTATTGGTAAATGAAATTAATGGATTTATCATTATATTATTGTTTACAGAGGTAGAGGTTATTGATTCATGTATTCCTCAACATTAGGATAAACTAATAAAGGAATTTCTTGAGAATATCTTCTAATATTATGATATAATTAACCTATAGGTTTATATACTAGACAAAAAGGAATCCTTACACCATTTATATAAAACATATAAGATTTAACTTCTCTTATTATTCAAGGGTCCATTGTAATGGTCCAAGCTAGGAATCTGATTATATTTTCCAATTCAAGTATCACATTCCATTTACGAAAAAGAATTTGTGAGTGTATAAATCAAAAATTAAAGGATTCAAATCATCCCATTTAGGATATAGATTTTTTTAGTTTGTACTTGTGAACTTTGAAATTATATGGATTATAATATAGGGTTAATGAAATTGTATATCTTAGTATATGATTTTGTTTTATTCATTTTAATGTCCTCAAATGTATTTCCTAAACCAGACACTATTTTCCATTATCATAAACACTTTCTAGATCACCAAGAAAATAGTTATTATAATATTATTAGGTTCTTAAGATCTGCTATGAAAGTAGTCTCTTCCCTTATAGGTCAAGAATTTTCTTTTAGTCAAGTTGGATTTGAAAAAAAATTATCTCATTTTTTAACAAGGTGGTCTTATTATTAAAAAAAATGACCTCAGTAGTTTTAGGCAGTTAATATAGAAAATATATAGAAATTTCCTTTACTTTATCAATAGTGTGTTGGGTGTATGGAAATGGAATATTGGGTGGAGTTACCAATGGTCGATCCTAACACTAACATCAAATGTTTACACCCTCTTCATATATTTCTATGTTAGAGGATTTTTTCAAGGATGAGATGGCCCAATCCAGTTTAGAAAAGACATGATGTTTTGAGGCATCAAAGAGCATATATGAAATAAAATTCTCCAATTAAAACCCAAGGTAAATAAATAAACACTCATATCTATGATGTATATGGATTCATAAAGTTCAAAATAAATATTCAGGGAATCACTATGGTTATGGATTTTGGTTTCTCTATTAAAGGGTCTTGTAGTTTTACTTTTATTATAGTATGTATCCATAGTGTTATGATTCACTCTCTAATGAAATAAATAATTTTTTATGGTGTGTAGTTAAAGGATAATTTCCTCAAACTTCCATTGAATAGAGACCAGTAAAAGAAATCAACAAATTTTCTATCAATAGTGATTCCCAACCATATAAACACCAATTTTTTAGAGCTTTTATAGCTATATTATAGAATAGTAGATGGTATATGGGATAAAAATTTCCCTAACCTTGTGGTTTAGGGTTACCCCTAGGATATCATGGTAGTTGTTATGGAAAATTTTAACTTAATGTGATTATATTATAATGAGTATTTAATGACACATATCTACCAATTGAATTTGCCTAATAGTAAAAAAAATATCTAAGGGGAAACTTGTATCGAAGGAAGCCATAAGATAATAGTATTTCTTTCTTCAGATTTGAAAAATTATTTTATAATGGAACTAATTTTTGAATAAGTTTATCAATTACTCAATCGTTCCTATAATGAATTTTTTATCTTTTGATATGGGGATTTATTCTTAAGAAAACATTTTTTATTGGATTTAGGGATCCACCGAGGGTGGTGACATTGAATTATACCTTAAATAATGCTCTAAAAAAGGTATTCATTGTTGAACCCTCATATTCTCTCTATCTATAAATGATATGGGTGAAATTAAATTTTTTATACCTTCAATAGAACATGATGTGTACAGAAAGGGAATATTTTTCAATTACATAATTAATTTCTATAAAATTTCCCATGAAAACACATTATTGATACTCACATATTCTATTATACTTATATTTAGGCTACCATGAGGTAAATGAGGTCAACTTGCTATCATTATTCATTGATAATCAAGATGCAGTCCAAATACCTAGCATATAAAATGAGCCTAAAAATGTGTTATTTAAATAACACCAAAAAATTTTAAGGACATATAACATTTAGTTATATTTGATAATCTTAGGCATAATACACCAATGGGTGGAGAGAAGAAAATATATAGTTGGTAAGTTTTATTGACCAAAATCCGAACACATGTTATCAAAAATAAATTCACCAAAAATATATGGTTCATAATGTTATTCAAACTGTATTGGTTATTTTCTATAGAATTTTTCAAGTAGGTTTGAACGTTTTCATCCATCTTAAATATTTCCCAAATTTTAGTGATCTAATAGAGGGACCAATAAATATCCTTATCATGATTCACATATCAATTATGTTAGACTGTCACTAACCACATGTAAGATATATAATGGATATAGATTCATATTTAGGACTATATCTTGATATGATTGTATTTTCACCACATCTAGGAAATCGACATGATGGTTTATTGGAGTCACTATGTCAATGTATGAATCCTCAAGGATGATGGAACATGGAGTCACAATTTAAATCATAGAACGCATATAAATGTATTATAAAAGTGGATTGGGGATATTTATATCTCATATTGTTGTATGACCAATCCTATGAACCAAGGAACTCGATCCAAATTAGCTATATTGGGGTCATTAGAAATATTTCCTATTTTATTGTATAGTTAAATTGTTATGGAATAAGGATAGTTTTCCCTTGTCTTTTAGTGTATGTTATCCCACATTTCTATGTGACTACAATCAATTGAGACAATTAATCATCATCATCAGGAGGACCTTTTTAGTGGTTTTTTGGGCTACCATGTGGAGAACCTCTATGATTATTAGTTTCATTGACATGGGTAGGACCTTTGAGTCAAATTGTTTCTTCATTTTGAGGATGACCTGGATGGTGGTTGATTATTGCATTTTAATTGGGGAAGACCATTATAGTTATTTATGTCACCAACATAGAGAGGAAAACCAAGTCGGTTGATAAATTTTTATTATACATCACCTCTACGGTGGTTGATCTTCCTCAATGGGTAATACACAATTATTTGGGACATCGAACCATTCTTAGAGTAAGGTGAGGATGTTTAAATTAACATGAGAATAAATTCCACTGAAGTTACTATCTATATGGTGTAAAAACCTCTATTATCATGGTGGTTGTAAAGTTTTTGATGGTGTCATTATCTTTACCCTATAAAAACATTTTTCTAGTATCTCGGAATTGAATAAATATAGATAATCATGATAAGAAATATCTAAGAATGTCAGGGTCATGCAGAAGTGGTGGTGACCATAGTGGTTGAGGTCCCTATTGAGAGACTCATGTGTGGTTGACTATAAATATATATATTACATATCATTTTCATTAAATAATTTAGGAATACATTTTCATGTTTTATAGAAATAATCCCTGAGCAGTTTGTTATGATGATGGGGCCCACCTACCCCCTTCTTTCTCATTGATGTGGTAATTCCCACTATAGATTTTTTCCTACTAGTATTTCTTATGATTTCATCCTAGTTGGGATTATGTTAATATAGTTATTTTCTCATAATAGTGCATTAAATATTCAATGATTAAGGTAATATATTTGGGATAGAAAACATAGTTGATACAGAGTTGAGGTGTTTGTGGTGAGAGTAACAATATATGTACCGGGGACTACATCATTTAGGCTTTAGATCACAAAATAATCATGTGAAATTTTGATCCCCCCACACATTTTGGATATGTAATGCCTCATTTTCCACAAGTATAAGATAATATTTGGGTACTATATTTCTTCACAAAAAACTACCAATGCTGTATCATAAGTAAATATTCATGATCATTCAATCTCTTTTCAAAGTAATGTATTTCTTATGGGATCCAATATCTTTTTTAACATTTTCATCTTCTACCTCCAATAACCCTTAGGGAAGGATATTTCATGTATATTGGGATATAAATATCAAAAATTGGATTATGGGAACTCAACTCAACTCATTGAGATATTTTTATCTAGTCTAGGAATATATTATAGATTTTTAAGGAATATACACGAAATTTTTTAAAGTAATAATACCAAGTTAATAATTTTACTATCCCTTTGAAAATATAAAAACTATTATTTAAGGTATTGATTTATTATTAAGAATTGGTAGATTCTATAAAAAATTAAATGATCATTTTTTTAGGTTATTATTAATTTCATACTCAATGCACAATGAGATATGGTTATGTTATAGTTTAAATCTTTGTAGAATTTATTATCTTGTTTAATGCCATCCAGGAATGTGTGAAATTTTATTTCATAGTTTGAATACACATGAGAATTAATAAATTTTTAAACCCTAGATTAAGGTTTGATAATAAGGAAATAATATATTTCATGGTTTAAATTCAAGAATAATGTCATGAATGGTTGTACCATAGTTCAATTCAATAATGGAATGTGTGAATGTTATATCATAGTCTAAATAAGTATAGGAAGGAATTAAGTTTATATCCCAATTTAAATAAAGAAAATAAATAATAAAAGTTCTATCACATTCTAAATATAGGTAGGGAGACTTGAAGGCTACACCAATGTTTAAAGATTATAAGTTTTTTTGAAGGGTGTATTGTATTGTAAATCCAAAAGGAGATTCATAAAGGGTTAAACAAATATTTAGTGTCGTCTAGGAAGATGGATGGTTATAGTTGAGTTTAGTATCTTTTAAGAAGATGAATGTTTGTGTTAGAGTTTATTATTTTCCATGAATAAATAACAGTTATGTTAGATTATATTATCATCCAGATAGATAAAAATTTACTATGAATTATATAATTTTATTTTTACAATTAAAAACATTATTCTATAGTTTATAATCTTCCTTGAAAATGATAGGTTATGTTTTTGTTGATTTTGATCTACATCACATAATATTTACAATATATTTTATTATTATCCATGAGGATGAAAGGTTTTGATTGATTTTATTATCATACAAAAAGATAAAAGGACACATTGGAGATTATTTTTGTCCAGGAATATAAAATGATACTATACAGTTTATTTTCATCTAGGAAGAAGAATGTTTACATTATATAAAATAAAATTTCTTGGAGACTTAATTTTATGTTGAATAATATCTTCTAGAAAGTCTTAATGGGTTTGGGAAGGAGGTTTGATCTAACATAGTATTGAAATTAAAGTTGTATATGTCTTAATATGTATCCTTATTAAGGGGATAAAAAATCATATAGTTTGGGATCACAGTTTATATATATGTAAGAAAGTTTTATGATCTTTATTTATAAATTAGTCTTTCAATTTTAGGCTAACCAAGAGGGGACATTTTTCATGTAAAGTCTTGCTAAGAGGGTGTGAAACTCATCCATGATAATGAGTCATGTAGTTTAAATCCATTTTAGTTAGTGTATTTTTTAGCTAAAATCATACAAAGAGGATGACACACTATAAAATTTATGTTCATATGGAAAGGAAAATTACTATATAGTTTTAGGTTATATAGTATAAACCACTCCACATTATTTAAGGACATATAGGACAGATCATTGTTTCATTCATTTTTAGATTATATGTAATGACTTAACATAATATATGTTAAGGTAATATGACTAGGACCAAATGTGAGAATTATGAAAAGGTAGTAACACATTATGAGTATATATAACCAATAATGATTTTTTAAAACTAATCAGAATAATTTTATAGGTTTTAGTTACAAATTACACTTTGGAAACTCAAAATATGTCTGAATCCATATGATATGGATACAGGTAAGAAAAGGAATCTCAACTTTTTTTCTACCAGTAAATAATATCATGTTGTTCTAGAATCCATAGAATGTGGATACTGGAAGGATATAGGTGATACTTATACCAAATCAGAAAACAATTATGATTTTATAGATAAACTGGGTGAAGGTGTGAGGAATTCCTCAAAGAGGTGGCCCAGAATTATCCTCTATTGATTAAAACAAGTATGGTTGTCTTGGAAAGAAATGTGGGTATATGATTTGATCTTACATAGAATAATATCAAAGTGCATTGGATCTCAAATGGTAATAAGTGGTTGGTCACTAATTATATGAGTAATATAAATAATATGGGTAGGTCTTATGTATATGTAACCTTCGGTTTTTAGGTCATTCAATAAATTAAAGAATATTATATGACTTTAATGAAAGTGATTCAGAGTGTACCTTAATCAATTAGATATGTATAAGGATACTAATTGTAGCTCCATCTCCCTTTAACCATTCAACAGTCCTCTGATCCGGTTGGCCACTAGGGCTTAGGCGCACCACCCATACGCAAAAGGTTGTCAACTAGAAACAATAAACTAATGAGGAGATATTGGGGAGGATATATCTTCATGTGGTGATAATAATAATGATCCATATGTATATAATATAGTGAAATAAGGACCATAAATTAGTGGAATCAATAGAATAATCTTAATGTATGCATATACAAAGAAGTAATAATAAACAAGCCCAAAAGCATGATACCATTTTTAATTATTAAATAGTACAATTTGTAGATAAAAATAGCATAGTAGGTCATACAAGAAATAAGTAAGATGGGTCGCCCATGGCCAACCATCTTAATACATATAATAATTATTCCAAAACTAAAATGGAAACCTCATCCTGATGAAATAACCACCAGGGTCCCTTACTATCCACCCCATGAAAAAGCTACGACTTTCATCACTATGGTATAGATCCTAAGCCTGATCACTTACTTGATCCCGGAGACAAAAAGTCCATATACATCATTAACAGGCCATGTAGGGTGTGATAACAATCTCAATAGGACACCACCAACGTTTTAATTTATTATTTCCATAATTATGAAATTGTAGGCTATTATTAAGTAAAAATAGAAGCACACAAACATTTATTAATTAACTGCTTACCTTATGCTCAATAGCAACAAAAAAGAATCCACCTTTATTTTCTGTCATTGGTATGAGTTTGAATACATTACACCAATTATATATATATATATAATACAATTGATTTATGTATATATATAATTACAGTGGTGAGAATCCATGGCCTATCTCCCAAGGCATCCCCTAATGAGTATCATATTTGGTGAACCCTTAGGTTCCACCTCTAGTCATTTAATCATAACCTTTTTCCATCATTCATTTATCATACGTCCTGATGGAACACCCAAAAAATACATTCTAGGTCACTTTGACCTCTGCTCAAAATTCCACATCAGCTTAGCAGCCCAAAATTCGAGTAATGGGGATATTCATCCTTCAATATATAAATCTCTATATACTCAATAGAAAATGCCCTGAGGCATAGTGATATACGTCCTCCCATAGATCTATCCCGTCAACTTCATTTAAAATGGAAATCCTCATCCCCCAACAAATGCTCTCAAAACCATCAAGTGACGGTTTATCAACATCTATAAGGATTTTAATAGTTACCACCCCCAAAGAAATATGATGGTCAACATAATCCTCAAAGCTACATAATCTATGAGGTAATCTACCCTCAATGAGTGGTCCACACCAACTCAACTGAGTCATATCTTTATTCACACAACTCCAATGGCACGCCGACCAATAAATGGTGAGTGAAAATTACCAAAAAACCTAATACACGTCATCTAAAACATAGTTCCCCTATGAGAATGTGGCTAAATCCTGATGGAAAACACCATCTCAAATCAAACAGGTTGTACCCCAATCCTGAAATCCTCTCCATCTTAATGTTTCCTCAACCTGGTGATCATCATCACACCAGGCATTAGGTTATACTCAACCCAACGAAACATGTAACCATAATCTAGGTGATAAAAATCACATAAATACTTGGGCCATTCCCATAACATTACCATGGAAGAAAACCTATTGATATCAATATATAAAAATTAATATAATTCAAATTAAACTACCATCCTAAACATCCCATGTTGGTCTAATACCCTTACCCACATTAACCATTTGAAGTAAAGTAAGATCATTCCAATAGTCATCTCATGTCCTCAATTTAAAAAACTAAATACTAGTATTTAATAACTATGTGTATCTCTCTGTATACCCACATGGGTGTATATAGAATCCCCCCCCAAATCTTGAAAAATCAAGTAGGAATCTAAGAACTATCGACCTTAGACTGGTAAGTGCTTTCTCGTCTGATATAGGCTTCTAACTTGATCCTAATTAGAAGAAAATAAAAATATAGAAAAATTGATCCCATGAATTTATCCCTCAATAAGTCAAGATAATGAAGAAAAGAAGGTACTTGATTGAAGGATTAAATGAGAAAAATTTATACCCCCCAACAGATCAAGCATCGAAGCTTAGATGAAGGATATTCCTTAAATCCTGGGGAAGAAGAAGAATGGGAGAACTGCATAGTTTATGAAGTAAAAATTGGAAGAAAGGAGGAGAAATCAAACCATGCAATGACCATGGGATTCCCCTCTATTAAAAACTATAGTGGTTTCACATGTCCATGTTCCTCCACCCTCATGGTTTAACAAACCATTTCAAATGTTTTTGGTGGGTCACATGATTTTTTGAGGCTTCACAATAAAATATAACAATGTAAATATGTCTACACATTCCCAAAACTATGTTTTCAGGTCCCACTGCACCCGAAACACCAAGGAACATTTAGTGCCCTAAAACCTATATAAAAATAAGTCATTTTTCAAAAAACTCTTAGAATTAGGTTTTAAAGATCAAAAGAAGAGTTGGTATGGCAAAAAAACATGAAAAGTAAAACATTTTTCGTATTATTGACCCAATCAAAAACATGAGATGTTAAAGTCTTCCAACATTAACATATCGTGTTCCCTAGCTATCAATACTAGCCCGAAGATAGTACCTATCCTACCCATAACATTTATATAAAATTGGTCTACCTTGATCATTAAGTAACATATCAATTCTTCTCATGGTTCTCCCCACCATAGAAGACACAAACCTATTCAATTCACATCCCAAAAACATTTCCCAATGATTCATTAACCAAACCTGGACTAAAAATTCATCACATGATACATCATTATTTCTACAAATCATTACGTACTCAAACCATGTTTATTTCATATCTAACACCCATAATGTCATGAATCTCATCAGATTCCCAAAATTACAAGTGTTATACAAGACACACATCAAAACCCACACCTTATTAGATTTCCATAGATCCTATATATCAATAGAAGCCCTAAATAATCCCACATCATATATACATATTCATGCACAAAAAAATCTCAATTCCTATGTGCCATGTGTAAAACCTGCATCGCATTAACTCCCATAATAATTCATGGTGTTGTGAACCTCATATATATATATATATATATATATATATCTGTGTGTGTGTGTGTGTGTATATATATATTACACATAATGACTTATGAAAACCTACTAATCAATGTATTATTCTCCCAAAAACCTCTCACATGCACCTCGTACACCAAAATAAGGAAAATAACAAAATAAAATAAAACTCGGTCACACCCACATCATACCTCTAACTTTCGTCAACTCCCCAACTAGAACTACATCTGGAAACTCAACAGCATGCATGTGGAATAAAACCTAACTACCTGAGTTCTAGCCCCTTTAAAGAGATTCACCATATACCAGCCACTAACCCCGCTATTTGGTCCCACTATCTCTCTCACGACCACAACATTCAGTTGAATCTAGGATATTGGCTCCTAATACTACTTTTAGTCCTACCATAGATCCTGGAATCTACCCCCAATAACTAGCTTGAATTTATCCAAGAATGATTCCAGAAGAACCTATCTAGATGAACCATCTATCCTCATTCTCAAAAGACCTTTGGAAATTGGATATATAAGGTATGAATGTTCCATAGCTTCCCACATTGGAAGCATACTACTAAAGACCCACTCCCCAGTGGTCTTAATGAATATCTAGCCTAACTACTCTATGGGGATTACTCACATCCCTGCTTTTTGAAACATGAAGCAACATTACTTATCTCACTTGACACTGCCAATCAGCTCAAATAATAATTGATCATCAAGTTATCGTAGGCTTTCAACCCCTGGTTTACTAACATTGAAATGGAATTCAACCTAAATATATTCACTTTCACCATGATGGCATTCCACAATCCATCCTTAAAACACTACACCCCAGTGGTGTCATCACCCACCAAAGCAGGTGAAAACCATGAAAGTGCTATGAAATTGGCCACATTGTCCATGATAGATGTATCCCCTTATTAGAGATTCATGAAATCATAGGTTATATCCACCCTTAGCATCTCTCGAAAGAAATTATCAAAGAACATGGCCTCGGAATCTTTACAAAATAGTCTCTCATTTCTACCGAACTAAACCTGTACATCCCACAAGTGATTTTCCATTCTTCTGAGGACATATTTCCCTAGATTGACCCCATATCCTAGGGGTGTATCTAACAGATCAAATATAATATTTAAATACTCGATCTAGTTCTCAGCTACCTTCAGTCCACCCTCACCATGAAACAAATTTGGGTTCTTTGACAAGAAATCACAAGTCAAATACACCATATATAGCTCAATTCCCTATGATCCCATGTTGATATAATGTTTGACGTGAACAAAGCCCACTTTGAGCTACTCATCAAGAAAATGCCCAATGTTTTCAATTCCCTATGGTGGCCTCGCCTATTCCAGAGCCCTTATATGTGACTCATGATCATCCTGAACCTCCAGGGTCTCATCTAGAACCTCAAGGGCCTCATCCCATCCGTGCTCATGAAACACCATATCGTCTCCCACCTAACACTCCACTGGAATCTCTCTAGGTGGAATCCCAATAAAAATAAATCATGATAGTCAAACATCCATAATGATATATATATATATATATATATATATCATAGATAAGGAAATATGTAACATGAAATGCATCACACCACCCTTACACTCCCCTACTACACCCTATCACATGAAATCATGATTCATGGCCCCTTACCTACCCATATCAGGGTCAGGTATCAAGTATCATCTGGCCTCATATCCCCATTTATAGCCACATTATATTTAGGAATAACATATAATTAAGCCTCATGACCCCATTCCTACCCAAATCATATTCTTTCATCACATATCACATATCAATATGAGGTAGTTAAGCATAATTCCACTAGGGACACTAAATAGGATAACATGGTTTAGCATCCCTGTTGAAAATTTAAATATCTCACCCCCTATACCATATCTTCCTACCCTCATTAGAGTCAGGTTCGTATATATGATAGGCATATCAAATCACATACAGATCTCATTGAAACCACGTGCTTGGGATGTTCGTGTAGAATTCCATCAAAAGAGTCAAACAAAGAAAACACTATTTAGCTTCTTTGTTGATAGTTTAAACAACCCATCCCCTCTTGGTAATTTATTGGTTCCCAATGAAAATGACAAGAAAAATACATCGTATGATCCTAAGGCCCTATAAGGATGCAAAAACACCCTTTCCAAACTGGGATAAGGGTAAAAATCATCATAATATATATATATATATATATATATATATATATATATATATATATAACACCCAATAATGTCAATCGTTGTGGAAATGAGACCAGCTATAAAATCACTCTATAGAATAAGAAATACCACCACCTGAAACATTATCAATACCCTTTGTATGGGACTGTAGGAAACCAAACACAATCTTTGTACCTAGTTCTAAAAATATCCTAGTCTTTGGTCAACCATAATACAAATAGTAAGAATAAATTTGAAAAGAAACAACTGATATCATTTGTAACCATCCATATTTTATTTTCATTTAAAATCCAGGTCTTGTTATTCTATAAGGAAACACTAATAAGAACCCACTCTGATAACATTTGTATCACCCCAACTTGTTTCCCACTCAACAGTGCTATGGGATGTTGGCTACTGGTCCATAGGCATGCCTCCCCATCTGCCAAATGGAGATAACTAGTATCAAGGGACTGATGAGGTTATAGTGAGAAAACTATACCCTAAGGAGGTGATAATAATAATGATCCATATTGTCTCGCGGCGCACAATGGGGTTGTGGGGGAGAAATGTGCGCTACCCGACGGTTGATTAGAGAAGATTGGGTTCTGCTTAATTAATCATACCGGGTGCACCGTTTTTACCTCGAAATGCCCAACAGTGCCATATCCAGCAATACATGGACCTGCTTTCCAAAGGCAGGTGTTCGCTAGGTGGTTTGACAAGAGATGCTTAAGAACTCACATTGGTTGAGAGGATGGGAATTCGGGCTCATCACACCCATTTGGGGGGAATTATTGCCTGTTCCAAGACTCTCTTATATAATTAACACGTATTCATATGTTCATGAATCTTTGGTTTATACCCAAGTATAGTATCCATGGATTACTTCTAGTTAGAAATGGTCAGCTTGACCTAGGGGTTAATAATCATTTATGCCTGAGGTTTACCATCCCTCGTTGGATTAATAACCCCGAAGTGTCTGGACTCATTGAGACGGAACTAGTTTAAAGCCTCATAATCAGGCACTCTAGAGTTTATTGTCATTTAGGGGGGACAAATAACGACTTGAGCATTTGGATCGAACCCATGATACGGGCTTCCTATGTATCCTCTTGAGAGGAATCAGAATCCATGTAGTTAGGTTTGGTATGGGACTTACACTCCAGGCTGCCCAGGGTTGGTGCGGTGAACCGACGTAAAGATAGTTGGATCGACCGGTTATTCAGCTTGAACCTCAGATAGTCTTTCTATGTACCCTACCTAGGAGACAGGGATCAAAGTCCGCATAGTTCGAATTAGAGGGTGTCGGAGAACCGATGTAAGGATGGACCGTGGGTCTGATGGGTAGTGGGATTGAACCTCATGAAGGCTTCCTATGTACCATACCTTCACACGGATCAAAGTCCTAGTAGTTCACATTAGGGTGGGGATTACACTCTGAGGCAGCCCATGAGATAATTTAATTGTCAATGCTTACTCTAAGACCATTTGATTCATTCTCGGTGTGAGAAACAAGAGGCAGAAGGGACCAGACGATCATGTCGTGAAAGGTGATTCTGTGGGAAGTTCGATGGGGCTTACATGTGGGGGCACGATTAAAAGGCTGGTCTTACTCCTAGATGGATGCCCATAATGTCTTCCTCATGTCCGGCCATGAGGGTATCCCAACTCACTGGTGTGTTGAGGCATTTCACCTATGTGCTAGTGAAAAGTGGGATAACACCAAGGGAGTTGCAATCAGTCCGAATAAAGGGAGATGAAAAGTGTCAATCACATGCCCGACATTCAGAACGTGGTGTGGGTGGCATGATGATGGAGGATAACTGTTAACCATGTTCAAAACACAACATCCATATTGTGTTAGCCTTGAATGGGGACAAACATGTGAGGGTTGACTATTGACCATGTTCGAAACACAGGACCTGACTCGAAGTGTTGACCAAAGTCTTTCGGGGGTGTTGGCCCAGGACGGTAGGTGATCCGAGGTGGCATGGGACCAGGCCATTAGGGGGTCCCTTTGGACAAGGAAGTGGATGAAGATCTGAATGAAGGACATGAAAAGCGTGAGGTGGAGCGTTGGAATGTTTGAACAGATTCTGACGCTCTTGAAATTACGCCATTGTGATCATGGCATTAGGCATCTTATGCTTGTCGCACAAGGCATATCTTTTTTGGATCAAGAAGCATCCTATGTTTGGAACATAAGGTACACTATAGTTTATAGTCATGTAGACATGACTATTTATATATAGTCTAATTTCATATGGATAGGATGAGGGCCATATAGTTTAGCGTCGTGTGGTTAGGACGACTAGGTAAGAGATACCTAGAAATGGTTGGTGTGGGACTTACGCAAAGGCAGCCCTTTCTGGATGAAACTATCAAAAGGATCTAGGTAATGGGGTTATAGGAGAGTCATGAGGAGTACCTCGACTCATGACATCTATAGGATAGATGTTGGGGCCGTGTAAGGGTGCAATGTAAAATAGTGTTGACCCGGCACGAAAAGTTTGTGGTGCGACTCGCCATTTTTCATGGGGTTCAATGACTTTAGCGAAGGGACTAGGACTGAAGCCCATAACTGAGCTCCAGCGGGGGTGTGGGGGCACATCCCCCGTGGTATGGACCAGTGAGTGCATGGGGTTTGTCACATGGTGGATGGCCATGGAGGAGGTGGGCCTTGTAGAAGCTAGCCTCCTAGGATGTCTGCAAAGGAAATGGCCGCTAAGGGCTGGATGCATGTGGTTCACGGTTTAGTTGTCCGTGAAGGGTGTTTGGGGAGGAGCTGGCCCCGAGGAAGAAAATCGCGAAGGAATAGGCTGCGAAGGAGGTTGTCCATGAAGGATCGCCACGGAGGAGATGTTCGTCCGTAAAGGGTGTCCATGGATGATATGGCTGCAAAGGAAATGGCCGCGAAGGATGGCCGCGGAGGAGATGATCGTCCGCGAAGGGTGTCCTTCGCGGATGAGATGGTCATGAAAGAAATGTCCATGAAGGGCATCGGCAAAGGGGCTGGTGCCCATCCTACTTCGCGCCTACGGAGGGGTTCCCGCCTCTATTTCGCGAACAACACTGGTCTATAGAGGGGTTGTCCATGAAGGATATGGCTATGGAGGGACTATCCGTGAAGGAAATGGCCGCATGTGGTTCATAGTTTGGTTGTCCTCTATGAGGAAGAGTGCATCCGTAGATGATATGGGGTCTGCAGATGGTCGCAGAACATTACCACTGGGAGCTATTTCTCCAGCGTCTCCCCACAGGTTTTCACCCATCCTTCCTCTCTTATTTTGGTTTCCCTGGGAGACTATTTATAGAGTCTTAATGAGGATTTATTGATGGGAACATGACACTTTTTTCGGAATCCGCTGAAGGAATCCCCTCCTATGGACGACTTAGTCAACCAAGGATTGTTTTGAATTGAGATTCATGGGATTCTTCCACGGCCAAGCACCACTCCGCCTCTATTCCGAGAATGATAGCACACGCGGTGTGGGCCGG
Source organism: Viscum album (assembly GCA_963277665.1). Classification (NCBI taxonomy): domain Eukaryota; kingdom Viridiplantae; phylum Streptophyta; class Magnoliopsida; order Santalales; family Viscaceae; genus Viscum; species Viscum album. Next base: position 1,294,458,134 of record OY728131.1, read on the forward strand.
TCGACGTGCTTCGCGGTTGGGCGGTTCGTGTCTGTGGACCGGCCTGGTGCCCGTCCTACTTCGCGCCCACGGAGGGGTTCCCACCTCTATTTTGCGAACAACAGAATCTACGGGAGGGCAGTTTCATCGGTGGTCTTCCTAGTTCATGCCCGCATAGGCGCTCCACCCCCATTTCACAAACGACATCGTCTGCGGGAGGGTGGTTCACCGAACCAGCTGCGTACTGTTTCTTGGATCCGGTACGCGGACCGGTTCGGTCATTTTCCAAGTCTTTGGGTAATTAGATTTCCCCCTTGAGGAATTTTCAGGACCCTACTCATATATATATAACATAGGCTAAGAAGGAACATAAATTAAAATAAGAAACATAAAAAACTCAATGGAAGGATATACTAAGAAATAGTAATAATAAACAATCCCAAAATCATGATACGATTTGCAGAAAATAAACAGTACCATTCATAGATAAAACATAACGGTATAGTAGGCCATAGAATAAATAAGTTAGTTGGGTCACCCATGGTAGACCATCTTAGTAAATATTATAATTATTCCAAAAATAAAATGGAAACTCCACCCTAATGTAATAACTATCATAGTCCCTTTCCATCCATATCACACAAAAAGTAAAACTCTAATCAATAAGGTCTAGATCTGGATCATAATCCATTACCTAATATGAGAGACATAAATTCTACATGCATCCCTAAAGGGACAGTGTAGGGTGTGAGAATAATTTCAGTATATAGCACTAATGTGTGTCTATCTTACAGCCTTAATTATATAGGTGTATAGTAAAATTATGTAAAAATAAATTCAAAATCATTTATTAATTAAACTGCTTCCTTTTTTCTCAACAACCATAAGGAAGAATCTACCTTCTCTGTCCATCACACGTATGATTTTGAATACATCCTCTTGATTATCTACATGGAATATAGATGATGAATTCATATATATAAATGTAATGGAAAGGATCTGTGGCCTAATACCGAAATCATCCATTGATAAGTATAATATATGGTGAACCCTTATGTTCAACCCATAGCCATGTCCCTGGCACCTCGTGTCATCGGTCATGTATCTGGCATCGTGATGGCACACCTAATCAATATGTTATAGGCCCCTCATAACTCTACTTGAAAGATTCCATCAACTTAGTAGTCTGCCATCTATGTCATAGAAATATCCATCCCCAAATATATAAATATCTATCATCTCAATAGTTTATGTCGTAAGGTACAATGATATACATCATTTTGTAGTCCTATCCCATTAGACTAAAGTGTAATGGTGAGCCTCAGTCCCCAACTAATGGTCTCAACACTATTGATTGATGGTCTATCACCATCCACATGGATTTTTATGTTGAGCACACCCAACAGATCTTATGGCCAACACCATCCCCTAAGTTGTGTAATCTACGGGGGAATACACCCAAAATTAGTGGTCAAAACCACCATGAATGAGTCCTATATATATGAACATGACTCCAATAGTGCTTCATCTAAAAAAAGTGAGTTACAGTCATCAAAAAACCTAATCCACATAATTTAGAACCTAATTCTATTATGATAGTGTCACCAAATACTAATGGTTATCACCATACCAAATCATATGGTCCATTCCGTAATCAGGATGACCTTGTGGCCTCAATGGAGATCTTCATCACCCTAAGACTCAAGCCAAGTCAATCCCAGTAAACCACATCGCCTCGATCTAAGTGATAAACATCACCTAAATCCTTGGTCCATTCCCATCACATTCCCATGGAACTCAAACAATTCATATTAACATAAATACTTCAATTTAATTCAAATCACACCCTCATCCTAAACAGCCCATGTTTTTTCAAACCCCATACCTGACATAACCTTTTTTGGTGAATTAAGTTCATTCCCATAGGCATATCATGTCATTAATTTTTCAATTTAAATAAAAGAATTTATTTATTATGGGTATCTCTTGGACTACCATCATTGGTGTATATATAATTCACCACAAAAAAATCCAAAAAATTAAGTAGAATGTTGGGAACTAACTAGTTAAGAATAGTAGGTGGTCTCTGGTATGATATCAGCCTCTAACTAGATATAAATCAGAATAAAATGGAATTTTAGATAAACGCCTAGAAAATTGGGGAAAATAGCTCACACAGATTTTTCCCTCTATGTGATAATAAAAAAAACAAAGAAATTATGGTAGCTAATTGAAGGCCTTACTAAGACGAATCCATAGCTACCAATTGATCAAGGATTAGATCTTGAATGATGGATATCCCACAAATCCTAGGTAGGAATAATAAAGGGAGAATCCCCCTGTGCAGATTGTGGAAATGGGAAGAAAGGAAGAGGAAATATAAATAGAAAGGATGATAATTTTGGTAATTTCAATAAAATAAATGAGTTGTATGATTTAGTTAACCATGGATCAACTATGTGATTATCTGTGTCCAGTCACCAAACACACATATTCTAGACATATGATTTTAAAAAGTGTTCATAGACTGTGATATTAATCTTTATTATAAACTATAAAGGTGTTACAAGATCGTGTGACCCCACCTTATTGGTTTGAAAAACTGTGTCCAATGCTATAGGTGGATAGCATGGTTTCTTTTGGTAAGAAACACAGCTAAATCAAATTGTGCACCTATTTTTTTCTTTCATGAAGCTAGTTTTTTGTTCCCTACTAAACTTCAAACATACCTGAAACATCGATCCAGTTTTCAATCATTAAATCCCATCTAACAACAAGGTTTTGTGTAAAAAACACTCAAAATTAGGTTCTAAAGATCATGATAAGAGTTTGTATGTCCACTAAACATGAAATTTAAACATGTTGAAGATTTTCAACTTGATAAAACACCCTAAATTTACTGTAATAACCCCTTTGGTGGGGGCCTTGGGTAAGGTGGTATATCCTTATATAAAGGGGACTCTGTAAATGCAAGGAATGTGGAATTTATATTCTTATAAAACAATTTATCAATACTTACAAGAAGGTTCATTTTCATAATCAATAAATAAGTTTTAATCCTATTGTTATGTTTTGTGAGAATCATGGTTTCCATAAGTCATGGTATATTTAAAATTTTTTAAAAAATATTCTCATGTATCACCATGTTTTAAATAATTACATAGGTATATGTTTCATATAGATCCATTTATCTATAAATATTTTTAGTATCCTATATATAAGTTTCAAAAATCTATTTACAAAGGGAGATATTATACATAAGTCCTAATTTGGGGAATGACATGTAGAAAAATGTCTAAAAATGACTTTTTGTGATTTAGTTATTTACCCTTGAGAACTGAGTTTAGATATTCAGTCACACACAAAGGATGTGTGTTGAAGTTAATATATATTTGGATTCCAGAGTGTCCATATCACTCTAAGTTTATATCCTTTTGATTTTTTGTCTCTATAACCTATTTATAATATAGTTTACATGACATGTGTAAAAGAAAAAACTTACAAGTTACTCTGGAGGAATGAACACATAACGTTTCACATGGTCCAAGAAATATTGTGGATGCACATCTAATAAAAATAGCCTTCAAAAATGACTCCAACCTTGAGACAATTGAGTCTATAAATTTGTGCTAGTTGGGAAAATTATATATTCCTCACATATGATTATTTTCCTCTAGAAATCAATGAAATTATTCTTAATCTTCAATTTGAGGGGTTAGAAACATTTTTATAGTTAATAATGTTCTGTCGGTATATACCTTTTATCACACATGGGTTTTTCTAGTTATGGTTTATGCTCCGGTTTGATGGAATATAAGGTTTTTTATCAGGTTCCAGGTGTGGCGGGTGTTGAATTTTGAAGTGTCTCCTTGGAAATGTTTCTTTTAATGGTTGATCCTTGGATTGGTAGGTAATTTTTGGATAAATCATAGAAGTTTGTCCTTGGCATACCCTAGTGCATAGTTGGATCCTAGTTAATGAAAACTGTGCAGCCAGTCCAGGAAATTGTACTATGGGTTATGGAACGTAACACATGGCTACTGCACAGTTTGGGAAAAAGTTAAGTCAATACCCAGGTAACTATGTGTCCATTTCATCCACATAAAATGTTTATCTCATGGTTATGGAATGGTTTGTGAAACCGTGTAGCCTAACCGTCTGACTTTCCCAGTTATCAATTTTTGGGATTTCAAGGTTTTCTCCCATTAGGATTTTTAACCCAAATCTAACCCTAACCTCCCTCTACATGTTTGTGTGACCCTAAAGGTATCTCTCCTTGATTGACAATCCTTCTATTCTTTCTTTGGTTTGGGATCTAAGGGTTTTCGTCAATTATTTTTCTACATCTCTTAAGGTACACTCCTCTCCTCATCTCCCTATTTGTTTTTATCTTGTTTTATATTAGGTTTCTCTTCTTCCATGGTCATGTGGACCTAGGGTTAGATTTTGTATTGATTTATTTTGGGGTATTTTTCTTTTAGGGTTCATCTTGGTAGATATAGGGTAATGGAACCATCGTGGAGTATTTTTGGTGGTTCATTGTCATTGCACCATGGATTCGAGGTAGGATTTCTCTTTCAATTTCCTTTTTATGTTGAGAATATTTAGTTTCATTCTTTTTCCACCCTCTTAAATTGATAAATATGAATATATTATCCTTAGATTTAATTTTTTGTTGTGAAAATGGTTTCTTGATCATTTCTTTGTGTTGTCATGGTAAATATCTCACACCGAGTGTTCGAATATATGCCCAGTTGGATTTTATGAGTAATTTTTTATATAAAATGCATGGTTTGTATTTTTGAATGTATTTAAAATATGATAATTGATGTTTGGGGTTCCTTTTATGGGTTTTCCACATGTTTTAGGTTTTAATAAAGATATAAATGTTTTATTTTAATGTGTTTTGGCATGTGTTTCCAATGAATGGCCTGTTTGGTGCTTTTGAAAAAAATTGGTTGTTTTTAAAGTGTAATGGAAATGTTTTAAGGAAGATTTTTAAATGTATTTGATATGTAAAATTATTTTTTTTCACCTCTTTATGATTAATGAAAGTTTTATTTTTGATAAAGGTCAGTTTTGTGGAATTTCTAATGGCCCGTTTGGCCACTTTGTGAAAATGATGAAAAGTTTTTATTATTAAAACCTCTATTGGATGTTTCTCATGTCTTGTATATGTATAATGGATAGTATTTCCTAACTATAGAATCATTGGGATCCATTATCAGTGTTCCTCGGTTGGAACCCTTTGTGATCTAATTATTTTAAGCCATGAGATTGGTGTTTGGGGAGACTCAGGGTGAGGTCTATTGTGAATTATTATTATATATATTATTATTGGATGATCGGCTGGCATCAGTCATCTCAACACTATTATGAACATGATATATAAGAACCTAGAATATTGAGATAACTTTTGTATAATGATTATTTCAATGCCAGGTCACATACAACTAGTATCCCATACTAAGTGGATATACTGGGTTTATTGATATGGTATTTTCTTTCTATTTGTCTTCAGAATGAGTGGTTGAGCATGTTGAGTGTTTTGATATCATCATGTGTGGCATGCTATTGGGGATGGGGTATCACGTATGGTAACTTATGAATTGTTCTTGATCTTCTGGGTTCACCTATGTCTTTTATATTTTAGAAACATGTAATGATGATTTAGATACTTGTGTGATTATTTATATTGCCCTTGTTGTGTTATTATTATACTTCCATCTTGTGTAATGTTTTTGATGAAATGTGATTCCTTGGTTTCAAAAATGATTATGAAAATTATTCCCAAAGAATAGTTTTTTCCTCTTTGTGTGAGTTTAAAATAAAAACATCACATTCCCCTTGCAAATTATATCGTTACTCTAATGAATCGATAGTGGCATTGAAAATGATTAAGGGAAATGAGTTTTATATTTTTTTAAAATAAAACATATAGAAAATCATACTTTAATACATTTTAGCGAAAAATTTAAATTGATGTTTATTTTATTTTAATGGAATTAAATTGGGAATACATTATTGGTATAGCCTACCGAGTCTTAATACTCATGCCTATTGTTATTTTGTATTTTTAGTCCTTATGTAGGTTTCAGACTAAGTACACTCACCTTGGGCGGTGAGTAGTCGTTGTGTTGGAGACTGACTAGTGAGGTAACATAGAGATAGTGTTTTCTTCTTGTCTAGTTGGTTGTTTTTTTTTAGTTTTTATAAATATTAAGATCGTGTATAAAATATGTTCATCTCATTATTATTTATATATTTGTTTTTTGGTTTCTTAATGTTGTTTCTTCCTGTATTTTTATTTTTTTGGGTGAAATTTTTCCCTCGTTTACTCTATTAATTCCCTTGGAAATTGTCTCTATCCTAGGAGGATCAAAAACGCCACTCATACCTTGTCACAGATTGGATCAGGTGTCTGGTTCAGGGCTGACCAGGGTTCATTCATAAAAAATAGTATCAGAGCTGGTCAGTTCATAGTGGACGTTTATTTTCAGAGCACCCTTTACTATTTGGGGATGTTGAGGTAGATAGTGTAGGATTGTTAGGAATCGAGGGGTAGGTCTAGAAATAGTGTCGAAAATTATTTCTCTTTTTGGTCTATTATTTTCTATGGGAGGCCCGGTTTTATTAGCTTCTTTGGTCTTTAGTGGTTTTTTGTGATTGGAATACGACAGCAGGAGATGGACCGATGGTTTCCTTAAGCCCATAAGGCCTGGAAAGCCATGTGGTGTTAGGTGTATAGACCTAGAAGAATGTCTGTATTGATGGAGAGATTGTTTTATGGTTACCAACCATAGGGTCAAGTCACCCACCCACACTAGTTCCCTCTAGTGGGTCTCCTTGAATCTTCTTGAATTCTGATTTTTTTTTTAAATATTTGTGTGAAAATTCTGGAATCCGATTTTAATGGGATGGTTGGATTTTAAAAATTAGATAGTTTATTTTCATAATTTACATTAAGAAAGGTTTTTAAAATTTAGGTTTTTTTAAATAAATCTTTTGTTAAAGCAAACTATTATAATTGGATTTGTTGAATTTTTAAAAAATTAAAACGGAGGTTTGATTTGAAATTTTTTTAAATGAAGAATTAATGGGATTTTATCAAATAGATTTGATAAAATGGTATTTTGGGAATTTTTGGAATAAAATTCAACATAAATTAAAATAATTTTTAACAGAAATCGATAGGATTTAATTTTTATGTATGATAAACAAATTATGTGGAATGTGAAAATTTAATTTTTTAATTTTTGGTTAGTGAGCCTTCATAAGGTTCATTATATTTTAAATGTGTTAAATGAATTGGTTTGGAAGAAGAGGTTGTTTTGTTTTAGACTTTGGTGTTCTCATGGGTGCTCACATGTGTTGTGGTTGGTGGAAATATGGATGATTCCTAGTATGGCAGGGTGGATGGATGCCTGTAGTGGCATGGAAATACACATGTGAGGGAGACTCAATGGAACACCATTGGTGAGTGTGAAAAATACACCCAAGTGGTTTTATTTTAAAAATGTTTTTTAAGCTAGAATATGTAGTGTTTTTGTAATCCAATGTTTGTGTGTCATGTTTTTATGTGTCTTAAAAGTATTTTTTATTTAGTATTCTCATCCTTGTGATCTAGAAGTGATACTCTTATTGAATCATGCATTGAGATTGTGTTGGTATATCATTTTTGAACCAGTGTCTTAGAAGGCTTTAAGAAATGTTTTTTGATGACTTTGAGCAAGTTTCTCTCTGAGTTTTTGTATGATCTATGTGAATTTTTTGTTTCATGAGTTGGTTTTGATAGATAATGTGGTTTCCTTTTTGTCTTGTGATCTCCACCATACAGATGTGATAAATATTATGGTATGATTATGGATGGTTATCCTTTGGAAGTGCCTCTAGTTGATCGACCTAAGGATTTCATTAGAGGGTTTTAAAAGTTAAACCCCCCACATTTAAGGATTCTCTAGCCCATTTGTTGTAATAGAGAGTTGTTTGGGGTCAATCTAAAATGCTTTCCTAATATGATAATTATCCTGGTTATGGAATTGGTGCTTGGGGAAATTTGGTTTTTTTCATTATGTTCCTTGTACTTTATGCTCCTCATTCAAAGATAGAGAGAATGGGGTTGTGTATCCTTAAGTCCATGTTTGGTTAAAAGTGTTCTTTTTGAGGAAGTGACTTTCGTGGTGTTCTATAACCCTTTGTTTCTGCTTCGGAGTTTTATGTGGATTCATGTGGCACTAAAAGAAGGGGTCTTGGATAATGATTAACAACTCTTGACTATTATGCACTAGATTATTCATACATCATAGCTATAACCATTGGTCTCTGAGTGAATTTGGCACATAGTCAAGAATCTCGATGGTTTAAGGAGTTTGGATAATTCTATGCCTCTACCACTGTAGTGGGGTATTTTTAGTATTTTTATTTTTGTTTCTCAATTATGTGAATTTCCTATCATGTTGAAAAGAGTGGTTTATTTTTTTTGTTGTAGTTTTAGTAGTCTAATCATTGGTCCCCTTCCCTCACCACCTCGTGTAGTGGGGATTTTTGGTTTATCCATGGGTTGTAAGCTCAGATTTGACCCCTCTATTCAGAAGTGGGTAGTTTCAATGTCTAGGTTTCATTCTTCTTGACCTAGGTTGATAGGTCATTGTAACAATACTTGGGTTGGCCTATGTGTAAAAGTCCATGTTTCAGGTTCATGTTAAATTTTTTTTTGGTTGTTGATAGTTGGTTTTTAATGGCGGGGAGACCCACCATGGGTTTCATTGGGTTTTATTCTAAAAATTTATCAGATATTAGTTGTTTCTAATGATGGGGACTCTATTATAGACTCCCCTAAAATCATTTGACTATGTGAGTGTTATTTAGTTGAAAAGATAGTTGGTATTATTAAGATAAGGCCCAAAAATCTTGTCCTTGGCTTGGTTATTGATGCAATGGCTTGATTCTTCGGTTGATTCTCGAGAAGTAGTTGTGGGTTGTTATTTTTTTTCGGGCAAGAGTCTTAAGTTAGCTTTTGTGAGTGAAATTTTCATGACTGAAGTGGTTTGATCATGTGGATGTGGTACCATTAGGTTTTGATTAATTGGATAGAATTTTTCATGGCTTTTCAAGGGAATAAAGTGTTATTGGTATAGAAAATTATCACACCCGGTTTTTTTAGTTATGGCTTATGTTCCGATTCGATGGAATTTAAGGTCCTTTTATTAGGTTATGGGGGTGATGAGTGTTGATTTTTAAGTGCCTCCTTTCATATGTTTTTCCCCATGGTTTATTCATGGCATGGTTGTATATTTGTAGAGAAATAATTGATGTTTTTCATTGGAAGACCCGGGTGTATGGTTGATGCATGGTTAGCACCAACCATGCGGCAAGTCCATAAAATTGTGTGGAAGGTGGCAGAACATACCACATGACTACCACACGATTTGGGAAACTATGTAATTGATACCCAATTAACCATAAAGATATTTCATCTATGGATAGTTTCTTTTTCACATTTACCACACAATTTGTTAAATCATGCGGCCTAACTGTGCTCCTTGCCCAGTTTTTAATTTTTGGGATTTCCATGTTTTACCCCTCGTGATGTTTAACCCAAATCAAACACTAGAATTCCTCTCCTACATTGTGTGAACCTAAGGGAATATCCCCTTTTTTCCCAAGCCTTATCATCCTTCTTTTGGTGTGGATCTTATGGTTTTCTTTTTGATTTTAGATAGATCTCTTAAGGTATTCTCCTCTCCTCATCTCTCTCTCCCCCTCTTTCTCTTGTTTTCTCTTGTGTTTCTCTTATCCCATGGTCATTTGGACTTAGTGTTTATATTTTCATTGATGTATTTTGTCTTTTTTTATTCTTTTATGGTTCATCTTTGCAGATCTAGTGTTATAGAAACCGCATGGAGAATTTTTAGAGGTGTATTGTCGTTGCACCATATATTCAAGGTAGTATTTCCCTTGAACATGCGTTTTTAATTTGAGAATCATTAGTCTTTTTCTTTTCATACCCTATTTGATTGATAAATATGAATATCTGATCCTTGTATTTATTTTTATTTTGGTTTGAAAATGGTGTTTTATTCCTTGATTTGTGTTTTTTTGTAAATAGCACACATCGAGTGTTCGAATAAATGTTCGGTTGGATTTTATGGGAAATTTGTGATATAAAATGCATGGTTTGGAGTTCTAAATGTATTTTAAAAATGAAAAATTATGTTTGGGGTTTCTTTTATGGGTTTCTAATGTGGTTTTAGTTTTTATAAGGATATGAATGTTGGATTTTACAGTTTCTTTGGCATGTGTTGCCAATAAATGGCTCATTTAGTGATTTTGTAAGAAATGGTTTGTTTTATAAGTGTAATATAAATTTTTTTAGGAAATTTTGTAAATGTATTTGATATAGAAAATGGTGTTTTTCACTGATTTATGAAATGTGAAACATTCATTTTTGATAAAGGTCGGTTTTGTGGAATGTCTAAGGGCCTATGCAAACACTTTATGAAAATGATGAAATGAGTTTTTTATAAAAGACTATGTTTGATGTTTCTCATGCCTTTTCTATATATAATATATTGGATTTACATGTTGTGGAATCCTTGAGATCTATTATCAAGGGTACTCAATTGGAACCCTTCCTAATATATTTATTTTAGGGCATGATATTAGTCTTTCAGGAGAATCGGGTTGAGGGATGTTCTGAATTATTATTATATATATTGTGACTGGATTCTTGGCTAGAATCAGCTATCTCACCCCCATTATGATCATGAGACACATGAAACTGGGATATTGAGATAATTTTTTGAGAATGATTGTTACACGTTTAGGTCACATAAAATATAGTGGCCCATTGTAGGTAAATATATTGGGTTTATTGTAATGGTATTTTCCCTCATTTTGTCCTGAGAAAGGATGGTCAAGCATATTGAGAATTTTGATTTCATCATGTATGGAATGCTACCATGGATGGGGTATAATTTATAGTGTCTTTGGGATTATTCTTGATCTCTTGGGTTTACCTATGTTTATTAGGTTTTAGATGATTGTAATGATGATTTGGTAACTTGTGTGATTATTTCCATTTCCCTAGTGTGATTATTATAGTTATTTATTTTTTAATGTTTTTCTTGGAAAGTGGTTTGTTGGTTTCAATATGTTTTATGAAATTTGTTCCCAAAGAAAATTGGTTTTTCCTCTTTCCACAAGTTAAAAATAAAAAACATCACTTTTCCCTTGAAAATTATATGGTAACTCTAATGAATCAATCCTAGATTTGAATATAAATTAGGGTAATGGTTGTACTTTTTTTTAATTAAAAATTGTACAAAATAATACATTAATATATTATATCTCAAACTTGAAATTGAATTTTATTTTATTTTAAAGAAAGTTAATGGGAATATATTATTAGGATATCATGATAAGTTTTAATAGTCATGCCTATAGTTCATTTCTATATTTATACCTTGTGTAGGATTCAGCTTGAGTTCGATCACCTTGGGAGGTGATTGATCATTGTGTTGGAGGGTGACCAACGATGTCACATAGATATAGTGTTGTCTTCTGGTCTGGTTAGTTGTTTTGTGCAGTTGTTGTAAATTTTTAGATTGTGTATAAAAGATGTTCATCTCTTTTTTATTTATATATCAGGATATTGGTTTCGTTCCATTGTTTTTTATTATTTTCCTTATTTTTGGGAGAAATATTTCCCTCTTGTACTCTATTTATTAACTTGGTGCTTGTCCCCATCCCAGGAGGATTGGGAATGCTTCATTGGACCTTTTGTGGATTAGATGTAGTGACTATTTAATGGTCAACCAAGTTTGGTTAGTAAAACCTATATGGATTAAAGAATATACTACTCTTCCTAACACTTCATGGTTTCAGACAGCTATGGTTTATAATGGGACCATATCCTATAAAAATAATATTATTTCTCATCACACATAAACATGTTGGAAACTCAGTCACTTTCAAGAAGAGGATATTTATTTATTTTATGGGTACCTCTTGATTGTTGGACATATTAATCTCTAAACCTACAAATATTCCAAATAATTATCTTAAAACCCATTCTTTGATGCCATTATTCCAGTTATATAGCCTTAAGAAACACCATGGGACCCATATTGGGGTGAAACACATGGCATCAAGTGCATTCCCCAGTCACAAGAGGTGTGCATCTAATGTTAATATATTACACATCATTATTGGAGAATGATTTTATCCCAAAATAAAAGAATAAACTACATGTAATTTTAATTTAGTTTTTATTTAAAATAAAAAATATACTTCAAAACAAAAAAAAATTAATGAAGATAATGTAAAAAACAAATGTAATGAAAAATAAATGACTAATGTCTAAAAATGACATAACTAAATAAAAATAATTTAAACTAATACATCATTTATACTATAAATCCTATAATAATGTATGGTTGAACTCCACTATGAACGCCATGATTTGGATCCTAGGTAAAATAAATAATGAAAATTGTAGATTTTATCTTTGTTATATTAGGAAAAAATATATTTATAAGTACATTGAGGTGTGTGAGTAGGTGTGAGTATAAGAATAATTAATAATATTTTTACATATCATATCCAATAATTTTTATATACAATAAAATCATAAATATGTTATCAACTATGTTAATAATATTTAAACACGATTGAAAATCTTTATTTTTATCATAAAATTCACATAGTCCAATTACCAAATCAAAACAACTCATGTCATATCATTCCTAAGAAAAAGGGTAAACCCACCTTGTCCACCACATCATTGATGAAAATTATTATGAAAAACAGGATCACGAGTCATAAAAATATGAAACAATATAATAATTATTTCAACATATAATAATAGTGTTTTCCTAATGTGGATCATTAACCATACAGGTGTTTCCAAAAAATAACAGACCCTCCATCTATATCACATACCATATAACATATTTTACAATATTAAGTTTTAGAACCACTTATCATTACCCATATAATGAACCAAACTTTTTGACATTAAGTTTCCTTTTTAAATGAAAAATTAACTCACTTAAGTAATGTAAATATAGAAAAAATATGTACAACTTTGGTTATATTGGACCATTATAATTTATGTCATGTAGATTTAAAATACTATTAAGAATCATAACCACTAATAATATAGTCATTGAATAGTGATCATATGATTTGTATATATTAAGGGTTTTGATAATGTCCTATTGAAAAAAACAAAAAAAGTGATGGCCTCGAACAATAGGATTGTACCCTATGAAGCTCATTTATCATAGATTCTCATGGAGATAGTATCTCTTAAATTTTCTCTTAAACAATTCCAAAATTAGATTCAAAAACTCAAGCGCAAGGGAAATTATTTACAGGTAAAGTTGAATCACATCAATATCATGGCCCAAACAATTTTCATTGAACCATCCCATGAGAATCGCACCATTGCACACCATACCCCTAGATAATTTGCTCGTGTAATAAATGTTTATGTATCTCGACCCTAAAAATATGAATATTTATATTTTCTTTCCAATAAAAGAATTATTATATTTATTGCATATTTCTTATTCTTTATAAGTGACTAACTAATGAGATTGATAAAAGTTATATTTTAATATGACAAAACATAAATTGTATTTTTGGGTAATATATATTTTTAATTAAGATATTACATTTATTGAATTCAATAATGTATGAAATAAATTATTTTTTAATAAAATAATGTTATTAAATATTATCTATTAAAAATAAATGATATTATAATTTTTTAAAGTGAAAATTTAATTTATATAAGGGTCATAAAACTATTATTATCAAAGTACATGTATTTGTAATAAATTGATAATTTAATTAAAAAATTAAATTTCTATTTTTTACAGAATTATTTGGATATTATACATATTATTTTTGGTATCATCAAATACAAATTATCTAGTAGTGATTTTTTCATAATTTTCTAAGATAGTAAATTTTTTGGATAAAAGTTAAATTAAGTATAAATATGTGATAAGTATTATGCCATCATAATGACCAAACAGTGATGTAATATGCGCCATAAATTATATCAATAAACAAATATATATACTTCCCCTTTACACGAATGTATTTGTAGGTTATTTTATAAATTTTATAAACCCATTGTGAATCCTCCGAAACCTATATTATATTTTAAGACTTTAAAATCAATTATTTTTAAACATGACTCACTTACACATCACCAAGGTTATTATTTTAATGTGATTGGTCTATAAGATTAAAATAACTATAACCACTTATATTTGGTATAAACATGGGAAAACCCAGATTATGGTCTGTGGTTTTGATTAATTTATTGTATGGAGTCTAAAGCCTAAATTTGGAATATAATAAAGAACTCCCCTCCATTTTCCTATATAAAACTACCCAACTTCCCATTCATATTCACTAAAAATCATTGTATCATGACTATACTATTACTTCTCCACTCTATATATCTCACAAGTTTCCCCCAAACTATCAATAATCTATTCCCAATATTTTGGAAACACCCTCTCAAGGTATGGGATCCTCTCATTCCCCACTTTATTCATGCACCTTTTTTATGTAATGCCTTTTGTCATCCTATTACTATTAATGGGATATTATTTTACATATCACTATAAATTAACTTATTGTTTAAAAGTTATAATATACCACTTTTATTATCTTTAAAACATCCCATGATTCAATATAAACACCTATCATGTTTCTGAAATTATCCTTTGATTTTTCCTTTCCAAAAATTTATTCAAGAACCCTTTTTGTCTTATACCTTTTAATACCTAATTTGTCAATTTGGATTGTGTTATTAAATATCATGTTACTTAAATTATGATTTAAAAGTGTTTATATAGCCTTTTAAATATCATTAATCCCTCCCATGATTCATTATGTAACCTCGTTATGCCGGAAACATTTTCCTACAATTATTTCATGCCCACCCCTTGTATTTTGAAAACCATCACCATTTACACTAAAGGGTATCCACATATACATACTTATAATTATTTTATTTAGGGATTAATTTATTTATCCAATAATTATTAAACATTGTTTTAAATGTGATGAGATATGATCATATGTGGAATGATATATGTGGTTTACATATTCAAGTTCATGATATGAAATTGACGGGTGTACCCGAAATTATATAGCACTATAATGCATGGGTAAATTTTTTAGTCTGGAGATACATCGTTCTTGGGATTATTTAGTAAACCTAATCTTTATGGTAATTTTTCCACCATTTTTTGATGTCTTGGTAGTTAACCTTGACCTAGGTTTATGATTTCATGTTTAATGTTTTTGCCACATTTCCATGTTTTCTTTATACTATCAGGTTCTATAATTCATCATTGTACAAATATTATTATTCTAACCCCTTTATGTACCATTGAAATTCTTATTGACTAAAATTTAATTCTTTAATAATTTTATGCTTTGTTTATTCCCTTAGTGGGCTTTATAGCTCACCCCATTCTTATGTATGACCAGCGGTTATCCTATGTTGTTTTAAAGAATATGGAATTTTAGAATAATACTAAAAATGATTTCAATTGTGTGGTTATATCCATGTATCAAATTTACCAATGACACTAAGACTCATGGTCTTTTTTTACTAGGTGTTTTTTATGTAATAAATCATTAAATAATATGTATTAAAGATAAGGGTTGTCATAGTTGGTATCAAATGAATGTATAGTTATTTTCGGATTAATTTTTAAAAACTCTATAAATTGACTTAAGGATAATTCTAAAAAAAATGAAAACAACCCCAAATTTCGTTAAATTATATATAAAGTGGTTTCCAAAAAAATACATCTATTTTTGGATACTATAAGTGGATCTGGCTCTAGTGTAGAGGTACCTAGGGGTAATAGTCCTGAAAATGGAACATTGATATTGACTCAATCATCACCTTGTACACAACAAAAAGTTATGTTCTATATATATTTTGACACTCTTTGGGGAAATTCTTTGGTAAATACACAATCTCCTTACAAAACATTATTAAAGGAAAAAAATTATAAAAGATCTTATATTAGTAAATAAATCATGATAACTTTGAATGAAGCATAAAAATTCATAAGTTAAGGGATATAGATTATTTATGATGTGCCTCTATAAGGTTCATAGTATCCTATTAATGTTTTTAATAATTTAATGATTGTCATCCCTAATTTTGAATTTGTTCTAGTTAATGGCTGGAAATAATAGAAACTAAACTAACAAGAAATTTTATGGGTAATGTGATGACTACCCAAATGAGAATCCTAATATGATGGTAGCTTGAGTAAGACCGATTTTGATTATGCCAAACCATATATAAAAAATAACTATTAAAAACTAGAACATAGTTGAATTTTCAAAATGTCAAAGAGGTATATGATGGTATATTAAGGAAGTTCAATTTATAAAGGTGATGATGGAAAGAAGACCCAATTTCCTTTGTGAAAAAAATGTGGAGTTAGGAACCAGGGTAAATGATACGAAGGAATTGGGATATGTTTTTTTGTGTAAAATTGGTTATGAAGTAGAAAATTTACATGGAAAAATGAATAACATGAAGGATAAAAATAAAGTTCAAAATAATGTACCATATACAGATTTATTTTTTAAATTTTTAGATGTTGGGAGTGATCCATGCCAATTATATATTCTATGGGATGAAAATCATGATGAGCGCCAGTAATCACTAAGACCAAGGGTATAGGGAACGTCCTTTGTTGAGATGGATCAGGATTATGGAATTACATATAACCTATACACTAGAGTTTTTTATGTCATTTTTTGTTTTAATTCATGTCATATTAGTATATCGTGTGATTTTTCCAAGAATATGAAGTCACTACCCTAAATTATTTGATATCATTGGGTAAAAATTATATGTTTTTTATATCGTAAGTTGTAGATTGTGGGAATGTTCTTCTTGAAAATATTTTCAATCTATCTTTAGTGTAATTTTATGTTATCCATGTTATGAGATGGTATTAATTTTATAAATTCAACATAAATTTTTGGGAGACGGAAATCAACCTTTCCATATCAAATCATCCTATGATTCTATTTAAGTGCAAGGAGTGTGATGATTCTTCTTTGGTAACATCATATCAAACATGGATATTATTTCCTAATGAGTAATAATATCTTGCTCAAACTATTGAGACTAATGAGAATATCATCCTTGAGGACATTCCATAGTAATAGAATGAGTTAATGTTTCTCCTGAAGAATTTCTCAACCTTCCTCTTAAATAAGTTTTTACGTTATCAATCAAACACATACTGGGACCAAGTAAATTTATGAGGGAATTTATCACTAGAAAAGGTATATCATTGGATCCTTTTAAAATAGATAGGATTGAAGGGTTTCCTAGACCACCCTCTGTGAAATAGATCCTTAGTTTCCATGTATTATCGTGGAATTTTAATATTTTATAAAAAATATAACTATTTTCAAGCCCCTTAACCAATATAACAAAGGAAGGATTTGAGTATACTTATATTTTTTAATGTGAAGAAAATTTTAAGGATATGAAGAAGACAATATTTACTACACTTATGCTCACATTACCCACTAGTGTGGAAGGATTATTTCCCAATAGTGATTCATCTAAAAGGGGATTGGTCTGTGTAATCCTAAAAATAGCAAATTGATATAGTGAGCCATGATAAGAACAACCCACCTCATGATCTAGAATTGGATATAGGGATCTTTGTGTAAAATATTTGGTGACATTATCTATATAGGACGAAGTGTGATGTATATATGGACAATAAAAGCCTCAAGTATATACTCACACAAACTGATCTTAATATATGCCATTAGAGGTCGTTATAGATGATCAAAGATTATGATTGTTCAATCCATTACCATCCTAGTAAAGTAAAAAATAATGAAAATGCTCTGAGTAGAAATAATCTTGAAACTCCTTCTATAATGTGGATTTTAGGGGATCTAATATTCTTGGAAATAAAAAGGATGTATATTGTGATAATAAAAGGATATTCATTCTATATTTCTCAAATAAATCCTCACTAATCCATTCATGGGAGGATAAATGAGGCTAATAAATATATTAAGATACTATAGAGGAAGGTAGAAAATATTAAATAGTTCCACCTTATTGAAAATGGGGTTATAAGGTTGGGAACTTAGTAATGGGTCCCATAAAAATAGAATTGAATAAGGAAATTCCGGTTGCTTCATAGAGATTATCCTTCTGTATTATTCTAGGAGACACTAAGTTGTATTGATATTTTTAATAAAAAATTATACTTGGGATTACATGAAGAGATAAACTGCAGAGCCTGTATCTCAATGCTTGGTATGCCATCAAGTCTAAGCGAAACAATAGAAGTATAAGGGTTCAATAAAATCATTTCCCATACCAGTATGGAAATGGGAAAACATAATAATGGATTTCATCATAGGAATCCCTAGGATACCAAAAGTAAATAATTTCATCTGGGTAGTAGTCGATCACCTTACCATGTTATCAAATTTCATTGATATGAAGGAATATTTCTCTATTTAAAAACTCTATAAGATATACATAATTGGTGTGGTAAGACTGCATGGATTTCCACTCTCCAATGTATTTGATCGAGATTCAAGGTTTACCATTTGGATTTCAAGAATACATCAGAAATAATTGGATATAGAAATAATATTCATCAATGATTATCACCCTCATAAGTATTTTCAGTGTGAAAGGACCATTCATGCTTGAAAGTATATCCTGGTATCATGTTCAATGGATCTCTAAGGATATTGGGATTAACACCTTCCCCTAGTGGTGTTCTCGTATAATAACAATTTCTATTATAATAATCAAATGAAACCTTATGGGGATCTATATTGGAAGAGGTTTCAAACTATAACATGTTGGGATAAAGTTGGAGAGTGGAGGATGATAGGACTTGACCTTATCTAATAGAGGAAAAAGAAGATCCAACCATTCAATGTCATATGAAATCCATAAAAATTCAATATAAAATATATATACAGACAATCATCGATGATCCCTTGAGTTTGAGGTTGGTGATAAAGTGTTCCTTAGTATATAACCATGGATGAAATTGATGAGGTTTGGGAATAAGGTAAATATTAGTACATGATACATCAATTCCTTTGAGATCCTTGATTACATTTTAGTTGTGGCATATATACTAGAAGTCACTCCTAAACTTTCTCTAGTACATGATGTGATCCGTGTATCCATCTTAAAAAATTACATACTGGACCCCTCACATGTAATAAATCTAGAGTTGGTATCTTGGATACTGATCTTTCATATGAGGATCAGTCGATGAAGATCTTATAATGTACAGATAAATTTCTAAGAAACAATACAGCTTGCCTAATTAAAGTGTTTTGAAGGGGCCAAATGATTGAGGAAGATAAAAGGTAATTAGAAGAGGAGATGAAATAGATGTATCCTCATCAGTTGTAGTGTGTCAAATTGAAATTTCAATTTTTGAAATTTTTAAATGTGGGAATAATGTATTGATTGAACTGTTATAAATGAAACTCCCTTTCTAAATAAATAAGTCTCTCATTTATTTAATGTAAATATAGAACACACATGCACTAATTTGATTATATTAAACTATTTTAATTCATATCCTATTATATTCAAAAGACTGTACAACATCATAACCATTGATAATATAGTTCTTAAACACTGACCAAATGACTAGTATATATGGAGGGTTGTGATAAATTCATATTAACATAAACAAAAGAAGTGATGATATCGAACAGTAGGATCATACCCTATGAATCCCATTTATCAGAGCTTATAAGGGAGATAAAATCTCTGAGATTTTCCCATGACCAAGTCCCATCTGATATTCATAAAATATATCATGAGGTTAACCATGTACAGGATAAGTTTAAGCTTATCGAGATCATAGCCCAAACTATGTTTGCTGAACAACACTAAGAGAATCTCATTGTCAAACACCTTACCCTTAGATTGTTTGGTGGTGTAATAAATGGTTATATTTCTTGAACCTAACAGTATGAATATGTATACTTTATTTTCAATAAAATAATTAGTATATGTATTCCTTATTGTTTTTACTTTATAAAAGATTAAGTAATGAGTTTTATAAAAATTAAATTTTAATTTGACAAAACTGAAACTGTATTTTAGGGTTATATAAAAATTAAACTAAAAAAATACTTTTGATGAATTAATTATTTTTTAAATTAATTATTTTTTAAAATGAATAATATTATCAAATAGTATAAATTAAATATAAATGAAAATATAATTTTACAAAGTGAAAATGTATTTTTTTTAACGGTTAGAAAACTGTTATTGTCAAAAAGAATATATTCTTTTTAATAAATATGGATTTAAATTTAAAAGTGAAATATATAGTTTTTAGAGAATTATTAATATAATATAAATATTTTTTTTAATTAGCACTTCAAAATTATCCAAGGATGAATTTTTTTAAAAAAATTGAGACAGTTGAGTTTCCGGGTAAAAACTAAATATGGTAATAATATATGGTATATATTATGATATCATAATAACCGAAAAGTGATGTAATATGTTCCATATAATGTATAAAATACCAAATATATATTTCTAATTTTAAATAATGAGTTTTTTAGGTTATTTGATTAATTTTATAAACCCTTTATGAATCCTCTAAAACCTATATTATACTTTAGGATTTTAAAATCAAATAATTGTGAACAAGACTCACATACACATAATGAAGGGTGATATTTTAATGTTATCCGTTCATGAAACTAAAAATAAAATGAAAAAAAATCCTTTTCAGAAGATATAATGGTCCAAAAACCATTGTAACTTGTCTGTTTTTTATTACTTTTTTGTATAGATTCCAAAACCTAAATTTGGAAAATAGTAACCCCCCCACGTTTCCTATATAAACCAACCCAAGATCACATTATTATTCAATAAAAACCATTTAATCATAACTATAATCCATCATTTACTCTCTATATCCCTCCCAATGTTCTTCTAATCTCTCAATAATCTCCTCTAAAGCATTTTGAAACACCCTCTCAAAGGGATCCTCTCTTTCTACACTTCATTCAAGAACCATATTTATGTAATTTATTTTGTATTATAATTACTATTGATGGGATACTATTTTACAAATCCCTATAAAATATATTATTATGTAAAAGTGATTATAAACCCCTTTCTCTCTCATTAATCACTCCTGTGATTCATTATGTACCCCCTTTAGGCTACAAAATTTATCTTGCAATTTTTTCTTTCCAGACATTTATTCATTCACCCTTTTTTATTGAGCCTTTTAATTCCCAATTTTCTATGTTGGATTATGTTATTACATATCACTCTTAATTACATTATGATTTAAAAGTTATGATATACCCATTTAATTCTCATTAATCCCTCCTATGATTCATTATGTACCCTCACTATGACACTGAATTCATCTATTGATTTTTCCATGACAAATATGTGTATTGTGAATACCATCACCATTTACACTCAACGTTATTCAGATTGAAATACCTATCTATAAATTAATTTTTACTTACATGTATGTTTTCCACACTCTTTAATTTTGGGATTAAATGTGATTAAATAAGATCTTATGTTGAATGATATATTTTTCACACTTATGCATGTACATGATATCAAAGCGATGGGTACACACAGAATTATATATTACTCCAACGAATTTGGTAATTTTTTTGTCTCATGATATGTCTTGTATACAATTAGTGAGTATAACAAATCCATTATTATAATTTTACTACTATGTTATTATGTATTGGCATTTATCCTTGACCTATATATGTGATGTCATTTTTACTGTTGTTGAAACATTCTCATGTTTCCTTTATTCAATCATGTTGTATCATGCCTCGTTGTTTTAAGATTTTGATTTTTAAAACATTTATGTCCCATTGAAATGAATATTGACTAACATGTAATAATTTCATGATTTGATTCCTTATTTATTCCCTTATAGAGCTTTATAGCTCAACCCTTTCTTATGTATTTCTCGAGGATATCTCATGCAATTTTAAAAGAATGATAAGGAAGTTTCAAATATGGTTTTTGAATCCATTTATCATGTTGATTTTTTGTGTACCCAATTTTTAAAATACACTAGTATTTACAATCTATTGGGTTGTACTAACTATGTCTTTAGGTAATAAATCATGAAATAAAGTTTATTAAATACAAGGGTTTTCATAACCTGGCTGTTATATCCATTCTTGATACTTCTCAATCATTTCATATTTCAAAATTCATTATATTAGAAAATCCATTTTTATTCTAAAATAGTTTTCCAAATAAATTACATTGAAATTAATAATCTTAAGAACCAATAAAATTAAATATATAAAAATAATGTTTTATAAAAAACTACCTAGTATAAATCAAATCTGATGATTTTAATCAAAATTACAAAAATAAAAGTTTCAAAATCCAAAAATCCCGAAATTTAATCAAATAAATTTTGAAAAATTATTTATTAAAACCCCATATCAAAAACGTTTTTGAACATTACATTATTAATATAGTAATGAATCAAAATATAATAAGTAATGAATAAGTTCCACTTAAATTAGACAATGATTCCGCAAAAAATCATGAAAACCTATATCTAAAATCGATGTTCACGATCCAATCCCTTACAATCTAGTAATGAGAATATCATATCATGATTCCTTCATCTATTATTCTAGATCTATAATTATATCACTCTATATTTAATAATCCATTATAAGTTAATCTAAAGAGAGGTCTGAGAACCAAAAAAATCTTAGATATTTAACCTTGGATTCAGTGTTAAACAATTCAATCCTATAAGGTTACATGTCATTACATGGTATAGATTCCCCAAATCCACACCCTAAAAGAAATAGGTTTTTCTAAGAATTTATTTGCGCATTATTGAGGCTTATAGGAGGGTAATTATGTTTTAAATATCCAAACCATCCAAAAGGATTGTTTAGTTGGGTTTCATGGGCTAAAAGACCATGTGACTTCATATTAAATCCCCACAACCCAAAAACCAATGATTTGGGGTTAGGAATCATGGTCTTGTAGACTGTAAACTTATCGATGGACATATATCTAACCTCAAATTCATTATTAATTATTCATTATTGGGCCACATGGTCTGGAAAAACTCTATTCCGAACTATATTCTCATACCTCTCTCCCAAAAACTCTAAAATTTTAGTTTAAAATCTACCAAAACTAAAGGGGAAACTTACATGGAAAAACCTTGTTGTCATAGATCATGTTGAGAAAATAACTCAATAAAAATGTAAAAAATACATACCTTAAAGAGAAATATAGAGAAAGGGGAATAATTTTTATATTTTAATTCATTTGAATCAAAACTACGTTTACGATAATCTCATTAAAAATAATAAAGAAATTTGAAGTATCATAAACCCCAATTAGAGTAAATGTATTGGATAAAATATTAAAAAATTAATTAAAATAACTTATATATATAAGTATGGATAATAAAAATTTTGTATAATACCCAATGAAATCATGATATAGATTCTAAAGTATTCAAAATAATATAAAAATATGGTTGAAAAATATATCTTGGTATATATAGATATCCCATTAAAATTGTTATCATGACTATTGTACAACAACATGGTTTTGATCATCCACCCAATGGTTTTTTATCTTCACTTTGAAAATAAAAAACTCATATACCATTGGGTTTGAAAAAAAACTCTCCTAGATTTTTTTATCTATTTAAAATTACTGGAAAAGGAATATCATTTCTTAAATACATTTTTAACAATAGTGATATTGCTTCAAAACTAATAAAGGTCTTCTCCTCGCCTCATGTAGTCTACATGTTTGCTTAATTTAGAACATGGTTAGTTTCTAGATGTTTAAAAATTACGGTCATGATGGTGTGGTTTATTTAACACTCACAAATCCTTCCCAATTATTCTCAAAAACTACTTGATGGATTCAAACTTAATAAAATTCTCCAGAAATTCTCCTAAGTATTAGGATAGGGCATGAAATACTCTATTTTAGGTAATATCATGATCATTTTATACCATTAAACCTTTAAAATATCATTCACATTAAATGAATGTCAAGCCTTAATTTATAAACAATTTTCATTAACATAATAATAAAATTTATAATTTTTTATGAACATATTAATTATGAACAACATTCTTTTTGACATATTCATCTTTAATCATTTTTTATTTCATTCCTGTAATAATTTAAATAAAATTTAAATTAACTATGGTCATTCCATATTTTTAATTATATTCCATTTAAAATTTTCGTGTTTTATAGTATGTAGACTAATTTGAAAAATATATATATATGAAATAAAGATAAAACGCATTTTACACTGAATTTTTTTATAAATTGATGAATTTAAAACAAAATTAAAAATATGTGCTAAAATAATTTTAAAATATTATATATATATATATATATATATAATAATAATAAAATTATATATTAAATAATCAATCACTCAACTAATATGACCTCAATTATTCAATAGTTTTTCAATTGTTTATCAAAGCCTCATTCAGGGGGGTCATTTCATGTTCGAGTGGTGACTTGGTAACATTAGTATTGAGAAACAAATATAACATACACATGAAATTATTTTAATAAAATTTATATTTTTTGGAAAATTTCATAATTTTAGTGTGTTTTTATTATTTAGTTTCCTTTTTATAATTTTTAAACCAAATTTGAGAAAATTAAATCCAAAAATTAAACTAAATTTCAATAATAAAAAGGTTTATTACTCTGAGTTTACATGTAATTTTTTGTAAAATGGAAAAAACATATAAATTTATTATAAATTTATACATAAATTAAAAGTATTTTTATAATAATATATAAATAATTGAATTATACTATATATTACAAAATTAATTAAACTATTATGTTTTCATTAATTATTCAATAGGTTTTTAAGAATGTTTCAAAGTGAGATTCAAGGGATTTTTTGATGTTTGGGTCATGATCTAGTAAAAAGTGTTTGAAAATAAAAATCATAACTATCAAATTTTAAATAAATATTAGTATAAGAATGTACAATTTATATTTTTTAAGTGGTTTTTTTATCTTTTTTATGTTTTCATAGATTTTAAAATCAATTTGATAAGAACAATAAAAAATAAAAAAAATAATAAAAAATATAGGTGAAACAGTTCAATATTCTCGAGTTATAGATAAATTTTTTAAATGGTTATATCACATTTATATATATAATAAAATGAAAAATATATGAAAAAATAATTTTTAACAAGTGGATAAATAGTAAAATTAAATTATATATTAAATCCTTAATTTATTTGATAAGTTAAAATTAAATTTTCAATGGATTTTCAAGAGTATTTAAAAGCCCAATTAAGTGGATTATTTGGAATTCATATCCTGATTTGGTTCCAATAAAATTGAGTTAGAAAATGGATGTCAAAGTTATTATAATTTAAAGAAAATTTAAAGTATTTATTTATATGCGATATTTAAAGTGCGGTTTTTTAACATGTTTGGGTTTTCATGGCTTATAAATCATGTTCATAAAAAATAAACAAATCTAATAATAAAAAATTTAAATTTAAATGTTTGGAACTCTTGAGTTATAGGTAAATTTTTGTAAAATGGAGAAAATGTACACATTAATAATAAAATTAAAAATATATTTGATAAAAATAGTTTTAAAGTAACAAAATAAATTTAAAAAATAAATTATATGTTAATTCATGGATTAATAAAATAAGTTGATATTAATAATTCAATGTATTTTTGAGATTTTATTAAATCTCAATTCAATGGATTAAAATATAGCTTAAAGATCCAATTCCATAAAAAAATTCTCCCAAACCCTACCCTTTTTAATCACTAAAGTTTAATGAAATATTTTTGATTCTGTATTAGTCATTTAATTAGAAATAAAAATAATGAGTTGATCCATCATAAACACAACTAATGGAGTCTCTTTCAATGACTCATGTAGTTGCATCACCTATCAATAGTGAAATCAATGAACCTAAATTCAAATTAATAAAATAAAATGGTGGAGTAGTCCAATGTCAAACCATCAATATGAAAGATCATTTGTTAATATAAAATTATAACATTCAATAGTGAGAGGGACACTTGACTGATTCTGTTGATTTGAGGAATAAAATCCTTCAATATGTGGAATTTCATCATCCTTATTTAATTTTTTGTTAATGAACTCATGTTTTAACTAAGTTTTATTTTCTACAATTATAGCACCATAAATATGTGGAATTTAAATAATAAAAACACCCTTTCAAAAAACTTCCAAATAGACCACATCATTATCTTAATAAAAGAAAAGGATTCTAAAACAACCGTTATATATTTTGATCCTTCTAGAAATGATTTAATCCAAACATCCCAATATGAGGAAAGTTCCTAAGAAATTGGAATACCCAAAGTTGAAAATAACCATTTTTTTCTATAGGCATAAAATAAGTAAGTTATATGATAACTATTTATCAGAATGAAAAAAGAATTGTGCATAATTATAACCCTCATTTTGGATGAATTCCATTGAGAACGTACAGAATTATTCAAATATAACCAAAAAATGCTTTCATTTTGGAAGAAAAGAATAATTTCACACTTTTTTCTATTAATATTTCCCAATATGATATAAATAATACGATAGAAAGGTATCCAAGTGATAATTATCCCTAATTAAATTATAACAATACCTAACACTACAGTTTTTATACTTCTCAAAAGGAAAAATTAGCTAGTCTTCCACACACAAAAACCTAGGTAGTGTAGTTTTAATAAAAACCCTAATGGTGTTGGAATTTCTTCCTTTAGAAATATTTTAATGTTATCGTTCCATGAGTTTAGAAAACATGATTCCCAATGCCAATAATAATTCATTTATTCTGTCATTACATGTTTTTATGTTGAGTTCGCCATTTTTTTCCTTCATAAAAATGTATGATCTATGACGATTGATATTTTGGGGTTAAAGTATGGTTTCAAAACCATTCACATCAGGTTTAACATTTTCATCTATCATAGAAATTCCAAATGGCCCCCACATTCATAACAAGGTTCTGACCTACTTTCCAAATGTATTTGGTTATTTTGGGATTCAAACCCAATGAATCTTAGGAACACACATTAGTCAAGAAAATGGATGTTTGTGATCTTATCACCCTTTTGGGAGGAACTATTTTTTTTATTCTGGGAGTCTCTTATAGATTTAAGATATATTCATGAATCTCTAAAAAATCCTGATACAGTACTTGTTACCTTGAATGAATTATTGGGTGTTGAATCCATCTACATATAGAGTTTGTTTCATTAATGAGACCATATATATTTATCAAAAGTTCTCTTTATTTATCCCACTATAACATATAAATGAACATCTTATTATTTTAAAAATCCATTTAACTAGGAACTTTGGAGTTCACTATCATCCTTAAAGGTTATTGATGTTTCTAGAATGGTATTGGAACTTCATGACGAATACTACTTATACTTTTTATAACAAGAATCAAAACCCATGTAGTTGGTTTAATTCTATTTAGTATAATTTAGCATCATGTGGAAAAGAAATATTTGAGGTAACATAGGCATGAAATATGAAGCTTGATCCTTAAGAATGAATCCTAGGTATCCTACTTATAATAAGAATTAGATTTATTATAGTTTGATCATCCCAAAAATCGTTTATGGGCACTGATAGATAATTAATGCTTTTAAGGGTTATTTTCCAAGGTTTTACCAATATAAGAATTTATTTGAGACTTAAACTAAGGTACATTCCCTTGTATAGAGTAAATCATATAATGAAACTTAACAAGGCATAAACATTGAGGTCTCCCTAGCTTGGGGAAATTCATGATGTTAGTGATATGATCATTCCAAATCCCTAAGACCACATGAGTCATACTTTACGTGAGAAACAAGGGATAGAATTTGATTAGACTCACCACATATGGATATGGGACTTATGAAATGGGGTGTCCCTTATGGGGTACTTTATATAGAGAACAACCCTTAGAAAGGAATCCTACATATCCTAATGAAAATAGGAATTAGAGTCCTTGTAGTTCAATGAGATTTTCAATCTGGTGATGGATGAAGAAGGAAAATAAACCCAGCAGAGAGTTTGAATGGTATGGGTTATATTTTCTGAGATATAGAGGGAATTATACCATGGTGTATCTAATAAAAATACATTCACCATTTCCCCTCTATCAGATAAATAGTAGAAACAATAAGTTTCCAAATGAACATGTATATATGGTATAAGGATCCCATAATACCCATAGGATTTTATGAGTATTGTTTCCTGAACTATTATGGATACTTACCATATGAAGGGGGAATTCTTATACAATGACTCATTGTTTGGGTTCACATGGTTAAATGGAACAAGCCCATGTACTCCTATTAAAAAAGTCTCACAAGTTTGTGGGTTTCCTCTTTAAATGTCTAAAGTGTCATTCTAACATGTCTTAGTTCTCTTATTATCAGGTCATGATTATTAACCTAACAACACTAACATTCCCCATGGTTCTTCACATGATCGAATCTTTCATGTCATTCATGTGATCAAAAAAGATGTGTCCAGGGCCTTTCTAGTGATAAAGGATAATATATTGGATGGTTTTCACATGATCTGGCTGACATTTCATAGGAGTATTCATGTGATCAATGAAGACACATCCAATTGTATCATTTGATCAAGGATGATATGTCTGACGAACATCAAATGACCTGGATGATATTTCCATAGGACTTCATGTGAATTTCATAACATGCCTATGTCCTATCTCATGACATGGATAACATTTTCAAAGGGATTTTCATGGCTTGGAATTTATGTTTGTGTTCATTAGAAACAGTAATAAATAGGCCACATGAATCACATGATCATGCCACATGAAAATTAGTGTATATATCTTCTTGTAAGGCTTATAACTTATTAGTCCTTTATCACATAAATACTTAAATATTTGTTAGTAGTTGTCCTATTGAGACCTCAATTGACCAATTCAATATGTCGAAAATCCTTTTCATAATCTAGACAACACAATAGGATTCATTTTCATGATCATTGGGGTGATCACACGAAGTTCCCATAATTCATCCCATGGGTTTACTTAGTGGGATACCCTTGTGATTGTGTGGATTACCTCTCTGAGAAGTTAGTTCCCACCTATATTCTCTCATGTTTGTTTTTTTTGTTCCAAGGGGGGTAAATTTATTGACATCTCTGCCCCGATTCTTTTCCATCTTGAATTGTACATATATAAAATATATGGGATTGAGTCGTTGGAGCATCATGCATTTCATGTGAACCTTCCATGGTACATCCATGGAATCATCATTGTGTCACATGATAAATAGTGAAGATGAGATAATTCCATCATTTCCATATTTATTAGAACCATGTTTTCTCAAATGGCCTTCATATAATTAAATCTACATGTTTAAGGGACTTTATAATATTAGGTTGACATGTGAGGAAGTTTTCATGAGATGAGGAATCATGTCAAAGAGGATTTCTCATAGTCAAGGAAGACATTCATGGGGAACCTTGAGAGATCAAGTTGGATTGTTAGAGGCAATTCACAAGATCAAGCTTTCATGTAAAAGGGCCTTCAAATGATCAATTAGATGAACATATAAGGTGTATAACTCCCTTCACATGAAAAACAATATAACTTTTCTGGGCATGAGGGTACCACCTGTGTCAAATTTTATTCTTTATTTTACAAAAAAATATTATTTTCTCATTGATTTCCTATTATGGAATCTCATGATAACATGGACATGTCTAAAGTTATTTTCCTGATATATATTACTTTTCAAGGGTCTTTCATGTGAAGAGGTTATCATATAGGTTGGGATTTTATGTGATCAGTAGACTGATCATGTGGATCATATCATCCCTTTACATGAAAAGCATTATGACCTCCTTTCGCATGAGGATACTGGATTTTCCATATTTTTATCTTATATTTACCATGACCTTTTAATTTTTCCAATTATTTTTTCATTAGGTAATTTCAATATCAATAATGTAACGACTCAAACCCAAACAGTGTTAAACGTGTCGGGTGCTACAACCTTAGGCGCACCTACCCAAATGCCAAAGGCTTCCGACTAGTAGCGAGGGTCTGATAGGAATAGTGGGGAGGCTATACCCTCTCAGAGGATAAAAATAATGGCATTCGTCTAAGTATAACAATAAAGATGCAGTAGAATAAATAACTCAGTAGACTCGAACTAGACCCACAGAGCAGAAGCAGATTTAATCTCAATAAACAGCAGAAGCAATAAATATAACAACAGTAGTAGAAATAAACACAACAGCATGATGATCACATGTAACTTCTAATGAACAATAAAACATGCATCCAAAGCAGGTCATACATATCTAAATATAAAAATGTGCTAGTGGCTAACACCCTATAGCAAAAACAAGTAAGCATGATCATATAAAAAAACCGAATAACTCCAGCTAGATAAGACCCCAAGGTCCATACCATCTCCATGAAACAACTAACGCAGCCCATCTCCTGAAGTTGGCCTCTTTCCTTCACGTAAATCCATAAAGTCCGCACGCGTCCTAAAGGGCCTATGTAGGGTGTGAGACAAATCTCAGTATGATACCGCCCAACGATGCATACCTAATATATGTGTTTACGCATGCATGCATTTATAAGAAAACTAGTAAACATAACAATGCACAAATAAACACTAACTCTACTGGTTCTCAACAGCCACCATGGAGTGTCACTTGCTTCATCGAACGCTAGAATCTCTGTCATGTAACCTAGCACCATGTGCCCCCTGACACAGCGTGTCTCAAGTACCGATGTCCCGAAGGCACTCCCATGAAGTAACCTGGAAGAACAGCGATGTCTGTCCTCAAATAAATATCCAGAGGGATAGTGATGTCTCCCCTCAAATAAATATCTAGAGGGTCAGCGATGTCTTCCCTCAAATCAAGTAACCGTAGGGATGGTGATATCCCCCCTTAAATAAGTAACTGGAGGGACAGTAATACCTTCCCTCAAATCATGGTGACCCTCAACCCCCAACCTAATAGCTTCAAATCTATCCCCTGGAGGCTCCTCACCTCCCAAATGGCTTCCTACAGCAAGCACCCCCAACCAAAGTACCTAAACCGCATTTATGGGGGCCTCTACCCACACGAGTGTTCAAAACCACCTCATCACGGAGTATCTCTATGTGAACACTACTCAAAGTTCCAGGTGATTAGTAATCACCAAAATAGTACCAAAGCTACCACACATCTAACACCTCGTGTCCCTGTGACCATGCTGCTCAAGTCTAATGGACTCGCCATCCATATAACCCAGGACATACCCAACCTGACAGTCGTACAGCCTCAAGCTGACGTCCATGGTGCCCAATATCATGGTCAAAACAACCCAAAGTAACCCGGGCCAAGCCCAACCCGTGATCAGCATCACTCAACAATATCCGGGCCATGCCCATCACAACCCGAAGGTTCCAGCATATGGAATTTAGAAAATGCATATATAACATATTTAAACAGAAAACATAAAAAGGAAAAATATTCTAAACAGTTGAATTGACCTAACCCAATGGTTAACAATCAATATCACCAAGGTCTTGAATGCCTCTAACTAACCCAAAGATTATCAATCAATAGCACTGAGGTCTTGAATGCCTCTAATAATTTATACTAGGCTTAACAAATTAAACTCAACATTTTATAACAATATAAATCCAATATAACCATTTTGGAATCCCCGACCAAAATGCCCCGATGAGATATGACCCCTCGCCCGGCCCCGCTCAAGAAAAACTACTAACAGGGCACACCCAAAGGCATCCCTTGGTTCAAGCAATCAATTCAATATGAAACATCAGAAAAAACAGGTCCCTCTCAAAATACCTGAAAATGCGCTGAAGGTCGCGTCACCCAAATGACCACGAAAACACAAAAAGAGGTATGCACCACCTACCTCATACTCGTATGATGCTACTCCTCTTGTAACATCCTCCAATTATGTTTAAAACGAAGTAGATCAACAAAATATTCAAAACTTCTCAAACCCCTATAACTCATTCCAGAACAGGAATCAAACAAAATGGATCAAGTGGAATCGAGGCCTTATCGAGGGGGTTCCAACACATCAATTGGTGTTTGAAACCAACATCGGACGAAGATATGGGAGAGAAAAGAAGCTTCATCTAGCTTGGTTCACGAAACTCAGAAGAATAAAATGAAGTTCCGCCTCAAAACAGGGCTATTACCCATTTTAACGCAATAAAAACTACACATCATGTAATTTAGGACTACACACCGTGTATATCATTTAACTGTTCATATGGTGGCTGGAATTCCATTGACATACTTGACAAAACCTACTGACATGAGTACATGATGTGTACTTAGGGGTACACGGTGTGTACTTGGTTTTCCTTCTCTTCCTCGCCGACTTACCCACAAGCCATGTATATCTCTCATACACGGCTAGACTATAAGGCGTGTCCAAGGAGAACACGGTGTGTACTTGGTTGGATGACTCTACTCGGCCAACATGCCTACACGCCATGTATATCCCTCATACACGGCCAACCTACATGGAATGTCCAAGGAGGACTTGACGTGTACTTGGTTTCAAAAATTCTACCCGTCCATCGGGCCTATATGCCATGTATGGCCTCCACACAGTCATGGGTACATGGTGTGTTGAAAACTACATATTGTGTATTAAGAAATTTCTACACAGTCATCTCATGGAATGTAATCTGCGAGCACATGGTCGGTACTCACTTAACATATACACGGCGTGTACTTAAAGTTCATGGAGTGTAGTCTGGAAATTTCTAGAAACTACCCATTTTATCCAATTTTCTCAAAAACAAGTCAAAAATTCAAATAGGGTCGCTATTTTGACCCATTCTAAAAACCCAGGTTCTTACAATCTCCCCACCCTAACATAACTTGTCCTCGATCTATCAAAAAAAACCCAGAGATGGCCCCAAACATACCACCCTGTTCAACGTAACTTAGACATCCCCTGTCTCAGAGGTCCCAACTAAATTCCTCAAGGGGCTCCCTATCTTATTAATTGCCGAAATCAGTCTCAACATGAAAAAACTCAAAGTAAACAAGGTTCACTAACTGATTTTTTGGATGCATAGTCCTTCCAGGATGCATCGTCACCCCTCCACCTCATAGGTGCTCCTATGTCCTTCCTAACACCCTACGTATCCCGCACCGTATCGGTGTCTACCTCCACGAGGTCCGGGTGCCTAGCACCTCAAGTAACCCGTATCCTCAATTCCCCGATGCCCAAGGAACCTCAATTAACTCGCATCCTCGATGCCCCTAATGCTACGAATCTCAAACATATATATGTATATATATATCCCACACCCGATATGGTGCCAAACCCACTGACTAGAATCTAGTCGGTCCACATAGATCGTGTGCATCACGTGCACTCAAAACGGACATGCCCCAATAGGTCATGAAAAAAAGGAAACATGGAAATCACAGCCACACCCATGGTGTACCTCTAACCGTCGTCAGCTCACCAGCCTTCTCAGCCTCTGGCAGCTCCACAGCGTGCACCTGGCCCGAAGTATGGCTGCCTGATGCCTAACCTCCATGAGGTGCTGCTCCAGCCACCAGCCATAGACCCCTCAACTGGATCTCGCTGTCTCTGTCACATCCTCTACGTGCAGCTGAACCTTGGCTACCCTCTCCTAGTACCGAACCTGAACCAACTCCGGATTCCACCGTCTATCCTGGTCCCTACTTACCGGTTGTCTGAGAAGGCTGCTTGAAAACCCTCTCAAGGTCCCTGACCGGTCCACATGCACAACACTCCTTCGGAGGCGTATCGCACTATGTTAGAACATGTCATGGTTGTCCACACTGGAAGAAAACCACTTAATAACTACTACGAGGTGGTCTATCTAAGTACTTGTCCTAACTTTCCTGGTGAAACTCATCTCATCCTCGCTTCTTTTTGTCCGAACTATCACCTGAAGTTGTCGCCCGGCCAACCTGGTTCCTATCCCTCTAGTTTCCTTCCGCTATGAGTGCCTGGTTCACTTCCTCTAAAAAACACCCAGCCTAAAAATATTCATCTGGACCCAAATGGAGTGTCGTAATCCATCTTCGAAGTGCCTCACCCAAGCTTCGTCATCACTTACTATACCAGGTGCAAAGAGAGACAACTCTGTGAAGGTAGATGAAAATTCTATGACGGACAAGTCTCCCTACTGAAGACTCAAGAACTCACGAGCTCTCTATGCTCTCAATGTCTCTGGGTAGAAGTTTCCTCGAAGTCCTTCTATGCTAGTCCCTCATGCCTACGAGCCTGAACCTTTACATCCCACCAACACTTTTCAGGTCCTCGCATAATGTATGTCGCCAGCTTGACCCTCCACCCTGGAGATGTCTCAAGCTGCTTGAAGATTATCTGCATGCTCTCTATCTAATTGTCAGCCACCTGCAGACCACCCTCACCCTGAAAAAGCTACAGGTGCTACGACAGTAACTCCCATGTGAGATATTCCATAGATGGCTCTGTACCCTGTGCGCCTCTGTTGATCCCTTTTAAGACGCATACCAGGCTTGCTTGGAGCTGCTCGTCGAACCATGGCCCGAACACTGCCAAACCTTGTTGTTGTCCTGCCTGCACTGGATCCTGAACCCGATCCTGTCCATGAGCCTGTACCTGCGGCTCCTTCTTTGCCTGCACCGGATCCTGAACCTAATCCTACACCTACGGCACTGTACCATCTCTCGTCCGACGCTCCATCTAAGTCCCCCAAAAAGGAACCCGCTGAATACCATAAATGGTTAGACAACCTATATATATATATATAAATAAATATTCAAATCAGACAAAGAAAGTAGTAAACGGAAGTGCATAACTACTACACTTAATCTACCCCACCACAACCTATGCCCCACGACATCTCGACCTCATGTCCTCCTTACCCACCCCTATCAGGGCCAAGTATCAAAAGTGCCTCATGCCATGCTCATCCTGAAAACTAACATTTCCTCAAACCGACATCTGAGTCTCCCAATCCTGGTGATCAAAATCACCTCAACTATAGTACCTTCCTTCACGTACAAGAACCAGACCCAAATATCCTTCCACATGCGATTCTACAAATATATAAATCATGGAATACTCATTGAAACAATAAGAAAGTCTATCAAGAATTTCACCTATTCACATTTTAGAGCATAAAAATCATGGAAATTGATTTTATACACATGGTATTATCACTTCACAATGCATACGTGTAGTTATGAAATTGAAATACCCTATAAATGTGCCTATCAAAATCCAAGAAAACAAGCCCTTCCTTACCAGGCCAAGGTCCAATTCTCCCTTACTACACAGGTTCAAGCGTTACATATCACAATAAATAATCTCACACACCAAGTGAGCCACCAAGTTGGAAATCATATAAACTGTAATCTGAGCAAAAAGAAAACAGCAATTCCCACCCAACATAACTTGGTACATCCCTCATACCAGGGGCTGCAGGCACCCAAGAACAAGCTAGAAACCCAGTTCTAGAAACAACCTATATCCATTCTACCATATCCCAAATATTAAAACTAGCATAAATAAAAAACTAGTCTCAATATCATTAGTATCTAGTAAAATACTGCTACTAAATTCTTGTCATGAACTCCTTTGTACCACTTTGTAACAACCCGGACCCAAACAGTGTTAAACGGGTTAGGTGCTACTACCTTAGGCACACCTCCCTGAATGCCAAAGTTTTCCAACTAGAAGTGAGGGTTTGATAGGTTTAGTGGGGAGGATATACCCTCTCGAAGGATAATAATAATTGTACTGGTATAAGTATAATAGTAAAGATGCAGTGGAATAAATGACTCAGCAGACTCAAACCAGACCCAAAAAGAAGAAGCAGATTCAATCTCAATAAACAATAGAAGCAATAAATATAACAACATCAACGGAAATAAACACAATAGCATTTTGACCACATGTAACTACTACTGAACAATAAAACATGCATCCAAATCAGGTCATACATATCTGAATATAAAAAGGCGCCAATGGCTAAGCAACTGTAGCTACAACAAGTAATCATGATAGTATGGAAAAGAAAACTAAACAGAGTAACTCCAGCTAGGTAAGACCTCAAGGTCCATACCATCTCCATCCAATAACTAACGCATCCCAGCTCTTAAAGCTGGCCTCTTTCCTGCACATAAATCAATAAAGTATGTACATGTCACGAAGGGCCCATGTAGGGTGTGAGACAAATCTTAGTAGGATGCCACCCAACAATGTGTACCTAATATAAGTGTTTAAGAAGGCATGAATTTATAAGAAAAGTAGTAAACAGAACGATGAAAAAATAAACACTAACTCCACTAGTGCTCAGCAGACACCATGGAGTCTCACCTACTTCAGCAAACGCCAGAATCTCTGTCACGTAACCCGGCACCATGTGCCCCCTGACACTGTGTGTCTCAAGTACCGACATCCCAAAGGCAGGCCCAAGAAGTAACCTAGAGGAATAGTGAATTATGTCCTCAAATAAATAACCGGAGGTACAGTGATGTCTACCATCAAATAAATTCCTTGATGGTTATAGATACCTTCCCTCAAATCAATTAACCTATGGGACGACAATATCCGCCCTCAAATAAGTAACCGGAGGGACATCGTTACCTTCCCTCAAATCAAAAAGAGACTTAGCCCCCAGCCTGATAGCCTCAAAGCTATCCCGTGGAGGCTCCTCACCTCCCACGTGGCATCCTACGACAAACACCCCCAACCAAAGTAGATAAACCACATCTACAAGGGCCTCTACCCACACGAGTTGTCAAAACCACCTCATCACAGAGTATCTCTGTGTGCACACTACTCAAAGTTCCGAGTGAGCGGTAGTCACCAAAATAGTACTTAAGAAACCACACATCTGAAACCTTCTATCCCTGCGACCATTCCACTCAAGTCTGATGGCCTCTCCATCTAAGTAACATGGGCCATGCCCAACCTGAAATTCATACTACCTCAAGATGACATCTATGACGCCCAATCCTGTGGACAAAACTACCAAAAGTAAACCGGACCAAGCCTAACCTATGATCAGCATCACTTAACAATATCTAGGCCACGCCCATGACAACCTGAAATTTCCAACATATGCAATTCAGAAATTGAATATATAACCTATTTAAACTAAAAGCATAAACATGAAAAACATTCTAAATAGTTGAATTGCCCTAACCCAATGGTTAACAATCTACAGCACTGAGGTCTTGAATTCCTCTCACTAACCCAATGGTTTTCAATTAACAGCACTAAGGTCTTGAATGCCTCTAACAATTTATATCAGGCTTAATAAATTAAACTCAATAGTTTATAACAATATAAATAAAATATAACCATTTTGGAATCCCCTAACCAAAATACCATGATGAGCTACGACCCCTCGCCTGGCCCGACTCAAGTAAAATTGGTAACAGGGCATACCCAATGCCATCCCTTAGGTCAAGCAATCAATTAAATATGAAACAACATATAAAATGGGTCCCACTCAAAATACATGAAAACGCATCAAAAGCTGTGTCACCCAAATGACCATGAAAACACAAAAAAAGTTATTCACCACCAACCTAAGACTCGTACGATGCTACTCTTCGGGTAATAGCCTCTAATTAAGTCTAAAACGCAGTAGATCTACAAAAGAGTCAAAACCGCTCAAACCCCTATAACTCGTTCTAGAATATGAATCAAACAAAACAGCTCAAGAGGAATCTAGGCCTTATCGAGGGGGTTCCAATGCATCAATCGGTGTTCAAAACTGACAACGAACTAATATCTGGGAGAGAAAATTATCTTCCGCTGGCTTGGTTCTCCAAACCCAGCAGAAAAAAATGATGTTCCACCTCAAAACGAGGATACTGACCGTTTTAACACACACAAAAAAAAAGAAACTACATGATGTGCACTTTAGGATTACACGCTGTGTATATCATTTAATTGTTCATATGATAGCTGGAATTCTGCAGACTTACTTTCCAGAACCTGTCGACAGGAGTACACGACGTGTACCTAGGGGTACACGACATGTACTTGGTTTTCCTTCTCTTTCTCACTAACTTACCCACACGCCATGTATATCTCTCATACATGGCTAGACTACATGGAATTTCCAAGGAGAACACGACGTGTACTTGCGTAGAAGATTCTACCCATCCAACAGGCCTACACGCCATGTATATACCTCATACACGGCTAGCCTACACGGAATGTCTAAGGAGGACACAGCGTGTACTTGTGTTCAACAATTCTACTCGGCCATCAGGCTTATACACCATGTATGGCCTCCACACGGTCATGGGTACATGGCATTTCAAAAACTACACGATGTGTAGTAATAAATTTCTAAACGGTCATCACACGACATGTACTCGGTGAGCACATGGTTGGTACTCGCTTAACATATACAAAAAATGTACTTAAAGTACACGACGTGTAGTCTGGAAATTTCCAAAAACTACCTATTTTCTCCAGTTTCCTCAGAAACAAGTCAAAATTCAAACAGGTTCGGGATTTTGACATGTTCTAAGAACTCGAGTTCTTATAAATAATGGTTCTCACAATAGTGTGATAGAATTATTAGTGGTGGTCACTCTAATTGTCTGTCGTGCATCACATGATTAATGATGGGTCTCACAATTAGGTGAAATCATTTTCACAAAAATCCATTATGATTTTATATGGATATGATGGCTTGTCCTGTGGTCAAATGGATGCATATGGGGTACATTTCAAGATGAACGTGACATACCCAAAGGCTTTCGTGTAACATGGTCGACATTATTCTTGGTATCTCGTGTGATTTTTGAAAGGATCATGTGAGCTATATGGTCCCATCACATTAAAATAAACATAATATCCATCATATAAATCTTCCTAATTTTTCATGTTTTATTTTTTAAGGGGATTTGGGTTATTCCCAAGAATTTTTTAGTTGACATGTGTTATGATCCGAAGAACTTATTTCGTAGCTTCATATAATAAGGAAGACTTATCATAAGGGATTTGTTTGATGAAGTAGGCTATCTGATGTAGCTTTGTAAGATCAGAATTAATCACTTAAATGAATTTTCATAATCATTATTAGACCATTCGGAATTTATAATTCGGTCCTATGACATTCTTGAGGCTATGAGATCATTTGTCTTCGTGAGGTTCATGCGTTTTTTGTAATCCAGCCACCAGATCTTCATGTATCCATGATTATAATTCCTTTAATTTTTAGATAAAAAATACCTATTCTTCATGTATTTATCTGATCCTAAAATTTTTTATGCTCATTTGGTGGGCATCAACAAATTTCCTCCCTCAGGAGTGACGTCCACAAGGACAAGGACTCGGTTCTAATGAATGTAAATTATATCTTATGTCCCTAAATCTTCCACTATTCAGTGTCCCAATTAGATTTTGTTCTTATGGGTGACCTTTGGTATCCCATAGGGAACCCTATAAATAGGGGATTGAGTGGGCCTCTCATTCCTCCAGTGACTTAGACCTGTAGATCTCTTGAAGCCTCTTCTCTCGGATGAATCCTTTGTAAGACCACACCGAAAGGACCATTCCCATGGCTTAATCGCTTGATCCCATTTCATAAAATATTTTCATAATCACCTTTTCTCAATGACCCATGAGAAAAACTTTCAATTTGATTGATAGTAATTTGGTTTAATTATTACATATTTCAGGGTTTCAGGGTTGCTTCACATGCATTGCATGGACTTAGGGATTATCTCATGATAACTAAATATTTATGTGACTCACCATTAAATTAATATGGTCTTGTGATAAAAAGTTTTTAGATCATGAGATCATGATATGCTACATGGGTCATGCAATTTGTGATTCATGTAATGGGTCACACAATTGCAATCCCTTATATGTGTAATTAAATTCTCATGATTCTACCCAAGCTATGTACTTATTTTACACATTTTTACAAGGTTCCTCGCCAATATAATATATGTAACTTTCTTAGTACATATTTCATCAATAGATTTTGTTGCAATAGTAGTGTATCATCAGAATTTGATGGTTGTGAATGTGGACATTGACCAGTGTGTGATCATCCAATCACCTCAGGTGTAGCTAAGGAAGAAGATGGAAAAGAAGGTCCTAGAATATATTTATTCATAATTGTTGCCTCTTTACATGTTTATCCCCATAAAAAATCTCATATTAAATCATTCCAGTCAAAAGATCATTCCATCTTCCCATAAATTAAAAAATCATGACACCTTTAGAGAAAATATCTCCCATGTAGGGTATTTCATTTCCAAAGAGAAATGTTATGATGGTTAAATATTAATGTTCATGTTAAAAGACATTGAAGTATTAAACATTGAATATAATCCTAATAATCATATATACCACTCAATAATGTGTAAATCCACTACAAATATTTTGTTTTTATGGTTTTCTAATAGGGAAATTCAGTCAAGAGTAAGCTTTTAAATGGAATGGAGATGGCCTGTTTGGGTGTAGCATACTACCACAACATTAACCATAGATTTTAGGTTAATTCAAATGTATACAGAAACTTGGATTTTGAAAACCCTCACTTACTGTAATAATGGATTAATCATGGAATTAATTAGTCAATGGAGTCGAGACATGAATATATTTCATGGGATGCATGGCAAGGTGGGAATCAGTCTTTGCGATGTCGAACAGATTTGTGGAGCACCATTTTTAGGACATATGTATGATGAGATTCTCCCTCCATAAAATATGTGGGATGATGTATATTAGAACCCACCAATTTATCGGTATCTAATTAATCTAGTTTAGAATGCCCTTGGGAATGCCCCATTTCTAGGGGTATACATCCCATTCAATAAATGGTTTGGAAACATTATCAAGAAATCTCGTTCTAAACCCATAGCCAAAAAGTAAAAGGAATGTTCATCAACATAATCATGTAAGGAGGAAGTTACCTATTGACCCATGGTTGATGAAGGTTTTATAATAATTGCTTTTGGTATGTCATTCTCTATGTTGAACCACCCATTCTGTTGGCTGACTATCTTGAAATTTACCTAAGGGGGTACCTACTATTGACCCAAGAAAAGGGTGGAGTCAGGGTTTCTATGTTTATGACGGTAGTTTATATAGTAGGATAAAGGATCACCTATTTTTCTATTCCTATGTTGGATAGACTATATCCTCTATTATTCCATATCTATAGGGTTAATACCCTATATAGAGTCTTTTTTCCACTTCCATGTGTTTTGGGATTGGATGGGGGCTCACTTGGGACAATATGAGTATCTAAGTTCCTAAAATATACCTAATATTTATTTTAAACTCTTTCTTAAGTGTATCAGTTGGATGAATCCTACCACATTGAAGGTTTAGGATATCTAGGATCACCTAAATTGTTGTGACCAATTTTTTTCATACCTTATGAAATTATGATTAGATGTATAACCAACAATAGAGAAGGTATATATGAATCTTGGGCATACATGATTTTTATTTGTGATGAAAATGTATATATTTGGATAGACGTAAAATGTTTTGATGAATGGTATGTTCCTTGTCATTTTGGGAATCAATTTCAATGCATTCGGGTGAAGTTTCCTACTTCTCTGTAGGTCTCATTTTAAAATCATTGAATGGTGACCCACTAGTTTTTACTAATGTTCTATAGAGAAGAAAAAATAACTCAAGTATACTTCCTTCCAACTAACATTTATATTGGTTTGTCCCAGAACTATGAAGAGACATGCATCTTCTCATATCTGAATTTAAAATTATCCACATCATTACCCAAGTCTATAATGTTACCATTGACTTTAGAATCCAATCTAAGTCATAGAAATAAACTCACTTCTATCCATACATCAACCTCAGGGATTACTCTCAAGGAATTGTTACATTTATCATAAGCTTTATTAATAGTATAGGTAACAAATGTCATGGATTTAATGAGTGTGACCCCAGTAAGAAAAGTCACTTATGTACTGATATTTCTCCTTGTGTTTTATAAATGGAGAAACTAAATGGTGGATTACTTGGATAATGGGTTCTAAAAGATAATATGCCTATAGGAGATAAACATGGAAAATTTTAATTCTTTATATATCTCATAGGAATATCCTTCCAAAATTATCCCACTGAGGTTGAGAATTTCCATCAAGACCTCAGTGTCTTCTAGGGTTTCTTCAAGAATCTTCTTGCAGCTCCATTGATAGTGCTCATGATTTTTCCCCTTATCTCTTTTATATCCCCCTATTCATCCCTCTAATGGTGAGTGGTTCTTCTCCATGCTTTGTTTCCATTATACTTTTCTCTCGTTGTTTTGGGTTCTCTTCTCATTGTCGGAGTTGTTCTATTAGTGTTTCAAATGCATCAAAAACTACATATCTTCTTTTATCGCTAGATATGTTGTGTTTTAACACCATTTTGGTTTTACATGATGGAACTCATGTTGTTTAGGATTATTTTTGGGTGGTGTTTGGTGGTTTATTTCATTTATTTCCTTGTTGTTTTATAGGTCCTCGATCCCTTCTTTCACTACTCTTATTGCCTAACCCATCATTTTGAAACCACATGCTAGTTTTTTATGATGGCTCTTTAGTGTTCTGGGGTTGTGTCGGAGGTGGAATTTGTTAATACCTTACTCATATTCATGATCACCCTTTCTTATGATTTTTCTACTAATACCATTATTCTAGACCCCATTTTTTGTATTATTTGTAAGTGATTGTGCTAGTTTGGGACTGTGGTGGTGGGGGCAGTCAGCATCGATTCCAAGGTTCTTCTTCCTGAGGTTTTCCTACTTCTTTCATCCAGTATTTTCCACTTGTGTTCAGACTCATCTGGGTGTTCTCCTTCATTTTTTGATTTTTTTTCTTATCGGTTC
Source organism: Viscum album (assembly GCA_963277665.1). NCBI lineage: Eukaryota > Viridiplantae > Streptophyta > Magnoliopsida > Santalales > Viscaceae > Viscum > Viscum album. The sequence goes on from OY728131.1 coordinate 1,294,501,131, forward strand.
GCTTTTTGTGGTTGTTTGGTTCAAGCTCCTGTTATTGTGTTGGGTTTATGGTAAAATTGAGATTCATGGTCTTCCATGTTTGTGGATCCTCTTCCATGATTATTTATTGGTATTCCTATATGGATATATTCTTTTGTGTTTTTTAGTGTTAGTGGTGGATTCTGGTCAGTGATTCTTGATGATGAGATGGTATCAATGAAGGGTTGATTCTCACTGGAGTTCGGATTGCACTGGTGACTCTATTGATGTGATTCTGATGGTCTCAATGGGTTGTTGGGACTATAGTGATGGATGAAATGAGATTCAACTGAGGAATCAGCGTTAGTATTTATATAGTGATTGGTGTACCCAATCTGTAGTGGGTGACGGTGAATCTTATGGTTTTTTATTTTGAATGTTTTAATTTTGAAACTGGGTTGATGGGGTATGTTATGTTTTTAGTTTTTTGGTTTTCTATTACATGTAAAATGTATATGGGTTCCAACATTAACCCTTTAAAAGTTTTTATTATGAAAATACCCAAAAAATCATTTTTTATTAAGACTATCTTTGTTGTCATGTTCAAATGGTTGTGCTTACATTGAAACTATAATGATGCATTTTTCATTTTATTAGGTATCGAAGAAATTTACATGAGACTAGTTAATCACACCATCCCTAGTGTATTGTCCCATAAATATAGATACTTGAGATAATTTGGGTGATGACTAGAGAACCAATGATTAGGTATCCCTAGGTCAATCTACTCTTATGAGGGTGGTGACTACCATTGTTGATTAATCACAATCAATACTTTTGTCAATTCCTTCCACAACATCTTCATCATTGACCCCTTCAAGGAGTCATTTATTTGAGTGGAAAGGAAGAAATGAATCAGACAAAAATATCAAATCCATATCAAATATAATTATCAATTATGTGTTACTCTTCACTTTCTTCTTATTATAAATAATTTCAATAGATCATTCTGGTTTTTCAAAAATGTGTAGGTCCTCACTGATCCCACCTGGTGGAACATACATCTATTCACAAGGATATGGATGGGAGTTTCTATTTATCAAGTAGAAAATTCAATGTCAAACCTAGCCTATAAAAAAGTTTAAATGGTTTAGGTTTCTTCATGGTCTATTCATACACCTACTACTGACGTTCTAGAGGTCGTGCCATTCGACCCGGCATAGGAAAATGCACTTCTAGAGGAGGCTCATACTGGAAGCTATTTTTCTATTGATTTAGCCCTAATTGTGGAATCTCTAGGTAATGGTGATAACTTATTTAGAAACCAAACATATTTACCACTTTTTATTATATGTCCTAACATTTTCTTACTCTTTCAAACCTTAAATATGTCCCGTGATGTATTTTGATGGAGAAAACATGAGTGGTTTCACTAGGCCGCTCATCGTAAGAGGGAATAGACTATTGATCTGAATATGGGGTTGGGCCGAAAAACATCTCTAGTGATCACTTCAAAAAATTTGAGAAATATTCATTGTTTCAAAACATGGTTATAGTTCTAGAATCTATGGCTATAGGTAATAGACACAGTTTGGTAGACTATGTATCCTATTATTGTGGAAATAGGGACACGGTTATAGCCACAGTTGGAAACTGTGGCTATAGATAATTTTTCTATATAAAGTATACATGGATGTAATTCATGGATATAGTTCAATATCGATGGTTTACACCATCGTAGTATACCTATATCCATGTTTTCCAATCATGACTATTTTTTCTTCTACTTTGGATTATAGTCATGACTAAAAAATTGTGGAAATGTGTTCATTTTCATGGTGGAAACTATGGTCATTACTTTGTTTCCAAGGTTTACAACTGTGGATATAGGTTTCTTCCCAAGGAAGAAATAAAAATTCATCTTCTTTTCTACTTTTTTAGAAATAATCAAATTCCATTATGCCACAATTCAATATATGCATCTATAGAGAGACATGCTATAATATAATTCAATATAACCATAATAATACTTAACTGAATAGTAAAATTCAACCTATGAAAACCCAAAAATATAGTTTACATTATAATCATGAAAACCCTCATATATTCCACCTATAGAAACACCGTCAACACCTTACACGCAACCAGTATCATCATCGTCATGAACATTGACATTGACATTGACATCGACAATGATAGTGAAATCAACATTAGTAACGACAACGACATCGACATCAGTAGGAGAAAATCAATCTACATAAACAGAACATATCAACATCAAAAAAGCATTAACCATTACAACAACTTCTAGTGGAAGTGTATAATAATGAGAAGACCTAGAATCCATTATATATTTATTTATCATGTTTTGGCATTGATTATATTCTTCTAATTTTTGACTTTCTTGTTTGATTGTGCTATTCATTTTTTCTATTGTGAACATACCAAAACTGGTACTCAATGAAATTTTATCTAAATACTAATATTTAGTTGGTACAATATTCTCCCTAGGTCGATAATGCACTCTTCCATGATGCTCACATTTTAATATTAGATGCAAATGATCGTTCTTGGCCAAATTTTCAGGTTTTTCTTCTACCAATGCATCCAAAAAATCTATTCAATGGTATATAATATAAATTAAAATGATAAAATAATAAAATAATTAACGTTATTAAAAAAATTGAAATATACTTAAAATCATCTCATGGTTGTATCAATCTACCACAGTATTATCCCTCTTTTTTTGTTTGTAAAAAACAAGGTAGAGAAAGGAACACGACCCTTGATATGCAATCCCTTTTTTGAGAAAAAAACAAAGAAATAAAGACATTAGTGGATTTTTAACTTCAATATATAGTTATAATTCATACAATTTCCTAAAAATCAAATCCTGATAAAATAAATACAAATTATAATTCATTTGAGCTTTTTAGGTTCAATAATAAGTTAATATTATCCGAAATCAACTTGTGCTTCAAAAATAATTTTGATTTTTCAAATCCTCTCAAAGAAAGTTTGAAATACACTCATAGTAACTAAAAAAATTCATATATTTTCCAAAATAAAGAATTTTTTATCAAGTTTTTATGATTTCCAAAAAATTAAATCAAACGCACAGACCAAAACAATATAAATAAATAAAATAAGGAATCCATTAGTTACCCCTCCCATATAATTGATATCCATTAAATCATCAATAAAATGTATCAAATATCTCGTATTTTTTAAGAAAAATTGAAAATTAGACAACAAATATTTAATTATAATGGGACGAGATAACTTGGATGTTGCGCCTATGTCAAAAGCTATAAGAATAAGTGATTTATTCTATTATTTGAGTAGATATTAAAGCTTTAACATCATGTATATATAGTATTTTAATCCCTTGGGAATAAATAACATGTAAAAAATCATGTTGAAATTTTAATTATAATGAAAAAAATTCCCTCACTAATTTATTGCTAGTTCTAATTTCCTATAAGTATATATTTTTCTCCTATTGACTGGTTTTAATAATAATGTAGGTTGCACTGAAATTGAAAAATCTATTTTGGATAAATTTAAACAAATTCTTTGAACTGGTATTTAAATATTAGGTTGAGCTATATATGAATCCATGGTTGAATATTCTATGATTTATTTGGATATTATTCAACTGTGATGTGGTTAGTAAAACATTAAATACATTATTATGTAGTAAATATTAATTCTCATTCTTATTGAGTGTACAGTGATTAACAATTTTAATAGAGTGGTCTGAGGTTTTCATAATAGTACATGTGTAGTTTTTTAGAACTGAATTATGATTTTTAAAATTTAGTGTTTCCTGAACATTGAGGTGTTAAAACCTTACTTATTAGATTTTAAATTATTTTTTAGAAAATTTCCATCCATTATAAATGATGAGAATCAATTTTAATACAATTCTATAAAACTCCATTTATTTTGTGCTTTGTTCACTATTGATCTTAATTTTCTGGTTGTGATACTTCCTTATATTAATACTCTTGTATCCCCATTATCCTATGTATCCATTATATATGTGTCTAGACTCACTTACATTGACCAAATTCATAAAAAATCATCTTCACATAGCTTAATTTATATACAAATCCATTTTTCATGTCATATCTCCGCATATGTGTTGAGATAATGGTTTTCTGAGATACCACTGTAAGGAATTTGTTGATTTTTGGAGTGGATATAATTCATTATTATAGATTTTTTTGTCAATGCATAAATCATATACAATCCTATATTTATTGGGAGGTGATTATGTTCATAGGAGATTTCTAAAAACTCTTAAGATGGTTTCAAGTGATTAAATGTAATGAGATGACATAATGATGATAGAAGACTGATAAAAATAGTATAAGGCATTCTACACCACAAAACAGGTGTTGAATCATAAATGTTTTTTCTAGAAGAAGACACACCTTAAATTTTACACCACATTATAGAGATGAAGGTTAAGGAATAATCATGTTAATTAACAATGAACATGACATAGTTAATTAAATTAGGTATTTATATGAAATATGTCCTACATGAGCTCGCATTATAGAGTTTATAACCACCACACGGATTCTAAAATTATATAGGGAGATGACAAATGGTATATTTGACCACTTTCTATAGACTGAGTGACCAATCCAATTGGGGATTCTTGATCAGGTCTCTTCTAGTTAAAGTGAATATCCACCCTATAGTTCTTTGACAGATAGATTTTAGGCATTTCTTACTCACTATTTTACCTCATAGAAAACACTTAAATGAGTGAATTGTCTAGGTGATCTATTCGTATAAGGAGTAACATGCAATGGAGGAGGAAAGGTAAGTTTTTGGTGGCTTTGAAAAAATTATACCTCCACACTACAAGTCTTATAAAAAAACATTCCCTTGTATAGAAGTTGAGTAAAAAACCATGGTGACTAACACACATTTACATTCAATATCAAAATGATGGATGAACTTGATCGCAATGTGATTACTCCCTCATGTTCATGTATATTTGAATCTTCCAATTATTGTGAAGTCATCCATGTGTATTTAATCTTATACCCCTAGTACAAATCCTTCTAAAATTAATTCATACCAAGAAAATATAGCTTCATAATATAGAACCATAGGCACATTTCTATCCACATATACAATTAAATCCAATTTAAGGGAGATTATCTATACTCTAAATTCATATACTTATTTACCTAAAAATTTAGTTAGTAGCCCACTTTTTTATATAATTATATTGGAAATAATTAATTTGGTAGTTACATTAGAGTTTTATGGGAATATCCATGGATCCTAGTTTGCTCGTTCCATTCCTGAATTCTTGGTTTTATATTGTGGATATTGCCTCTAGGTATAGGGAGTTTTATATTATAGTTGTAATAGATTATTTTTGGGTCATAAAGGAAGTGAATAATTAGTCTATACACTAAGTAACATTAAATAGTTTTTCCAACTTTAAAACTAAATCCTTTCTAAGATAAATGATATGGTTTTCCACTATACGGGTAATAGCACATCTCGTACTCACCATGTTAATTGATGGAAATTAAAATCTGTGAATTCATCCATGTTTGATAACTAATAATATAAATCATCATGTTGGAAAGAACTATCTATTTTGGGATAAAATATGTTTTGTAAGATTTTTATTATTGTATAGATTATGTGTTAGAATCACATCATATGAATTGTCTATAAAACTCTCATTATATAATGTTTATCATATGAATTTGAAGATAGAATGATTGTATAATTTCCAAATTACAATGACACTAATATGATGATGTAAGGTTGTTGTGATATATGCTTCCAAATATCACAACACTAATAATAATGATTCTAGAATGTTATGGAAGAAAATAAATGAAAAGCTATTTTCTTGGGAACATAATGTATAGAAAACCCATTAGCACAGTATAAATGTCTATAAAAAATTAAAATTTGGAGAAAATTTGAAATATAGATTTTGTGTATTGAAAAAGGTATGTATTGATATTGGTCAAGAAATGATTCCAATATATGAAGTGGGTCAAGTCTTCATCTAGGTATTAAGTAAAATAAACATGAAGACTAAAAAACGAATAGAAAATCAATGTGTTTTTTAAAAAGAAAAAATATTACAGATTTTAAATTACCTATAATATTGATAGATTAAAATGACACATTCATGTGGTAATCTAAATGAAAAATACTGAGATGAGGGTGATAAGGACCAAAATATTTTGTAATTATTCTATATATATATATATATATTGGATGAAAAAGTGAAATTGTTATTCTGAGAAGAAGATCATACTATGAGGATAGAAGAACTATTATTATACCTATAATCAAGAAATCCATGAATGTCAAGGTGAAAAAGAAGTAAACCAGTGATATTTTTGTTACATTTCATAATTGAGAAAGAATACGCAATTCACATTCCTATACCCTAAAAGGGGAAAAAGGAAATTAATTCGAGATAAATTGGTGAAAAAATAATAAGAAAATAGGAAAGTTAGAGGATAATAAGAGTTTGATGTAGTATATGTTGGTATAGATGCGAAAGAAGGAAGAGGGGTTTATTTTATATATGTAAGTGAAAATAAAGATATAGAAACACTCTTATTCACTATTGTGAAGAATAAAAAAGTGTTATATGTTTTCATATAGGATAAAATATTATATCTATTTTAAGAAAGGAAGAGAAGAATATATAAGTGTGTGTATACTATAATAAAAGCATGATGAAGAGTGAAAAAACAAGGAAACACGTCATATTTTTTATATGCAATAAAAGGATTCGTTGTGTGGGAGGAATCAAAGAAATATTGATAGACTAAAGTGAAAATATGAGTTTTAATTATTTATATTTTACATTGGAGGTCATAATATTATTTATAGTGGGAATTATGATTATTGATTTATTCTCATTAACATAAATTATAATCCTTTAATTTCAAAGTTAAACATTGTAAATTACCATTCCATGTTTTGTGTTTACTCATAAACAATGGAAGATATGAGAATAACTATAGATGTTAAATACAGATGTACCATCTATATTTAAATCTAATGACTATTTAAAATCTTTTTTAGAAATAATTTAGGATTTAATTGAAAATTATTAATAATATGGATGAAGAAATGTTATAAGAATTATACATCCATGTCATTGGTTGATTTTATAAGGATATTGACTTCTAGTTCCCAAAAATAGTCTCAATATACCACAGTTAATGCACAATAATAAAACTCTCTCTAATCTAGAAAATCATTAGACTGAAAATTAAAAATGACAGGGTTTATAGGTAATTATTAGTACTATAAAATATTTAGTCATAACAGATTGGATTTTTGGTAAAATCTATAAACCATAAATTTAGAATAGAACACATTTGAATGTTTTAAATTTTAAATCACTTATGCTTTCCCTTGATCTAGGAGTGATGTGTGTTCAAGAATATGAATGTATTTCATTTCACTCTTATTTATTTTATTTCTATCTGATTTATCCTAAATATAAGAAATTATATAATTCTACTAACATAAATAAATTAATTAATTTATAATTTAATATAATTTTAAAATAAATAATTGATTATATATATAAATATATCCAATAACTTAAACTATAGACTCTTCCAATAGTTTTTCATCACTCTGTATTGTGATATTTGGAAATCATGAATGATTAGTATTTCTTAAAGATTTTCATTATCAATATATTTCTAACTGACAAAAAATACATACATTTACACTCTCTTTACATCACCTAATATCGTTAACCATTCATACTTGACATTTTTTCCATCCAGATAATTATATCAAAACTGCATTCGAAAAAATAATTATTAAGAAAATATTATAAATATATATATATATAAGTTGATTAATATTATTTACCAAAATCATTATCAAGACATTGTTCATTATTTTTTATCCAACTTCCCTCCAAATCATTGGTTGAATTGGAATGATATTAATGTTTTTAAAAAAATTCATTAAATATTTTTCATTCCCTACATATTTTTTCAATTATAGCATTTTCCTCATTATATTGGACCATCATCTGTGTGTGTCAATTCTTGATCTCTCACATTTTTTTCAGCCTCATCGTCTGGTATATTCTATATCTAATTATTAAAAAATTATTTTTAAAGTAAACTAATATATATGAATTTATCATTAATCACTATCAATAATGTTTAAACACATACCAGTAGATGGGGGATCTGTTGACCCCCGAATTGTTGCATCTAAAAGAGGTGGATTATTTTCTATGATATGTGGAATATCTACTAAGGAGTAATATGTATAGTTGATGATGATATGTGTACTTATGTAGGGAGAAAACCTTATGGATATCCCTATACAGATGAGCGTGGCTATGGATATGGATATAGTGGTGGGTATTTGGGGGAGTAGTTCCCTATACAGTGGATGGTGGGAGTGGGTAAAAAAATGGATGAGAGCATAAGAACTACCATACTATGTGGGTGTAAGCATAAAGCGATATTAAAATAGTGAATATATAGAAAATATAGATTTAATAATTGGCGTATGACCTCCTCATGATCGAAGCGGGATCAAGGGGGGATGAACTAAATAACCTCCATATGACTGGAGTGGCATAATGGTAGGATGAACTATAGAATTAGTCATAATAGTACCCCTCTACATACTATCATTCTCCAAAACATAATCTAACTTTATATTCAATGATGTATCCAAAAATAATATGGATGATAAAATAAAACAAGCGATAACAAGATAAATAATATAAAAGAACAAAATATCCCTACATAAATTGTACATATAGTAGTGACCATAGTAGACATGGCAAAATCTATAATATGTTGCCCATTTCATTGTAATATTATTTTTTGACATTATAAGAATAAAAAATTTGGACATAGAAATTTAAAATAATATTCTAAGATAAATATTAATAATAAAAAAATTAATTAATACAATTGTAACATAAAATTAGAACTAATGAGAAGCAACATTGCAATATCATATTTACTTGGATACTTGTATAATTTTATCATATCACAATTTTATTTACATGTTTTTTGGAGTCATGGAGGATATTTTATAGGAATTATGTGTTTTAAGATATATGTATGAGTATGTGTATGGCCAACACTACTCATATTGAACCTTGTATTACTAGGGGTAGTTTGGATCCCCATATCTCTATGATGACCCTTTTTCTCAAATAATGTTTTGATGTTTTTTCATTATTGTTATTTTAAATATTTTACATTTATAATCAATGAGTTTTTTTAGAAACATAATGTTTGGGGATGAAAATTGGAACAAGACCAGTTCTGAAAGGTTATTATGTATTATTTAGAAAGAAGTGAACATGCCTTAATGCTAGCTCTTGACAACATCTAGTGGATATTTAAAGCGACTAATGAATTTAATCTTGGGTTTTTTCTTGATAAGATTAGGACTTAATAACGCATGTCATTACTCCATAATCTCAGCAAACCTATTTTCATCATTACTTTGTAATTGCATTGTGATTGGGCATCTACTAAAGAGGACTCGATGGGTGAATGAGTATGTCACTGCGCTAAATACTGTGAGTTATTTCTCTTACCATTGTAAAAAATAAATTATAAATAGGATTATAAATATGATTTTGAATATCTATTTTTTTTACTGTATATCAAAGGATAATTTTTTGATTCTTGTGAATAATAGGGTTTTTACACTGGAGTTATTATTTTTTAGTCTATTAGAGAAAAAAAGATAATGCATTCTATAATTTTGGAAAGGCCTTTTCTTAATGAATTTTCTCCCTCATATTATTTTCAATACTCGGTAATATGTATCATGTTTATTTTTAACTCATTTGTTTTTAGCTAAAACCTATCATCTAGAAATTAATAGTATGATTTATCATTGTTATATTGGCCAGCTACCATGACTGGTCAGTTTTATCATATAGCATGGTGATATTTGTGAATAGAATATACATCCATAATCTAATAAGAACCATTAATGTATATAGTTTTGATAAATACCAAAAGTTGGTTCTGATCCTATATAGTTTTATATTCAAATTGGTCATTTTTTATGCAATATGAATTGGCCCCATTCTGGTATTCTTTCTCAAATTCATCATGTCTATTGTACCTATGAAAGAAATATTTTTAATCATAGATATCTAAAATTCAATAACATGTGTAATATTTACTACTCACCTATAGTTGGATATTCAGTTAATTCATATCTAATTTATTATAAAATTATATGTTTTGTAACACTAATTAGAAATAGACAACGCATAAATTTTATTAGAAAAATACCTATTTCTTTCATTGAATTTTTATTAGATTTTAACCAGATTACAGGTAAAAAATAAGATATTTTTCATGAATTTTATGACTATAATGTTGTTTAGTTTTGTTGGAATGATGATATCATTCATCATCATATCATTAGGTACATTTGGAAACATAAATCTTTTCACTTTATTGGAATAAAATTACTTGGCTCAGTTGTCTATTTTAGAGAATGTGGAATCTAATAATCTGTAAAACATATTTAATATGTGCAATCTTCTATATATTTATTGTTAGTTAATTTTTTATTTGTAATAATCCAATATAAATGATTTTTTAAAATCACATTGCATAACCAACCATCACCCTTGATGTAACATTCCCACCCAACCCAACTTCTCCAACCAAACATTGATGATGGGCCAAAATATTTCATGGTCTTAAAACTTCCCCTAATCACCAAAAAATAAAATCTTGTACTTTAGGTTTAACTAGTACCATTGGGGTATACTTTACACCCATCACACGTGATAACCACATAGTTTTAAATAAAAGTGTAGTGGACCCATGAATGTAGCACACACAACAAACCACAAAAATATTTGTACAACCAAAAATATCCAAACTAAATACCATCCAACTGAATCATGGTGACAATTTAGACTAATATAAAATATAACCATTCATAAAAATATTTCGACCAATTTAACATTCAAATATACATTCCTAAAATTGTGAATTTTTCAAAAGAGGTGAAATTTTATTAACTTGAGGAGAGCATCCAATCAATATATGATTAGATATATCTCTTTGAAAATCTATTAATATATATACCTAATAAATTGTAGGATTCCATACATATAAAAATGTGTTTCTAATATGTATTTATAATATATTTTGTTAATGTTGTCATTTTTTGTTCTCTCCATGTTGTTGGTCTTATAATTTATAGTCCTAGCCCAATGTGACAACTTATAAGTCCTAGGTTATTACAAAATTATCACCGTATTTTAAAATAATTAATGAATAGTTTTCAAATGTTTCCATAACCCATTGGTTTTGTTAATGAATTAGTAGAGTGATTGAAAATATGGGATTCCACCGATGAAATATCTTCTCTGTTTAATTGGATCAATGGTCTCATTATATAATTTACATCTACGACTATGTGGTAATGGGAGTTATAGTGAGACTGATTTTCATGCATAGGTTATCAGTTTCATATGTGATTATTGTGTCCTTAACTTAGTGTTAATAATATATAAAATAGAATTAGTGAAGTATTGTGATTTTTATATTTTATATCCTTCATTAGTATAATCATTTCATCCTTTACTAGACCATACATTGAGATTGATCTATGACTTCTAATAATTTTCTTCCCTAGTTTCAGTGGTCTGGAGTCTTTTATAACCTCCCATATGTGAATAAGTAATGTTGAATTTTGTTCACATGACCTATACATTTGTAGTAAGATATTTGGACTCTACATGTCAAAAAAAAGAATATTCTGAGAACACAAACAAATCAGTATTTCATTTCAAAAATAACTATGTATTTTCTAATGTTTGATATTTTTAATTCACAATTAATAGATAATTTAAAAAACACATTATATCTTGTGTAATTACACAGGGGAAAATACCAGTTAATTTTATATCATCTAGGAACGTTTTAAAAAACATGAAATATTGCAATAATATCAGGTAAATGTTTACCAATTTTTCAACGCTATGCATGCTCTATCACAATTTCCAGTTCCCAATCACTTTTTACAATTGAATCATCTATGTCATCAAAAGGAAACATTTGAATAAATACCAGTAAGTTCATCCACAACACAATTATCATTCATGCCTTCATCAAAAATATTTCTATGGATGACCATAATAATAACAGCATTTTTTTAACAGGATAGTTACCAAAAAAATGCATGTGTAGATTGTGATGTAAGAATATAAGATTCATCGGTATGAAGATAATAGTTCATGTCAATCACTCTAAATCCACGATTATTTATATGCATATATTTATATGTCTACTACAACAAAAGAGACCTTTAATAGTGATACCCTTTATTAGTACTTTTATATAGCACTAATAAAAGTAACCCTTTATTAGATATTTTTTTTAGTGCTGATCGGGGGTACCCTTTATCTGGGATTTCTTTTTATCACTCTTAAAGGGTAGCATTTATCAGCACTTTTTTAGCGCTAATAAAGGTATAGGAAAAGATGAAATAATTAAACAAATTAAAATAAACAATTTTATTAAAAAATTTATTAATTAAATAATTATTGATAAAAATGAATAAATTGAATATACACATATATAAATTATAAATATTAATAAATAATATAAATTAAATATATAGATATGTAGATGGAATAAAATGAAATAATTAAATCACTAAAAATTAAAAATGAGTAAATTAAGAAAACTATTAACCATTTTATTAATTAAATAATTATTAATAAAAATGAAAAAAAATTAATATATATATATATATATATTTTTAAAATATAATTAAATAGAATATGTTAAAAATAGTTATATAAAATAAATAAATTGTAATAACTAGAAAATTAAAAATGAATAAATTTTAATAATTAGATTAAAAAATTAAAAATTAAAAAATTATTAAAAAATTAAATTTTTTTATTAATGAAACAATTGTTAATAAAAATGAATAATTTAAATATATATATATTATTTACAAGTACTAATAAATAATATATATTAAATATAAATATATTGAAAATGAAGAAGATGTAATAATTAAAAAAAATATTAATTTCTTATTCATTTTTAATGTTGTCTGATTTTTCAATTTAACATATATCTATCATGTGTCACATTGATTTAACATGCATATATACATGTAATAAATGCATTTTTATATACAAAACACACACCTAAGTATTTATGCAATTACTGAAATCTTATATAGAAACACATACACCAAATATTTGTGTAATTTATTCAAATTTTAGTATCTTTTCGAATGTCATTGTAACATGATACATTTAATATATTGTGTTTTGAGTCAATCAATTTTTTTATTTATTTTTAATAATATTACACTGAGGTATTATTTACTATTTATTTTAAATTTAATCATTTTCTATTATTTATTTATTTTTATTTATTTATTGTGTTTTGATTTTTTCAATATGTATTCATTTAAATCAATATATATCCATATTTCATTAATAATTTATATTCAATCGATAAAACTTATCCATTTTTTCAATATTTTTAAAGTGTGAAAATTTTTAATTTATATTTATATTTAATTATTATATATGTGTGTGTGTGTGTGTGTGTTGAGGTCACATCCTCAGTTTATTCAATGGAAGGAGTTACATTACAAAGAAAAGTATACAATGTAGGGATGTATTTGGCGAGACTCGAACTTGAGATCTCATCGAGACCCACATGGGTAGCTACGAGTGAGCTACATCCTGGGGGAAATATATAAATATATATATATATATAATATAAATATATAAATATTTTTTAAAAAAAATTAATCATATATTTATAACTGAATATTAATATATTTAAATAATTATAAAATTATAATGAATATATTTAAATAATGAATATTTTTACTATATTTATATTTATATTTGTTAAATACATATATATATATATAAGTATAAAATTATATAATGATATAAATATATTGATAATTATAAAATTATAACAATCATATTTAAATAATGAATATATAAACTATATTTATATTTAAATATTTTTATGAAAAATATATATAATTATATAAAAATATATAATGATATAAATAAATTTTAAATTATAAGTAAATAATTATAAATGTATTTTTAAATTTATAAATAAAAAATATACAATTTTAAAAAAAGTATATCTCAAATTATAAATAAATAATTATATATTTAAATAAATTGAAAATTATAATAAAAATATATCTAATTATATAAATATATTTACAAATTCATTATTTATAATTATAATTATAAATCCTTTATCAGTGATTTAGTTTCAGCACTGATAAAAGTTTCTTTTATCAATAATAATTAAGCGCTAATAAAGATAGAGGTTTATTAGTGCTAAAAAGGTGCGGATGAAAGGCATCTTTATCAGCGTTAAAACTTTGGTGATGATAAAGACATATTTTATGAGTGTTTTTTTGCACTGTTAAATCTTGATCTTTATCGGCGCTAAAAATGGCTGATGAAGATTCTCTTTATCAACACTTATTAATTTAGCACAGATAAAAGGTATCTTTATCATTTCTTTTTTGTAAGCACTGATAAAAGTGTCCCTGGTCTATTTAAAATAACCCTAATCGTGGCTGATTTGGTCATGATTATCAACCTCTTGTGGAACTCCCTTGCTGCCAATGCTCCTACTCTATGTTCTCTCAAACTAATCAAGGCTAGAATCCATGGTATCTTATTTTTACCTTTGCCACTCTCACTGATTTCTTGTGGGGGTTCTGTGTTTTATGTTTTTTTGTTTTCTCAAACATGATGAAACATACTTCATCAGTGGACAATAATGATTACTTATGCTTCTTAACTTTTTTTATTTTCTTCAATGGGCCCTAAACCTTCCCATAGAGAGCTTCCCATTTCTCATTGTCTAATTAGAAGTCCAACACAATGACCAATACAAAATGATCCATTTTAACTACCCATTATGACTTCACATTATCTCTATGTAGTCTAATATACCTTTATATAGAACCATCTTGGTTTACTTATCTTAGTTTCATTTTGAAAATGGTTATCCTCAAAGTAAATTAATTTGGTTTATTGGATTACACAATTCCCACATTCCTTGTCATACAACCATTGAACTGTGTGTGGTTTTCTGAGTGATTTTTTAATTTTATATACAGTAAATAATGGTCTTTTGATGTCCCTTAAATATTCTTGCACTATATTCCCTCCTATATCACACTTTAATCTATTATTAATTTCCTTACGAATTCTAATCAGGTACATAGAACAACATATTTGAAATATGGTTAGTTGTATATTTCTTCCACCATGTACTTTATTATTTGAATTTCTCTAACAATGTACATAAAAATTTCATAGGTTTTTCATGAATGATTTATTATTTTTTCATTTTATATAAAAATATATTTAATTTTTTTGTTCATGAGAATTGACACTTCTCTATTTATCTTGGTCTAATGAGTATAGGGAAAATATTTATTATGATATTTTTTCATAAATTACTTCATCTCAATGAATTCTACTTCATCCATCAGCATTATGCCCTTAATAATCAATAAAATAAAATCTTATTCAAATACATTGTATAAAATTATAATAACATTATCATACTCTAATCAATAAAACGTTAAAATTATCATATCCATTTAATTAGTACACTGATCCATAATAAATTGATAACAGTATCCACTAAACAAATTAATTATTTTCCATGATGATTTCAATGTAAAATTGTTTATTATTGGGTGAATTTTTATGTTCCACATGACTTAGGTTATTGTTTATAATATGGGATATATTAATTACTAACATGTGTTTTGGAACTCAATCATTTACTACTTTATAATTTTTTTGGAAAGAAATTAATTTCACATTACATGTGTTGTTTTGTTATTTTCTCCTCATTACAACCATTTTATAAAATTAAAATGAATATATCACAATGTAAGTGGTAAATATTAATGTCTCAAATTGAAATTTTAATATACAAAATATATGAGGATTAATATTAATTATATTTTTTGAAATTTTATTTAGTGGTGTTAATTATTATAAAATATTATAAATTAGTTGAAATGATTGATTTATTTATTTATATAATTTATATTTAAATTTGATTAATGGGGTCAATGAGGATTTATACATGGTTGATTGTTTTGGGGGATGTTTAAATGGTCAAAATTATTCTGAAATTTAATTTAGATTATAATAAATATTATTTAATAAAATAATTTGCATTTAATTATTGAGGATTAATAGAGAACATTGAAATTATGATTGTGGATTTTTTGAAATATTTATAGAATTGGTTATATGATGATATTCTTGATACATTATAATTTTAGTTACTATAGACATGTTATTGATTCATCGAGGGATAAGGCGAGGGTGACGTGACATTTGTGTTGTTGTTTTTTATTCTTTATGGTTTTTCAGAAGTGAGGTTTAATTAATGTATTGTGGCACCCATTATGGGGTTCTTTACTGAGGGAACCAATTATGTTAAGAATTCCCCATATTTCAAATGTGCTTCTTAATAAAAATAGATTGGTTACACCCTTTTCATGATTTGGATGCAATAAGTACATGTGGTGGTTAACCCTAAGGGAAAATGTTGGATACTAGGTGCCTAAGGTTGAATCACATGGTACCTTTGATGTGATTATTTCAATAAGGAGATAAATAATTTTTCTTCTCCTATTATTCAAATGTTAACATCTTATTAGTGAAATTATTTGAGTTCCATCGAGCAACCATGGTATAAAATTATGGTATGGTTAGTATAATTCATTGGTATTAAATGAGTTCAGTATAATTGATTATCATGCTGTCTTGGTTAGTACACAATTACTTAACTTACTTTTCTATTTTTGAGATGAGATTTAAAATTTAAAATTAATATTTGGTAATTTAAAAAAAAAATTAGTATTAAACTATCATATTCCCCAACTTCCTCTATTAAATAGTTATTATTGCATTTTTTTCTTGAGACTCATCCCCAATATCTTCTGTTTTGGTTGAACTAATATGAGAATTAGTCATCCAAAATGATCACCGGTACCTGGTATGGGATGAATACTTATCTAAGTAAATAATGAAATATAGTTTCATGTCTGGAAGATATGGATTATTAGTCTCAAGAAACCAAATTCAATAATAAAGTTTTAGGAGATTAAGATGACGATAATGATATTTTTCTATAACTTGCACCTTTGGATAAATTCATAGGATAAAACCTACTATAATGGAGATATTTTTTTATTAAATTCAATATCTCATTTATAAAAAAAATTGATGCATGATAATAATTTGAGAAAAGAGTATTAATATGTTGTTAAATAGTTTATCAAGTTTTCAATGCAGCATGCATGCAACCCTACACAAATCCTTTATCTGTTTTTACATTGTTGTTATTTAAAAAAAATGTTTTAATAATCTTGCATAAATTTTCCTCTACACATGATAATATTACTAATCTCAAGGAAGAATAGACTATTAATGATGAAACTATAGAGTTATTAGGGGATCAATGGAATGTTGATGAAAAAACAACAACGATGAAACATCATAGTATGGAATAAAATTATCAAGTTAACAAGTAAAGGTATAAAATTTGAGGTTGGGTATAATCAACACATCCAACCTATTGACCCCAATAAGTTAGTGTTATTTAGATATGTTGTGGTCACAACTAGGATGAAGGTATTGATTGATATTGATTCATGGTTTCATGTACAACCTATAACGAAGAAAACCCTTTATAAATATATAACAGTAATGTTACGATAAAATTTCTCTATTTTACATAAAAAAATTATAATGAAACATTAATTTAATTTTCATTATTCCACGTAGAGTTCATTTATTTAAGAATATTTCCATAATAAATTTTTCTTAATTTCTATTGGAAAACCCCATAGAGGCTTCTGGAATCTTCTTACAAAATTAAATCTTAGGGATCTAGTGGGGAAAGTAAATCCCCACCCACCAGTTAGTTATGCACACATTATATTATATAAAAGATAGACCTCTTTAATCAATCAGCACAATGAGAAATCATTTCAGGTGTGTTGAAGTCGATAATATGTTATTTGATATTATTTATTTTATTCTACTTGATTCATAATTGCGAATTTATAAAATAGAAAATGAGTGTTAAAAATAAATAACATGCATCAAAACCAATTTACCCCTATCACGGATTAATTATGGGGTACACTTCACTAGGGAAGAAATTGGTATATATTTTAAATCAATAATAACAGTTTTTTATGATATGAAACATCATATTTTCCTTCTTTTTTAATGCAGGTTGATGAATCAAAATCTGAATGAACTTCCATCCCACGTCATGTGTTGTAGAAGGAGGCTCACATAAATAAGGAGGGTAAAATAGTTGATGAAAACACAAAATCATTACAGGAGACATGTGTAATTATGACATAATAGAAATTAATTATGATTTATAACATTATTATATAAAAATGTCTATTTATGTTCATATTTTTTATACATATTAGACACAAAAATTGGTAGTGACCATATAATAAGTAAAACTAATTTTAGTATCTTTAATGTTGTTGGAGAAATATGGTAATGTTAGAGGATTAGGTTTTGGAGTGTCTTCTCGAAAATATTTTGAGAATATAAATCCACATAAATATACATATAATATCGTGAGATGATTCCATAAATAAATATAATCACTGCAAGATATTATTTTTCGGTATGGTTTGGCAGACCAATGTATGAAAAAGGATCAAAGCGAATTGGCAGTGGGACAAAGATCCTCACATAAACTAAATGACCCCACAAGCTTTGAGGATGTTCATTCCCCCTACTACATACCTTACCTGAGGTAATAAATTTTTCCATTATTATTTCTCCTAAATGTGAATCACACAACTTATGATAACTTTATATTACTAAAATTATGCAGGGTATGACGTTATGTGATTTGTATCTATCAAACCCCATGAACCACCTTATTGTGAGGGGTATGGTGTATAATATCCTAGGATACAAGATACATCTTAAAGACCTAAAAAAATATCACATGAGAGTGGGGATTTAGGTAGACCATGATATGACTACTATGTTTCCTGTTCCACTTGATGATCTAGATATTATAAGGGTCAATGAGATTATTGGAAATTTCATAGCATGGTTGTCTAAAATTAGAGAGATGCATGGGTTATCTCTTTTAAAATATTCATATGAACAAACCTGTAAAAATTGATGAAAAAATGATTTAAGTGAGTTATTATATTACATATAGATAAAATGATGGGGAAATGGAATGTGGGATCAAGACAATGTAGTGAATCATCCAAGAAATCAAAACAACCATCCAGAAGTACCTTCTCCCCTCTATTTCTAGAGAAAATTTTATTATAATTAGAAATTCATGTACACACCCCATTTAAAGATGAAAATATATCTTAAATTCTATATGAAAATGAAATATAGGGAACTTTCAAGAAAGACCTAATTGGTCTTGAGTCTATAAATGATATTCTCATGCATGAATGGTTGGGAGTCTCAGTTGTGAATACATACATAAGGTACACTTTTATAATATGTCAATCCAAATAGTGAGATAATAAATTTATTAAAGTAAATGAATATTCATATCTTATATATACATTTATAATAATACTATATAAAGGGAAAATTTTTCAAATCATGATTTTGAATCATTAATCCTTGTATCATTTATATGGAAAAAACTTACTTGGCATAATGAAGAAATTCATGAGAAAAAAATGTCCTACTCAAAGTGTTTTAGAAAAATATATTAGATGATATACTCTTTTCGAAGCCTAAAATAAAAAAGCAAAACTATACAATCTAATAACATAAAATATATTTTTAATTTTTGTATTATGTTTTTGTTTATGTTTTTTAGGTAGCACTAGATGTTGATCACAATCAATCTGGATACCCCAAATATTTATTTTTTGGATCTAATGTATTGATATCTAACAAAATGACAACACATGATGTGTATTGGGAATTTATAATACCCAAAAATGAAACCTTTATAGAAAACATAAAATTATGTGTTTTAGGATATTTTTTAATAAGTATTCTATTATGATTGGGTGGTCTCTAAATATTGGATAAATCATGGAATGATGTCGGTGTCTGAAGAGATAAAGTGTATGGATTACGAAAAATAGAAAAATATAAAGGTATATCTATAAATATTTTAACTATTAAAACATATTTCAAAACAATTTACTTATTTTGGTCAATGTTTCTGAAATTTATAAAGAAAGATAATGGAACCAATTATGGATATTATGTCTAAAAAATTATGAGAGAGATCATAAAGAATGAAATTCAAGTACTCCCCAACAGGTGATTTCTAAAGATAATTACAATTTTATTGAATATATATTTTTAATCATTTTTTGTCTTTATTTTCTCAATGCTATAAATATTTTATACAACCTTCATACTCAAAATAATAAGTAAACTTTTTTAGAGATGAGTTAGAGGTCTACATATTGTTAGAATATTTTATAACAACAAATTAATGTGATACCTGTTATGTTTGTGATCTAGTATGAGTAATGACCTTATAAATATATTATTGATATAAATAATTATTTTTATAATGATTATATATTTATTTTTATCTATTTCTCAAGGGTAATTATTATGGAGGAAATTAATTTCTTTAGAAGTGATGATGTGAAAAAAAACAAAAGTATTGGGCAATGGTGGAGGTGGATGAAAAGATGGAGGCATGGGTGGAGGATGTGGCTGAGGATGAGGTAGAGTTGGAATTAGAGATTGAGGTGGAGGAGGATGAAGAGGCAAAAACTTAGTTAGAGACTGAAGTGGGGGATAAACAAATCACTGGCTTGAACTAAATAAAATTTTCAAGAAATTGAGTAAAATGAGGATCATACCAAGGTTGTGTTTGATAACATTAGTTGAAAAGTGTGAAAAACACTTGTCACTTAAGATAAGATCCATTGTTCAAGTATTTTAGGTGTCTAATTGAAAAAAAATCACAAATTTTCAGTTTTTGTTAGCACTTTCCAAGTACTATAAAATATTACTAATGTGTGAAAGAAACCTCTCACCAAGAAAAAATTGTACAAAAATAACCAAAGAGATAGAGTTTATTGACCATGACTTATAATACAAACAAAGGGTCTTATTAGTGGATCCAAAAGTCACTTAAGACACATAAAACACCAATCCAATAATAAAACATGTATATAAACCAACTCAAATGTTTGAATAAATATATGTGTAATCAACCACCAATGATAGAAGGTGTTTGAGAGAACTATTAGAAGACAACCATCATTGGGATATCATGGTCATCGAGGAGGGATGGTATCAACTAAAACATGACATAAAATGAAAAGAAACACCCTTATGAATACCCCTTTGAAAAATAAGCTAATATCTTGATCCAAAACCTCGTAAAAATAATGAAATAAAAAAAATTCATTGACTGAATTCTAAATTTTCAAAAAATTAAAATACAGTGGTTTTACTTTATTGGGTGGTGGAATTATTCAGGATATTTGATCATTGATTAGATTTATGATGTGATATCACAAATTCATGTGAAATTAATAGAAGTAACATTCATTATGCACGTTCACATTCATTATATAAGATTATCCATGTTTACAAGCTCAATAATAAAAAACTCATTATCATTCTCATTAAAAAAATATATGAGAATATGGATATTCCCATTTTGATGAACAAATAATTATGATGTTATGTTAGAGTTTATAAACAATAAAAATATTTAAATGGATATACTAAACTATAGAAAAATTCTAAAGTACCTAATGGATAGCCTAGATTTCAGTTTTATTTATATGATATAAAGGGTTATACTAATGTTTGACATTGTCAAAATGAAATAAAAATTTAAAATGGGTTTTAGTGTCTTTTGAAAATACATAATGGTCTAAACTGAGGTTTTTTCTATGAAATAAGGTAAATATTTTATCATGGATTTTGTACTCTATAATGGTGAAAGGGTAAGATATATTTTATTATGTTCTATAAATGAACTTATGTAAATATTTATTTTAGTTCAATCAATTAATGTTGATAGGTTTACAATAATGTTTAATGTTTTCTTGGAATAAATTACTTTTTCAATATTGATGATTCACTCATGTACTATGGCCATGCACCCAATAAGGATGTTTCACTCGTGATGATGAAATTTATTTTTATTCTCTATTGCATTCTACATCCTTGGTTATCAAACTGTAATATTGTTAGACGAACCAAAGTATTGAATTCACTATAGGATAAAAATACTTGGTGGAATCAACCATACCTCAAATAAATACATGGCATTCCCAATATTACTCAAATTGAGTGGTTTTATTTTAAAATTGAAATTTTATTGTTGTATTGTTTAATATTTATGTTTAATTTATTCCATTTTAGTATTACTAACATAATAATTGTTTATTATATAGGAGGATTCTATTACTTTATTTGGGGTGGTTTTTTCAAAGTGGATCATTCTCATGAGTCCAGTATGACTCCATGTGCATTTTTTATATAAAATTGGCATTTATTATACTAATAAAGAAAAATATGATTCTAAAAACTAATCAAACACATTAGGAAAACAATATGTAAGTAATTTGGGACTTATTGGAATCAGTTTCACCTTAATGTAATGCATAGTGTGACTATTATGACTCCAAGTGAATATTTTTATTTAAAATTGACATTAATATAACTAAAAAGGCAACTAAAATTCTCGAAACCCATAAAATGCATTCATATTGTTTTGATACATTAGTAAAATGATCCATATATCATTTGGGATGTTTAGAAATTAGTCTCACCTCAATCTGACACATGGTTTGATCTGTATGACTCAAAGTGGGTGTTTTTATTTAAAATTGAATTTAATTTTACTAAAAAAGACAACTGACATATTTAAAACTGAGAAAATAAATTCATATTTTGTTGATATAGTAACAATACAAATATTTTGAATGATAATTGTTTCCTGAAAATTTGTTTTATATTGTACCATACACAACAAAACCATATCTCTTTAATAATGAAGTGAGTATAAAGGGAAATATGAACGTTGAAATTTGATAGTTTTTTTATAATTGGTCAATATGACCATTATAAATGATAATTTTGATAATAATTTTAACTTTATTTTAACACCCCAATATTTCTTAGTATGTTATCTCTTCAAAGTAATTTAATAACTTGCGCTACATGCAACATCGAGTTCGAGCACACGACGACTTACCAAACTAGTCATTCAAAAAGAAGATATGAATTTTATTTACTGAATTTTGAATTTTATATACTCCATATAATTTTAGAATCCATATTCTTTGTTTTTTAGACACAATATAATAACAAATTCATTTTTTTCACTTAAAAAAAGTATGTTTCAAAAAATGAAATTTTACCGCCTTTTAATGGAGAACCCTTTTTAAAACCAATATTTGAAACTTTTATATATTCAATTTAATGAAATTAAATTCTTATTTAAAATAGGGACCTAAAAATTTATTTTGGACAAATTTTTGGTATATTTCTGATAACTTTTATATTTTGATGAATAGTGAAAGGTACTATGTTTTAATTGAAAACAACTTTTTATAGAGAAATAATTAATAGTGTTAAGATATGAATTTGAATGGTTTGGAAGTATAATTATATTATATTTTTATAACTTAATACAATTTAGTCCATTATAAGTAATTTCATATTTAAATTTTACATAAACACATGTTAATCTTTTGATAGTTTTTACTTTTTAAAAATCCGCTTTTTGGTTTTGACAACGGAAATTAATTTTAAATTAATTAATTAAAATTATATGTTTTGAATTAGGTAAAATATAATTCATTTTTTAATTTGTAATATCATAATTATCTTAGGATTATTTTTTATTTTTTTGAAAACATTCAATTTTTTATGAATAGTGAAAAACACTGCATTTTTGTTTAAAACTAACTTTTTATTTAAATAATTATATCTTTTATTTTAATTTATTTTAATTTCAAAATAGATACATAATACCTATATTATTTCAATATAATTCATTGGAGTCATTTTATAATAATATTAGATATATAAAATTTTATTCAACAATTTAACGTCTTTTACCCACCTTCTAGGCACATTTGCAAATTTGAATAAAACGTAATTTTACTACTTCTGTGAATTGAATTTCAAAAATCTGAGATATATAATTGACAAAAGTAAGTAAAATTTGGTAAAATATGATGAAAATATTTTTTGTGAATAGTAACTTTTGACTTTTATTTACCACGATTAAAAGTAAATAGGGTAAATAAAGATAAAAATGATATTATAATTACCTTAACACATGTACAAATTCCCTTTGTATAAGTGTATTTTTACCAAAACCAACCTTAGTAATAAAATATGATCCTTTTTCTCCACTTGGATTAGATTATTTCATTTATTGTTATTTTATTTAAAGAAGAGTTAAAAGTGTTAAATTCAAATGTTTATAACTAAAACATTTTTAATATAAGCTAATACATAAGATAAATTAGACAATAAATATTCATTAGAAATATAAAAACATTTCCTGAATAATGGTATTTTATTAATAATTTTTAGACATTAAATAATTAAATTTATTTATGACACAATGATGATGCAGTAATTACCTTATTAATGATAGATTATAATAATTGATATTATAAATATCTAAATAAATTTAAATTGAGAATTTTTATTCATTAAACTAATTTTATAAGATAATATGACATGTTAGGGTTGATACAATGAATTTTTTTATAAGTAATAATTCTGTTATGATTTTCAAAAAATCAAAATATCAAATAGTGTCAAAATTGACATAAATGAGTTTTTAAAACAAATAATATATTATTAAATTATATAATAGTACTAAATATCTAATGTTCGGCCAAATGACTCTTATAATGATATAACTTTCACTAATGAACCACTTGGGATACTCTTGGGATTTTATAATAATTTTATTAAGCATTTAATATAAAAATACAAAAAGACATTGTAAAAGTTAAAGTATTTAACTAAGAGTTAAATCTAAATGATAATGTTAAAATGGTAACCTAAACTTTTCTAAAACATATTGGTTGAGATTATTTCGACCCATAACCACCTAATTCTAAAAAAAATTCATTTTGAGCCTTTATAAATGGGAAATTATTTTTTAATAAAATATTATTTCAACCTTTTCCTAAAGTGACCCTCACCTCTATTATAAAAGGGTACTTCCCCTTCTCTCAAAATCACACCTCCAAATCCATTTGGCTCAGCCAAAACCTACCCAAATCTCTTCCCAACTTCCCTCACTTAAATCTAGAGGCCTTATCTTGAACAGAAATCCCACCTAAGTAACCCTTTTGTTCAAATCAAAAGGAAACACCTAAAGAAGAGATAATTATTTTATAACCTCTTTAAAAGTTCTTTTCTTCTTCCAATTTCTCTTTATTTGTTATTTCCATAACAAAATAATAACTCCAATACCTTATAAATACTGTAATGTTATTATAAATATGTTACAACCATGTTCATTATTCTATCCATCCTATGAATGATAAAGTCGCCATGCGTGCATACGTACGGCTTACTATCTCCACGCCGTGGTGTAATTTGTTATTCAACACTATGTTGTTTGGATGGATATAATGATGGTTAATATGTATATAAATAATGAAAATAACATCCTATTGTTTCTGTATAATTAATATACCATCCAATTCTACACCTTTTAATCATTAAGTAAATGATATTGTCGCTTGTGTGTGTGTACGGCTTACCGTCTCCACGACATGATAAGATTCATTTCCACATTCTCCATTCAATGATGATTATCAAAACACATATTATTAATAAGTATATAATATATGAAATAATAATGCAACTGGAAATATATATATATATATATACACATTTATCTCATTCACATACTTCCATTCAATATGATATGAAAATGGAAATAGCGTTTATGCGTATGTACGGCCTACCGTCTCAATAAACGGTGGCTTCCATTTCATATATGTATAAATTATACATATTTATATTCTGAATTTTTATGATATATAAATATTATTTAATATTCTGGAAGCAATTAAATAATGATAAAAGTGATACGATCAAGAATAACTAGTTAAAACACTTACGATAAAGAAATCAATTATTACACGAAATATTACTTTAACATGGAAATTATTATTAAATAGGTAGTATAAAGTCATAAATGAATCATGTATGATATCATAAATATTAATATGGTTCTGGTATAATTTAATAACATACTATTTTCATTATACAGAAGTTTAAACGTACCCTCGACTAAAGGAAAGTACAAGGTAAGGGTTATTTCATCAATCTCATTATTATCCGAGATTTTTTATGTATAAGTATTTACTAGGAAATATTTATCATCGATACCCATATTTCATAAAAAATTTCAAAATGAATCTTTTAAGGTTTTATGGGAGTTTTTATTTAACTATATCATTATTTTAAATGGTTTAAACATTTATCTTTATAAATCCTTTTAATTAATGTCTAGGTTTTCAAAATGATTTTAAGGATTTATTTATATGAACATGAATGTTTTGAAATTATAATTCTTTTCAAAAGTTTCAAAGTGGTCTGGGAATATTTTATTCAAAAATATATTTTAAATGAATTCCATTATAAATGTGTGACTTTTAAATTATTTCACAAGGAAGGATATTTCTCTCAAAGAGTTTTACTAGTCATTTTAAACTATGTCAACATCCTTTATTGAATATTATTCTTGAATGTGGTTGATTTACTATAATACAGTCTTACATATTTTATTGAATGAGTTATGATATGATTTACTATGGATGTGCTATTTTTATACCATTCATGTTTTATGGTTAAAGTATTTACATTTCGTATGCTAGTTTTAGTAAAATTTTCTATGTTATGTTTCAACCTTTTTTCATATAAGGAATGGAGTTGACTTAGTAAGTGATCAGTGGGGCTTTCTATATTCCCTCGATGCATAGGTAGGTCTCATGAGACAAAATAGTGTCTTGGAACAATGCCTTGATAAAATTTTTATCTATAGTCTTTGCATGAGGCCTTGACTAAGGGGTTATGATGTCCGGTGTTAGGCATTCCCTCAATATGAAATTTGTTATTACATGTGATTATTTGACTAGTATAATATCCATGTGCTTGTATATATGGTGATGTTTGATTTATTTCTTCCATATTATGTTCATTTTTATGTTCAAAAGGTTGATGTTTATTTTTATTACACATCTTGCCTTAAAAGTTTATAGCTTTCGTTAATTATTTACCCTTTCTGAGCATCGAAGCTCACCCATTTCTTTTGTTTTGTTTTCCTAATATTACATGAAGTGTATTATGTTTGATATGTAGGGTTAAAATATTAGAATAATGGCATTCTCAAAAGATTATTTATGTTGTTTTTTATATTTGAATGTGTAATGAAACGTTCATGTATGCAATATATTTTCCAAGACTACTAAACAGGTTAATCCTTTAGGACTTGATTCCTTGTAATCAATCCAATCTATTAGAATAATTCATTGGCTTCGAGCTTCTGGGGTCGGGGCGTTATAATTATAATTTTTTAGTAGAAATGATGATGAATAATTATTGAAAAAGGAGGAGGTATAGCCTCAACCAGAAGGGTCATGTTGTATGAAGCCCATTTTTCGGATCTTTGGAAGGAGGTAGAATCATTAGGGTTTTTTCTTGACCAGTCCAAGTATGATATTCAATAAGTGAAGATAGAACAAAATATTCTATGTGAGAAGTTCATGTTTTTTTAAATTACCACTCAAGCAATGTTACCTGAGCCGTCCCAAGAATCTATCTCTATCACACGTCATACCCTTATGTCATATATGGGTAATTTATGGGGTTATGTGTCAAGGACCAAGTTACTTGAATTTTAATTCAAATGTATAGATAATGTTTTTATTATATCAATTCTGTTTTTAGATTAGTTTGCTTAATAAAATTTAGATGGAATTTGATAAATTTATTTTTCATGTCGAAATAGTAAATTTCATAAAAGATATAAATATTATTAATAAACTAATATATTGTGAATAATAAATATTTTAATTAATAGTATGAAAATAACACTATTATTTAAATATAAATGTTAAAATAATGTATTTTTTTTCATGTGTCAATAATTTTACTGTTCATTTTCAATCTTCAATTATTTTAATAAATAAGGGGTTTTATATTTAATAGTAAGAATTATCATATTTATATAATTATGCTAATAAAATTAATATCATTTCATAAATCATAATGCCCAAATTAAGTTAAGGTTAATTTAAGATAATTTTCTAAAATGCTTTATTTTTTAGTGAATAGTTAAAATACAGTTTCAGTTTTTTAGTATGTTTAATGACACGTAATTATGTCACAATGATATAATAACTAATTAACTAAGATCAAAAACCTAAAATAATTTATTTTATTAATATCAAGTATTTTAATTGATTTTAATCAATTTCCAAACCTATAATTTACATTGTGAAGTCTATAATGGAAACTTTAACATTAAAAACATTATTTTTGTAGAAATTTTACATTTCCATGACAAAATATGCAATATAAACTAATTATTGACTCTTTTTGATTAAAATAACATAAAATATGACCCAATTGTTCAAAACCAAAGTAAAATACCATGGTAAATCCCATGGTTTTTCATTTTGCACAACCTTGGTTTTCAGGGTCTATATTTGTAAATTAATAAACAAATCCTCCATTTTTTGCTATAAAACCCCACCCATTTATCCATTTCCTTTCACTACCTATCCATAATCCATGATAATTCTATATTTTTTCCTCCCATATATTTTTCCCAAGTTTTCCTCAATCCCCCCAAGGTTTAAATCCTCATGTTTTAGGAATAACTCTTCAAGGTAATGGAAATTTCCACTTCACTTTTCCATTCTAGCTCCCTATTTATGTGTTATTTCTTTCAATTTCCTAACTAAGTTCTTATGTAAAAATTTTTTTATACATTTTCTATAATAATAGTCTTTTGTGAGTGTTATAATCTTATTATATCTCATTATATCATTTTCTAAAACCACATTTTATATCAATTATGCTGCCAGATTTACATCTCAAAATTTCTCTTTTCTCCTCAAGAAATTCTCTTTTATTTTATTTTATTGAATAACCAAACCTTTTTGTTTTCAAAGTATATTAAAATATATCTAAAAAATTATTTTATTTTTGTTTTGTAATATATGAAACATTCATTCCCTTTTCATGGGTTAATAATTAAATAATTATCTTAACATTAAACACCTTTTAAAACGCCATGTTTTTTAATAAGAAAAACATTTCTTTAATTTTCCACATTTTATTTGTAAAATATTTTATTATGATATATGTGGATCACATTAACTAATACATATTAGGGGAATGCCTTGATATCACTCCAATGAATTGGGTAAAGAATTTAACCTCAAGAGATTACAGGTTTTAAGATACCTTAGTGAATAACCTATGTAATTTTTATGACACCTCAGCAAAAAACCCTTGTGATAAGCTAATGATTGTATAATTTACATGTTTTAACCACATTTTGATGTTATGATTAATTTCCTATTTATTTTTATATTACTAGTGTTCCCTTTCTCATTCCATAATTATATTCCTCATGTTCTTATTGATATCCCTCAAGATCACTTGTAAACGGTTTTCTTGCTTTCCCTTACTAGGCCTTATGTTCACCCTTTCCTTTGATTTATGTCACCAGGTTATGAGATGAATTAAATTTACGTAAGATGGAAATTTTAATAATAATTTCAAGTGGATTAGAATAGTTTTTAATGTTTTCTTGTTTTATGTACTTTTTTTCTAATATACTATACTTTATAAGAACCTATATTTGTACAATGTAATGAAAAGTTATGTATTTCAATGGTGGTATCACATAGTTCATATCAAAGGATGATTTAGTTATTTTGGGAAATCAGTACTCTAAAACTTTAGAAAAATTCATTGGAAAATTTTGAATATATTTTAACATTATGGTATTATGGTGATGTATTAAGTAAGTGGTTTCTAAGAAATTAAATCCCTATCTAGAGACAAACAAGTGGGTGTGGATCTAGCACAAATGTATCTAGGGGTAAAACCTAAAAACCCCATTTTGAGCTAGACTCAAATGGGAATTGGTTCGTGAAAATAAACCTTACTAGACTCCTAGTTTAACACTTTTCTGGGAAAATTTTGGTTAATCAAAAGCTTTTAATGAACCATTATGATGTTTTTTTAGAAAATGTTAATGTTTTTGAAAAATAATATATTTAATAATTGTGATTTAAGAATTATGATTTAAGACATAAAATTACTTTATAATTATAATATTCTTAAAATAAACACATTTCTCACTAATGTTTTATTCATTTATAAAATGGTGGGAAAGAGGAAGAACTGCATAAATGGTGGGTGCAATAGACCATGAACTAACAACCCTCTGGTGGAAGTTCTAATGTGAAACTTCATGAGAATGATGAATCAATTGACTCAAGTTACTAGCAATAACTTGAATGAAGCCTAGAGAACAGATTCACCTTAAAGGGAACAAATTTACATTGAGTACTTTATATTTCAACTAACACCTTATTTAAGTGGATCTACCGACCCATTAATTTATAAATAATGGATAATCTATATAGAAAGTATATTTTACGCACTCTGTTATTCAAAACAAGAGAAATTAGCCCTGTCTATGTACTTCATAGAGGGAAAAACTGATCATTAGTGCACATTGATTATAAAAATTAATCAAAGGGGTTATATTGATGCAATGGTATGGGAAGATTTTAGGAGAGCCTTATTTAAAAACTATTTCCCCCATTCAATGTGAGTGAAAATGGATAAGGAATTCCTAGAGATGGAGCATAATAAAAATAAAACTGTGGGATGCTATGAGATAAACTTTTCAATACATTCTAATTAAACCTATATCTTTTTAAAGGATCCTAATGTAATTTTTGATAGATTCTACAGTGGACTAATACCCAATATATGGAAGAATATTTACAATAGAGACTATAAAAACTCTGAGGAGATACTGTGGAGTGCTATAAAGGTTGAAATGGAGTTTTTAGAGATGCATTAGTCTTAAAGATCAAATGAAAAGAAGAGATCAATGGATCCATGATTAAGGAGGAATTATAACCATGGAATATGAGGAATGGATTTGTAATTTTCCACATGAAAAATATGTTGTGAGAATCATTCAATGAACTACTTTATCAAAAGTGGGAAATGATAAAAGTGTGGAAGAAATTTCCA
Source organism: Viscum album (assembly GCA_963277665.1). Taxonomy (NCBI): domain Eukaryota; kingdom Viridiplantae; phylum Streptophyta; class Magnoliopsida; order Santalales; family Viscaceae; genus Viscum; species Viscum album. Next base: position 1,294,532,464 of record OY728131.1, read on the forward strand.
TATATCTTAGAACTGTTGTAGTGAGGTGATTCCTTAACTTCTCAACACTAATGAAAAGGTGATGATGGAGCAGGCCTAGCCTAATGTTCAATGTTATAAGTGTGGAAAAATTGGGCACCTTTTCAATCACTGTTCAAATCAAAAGGTAATAGAGGGTATCACCATAAACTTCAGCATAAGCTAAGTGAGAATATTTGGGAATTTTCTATCACAATGGATGAATTAGAATCTCCAAATGATGTGGTGGAAGGTACTCTCATTGTTCTCTCACCGCTAGCAAGAAGTTTTTTATTCTGGTTTTACACATTCCTTTATTTCCAACAATATTTCAAAGAATGTAGAATCTATCCCTAAACTTATATAAGTAAAGTTATTATTCAATAATTTTATAGGTGTTATATAAGAATAAATAGTGTATAGAGACTATATTATATACATTGGAGAGAAAAATCTCACCCAAAATCTTTTAGTCATTCTTGTACTAGAATTCGACATTGTAATAGGGATGGGTTGGCTCTCAAAGTACAATAATAAGATCAACTATAGAAGCAAGGAAATCATCATAGTCATAAATAGAATACCTATAGTTGTTTTCAAATGAGATATATTTCAACCTGATCTTTGTCTATAAGAACCTCTTATATCCTTCTTTATGTGAATAATTGATGAATATGATGAGGGAAATGAATTTATATGAATAGAAAATGTCTCCATAATTCAGCAACACAATGAAGTATTTCCTCAGGAGTAACCTAGACATCTCAAAAAAATAGAGGTAGAGTTATCCATTCAACTCATTCATGGATCCAATAATATATCCAATACCCATATGGAATGGTAAATGTAGAGTTGGAGGAATTAACAAAACAACTCAAAGATCTTTTGGAGAACGGATTTATCTGACCATGTGGGTCTCCTTGGGGGGAACTTGTTTTCATTGTGAATAAGAAGTATGGATCAGTGTGGTTTTACATTGATTATAAATAACTTAATTGGATCATGATAAAGAACAAGTTCCCTCTTCCAAGTATTTTTAATTTATTATACCAGATTCGTGGGGCTCAATTATTTTCCAAGATTGATCTTCGATCTGGTTATCATCAATTGAGGGTGAAGAATGAAGATATTCTAAAGACTATCTTTCAATCAAGATACGAGCATTTTGTGTTTATTTTTATTACATTCATCTTGACTAATGCACCTTCAACATTTATGGATTTGATTAATATAGTATGTAAGGACTACCATGAAAAATTTTTGGTAGTTTTTATTGACGATATTCTAAAATATTCCAAAAGTTGTGAGGAGTATGAGGATTATCTAAGGGTTATATTGAAAATTGTGGGGAAAGAGAGGCTATTTGTAATTTTCAGAAAATATTGATTTTGGTTACAAAAATTTTATTTCTTAGGGCACATTGTAATCAATTAAGGAATCTCAATTTATCCTACCAAGAAAAAGGTTTTGAATGAGTGGACTCATCCTATAAGAGTAATTGATATTCATAGTTTTATTGGTTCATCAGGATATTATAAGATGTTTTTTAAAAACATTTCATGAATTTCTAATCCACTAACAAAGTTAACTCAAAAAGGGGCCAAGTTCATTTAGATAAAGGAGTGTGATTAATGTTTCCAAGAGCAGAATAAGAGATTGGTTTCTTCACCCATGTTAACTCTACCCTTTATCGAAGAAGGATTTCTTATTTTTAGTGATGCATACCTAAAAGGAATTAGGTGTTTCCTTATGAAGAATGACATGGTGATAGCTTATAAATCTCGACAGTTTAATCATGATAATAATAATTATCATGTGCATTACCTAGAGCTAGCTACAGTTATTTTTCTATGAATATATGGAGATACTATCATTAAGGGGATAAATGTGATTATATATATATCACCAAAGTTGTAAGTATATTTCATTGAAAAAGGTATTGAACATGAGATAGAGGAGATGGTTGTAACTTATTAAAGACTATGATTATTTAATTCATTATCACCCCATACGTGAAAACAATGTCAATGATTCATTAAGTAGTAAAGACCCTATTATGTTGTCAATGATGAAGATTCAAGGACATACTGTGATCAAAGACCTAGTAAAAATAGACATGGAAATTGTAAGGGAAGAGACATCAACAACCCTATCCCAAATGATCTCTCAACCCTAATTACTATAGAAGATATTGAAATAACAAAGATAATATCATTTTTTATAGAAGAAGATATAGGTTGTAAAGAATGGGATGTTTCCTAAGTTCAATATTAGTCATGAAGGTGTACTAAAACTTCATACAGAGATATATGTTCTAGCTATTATAGAAATAAACAAGGAGATGATAGATTGATCTCATAACTCTATATTCTCTATATATCCTGGAAGCACTAAAATTTATAGGGGCCTTTGTGATCATTTTTGTTGGGATAACATGAATAGGGAGATTGCTGACTACACTATAAGCATCTTGGTGCATCAACAAGTTAATGTAGAGAGACAATATCCTAAAGGGGTATTATAACCACTACCCGTACCAACATGGAGTGGGAAAATATCACTATGGACTTTGTCACTAGTCTCTAGATAATATCAAAAAGAAATAATTCAATATGGGTAATAATGGATCATCACATCATGACATCCCATTTCATTGCTATTTAGGAAGATTTATATCTTGAACAAATTTCCAAGATATATATATAGGAAGTGGTGAGGTTCCATGGGGTGACACTTTCTATCATTTTTTATCATGATCTAATATTAACATAAAAATTATTTTTAGTTCTTTAACATGATCTAAGTACTAAATTGAATTTTTGTATGGCCTATCACCCACAAAAAGATGGTCAATTTTAATGATATATTTAAACACTTGAGGACATGCTGAGAACAAGCTCAATAGAATTTAAAGGTTGATGGGATCAAAATCTATCATTAGTTGAGTTCTCATAAAAAAAGAGTTTCCATTAGAGCATTCAAATGGCACTATATAAAGCTCTATATGGACATAAATGTAGAACTCATATATCTTGAGATGAATTTGGTGGGAGAAAGATTTTTGGGCCTGATCTTGTAAAAGAGATGACAAAAAAGGTTCATGACATCTAGCAACACATAAAGGATACTTAGATTTGGTAGAAGTGATATGCTAAAAATTGTCGAAGGGACTTGGAGTTTGATATTGAAGACAAAGTTTTCCTTAAAATATCACCATTGAGGGGAGTCATTCAATTTTTAATGAAAGGTAATCTTAGCCCTAGTTACATTGACCCCTATCAAATCCTTGATCGCATAGTAGCAATGTCTTATCAGCTACCACTTCCAAAAAATCTATCTCAATTTCAAGATGTATTCCATGTATATCACTTGAGGAAGTAAATACATGATCCCTCACATGTACAGAATCTTGAAGTTGTATAACTAGAACATGACCACTCTCATATGGAGCAGCCGGTGGAGATCATGGACCCTAGAGACAATGTTCTATTCAATATTCTACCCACCTCATCAAATTATTTTGGACCAACCATGTATATAAATAAGTGATGTGGGAGATATAGGAGGAAATGAGACAAAAGTACCCACACATTTTCTCAACTGATAGAATGATTTAAAATTTCGAGGAAAAATTATTAAGGGGGGAAGAATGTAATGATACAAGATTTTTTAATTATAATTATTTCCTAAAATGTCTGTAATATTATACCATACACTACAAAACCATATCTATTTAATAATGAAGTTAGTATAAAGGTAAATTTGACCACTAATATTTGACCTTTTTTACCATTGGTCAATATAACCATTTGAAACTATACTCTTGGTAATAATTTTTAAATTATAATTTGTAAGTAGAAATGATAAAGAATTATTAATGTAGAAAGGAGAACGGATGGCCTCAACCAGTAGAGTCATTCCATATGAAGCACGTTTATCGAAGCTCTGGAGGGAGGTATCATGACTATGGTTATCTCTTGAAAAAACCCAATCTGAGCTTCAATAAGTGAATCTTGAACAAAATCTCATATGGGAGAAGTTCAAGTTACTGTAAATTACCACTAGGGAAATGTTAGCCAAGACGACCCATGAATCTATCACCATCACACACCTTAACCATAGGTCATATTCATGTGTTATCAGGGGTTATGTGTCAAGGCCCTAGTTACATAAAGTGTAATTCCAATGTAAAAATAATATTTTTATTCCATTAATTTCGTTTTAAGAATAGTTTTTCTTAATAAAATAGATATGGAATTTGATTAATTGATTTTTCAGATAAAAAGTGTACTTTCTGTAAAAATATATAAATAGATATAATAAACTAATATATTATTAATAATACTTATTTTAATTAAATAGTATGATAAAAAAACTCTTATTTAAATATTAATGGTAAAAAAATTATTTTTTTCATGTTTCAAAAAAATTACTATTCATTTTCAATCCTCTGTTATTTTTAATATATAATGATTTTTATATTTAAAATGTATAATTATCATATGTGGATAATTATTCTAATAAAATAAATATCATTTATGGAATCATCACACAAAAATTTTGTTAGGGTTAATTTATGATAATATAATAAAATACTTTATTTTTTATTGAATAGTAATAATACAATTTTCATTTTTTGATATGTTTAATGACTTCATAATTACGTTATTATGATGTAGTAACTAATTAAAAATAATCCATAGCATAAATGTTTTTATTTTATTAATATCAATAATTTTAATATATTTTTATCCATTTACAAACCTATAATTTACTTTCCAAAATCTAACATGGAAACTTTAACAATAAAAACATTAGTTTTGTGGAAACATTACTTTTCCATGAAAAAATGAAGTAATATAAAATAATTATCAACTATTTTATATTAAAATAGCATAAATTATGACCCAAGTGTCCAAAACCATGATAAATCCCATGGTTTTTCATTTTCTACAACATAGGTTTCTAAGGCCTATATTTGGAAATTATTAAACAAGTCTTGCACTTTTCTATAAATAACCACCCAGTTATCCATTTAAATTCACTCACAATACATAATCTAAAAATAGATGGTATTTTTACTTCCCAACTAGTCCTCCTAAGGTTTCCTCAATCCCCCAATTTCCCATTCCTCATGTTTTAGGAACAAATCTTCTAGGTAAGGGAAATATTCACTTCACTTCTCCATTCAAGTCCCCTCTTTATGTGGTATGTCTTACAATTTCAAAAATATATTATTTTTACATTTTATTTTATCAATTTAATATAATAAGATTATTTTATGAGTGGTATACCCTTTTACCTCTCATTTTACAATTTTCTAAAACCACGTTTTATACCCGTTATGCTGCCAATTTAACTTCTCAAAATTTATCTATTCTCCTCAAGAAATTCTCTTTAATTTTCTTTTTTTGAATAAAAAAAACTATTTCTATTTAATTGGTATTAACCAATATTTAAAAAATTATTTATTGTACTTGGGTATTAACATTCATGATTCCCACATTCCATTTTTGTGGGTTAAAAATGACATAATGATCTTGTCTTTAAACACTTTTTAAATGACAAGATTTTTAATATTAAACATGATTCTTTTATTTTCAATAGGTTATTTGTGAAATGTTTTATTATTATATATGTGGGTCATAATAATTAGTAAATATGATTTTTTTTACATAACAGTGACCCAATAATTTAGGTAAATAATTTATTCACTGGAGATGACATGTTTTACAATACCTTGGTGAATAACCTTGGTCATTTTTATGACACCTAGGTGACAAACTAAGGTGATATACTCATGAAGGTATCATTTATATGTTTTAGACACATTTTAATTTTATTATTGTTGTTTTTTTATTATTATATGACTCATGATCCCTTTCTCATGGCATAATGATATTCCCCATGTTCTTATTGATATTCCTCAAGATCACTTTTAAACTGTTCCCCTCACTTTCTCTTATTAGGCCTTATGATCGCCATTTCCTTTGATGTATGTCCCCATGTTATGAGATGTAGTAAATTTACATGGTATGTAACTTTTAATAATAATTTCAACTAGATTATAATAATTTTTTATGTTTTCATGAATTATGTTCCTTTTTTTCAAAAAAAACTACACTTTAAATGATCTTATGTTTGTATAATGTAATAAAATGTTATATAATAAAAAGGTTTGATTTCATATATACTTTAGTAAAAATATCTATAAGTAATTTTGCATGTGTAATAACCGGATACACCTCAATTAAACGTACGGTGTAACTGGTATGACTCTGAGTGTGTCTTTTTATTTAAAATTAACAATAATCTTACTAAAAAAGAAAATCGGCATACTCAAAACCAACCAAATGAATTAAGGTTGTTTGGTTATTTTAGGAAAACAATATATAAGTCATTTTTTAAATTTATGAATCATATGAACCTTGATTTTATACATGATTTGCATGGTATGACTCCAAGTGTTTTTTATCTATTTAAAACTGACATTTTAGATCAAAAAGTATCACTCACTGAAAACCAAGAAAATGTCCTCGGATTATCTTGATGATTTAAAAAGATTATAAATAATTATGTTTTATCTAGTAGGAATTAGTATCATTTCAAAAACATACACTACGTGACTATTAAGATTCAAAGTGGGTGTTTCCAATTTAAAATATCATTTTATTAAAAAACACATGTGTCATACTAAAAACCAAAGAAATGCATTAGAATTATTTTTACACTATAGGAAAATGATCTATAATTAATTTGGGGAGTGTAGGATTCATCTGGACCTCAAACTAATCAATGGTGTGACTGGTATGTTTGCAAGTGATTATTTTTATTTAAAATTTACATTAATGTTACTAAAAAAGACAACTGAAATACTCAAAACTGAGCAAGCACATTCAGATAATTTTAATACTTTAGTAAAATGATCCATAAGTAATTTTTTATGTACAGGTATCAGATACACCTTAATCCAATACATTACATTCCTGGTATGACTAGAAGTTTCTATTATGAGTTTAAAATTGACATTTTAGCACTAAAATTTGTCAATCGCTGAAAACAAAGGAAATAAACACAGATTGTATTTGTAGTTTGGGAAAAAGATTCATAACTAATTTTTAATATGTAATAACCTGTCTGATGTAAAACCCATGCATGACGTGAATGGTATGACCCAAATGCATGTTTCAGTTTAATATGATATTTTATTAAAAACACAAGTGACATACTCAAAATCAAGAAAACACATTAACATTATTTTGATACTTAAGTAAAAGGATCCTAATTAATTTAGGATGTGTAGGGAATCATCTAAGCCTCAATCTAATGCGGGTGTGATCAGTATGACTCCAAGTGCATCATTTTATTTAAAATTTACATTAATTTTCCTAAAATATACAACTGATATACTTAAAACCAAGAAAACACTTTCATATTGTTTGGATACATTAGTAAAATTATCCATAAGTTATTTAAGACATGTAGGTATCATCCTCAACTCAATCCAATATAGTATGTTCCTAGAATGACTCAAAGTGTCTGTTATCAGTTTAAAATTGACATTTTAGTACAAAAAAGTGTCACTCACTAGAAAAAGAGAAAGAAGATGTAGTTTCTTGATAATTTAGGAAACCTATTCATAATTATTTTTTGAATTTAGGAATAATTCACACATCAAACCCATATATTATGTGGCCCATATGACTCAAAGTGGATGTTTCATGTTTAGAATGAGAATTTAGTAAGAAAAAGTGACATACTCAAAAACAATAAAAATAATTAAAATTGTTTTGATACTTTAATAAAACAACCAATAATACATTTGTGTCGTTTAGGAATTATATTCACCTTATTATGATGCATGGTGTGACTCGTAAAACTCGAAGTGTGTGTTTTTATTTAAAATTAAAATTAATCTTACAAAAAAATACAAATGACATACTCAAAATTGAGAAAACACATTTATATTGTTTTTATACTTTAGTAAAATGATACATAAGTGATTTTTTACATGTATTAATCAGATGCTCCTCAATATGATACATGATGTTCCATTTATTACTCAAAATTTTGGTTATTAGCATAAAAGTGACATTTAAGTAAAATAAAATTCCACTCACTAACAACTAAGAAAACATGATTAGATTGCAGTTCTAATTTTGGATAAAGATTAATAATTAAATTTTGATATGTAGGAATCAATATCACATCAAGATGAAACACAATGTGATCAGTGTAACTCAAAGTGCATGTTTCCAGTTTGAAATGACATTTTAGTAAAAAATAAAACTAGCGTACTCAAATCTGAGAAAACACATTCTGATTGTATTGATACTTTAGGAAAATGATATATAAGTAATTTGGGATATATAGTAATCCTAATAACCTCAATATAACACATGGCGTGAACTATATTAATTCACCTCTGTCTTTTCAATATATAATTGTCATTTTAGTTTAAAACACATATCACATAGCCAAAACTGAGAAAATTGGCCTAGATTGTTTTCTCATCATTCTATCTTCTATTACTTAATTAATTTACTTATTATTTTTATATTATACAAATTTACTTAATTTTCATAGAGATAATTCTTGAATATGAACAATAAATGGGGTGACATGCAAGAATCAACCACAACTTAGTTCGATACACAATGAACCTATTATGACTCAAATTTTAGTTTAAAATCAACACTTTCTCTTAAATTTATTTCATTATATTATTACTAACATAATAATTTTTTTATTATATAGGTGAGTTCTTTTCATTGACCAATGGTGTTTTATTCTTTTATATAGGTGCATTATTTTCCTCTATAATATTTTTTTTCTTACATTTGTGTTGTACATTTTATTTCAATTAAATTGTGTATTTGTATCTGATTTTTCTAATTTCAAAAGTTGTTTCAAGTGTTGTAGTATCTTTTTATAGTTCACTTTATTATGTCATGTTTTTTGTGCTATAGTGTGTTGTAACATCACATAGTAGTAGGTCCCTTTATCAGTTCTTGTAGAAGTTCTAATAAAGGGTCCTTTATCAGTTCAAAAAAAAATCACTGATAAATTTTGTCTTTTATTAGTGATTATAAAAGTGTTGATTAAGGTATCCTTTATTAGTGGCTTTTTAGTGATGATAAAGGATCCATTTATCTTCTCATTTATAGTTTTGATAAAATTATAGGGCTTTTGACCACGTTACAACAGTTAATTTTTCTACCATTGATAAAAGCCTATTCTAGAACAATTAAAGGCATATTTTTAGTAGTGTTCATTGAATCAAACCACATTCATTTCATTATTGAAACATGAACATCTGAATAGTAATATAATAAAATAGTTCTTTCAAGAACTACATAATATGATATATTTTGTAATCAAGGTTTCTTGTCTAATTCACTAGAATAATAATATTTTGTAATTCTTATCTTGACACCATCATATTGAATTTCCATTTTTATTGCATAGAGGTATATAATGAATTTAAATCCATTAACACCCATTTCCTCACAATCATGTACCACATTATTTGTATTAAATAACAATAATATTATTTCATATGATACATCATTCATTGGTAAAGTTATAACTTGAAATATTCCAACATCAAATATTAAATAGATACTGATGATTATGTTATGAGAAAAAATGGAATTAAATTTCTTTGACTTTATCCAAACAGTAAATTTTTTACTGTGAAATTTTTAGTTCCTCTTAATAGATAGATAATGATGCCTAAATTTTAAAATTTTAAAATGATATATTCAAATATGAAATCTTTAAAATGTCAAAAGATATAAATAAATCACACAACGAAAAAAATGATATTTATTAGTTTACTTACATTATATAATCATCAAGAACACCACAATTGAATAATATTGTATGATGATCCATTTCCTAATATTCCTTGCTTAAAGTACATAACGATTATGGTCAAGATATCCCCCCCCCCATGTTTGGGTAAGTGAAGGAAATGAACTCTCAATGGGGTAATATTGCTCATCTTCAGTTCTCATTAGTTGATTGGACCTCGTAGTCACATTATCCAAGTATGATGAACAAAAATCCATGTATTCTTATGATAAATAGCCTTTCACAATATATCCATTAGGATGATATTTATTTCTCACATAATATTTAAATGTAAACATCATTATTTTTATCAGATACATCCACCAACTCAAAAAAGAACCACCAAAATGAACTTTTATGGGGATATTCAGAGTCAGATGTAACATACATGTGAAAAATGAAGGGGGAAATTTTCTCCAAGATACAAATAATAATCATTGCATCAATCTACATTTTATAAAAAACAATTCTGATCAGCCTTTTGGAACAAAGGCCTCAATAAAAATGAAATAACGTAATCACAATAACTCTAAAGTTATGTGAAAGTAAATGTTGAATATAAATGAGTAAAATCATGTAACAAGAAATGATAACCATGGGTTTTAAGAGATTTTAGTTCCAAATATTGTGTATTCAAACATTTAAAAATGTTACTTGAATAACCATCTAGAACCCTAAAAATTTACAAGTCCTAATGAATTTGTTTTTTCTCTTCATTTTTCATTGAATAGTATGAAAAATGGAATTTCCACTTATTTTGACCAATTAACTCAGGATGAATTCTTGCCCTTATACCCCAATCCATCAAATAATGACTTGACTACAAATCACCATCTGTTTTTCCTTTGACATTTAAACTATTTTCCATTAAAATCTCAAAAAAAACTCGATATTCATTACATCGAAACAATTACACAATAAATTACATGATCGGTATGACATCTTAAATAATATTATTTTCATTCTCCAATTTCTATTGGGTTTCAATTAACATGATTTCTCTTTAGATATTTTATTGAATATTTCCAAGAACAAAATTAAAACCATTAATTTATTTAACAATATCATTCCCCAAAATTCTTTGAGGTGTTCCATCTGTCTCTATGGAATTATCAAACTATCACGGATTTTTCACGTATGGTGGTCCATTAGTAGAAATATTTTATTCCCTATAAAGCTTAAATTTATTCAAAACATTAATTTCTAGGAAAGTTTATTTTCATACAAATAGGGTAAGATAATTCTCCATTTTCACTCTAACCAAACTTCATTCCATAAGTAAGGAAATCATTTATCATCCACAAAAAATGTACATGAAACATAATGTACTCATTTCTGAATTCATGATACGCTTCTGCCCCAATAATACAATACTTCTTTAACTCATCTATTAATGAATAAAAGTATATGTCAATATCCATTCCAGGATCACTGGGTTGAGATATTAATATACTCATGATATTAAATGGATACATCATACACATCCATTAAGGAAAGTTATAAATGGGAATGAAAATAGGGTAAGTGTTGTATTCCATATGAATTTGTCTAAATGGGTTGAAAGCATCATATGATAATACAATTCTAACATTTCAAGGGTTAGCTTCAAGATCAGGATGTAACCTATCAAATTTATTCCAATTTAACCCATCTAGAGGATGAATTATTTCATCATTATCCTTCTTTCATTTTCAGGGCATCTCTTATTTCCTTTCATTTGTTATAACAAAAATATTTTCTAAATCCTAAGAAATAAAGGAGAGTTCCACATCACTCCCTTTGCTATGTGAGATTGAGATCCATATTTATTAGTATTCTACCATGATGTACCAAATTATTTCCACTTACTCAACACTTATTTTTCCTAATAGAAATGAAAAAAATATCTGGGAAAAAAATGAATATTAGTAGATGAAAATCCAAATTTTTCATCCAACTTGGATGTCGTGTAGTCATTTTCTAGAATACATGCATCATCAGGTAGTAAATAATTAATAAATGTAAGGTGATAGTTAACCAATGTATTTCCAAATCTATACATAGATTTCCCATGATATAATCCCAATTAAAACTAATGTTTGTGTATTTTCATAGATACATGATATACAAGGGTATTCACATCATCTATCATCTTTCTAACACTCAAAGTCATCATTATGATAAATAGGTAAATTTGTTTTCTGGTTTTCATAACCTTATCACTGGTCAACATGATGAGGTATCTTTATAAACAAATGGAAACTAAAAAAATTCATACCAATCCTTTCAGATGAATCGATTTAATTCTCCACTTGTATATTTTTCTCCATTGTGATACCATAAATGATATTTTTTTGGAAACCATGTTTTGTGATATGGTAACTCACTTCCTCATGAGTTAACCATGGTCTTATAGAATAAATAAAACATGGTAATTTAATCAATTGTCCATCTAAATCATTACTAAATTAAAAGTCCAAAAAATATCATAAATCCTTAGGAAACTCATCAGTGTCTCAATCAAAGTTTCACATCTGTCATCTATCCTTACCGAGGAAAATAAAAATACATTAAATAAATAATATATAAAATTACTTAACATGATATGTATTATTTATTAAGATAAAAACTAATCATAAAATAACATTTTTATAAAAAATCATAACAAATATCTTAAATGGAATGTAAAATAATATATGTACACACGCCTATGAGATATCATATGTTATTGAGTTAAATCTATTTTTAACATGAATTACATAAATTATATGTTTCTATAATAAAATATATATGGATCTTAAATTATGGTATCCTTATTAGGGAGATATTCTTTTTCATTATATTATTTTGATGATTATTTTTTGCATAGATTACTTCATAGTTGTCAAAGGTGTATAGTGTAGTGAGGAGAAGAGTATTCTTGAGGATGTAGTGAAAAGAGTGATTTGTGGTGTGCATCTCATGAAACTAGGTCACATAACATACAAAATAACATAATTATAGTCATATTTTAAAAAAAAGATCAAATTAATATTAATTAAAATACACACTAATTGTATCTGTATATTTTTTGTTAATAAATAAAATCAATATCAATGGGAATAGTTATCATATAAGATATACATGTAGATTATCCCTCCAATTAATGTTATATCAATTGATCCAAAATGATCCATATGTATAAATTATATAGATTTATATTTTTTGACTTAAATGTTAGTTTTATATTTTTATTTATTTATTAGTTGAGATCAAAACATTTTATTAATCAAACATAATATCTAGTAAGTCATTTGGTGGTGGTTTTTTAAATATTTTATATACGTTATAGAGACTTCAATTTTCTATCCTTATATGTTAATGGAGAGAATCATTTTCAATTTCACTAAGGAATTTAATTTTATAATAGAATATCTCTTCTATGTCTATTGTATAAATAGAATTATTAACACGTTATTTTAATAATACTTATTCATCTATAGTTCATGTATCAAAACTATATTAATATTCTAATCAATAATTATCTTGGTAATGAATTTATCATCCTCAAGTTAGTTCACATTGATTAACATTCATTTTGGAGAACCTACAATATATTTTAAAAATTAAATGGACATATGAAATCTTTATCTTTTAAAATAAATATTGTTTGGAAATTTTTTGAATGTCACTAACATGTTATAGAAACAAATTCACTATGTTTAGAATATAATTTTTAAAATTTAAATATAAAGATGAAATATATTTATTTTAATAAATTTTTATACACTAAAGTGACATTTGTTGATACCTTTCCATATATCATATCTTATTTTTCAATATGATACTTGATATAAACATTTCTAGATAAAGAAAATTTTGTCAATATTTTTCAAAAATTAATCTCATACATCACTCATTAAACTTCCTAAAATACATCAAACACATTTTCTTGGATTTTTCATTGTTTCCTCATTATTATAAAATAAATCATCTTTGTTGTCACAGTGAATGTCTTTTTATGATATTTCTTATATTCATTGATAGGTGCATTGAAGAATGAATTATTTGTATAGTTTTTCCCATACATAAATATAGTTTGAGCATTAGATTCAATATGATCTTTTTATCTCAAAAATGATATAGTTTTTAAAAAAATTATTTTTAGTATAGTTGGATAACCACTATAAAACCAAGCTTTATCCATGTGGATATATTTATGTTTTAGTTTAACCAAAGATTTTATAACTTCAAGAAAAATTCATTATAATTATAATTGGTAGAGAAGTAGTATATTAAAAACAAATTTTATAGTTTTTAAATAGTACACTGATGGAATTTAACATATACACAAACAAAAGTAAATAATTAAAAAAATTAAAAATAGATATAAGATATGAGATATTTAAAGGGGGTTCATGATATATTATCCCTAATCCCCTTTAAATCTTCCTATATAGAAGAAAATATATAAGAAACTTTTACCCCAATACTTATTCAATATTATCACTAAAATGTAGGTCTGAATATTATTCTCTAATCTATGAGCTCCTCAACATGGGGTGGGATCATTTTTTACTCCATACGACCCTAAAAAATACAATAATCAATAATCTCATACACATGAGTTTGTGTTAATAACTTTTTCCACTGATTAAGTTCTATAGATGAAGGATGTTTTGATTCATTCACTCGCAATATGATCTATTGACATTGTTGGTGAACTGATTTTTGTTCAGTATCTACTGATTTTTGTGCATAAACAATGGAAAATATTTATAATACCATCCAATTAATTACCCTATTTAATCAATTAACTATATTTAATTTATTTATGATATGTAGTTCATCCTTGAGTATTCTCACTTAATCATATACTAATTTATCATAATCATCACATTCCACATCTAAAATTATTTCTATTTTTTATTTTTTATGTGTTATTATTAGTTTCCTTTGTTACACATGCACACATTTGTATGTCTATCAATGTGGATCAACCCTTATCTCAACAATCCTAGTTTTTTGTAAAATAAATAAATAAATAATATATTGAGCATTATATATAAGCTCAATCTGATTTTTTTGACATTCTAGAGTAAAGAACATATGACCAAGAAGAATTGAGAACCTCTCTAGATAAATAATAAAAAATGATAAAATATATTCTCAAGGAGAAAAAAATATCAATTCAATAAATCTATTTTTTGATTGAAAAATTTTTCAAAACTGAAATATTGGATCGCATTACTCCTAAAATTCATAGACATCTATGTTTCATATAATTTAATATAATAAAAATAGATAATAATTGTGATAATATTAATAATAATAAAAATATAATCATTATTCCACTTTATCCTAGTAATGAGTTAGTAGAGTGAGTGGGGATTAAAGTGTTTCATGTGATATAGTTTATAACAATCCATAATGTATTGTAAAATTCCCTAGGTCTAGAAATTATAAGGTCAAACAACCATTTTTAATATTATTTCTTCATAAAATATATTTCTTAATTAACACACACCTAAATAAATTAGTTAATTATATATTTTGAGACACTAACAACAACATAGTTTGTTTAGAAAATTTGAAATGAAACTGAGTGTTTTCTCAAGTTCCATTAAGGGAGATTCTAGTATTTGGTTCCATCAAATAAATGATATGGTTTTTGAAAGATGCTATTAATTGTTAAATGATTTTTCGAGTAAATTATAACTGATGGGAATTTATACAAAGATATGATTTAAGAATAACTATATTTATTCAAGATGAGTGAAAACTATTCTATGAGGATTGGTAATGAGTCATATTTCTAATTATGTAGTGTAAGAACCATAAATGTTCTGAAAAATTTCTCATAGAGTCATTTAATGATGATGTCACCCCATAATAGAAAACCATAATAGATTAGTATTTTGGTATATATTTAAATGATAAAACTACTGAAGAATTTTAAAAAAATATTTAATGCTCAGTAATAAAAAAAATCATACCTACATAATAAGAAGAACAATCATTTGAAATGAAACTAATTTTCCACAAAAAGTGGAATTTTATGTACATCTTGATGTTTAGAGGTCAATATCTTGCATGTATTAAGGTTTCTAAGTCTATATAATTTCATTGATATAATATTGCATGAAGTCAACTATAGATCAAATAAAAAAATAGAGAATAGTATATTTTGATTAATTTTAGCAAGTCATACCTTCACAATACCTTAAAACAACTAACACTACAGTGATAGACTAGAATGAGAAAAATTAGAGTATTATGGTGAAAATAGAAGCAATAGTTTTGATAGAAAATATTTAAAATACTCAACGTAGAAAAAGTTGAAGAATAATGGTTAAATATTTATTAACATAAGATGAATTTTTAAAATGAGTACATGCCATAAGAAATTGATAAATTCACCCACCAGAAGAAATCTTCAATCGAAGCCAAGGTTGGTGATCGAGGGGATCTTGTGTAGTGAAGAAGTGTATGAAATAATTTTTTAACCCAATAATGGAAAACCCTAAATACCTTCAATGGGTTAACGTATTCATGATGCATGATCAGATGATATTTTATAGGAGGATCATGATCCCCATGATGTGGGGTGGCCACATTAGATTATTACTAGACGATGAGGTAAGGATTCCACCTAAGAGTGGCATCATCAGTGAGGTGGGGATCTATATTGGGTAGAAGCATTGGGGGAGGAAGGTCACAGATAGAAGAGATCACAGTTGGGTGGTTGGATTGGGTGGAAGTGTTGGGGGAGGAGTGTCATGGAGACGAGAGCTTGTGGTGGGGTGTTTTTGTTGTGTGGTAGTGTCAAGGGTGGAGGGTCATAAAGAGGAGATATCGTGAGTGTAATGGGGGTGGTTTGTGGAGAGGATAGCTCGTGAGGGAAATGGGAGGGGTTTGTGGAGAGAATAAGATTTGCACGAGGGAATAAACTCTATTTACATGGATTTTATTAAATTGTGGCTTCAAGTAAACATATATCCATGTTTTTAATAAAACCATGGATATAAATTAAGCTATATCCATGGATCTAAAAACAGTGGCTATATGAATGTGGTTATAGATCATTTAATTATTATTGGATATAACTGAGAATGGTATGTTTCTAACATTGATCATGTGTGTTAATTGTCCGATAGTATCATATTATTTACCTACCGACTAATATTCCTTTATTCCTATTGTCATAGTACCTTCACCTCTGAGCTATAATGTTTTGATCTTTTCTTATTTAGTATTTCCCCTAACTGAGTCGACTAATGTGGAGTTTGGATTTACACCCACCTCATTGAATGTCATGATTTTGAGTCTCTCGCTTAGTGACTTAGTCCTGTAATATATTCATGTTCCTATATTGGACTTGAGTCAAGGCCTAGAGTCCTTGATGATCTATAAAATAATATATCAGAAATTATAGGTGGATATTTAGACCCTAATCTTATAGGAACCTTTGGATGAGATGAAGGACCAACTAGGTCATCTCAAGTATATGTTTACCTCCCTCAAGTATGTGTTATTTGACTATACAGCACTCTATACCTAGGTAAAGGAAGTGATTTCCCTGACAGAGCAGTGGAGGGTCCTTGAATTGAGGATACAAGTTGAAGAGACTTCATCTTCAGTCAAATTAAGTTAGGATGAGGCCCCAAATGAGGATTACCAAGGCTTGTTGGAGGTAAAATCACACCAAGATGTGATCAAGATGGGGAAGGTTAAAATTGTCCAATTCAATTTTTAAATTATTCATATATGAGATGACCTATATTGGTTGTATAAATAACTAAAAACCTTAGAGAGAACTGTTTTGGTGCAATAAGGGATCTTTAACCCGGTGGAGAAGGAAAGTCTTCATATTGTCACCAGGATAGAGGGATTATAGCGGATTGTAGAGGTGGAAACTTAATCAGTTGATCAATTGTGCCAATATAAGGCCTCCCTAGAGTATAATTTAGAAGATCTCAATGAATTATAAGATCAATTTATGCAATGGGTCTATAGTTTCATGACATTTAGTTTTTTTAGGGTTCATAGGAGAGACACTAGGTTATAAAAATCCCTCCCACTTTTTTTACATTATTAATGAAAAAACCATTTCAAACGTTTCAAGTCAATTTCAACCTTTCATTAATTCATGATGTTCATGTAATTTCATTGACTTGATATCATATTGATCATCATAGATACTCATCCTTTTTATAAAAGCAGTTAAACCCAAATACCTATATTTGAGTGCTTGAATCATAAAATATTTCTCTTGATAATTTTTCAGGATTGACTATCTATATGAGATTCCCAAATGATGTATCTACTATGGTTATCTTAGGATCACCTAGTTTAAATGGATAACATGGGTAAATATATTTCCCAGAGGTAAATTTCTCCAATTTTTTCCTAATTCGGTGGACTCAATGGGCATAGCTTGATTTTTTTCTAGGGATAAATAATCGCCCCTACAATCTTTGTATCTTCTTATTATTTTATTACCCTATATTTTTTCTAAGTTCCATATGGGGAAATATTAGTAGGTGTGGACAAAGAATATTATCAGTCCACCCTTTTATAGTTTTTTGAACATATGGTTTTTATTCCTTTTCCATTTTATAAGTTCTCAATATTTCCTAGATTACAAAAAATGCATATAATGAGAAGAGTATTGACTTTTTATTTGGGTTTCATATTTAATTTTTAAACCTAACAACCATTGTGTCTCTTTTAATTAGATACTTAAGGTTTTTCATACTAGACCTTTTCTTTATTTTAGGGTCTTTTAACTTGGCCCGTTTATTTTTTAGTTTAGACCCTTTTATCTTGGACCTTATACTATTTTATTTTACGATATTTTAGCTTAGACCTTTTATTGGTTTATTTTAAGTTGTTTTAGTTTAGACCATATATTAATTTATTTTAGGGTCATTTATCTAACTCTGTCTATTTATTTAGTTTATGTTATTCTATCTCAGACCATATATTTTTGTAGTTTAAGGTCTTCTATCCCATACCTTCTATTGTTGTATTTTAGGGTTGTTTAGCTTAACCCAACCGTCACTGGTAGTGAAATATGGGTGTTCATAATGGGTTAGAGAAATCTATATCCTTGATGGGGTTTTTATGAATGAGTTTCCTTTAAGGGTTATGATACCATGCATTATTAAATGATATTTTGAAGAATGATTTTTCTTGAAGCATTCTTACAACCCAAGTTCGTATAGAAAACATGAAAGATGAATGTCCACAATTGTTTGTGATGCCCTATACCCTTACCTTAAAGGGAATTGGTGGATAGTAAAATTCCAGTGATGTCAATTGCACTTGGATATTTGGAATATTGGTTGTGTAAATCACTTATATTGGAGCCTAAATCGGTGAATATGGAATGGGGAATACATGCTGGGGATGACTGTAGAACACATTAAGGTGTTGAGTTCCACTATGGAGTTTTTGGGGCTCATGATGATGGGAGGTATTTTCCTATAAGAAGGATACACAAATAGTTGGTGGGTTAGATTCCCTTGTGAATGAGACCATAGGGCTTACATTCATGGTAAAATAAAAGCGTACCTATGTTTTCCTATGGTCCATATAAGGTTTTGGAATATTCAAACATATGCATGATAATGTCAAATATGGATAATGGATCTATCCAAGGGTTCTTGAACCCTGGGAAAGTTTAGTTTTTAGTTGGAAAGCTGAGGCCCTACTCCATGTGATTTCCAGTCATGTGGTGTGTGATATAAAAAGTTTCAAGAAAGGAATATTTCATTCCTTCTTTGATAAATTATACAACAAACAATGATGTAAAATTGAGAATATTGAGCCCACATAAAAAATTATAGTTATAAAGATTGTAAATCATGGTCTAATAATATCTTAGTAAACAATAATTGTAAGTAGTGGGTACAATTAAACCATTGATAGTGGTGGAATCCTATACTCAATTCAGTTTTCAAAATAACTCATTGGTTTAAGGGGGTCTCTCCTCTAAGACCAAACATCCTTTAGACACAATCTCTTTGTAAAGGTATCAATTATCCATCAAATCCTATGGGGTAATTTTTATATTAGCTAGTCCCTGTCACCAATTTTCTATAAAAAAAGAACCTAGATAAAGGGATCCCAAAGTTATGGGGTTCTAAGGGAAAGTTGTCAACTCAAAGAATTGGGGGTTTCATCTTAGAATTTAAATATATGAAGGTGGCTCTTGTAAAATGTATTATTCAAGATGGGTTTGACCACCAAATTTTTTTTTCACTTCCTAGTGAACACATTATCATAGTTAGGACAAGTGATGAATAATTTCTTTTACTTTTCCCTATACTAGGGTGTCATGTGAAAATGTATCATCTTTTACCAAGGCCACAAGATAGTTCCCATGATCTTTATTCCTTTTTTTGGTTACACTATAACATTTTCCTAAAATCTATAGATGAATATTTTAGCAAGAAGAGACCTGAATTTTTCTTAGGACCCCTTTGTGGGTTTTTATCATAAATTTTGTTTTGTCTCTTTCACTTGAAGTTTAGGATCTCATGATTTAGACCATGAAATGCTAATTTTTATGGTCATATATCTTTGACCAAGGTGCATGAAATATATGTTCAAGATGCATGTGGATTTGGTATGAGGGGAATGTTACACAATATCTTAATTAATACACCTAAGGTTGAGAGTACTCTAACATCTTTTGAGTGAGTGATAAAAATATTTTAAATCATGGATCATGGGTCTTGGGTCATGAGTAATGGTATGAGACAATCATTACAAAAATGATTTTGAATCACTCTAAGGTGATGATCTCCACTGAGATGATTTTAGGGTTGAAAAGGATAAAAATACCATTTCTATAAGGTTGAGATGCCTCTAGTTGATGGGTCTGAGGTCCTTATGAAAATACCCTCATTCAGGGTAAAATAGAAAGGTCTTTTCTTATTTTTATGTCTTGTGAAAGGTTGGAGGCAAACCTACATGCTCAAGACATGAATTATGATCTATGGTTTGAGGTTCTTAAAATATTATGGAAGAACCATGTACTCTGGTTGACTAGGGTCAGGATTTTATAGTCCTTAAATAAGGAATGGTGATCGATTATTGTTTAAAAATTATAATGTCCTGTAGTGGGGATATGTCTATCATGGCGGTTAACATCATGCAATAAGGACATGGAAACCAATGTGAATTTTTTCAAGATGTACTTGGGGACAATTTTTAATGGTCAGGGGTATTTATATATAGGAAAAACATTTTATCCATACATAGGTTTATTAATGGGGATCCATATGATGGGTCCGTTCTTGTGAAGATTTATATCATATGCAAGAAATCCATCTGTAGATCTTATTCTCACATAAGAAGAGAGATTTTATGTGTCTTGGGCCTAATTAAATAGATTTATATGAAATTTTTATGTCTTGGATTCCCCGAGTTTCCCTATATATATTTTAAGGGAAGGAATCCTTCCATAATCAGAACCTTTGAGGTGATATCTTCATGTATATCTGAATCATATGCATGGTATAGGGGAATTTTATCATATTTTTTTATTATATCTTAACACTATAGTCATATAAGGGGTCCTCTATATAGATCGGGCTCGTAAATAGGGATAATAAATTTCCATAATTCATTTTGGTATGGTATAGAAAAATTAACCCCTATAATGTATTCATGGATAATATAGACCTCTCTAATAAATTTTAGGTCTTATGAAATGGACCATATGTCATGAAGTTTAATTTCATGAAACTAAGACATTGTCATCAAGTTTAACATCATGTAACTTGGATGTATCTATGAGAGGAATGACCAACTCATGGAAACTGGATCATCACAGATTGTGCATACTCAAAATAGAAGGGTACAAGAATATGATTTCATAATTTTTCTGTGAAAATGGGTATGGTGTTTAGATTTTTAATATCATGAGTATCTTAATCCTCTTAAATATCTGAGTTATAGAATGTGTAAATTGAAACCCAATAATATTTTAGTTAATTAGAGGTGGAATCATGTGGTTATAGGTCAACCATTAATAATTGTGGAATCATATATTCCAAATAGTCTATAAAATAACTCTTTGGTTCAAGGGGGCCTCTTCACTAATACCAAACACCCTCTAAGAACAAGTTATTTGGCATTGTTTCAATCCTCTAGTGAATCCTCACCGGGTCCCTAAAATCTTTATTTTGTATCTATATTGCCATGTGTATTTATATATGTTTAAATAGAGTATTAAATGATTTAATATGAGATATTTCCCAAATATTGATGTTTTTTATATTCTTATACAGGACCAGTATTTGGAGTACATTATGGAAAACAAGAAAACTAAGGAACATAAATTCACTTTATGTCGAATCGTTTTACGGTTCGGGGTGACATCAGAAGATGAAAATGAATCCAAGATTGAAAATGAGTCAAATAGACTATTTTTTTAATTTACAAAATATTTTTAATGATTTAGGATGTCCATGGAATGTATAGTGAGGCTAAAAACTAAATAATAGGGAAAAAACTAGGCTTACATCACTCTAAGTACATGATTCATGTCGTGTATCATGTAGACAATGTGTAATAGTTACGAGGAATGTAAAATTTACACACCCTTAAGTGAATAAAACTATCATTAATTCATCCCTATACATTACACATCATTTAAATAAATTACATGTTGTATAATACTGAAAAATACAAAAACAATATGATTTTAAACATATCTTTTGAAGTGGAATTTATGATTTTACTCAAGGGTGCCATTTAAAGCAAGGTTTGACCTGGAGAAACCCTTATATGAAATCATTTCATCAAAATATGGGTTCTATCCAAGATATTTCATTCTAATTTCAATCATGAGTCTCGGCCACCAAGAGTCTACCATAGGGTTCCAACCCAGAGTTCTGTGTCGATAGTTGTTCTTTTTTTCTTTGTTTTTTCTTTTCCATTC
Source organism: Viscum album (assembly GCA_963277665.1). Taxonomy (NCBI): domain Eukaryota; kingdom Viridiplantae; phylum Streptophyta; class Magnoliopsida; order Santalales; family Viscaceae; genus Viscum; species Viscum album. The sequence goes on from OY728131.1 coordinate 1,294,555,229, forward strand.
TTTCATGTAATGTTTTGTGTTTAATAGTTTGACTCTAGTTTATTTTATTTTCATTAATTCACATTCTTTCACTTATTATCTCTCCATTATGGGTTATTTTTTACCTATTATTGGTTGTCACCTAATTATTATTGGCTAAATCCATAAGGGCCGAGAGTAGGGGTGGATTTAAACTTAATGAATATCTCAAATCAAAACTAGGTAACCCTGTAACAAGTAACTAGGTTTAAAAAAATTCAATCTTATTTTATTGCGTCTACCCTAACCATATAAAGTGTAATTGAACAACCATGACCTAGTTGTAGATTATTAGGATAGGTCTAGTAGTCTTTAATTCTTTATGCCTTGAAGACAAGCTTATTACACTTAGGTAGTCAAGTACGCTGGACAAAAGGTCAGTTTCTAGCTTAGTTAGATCCAATTGGTTGGAACAAGATCAATTAGTTACCTTTTCACCACTTTTCATCCTAATCCATAGGTCTATCAAAATATTTATTTAGGATTACCCTTTTTCCTAAACCCTAAAATTTACCCGTGTACCTCTCTTTTATACCTTCTTTATCATTATTCTTACATTTTAATTATTTAATTTTTATCACAAGTTTAATAAAATCAAACTGAAATTGGGAAAACCTAACCATTGGTCGAAAGTTATCATTGTGTTCCCCATTCTCTTTGGGATTAACCCTGACATTGTACTATATTATTCATTTACAGTAAATGTGGTTCATGTTTCATATAAATTAATAATTTGATCGTCATGATCTAATAGTTTCTAATGCAGAGATAGGTTGGTCCAAAGAAGTCAAAGGTTGATTAGATTTAGAATTAAGTGCTATTAAAACCAAGAAACCTCAAGAGTTGTACTTTCAATAAGACCATTACTTTCTAAAATATCATGAGAAGAACATAGAATATAAATGTACCATCTTTTTGAAAAAGTGAATTCTCATGTCTGATAAATGGGTGGATGATCATAAGGCCCAACTCAGTGAATAGGGATAATTAATTACTAATATTTCAAAAATTATTTAAAATTTAAATTCCCTTGTAAATAATACACCTTTATTTTCTAATACATGGATTCAATGGTTTAAAGAAGAAGATAAGGATGATGAGGTCGAGAATATTAAATCTATTAAAGAAAAAATGATCTATAGGAGGATGAGGATGTCAATCATGAACTCTTATAGCATGATGATATTTCTCAAAGTGATTAACCTTAAACTTATGATGAAAAAGGGGAACCTGAGTCATCCCTTATATGAATACAAAAATACCAAGAAGAATTAGGATAATACCTTTTGTGAATGTGAGAATAAGAGGAAATAAATATGATATATTTATTTTATTTTATGGTCAAAGAGGAATTTGAGGAGGTGGGAAAATCAGTACAATCCATATAATCATATGATGAATAAAAATAATTCTAATACAATAATAAGTAGATATGTTCGGACCTCACTGGCATTCTGGAGACCAACTAAGTATAGAACTCCCTAATAAACATACCAGAAGGCAAAGCGAGGACTATGGATGATCTAATAAATTAAATATACAAGAGGAATAAATGGACATATATTTTTATATAAACTAGATTTTGAGAAGTTAAAAAAGAATAACTTCCAAAAATTAATGCAAAATATAAAAAGAATTTGTGTTGTAGGTGAACTAAAAAATATGGTAATATTCAAATTTCATTGTATATTCATTAAAAATTTCCTTGATATAAATCCTACCATAAGAACCAGTCAATAAAAACCAATGGAGGTAGAATATAAATATTTCCATGGATGAATAGAAAAGTTATATATGGGTAAATCCAAGATAATTATCTTTATACCATGTTCTAATTAGCTAACTAGTGTAAAAGTCGGGATAAATGGAAAAAAGAGCATCTACTTGGAGGTAACCATTATTTTTAAGATTTATTTCTAGGACTTATATTTTTTTTATTTAATTATGTTTTATAACTCTCTACATGGTTGATATATTTATCTATTTAATCCAAATACATTAAAATTAAGAAATCCTAGCACTTTCACTCTTAATTTTAATATTTTAGGCCCATGGAAGAAAGAAGTAGGAATAAACTGAGGTGTCATACATAGAACTAATACATGTTTTTAACCTCACATAAATCATGGATTCTAGAAAATATAAATCCTGAAAGAAACTCATGAAATGAAATTGGGACAGAGAGAACATGAGAAACTCATTAAAAATATCTAATGGAAGGGGAGTAATTTTTTCTTATTTATATTTTTTAACCCCTAATTTTTTCCACTAAATTATTTTGAAAAAAAATAAAAAAATTAATTAAATTGTTCAATGAACTGAATTGGACTAGATTCACCCACAAAAATGATTAATTTTTTTTTCTTTTACTCACATATCTTGAAGACATAATCACTTAAGATAATTATGTTGAAATGTTTCAAAATTTGAAATATAATTCCCAAAAATTAAAAAGATATAAATGGACATATTAAAATTCACTTATTTACTTCAATTTATAATTTCTTGAAAATGGCTACTAATATGATTTATTTTCTTGATGTTATTTCCTAGAAGCATGCATTGATTAATCTAATTATTGATTATTTTTCCAGGTCCTAATTAACTTATATTTTGATTCCATTACCAAGAATATTAAGGACCAAATATTTATTATTTTTTTGAGCATATTTCTTGAGTGAAACTTGGGGCACAAAAACCTACATGAACATTTGTTGATATATTAAAAAATTTATGAATTAACAAATTCACATTTGAAATGATTGAGTAATTTTATTACTAAGCCCATTTATCTTTGATATATTTGGATTACATTGGTTAATATTTTTGGGATTTTAGGACCTATTGTGCTATTGTAATATCATACCATGATCTACTAGGTGTGTTAACTTTTCAGTTTTGGTGTTGTTGAATTCCTCCATTTCATTTGACTGAGCATCAATTTCTTGATTCATGTTGGGATAGCCTTCTTCTTGAAGCTGGTATTGCACCCAATTCATACCACCATCAATGATACAGGTGTGGTTAGGATTGTTTTCTATGAAAATAGTGTGAAGGATTTCATTACATTGAGAAAATTAGTAGTCCCTAAGAACTTTAGTCAAGTAATGGGTATAATTGAAGTATTTTGATTTCCCCCACCCCCAAATTGGATCAAAATTAACATAGATGGTGCTTATAAAGGTAACCCATGACCCTCAAAGTGTGGTTCAATATTTCATAATCATAAATAAAAGGTAAAGGGGTTTTTAATAGATACTATGGTGTGACTTATTCTCTTGAAGTATATATTCTTGGATTTATTAATGTTGTCTCATTTGAAAAAATAAAATGGTGAAATAGCCTTTGTTTGGAAAGTGACTCTTCCACTCTTGTGTAAACTATTAGAAATGTGGATTTACATATTTCATAGAGACTTAAATCTAAATGGATGGAATGTATGAATATAATTATGTGTATAAACTTAATTTGTATGCATGTATTTCGAGAGGCCAACATATTTTTCGATGGGATTACTAACAAGGGAGTTGGTACAACTCTCACTTAGTCATATTCCCTCCAAATTGATTTGAATTCAATTTATGAAAATGAGTGTAATACACTCCCACATTTTCAACATTTGTAGTTTATTTTTATAAATAAATACCTTGGGCTATTTTTCATGGGACTCTTTTTAAAAAAATTATTCTTAGCTCATATAATTTATGAAAGACCATTTTAGGATTGATCCACATTATAAACCATTATTTTACTTTCCAACCCTACTATTTTTATTTTTCATGATATTCAATTGAAATAGGGTAGGGTAGAGGTTATTCATAGTGTACATGGGATTTTGTATCTTTATAATACACTATAGTGTGTTTTATGGGGATTTTTGGGAGTGTTCATATTTACAATCTTTTTAATTTTTTATTTATCCCTCTTGTTGTAAAAAAATAAAAACAAAAATGTGTTATAACTTAGGAGAATAAAAAATATCAATAACCAAACCAATGATTTTTATCATATGTGATTATGTGGTGGAAGTGAGGTTTATTCCAACAAAAAAATTATAATAATTTTGAGTTGTTTCTTAGGTTGGTCAAAAATCACCACTTCTAGACTAATGATCTCAAAATCATATGTGGTTAGGTATTGAATGTGAGACTCATCTAGAGTATATATTTTAAAAAAATAAAAAATAAAAATTATATTAAAAATGTAGAAAAAACAAAGATTAATAAGAAAGGGTAAATTTTTATTATGATTACATTGTCCATGTACCTTTTCTTTATACTTTGGGGGGTGTATGAGAAGGAATTATATTTTTGTGAGGAGAATTTAATTGATCATTCCTTTTTAAAATCATGTAATATACATTATATTTCATCATCCTTTTTATCCTTACTTGAATTTCAATATTTATACCCATCTACCCTCAGCCTCATTAACATTTGATATTAATTGAAAATCCCTAATGATTAATTATGATATTTGTCTTTATGTGGTGGAGAAAGTAGATTCAATGTAATCCTATAGTTAATATAATTTACTTGAGGTATGAGAATAACTCCATAAACTTTTTACCTTGGGTGATTAGAGGAAAAATTCATGGTAAGTTAGATGAAAAATTTAATGATTATTGAAGACATGTTGAAATCTAATAGTGAAAAGGAAGAAATTTATTATATTTGAAATTATAAATGAAGTATTATTAGTGAATTCAATATTGGGTATGTTTTTTTCATTTATAATATTCAATTATAACTAGTTTTTATGAGAATCATAATTTGAAAATTTTATTTTTGATGTATGGTCCCTTTGTATTTTTATATTGAGATTTTTCTCAAGGATGAGAAAATATTTGAGTGTTGGGGTATTTGATATCTTTATTTTGTATCTATATTTCCTTGTATTATTTTTATATGATTTTAAGTTTTTCATTAACTAATTTAATATGATATGTTTCCTTGATATTAATGTTTTGTTTATTCATATATAGGACTAGCATTTGGATCATATAATAGAAAATAAAGCAATTAAGGAACATAAAGGCACTTCACGTTGAGATGTAAAGAAGATCAATGTGATTCAAGAAAATAAAGATGAATCCAAGATTGAAAATGAGTCAAACAGATTAATTTTTTCATTAGAAGAAAAATTCTCATGATGTAGGATGTCAATAACATGTATTGGGTGTCTTGAAACTGAGGATCCTGGGAAAATGAGGCTTTCAACACTAGAAGTACACGATTTACATCTTATATCATACACAAAACATGTAACAATTATAAGGTATATAAAATTTACATGATGTTAAGCGAATAAAAAATTTTGTAATTAAAACCTTCACATTACACATCATGTAATACTCAGACAACCCGAAAATGATTATTTTCGGAATATCTTTTGATGGGAATTTTTAAGTTGAATCAGGTGGAATTTAACTTGTGTTTTTACCCAAGGAAACCCTTGAAAAAAATAAAGGATTACAAATATGGATTCCATTCAAGATATTTCATTCTAAATCTTCGAATGAGGCTTCACCATAAGGATCCCTCGATAAGGTTTCTACCTAGAAAACTGCATAGATAGTTTTTCTTTTTTATTTGTTGTTTTATTTTCCCTTATTTCATGTAATGTTTGATTTTTAATAGTTTAATTCAATATTCCTTTATTTTCATTTGTTCTCATTATTTCTCTTCTAATCACTCTACTATGGGTTATTTTTTATTAATTGTTGGTGATCACTCGATGTTTATTGGCTAAATCTATAAGGGTCAAGAGTATGGGTGTATTTAAACATAATAAATATCTAAAATCAAAATTTGGTAACCCTACAGCTAGAAATCGGGTTGAAAACAAATTTCAATCTCATTTTATTGCATCTACCCTAACCATCAGATGTGTAATTGAACAGCCATGACCTATTTTGATTTGATCAAGGTAAGACAAATATCCAGTGATTTTTATGCCTAAAATCCATGATTCCTGCACTTAGGTTTTCAATTAATCTTGAACAAGTAGTATTTTATAACTTAGGTAGATCCAATTGGTTTTACCAAGATCAGTTGGAGACTTTTTCACTACTTTTTGGCCTAATCCATAGGTATATCCCATGCTAGATTTTGGATTAACTTTTTACCTAAACCCTAAAATTTACATTATTACCTCTCTCTTCTTCATTTTATATCATTATTCATGTATTTTAATTATTTAATTTTCATAATTAGTTTAATAAAATCAAGTTGAAATTGGGATGACCTGACCTTTGGTAGAATATCATCATTGTTTTCCCAATTCTCTATGGGGTCTACCCTACACATCCAATATATTATGCCTTTATAGTTAGTGAATTTCATGTTTCATATAAATTTCTAATTTTATAATGCCTTGTGGATTTAATGATGTCTTCAAGGAACATCAGTCCCTTTGGATTATCTAGTCCCTCTTACCTATTTTCTATAGGGAATAACTAAGAGTAAGGTAGTCCAAGTTCCTTGGGGTTTGAATGAAAGTATATAAACTTAAGTAATTGGTTTTTATCAACTTAGATATAAAATATATAAAGGTTTTTATGGATATAATATGTTTCAATAAGGGTTTTATCACCCTAGAGTCCATGATGGTATATATTGAAGACATCTCAATGATAAGTGATCAAACATGTGATTCTTAATAACAAAATCATCAAGGGGGTGATCCATTCAACATGAATGCCTCTTGTTGTATTTTTTAATATCGTGTGACAAGTATGCTTTAGGATTGGACCTAAAATATAGGATCTATGTGTCACTACGTATTTTATAGTATGGGAATCAATCCATGTTTAGTTTTTTTAGATAATTACTGACATAGGTCTGACCCATATATAATGGGTGGGATATTTCTATCCATTTCATCATGGTTTGTCATAGGAATTCAGTTATAGGTGTCAAATAGTATCATGTGGTAACAAGAATAAAGATAAAAATAGTTCTAAAAAAATTCCATGCAGTTTAAATTTTTTCTACTAGGAATTAGAATATAAAGTCACAAACCATTGATTCATTCTTGGTACCTCTTCTATGTGGGTAAAATAAATGATATAAATCTGGGACACATATTTTGAAAATGGTTTTTCCAAAAGGATTTATAATGTTAAGATAGTTAGGCCTTCATGGGGGATACATACCCTAAAATAAAAGGGTACAAGAATGAAATTTCATAATATTTATTTGAAAATGGGTATGATATACAAATGAGTAACATCAAGAGTATTTGAATTATCTTGAGTATTTAGGTTGTTGATGGTTTAAGTCATTATTGAAGAATATTTGAGTTAATTGAAGGTTTAAATTGGTGGATACAGGTCAACCACGGATAATGGTAGAATCCCATATTATTTGTAGTGAGGATAATAAGTCCTAAGTTTAAGGAGGACCTCCCCACTGGGAGTAAACATCCTTAAGAATAGGATCTTTGTAATTATTTCAATCCGATCATGAATCCTAGAGGGGTCATTTTGGATTAACTAGTCCATGTTACCAGTTTTATATAGGTAAGAACTAGAAGCAGGGTAGCCTATGGTTCATGGGGTTTCAATAGAATGATATCAACTCGGGGAATTTTATGGTATTAGCTCGGGTATCAATGATATGAAGTTGTTTCATAGAGAATTTAAGATTAAATAAGTGTTAAATAATCATAAAGGATATTCCATCATTTATTGAACATGATTTTTGGGTGAAGGTATAGGACATGTAGTTCTTGAATATATGGTAATTATGGAGGTAATCAGTTTGGTATGAAGACCTTTTCTCGTTCAGTTCAACAACATGTGACTAGGACGTTATTGCACAGTTTGACATCATAAGATAAGGATGTGGTCATGAATCTTAATTTCATGTTACTAGGAAATGATTCTTTATCCAAGACAAATATCAATCTCTTCATCCAAATCATCTTCCTAGGTCCCCTAAGCTCACATGAACCAAGCTCAACATGAGAAACATGGGGTGATTGGGTAGTTGAGTAAGCTGTTCATGTGTACATTATAGGGAATATGTAAGGATTTCTATAATTTATTATGGAATATGACCACTATAAGGATTTGAATATTGTGGAAGGACATGAATTATAGTGGGGATAATTCATTTATGAGCTCAGAATAGAGGACCAAGGTGTCAATATAGATCTTTTGATGGTAAGAATCAAACCACACTTAGCTCTCAGATGGTTTCTATATAGGTATGTCCCATACATAGGGACGAGTGTTTTTTATACATATTTCAACTAGACGAAGGATTTTTGATTTATGTGTCATTGCATATCTTAAGATATCAAGATTCAATACACATGTAGTTCATAAACATAAAACTCTCCATGTGAGTCATACCATTATGTAGAAGGTTCATTTCTTTCCTTTATATTATGGTTTCACCTAGGATTTGGGATCTGGGTGTCACTACATACCCTTTTATAATATGAATCAAGACATACATGGTTATTGAATTTAAAACTCTCCCCATAGGTCTAGCCCATGCGTAGAGGGGGGTATTTTTTCCGTTTATATTGTGGTTGGACCCATGACTTGGGATCTAGGTGTCACTACATATCCTATGATAATAGGGATCAATCTACACATAGTTCTCGAATAGAAAAATCTACATGGAAGTTTGACCTATACGAATATGGAGATTTAATTAAATTTATATTGTGGCTATACCCATGGATTGGGATCTAGTTTTCAATGTATATCTTATGATAATATGAATCAATATACACATTGTTCATGAAAAGAAAACTCTCAAAGTAGGTCTGACCCATATGCATAGGGATGATTTTTAATGTTTACATTGTAGCTGACCTAGGATTTGAGATATAGTTGTCACTATGTATCCTATGATAATAATAATCAACCCAAACATATTTATTTAATAGAAAATCATCAATTATGTATGAAACATACACAAAGGGGGAATTTTATCCATTTATATTGTAGATCAACCCAAGATTTAGGACCAGGATGTCAGTATATATAATGCGATGGAGATAATGAAGCCACCCATAGTTCCTGGATGGAAAACTCTTAATGAAGGTCTAAACCATGTTTATAGGAGGAATTTTTTTCTATCTATATTATGTTTGGATCAAGGATTTGAGATATGGGTATCACTAAATATCATATGATAGAAGGAATCAAGGCACATGTTGTTATCAAATAGAAATATTCCTCTTGAGAAACTGACTCACACACAAGGATGGGTGTACTACATTTTTATTTTTAACAGATCTAGACCATGTGAAGTAAACCATAGGTAAAGTAATTTTCTCCATGCACCTTAACATCTTATAGTGAGGACATCATTCGTGTTGTTTAACATCATGCGGTGATGAAATCTTCTGTGCAGTTTAATATTATGTGGTGAGGATGTATTTTATTCATTTTAATGTCATGTGGTAAAGAAAAAATATGATTTTCAGTTTAAAGTCTTGTTTCCAGGACTTGGTTCACTGATGGAAGCTATGAAAAGTACTTTTTGAGAAACTGTGAATTTTTTGGTGCATAGTGTGTTCCCTATCTATTGTGAACAATGAGTATTCTCCATTTGAATGGACCTTATATATAATCTAAGGCCCTTACCACTTGAGTTATAGCATTAGAGGTTTCTTTCCTAGTATCATCATGATTTTGAGAGCCAATACAAATTCCTCTTATAAGAATGAGTGTTGTAAAACCTTTTTATTGAAGGATCATGTGATATGATTCTGAAGAACTTTGAGGTTGGGTAGTGTATGCAACCTTTTCCCATCAATATTTTCAAACTAATCCTTCTTCTTTTGTGGTTTCTCATAAACTAAAATTTCTTCATATATAACTATATAGAGTGAGGAAAACTAGAAATTTATGGGAAACGCTGCATTAGTCCCATAAATCAATGAATATGGTATCACTTATGTGGTAGTGTGTGTAGTGGTATAGTAATCCCATAAAGTATGAATGAGCTTGTTTGGCCATGACTTACTATCCACCATTTTATGGAGTATATTTGATAGAGTCTTATTGAAGGAATATTTTTTTTCATTTTCCACTACATGATTGTGGTGTGAATGGTTAGATTCGATTTTGTACTCTCTATACAATTTCTTCAACTTGATAGAATATAAATCGGTTTTTTTGTACCTCAATATCATTTGAGGGACACTGAATTTGGTGATGATATTAGATTTTGTGAATTTAATGATATTATTGATCCTAAAAACCTTAAGGGGTGTATCTTCGTACCTTTTGGAAAATAAGTTATTAGTAGTAAGGATATAATTAAATTGTTTAGATTTGTTTCTAGATATGACCCCACAATATCCATTACTCATTCGTAAAATGGAAATAAATATTTAGTTGTATGTAGAAAATTTTGGGGTTGACGTATAATGTTTGCATGAATATGGAAAGAATTAAAATTCCAATTTAATTCCACATTGTCTTGTACTATTTTTTATAGTAGTAAAAAATCCTCTTAATTTGGTGAGAGAGTATGTTCTCATACTGATGAGCACCATAGGATCCTACACGTATTTCTTCTTTGATGGTGGGAATCTATAATTTTTCTATGAATCTAAGGATGATTCCATAAAAGCCTCATTTGTAGAGGTATTTTTTCTCATTTATCCCATCCTAAAGGGTAAAGTTCACTACTCAGGATCAATTATGATCCCTTTTTTCTCAATATAATTGGTGTGTCCAATTTTTGGGGTAATAAACTATGGGATAAATGTATCAAGTGGTGGATATTGGTTTATAATTCTATGGGGAAGTTTTTACCTTATTTTTTTTCTACACATCACAAATTATGACTTATGAGACCACCCTTAGATGCATGATGTGGAAAACCACTTTGTCTTAATCTGGGTTATCCAGGATGATGGATTTATTATCCAGTGCATAGGAATGATCATTTTTTGATTGAAAATTGTGATATAATATTGGTTCAAAAGATAATTCTAACAATAAACCTCAAATATAATTGATGATAGGGGTCAATTATTTTTTCATAATGGAATTTTCACTATTTATTTGTTTGATCACTATCTTTGATTTCATTTTGATGTTCAGGTATCATATATATAGTTGTAGGGGTAGTTATAAGATAGCAATGAGGTCTTGGTATTCTACCTCTTTATTAGTGTATCCTTCAGACAGTGAGAAGAAGTGGGGGAAAATTTTCCTGGGAAACAAATATAATCCCTAGACCAATCCATCTGAGATTTGGTTTTTCCATCCTCTTTCCAAATGGACTTTAAGAGGCACAATCAAAATATATCTCCCAACTTTAGGGAGTTCCATAGGCACAGAAAAACTCTCTGTCTGTAAGTTTGGTGTCCATTTGTGTGATTTATAGGGTGGTATGTGCTGTAAGAAAATCATCTAGGCCATACTCTTTAAATTGCTTCAATTAAATGAATGATAATTCATATTTTTTTAGAATAACCTCCCATTGGGAAGGACTCTCGGTCAGTATGGGGTGGCCAAGGATTTACTTGAGAGGTTTAATATGAGAAACCAAGTGGACTTCATGATACTTCATGTAATGACTTATATTCTTCACTAAAAATATGTGTGTGAGGAAATTCATATCAATATAAAAAATTTTGGATCTTAGTAACCATCATAATTTTAATGAGAGAGTAGATATTATTTCCATTCACAGCAACATTTTTCTATGTGAGGGGAGAACTAAGTGATCATTCCATGGTGGATACATGTAAGATAAGAATATTTCATTCTACCAGAAGAATCATGACGGATGGGTGAAGTAAGTATAGCTTGAAATTCTCAAGGGCTCCATTTCAGTCCTCATCTCATCAATAAAAACCTTCCTTCATCATAACCTAGTAAGGGAAAGATATTTTCCCCAAAATTTAACTATGAAGAACCAAATAAAAGTTGAGTTCCCTTAGATCCCCCTTTGTACGTTATGATTCCAAGAAGGTGATTTTTCTATGATTTCACTTGTATTTTTTGAATTGACCTTGATGCCATGGTGGCATACCAAAAAGCCAATTAATTTCCTTAACATTACATTGAAATCATGCTTTAGAGGATTCATCCTCCAAATATGTTGACATATCTTACTGAATATTGTTTGAAGATACATGAGATGACAAATTTATTGTCTTTATTTGATTACAATGTCATTGACATAACATAATACTATTCATCCTAAGAAGATATTATAGATATGATGCATAGAAAATTGGTAAATAGTTACAGTATTCATTAATCCAAAGGTCATTACCTGATAGTAAAATATTACTTGAGGTTCTATGAACACAATGGTTTCCTCAAATTCAAAGTCCATATTTATCTGATTATATCCTAAAAACACATCCATTAACTAAAGTTACTGTAATCCCACAGTTGCTTCAATAAAAGGTTCTGTGATTGGAAATGGGAAATCATTCTTTGGGTAGTGTCTATTAAGTTCTCTAAAATAAATGTCGACCTTGGTCATCCCATTCTTTTTCTTGAAGAGGACAATGATGGTAAGAAATTTTGGGTATTGTAATTCCTAAAAAAAGTTTCTTTAATCAACTTGTCAACTTATGATTCTAGACTAGTATCATGAGATGGGTTTATACTCTTGGATTTTTACTTGAAACCTCTATGTTAATCTGGTAAGCCTAGGTGGTGTGTATCCATGTTGGGTTCTATCCTGAGAATTCTTGTATAATTCCAAATAAAAATATATCAATGTTTCTTTAGATATTTAATAAATATTTTGTGCTCATTGAGATGCATGGATTTATTAATAAATATAGTTTTTTGGTCATCTTCTATTCTGAGATTCACCTTCGTGACCTCACTAATGGTAGTGGAGAATATTCCCTCAATTGTGGGAGGGCCATTCCAGATCTCATCATCATCTTCCTTTATATCTAAGTCCATGGATAAATTTACATACATGGTTGGTAATATAATGGTATATCTATATTTTTTGAGTTAAGGGAGGTCATGGGAAGATACATTGTCATCCTAAACTTCTAGAGTCATTTTAGAGAGATTTGGGGGATGATTTTTTCATTTATTCTTTAACTAAGGGTTTCAAGAGCCTATAAATCCTGAGTTTCAGAGAATGTATTAGGGGTATCATAATTTTTTTTGAATGCATGAGGGAATTATCGAATCCTTATAGAGAATTAAACTGATCCCATTTTCATTAATTCCATTCATTTTATGTGACTGTTATCACATGTAAATGAGACAATGAATTTTATGGTTCAATATAGATTAGTGGTATTAAATTTTCTACCACAATCAAGTTTAAGGATAACAAATAATCACTATTGAGAATGCTCTAGGTATTCATAGGGGATGTCCCCAAGACACTAGGGTATTAAATCTTCATAACATAATCCACCATTGGTTTTTTTCCTTACTTCATGTATAAACCTACTTCAACATATATGAATTCACAATAATCGATGGGGGAACCATCACTATATATTATTTTTTCCTTCCCATTGATGGGGTATTAAATAATTGATGAAATTTTGAAGTCATTGTTATCTGTTTATGAAGATAAGGTCTTCCAAGAAGTGTATTATATGATGTATCTTTCAAGATAACCATGAACTCAAAATTAGATGTGAGATACCTAGACTAATATTTGAGCTTGATCTTCCTAAGAGGCCTTTTCTCACTCTAATCGCACCATTGAATGGTAATTTTTTTCAAAGATATATACCCCTATATATATACTAAATATCAGAGGGACTGAATTAGGATGATCTTTATTCTAGAACTATTTTCATCCATATCCCTTTGGATGTCTACATTATCACGTTTTCCTAAAACATACAGAGGAATAGAATTTCCTTGGATAGCTCCATCATGATCTTGTTCTATGAATGTGATAGTGATATGATATTTTGATGGAATAGTATCCACTTGGAGAACATTGGCTGAAAAAAACTTTTATCATGAATTCATGTGGGGTACAGTGGGCCATGATGAGCACCTCTTGGATTTATTCTAAAAGTTAGAGAGATACTAGGATTGAGAGTTTGTATGGAACAGTTGCCAACTATTTTAGAATGTTATACTTTTATGTCAGAGGTATCAACCTCCCAAGGTGGGGTTACACCCTATTATGTGGATTAGGAGTTGAGGTGTTTGAGGTGGATGGGCATGTTGAGTAGAGATTTAGGGAGTAACGTTTTTCAGTGGTGTAGGTTGCATCATCCTTCCCCTTTTTCTAGAATGGTCAGACAATCACACCCCTACAAATTAGTTATATAAAATGGCCAGGCTTGAATAATTTTTGGAGGGATCTAAGGAATCTTCATGCTTATATTTGGCTTTGTGGAGTTATCTCCCATGGGTTTCAGGTGTATATATGGATTCTGTAGGGATGTTACTGAAATATTGGGTTCAACCATACCTTCTCCATCCCCGATATCCTAGACTTCTATGTCCTTGAACTCTATCTCCCCATTCAGGTACAGGGAAATTATACTCGGATGTGTATTCATCATCTTTCTAGGTATCTATTAATTTAACTACATTAACATAACCAAAAATTATCTATTCATCTATTGATAGTTCCATTTGGTGGGGTATTTCTTATTCTCTAGATAATGAAGGAAAGAAGTATGGAAGAGTCAGAGGTAGTGTAAGAGCTAGATGTGACTCATTATTTTATGTTTTTACCTATCCTTGATGACTATATGTATATTTGGGAGGTTTATTAAATGATGACTTCCTATTTATCACGATCATTGTTGTTTTTCAAATTTCATCAATTAGGGTGTCATGAGTTCAGTCAATTATCTTTCAGGTCATCTAGTTATTGAAATTATATCCACACCTGGTGAAAAATTATTTCTAGTCACCCCCTAATTCTAGTGGAGTGATAGTTAAACATTTCACCTATTCAAGGTCCTTCTCTAGTATCACCTTTCTAGAATCAACCATGCGATGGAGGATGAATTTGAAGACAAAGCAGTCCTAGATAGTGTGAACCAGCCACCTATGAAAAGGAAAGTAGTCAGGATTATTTGTGGGGTTGACCACATTTGGTTTCCCAGGATCTAGTATCTTGAGTAAGTTATTTTTCATGATATCAAGGAAATAACTAGGTAACTACTCATTTTGGAAGGGGTATGATTAATTTATCCATTTCTCAAACTATGTGTGACCCAGATCTCTTTTTTCATCTAGTCATGGGTGATTTTGTTGCTGATGTCACTCGATCGGAGGAACCGAACAAAATGGGGACTACCTGGGTTCTTGAACTGGTACTACTACTCGTTTTAGTTTAATATATGTATTTTATTCCTTAATAGGACATTTTCCCAATGATGAGTGCATGAGATAATATTTAACCCATGTCTGCTGAATGGAATCATCTAGGAGTTGTTCTGTATCACAAACTTGTAGAATCCTCCTAGAAACTTCATCAAGATCAGAGAAGTTTTTATCTCATACTAATGATTATAAGAATATAATTCTAGCAATTTCATTTACAAGATAGTGATACTTAGTGAATACAATAAACCTTTCCATCTAGTAATGAAGTCATAAACCCTCTCATTTTCAAATTGTTTGAAATTTATTAGGTTGGGATTTTTTTCCTTTAATGTGGATCTAAAAGGATAATGGAATTGATGATGATGGTATTAACAACCTATAATGGATCCAAATGGAATGATTTTGTACTAAAAAAATTCTGATGTTTTAGATTTTATACAAAACATTTTAGTTTTTTCATCTCCTATTAATCTTGATGGATCTTTATTAGGACACATTAGAACATGAAGTGTGTGAGATGTTGTTCTAGATATATCATACTATCAAAGGTTGAGAAGAGAGGATTTCCAAATTTTGGTTGGGAAATAGTGGAATCCACCCATTTAGGATATGGATTCTTTCTGGGCTATACAGGTGTTCTCCTCCCTTCCATGGATTCCATTAAAGCACTCATGGATTCAATGGCATTGAAGAGTTATAGAGGTACCACTATCTCAACCACCTCCCATCTATAGGGAGTGGGAGAAAATTAATGGGGTGTCCCCTTTTTTATATCCTCTTTATTCTAGACCCATGGAAGGACTGAAGGATCACCCTGACAGAGGATAGGATGTCTCTGTAATGGTGGAAAATCATTATCATCCTCAACTTCCATGTTTATATAGACTAGTTTCCAAGATCTAGAGTCAGTCTAATGCTTATATTCTTCCCTTGTAAGCGTATTATCTCTCTATTGATGTATGGGAGGAGGTATTTTTATCTCTACCTGAATGAAATATCCAGTGGGAATTTTTCCCTTGAGTAGTTCCTCGTTAAGTTTTCTATGATTATGTATCTCATTCTCATATTGTCCTATTGTTTTCATATAGGGGGAATTTTGGATCCTCTAGGTGGTGGGATGGATGTAGCCACACATTTACCTTTATCCTGGGCAGTGTTCCTTTTTAATGGTGGGAATTCATCATTTTGATTTTCTAATTTTTGGATCCTTCTCTAATTCCATATATGTACAACCATAGTTTATGCATCCATATCACCAACCTATTGATGTATTGTATCTGCATTTTGTCCCTTGTAATTTTTGACATAGTCTACATTTTTTTATTAATATTAAGGAAATTAATTGAGTAGTATTAGGAAATTGTAGTTATCATGTGGATCTCGACGTAATAGGGTGATTATGTACCACTTTCTCCTCCTATGGGGGTTAAATCAGGGTCACTTCTCTGACCCTTGGCCATATTGGTCCATTTTGGATTACAAACCAAATGGGGTTTAATTTTCTTTACCATATATTCCTCCTATCTTAGTCTATGAATAGTGACCTTAAGTTAGTTTCTAGTTTTGGTTTCCGAACGAGCCCCAAATATCAAAGACATATCTCATGACAAGAGTAATGGATTAGATGTCGACCATCGATATTTACCACCAATCCTAAAGAAGACAAATTCCTTATGAGGTAATGATAATGATAGAAATGCCCCCATCCCTATGGGTTGTGGATTATTGGGGGCCTCTATTTTCACTTTTTTATCCTATTATTGAAGATTTTATGATTCCAGTGGAGGATCGGAAGGATCCTATAATGGAAATTGAGATGTAAATTCCCCAATCCCTACATGTTGGGGTTTATCTAGAATAACTACTAATTTCTCTAGGACCCTTTGGTGTTTGATGAACCTAGTTTTGGATATTGACATAAAAATTCCTCTAACCCTAAGGGTTGTGGTTGGTTCTAATCTACCACATATATTTCCTAGATCCTCTAAAATTTTGATAATCCAAGTGGTGGAGGTAGTGGTGAAAATTCCCCCGTCACTATGGGTTGGTTTTTCTCCTAAACAGCTACTATGGAGGCTTCTTTTGCGTACTTTTTAATTTGGTGTGATTGTTCTCATGTATGATTTGGGTGAAATGGTTCACTATGATGGGAGTCATATTCTGTGAGAAGCTATTTGGTATATTTCATGAACCAACCCAGGTTGTCCCTGAAATGGTCACCCAAGCTGGTCCGTGACATGGCTAGAAGGGTGTTTCCAATCCCCATGTGCTAGAAACCAGTGTCAGGCACTAAAATTTAACTATTGGGAATGATTTGGGTGATAAAAAAAGATAAAAAAATAAAATGTCAATAAAAAAACTATCAGCGGAAAGAAAATAAAGTAGTCCATACCACCTTGTGACCTTCTAGGTCACCACCAAACTCAGACTCAAGCATGATCCAACGTTGAGTAGCTAAACCAAGAACCTGAACAAAAAACTGAACTTGAAACTGAAAGAATATGATAGGTGTGAGCACCGAGATTCTCACTATGAATTCCAAATATAACCATGAAATTCAAGAATTCCCTTTCCCAAAATATTCCAATGACACAAGTTTGAAATACACATATAAAAGTAGGGTTTTCACATTTTAAAATAAGAAACTTGTTTTTACCATTTAAAAAGACCAACACACACTATATACCATTTCCAAAATCATTTGTCATTTTATAAATAAAATCCAAAATAGAATATATCAAATCTAGGCTAGAGTAAGACAAGTAAAAAGTGAAAACTGAAAATAAACTAGTGAAATAGAAAGTAAACAAGAAATGAAAATAATCCAGTAACCATGTATGATCCAAAAAATCCCTAGAAGACCCCAGGATGTACCCAATTTGAAACCACCTTTTAGCATATGGTGAATCCCCTATGTCTATAACCAATCGGTCACCCTATAACTGGCCAATCCAGTGTCAAAGCCTGCCTATCCTAATAACCAATCCAGGGGGTACATACCCATCTAATTGGGGTTAATCATCAACCATCACGCGATCATCTAAAATATTCCAGGGAACCCATGGTGGTTATAATAATACTGTGTAAGTAGAAGGCCCTCGAACATGTGACTCATCTCACCACACTTTCCTACCCCAAACACGGACACCCTATATGATAACCAATGAAGGAAAATATCCAAATAGAGGTTACCACATACATATATACATACATTTTTTATCACACGAAGGTGCCAAATGAGTCTTTACAACATATGAGCATTTATAAAATTTCCCAAAATAATAAGCTTGTAAAGTAGTGCACAGTTTTTAAACACAGTATTTTCTAAAAGTGCATTAAAATATCATTATTTGAGTAGAAGGTACCAAACGGGTCATTGCATTACTTAAAAAATTAAATCAGTTCATTGAAAACACAAGTGTTTCCAATTATACCATTATATTTACATAGCCAAAAACATTACCCAAAATATCACACAAAAATCACTTTTTCATTTCCAATGTAAAGTGGTCATATGCTCAAACATTTAATTTCAAACCATTTCATAAACCACACAAATAACCCAAATCCATTTATGAAGCAAGAATCATTTTCACAAAATTACCAGACCCTTTAAAAAAAAACCCAAACACACACCGAAACTCATTTCACCCATGATTCACATTTCAAACATCCTTTAATAAATCATTTAGTTATTTAGTAAAACATTTAAAAAGGGTCAAAAAAATTCTTGTATTTCAATTTAACCAATTTCACAAGATAATTCCATTTTATAATTAATTTCATAACCAAACCCTTTGAAAACTACTCTCATGACTTCCAAAACATAACCCACACCACACGCAAAACCAAATACACTTTTGGAAAATTAAGGAAACAGTTTTCTAATTAAAAAATCCCCTATATAAAAAATTATTCAACAGTTTAAATAATTTATTAATGGCTTAAAACTTTAAAACATACTCAACCCTTTTTTGACTAAATTCACATTGACGCCACACCAAAACACAGTTTTCACTCATTTCACAGTTGAATACATTAATTGTATAGTTTATAAAACACTATCAAGTGATAAACTATGAGTTTTCATCAAGGATCACACTTTATATCACATGATGTGTTACAAAAAGAAGTCCAACATGGATTAAATTTTCTTGAAAAGTGAGTTTTAACCAAGATACTTAATTCCAGAACACGCTAAACCAGATAAACAGGTATAATAGGTCATCAAATAACATTATTATATATGGAAACACCTACACATAATAAAAGACACATTCCAAAACTATTCTTCCCTATTTTAACCAACACAAAACACTGCAATAAATTAGCTACACCACTTATTGAGATGCAAATTATATTTTAAAAATTATCTAAATTGCACAAGTGTCATGGGTTGTGTGGGAAAGGAATAATTTGGAAATTCCCTACCACAAACAAGTGCGGACGCAATGAAAATTTAACAGAAGGGGTAGAAAAACATTCCGGACCAATCACACACCCTAAACAATGAAAACACACATGAATTACACCCCAGCCATTATGGTTAGGACAAAGATGGAGGAAACCCCCCAAAATTGAGGAAGAAACTTACCAAAGGGATGGCTTGCTGGTACGGTGAGGCTGGTGTAAGGAGAAGTATGCCTTGCCAGAGCATGGAAGGATGGAGACGATGCTGGATGGGGAAAGAAGGTGTCATGGTCGGGTGCATGGCGTGGAGGAAGTGGAGGTAGGGGTCGTAGATGCTGTCAGTTTGGCTCAGGCGGGGCTGGATGGATCTGGGTGGATGAGAGGAGGGGAGTTGGACCAGAGTTGAGGGAGGCCGAGATGACGAGGGAAGGGTGCAGAGGACCGAAACAGCATGGCCGAGTGTCAAGGGCGGTGGCAGACGGAAGCCACGACAATGACGGGTGTGAGAAAGGTAAAATTGAGGCGTAGGTCTTGGGAAAAGGTGAGGCCAGCTTGAGGGAGAGCGGTTGGGTGAGGTTTGCACAAGCATAGAGGCATTAGTGAGGGGGGTGAGTGCAAGGGCGGCTTGCGCAGGAGAAGGCCGGAAATTGGGGTGCACAGATATCTAGGTTTAGGTCAATTTTTTCATTCAATTATAATTATAATAATAATAAAAAACAACAATAATAATAATAATAATAATAACAATAATAATAATAATACAATAATAATAATAATACCATTACTATTAAAATTTTAAGTTTAATAATTATTAGTTATTGCTTTTCTTAAAAACAATAATAGTAATAATAATAATAATAATAATGACATAATATTTTTATTACTATCGAACATTTTTTTAAGTTTTAATCCATTTATTTATGTTATTCTGAAAACCAGGTAACCACACACTCACTACATGGCTTAATAACTCGCGCACAAGCTACACGCCTCATTCCAAACCACTTGGGCACCCGCGCAAGCACTGGGGGAGACCGTATGGTTACCGCTGACCATATGGTTCCCGCGCACCAGTTTGAATCCCACCAAAATCATTAACCATCAAAAAATTTAAACTGGGACCCAACCCGAACCTCAGTGCGAGAACCCAAAACTAAGAAATAATAAAATAACAATTAATTTAAAAAGTATTGGTGTGACAATTCTCCCCACCATAGACACATTATGCCCCAAGAAATTCACCCAACCAAATACTAGGCAAAGCAAGAATCCATTCTTAATTGAAACCGAAAGAAACCACAACACAAGAGAATAAGAGAACTTGAGAGAGTTCTCCCCACCACAAGAACTCAACTTGTGCTGAAGTTTAACACCCAAAAATACCACCACAGAAATGGGGGTGATGTGGGAACTCCCAAATAATCCAAACTAACTTCTATAGAATGAGTGAAAAACACCACCGCATAAACATGGAACTCTTGACCCAAACCAGAAACCCCAAACACTAGAGAAAAACCTCCAAGAAAAACTTAACCCCGGTAGTGGATCTGAGAATAACCACAACCACTGATTCTACCAAAGGTACTTACACCTCCAAACGAACACATCTCAACCGATATCAACCTCAACAAGGGCCAAACACACTTTTAAGAAAAATTCACAATTAAAAAAACCATAATCAAACAAACAAATATATTGGATTACAAGAGAAAATGTCAGTCATAACTCCACGATGAAACAATGAACATACAAAGATGTAAAAACATTAACGTCAGAAAACATGTATGAAAAGACTTTAAATGTTATAATGCCAACACAGAACACACAACACGAACCGAGGCTTCACACCCCTAGTGACTCCTGTTTGTGCACGAGCTTCACCCTAAGTCCTGTGGTTGGGGCTCTGATGGATGAAGCACCTTATGCCTCACAATTAGGCACTGGAATTTCTTTTTTCATAGTGTCCTCTTCAGGCAATGCTTCTTGCAGAACTTATCCAAGTAACCAAGACACCCGCAATGACGGCACGTCTTCGGAGGGGTGTGGCATGATGGCTTTAAGTGCCCGAACTAGCCACATTGGTGGAACACCACTGAACGGCCTGACGAACTAGAAGCCAGAACCCCTGTAGGGGACTCTTTAGAAATAGGTCCCTCTGGGAAACCCTAATCTCCAGATGTTGAACCTTCATGATCAAATGGATACACTAGTTTTCCAACCATCTGTTCTCTAGAAACCAACTCAGCTTGGAATGCATCATCCACCAGCTTCTCAAAGTGATGTTATTTAGAAGTGAGGACCTTCTCCTTGATCTCTAGATGAACACTCCTAATGAAGAGTGAAGTCTTCATCAAATCTTGTGCTGCTACCTCAGGAGAAAAGGACCCAAGATCCTTGAAATGGTAAACATATACTTTTACCGTCTATTGGCCTTGTTGAATATGCATGATCACTTCCCTTTTCTTCTTCTTCACCTCTTCAGGTATAAACCATCGGACGAAGATGAAGATAATGATATCCCACATCATCCTAACTTTCATTGATGGTGGGGAAAAAACTGTCATTCGTCCAATGATGGACCTTCAAACAGACCCAAAATAGCATGCACTCTGACAGCTTCAAGAGTTCCCAACACCCTGAAGACCTGTTTGACCTATTCAATACACTCTACTTCCTCTAATGGACCTCGATCACCATAAATGATAGGTGATATCTGAGAAGAACCAAAAACTGGGCATGACTTATCAAAAATGTTATGGACATTTCTGGGTGGCATTTTCTAAACAACATATTATACAGAGTGCCAAAACTGATATCAAAACAAAGTATAATTAAAAGTAACATCCTGAGAAAAAATGACTGGCTCAAAAACCAAACAAACACAAACACAAAACAAAATTAACTTTTCAATTTAGATTTCAAAACCACCTTCTTTCAAGGCCACTTTCTGAATACCAAACCCACTTTTCAAACCAAATTCAATTTCCAAAAATCATTTCACCTTTTTAAAATCACTTTATAAAAACAAGGTCAGGCCTTCAATTCCATGTACACACCCCAGTAATCCCATGAACTGTTGCACATGTATTTATCTGATTTCATCCATACGCACCAACACGCACTTCCCATGCATTCCCTCACATGTGTGAGCGTTCATAAAGAGTACCTGAGGTTGCACCCAAACCATTTCTCTACTAATTCCAGGAAAACATTACATTTTTAGACCAAAATCTTTTTTTTAACCCAATTCACAAATTTAAATCCATTTAAAAGAAATCATTCTCATTTCAAAAACTCTTTCTTCCACATTCAAAGGCATATTTACACCAACAAAAACCAAGACAATACTCAAATTGAATCAAATTTTCAGATTGAGGGACTAGTAGTCACGCTTAATATAGAGACCCGAGCCTTTTACATAATTAATTTCATGATTTTAAGTATAATTAATCATCAGAGTACAAGCCAAAGATCGTTAATTCTAGTTTCTTGGAAGACTAGGTACATATAATATCAAACATGTGGCTAAAAAAACTTCTTTATTTAATCTCCATAAATATCTTCTAACTTCCTTTGAGCCCTTACATCTACATTGGGTACCCTGGGGAACACATGAACAAAGGGATGAGCTAAAAATCCCAGAAAGTGAATGAACTTAAGGATACATCTCAAGCACATGAGTTAAGAGGCATGACATAATGATATCCAAAGAATGAAACTTATAAAATTATTTAATATAAGCATGGAATCATACAAAAATAGGTTCATATAAATGTGGAAGAATCATAAAACATTTATTTATTACAGTTCAAGGATAACCTCCAATTCCGTTTCCCATTTCAGAATGGGTCAAGGCTAACCTCCAATCCCGTTTCACATCGCATCTCATGAGACTTATCCTTACCCAATGCATTGGAGCGCTATATGGGCTCACCCATCTCAAAATTTTCATGAATATTCTTACCTCATTAATATTCTTACCACATAAATATTCTTTCCACATGATTAATTATACATAATCAATTGTTCATAAACATAAGTTTACCCATGGAGGGAATGGGGTACCACAATCATGACATAAAGCATAACCAATGAGTGTATCATGAAAGTGTACATGAAAGAAAGAGATTAGACCATACATAGATGATCATAAGGTAATTTAGGTATAAAACATGGTAGGTGGTAATAGGTATAAGTGAAATCACATAAGAAATGTATTTGAGAGACATTAGCATTAAAACATTTTTGTACGGTTTTAAGGAAAATACTATAGAGATTTTAAAATAGTTAAGAAGACATTATTTTATATCAAACCAGAATTGAACCAAGAAGGTTTTCATAATAAAAAAAACCTAATTTTCAAAGGCAATGGTTTCTTAAAACATAAGATAGAGTGCACTTGAAATTGGGTAAAATTTCAGGAAGTTCCTTTAAAACAAGTGTGCTTATTGGGAAGTATCGACGAGAGATTCACATAAAAGAATGTATATTCCCAAAAGAGAATGAGAGATGGATCGTAGAAAATGAGTTTGGAGTATATAAACATAATTTTTAAGTTATACATAAAAATAAAAGACAACTATATTTTGGTAACAAGAAAGATAGAGCAAGCCGATGGAATAAAGGAAGTTCGGGTAGAATTCATTATGGTTTATTGGCATGGTATCGGGTGTAACTAAGAGGGCTTGATGAGATATAAAATGGGTCTCTAATCACTTATAAAACATTAGTTCAGTATTGAGAATGTGTATAAACATACCCCATCACTTGGTATTACACAAAAAGGCATAGCATAGAGAACAATCTTAATTAAGAGTGAAAAGGGGAGGATCCCTTACCTTAAATCTGTTGGTGTTCTCCACATGTAATTAACGACCCAAATAAACAAATTAGGATTATTAATTAATAAGTCCATAAAATCTTCTATATTCAATTGATTTATTATAACCCTTTTTAGTTCATTAAAATCCTTTTTGAGTAGTGATAATGTTCAATTTCATTGTTCGGGCTCGTTTGCTTACTTGGCTTTAAATGATCAGTTCACTTATATTCAAGTTTGGATTATATGCCAGATGAAAGTGGTTGTACAGAATTGAAGTTATATTCTTTATTTAATATCCAGAAGATTACATGGTTTTAATTTTAATTAGGTTACTTAGAGTTAAGTCAAATTATTATATATATATATATATATATGACCATAGTCATAACCGTTTTTTTGTTAATCGGTGGATTTGATTAAAAATAATCTGTTTTGATTTATAACTTAATTCCATTTGTACAAAAGGATTACAGAACCAAAAATATGATATATTAAATATATAATAATCTGGTTCAACCATAACACAAATGGTTTCATGACCATAATTAAATATAATAATAGAAATTGATAAATTGTTCTCCTTGACTGTACTAAATTAGGACATCTCAAACGGTGCTTTCATTTCTTCCAAATAAAAGGGTGGGGAAAATAGAGAAGATAATGAAATATACCACTAGAATAAAGAAATTCCAGTACATGTAGGTTACTGAATTTAACATACTATCATGGTGAAGGTAGGTGAGGAAAGAAATAAAAAAGAAAAGAACTTAAAATAAAAGAAGAAATTGGGAAGAGGAATTTACCTCTTGAGACTTCCTCCTTTGAGAACCTCTTAAGGGGAGAGTTTTTGGTATTTTGAGGAGGCTGAGAGATGTTGGACATGGGGGAGGACCTTGGGGAGATATTTTGGTAAAATAATGGAAAGGCACAAGGCTTGAGAGGAGTGAAGAGAAGAGGGAGTGAAGGGGGGTTTTATAGTGGAGGAGGGGAGGGATTTCATAATATTATATTCATTAATTTATTATTTATTATAAATATAAGGAATACTATGTATTACATAATCATGAATAGTGATTTTATCATGTGATCCTCAATCAAGTGGGATTACATCATTAGAACATCATCGATGACTCAATTAATCCAATATTTAGCGTTTATTGTGAATTATCAGATTCTACTATTCATCAAAAATTCAAGTATTTCCTAAAAATAAAAAAATTCTCCCAAACCATTTTTCGACATTTAGAATCCAAAGCTGATGTCCATTTTTGAAAGATAATTTTCTAAATATGATTATTTAAATATTAAATTAAAATAATAATTTATTGTCAAAACCTGTTTTAAAACATTCATTAACTTATTCTCAAACATAGGTTCATCATACTTCAAAATTGAATATTATTTTTATACCACCATAGGTGAGGTTACTATTCATTAGGGTATATCACTATTCATAAGGGTATGTTACTATTCATTAGGGTAGGTTACTATTCACCAAAAAATAAGTTTTCCTTATCGAACTCCAAATAACTTACAGATTACAACCGTGTATGCCATATTTTTGAAATTCCAAACACAGAAGTGAAGAACTTATGTTTAAAGGTGACTTAGCACTTATTAGTTCATTATGTTGTGCTTTAATGTGATTTTATGACATTCTTATGAGAATACAATTTCCATTTACAAACATTGGTTCGTTACATTCTTCCCCCCTTATGAAATTTCTCCATCGAAATTTCATTTTACATTTTAAGCCAAAAACAGGTGTTGGTACTTTTCCTTCATTTCTTCCTCTAGTTCCCATGTTGCTTCTTCATACTTATGGTTTCTCTATAGTACATTCACCAGATGAGTAGTCTTGTTGTGTAAAACTTTGTCTCTACGATCCAATATCTTCACTGGATACTCCTCGTAAGAGAGATCATCCTCCAATTGTACCACCTATGAAGAGATTACATGTGAAGGGTCTGGTATGTACTTATTTAAGAGGGATACATGAAAGAAATCATGTACTTTCAACATGGTAGGTGGAAGTGTCAGTCGATAAGCCACAACTCCGACTT
The DNA here is from genome assembly GCA_963277665.1 of Viscum album. Classification (NCBI taxonomy): domain Eukaryota; kingdom Viridiplantae; phylum Streptophyta; class Magnoliopsida; order Santalales; family Viscaceae; genus Viscum; species Viscum album. Next base: position 1,294,581,816 of record OY728131.1, read on the forward strand.
GATCAAGGATCTCGAAGGGGCTGATGTACCTGGGACTTAACTTCCCTTTCTTCCCAAACCTCATGACCCTCTTCCATGGGGATATTTGTAGAAATACCATGTCTCCAACTTTGAACTCAAGGTCTCATCAATGGTTATCTGCATAACTCTTCTTTCGACTTTGGGCTGCTTTGATATGCTGTTGAATGGTTTTCACCTTCCCCACAATTTCTTTGACCATTTCAGGTCCTAGCAGCTTGCGCTCACTGACTTCATCCCAACATGCTGGTGTTCTGTACCTTTTCCCATAAAGGGCTTCATATGGTGCCATTTGGATGCTTGAGTGGAAACTGTTGTGTAGGAGAATTCAACCAGTGGAAAATTTTGGTCACATCTTCCTTTGAATTTCATTGAACACGTTCTCAACATGTCTTCCAATGTCTGAATAGTTCGCTTAGATTTTCCATCAATTTGAGGATGATAGGTCGTACTGAAGTTCAGTTCAGTTCTCAGAGCATGCTGGATACTTCTCCAGAACTTCAAGGTGAATCTCATATCATGATTGGATATAATAGAGAGTGGTACTCCATGCAGCCTTACCACTTCTTTGATGTAAATCCGTACAATTTGATCTAATGAGAAGTTCTCTCGAACCGCGATAAAGTGAGTTGTCTTCATAAGAAGATCCACAATGACCCATATAACATTGTTTTCTCTTGATGTATTTGGAAGTCCAGTGACAAAGTCCATGGTAATGTTCTCCCACTTCCATGATGGTATGGGTAGTGGTTGCATCATCCTCTTAGACTTTTGTCTCTCAGCCTTCACTTGCTGACATACGAGACACTTTGATGTATATTTGTTAATCTCCCTTTTCATATTGTCCCACCAAAATTTTTCTTGGAGATCTCGATACATCTTTGTGCTCCCTGGGAGGATAGAGAAGGTAGAGCTATGTGCATCATTCAATAGCTCCTTCTTTGTCTCTGGATCATATGGTACGCATAATCGTGTCCCAAATTTTACAACTCTTTCCTCATCAATTTTGAAATCAGAGAATTTCCCATTTTTAACAGCTTCCACCCTTTTCTGAATTTCCACATCCTTTCTTTGAGAATCCTTTATTTTATTCAAGAGGGATGGTTGAGAAATCATTTAAGAAAGGATTAATGATTTTCCTCCCTTAATGATTCCCATGTCCGTCCTTTTCAAATATAAGAATATTGGATCCTTTTCAATTCTTATCATTGATAAAGATGCATGATCCTTTATACTTAGAGCATCTGCCACCTTGTTTTCCTTACCAGGATGGTAGTGGATTGAGCAGTCATAATCCTTGATGAGATCTATCCATCTTCGTTGGCGCATATTAATCTCTTTCTGTATGAATATATATTTTAGAATCTTGTGGTCAATATATGTCTCACATTTTCTCCATAGAGATAATGCTGCCAGATTTTCAACGCAAATATCGTAGCCGCCAACTCCAGATCATGTGTGGGATAGTTTTTCTCATAGATTTTTAGATTCCTTGAGGTATAGGCTATCACTTTATCATTTTTCATTACCACAGATCCTAAGCCTTTCTTTGAAGCATAACTATACACCACAAAGAGTTCTCCACTTGAAGGGGTTGTGAGTACCGGTGCAGTGATAAGCCTCTTTTTCAACTCCTTGAAACAGTCTTCACATTCCTGTGTCCAGATGAACTTTACTCCATTTTGTGTCAGCTTGGTCATTGGGTTTGAAAATCCTGAAAATTTCTTCATGAATCATTGATAATACCCAGTTAGACCTAAAAACTATGGATCTTCGTTACAGAAGTTGGTCTCAGCCACTCTTCAATTACCTTCGTCTTGGAAGGGTCCACAGATATCCTTTTCCTAGTGATAACATGCCCCAAGAATGATACTTCCTCCATACAGAACTCACATTTATTATACTTTGCATACAACTTCCCCCTTCGCAAAGTCTTTAACATAGTTTCCAAATGCTCCTCATGTTCCTCCTTCCTCTTGGATTATATCAGAATATCATCAATAAATACCACCAAAAATTTTTCGATGTAATCTCTAAAGACTCTATTCATTAAATCCATGAAAATTTCTGGATCATTAGTGAGTCTGAAGGGAATCACTATGAACGCATAGTGTCCATACCTCGTTCGAAATGAAGTCTTGGAAATATCTTCCTTCCTCACCTTTAGTTGGTGATATCCCGACCGAAGGTCCACCTTAGATAAATAACTGGCCCCACGAAGCTGATGGAACAATTCATCTATCCATGGAAGGGGATACTTGTTCTTTATAGTGATTTTATTGAGCTCACGATAGTCAATGAAAAGGCGCATTGATCCATCCTTCTTCTTGACGAAGAGGACTGGAGCACCCCATAGTGAAGCACTCAGGAATATAAAACCCTTCTCCATATTCTCCTGTAACTGCTCCTTTAGCTCTTCTAGCTCTACAGTGTCCATTCTGTAAGGTTTCTTTGAGATCGACAAAGATCCAGGGATAAGTTCAATTGAGAACTCAACCTCTCGATCAGGAGGAAGACCAGAAAACTCTTTAAAGAATACATCAGTGTAATCCCTCATGATGGGCATGTCTTCAAGAATGATTCTATCCTTTGTCCCAATAATTTGATCTAGATATACTTTCTCACAAGGAAGTAGTATCCAAACATGAGATGAAGATTATAAAGGAGACTCATCTTCTTCCTTACACTTGTAAAGAATCGTAGGATGCTTCGGGATGTGAAAATTGATCTCCCTTTCTTGACAATTGATGTTGGCCTTGTACAAAGATAGCCAATCCATGCCCATGATAGTGTCAAACTCCACTAAAAGAAGTATTACATGATTTACCGGGAGGTTCTGTTGACAAAAAATAATCGGGGAGGAGTTATAAACCCTGGATTCAATAATTTCCCCATTTTTTATTCTCACATATTACTTTTCCTCCAAATTTTGAGGTGGTGTGTGAATAGTTCTACTAAACTTGCAAGATATGAAAGAATGCGCAGAACTAGAATTCAATAGTATGTTCGCTATTCTTGAATGAATAACAAGCGTACCTGTCACCACATCATTTTTAGACTCCACCGCATTAGTAGTGATATCATAAGCCCTTCTTTGTTTCCTTGGAGTTTGTTTCTTATTGCCTCCGACAATTCTCGGCTTAGGGAAATTGTTCGCATAATTCCCAAGATCCTTGCTGTTATAACACTGCACTGCAGGCTGAGTGTTGATCTGAACCTTCCTTTCTTCTACAACATTAGTGGGATTTTTCATATCCCTTTGGAAGTTCTTAGCCAGATGACCAAACATTCTGCATTTGAAGCAATTCTTGGTTCCCTTTAGACAGCCACAAAGATGCTTCTTCCAACAAATTTATCAAAGGGGAAAGTGAGGCTTCTTTCCATAGTGGGATTTGTTTGATGAACTACCCATGTTGTTCTCCATTTTCCACTTCTTGTCACTAGGACCATGAGACCACTAAGAGGCTCAAATATCTATTTCAACCTTTAGGGCACAACGGACAATCTCCTCATAACTATCGAAGTCTCGAATCACCAACACTTTTCATAGACTTGACTTTAGTCCTCTAAAGAAGCGATCCACCTTACTTTTGGTGTTCATGACAAAGCCAGAGGTGCACCTTGCAAACCTTGTAAAGTTTTCTTCATACGCCTCGATGGACTCATCTTCCTTATACTTGAGTCCAACAAACTCTCTTTCCATCTTGAGACGGAGGGTTCGAGGAAAATATTTGTTTAAAAACATCCTCTTGAATTCCTCCCATTCTATGGAATCAATTTTCTCTTGGGACTTTTTATTCTTGATCAGTGTCCATGTCACGACCCGACCTCGGGGCCTGTGCCGTGACTACCCCAAGCCCGCCTTCCATAGGCCAGGGGCTGGCGACTAGCACCAAGGCGTAAAATCCCGGTAAACAGGGAAGGCATTGCCTTTATAAGTAACAACCACCACAGAGTCAGCAAGCGGAAAGTAACTACAAGTGCAGAAAAGTAAAGGGGGCCGGAATACAAGCCCAACTGAAAGTACAACTGAAAAAGTAAAGAACAGCAACTAAAGAGAAGACGGCGGCCTTGTGTCGTCCACTGGCAATCCCACCTGAAGGGTGGGTACAGATAGCCTCCAGGCTCCTCGGGTCCCACGTCCGCTCCGAGCACGTCCCGCCCAGTGGTCCACCTCCAGGTACCGTCCTGCTCCACGCCCCAATCGTGATCAGCGCTGCCCGTCGTCTGCATCCAACACAACAAGGTGCGGGCATAGCCCGTGCAGGGGTGAGTATAAGCTACTCAGTAAGGACCCCGAGACCCCCGAAGGTCTCCCGAAATCCACAAAGGATATAGCACAAAAAGGAAGGTGCAATCACGAAGTAACATCTGACTCGACTTAGGTATATGCCCATACATATACCTAAGTCCCCACTTCTAGCTCTGCTCACGAGCTCAAAAACAACTCAATCCACATAGGAAAGCAAGACTCAAATCCACAAAGGAGAGTAAACAGTAAATCCACATAGGATAGTTCAACACAATCCACAAAGGAGAGTAACATAAGATTCAGCTCAACCAGGTATACTTTTTCAGATGACGTCAAAGATGATCACTGATCCATCTAAGTCGTTGGACCCACGAAGGATCGATAGGTACTAACCCCCGCAAAAGACCCACACAGGATCGGGCTCACACAGAACCTGTAGGCAGTGGCTCACACAGAACCGGTAGTAAGGACCCACATAGGATCGGGCTCACACAGAACCTATAGCACTGATCCACGTAGGATCGCTGAGTGCAGAAGTCGACGCAGTCCACTGAGGATCTCTGCACAGTCGTCGCCGCAGTCCACGAAGGATCTCTGCTCTGCCGTCGTCGCAGTCCACTGAGGATCTCTGCTCTGCCGTCGTCGCAGTCCACGGAGGATCTCTGCTCTGTCGTCGAAGTCACAGCCATCGCTAGGGTTCCCGCACACAGCGAGCTCGTTTAGGAGGGTCCGCTCCACGAGCCGAGAGGCTGATACATCAACTGACACGTAGTCCGAAGTTGATGTATCCAAAAGTTCCGTATCGACAACAGGATCTCAACGCAACAGACGGCACGTCAATCGGACGCCCGGTCTGAGAGTTATTGGCATTTTCGTCCCAGGGGCCCGGTTGGTTTTTAGGGCAAAACCAACCCGACCGTACTCCGCCTGTGTCCGATCCTCGGGCGGAGTATGCCAAAAGTTCTGTCTCACTTAGAGGAAACTACCACAGCTGACGGTACGTCGATCGGACGTCCGTAGCTCAAGTTATGAGCGTTTCCGCTCCGAGGGCCCGGTTGGTTTCGTGTACGAACCAACCCGGCCGAACCCAAAGTCTTCCGAAACCTTGAGTATAATATACCGAAACGACCGTATCGATCCAAGGATCGCGTAGCCGCTGACGGTTCGTCAATCGGAGGTCTCAGGCCCAAGATATGGGCAAAAGACCGAAGAAGGCCCGAAAACGAGGGTTCTGGGCCCGGGGCGACCCGGCCCGAACCACCCCTGGGTCGGCCGAACCGGGCGACCCGAACCGGGTCGGCCCGACCCGGCCCGACCCGGCTAGGCCGGGTCCGGTCCGGCCTGGGCGCGGCCCGGCCGACCGGACCGGCCGGCTCGGCTTCGGCCGAGCGGCCGAAGAAACCGCTGCGGGTTTGACCCGCGGCTTGGAGGAACGCGGCCCGCGCGGGCCGCGTGCTGGGTGGCCGGACCGCGGACGCGGTCCGGCGGTTCGCCGCCGCCGCGGCTCGGCTGCGGCGGAGTGTCCGGCGGCGCGCCGGGCGCCGCCGCCTCCGGTCGCCGGCGCCGCCGCGCCGGTGACCCGCGTCGCCGCCGCCTTCCGCGGGCCGCCGGAGTTGCTCCGGTGGCCCGTTTTGCCTCCCGTCTGCGCCATTGCTCCTCCCGGGGGCCGATCTTCACTGCGGGATCAACGGATCGCCCTTGCCGCATGGTTCATCGTCGTCCGCCAAATCCGCACAACAAAAGATCGGCGGAGGGTTTCCGGGTCTTGTTCGTTAGATCCGCACCCTCCGCGTTAGTCATAAACAACGGGAGGAAAAGAAAATAATCAACAACAATTTTAATTAAATTAAAATTGTTCGGAGATCAGGTTCTTTATTTTAAAAGAATAAACACGGGGAAATAAAATATTCCAACATCCCTTACCTTGTCGTCGTCGGATGTGAGGTCGTCGCGGAAGGAGGGGATCGTCGCGTCGTTGCGGAGGAGACGTTCGTCGCTCCGCGGGAAAAACGTCGTGCCGACGATCTCGGATCAAGATCAAATGGATTTAATTAATTTAAATCCGTTGATATCGAATTATAAAAAGGGGAGAATTAGAATATTCGATTCTCACCTTTAACCGCTGATCGAAGGTCCGCCGCGGAAGAAGAGGCGCCGTAGAAGAAGAAGGAGAAGGTCGCGGAAAAGTTTGTTGACGTCGCGGATCGTGCGTCGTCGAATTCCGGTTCCGGCGTTCTTCGCGTTCTTCGCGTTCTTCGCGGGGAGGGTGGAGGTTTAGAGGATCTTGCACAACAGGAGGATCCTCCAAAATAGACAAGTTTTTCTATTTTATTATTTTGCCAACAAACGCAAAACACGTAAGTAACGACCCATTAAATTCGTTGAATTAATTCAACGAATGAAACAGCCCATTTAATTCACCAAATAAACCGCCCAATTAAATGGTCTGTTAAGAAATAAAGAAAACGCGTCGGTTGACTTTTCAGTTACTTTGACGGGTTTTCGCGGGTGCGTTACTTAGCGAAAGAAACGGCGGGGCTCGTGCGGGCCCTGCCTCACAAATATCCTACCAAGAGGGTAGGATATTTCCGGATAGCACCCTATCCGCTTTAACTCAGTTCAAGTGGCTTCCAAGTGACTTCCAAGTAGCTTAAGTGAAATAAAATAAAGTTGTCGCACAAATTTTATTTTATTTCTGTCTTAAAGCCCCAAAATTAAAAAACCACGTCTGAGCAAACACAACTCCTGAAGAGGCGTTTCTAAGCAAATAGTGGCGCTGCGATTTCATCGGTGCCCTCAGAATTCGATTCCGGGCACCGGTTCAAAAGATAGAAAAACTCGCTCGTCCGTTCACTGAACGTACCCGAGCCAAACTTCGGAAATTGATTCCGGGCACACCGGGCCTCGGAATCAGGTGCCGTCTGAAGCTGTGCTCTTGTAAAATTCCAAAGAAAATTAAGCAAAAAATTTCCTTGAAATTTTCGGGTCTTTACATTACTCCCACCTCAGGGCTTTACGTCCCCGTAAAGATACATCAAAAACTAGGGGAACAAATGGGGGTACTGAGCACGCATCTGAGCCTCCCGCTCCCAAGTGCTCTCTTGGAGGTTCCCGTGCTGCCATCTGACGCGCACAAGAGGAATCGACCGCCCACGTAGGACCCGCTCCTGTCGATCCTCGATCTCCACTGGGACCTCCGCAAAAGTCGCCCCATCGTCCATGTCCAGCTCCCCAAAGTCGATGATGTGCATCGGGTCGTGCACGTATCTCCTCAGCTGAGACACGTGGAAGACGTCGTGCACCCGGTGCAACTGAGGTGGTAGAGCCAGGCGATAAGCCACCTCTCCTATCCTGCTGAGGACCTGGAAAGGCCCGATGAAGCGTGGAGACAACTTGCCGCCTCGGCCAAATCTCCGTAAACCACGTCGAGGTGAGACACACAAAAAGACGTGGTCGCCATCCTCGAACTCTAGTGGCCTCCGCCTCCTGTCAGCATATGACTTCTGCCGGCTCTGAGCTGTCCTCATCCTCTCCTGGATGATCTGGACCTTCTCTGTCGTGGCTCGGACCATCTCTGGTCCCACGAGTGCTGACTCCCCAGGGTCTGTCCAGCACAACGGTGATCTGCAGGGTCTGCCGTACAACGCCTCGTATGGTGCCATCCCGATGGTGGAGTGGTAGCTGTTGTTGTACGCGAACTCCACCAAGGGTAGGTGGTCCTCCCAGCTGCGACCAAAATCGAGAACACATGCACGGAGCATGTCCTCGAGTGTCTGTATGGTCCTCTCCGTCTGACCATCCGTCTGAGGGTGGAAGGTTGTGCTCAGATGGAGCCGCGTCCCGAATGCCTCCTGCAACCCCTTCCAAAGACGGGAAGTGAAACGAGCATCTCGATCGGAGATGATAGACGATGGCACACCGTGAAGCCGTACGATCTCCTGGACGTAAAGACGTCCCAAGCTCTCCACTGAGCCCTGCTCTCTGATGGGTAAGAAGTGTGCCGACTTGGTGAGTCGGTCGACAATCACCCAAATGGAGTCGTGACCTCTGGAAGTGCGTGGAAGTCCAGTCACGAAGTCCATAGATATGCCATCCCACTTCCACTCCGGGACCTCCAAGGTCTGTACCAAGCCTGCTGGTACCCGATGCTCTGCCTTCACCTGTTGGCAGGTGAGGCATCGTGAAACGAACTCTGCCACAGCTTTCTTCATGCCCGGCCACCAGTGATGTCGTCTGAGATCCTGGTACATCTTCGCCACTCCAGGATGTACCGCCAAGGGAGAAGTGTGAAACTCTCTCAGCACCTCCTCCCGTAAAGCGACTGGTACGAAGGTACGTCCTCTGAAAAGGATGTCGTGCTCTGCTCCAAGGGAGAAGCCATCAGGCGCCTGACCTGAGGATATCAGTGCACGCCGGGTCTCACAGTCAGCGTCCCCACGCTGAGCCTCTCTGACCCGCTGTAGAAGTGGAGGAGAGACTGTGAGAGACTGAAGAAAGGCTGCTCCGTCTCTATCCACGAAGGATATCTGTAAGGAGGCTAGCTGCTTCGTCGCCTCCTCAAGTAGCTGAATGCCCGTCCTCCTGCTGAGGGAATCGGCTACCACGTTCCCCTTCCCAGGAGTATAGACTATCTCAAAGTCATAGTCCTAGAGGAACTCAAGCCATCTCCGCTGTCTCAGGTACAGGTCCTTCTGAGAGAAGATATACCTGAGACTCTGGTGGTCAGAAAAGACTGTGAAGCGCTCGCCCATCAGATAGTGCCGCCAAGTCTTCAGAGCGAAGACCACTGCTGCTAACTCCAGGTCATGAGTGGCGTAGTTCTGCTCATGTGGCCTCAACTGACGTGATCTGTAGGCGATCATGGCCCGCTCCTGCATCAGGACGCACCTGAGTCCAGTCCCTGACGCATCGCAGTAAACTACGTATCCAACTCCCTCCTCAGGCAACCTCAAGATAGGTGCGCTGGTCAATCTCTGTCTCAGCTCCTGGAAGCTCTGCTGACATCTGTCTGACCACACAAAGGGTTTCCCCTTCTTCGTCAAGGCTGAGAGTGGTGCCGCAACTCTGGAGAAGTCTGGCACAAATCTCTGATAGTATCCGGCTAGTCCCAAGAAGCTCCGCACCTCCGTCACGCTCCTGGGTGGCTCCCAAGCTAGCACTGCCTCGATCTTCGCGGGATCCACTGCAACTCCCGCCTTAGAGATGACGTGCCCCAAGAAGTGGACCTCACGTAACCAGAACTGGCACTTTGAGAGCTTGCCATAAAGCTGGTGCTCTCGGAGTGTGTCTAGCGCAACTCGCAGGTGGTAGGCATGCTCCTCCTCAGTCGTCGAGTATACCAAAATGTCGTCAATGAAGACCACGACAAATCGCTGGAGGTATGGCTGGAAGATCCGGTTCATGAGGCTCATGAACACTGCTGGAGCATTGGTTACGCCGAATGGCATAACCAAGAACTCATAATGGCCATACCGACACCTGAAGGCCGTCTTCTGCACGTCCTCGTCTCGAACTCTGAGCTGATGATAGCCTGACCGGAGGTCTATCTTCGAGAACCACCGCGCTCCCTTGAGCTGATCGAAGAGGTCATCAATCCGTGGCAGTGGATACTTGTTCCTCACTGTCACCTGGTTCAGGCGACGATAGTCGACACACAGTCGCAAGCTCCCGTCCGCCTTCTTGGCGAACAATATCGGGGAAGCCCAGGGTGAAACACTGGGTCGGATAAACCCCTTGCTCTGCAAGTCCTCCAACTGTACCCGCAGCTCCCGAAGCTCGGCGGGGGCCATCCGATATGCTGGAGTAGATATCGGGGCTGTCCCGGGGTACAAGTCGATGTAAAAGTCTACCTCTCTACGAGGAGGTAGCCCTGGAACGTCGTCGGGAAAGACGTCCACGTACAGGTCCACCACTGCAGGAAAAGCTGGACTCCGCACGTCCACTGCTCCTAGGATGAGGCTAGCCAACTGATGAGAGATGGGCTGCACTCTCCTCCGCGGAAGTCCATCCTGTGCTGCAAAGGTTCCCTTCTCGCCGGTGAAGGTAAACCTGATCCCATCGGTGCGAACACATCGCACCTTGCGCCTAAAACAGTCGATCTGGGCATGAACAGTGGATAGCCAATCCATGCCCAAGATGACGTCGTAAGGCCTCGACGCCGCTACAAGGAGATCCCAGCCGAAGCTCTCGCCTCCTAGAGTAATCTCACACTGCAGGCACCAGTGCGTAATCGTCGAGTCTGCTCCCGTAGGAGTCTCTAGCCGTAAGGATCGAGCCAACGGCTCAGTCGGAATCTCCGAGCTCCGAACAAGGGCAGAGGCTATGAAAGAGTGACTCGCCCCTGTGTCTATAAGTACTGCAGAAAGGGTGGAATAGACACAGATCGTACCTCGAATCATCTCTGGCATGTCGGGGTCGTAGGCCTCCACTTCCTGGAGTTGGGCCTGTCCCTTCCCACCAGCTCCCTGTGGTCGAGGTGGACCTCCTGGTGGTGGTGGGGGTAGAGCCTGGAAGCGTCGCCCACCACCCGCTGCTCGGCCAGCTCCTCTGCCTCATCCGCCTCCTCCCTGCGGACCGCCACGGTCGACCCTCTGCCTCTGCCTGGGTGGCCCCTCCACCGTCTGCTGCTCCTCTGGTCGGCGAGTCGGGCAGTCACGAGCCATGTGACCCTGCCCGCCGCAGGAGTAGCACAGCCTACCTCTCGGAAGGCTGGCACTCCGCTGTGTGCCCCGCACTGCTGAGCCGGTGTCCTGAGGCCGTCTGCGTGGGGGTCTGGTCTACCTGGACCCGAGAGTCATCCGTCGGCTACCTGCTGCCGAAGACTCAGCTACCTGCCGCCCTGCGCTAGGTCTCACCACTGAAGAAGGCTCTGCCAGGAAGCTCTCGATCAGGAGGGCTCGCTCCAGCACTCCCGCCTGGGTCGGAATGCTGAGGGAGATCAGCGACGCCCGAATCTCCTGTCGCAAGCCCTGCTCGAAGGTCCGGGCCCGAAAGAAGGGGTCACGTACCATGTCGGTCGAGTAGCGAGATAGGTCAGTGAACCTCGCCACGTACTGAGCGACCGTCATGCTTCCCTGGCGCAGCTGGAGAAGCACCTGGATGCGCACCGCTCGGAGGGTGGCCGGGACGAACTCAGAGCGGAAGGGGCTCTCGAAGTCCGTCCAGAGCAAGGATGCCTCATCGTGAACCTGGAGCATCAAGCTCCACCATCGTCCTGTCGCCGCCTGCAGGAGGCTCGCCGCGAGAATCACCATGAGATCCGCTGGTGTCCTCACTAGCCTAAAGATCCGTACCACCGCCTCTAGCCAGTCCTCGGCGGCCTGGGGGTCTGCCTCACCGCGAAACCTGGGCGGTCGCTGGCTCTGAAACTCATGCAGTGCCCTGAGGCGACGTGCATCGTCGGCGTCTGGTACTAGCAGCATCGGTGGCTCGGCGGGTAAAGCTACCGCCGGTGCCACTGCTGGCAAAGGGCCCTGCACCGAGGCCTCGTCGCTCGGTGGGCTGCCGTCGCGCCCTACACTCGGAACCCTAGCTGGCTGTCGTCGCGGGGCCATCCTAAAAAGGAGAACAAGAGCACCACAGTCAGAACAGTATACCTGGTGAGCTGGCACAAGTAATCACAAGGAAAACTTGAGACTTTCATAAAGCAGATCAGTATACCCGGTGAGCTGACACAAGTAATCCCGAAGAAGACTTGAAACACACACGCAATCAATGTTTTCATGCATTAAGTCGGAAATCAGGAGTCAGGGTCCTGGTGTACGGATACGTCGGCCGCCGCACCAACACTGGGCTCCCTGAACTGATAACCACACTCAATACACTAAACACTATTGCTTCATATAGAAAGAAAAGACGATCAGAGTCTGCGGTAGAACCGACCACCTCTGATACCAATTTGTCACGACCCGACCTCGGGGCCCGTGCCGTGACTACCCCAAGCCCGCCTTCCATAGGCCAGGGGCTGGCGACTAGAACCAAGGCATAAAATCTCGGTAAACAGGGAAGGCATTGCCTTTATAAGTAACAACCACCACACAGTCAGCAAGCGGAAAGTAACTACAAGTGCAGAAAAGTAAAGGGGGGCGGAATACAAGCCCAACTGAAAGTACAACTGAAAAAGTAAAGAACAGCAACTGAAGAGAAGACGGCGGCCTCGTGTCGTCCACTGGCAATCCCACCTGAAGGGTGGGTACAGATAGCCTCCAGGCTCCTCGGGTCCCACGTCCGCTCCGAGCACGTCCCGCCCAGTGGTCCACCTCCAGGTACCGTCCTGCTCCACGCCCCAATCGTGATCAGCGCTGCCCGTCGTCTGCATCCAACACAACAAGGTGCGGGCATAGCCCGTGCAAGGGTGAGTATAAGCTACTCAGTAAGGACCCCGAGACCCCCGAAGGTCTCCCGAAATCCACAAAGGATATAGCACAAAAAGGAAGGTGCAATCACGAAGTAACATCTGACTCGACTTAGGTATATTCCCATACATATACCTAAGTCCCCACTTCTAGCTCTGCTCACGAGCTCAAGAACAACTCAATCCACATAGGAAAGCAAGACTCAAATCCACAAATGAGAGTAAACAGTAAATCCACATAGGATAGTTCAACACAATCCACAAAGGAGAGTAACATAAGATTCAGCTCAACCAGGTATACTTTTTCAGATGACGTCAAAGATGATCACTGATCCATCTAAGTCGTTGGACCCACGAAGGATCGATAGGTACTAACCCCCGCAAAAGACCCACACAGGATCGGGCTCACACAGAACCTGTAGGCAGTGGCTCACACAGAACCGGTAGTAAGGACCCACATAGGATCGGGCTCACACAGAACATGTAGCACTGATCCACGTAGGATCGCTGAGTGCAGAAGTCGACGCAGTCCACTGAGGATCTCTGCACAGTCGTCGCCGTAGTCCACGAAGGATCTCTGCTCTGCCGTCGTCGCAGTCCACTGAGGATCTCTGCTCTGCCGTCGTCGCAGTCCACGGAGGATCTCTGCTCTGTCGTCGAAGTCACAGCCAGTGCTAGGGTTCCCGCACACAGCGAGCTCGTTTAGGAGGGTCCGCTCCACGAGCCGAGAGGCTGATACATCAACTGACACGTAGTCCGAAGTTGATGTATCCAAAAGTTCCGTATCGACAACAGGATCTCAACGCAACAGACGGCGCGTCAATCGGACGCCCGGTCTGAGAGTTATTGGCATTTTCGTCCCAGGGGCCCGGTTGGTTTTTAGGGAAAAACCAACCCAACCGTACTCCGCCTGTGTCCGATCCTCGGGCGGAGTATGCCAAAAGTTCCGTCTCACTTAGAGGAAACTACCACAGCTGACGGTACGTCGATCGGACGTTCGTAGCTCAAGTTATGAGTGTTTCCGCTCCGAGGGCCCGGTTGGTTTCGTGTACGAACCAACCCGGCCGAACCCAAAGTCTTCTGAAACCTAGAGTATAATATACCAAAACGACCGTATCGATCCAAGGATCGCGTAGCCGCTGACGGTTCGTCAATCGGAGGTCTCAGGCCCAAGATATGGGCAAAAGACCGAAGAAGGCCCGAAAACGGGGGTTCTGGGCCCGGGGCGACCCGGCCCGAACCACCCCTGGGTCGGCCGAACCGGGTCGGCCCGAACCGGGTCGGCCCGGGCGCGGCCCGGCCGACCGGACCGGCCGGCCCGGCTTCGGCCGAGCGGCCGAAGAAACCGCCGCGGGTTTGACCCGCGGCTTGGAGGAACGCGGCCCGCGCGGGCCGCGTGCTGGGTGGCCATACCGCGGACGCGGTCCGGCGGTTCGCCGCCGCCGCGGCTCGGCCGCGGCGGAGTTTCCAGCGGCGCGCCGGGCGCCGCCGCCGCCTTCCGCGGGCCGCCGGAGTTGCTCCGGTGGCCCGTTTTGCCTCCCGTCTGCGCCATTGCTCCTCCCGGGGGCCGATCTTCACTGCAGGATCAACGGATCGCCCTTGCCGCATGGTTCTTCGTCGTCCGCCAAATCCGCACAACAAAAGATCGGCGGAGGGTTGCCGGGTCTTGTTCGTTAGATCTGCACCCTCCGCGTTAGTCATAAACAATGGGAGGAAAAGAAAATAATCAACAACAATTTTAATTAAATTAAAATTGTTCGGAGATTAGGTTGTTTATTTTAAAAGAATAAACACGGGGAAATAAAATATTCCAACATCCCTTACCTTGTCGTCGTCGGACGTGAGGTCGTCGCGGAAGGAGGGGATCGTCGCGTCGTTGCGGAGGAGACGTTCGTCGCTCCGCGGGAAAAACGTCGCGCCGACGATCTCCGGATCAAGATCAAACGGATTTAATTAATTTAAATCCGTTGATATCGAATTATAAAAAGGGGAGAATTAGAAGATTCGATTCTCACCTTTAACCGCTGATCGAAGGTCCGCCGCGGAAGAAGAGGCGCCATAGAAGAAGAAGGAGAAGGTCGCAGAAATGTTTGTTGACGTCGCGGATCGTGCGTCGTCGAATTCCGGTTCCGGCGTTCTTCGCGTTCTTCGCGTTCTTCGCGGGGAGGGTGGAGGTTTAGAGGATCTCGCACAACAGGAGTATCCTCCAAAATAGACAAGTTTTTCTATTTTATTATTTTGCCAACAAACGCAAAACGCGTAAGTAACGACCCATTAAATTCGTTGAATTAATTCAACGAATGAAACAGCCCATTTAATTCACGAAATAAACCGCCCAATTAAATGTTCTGTTAAGAAATAAAGAAAACGCGTCGGTTGACTTTGCAGTTACTTTGACGGGTTTTCGCGGGTGCGTTACTTAGCGAAAGAAACGGCGGGGCTCGTGCGGGCCCTGCCTCACAAATATCCTACCAAGAGGGTAGGATATTTCCGGATAGCACCCTATCCGCTTTAACTCAGTTCAAGTGGCTTCCAAGTGACTTCCAAGCAGCTTAAGTGAAATAAAATAAAGTTGTCGCACAAATTTTATTTTATTTCTGTCTTAAAGCCCCAAAATTAAAAAACCACGTCTGAGCAAACGCAACTCCGGAAGAGGCGTTTCTAAGCAAATACCGGCGCTGCGATTTCATCGGTTCCCTCAGAATTCGATTCCGGGAACCGGTTCAAAAGATAGAAAAACCCGCTCGTCCGTTCACTGAACGTACCCGAGCCAAACTTCGGAAATTGATTCCGGGCACACCGGGCCTCGGAATCCGGTTCCGTCTGAAGCTGCGCTCTTGTAAAATTCCAAAGAAAATTAAGAAAAAAAATTCCTTGAAATTTTCGGGTCTTTACAGTCCACCACTGATCAACTTCCCCATAAAAACGATAGACTGCCAGTACAACTTTCTCTTATTCTGAGCACTGGAGGATAAAGAAAATCTTTTCAATGGAGTTAATCCATTGTTCTGTGAGGAGGGGATCGGAAGACCTGCTAAACATGGGAGGCCTTTGCCACATGAAGTATTTTATAAAAACTTTCTCTTTCCTTGGAGGAGGGGGACATTTCACCTAATTCAAGTTATTATTCATAACTCGAGCCAGGTGAGCAAGTACTGCCATGAGGATTTGAGCACCCACTTCTGTCACATCAGGCATATCATTAGGGAAATCATCACATTTCCTATCACATTGGTTTTTGGAACATGTTCTTCTATTTCTCGTCATTAACTAATAAAAAGAACGTATAATTAGAGGTCTTGAATACTTAACTATTGAGCATAAAAAAAACTTGGAACATAAAATTATGAACTTATAAAGAAGAATTATATCCTGACTTGTGATTCCTTAGGTTTATATCTAGGTTACCCTCGATCTATTTCTTAACTTATATTCTTATGGGATTCTTTTTTTCCCTTAATAACTGTTTGTACTAAGCTCGTGAATCTAATAAAGAATATCCCCCGGGAGTGTTGTAACCAAGAGTGCATCAAGTCCCGTTATCATGCACTAGTTCCTGTTTGAGTCTAGCTCAAAGCAGAGTTTTTGAGTTTTACCCTAGATACATTTGTGCCAGTGCCGCCTCTACCTGCTCGTATCCAGAAACGGATTTATTTTCTCGATAAACCACTTAATCTATACTCACCAAAATTTAAAATTGTTTTCTTATACTTAGTCTCATCCTTAAGGTTCTCATTAAGGTACTCTATTCCTAATCTCCAAAAATAACTAGACCATCCTCTGATACCAACTATAGTGACCCAAGCCTTTTACATAAAACATTTCACTATTTTAAGCATAATTAATCATCAGAGTACAATCCAAGGATCGTTAAGCCTAGTGTCTTGGAAGACTAGGTACATATAACATAAAACATGGGGAAAAAACTTCTTTATTTAATCTCCATAAAGACCCTCTAACTTCCTTTGAGCCCTAACATCTGCATAGGGTACCATTGGGAACACATGAACAAAGGGATGATCTAAAAAACCCAATAAGTGAATGAACATAAGGATACAACTCAAGCACATGAGTTAGGAGGCATGACTTAATGATATCCAAAGCATGAAACTTATAAAATCATTTAATATAAGCATGGGACCATATAAACATGGAATCATATAAATGTTTTATAATCATAAAACATGTCTTTAGTATGGGTCAAGGCTAATCGCAAATCCCATTTCCCATTTCAGTATGGGTCAAGGCTAACCACCAATCCCGTTTCACATCGCATCTCATGAGACTTATCCTTACCCAATGAATTCTGGAGCTATCTGGGCACACCCATCTCAATATTTTTATGAATATTCTTGCCACATTAATATTCTTACCACATACATCTTCTTTCCACATGAGTAATCATACATAATCAATTGTTCATAAACATAAGGTTACCCATAGAGAGAATTGGGTACCACAATCATGACATAAAGCATAACCAATAAGTGTATCATGAAATTGTCCATGAAAAAAAGGGATTAGAACATACATGGACGTTAATAGGGTAATTTAGGTATAAACATGGTAGGTGGTAACAAATAGAAGTGACATCACATAAGAAATGTATTTTAGAGACATTAGCATTAAAACATTTTTTTGCGGTTTTAAGGAAAATACTATAGAGCTTCTAAAATAGTAAAGAAGAAATTATTTTATATAAAACCATAATTGAACCAAGAAGGTTTTCATAAAAAAAATAATGAATTTAAAAAGAAAATTGTGTCTTAAAATAGAAGATAGAGTGAACTTGAAATTGGGTAATAGTTCGGGAAGTTCCTTTAAAACTAGTGTGCTTATTAGGAAGTATCGAGGAGAGATTCACTTAAAAGAATGTATACCCCAGAAAGAGAATGAGATATGGATCATAGAACATGATTTTAGAGAATATAAACATAATTTTTAAGTTCTAGATAAAAATAAAAGACAACTATATTTTGGTAACAAGGAAGATAGAGCAACCCGAAGGAATAGAGGAAGTTCGGGTAGAATCCATTATGGTTTATCGGCATGGTATCGGGTGTAACTGAGAGGACTTGATGAGAGAGATAAGGGGTTTCTCATCACTTATAAAATATTAGGGAAGTATGGGTAATGTGTATAAACTTACCCCATCACGTGGTATTACACAAAAAGGCATAGCATAGAGAACAATCTTGATTAAGAGTGAAAAGGGGAGGATCCCTTACCTTAAATCTGTTGGTGTTCTCCACTTGTGATTAACGACCTGAATAAAAAAAATTAGGATTATTAATTAATAAGTCCAAAACATCTTATATATTCTATTTATTTATTATAACCCTTTTTAGTTCATTCAAATCCTTTTTGATTAGTTACAAGGTTCAATTTCATTGTTCGGGCTCGTTTGTTTACTTGGCTTTAAAGGATCGGTTCACTTATATTCAAGTTTGGATTATATGTAAGATAAAAGTGGTTTTACAGAATTGAAGTTATATTCTTTATTTCATATCTAGGAGATTACATGGTTTTAATTTTAATTAGGTTGATTATAGTGAAGTCAAATTATTATATATATATATATAACTATAGTGATAACCATTTTTTGTTAATCGGTGGATTTGATTACAAAGAATGTGTTTTTCTTTATAACTTAATTCCATTTGTACCAAAGGGTTATAGAAAAAAATATATGATATATTGCATATATAAAAATCCGGTTCAACCATAAAACAAATGGTTTCATGACCAGAATTAAAGATAATAATAGAAATTTATAAACTGTTGTCCTTAAATGTGCTAAATTAGCACATCTCAAACGGTGCTTTCATTTCTTTCGAATAAAAGGGTGGGGAAAGGAGAGAAGATAATGAAATATACCACTAGAATTAAGACATTCCTGTATATGTATGTTACTGGATTTATCACACTATTATGGTGAAGGGAGGTGAGGAAATAAATAAAAAAGAAAAGAACTTAAAAGAAAAGAAGAAATTGGGAAGATGAATTTACCTCTTGAGACTTCCTTCTTTGAGAACATCTTAAGGGTAGAGGTTTTGGTATTTTTAGGCGGCAGAGAGATTTTTTATGTGGGGTAGGAACTTGGGGGGAGATTTGGATTGAATAATGGCAAGGCACAAGGCTTGAGAGGAGTGGAGAGAAGAGGGAGTGAAGGGAGATTTTTATAGAGGAGGAGATGAGGGATTTCATAATATTATAATCATTAATTAATTATTTCTTCCCTAGACAAGGAATAGTATTTTTTTCATTACCAAGAATAGTGATTTTATCATGTGATCCCGAACCAAGTGGGCTTATATCAGTAGAATATCATTGATGAGTCAATTAATCCATTATTTAGCATTTATTGTGGAATATCGGATTCTACTATTCATCAAAAATTCAAGTATTTCAGAAAAAGAACAAAAATTTTCCCAAACCAATTTTTGACGTGTAGAATCCAAAAATGAAGCCCATTTTTCAAAAATAATTTTCTAGATATGATTATTTTAATATTTAATTAAAATAATAATTAATTATCAAAACCAGTTTCAAAACATTCATTAACTTATTCTCAAACATAGGTATATCATACTTCCAAATTGAATATTATTTTTATTCCACCATAGGTGAGGTTACTATTCATTAGGGTATATCACTATTCATAAGGGTATGTTACTATTCATTAGGGTATGTTACTATTCACCAAAAAATAATTTTTCCTTATCGGACTCCAAATAACTTACTGATTACAACCGTGTATGCCAGATTTTCAAAATTCCAAACACATAAGTGACAAAATTGTGTTTAAAGGCCACTTAGCACTTAGTAGTTCATTATCTTGTGTTTTAATGTGATTTTATGACATACTTATGAGAAGTTAATCTTCATTTAAAAACATTGGGTCGTTAGACTTAACCTGGAAACATGGTAGTGGTTCATGCCCCAAGTAATCACCAACAACTAGGAGGAACACAAACCGTGTACTCAGACTCCACATGGGTATCTACTCCATGAAAAATCACGACATAACATCGGTCTACCTCTATTTTCATCCCTCATTCTAAAACAAGCCAAAATGAAACAAGAACTCAATTCTTGGACTACCCTTGGTGACTCAAGGTTCAAAATGGGTGAGGGTTCCTGATGTCCTTATCGTACCTACCTCTTGAGTCATGAATGTCCTAATATCCATCTAATAGACACCCCAAATAACAAGGGCCTCATTTGATACCATTTTGTCCTGAACCAACCAGGGTCGACCCTGAACCAGTCACCTAAGCCAGTCCGCGAAATGGCCTGAAGGGCGTTCCCAATCCCAATGGGCTCGAAACCAGTGTCGGGCATCGAAATATAATCATTGGGAATGATTTGGACATTGAACAAAAGATAAAAAGATAAACAAAACTGGCGATAAAAATAAAAAAAACTAGCAGTAGAAAGAATATAAAACTGAACACACCACCTTGTGACCATCTAGGTCACTACCTAACTCACACTCAAGCCTTATCTAACACTAAGTAGCTAAACCAAAAACCTGAAAAAGAACTGAACCTGTAGCTAAAAGAATATGAGAGGCATGAGCACTGAGCTGATCAGTAGGGTACCAAATATAACCACGAAATCCAAGTATTCCCTTTCCCAAAATTGTCCAATGACAAAAGTTTTAAATACAAATATAAAAGTAGGGTTTTCACATTTTAAATTAAGCAACATGTTTTTAATATTTAAAAAAAACAACACACACTACATACCATTTCCAAAATAATTTTTCATTTTATAAATAAAATCCAAAATAGAATATACCAAAGTTGGGCTAGAGTAAAACAAGTAAAAACTAAAAACTGAAAATAAACTATTGCAATGGAAGGTAAACAAGAAATGTAAATAATCCAGTAACCATGGGTGATCCTAAACATTCTGAGAAGACCCCTAGACATACTCGGTTCAGAACCACCTTTCATTGTATTGTGAATCCCCAAAGTCTATAACCAACTGGCTGCCCTATAACTAACCAATCCAGTGGAGAATCCCGCTTGTCCTAACAACTAATACAAGGGGTACCAACCCGTCTAATTGGGGTTGATCATCAACTGTCGCTTGATCATCTAAAATATGCCTAGGAACCCATGGTGTTTATACTAATATTGTGCAAGTAGGAGGCCCTCGCACATGTGACTCATCTCACTGCACTTTCCTACCCCAAAAACGGACACCCTATACGAAAACCCATGAAGGGAAATCCTCTTATATAGGTGCCCACATACATATATACATACATTTTGTATCACAAGAAGGTACCAAATGGGCCTTTACACCTTATGACCATTTAAAACATTTCCCAAAACAATAATCTTGTAAAGAGGGTGAACAGTTTTTAAACACAATATTTTCTAAAAGTGCATCAAAAAATCCTTTTTTGAGTTGTAGGTACCAAACGGGGAGCCGCATTACATAAACAATTAAATCACTTATTTGAAAACACATGTATTTCCAATCGGACCATTATCTTTACATAGCCAAAAACATTACCTAAAATATAAAAAAAAAACACTTTTTCATTTCCAATGTCAAACAGTCATATGCTCAAATATTTCATTTCAAAACATTTCAGAAACCACAAAAAGAACCCAAATCCATTTAGGAAATAAGAATCATTTTCAAAAAATTATCACTCCCTTTCAGACAAAACCCGAACACACACCAAAACACTTGGTACCCATGATTCTCATTTTAATCATCCTTTAATAAATCATTTGTTCATTTAGTAAAACATTTAAAAAGGGTGAAATGATGTCTTGCATCACAATTTCACCAACTTCACTAGAAAATGACATTTTATAATTAATTGAATAACCAAAACCTTTAAAAACTACTCTCACACCTTTCAAAACTTAACCCACACCACACGCACAACCAAATGCACATTTTCACAATTAAGGAAGCCATTTTCATAATTAAACACACCACTATATAAAAACAATATTCAACAGTTTAAAGAATTTATGCATGGATTAAAATTCTAAAACATATTCCACCCTTTTTTGTCTAAATTAATGTTGACACCAC
Source organism: Viscum album (assembly GCA_963277665.1). Classification (NCBI taxonomy): domain Eukaryota; kingdom Viridiplantae; phylum Streptophyta; class Magnoliopsida; order Santalales; family Viscaceae; genus Viscum; species Viscum album. The sequence goes on from OY728131.1 coordinate 1,294,603,505, forward strand.
ACCAAAAAAAAGTTTTCACTTGTTTCATAGTTCAATACATTAATTATACAGTTCATAAAACACTAGAAAGTGATACACTATGAGTTTTCATCAATGACCACACTTTATATCACATGACGTGTTACAAAAATTAGTCCAACAAAAATTTAACTTTATTGAAAATTGAGTTAGCACCAAGATAATTAATTGAAAAACACGGTAAAACAGATAAATAGGTTGAATAGTTCTTCAAATAACGTTATTATATACAGAAACACCGACACATAATAAAAGACACATTCCAAAACTATTCTTCACAATTTTAACCAACACAAAACACTATAATAAATTAGCTACGCCACTTATTGAGATGGATATTATATTTTAAAAATGATCTAAAACACACAAGTGTCATGGGTTGTGCGAGAAAGAAATAATTTGGAAATTGCCTACCTCAAAAAAGTGTGTACACAATGGAACTTTAATGTAAGGGAGACCGAAACATCGCGGACCAATCGCACACCCTAAATGACCAGAAAAAAACATGAATTACACCCTGACCATTAGGGTTAGGCCAAAGATGGATGAAAACCCCAAAAATTGAGGAAGAAACTAATAAAAGGGTGGATTTTTTGGTGCAGTGGGGATGGACCAAGTAGGAGTCGGCCTTTCCGGAGCGCGAAAGGCTGGAGACGATGCTGGTCGGACTAAGAGGGTTGACTAGTCAGGTGCACTGTGTGAAGGAAGTGGAGGCAGGGGTCGCGGATGTTGTCGGAGCAGCTGGGGTGAGGGAGGCCAGAGCTCGCTGGCCGGGAGGAGGGGATTCGGACCAGAGATGAGGGAGGACAGGATGGTGAGGGTAGGGTTGTGGAGGATCGAAACGGCGTGGTCAGGTGTCGAGGGTGGTGGCGGCCAGAAGCCACAGTGAGGCCAGGTGTGAGAAAGGGAAAAGCGAGGTGGGGGCCTGGGTAAGGGAGAGGCTGGCGTGAGGGAGAGAGGCTGAGAAAAGTCTATAAGAGATTGGAGGCAGTGGTGAAGGGGGTGAGTGTAGGGGTGGATCACGCAGGAGAAGGCCGGAAATGGGGGGCGTGGGTAGCTAGGTTTATGTATTGTTTTTTCATTCCCCATGTCCTTGATAAGGGAGGTTTCTATCCTTTAACCACTGATGATTCACCCATATTTTCTAGAAAAGGTAACGAATGTGCTCCTTCTCTAGATCATAAAGGAGCTCATAGTTGGAGGTAGAAATGGTCCAAAACATGGTTAGGATGTTATTACCATCCAAATATCTCTGTATACCTATGTTGGCCTATTATTTTTCAAAATTATATACCTACACCTAGTCGGGCCATATAAGTTACTTCTATGGGTTTCCTTTAGACCATGGTGAATTGAAACTGATAGTTGATGGGGCACTATATATGGTCAAACATTGTGTTTCAAAAACCTCTATATATAAAGGTGTTGGGTTTTTAGCACCTCTTTATATGAAGTTATTTGGTAAATGGTAGGTTTCTATGTATGTGAGAGATAACACCATGTGGAGGCTGACCATAGTGGATTCCAGGAGTAGAGTCCCTGTGATCCATCTATGCACTTGTGTGAGGAGGAATATTGAAGTAGTGAACACCTTCTATTTGAATTTAAGAGTCAGAAGAGTGTTGATGTGTTTTGGATATGTGTTATACAGTCTCAAGGACATTTTCATTAATAATATTAGGAATATAAGCCTCATTTTGCATCATTAATGGAATATGTCAACCTGAATTTAGTGGTTTAATAGGGATATGAGCCTGTAGGGTGGTGGTTTTCAGAATATGTTCATAATCATATGGTGTTATGGGGATATGATCCCACTATTGAAAACCTACTTTAGTATTATAATGAGCTTCAATAATATCAATAGGAATATGAGTATGCCTTTGTGTGGTTACTAAAATATTTTAGACAATACTAACTTAATCAGAGGTATGTTCATGGTTCAAATATTCATTCCCCACTATAATTTGTTGGTGAACCTCCATAATAGGGATATGGTCTCGGTCATGTGCCTCATCCTTTACCAGAACATGTCGATAATCCTCCTAGATGGGAGAAAAAATGTGGTCTTAATTCGGAGTAATCACATATTCACACAGATCATGGTGATACATTGTTCTAGATATTATGATAGAAATATGTTCATATCTTTATATATATACTAGTGCTAAAATATGTCTATGGAGTTCTTCTACTATTGGTAGAATATAGTGAATCTTTAGAAAAGTGTGTAAGAATTTAGGCCTACACATTATCAATATTCAATATGTATGGTAAGATTTATTCAATTGACGTGTGAACATAATCCCACTCCTATCCTCCTTATTCCATAAAAATATATTGACGGGATTCATGCATGGTGGAAGGGATGTGTGCCTCCCCCGTGCTTGCTACTGGAATATGTGTGCATACTTGATCAGAGTGAGTAGGGATGTGAGCTTACCCACTGGATAATATAAAAATATTCCAATGGGATTCATTATTGGAAGAGGGGATATGATACCACTCCCATTTATCCACATCTTTCTACACCCAATTATACCTCATTGGAACCTATTCATGAGTGTCCTAGGTGTCAATTTTTCAGGTGGTTCACTCAATTAGTGAATGAGGGGCACTAGGGGGATGATGCTGGTGATATAAATTTACACGAGATCTCCTAGATGGATCATAAAAAGGATAGTTCCACATTCAAATCTTTGATCAACCTTCCTAATATATGGATGGTTCTAATTTTCATTCTCTAAGGATATATTTCCAAAGTGATTTGTGGTGGTGAAAGGTTCTACTGGTTTCATTGAATATTTACCTAAATAAGATGTACCTTTTGAATTCAAAATATGGATACCTCTACATTTATACTTGAGGGTTGGGATCATACCACGATGATTTTATTAAAGTACCATTTCATTCACCACCCGAATTTGAAGGTTTTGGGTGGGTGAGGTTATTTTCTGACCCGTAGAGGGTACTTTTATAGCTGATGTTATAAAACATTCACATGATGAATACATGATCCTGGGTAAATGTGTTATTTTTTAGAGTAGTATATGGTGTCACAAAGATAACAAGGAACAAGGTCACCAATCAGTGCATCATTACAAGGGTGAAACATGATCAATCATTTATTCCCTAGTAACACAATTGTACTTTCTTATTCCTAGTTCTTCCATTTTACATGCATGTAACTTTATTGGAGAGAAGGATCTTATTTCATGGGAACCTCTATTACATTTTATTATTGAATGATTTAACATCAGGCATACCATTTTTGTTTCAAAATGACATGACACATAGTGAACTGATCATTTTTATTATTTGATAGATTCATGCCAGGTTCTCCCTTTTTCCATCTAAAGTTTGTTAATGGGATGGTTCCCCAAGTTTAGAATACATAATTCCCCATTCATATAATTATTTATTTATTCTTTTAATACATGATTTAATGTTTGATTGGTCTTTTTTTCTTCAAAAAATATTGTCTCTAATGAATTATTGTGGGGGTTGAAGTATGGTTTCACAATAATTCACATCATATTTACCATTTTCATATCTCATAGAAACTGCAAATGGCTCCCAAATCCATAACAATGTATTGACCTAATTTCCAAAGGAATGTGATCATTTGGGGATTCAAACCCAATGATTCTTAGGAACTCACATTATTTGAGAGGATGGGAAGTTGGGATCATCACACCCTTTTGGGTGGAATTATTTTTGATTCCAAGGCTCTCTTGTAGATTTAATATTTTTTTATGAATCTATTCCAAATCCTGATATAGGATTATTTTTTTTCCTAATAAAATGATCAAGAGTTGAATCCTTTTTTCTATAGAGGGGGTTATATTAATGAGAATATCTATATGTATCTCAGGTTCTCCTTTTGTTTCCCATTATTTCTTAGTAATGGGTATGTACTTATATTTTGAAGTCGTATAACTAGGAAATATAGAGTTTACTACTATATGGAAGGTTATTCATGTTTCTAGGATGGGATTGGAAATTCATGAGTCATCCTATGTATCCTTTTTATAATAGGAATCAAAAAACACATAGTTTCTTTTAGTCCAATCCATTATGTATAATGCCATGTGGAAAGGAAATATATGAGGGAACTTATCTTTTGGGTATAGAGCTCAATCATTAAGAAGTTATCTTATGTATCCTTCTTATAACAAGAATCAGGGTCATTCTAGTTCAATCTACCCACATCCTATTGATTGGCAGGGATAGATAATTAATTTTTGTGAGGTTTATTACCCCAGGGTTTAAAAATATGGGAATTCCTTCCAGACTTGCACAAATGTGTATTCCCATGTATGGTGCAAATTGTATCATTCCACTTAATGGTTATTTCAGACTAATTTTTCCCTAAATAGGGTAAATTCATGATTTTTGTGATATTACATTGAAAATCCCCAATCCCATGTCAGCCATGATCAGTGTGAGAAGTAAGGTATAAAAAGTTATTAGACACACCGCATATGGATACAGGACTTATACACTGAAGCAGAACTTATATAGTGTTTGATATTAATTTCAATCCTTAGAAAGGCATCTTACATATCCTTCTTATAGAAGGAATCAGATTCCTTGTAGTTGAATGATCTTCTTGATCCTTTGGTAGATGAGGAATGTTCATAAATCCATATGAGAGTTCGGTAACCGTGGGTTAGAGTGTCTGAGATATGGAAGAACATAAAACAATGTGGATTCCCATTTCAAGATATCTAAACCTTTCCCTTTGATAGATAAATAGTAATAACCATGAGTGGACCACTGAGTAAGTCTGGATGGAATGAGGATCCCAAAATACCCATAAGATTATATGAGTATCCATTATTGAACTATTATGGAAACATCCCATATGAAATGGTAATGTCCAACCAAAGACTCATGGTTGGTGTTTCACATGGTTTGAGGGAATATGCCCATGTACTCTTGCTGAATAAGGCTGACATGTATGAGGGTGTCTTCTTAACATGTCCCAAGTGTCTTCCTAACATTTCCTTGTTGTATTCTAATAATTTCCTGATTATATACCTGAAAATACTGAAATTTCTTATGGTTCTTCAAATGATCGAAGCTGACTTGTCAATGGGTTATCATATGACAATTCAGATATGTCTGAGGTGCTTTGCATGATCAAAGAAAACATGTCCAAGTCCATTTATGTGATCAATTAAAACAAGTTAGAGGGATGCCGCATGATTTCGATTCCATGTTTGGATATTCTTTGAATAATAGACAATGACAATTCCTAGGGTGTTGCATGATCATGAATGATATGTCTGAAGTACTTCATGTGACCTAGACGATTCATCTGATGGACTTCATGTGACTTGGCTGACACACAGGGGTACTATCACATGACTTGGTTAACATGTTTGAAGAAATTAACATGACTTTCATTATATGTTTAGGTGTGGTCAAATGACTAAGGTGTATCTCAAGTGAAGAACATGATCAAATTGGATAAAAATTATCATATTTATTTTTATGTAAGGATTGGGTATTTTTTATACTTAACAAATAAATTCCTCAATGTTTGTTAGTCATTGTCCTATTGAGATACTGTGCGACCAAGTTGATATGAAAAAACTCATTTTCATAATCTATTTGATGCACTAATATCTATTCATTTGATAAATATGGTAATCACATGAAGAGTATATACATTCTTCATAATACCTTAAGTCATTCCATGGGTTTACCTGGTGGAAGACCCCTGTTATTTTTTGGATTATTTCTCCGAGAAGTTTGATCTCGCCTTTACAGACTTGTGTGTATTTTTTTGTGATTATAGAATTTATAGGCCTTTCTGACCTAATTATATTCTTTCATTCATATTTTTTATGTCACATATATGGTATTGAATCATTGGAGCATCACATGTTTCGCATAAACCTATCACAGGTTATTCATGGTGTCATCTTTATGTCTCATGATTAACAGTAAATGCATGATCATTATGTCATCACCATATTTATTGGACCCATGGCTTATCAAAAGGATTTTACGTAATCAAATTTACATATCAAATTCCCTTCACAAGATTAGGCTTCTATTTCAGGGAGTCCTTATGAGATCAAGATTCATGTCAAAGAGGTTTTCCCATGATCAAGAGAGACATGTCTGTGTCCCCTTGTGATATCAGGTTGTCTTGTTAGAGGACCTTTATGAGATCAAGATTAAATGTAAAAGGGGATTCACATGATCAATGAGATGATTTAATGAGGAGAATAACCCCCTTCATATGAAAAATAATGTAACTTTTCCTCCCATGAGAGTACCACATTCTTTTCCAATTTAATTCTTTATTTTACAAGACGTTCATAATTTTCCAATTAATTTTCTATTAGGGTGTCACATGATCAAATGGACATGTTTAAATTCCTTCACATTATGGATACAAAAATTATAGTAGCCATTTCATCATGATGTTGGTATGTTGGTAGGGATTTTTCATGATCAAAGGACTAATCATGTGTATTTCATCCACCAATTACATGAAAAACAACATAACCTCATTTTTTATGAGGCTTTAACCTTTTCCAAGTTTTTATCTAATATTATCCAAGACCATTGACTTGTTCCCATTTTTTTCATCAAAGAATTGCATGATCAATAATAGATCTCATGAAATCATGTGATCATTATCATGGATGGTCACTCTACTTGCATCTGGTGTGTCTTGTGATTAATATTAGATCTCATGATAATGTGAAAGTATTGTCACAAATAGTTTATCCACATGTCTATAGATATAAAGGGGAATCGCATGATCAAATGGATGCAGCTGAGGGCCTTCACATGATGAATCTGACATACCCAAATTCTTTCACATGTAATAGATGACCTGCTTCTAGGAATCTCACATGTTTATTGAGCTGATCAAGTGATTCATATAATTCCTTTGTGTGAAAATAAATGTAACTCCCATCATATAAATCTTCCAACTTTTTCATGTTTTACTGTATAGGGGGATTTGGTTGATTGTCTAACATCTTTCAGTTACGATTTACCCTAAATAGAGGAACTCATCTCGTAGCCTTTGTAAAATCAAGAAGACTTGTTATAAGGGATTCGCCTGATGAAGTGGGTTGTTTGATGGGGATGTGTAAGAAGGTATAACTAAAGGGTATTTGCATGATCGTTTCTATATCACACAGAATGTATAATTCATCCGCATGAAATTATTGGGGTAATGAAGCCATAATTCTTCTTAGGGGACACATGGTTCGCATGATCCAGCCACCATATCTTCATGTAGCTATGATGTTCCTTTTATTTTACATATTAAATAATACCTATTCAATCCTAAAATTTCCAATGATCATTTTTTAGGAAGTAATAGGCATCAAACTACTTGTGAAGGTCATGAATACTACGGATAACTAATTATTGATTTTTGGACCCACATGTATCATAGTGAGAGATTCCCTGATAGGGGGAGTGGATTTGGGTATGAAACTCATTCATGTTTCCACATGTTCATGAGAAAATTTCACTATCAAAACTGATCTTGGACTCACTTATTAATAGGGTCACTCTTATGTTCACCTCTTAAGTGATGATTTGATTAACTGGTGTGCTTATATTTTTCTTATTTAGATAATATCAATGATCTCTAAATCCACAATAAATGATTATGATCATGTATAATATAAGAAAATTAAGCACACAAGACACAATTATTTTACTTTGTACACCCAAACTGGGAAAAATATAGGGATTACAAACCAATGTAGTGTTGATGTGAAAAAATCTACTAATCGTCACTAGTATTGTTAATACAATGTTTTAGCTATGGTAACTCCATTATAAGATCACTACCATTACAATATTTAGGGTTGGTTTACTACCACCTTAGGGTCACTCTTATTTTACTCTCCCTTTGATCATTACTTTAGGAGTAAAAGAATTTTGGATCATAGGATAATTCATGAATTCAGAATCTAATTATCAATACATTAATTAGTGCACATTGATCTCTAGACTACTCTTTCACAACCTGGTTGTCAATGTCACCATTATAGCTACTTCACTTTCCATTTTGAACCAGTCATCAAGGAATAACAACTTTGTTTTTCATGATCTTCAATGATTTATAATCACTTTCAATGCAATTCCTCCTATGTGAATGTCCAACACATACTTTTTATAAACTCTTTAGTTTTTCATGAATCTCCTACACTTTTTCCCAACTTACATTTTTTATGAAACATTCCCAGTGTCTGAAACTATACCCTTTTTCCCAACTTTTATTGTGTAGTGAAACTCTCCAATTCTGCACAACATTCACTACTTCAATAATCTCTCAAATTTCTTGATAATTTTATTCTTTTCTTAATCTCATTTCATCTATATATACACATGTTATTTTCTTTATGGAAGTGAGGTTGGTGTTACTTATTCATGTAAGAAATAAATTCATGAAAATATTTATTGAATTAGAGAATTAGGATCTTAAAAAAGTCTGGCTTCTTCAAATGAGGGGGGTAGCCACCTATTTATAGATTTTTTTGACCTATCACACCAATAACTTTCAATACACTGACCTTTCTCACAAATTTATTACTTCACCGGATTTCCTCGATTTGAATTCTCATTTAGCATGAAAGTTACAGCCATTTCTCAACTCCAAAAATATTTCATGGGTTCAAAAATACTCTAAATTTCACAAAACTACCCCTTTTTTAACACTCTCTAATTTCAAGTAAACCATAACTTTACCAAATATGAATAAGTAAACATCAAATTATCACTTCCACAAAACATGGATCTTGTTTGTGAAAATTTTCCTGTTCAAAGAAAATTCAAAAACTTCATGCATTTTCAATTTTTTGATTTGAAAAACTTAAATATTATCTTGAGAGAAACTTCACAAAAAAATTGATACCTTTCACAGAACTTGTTCACTTGTGTGAAAACCTTTCCTTTTCCATATTTCCTTGAGAGAGCTTGGAATAACCATGTTCAAACAAATTTTTATATACAAAAGTATTTTTACATTGATCTATTTTCTTATGAAAAATTCCCACATGAAATCAAAAACCTCCAAATATATTCCTTCATGAATATATCAAATTATTCATAGTCTTGGAACTTCTCCAACAAATTTTCATGATGTAAACATATTTCAATGATCCTATTTTTTATGTATTTAACTCATCTCCTAATATTATCATGGCTAATATTATAATCATGAACATTTATTCATGCAATCCATAACTTTCCATTAATCAAGAACATTTTATTATCATAAAATTGTTAACATAGTGAACTTGAGATCCAACATACTCCACCACACAATACCAATAGAAACACTACATCCAACACCTCAACACACCAGAGTTAATAATGATAGGGTTGATAATGGATCCAATTCACAACACATGGAAAGGCTAATTGTCATTAATGTTCAATAATCTCCTCCTTTTGATTTTTTAGAAAAACTTTGAAGATTACTTTTTATCTATTTCTATGCCACCTAATAAAACATTTTTGATACCAACTATCTATGAATACCAAAACCATTTATTATTATTTTTTTGTGATTGAGATCAATTTTTTCATAATGTTTCACACATGATAAGACCACTTTCTCAACCCATAGGTAAAATTATTCCATCATGAACTCCTTCAATTATTTATCATAATTAAAAAAATATCTTCAACATCATTAGATTTACACCCTTCACTTCATACTCAAATTATGAAGGGATGGGAAGAATCTTGTTAGGACCAAAAAGGGGCATAGATACCCTAAGAGGGGGTGAATTAGGGTATGGATATTCTATTTCCAAAATTATTCTTACCCCACTGGATCTTGACCTCTATTTTATAAGGGTCACTTTCTTTTCTCTCGTGTATCTATGTTGAACACTTCTTTTTATCTTTGCCTGATGGTGGTGCTTTAGATGCAATGCAGGGAAGCAACCATGCAGACACAAAAAATTTTACTTGGTTCACCCTCACTGGGCTACGTACAAGGAGCATACAATGATGATATGTCATTGTACCAAATCCACTAAAGCTCACAACCAATAATATTCGGGATAGATCACTTCTACGCCCAGGAACACTTCCTTTACAATGTTTAGGGTCATATCACTATTTTTCCAAGGGTCACTCCCTATTTCTCTCTCTCTGGATCACTGCTGATAGAAAGGATAACCTTCTTCTTCTTCCTTTGCTCACTGTACTTGGAAGGGATCCACTCGTACTTTATATACCTGTAGGTCTCTTCATTTGCATGAATACATGCATCCTCAATTGTTGATAGATGCTCTGTTAAAGTCCAACATTCATCCACTAATTAATATCCCTTTTCCCCTGAACACAGGGAAATTCCTTTGAAAAACATTCACAGAGAACCCTACTTCGCATGGCTCCCAAGTTTGCGAAGCTTAAACAAGCCTTCGCTAAGTCCCTAACTTTTCTCAAAGCACGCACCTTTGTAGAGCTCCTACCTCACAGAGTACACTACTTTCTTGGAGCTCAAACCATCACAAAACTCAAGCCTTTGAATATTTTAGGCTTTCACAAAGCTCAAGTCATCGCAGAGTGACTTCCTTCGCGAAGCTCACTAAGCCAACGCGGAGAAAGTGACTTTTACGGAGCTAGATTAGCCGCAGTGAAGATCCTTCCTTTCGCAAAGCACACTACCTTCACGAACCACCTTCAAGATCCGAGAGAAAAATATTTTCTTTGCAAAACTCTCTCTACTTCACTTGAGGGGGTCAAGGTCTATTTATAGGCAATTTAACCGACCCTTGAACTTTCTACGCGAAGTCATCACCACATCATCACAAATCGCAAAGCTCCAAAATTCTAGCTGAGATTCTCTCGATATCACGAAGAACCATGGAAATTTTACGATCCCAGAGCTCATCGTAATCGCAGAGAATCCAGTCAATTACTTTGCACCTTCACCGTGAATCTCCACTCGCAATGCCCTTCGCCACCACAATGTTCTTCAACTCTACCATTCGCGAAGCTTATCGTAATCACAAAGAATCGCCATCAACATTTTTATGGTATTCATGAAATCAAATTCATGAAGCCTATCTTCGTGAAACTCATGCCTTTTCCATATTTAAATTAGATTTTCAAGGAAATCCATATTTCTCAATACTGACCAAACTCCAAATTTTGGACCCCAAAAATTTAGCAAACACTGGAAAATGGTGTCACCTTGTATCTATTCTTTTATACCTTCTCCAGATCATCCATTCCTTTGTCATAGTTTATTTTCAACATGGATTTTCAACAACATCTCTGGAACTTGACAATTCACCATGGAAACCTTCTTTTTTCACAAACACAATCAACCCAAAAATGCTGCAATGTTACCTTAAGGGGTTTTTTCCCAACAAATCCAACATATATCAATGATCCTTTCATCTCCTAGTAGAAACAAAACATTGGATTCAGGATCCTTTTGTAGGTTTTGGGCATAGTGGAAGTGGAATATGGGGAATTCCAAACTCATATTTTTTCATAATATATGATTAATATGAGATTTACTCAACAATAAATTCCATGATCAAAGGAATTGAGTTAAAGAATATAGAAAATATTTAAATTCCAGAACCAAAGTGCAGGATCATCACATATTATTGATAATTAATATAAGTAATTAAATAATTACCTTGCAAGAAATTCTTTCTTTGTCGATGGATCTTCCAATATCTCTATGTTATATTGTCATTGTGTTTTATGAATTAAGAATATATTCCCTTTAGCAGTGATCAACACATGTTCCATGCACATCCGAATATCATCATAAGAATCTTTGAGTGCTATCATGGAAGATCCAAGTTCTTGCATCTTTCACCTTTAATTTCCCCGATTATCACTTCATGGAAGGGTTCTATTTGATCTCTCTAGACTAGAGAGTGTTGGTAAGGGAGGATTTATCTCCTTTATAAATACAATTCTAAGATATTGAGATATATAAGTCTTTGAGATGATTCTCTCTGAATCTCATTGAGTACAACACAAATGAATTTGATCACGTAAGAAAATAATATAATGGGGATTATATATCATTGGGGTTATAAAATAATTATTTCACATGAAACCTTATTGTTTTTTGTAATCCATGTGAAACCCCATGTATAAAATAATTATATTATTATTATTATTTCTTGACATACACTGAACTCTTGAATTAAATTAAATACTATTTATTTAAATAATATTCAATATATATTATTTATCACCAGAAAATTAAACTCAGTCTATTATTCCTGCATAATATATTTTCGGACATGAATAATTAATATTTATTTAATAAAATAATATCACTACATTATTCACTTATAAATAAATAAATATTATATTCACTAAATTGTAAATAAATATTTATTAAATATTCTTCTCATATAATATTCTCTCAAATAACTTGTGATTGGAAATACGCGATCAATAAAACATGAATAATTATTAAACCACATGTGGGAATAATATTTAATAAACTAGTTAAATAATAAATAATATTATATTATTTAACTTATATTCTTGATACACTTAGTATGGGACCTTCTAGGCCTCTTTCTGAGTGGCATTAGGCAAAACAACCTGATTTCTAAGGATAGCATCTAGAAACATGTCAAGGCACCCATAAAGAAAGAAGTTAATGTTGTAATGAAATAATTGATTATATTAATGGTTACTATGTAATCTAATATTTTTATCATGATATCTATAATCAAGTAGGTTGCATGCTGGTGCTATCAACCTATGTGCTAGATATCTCTTTCTTTGACTTTCTGAAAATGGAACTTACCTATAGAACACTAAAAACATGGATATATTTAGGCTATATCATTTCCATAAAAGGTGATAAGATATCAACTTATGTTAAATAAAAAAAGTGAAAAATCATTTCTCGCATTATTCATTGATGAAATATTACACATGGTGCACCCAACGTATTCTACCTCACCACGAGCATATGTCATTATGGTTTTCATCAATACATAAAAGTTAACAAATTATAATACTCATTAATAATACTCTTAAATTATATGGTTCAATACATATGTACATAGATATGAATATACAATGACACATATAAATTTTGATTTCATAATGGTGAGTCTTGTTCTCATAATATCCTACACGGGATATTACCAAGGGAATAAACCATGGGAAGGTGCTTCAAAGTCCTATGAGTTTCTACCCCTGATAGACTATATCATTTTTTACCTAAACTTATTTCATCTGGATAAAGAATATATATTTAAGAATACTATCTTTTCACTCATGGGTTTTCATAATAGTGGGTATCTTCTATGACATTTCAGTACTGCAGATGCTCTTAGGACATTATCACATACTATGTTACGTATAAGAACAAAAATTATGTGATAATAAGTTTATTAATGTTAAAAACCATAAATTCAGGTTATTATAAATTAAAAAAGGTGTTGGTTCTTGGGAAACAACTATAGTGGACTCCCACTTACACTAGATCCAACTTCTAACAACCTTTAGTCTTATATCTTTCATATGATACTCATTATTCTGTTGAGATAGGCCTTTAGTTATGTTGTTTGGCAAAAAAATTATGTAGGAACTCTACTTACAGCAACTTCACCCCTCTAAGAAAAAACCCTCAATCTTTAATACTTCTAGATTATGTTATTTTTCCATTGGTGGGACCTTTGATCTTTTCCAAGAGCCACCACTACAATATTTTTACAATACACAAGGAGAGGTTTTTTAATTATTGGTAACACATCAATATCTTAGACAAAGTTTCATATCCAAATGGAATCCTTTGATACATCAGAAGATTCAAAATACTTAGAATCCACTGTAGAATCAGAGAAAAATGGATACTTTGAAATCTTATGTATCAAAGATCCTATATTGAGACTGGAAATGTATCTTAATTGTGAATTTAAATAACTACAATCTGTTTAAGAATAGACACCTGTATATCCCCTTATGACTAGATCCTCCTCTCTTCTATACACTCGGGAAATATCCTTAGTTCTTCCCAAATACTTAAGGATGGCCTTAACATCCTACCAATTTTTTCTCCTATATAATCTTGATATCTTCTTACCATACACAATGAATAGGACACGTCAAGTTTAGTAAATAACATGGAATACATGATTGATCCAATCACTGAATCGTATGGTATCTTACTCATTATCACTCTCTCCTATTTCATATGAGGACACATTTTCATAGAAAGATGTATACCATGTGAATTTGAAACTAATCCCCTCTTGTATTTTTTTCATACTAAATCTCTTCAGTATTCGGTCAATGTATATAATTTGACTTAGTATAAAAAAACTCCTGGATCTTTCAAGAATGATCATGATACCTAGAATGTTCACTACTTCACCTAATTATTTTATGGAGAAACACTTATTTAACAAGTCCTTAAAAGACTTTAATATTGGTATGTCTTTTCCAATAATTAATATTTCATTAACATATACTTCTATAATGATGAATGAATTCCCACTAAACCTCTTATAAACACAAGGATCATATTATTCCTAAATGAAACCAAATTCTTTTATAGATTCATCAAATCAAATGTTCCATGACCTAGATTCTTGACTCCATCCAAAAATGTATCTTTGAAACTTTCATATACTCTTGGAATCACCTGGTGTCACAAAACCTTCTGATTGTTTCATCTAGATATCTTTCTAAAGGTTTCCGTTAAGGAAATCTATTTTTACATCTATCTTTCAAATTTCATAGTCATGGTAAGATGTTAAAGAATGTAGAATTATAATGAATTTAGACATGGAAACTAGTGAAAAGGTTTCGTCATATTAAATCTCGTGATTATTTTTAAATCCTTTATCCATTGTCCTTGATTTATAAGTATATACTTTACCTTACATGTCCAATTTTCTCTGGAATACTCATTTGAAACCTACAGGATTTACATCAACTAAAGTATCTATGAGAACCCAAACTTAGTTTTGATACATGGAATACATATAATAATTCCTATATTATTTCCATATTATATCTTCTGACCTCTATATGACCACCTTATAAGAGATAGGATCATAATTGTCAACTTATAATGAGTCATCATATTCAGTGACTAGAAAACCATATATCTCTATTTCTATTCCCTCCCTCGTGCTCTTATATAGTACTTGTGTTTTAGGAACTAATTCTCCCATGGGGACCTATGAAATATATTATTGTACCAAATATTATGTATATTGAGCATCCACTTCATTAAATACAATATTTCTCCCACTAACCTTTTGAGGATGTGATCCCTCTCTAGAAAGAAAACTTGTCTGGTGGTTTCCACTTTCATGATTGAGGGGTTTTATTGGTGGTATGCCTTTATTTTCTTAGGATACCAAATAAATATACACTTTACACCTCAGGGTTCCAATTTGTTTCCTGGGAAGGAATTTACAAATTACTTACAACCCCATACATGTTTTTTCAAAAAAACAGGTTTCTTTCCACTACATAACATGAAAGGAATTCTGTTTTCCACTTTAGTTGATACTCATATTAGTGTGTATTTAGTATTTTGTAATGTATATCACCAAATTGATAGTATAAGATCTACATGACTCATCATTTACCTTACTATGTCCAAAAGGATACAGTTCCTCCTTTCACTGACACCATTCCAATATGGTGTGTAAGGTGGATTATGGTAAGATAGAATCCTAAACTCCCATAAAACATTGATGAAATCTTGGTTAAGATATTAACCACCTTGATCCAATTAAATATTCTTTATCATCATTCCATGTTGATTCTCTTATTCATTCTTGAATAATTTGAATTTATAAAAGTACATAGACTTATACCTCATCATGTAGACTTATCCATATCTACTCAATTCATTAGTATAAGTTATGAAGTAAGAATACTCACCTAAAACTTCTATTATAAATATCCTACACAAATTAGGGTGTACCAATCTTAGAAGCTGTGTGCACCTTTCACCATCTCCACTGAATGGAGTTTTGGCTATTTTTACTTGTAAAAAATCATGGAATATTTCTTTTTTTTTAATTTAAAACGGTCTAAATAACCATCTTAATAGATATTTGTAAAATGATTCTCATTTAAATGACCAAGTTGGTGATTCCATAGCTAGGTGTTATATGAGTCATTTAAATGTGATTTTTTATATATTTCGAATACATAGTTATCATAATTTAATATATAAATACCATTATTTAAATGTTTCATACCACAACATATTTTATATTTGTAAAAAAACATAAAATTACAAATTTTAACATAAAACCATATATGTCTTGGAAGGATATAGGAATTATGTACTTGGTAATACTTGTTTCATAAAAACAATCTCCTAAAACAAATATCAATCCAATTGGAAATTAAATATGGTAGTCTCTAATGTCTATAGAATTAATCCTCACACCATTGGTAGCTGAAAATCCATTTATCCTCTAGTAATCCTTCAAAATATACTTGGTTCCCACATTTAGAAATTTATATTAGAACTAAAATTTGTATCTAGTACCCAATGTGTAAATATTGAAACATTACCCTTGATAAAGAACACACCTTTAGTTTCCCCTTTTGTTTGGGTGAAGCTCCACTTCCAGTGGTCGTTTTTATTACATTAACAACATAATTATTCCTTTTCCTTACCCTAACTCTAGATATTACACTTCATGGATGTAGGGTTCTCAAGAGAGTTATAATTTTCATGTGTCATAGGCCTCCTTTCCTTGTTCTTCCTTTTCTTGTTCACTATAAGGACTGCATATTTTTCATGCCTCATGTCTATTTACACTTTGAGAATCAAAGTATGGTGTTTAGGAAGACTCTTCTTGTTATTTATTATGTTAAAATATAAAATAAATAGTATAAGGTCTTCATATTTTGGAAATTATGATATCAATGCACATGTATTCTAGGAATTTAATCCCTAAGATGTATAATCACTCAATGAATCCAAAAATCATAACTACATGAGTTCCATCTGCTGTTGAATCTCCAATATTATTTGTAAAAAAAGCTTTGGAGATCTCATATCTATCTTGTATCACCATATGCTAATATAGATCGCAAAGGTGAGACATCATGTTATGTGAATCCAAGTCCTCATGTTGATTTAGAAGCTCATTGGTCATGGATGAAATAATGAAACATTGAACATATGTGGAATCGCTCAAATGTATCTTATATAGAGATAACTCTTCCTCACTATCCTCTTAATCGGGAACTTCATGAATAGGTTATTCTAGTGCATATAATTTTCTTTCATGGAATATGGTAATGTGTCAATTCCTTTTCCACTCTTGTAAATTTATTCTTGTGAGAAGGTTTTCCTTATCAAGTATGGATCACCGTGATATGTTAGAAGTTGTTTTTAATTTTTGTTCCAAAAAATGAGATGAAAAGAGTTTTATTGTTTTGTCTGATAAAATTTAGACCAAAGAATAAATATTATTTTTATTAATCTACCACTATTTTAGAAAAACCCAATACCCCTCACCATTGGATTCGGAATATCCTATTCCTTGGACATTCTACTGTTAAGGATCCATATTCCCCTTTTCATCACCCTGACTTTGGACAATCAAGCAATTTTAAGGGTTTTTAGAAGGCAATACAAATGCCAACTACATTAACTCACAGTTCATTGATCTCTTGAGTGGAATCCCCAATCCAAAAATCATTAAATTTGATTTCTTTAACCTTCCTTTTAGTTACACTATGTAATAATTTGGAAGTCAACCCTTGATGTTAACTAATTTAATTAAACCAAAAAATCAATTTATAATTCCATATTAATTGAAAGAACTCCAACTTTGTATGGTTAAGAACATGGAACTGTGGTTCTATTTTAACTAAAGTTGTGGATGGATATACCGACTTATTATATATAATTGAGGGATTTTATATTTTATGTGTATATTTACAATTATTATCTTTATTATATTCCTATTAATGTTAAGTGTATTTACTTAAGTGATTAACTATGTCTTATATAATGTTTATGAATATCTAGATTTTTTTAGTTATATATTGCATGTTTTTAATTAATTAATTCATGTGATAATGAAAAAACATCCATAATGAAATAACCATGAAACTGAAGAGAAATAAAATAATAAACTGGTATGATCATGAGATATTACTAATAGTTAGTTTATCTAGAAGATGGTAAAATAATCATTGGCCTATGGGTAAAAACATTGAACCATTTATAGTTCATGTTGTATCTTTCCATGTGTCCACCTATATAACTCTTTTGGATTAGTTTCTCCTTTTCTCCAAACATAAAATTCCTCCACTATCTTGGTATCTCCATCCATTATATATTTTTTTACTCATATACAGGTGAGGGGAACTAAAGGATTTATTAAGGGTTTTACATAAAAGATACTATGGGTATGCAGGCCCTTGCATAATGAGAGGGATGACACAGATGCCAAAAATTTAAATTTATAATAAATTAAAAGAAAACAGTCAAATATAAAGTTCTTTTATATGCTCATGATCATTCATATGCATGCAACTGATTACGCATTTAATAAAATTGGAATTAAATTCTAATTAGTCCTATTTAAGATAAACTATGCTTGTATAAATTAATTATCTTTTTTAATTGATCAATTATTTATCTTAATTATCATTTAGATTTTCTTCATATTCACATCCATCATAATTATAAAGAAATTAAATAAATTTATTTGAAATTAATTATTAACAAAAAAATATACCTCAAAGAAAATATGGTGAGTACACATCCAAACTAGCTAGTATGTATTATAATCTTGTATTATTTACTCTTACGGCATGTGGAATACATGAATTATCATGTAATTTCATGGTTTGTAATATCAAATTAATGCCCATATGGAACATATGGTATTTACATTGAATGTTATGCTTCAATGTGCAGAGTGTAATAATTATAATATGACTTATACATGATATACGGATCAAAAAATTGCACATGAATTAATTATACATATATATATAACCCATTACATGGTGTTTATTATGAACTTAATGAAAACACGTACCACATGCTGATATGGTTTGAAAAGTGAAATAAATATATTTTAAATTCAATTTAATTTGAAAAAATTACATGGGGTATACATTGGAGAAACACTTCATGTTTTATTATCAACCTATATCCATGGAGCATGCCTAGTGACTCGGTGTGTAACCATTCCATTGAAAATATTAGAGTACAAGACGTGTAAATGTGATACAAAGTGTGTGGTCTCTGAGTTGCACGGTCACTAGTCATGTACTCTGGATGACTATATTCCAAGCTAGCCTGGTCAACATGTGGTGTGTAACTACTTTCATCGTGGGTAATAAATTCACATGGCCTAAATTAATGATAAATTAATTCAAGGTGCATTAAACACTAGTACATGGTGTGTACCTCTGGTTTACATGGTGTGTACTCTTTTTTTGTCCAGTCAAACTCTTTCACACCTCTAGATTAGGACTTAGAATTTATTTTGTTCATAAAATTAATTAATTAAATTAATTTTTTTTATAAAAGAATAGGAAGAAATAATATCTTGCAATTCATATTAAATAATTATTAAACTGTAATTTAAAACTAATTAAAATGCATAAATCAATAAATGGTCTTATAATAATTATTAATAATTATGAAACCTCACTCTGATACCACTTGTATGTTTTTTGGGTGCAACAGAAGTGGTGGATGAGGCATTCCCAACTCATATTTTTATTATTATCGATGATTAATCCAATATTTTCATGAAGATAAACACCCTAATCAATGTAATTGAATAAAATAATATAGATAACAGATTAACATCAAAACCAAATAATGGGATCATCACATATTATTTATAATTAACTTACACAATTAAAGAATTTCCTTAAGAGAAATTATTTCTCATTTGTTGGATCTTCTAATGTTTCTACTTAATAAAATTGTTACATTGTAGAAATCAATAGTATATTCCATCAAGTGGGGATCCACACATGTTCCACAAACCTCCAAACATCACTATGGGAATCTTCATGTGCTATCATTGTAGATCCTAACACTTATGTCATTCACCTGTGATTACCTCAAGAATCACTTCAATGAAGGGTTCTCATTGATATATCTAGACATGAGAGTGCTTTTGGAGGAGGTTATTTCTCTATTATTCAAATCATTCTTGGAGAGGGATCTCTCTATGGATTTGATAGGATTCTCCTCAGATCTCGTTGTGCACAACACAAATGAATTGGCTCATGTAATAAAATAATGTCATTTGGTTTATATACCTCTAGGGTTTGAAAATAATAATTGTAAATTCACCCTTATTATTTATATAATTCATGTGGAACCTCATGTATATAATAATAATAAAATTATTATTATTTCTTTACAAATTCTAAACATTCAAATTAATTTAAATATTATTTATTCAAATAATATTCAATATATATTATTTTTCACCTGACCATTAATCTTAGTCCTAAATTCCTCCATAATATATATTGGGCCTCGAATAATGACTATTAATTTAATAAATAAATTAAAATACCTTATTTGAAAATAAATAAATAAATATTATATTCACTAAATATAAAATAAATATTTATTAAATATTCTACTAAAATAATATTCTCTTGAATAACTAGTGACAAAATATATGAGATCAAGAAAACACTAATGATTATTAAACTATATGAGAAAATAATATTTATTCAACTTGTTAAATAATAAATAATAATATATTATTTAACTGATATTCTGGATACACTTAGTGTGTGACCCTTTAGGCCTATTTCTCAATGGAATTAGGTGAAGCATCCTAAAGTCCATGGTTAGCATCTAGCAATATGTCAAGCCACCCATAGAGAAAGAAGCTAATTTCCCATTGATGTAATACCTCATATGGATTCTTACTTTTTAATATAATCCTTTTATTTTAATATCTTTAATAAAGAAGTTTTCATGTTGGTTCCATCAACATATGTGATCGATATCTCATTCTTTTACTTTTTGTAAATTGAACTTGATCACTGAACACCATGGACATGTATTTATTTAGGCAGTATAATTTCCATCAATGGTCCTGAGATATAAAATTCTTTAAAATAACATAAGGAGTGAATTTTTTCTCATATTATTCATTAATGAAATATTACTCATGATGTATCCAATGTATTATACCTCATTGCAAGCATATATTATCATGGTTTTTTCCAATACAAAAAATTATGAGAATTATAATACTCATTAATAATATTATTAAATTATAAGTATCAATACAAATGTAAACATATAGGAACATCCAATAACAAATATAACTGTAGAGTTTATACCAGCAGGGCTCATTGTCATCATATTCTATATTGTATATTCCCAAGGGTGCACACCATGAGAATGTTCCTCAAAGTACTATGAGTATCCCCCCTGATAGCCTATATCATTTGTGTCCCTCAAATGATTTCATTTGGCTATTGAACATATATTTAAGAATAATTTTTGGGAACTTCTAGATTCTCGTCATATTGGGGAATAGTTATGACCTTTCTGTAAGACACCTAGTCTTAGGAAATTATCACATACTATGTTACACATAAGAACAATAATGATGTGATTATGAGTTTATTAATATTCAAAACAATGAAGAAAATTTATAATAAAGTATATAAGAGTTTGTTCTAAGGAACTAACTTTAACATCCTTCATCTATCTCTTTGACATGAAATCCAATGTATAATTTTTACCATATAAACCAGATATATAATCTTGAGAAAATTCATAACATTGAAAACCTGGATATCAATTTTATAACTTTATTATAATCCACCTATTTACCTAAGGTCAGAAAATATAATGTTATATCCTTTAAATACCATTGAACTCATACATTACATTATATAACTCTTTCAACACTATCAATAAAGTGTATAGGTGTATTTATATTCCCCCTTTATTAAAATGGTCCTTGAATCTGGTAAGGATATATAATTCACCCTATGATATAAAACTCATACTCTCTAGCACACATTTTACTTTTTTTATGTTTTCAACCATATTTTTGGTGGGTAAACTTACTAAGAAAAAAACCATTAAAAACCCACTAATCAAATTGAGTCGAGACTCAGATTAAGAAATAATAGAAAATTTAATAACACCATCATTTTCCACTGCACTAAATTACTCCCATGAATCACAATCAACCAAAAAACATTAGGTTCTTTTAAGGAATTCTTATAGATTTCTTCTTAAACATTAGACACCAATATGATACCAATTATTTAAAATAATATCAGCTATCAAAGATACTAACATGATGTTTAACATCATTTGTTGAATCTTTATCAATAAAAATGTTGAAATGGTGACTCATTTTTTTAGATTTTGAGACCACTTCCAGGAAAGTACTTAGTAGATGATTTATTTTTTTACATATAGATTATTTTTTTGATTTTTGAGGATACCGACTTTTTTATTTCCATCTCAAAAATCCCTGAACTTTCTAGTATTTTTCAAGAAATGTATAAAATTAAAATTAAAATATAGATTTCAATCATTGTGGTTCCTCATTATTACTATAATTCTTCATCTATTCTCATTCAATGATATTCTGGAAAAAAAATATACTTGTAATGATTTGAATCATTGGGAACTCTAGAACATATCAAAACATACCTTTTTATATATTTTTGCAACTTACACATGGATCAAATATCCCCTAAAACATGATACAATTCAATTCTAGATAATAGTATTTAAACAAAAAGGGAGAGGGGGTAGTTTTAATTCTTTCTGTTAAGAAATGAGGCTAGTCTTGATAAACCAACCCTTTAGTATCACACTTCCCATTTCCACTTTTTAGATTTTAGGAAATGAATATGATCACCTAATTAACTAATTTCTTCCTGGTCATTCTTCATGGTAAACTTTTTTAGTTCCTTACTAGAGACTCTTCTTTTATTGATTACACTTACATAAACATCATTTCAGATGTTTTCTTAGGAATTCCCCATTCCTATCATGGGGATTTAATTTTATTCATCTCCCAACTCACAAACTCTACTTCCTTGGGTACTTTTGACAATAAGGATCTCCTCACATGTTACTAATTAGAACCTTTTTATCCATATATTATTAGAGTTATATTTATCTCGACCTGATTTATCATCTTTCATATCCCATTTATTGTTTTAGGATGTATCTCTCATATGAAAATATTTTGGATTCCTTTTATTTTTCATAATCTTCTTTTTATCTTTCTATGAACCCTTCTCTTAAATTCCTGATTTTGAACATCTCATTATATCACAATTTTCCATTTTCTTGGGAACTCCCATAGTTTTTCTATCGAGTTACTTGTGGAATATTTTATAAAACCACTTATTCATTCCTCATGTATGTTCTATTTCACATCTAATAGAAACACCTTAGATTTTTTCTTCCCCGATGGGCCCTTCATTTCATTCTCTTACATCTTTCTCATAGCTGGGGCAGTTTCCTTATTTTTTCATCAAGATTTTTTTTGTTTATTTCGAGGGTTGACATAATTAAACTAATTTTATTTTTTTATTCAAATTTCATTGACTTAAATTATTTTCTTATAGAGTATTATATCTCTTCTACATCTTAATATAATTTCTTTCATTGAAAAATTTCTTCTTATAAGTCATGGAGGATATCCTTATGAAACTTATAGTTCAATTTATACTACAATTCTAAGACATATAACCTTGTTTATAAAAAAAATAAATAATCTCATATAAAAACCATACCACATATAGTCACACCTTGGTTGATATTTTGTTGAAGAAAATGTTCATATTTTATTGAGCCCTTGGTCATCTAGGAAGACACTCAGGGTTTGTCCCATGATTCCATAGTAGTAGCACATAGTGGATTCATTACTATAAGATTCATCTATTGTATGCTTGGAAATATTCTTTTGATTACTTCCTAACTCTGTATTTCCACATTCATGGACTCTACTTGTTAATTATCCCATAGGAGTGATCATTATTTTCTCATTTGAGGTTTTTATGCTCACTTTGAGCTCATTGATCTTCACATCCTTCTCCTTTATTATTATAGGCATATTATTCATACTTTAGATTTCCTTTTTAAAATTCCTAACCACTTTTCCAAAAAAACAATGGGATAATTCTATCTATCAAATCCTTCTATGTAGCCATTTCCTTTTCAAGTTCATGAGAAATTTTTTCAAGTAAGTCGCATTAAATCTTTATTTTTTCACCCATATTCAGAATTACATTTTTATAGTCCACCTTAACTGGATTTGGCCTCTATTTATCCTCCACCAACTCTACCATGTGTTTATAAAGTTCATCCTTTTTACCCCTCAGATTCTAATCCTCTTTTGAGTCAAGGATCTTTTCTTTAGAAACAGCTTTACAGAATTTCATTTTGTAATAAATTTCCTCCAACTCCATGTCTTAAGCATCATAATTATCCTTCATATCTATTTCTATGTCAATTTATCTCTGATTGAGTATTTTCATTTTCTTAACCTCGATTTTCAGTGCATTAACATATATTCCTTAAGATTCTTTTTCATTATCAACTCAATATTTTCATACTTTAGACCCTGGTCAAAATTCTCTAATATATGGAAAACTTACATCTTTGAAAATATTGATATCCCACCATGTCTAGTAGTTCTGACATCTCTTGGAATATCATGCTCCTCAAATAGTCATATAGTATCATTTTATGAAAAAAAAATTGAGCTAATATATTTCTTTCTACACTTGATAACCTTTTTCTACCCCAGTCCATTTATTTAAAAATTTATACATTTTTCACATTTATATTTCCCAAGTTCTTAAGGATTTTTTTATAGGAAAGTTATTTTACCAAACATAGAATAACATTGCCACTGAACAAGAAATACATATCAAGTGAACATGTACTTTTTACATCAGATGGTTGAATGTGAATTACACTAGATAAAGGTTTATAAAGTCAAAAAGACAAAGTAATACAAAGTTCATCAGAAAAAGTTTTACCATGTATACTGCGAAAACTTCATCATAAATAGGTAGAATTGTCTACCATAAAAACATTAAAAAACCTATAAAATTGATGAAATTAACACATTCTACAAGAAAAACTTTTATCATTCTACCAAATGGAATCTATATGTATTGTAATGGTTATTTATCAATATGACCACCAAATGGAGAAGTTTTAATACAAATTTAAATAGAAGAAGGATTTATTCTTATTTCATAGAAACCACCTCTGTTATATGAGAAATATGACCAATGTGAGTGAGACTATAAATAAATTTTCATTGAGCATGATTAATCCTTTTCATCCAAATATTTTAGCAAGATTTTTCATCACTAATAATCTAAATTTTCTATGAGTATTTTTTTAATATCTTTTTACTTTGAGTGTGATTCATTATTATCCTTTATGGATTCGTTTTATTAAGGAATATTTAGTGAGTGCTTTTTATAAAAGATTTAATTATTTTTTAATTGTTGTGCCTGATCTACTTTGATTAATGGATCTCAGGGTTTTGAGAGATATAGTTTGGACCAATATTCTTATCGAGGGTTACCAATGATAAGGAAATTGAAGTTGTACTGATATTTATATTGATGGATTGTTTTGTTAAGGTATATAGGACTTTATGATAAGGTGAATGTTGTGGATTCCTTATGTTATGGTTATTTACTTCCTTTACACTAAAGGTAAATCTGTGGATATTTATTTTATAAATTTCGTATGTTTTATAATGTAATTTATAAAGCTTTATAATTAATTTATTTACAAGTTACTATTTCAAATGTGCATGTTTTTTAGAAAATTTTCTATATTTTTTTATAAAAACATTACTAAACTAATAATATAAAGTATATCAGTACAAAATTGTGTGTGATTACTTTCTTATAAATATGATAGAGTTTTTTCTTAAATATCATCTTAAAGAGGTTATAAAAATTGTAAGTTTTATACTATAAGTCCTTCCCCCCTCACCTCTTATAAATAAATAGATAACATTTATATCCTACATATGTTATCGCAGATGATTTTATGCTATTATAAAAAATTTACACTAACATTTATTTTTTAAAAGAGTATTATAGAATGTATTTCCAATAAGTAATTAATAAATTTCAATCCAAGTAGATAATTAATATTTTATAGATATGATTATGAATATTAGATAGATTATGTGAATACATTTGTTATAAATACTAGAGTTGACAATTTTTTCATGTTAACTAGAAATTATCAAATTTTGGACAAAGAGATCACTATATTTACAAAATGGAAAGTTTATATAGAAAAACCACTTAGTTTAAAAATAGAAATATATAAAATAACGTTTTTATAATTAATAAGGCCATATATGGGATTAAACATTCCCCCAAGAATCTTCTATTATTAACTTACTTGTTTTTTGTTACAAAATAATTTTTTTAAGGGAGTTCTGGATCCAAATATTTTTATTAAAAAAATTAAGAAAAGAATCCTTGTTAAATTTTATGTCTATGAAATTATTTTTAGATCAAATCAAAAAATGATTTCATATTATTTCATAGATCTTACAAAATCTATGCCTTAAATGAGCTTCATGGGTGAACTTACTTTTTTTGTTTTTAAATTTCTCAAAAAACTGGAAGTAAATTTTATATCTCAAAAAAAGTATAAAAAATGTTAACATAAAAAATTAAGGATATAAAAATATTAAATGTATTGGTACTCCTATAAAAACATCAAAAAAGTATCTTGAAAAATCTAGTAAATCAATATATCAAAATAATTTTAGATAAATGAATGGTAGTTTACTATACCTTATTACTAGTTAGAAAAAAATAATGTTTTATGTAAGATTATGTGTCAGATTTAAGTCTAATCTAAAATTGTCTCATATAAAAGTTGTAAACAAATTATTTACCTTACGGGAACTTTGGATCATGGACTATTTTATTCTTATAAAAATTATTTTGAATTAAAAAAGTAGATTTTGATTTTAGTGGATGTAAATTGGATAGAAAAAGTATATCTATAACTTATAATTTCTTATGATAGGCTTTAGTTTATTGTGATTTCATGAAAAATGAATTTGTAGCACTTTCCACTACTGGACTTGAATGTGTAATAGTTATATGTTTTTTTACTCAAGTGATTTGGATGGAACACACTCTCATTAAATTCGAAATGGGTTTTAGAAAAACTCTTATATTGTGTGATAACACAGGCTCTATATCTCTTATTTAAAACCCATAACATCACTCATGAGATAAGATTATTGACATAATAAATCATTTCCTTATAGATCATACCCTAAATGAGATATCATTTTACAATACATGATATCACAAAAACAATATACTTAAATTTTTATAAAACCCTTAAATTATGATTTATTGTATTATATTAAACAAAATCTTGGAATAGTTAACATAAAATTACCATTAATAAAAAATTTTAAAACCAAATCCTTATAGTAAATAAATCCTTGAAAAATGGGGAGAATAGCTTTCTATGTTTTGAATTTTATTTATGTTTTCCAAAAGTTTTTTATAAATTAGTTATTTCTTCAAAAAAAATTTAGACAAACTATTTTCTAAAAATAATTGGATGGAATATTTGGAACCAAATTTTCAAAAAAATTATTAAAACTTTTTCAGAAAACTTTTTTAAAAAAAATCTGACAAAATTTTCAAAAAAAAAATTATTAATATTTTTTCCAAAAAATTATTTCATTAAAAAAATTATGAAAAAATATTTCATAAATTTTTTTAGAAAATGCATTTAGAAAACTAATAAGTTTACATATAACCAAAAAAAATTTATAAACAAAATTTATTATATTTTCTCTAAGGTTTTAATTCTAAATATTTTTTTATAAATTTATCTATCATTTTTTAAAAATTATTTTTATATTATTTAGTTTTTATTAATATTTTATGTTAATAATTTTTCTTTAAAAACTATTAAGTTTCATCCAAATAAATTTTAATCTAATAAAACTTATATCAAAAGTTTTAAAACATCACATATTCTAAAAAATTTCATATTTTAGAAAAACATTGTCAGCCATTGATCTGCATGAGGGTTTAAATATGACCCACTGGATCTATGGAAGATGAACTAACTAATTATTTAATTATATTTAAATAATTAGTGGGTTTCCACATCATCACTTCCAAAGTGATTTTTATGGAAAGATTCCACCACCTAGTTTTCATGTTTTTCCGATTATTTTTGGTTTGTTCGATTTTTTAAAGTTCACCTTATCAACATAAATAACTTACTTAAGTGAATTATCAAATATATTGGTTGTGAATGAAATTTTGATTAAAATATATTTTTATGAAAATTATTACCCTCAACATAAATTGGTTTTTGTTTTTCAAGGTTGCGAAACACTTTGTTTTTTTAAAGATAACTTTTATTTACACTATCTTGATATAGTAAGATATATTTATACTTTTAATGAATTTATTAAATTATATGGATTTAAAAATATTCAATTCACTATTTATGGAATTTTATATAACTTAATAATCTATAAAGCAGTTTATTTGGTTAAGATACCCTTAGAAGGTGAATTAAATCTTCTAACCAATAAGTTTTCAGATAAGTTGGGGAGTTTTAAAAAATAAAAAAGGTAAAACTTCTTTGTTTTCTATATATGAAAAGGTTAGAAAAGTACCTATCAACTAACATAACTATTGTTTACTTTTGAGTTCAGAATTATCTTCTTACAATAAAAAGGGTATAGATATGTACTCAACATTCAAGACATCTATTTTTTGGATTTCATTTGCAACATGAGAAAATTAAAATTAGTCATGTTTTTGTTCAGTTTTAATGAAGTAGTGAGAGTTATATCATTAAAGATGGAGATCCTTTTATATAAAACTTTCATAAATATATTTTTGGTGAACATTATGGAGGTATAAAATATAAAAAATTATGAAAATATAATTAGAGATAATACTTCCAACATCAGTGAGGAAACATTCAATAAAATAAAACTTATATATGTTCCTTATTTGAATAAATATGTTAATAAGATCGAAAAATATGAATTCACTATTAAAACTGAAAATATTATAGAAAGTTATTTATATAAGAGTAATGAAGTTGAAAAATATATATTTATTCTATTAAATAAGTAATAAATAATGTAAAATTATTCTTTTCAATATTTTATTAAAAAGAAAGGTGATAATAATGATGATCTTACTTCCTTTAATTAAAATAAATAATAGTCATTTGATATAAGGGGGGAAACATATAATAATCTATGGAAATAGGATAAAAAGAAAAGATGAGAAGATAAATAAAGGAAAGAAATATTTTAAGGGACTTCTTAAAGTGACTTGATCAAATGTATTCAAAATTTGAATCAACAATTAAGGGAGAAGTTCCTCTATTAGATCAATCATTTTCATTAAAACAAAATAAAAAATAGCTCAAGTATATTCAGAATCGTCATTTTTTCAAATTGAAAAAGGGAAAGAAGTATCTATTGAGAAAAGTTTGTAAGAATAAATTGAATTTGGAATTGAAAAAATTAATAAAAATTTAGGATATGGAAAGACAAGAAAGGATATTGAACTTTATAAAGAGATAAAGAAATATATTGATATTTAATAGATGTCCACTGGGACTTCTACTTCATTATCTACCCAATATATAAAAGATACTAATATTAGTGAATTAGAAAAATAAAAATATACAAATAAATTAAATAAAAATTCAAAAAAAATTATTTGACCAAGAAGAAACTTATGAGGAATTCAAAACTAGGGATATTACTAAAATTAGTATGATGAAATAAGAGAAGTTCATCAACCCTATAGACTAGATACTCCATTAATTTATAATGTTTACTAATATTACACCAATAGTGATCTGAGTACAAGAATTAATTGAATATACATTATAATAAATTACTTCAATGAATTAATCAAAATGATTGACGAGATAAATAAAATATTCCCTGATATAGAAGTAAAGAGAAAATATATTTAAGGGGAAATTTATCTGTTATAAAAATTGAGCTCATTAAAAAAAATTCTGATATTTTTATTCATAACGAAGCTTATTTCTAGTATTTCAAAGGAAAATCAAAAAATCATTCATGAAAATTGGAAGATTCTATCAGGTAGAAAAAACGCATCGAGCGAGGAAATTAGTTTTATAATGAACAAATTTATGGGATGAAAATTAAATAAAATTAGTTTAAAAGTTAGAAAGAAGTATTATTTTGTAAGACTTTTAAATTTTAAGAGTAATAATTAATCTCAAATATTCTACAATACAATAAGATTATGAGATAAAAAATCAATGAATAATATTCTATATTTGTAAGAATAAGTCTGAAAACTGAAGAATGATAATAATAAGATATAATTTATTAAAGAAGAATTCAGTAAGATGAAGTCAATAGTTTTTGAATTTTACCATTACCCAGAGGATGTAAATAAGATGAAAGTGATCATAAAAAATATTTCAAAGAAACATTGATTTCTTTTTGAACTCGTGAAATATATTATTATAATCCAAACACAAACCTTTTGGATAGATGATTATTCTTTATACATTGGATAGATATTTCTTCCAATAATTTTGGTTGAATGTATTTTTATTTTTCTTAGATGAATATTTTTCTAAATTTTTTGGATGAATGATTTTATATAAATTGTTTCATGTATATTTTTTCATAAAATTTCAGGTACACTTTCTACCACCTTAAAACCTTTTTGAAAATAAAAAAGGGGTAGAAATGAGGAAAATCTAAAATTTCTAAAAAAATTTAGAGAAGGGATAAATGGAACTTTTATAAAATGGGTATATTTAAATAAAATTAAAGATTTTCTTAAAAAGGGGATAATTTCTTGATTTTGTAAGATAGGTGGAATAAGTATTTGTGGGTTTTAACTTTATTTTTTCCCGTTAAAATTTGTGTTTTGTTCATTTAAAAAAAGTGTGGATTGTTAAGTAAAAATGTTTATTTCTATAATTTCTAACTTTGTTTTTTAAATTCACAATCCACCTATTTAAATTTTTTTACATTTTTAACTTTTATAAATTTTTTATGATACTTTTATAAGAAAGTTAATTTCTGGAATAACTTTACCATCAGATTGAACTTCCTTAGCAGAAGAACACGTACATTGTACATCAGATACATGGATATAAATTTCATTGGATATAGGTTTAAAATTTATAGAATAAAATGCATAGTTTATTCCATAGGATGAAGTTTTACTAGGTAGACTGGAAAAAAATTCATTATACAGAGGCATATATACCTACTGGATGAAATATCCCAAACCTAATGGATGGATGAAATTCACACATTCCACCAGATGAATATTTCTCATTATATAATATGGAATATACAATAATTATAATGGTACTTTAATAATATTATTTTTAGGATTAGAAGTTTTGATGTTGATTTTAAGAGAATAAAGATTTTGTCTAATGTCATTTCAATCACATCTGATATGTAAAACATATGATGGTTTCGAGTACACTGATAAATAAATCAACATTCTAGGGGTAGGATTCTCTTTCAACCTTATATTTTAGAATTTTTTTTCATCACTAGTGATGTAAAGTTGTTGTGATAATTTTTTTAAAATCATGATACTTTGAGAGTGCTTCATTATAATACATTAGAGAGACTTTTTCTTAAAGCATATGTGGTGAGAAATTTTTGTAAATGACTTAATAATTTTATTTGTTTTTTAATTTGTTTGTATGATATAGTTTTATCAAGTTATATCAAGGTTTTAATAGATGGATTTTGGACCGATCTTCTGATGGAGGGTTACCAGTTCTATGTAAACAGATGTTGTATGGATATTTTATAAAGGCCTCCATTGGTTAAGAAAGACGAGCCTTTATAGTATGGTGAATATTATGGATGAATTAAGTAAAGGTTATTGACTTCCTATAAAATAAATTTAAAGGTATGGATATTTTATATATAATGTTTCTTTATGTTTTCTTAGGAACTTTATAAATTTTGTTATATGTTGTTTTTACAAGTTCCAATTTCTATTGTGAATGTTTTAAGATAATTTTATATAGTTTGTTATAGACACTTTATTTATATGATAATATAAAGTATATCGATATAAAAATAATTCAATTAGATTATAATAAATTAGATAGAAACTTTTTCTAAAAATCATATTAAAGAGGTTTAAGAGATTTTAAGTTTTATTTTATAAAATACAATTCACCCCCCCCCCTCCTATTCTAGATAAATACATACTATTTTGATCCTAATAAATTAGATACACAATCAAATTCATCCATACCTTCTATTTTTTATCTATTAGGATCCTTTAGATCAATAACATACTTATCAAAAACTATTATATTATTTGTACTTCCTTTATATTTATGCTTCTCTATAATATTCCTTCTCATTACCATGTTCTACAAGCATAAAATATTTCACCACTATTGATTGATTGGATAAATTTAGATCAAAATAAATACAATAAGATAAACCTTCTCTTTGATATTAATTTTTGGACCCCATGGGACTTTAGTGAGAGATTCCCTCATAGGGGACTGAATCAGGGTTAGAAACACATTAAAATTTCCCCACATACCTGTGAAATTTTCTCTTCCTAGAAATATTTCATGAACTTCATTCATTTTCCATTTTCTGATGAGGAAACATTGAATATTCACGTTCATGTAACTTCGAGAAATAATTGATAGATTTCACGTAACTTATTCACTTTTTAAAAAAACATCCCTATTCCATATTTCCTTGAGATGGCTTTGAATCATCTTGTTAGGGAAAATTTTGATTTACATGAGTCTTATTCCCTTGCATTTTTTTCCTTTTCTAAATTCATTCAAGTACTAAAACACTTCCAAACCTATTCCTTCATGAATATATCAAGGTCTTCCTAATCCTAGAACTTCTCTATGAACCTTTCATGATGTATCCTTGTTTGGGTGCTCATATTTTTCTGATATATTTAACTCATCTCTCAGTATTATCATGATAAAAATTCTAGGATCTCAAATTTCTTCATGTAATCCACCACTTTACCTTAATTGGAAGCACTATCTTCTCATTAAAATATTGAAATGGTGCAGAAACAATCCGATGTGATCCCCCACGCCATTCCAATTAAAACACCACATCCAGTACATCAATATGATAGAGTTGAAATGATAGGGTTGATAATGAATCCAACCCAAAACACATGTAAACACCAATTCTCATTGGTATCCAACAATTCCCCCTTTTGGATTTGTTGGAAAAACATTAATGAATCATTTGTCTCTATCTCAAGTCCACCTGAAATACCTTTGTTGATACCAACTTTCCATGAGTACTAATATAAATTATTGATTGTTTTTTCATTGGATATCAATTATTTAATAATGTGTGGCACATTAAAAGACAACTTCTTCAACCCCAATAGGAAACTACTTTCATCATGAACTCATTCTATGATTTATCTTCATTTAATAAACACCATCATCATCATTATATTTACAAAATTTTATTCTTAGTCCCCTTATAAATTTTTGGTCAAGAATAAACTTGGTTCCATTATCCTTTGTACTCTAAGAAGAATTTTCTCATAGATTCATGATCCTTTCATCCTGCACCAGTAACATCAAATCCAAAGTTTACTTTGTACCATATGAACCAGATATAGAATAATGATAAAACTCATACCTTGTGAAATAGGGATATCACTTTTAGAACCATTTTATAATCCCCTTATTTACTTGATGTTTGACAACATAATATTCCATCCTATCAATAACACTAAGACCATGCATTATTTCATTTAACTTTGTCTCCTTTAACAATGATGTGCATATGGGTATTTATAAACCCCTATTGTCAACATGGTACTTGAATCTAATTAGGAGTGACAATAATCCCCCTATAATATGCAAATCATCCTTTATAGCTTAAAAAAACTTTAACTGTAACTACTTTAAACAAGATTTTCAGTATCTGAAATTACCCCTTAGCAAAGATATATCAACAAAATATATAATCCCTCTGAGTTGAGACTCGGTGTTTTAAAAAATAGATAGAGTTAACAATAGTATCAATGTCTATTGCACTCTCTTTGATACGTCTCAATAAGCCAAAGAACTTCATCATATTTTAAGGAATTTATCTAAATTTATTCTTATAATCTAGACACTAATATAATACTAATTTTTTAAAGTAATACCAACCATTAAAGATACTAACATGTTGGATGATATCATTCATTTAATATTTCTTGATACTAAATATTGAAATGATGACTTGCTTGATCATATTTTGAGACCTCTTCTTGTAGTTTATTGGGTAATTGATTGTTTCTCTCATCCATAGGGTGTCTTTTCTTTCTTTTTAGGGATACTAAATTTTATATTACCATGTTAGAAATACCATAAACTTTATCAGCTTCATCAATAAATATATAAGTGAAACTTTTGATTCCATTTATTTTAATCCTCATCATTACTTTGTTATTTCTTCTATTCTCATTCATTACAATTAAATATATAGAAAATTTTCTTCTTGAATTGATTTGAGTCATTTGTAAGTTTTTAATAGGACACAACATACATTTGAATATTTTAATGAGTCTTCATGATGGATCGTACCTCCCCTGAGACCTCAAACAATTCAATACTAGTTAATATCATTTAGACACATAAATAGATGTCGCAGTTTCACCTCCTTGGGTTTTGGAATAGGCTTGTTCTTGACAAAAAATCCTTTAGTTTCAAACTTTACTTTTCCCCATTTTATATTCAAGTAAAGGAATGTAATAAACTCATTAATCACTTTTTCCTTAATCATTTTTATTGGTAATATTCTTTAGTCTCTTTCAAGAAGCACTTATTTGAGTGATTCCACTTTCATAAACTTTATTTCATATGCTTTATTTTGAATTACCCATTCCGTACTTGGGAATTTCTTTTTCTTCATCACCCACCACACAAACTCTTCTTCCTTGTGTACACTTACTAATAAGGATCTCCTCACATATTTCTAATTATATCCTTCCTCTTCATGTATTATTACAAACCTATTTATCCCTGATTAATTTATCATATTTTATGGGCCATATCTTGTTTTAGGATGTAGATTTCATATGAGCATCTTTTATAGTCCTTTAAGTTTTCAAAATATTATTCTTGTCTTTCCATGAACCCTTCTTTTTGACACCTCATCTAAAACTTCACTTTATATCACTATTTTCTTTATTCAATGAACCTCCCATGGTTACTATTCTCTCTTTATATGTGGAATATTTTACAAAACAACTTAGGAATGACTCATTTCTATTTTCTTTGATAGCTAATAGACCCACCTTATATTTTTTCTTCTCTAACAGACCCTTATTTTCATGATATTCTATCTTTCTCATAGAAAGATAATATTCCTTATTTTTGCACCATATTTTGTTTTCTTTACTTCTAAGAGGGTTTCCATGAGTAGAATAATGTTGGTTCTTAATGTAACTTTAATTGTGATCCATTATATTCATCTAGAGTGGTAAATATATTCTCCATCATAACAAACTTTCTTTAAATTAAA
Source organism: Viscum album (assembly GCA_963277665.1). Classification (NCBI taxonomy): domain Eukaryota; kingdom Viridiplantae; phylum Streptophyta; class Magnoliopsida; order Santalales; family Viscaceae; genus Viscum; species Viscum album. The sequence goes on from OY728131.1 coordinate 1,294,639,099, forward strand.
AAATTCTTCTCAATAGTCAATGGAATAAAGGATTTCATTATGACACTTTTAGTTCACTTTTTCTATAATTCATAGTTATATAATCATAGTTAGAAAAAATAAATAATCTCTCATAAAAACTATACCTCACATATTTACACCTCAATTGAGAAGTTGTTTTTGTATATTTCTATCTTATTTAGAGCCCTTGGGCTTTCAAGAAGACACTCATGTTATACCCCTTGATTCTACAGTAGTATAACTTATTAGTTTACTTTCTCCAAGGGTTTCATATATCATGTTTTTAAATATTCTCTTACATGTTGGATCTATATTTTTATATTATTGGATTCCACTTAGTGATGATCTCATGGGTGGTATCATTGTATTCCCATTTGAGGTTGATATACTCCCTTTGAGATTAATAATCTTCCCATCCTTCTCCTTCAGTTGTAAAATCATCTTATTTGTACTTGAGCTTGATTATTTTAAATATTTTAACCTCTATTCGTGTTTTTTTAAGCATAATTATATCTTTCATCTCATTTTATATACCCAATTTCTTTTCCAAATCTTTTGCAGTTTTTTTAAGAGAGTAATTTTGACTGTTAATTTTATTCACACGTATTTATAATACCATCAATCTGGAGAAAATTTAATTTCATAAACCATTATTTATCTTTAAAAAACTCTTCCATGTGTGAAACCAATTTATCCAACTTATCCCTCGTATTTTGAATCTCCTTTGAGTAAAGGATATTTTCTTTAGAACCAAATTTACACACTTCAACTTTGGAATACATTTCCTCTAACTTCTAATCCTGATTATCATTCTTATCCCTTATAATTATAGAAATTTTAATGAGTTTTTAATTAAGGATATTCAGTTTTTCAACCTCAATTTTTAATTCTTCAATATAGATTCTATGATATTAACTCCTCTTTATTAGTTCTATATTTTCTTCCTTTAACTCTGATATATAGATTTCGTCCACCATTGAATCTCTTGATATCTCATCATCCTAATTAGTTATGAAATTGATTGGCATGCTATGGTACTTATATAGTAGTGCATCTTTATTACATATACTATTGGATGCATGATTAGATTCATTTGTACCTTAGGTTTCTGAGTTGAGGGGGTCCCTTAGCTCAATTACAATCTTCTAAAAAAATTCCATTGTATGGAATTCCTTTGGAATTTTTCTTCTTATTTAGATTATTCTCTTTCCCTTGTTGTATAGGAATAAAATATTTCACCTTAAAATATTGATTTTATAAATTCAAATAAAAAAATCCAACATGTTAAAACTTCCGTGTGATATTAATTTTTATACCGATATGGGAATTCAGTGAAGTATTCCCTTATAGGGGAGTTGGATCTGGGTATAAAACTCATTCATGTTTCCCCACAGGCCCATAAAACAATCATTATCCTAACCAATATTGAACTCAATTTTTAGTAGGGTCACTCTTGCATTCACCTATTGAGTGATTATTTTAGTAATTGGTGTAATTATCTTTTCCTTATTTAGATATGATTGAGTATCACTCAATCCACAAGAAATATTTATCATACTATGGAATATAAGAAAAAAAATCACACAAGACACAATAATTTTACTCGGTTCACCTACACTAGGATATGTTCAAGGATCTCACACTAACATTATTATGATGTGCTAAAATCCACTAATATTTACTAGTCTTGTCGATACAATTTTTTAGTTATGGTTACTCTATTACAGTTTCACTTCCTTTACAAAACTTATGGTTAGTTAAATTCCACCCAAGGGTCAATCCCTTTGTCCTCTCCCTTTGTACACTACATTAGGAGGAAAAGATATTTGGATCATAGGCCAATGAAAAACTTCACTGTCAAATTTTTGATAGACTTATTACTAAACATTGATATCTATACTTCACTTTAACAACATGGTTGTGAATGTCTCCATTGTAGCAGATTCACTTTACCTATTGAACAAGTATTCATGGAATATAAACTTCTTTTGGAAAGGTATTAAATGAGTTAAAATTACTTTATATACTATTAACCTAATGTGAATTCCAAATATACACTTTCACCCAACTCTTCACTTTTAAATGAAACACTTAAACTTTCATATAACTTTCACAGTTCTCACAACTTCCCCTATGTCGCAAAACTCCACCCTTTCAATAAACATTCTCTACTTTAAAAAATTATCCAATTTCACACAACGTTCACTACTTCAATAATATCCAAACTTTCATAATACTTTTTTCTTTAAAAAATATCACTTGGTCTATATAGACACAAGTTACTTTCCTCGAGAAACTAATGTGGGTGTACAACTTCTTGAAAGAAATAACTTCAGGAAACTCTTTTTTAAATTAGATCCTTTAAATATTCAATAATTATAGTTTATTCAAATGAGGGTGGTATCCCTATATTTATAGATTTTTTCATATCATCTCTCAACTACCTTTTGTTTCACATACCTTTCACGCAACATTCCTAGTTTTCTCAACTTCATCGATTTGAAATCGTCTTTAACAAGAAACTCACAGTCTTCATGGAACTCCATATATATTTTATGGGTTAATGAAACCCTAACTTTCATAAAAATACAACTTTGTGAAATATTCTCACCTTCATGAAACCATATATTTTCAGAATATGAAAAAATAACTTAAAAACACCACATTTATGAAAATTTGTGCATATTCTTGCAACATTTCATCATCATAAAAATCTTTTGTGAACATCGTGTATTTTCTATTTTTTGAGGTGGTAACCTAAAATATTTTATTGCACACTACTTAATGAAACAATTGACACATTTTTTTATACTTTTTCACTTTCACTAAAACCTTTCCTTTCCATATTTCTTGGAGATATCTTAGAATCACCATGTTCACGGATCTTTTGATTTATATGACTCTTCTTCCTTTTCTCTATTTTTCTAAGCTAAATTTATATATGCACTCAAACACTTGAAAACATATTAATTGATGAATATATCAAGGTATTAATAGTCATGTAAATTCTCCATGAAATTTCAATAATGAATACATGTCTAAGAGGTCCTCTTTTATTGAAATCTTCAACTAGTCTCATGGCATTATCATAATCGAAATTCTAGACTCGCACATTGATTCTTGCAATCTACCACTATACCTTAATCATGAAAATTATTTTCTCATGTATCTTTTAACATAGTGAATATAAAATCCAATGTTCTCCAATATTCCATGTAAATGGAAACACCACATCCAACACTTCAGTATATTAGGGTGGAAAATGATACGGTTGTAAGAAAATAAAACACACAGCACATGGAAGAACCAATTTTCATTGGGTTATAATATCGATTTATCAAGTATTAAACTTTAAATTATTATTTAGGTATTTTTTTAAAAGATATACATGATTTGTGAGAATTAAATAATGGGGAATAAATTATAGAATTCAGTTATTTTTACATTTCTCCTAAAAAACCTTCAATTCCAATTAAAGTAGATTAAAATATCACTATACTAGATTTACATCATTTGAATTCACAAACACAATAGGGAAACATATTTTTAATTATTCTCCACTAAAAACTAATGGATACATACTAATAATGATCCGGAAAAAACCCATTATCATACAATCCACTAATCATTATAGATAACAAATGAGTAGGGATAATCCTTGAACATTTAAAATAAAATGTTTCCTAATTTGTGTAATGTTCTCCCAAACTAACATTGATATGATAATCTAAATTAGTAACCACAAGAGAGACTTAACCAAAAGTAAATTTCCATTAAGATGTTTGGATTATTCCTCTTTATCTTATTATTATTATTCTATTTTCTTTATTTATAGTATTCTTCCATGTTATCTATGCATGCCCACTACACACACACACATTATCATTCCCCTATCTATTAATCCTCAATAATATCATAAGACATATTCTACACCACTTCATCCAAATCTAAATTTCATATTTAAATAAATAAATTACTCTATAGATATTATCACTTTATTTAGCGTGTTTTGATAAATCCAATACTTTTACTCATCCTTTTATATGATTTAAGGATATAAAGGATCAAATGGAAGTATCCTTTAAATCAAAAAATTATCCACTTCAACAAGAAACTTAATTTCTATCATTTAAACTCCAATATTACATGATAACCATAATTATAGTGTGATAAATATATTAACAATACAATGAGAGACATTATGGGATGATACATTAGTTACATTTCAATTTATCAAAAAAACAACTCTTCATTATAATGTGTCAGACTCTATGGTGGAGTAATTTTAGGATTTACATCACAACCATATCTCTTTATAGTGAAAAATTATTTTACCTAATAAACATGGTTTTCTAATACAAGTGCCTAGTGATATGATCTAAATCACTATAGTATGTCTCATTGGAAGCTCTAATCCATAAAATCGCCAATTTCTTATGGATTACTTACTGAAACATGATTTTATACTTTAATTGAAACCCATTATTCTTTTTGGTATGATTTCAATGTCAGGAAAGACCATTATAAGAAAAATTAGATTCAAAAAGTTGATCATAAATAACCAATTAGGTTCTAGTTAAAAACCAACTTTACCTCAACTAAAACACCATGAATCGCTTAATATTGAATATTATTCATATAATTAAGAATGTATTGAAAATAAAATCTAACACTAAATTCATAACATCATATCCACTTCAACTTCAATTCACATAAATAAATTTATCCCCCTTTGAAAACTCCAAAATTAAAGGGGATCCATCTTCCTTATCCTTATAAATTTTCACTAATTCTATGATCTCAATAGTCTCCATTATTATTTTTTTCAATAATATCACCCTTCAGATTTTTTTCAACCTTAAAATTCATTAAAGTTTTGTTGACCATTAAATATAAATGACACATTAAAATAATAAATGATTCATAATTCACTTATTCAAAGACTATATGAGAAAACATAGTATAGTAAATAAGGTATATTAATAACAATACAAAAAAATTCCATTAGGGTAACTTACAACCACTTCAAAACATCACTTACACATCTCATCCAATTCATTTTATAAACTCTTCAAAATTTTCACAACATGTTCTATAAAAAAATTAGAAACACAAGATCAACAAAATAATTAGAGTAGTTTACACACTAATCCAAAACATACAATAAATTTAGAGGATTCACCTTTTAAAAACTACTTCTAAAAATATTCTCCCCCTTAATAAAAAATACTCTTTGAAGTTATGTTGTTTTAATCCTACTTTGACAAAAAAATATAAAGACGAGAAGAATAAGGATGGAATTGCTATACCTTATCCTTGAATGGATTTATGTTTAACTCTCATTACCTACCTCATTTTTTAAAATGATTCCATGGGTGGTTTCTTAGATAACATATCCATTATTTTATCCTTGGTTAGGGAAAACTTTAATTTCAACACTCATTTCTATGCTTACTCTTTGATAAAGTGATATTTGATATCAATGTTCTTTGAATGAGAATTTTGTAATATATTTCTCAATAATTTTTTTGTAATTTTATTATCACATCCTATGAGAATCAATAACTTCACATATACATTGAGATATTATAGTTTATTTTCCATCCACATTAATTTGGTTATTATTTGAGTTGTGACAACATATTCCACCTAATCAATAATAAGTCACACTAAATTACACTTGTTATGTATTGTCACACGCATTTTTATAATAAATAAAACACCAATTAATCTGTATCTTTATCATCAATATGTAAATTCCAATATATATCTATACATCCAAAGATATTAGGCCTTACATTATTGTTGTATTTCAAAAAAAATAATTAATTATGCCTTTGTGGTAACTAAGGATCCTCTTTATTGAAACAATATATGATTCCTTTAGTGAAATTTTAAATATGGCATGAATCATAAAAAAAATTAAATAAATATGGTCATGTATCAGTCAATTAGATTAAACTCATAATTATTTTTCTAAACACTCTTGGATCAACTTGAGAAAACAATGCGGTTTGTGTTTTTGTCCTTAAAATTATCCTAATATGAATAGATATTCCTTGATATAAAATTATATCATATACCTCTACTTAATTAATCTACCTTGGATGATTTTAAAAAATCATTTTCTCTATCACTATAAATGGTTGAATCTTTATATTAGACTTATAATTATTTTTAATTCCCATTGTTTTCAGAAATGGTTTCTTTCTCTATAATAATTTTTTCTTTATCATCTTGACTTATGGAACTTTATTGTTGATATGTGTCTTAATTATTTTAGAGTTATAGAACTTTAATATCATAATTATCCAAAATATTCAATTTTTATTTTTTTAGTAGTGATATCTTCTTGAATTTGGAGGATAACCAAGAATGACACTAATGAGAGCCAATATTTTACAAATTGTAACTGTTTTTTCATTAAAAATAAAATCTAAATTAGTGTAAAACATGGTAAATAATTTTATTTTTAGTAATTTTATAAATTAGAGTTCAAATTTCAAATGTTTTAAATCATTTTTTTAATTATTTTATTAATTCATGGATTTTTTTGGGAAAATGGAAACATTTATCCTTGAATTAAATTTTTAGTATGCCAATATTCTAATTTTAATTGATTATATTATTCTATAAATTATCTAGAAAAATTCTTCTTTGTAATTTTTATTTTCATGGTTTTTTTAAAATTTTTCGTTACCCTTGTACAAAGGCATGCATGCTATGTAAGGGTAACTTTTCCATGTTTTATAAAAGTTACTTGTGTGGGATGTATAAGTGTCATTTGTGTGGAAAATGGGTTATGTAAAAGTTATATTCATGTTATGTTAGAGTAATTCACAGATGCATAAGGGTAATGGTCACATTTAATACCATTTAAAAAAGAAATATTATTATTTCTATATTTTTTAAAGTTTACAATTGTAATACATAAAGGTCATCACATGTTGTGTAAGGGTAATCAAGACACTTTGTAAAGGTCATGTTGAAAAACCTAAGGTTTCAGGCTGTTCATCACCATAGAATTAGATTTTCATAATGGTACTTATGTTTCTATTAGAGATAAGTGTCGTTAATTTCTTATGGGTAGATTAAACACTCAAATTCATGAAATGGAAAAAGGATCAAAATGTAAACACACCCCGTAGTTCATCCAAATCAGGAAGACACTCTATAATGATCTACATGGAACACATCCATAAAAATAAGGAGATTTTGTAATCATGGGAATAATTCTAAGAAAAGAGAGTATTTGAGATGATCTCCCAAGAGGAATCTACACCCTTTCTGTTTTACACATGGAAACCATCTGAACTTGGAATCGTGGGAGCTCATGGAACTGAATGAAAGGAGGAGGAGAGAGAAAATTCTTTGAGTCCCATAAACATTTCTCCATCCCAATTTTTAAATGTTCTATTCCATGTCATTTAACCTTATCTTTATCAGACTAGACTTTTTAATTTATAAATTTGAATATAATTTTATTTTTTCCATGTGTTTTTTCTCATTTCCCCAATTTTTAAGCATTTTTTAAAATTTTCATTGTATTGGTGTTCTCATTATCTTTATTTATAGTGAAATGGTCCATTTTGGGGGGTCCAAGGGGAATCATGGTGGGTATTATTTATTTTATGATTTTTATTTCTAAAATATATTAATTTATTATGGTATAATTGCAAAGATGAATAGTGGATTAGGACGTCATAAATCCATTATATATTATTACAGCTGTATTTTCCCTAAATTTTAAACATAAAATCCTTTCTACAATTGGATCACAATTAATACTAGTGTAGTTGTGTGTCTTGAAAGGTTGAATGGTATGTTGTTGTTTCCAGGTGTGTGGGTAGTATCGTTCACATGGTTGAGGAATATTATTTCCCACTAACTGATTATAAAATATGGAAATTCTAGTATGTTAGATAATATTTGAGTAGATTGGTAATTTTATACATGATGAACCAATGGGGTATGAGTAGATAAATGTTATTGAGTCTTCTTATTCAGTTTGGTAATTTATAATACATATTAATGTTGATGTAACCCATTATAATTCATCCTATGACTATCTAATCTTCCTTTATGACACTTTTTATTTTATAATTTCTTTTATTTAAAATAAAAAAACTAAAAATACTTAAATTTATATTGCAATAATTTGATCATTAAAAAAACCAAACAAACATATGTATGAGAATACTCAATCTCTAGGACTAGATCCTTGAGAGAAAAACATGTGGCCTACTTTATATTATATGGAGTATTATAAAATTCTAATTTTATATCCCTATACAAAAATGGTCTGTCAAAAATAGTAACATTTTTTAATAGTTGGGATGAATATGAAGAAGCTATAGAATAAGGAAAGGAGGAAGCAATGTGTTTTCCTACTAAAATTGAAGTAGGATATGTCATAGGAATGATCTTCAAGGATAAAAAATTATTCAAGAAAAACAATATGAGAATACACTCCTAGGAGTATGTTTCACACACATAGTAGGACAAAAAAAGTTATAGATAGTCTAAGAAAAGATCTATGGATATTTTTTACAATATAATGAAATGTGACTTGGAAAATTTACAGTAATATTCCACAGGAGAGGTAAATAAAATAGAATAAGAGGTATAATAATACATATACATCATGATATAGTAAGAATATTAAGAATGAACTAATTTCATTGTGGAAGATTTTGAGACACTTGTGGAGTTTATCTATGAATATACCCTTCAATGACACCAGGAAGAATATATTTTAGATGAAACTTAGAGGAGGAATTCCCAGTGCCCACTGAAAATGAAATATAAGTACAAGTTAATACATATGAGGGGGGATTTTAATTTAAACTCAAATTATTTAATGCTTATTCAGTTAAAAGTTTTCTTTGACTATAACATGGATGTATGTTTCCAAATAGTATCATTGGAGTAGCCATTGGAATAGTAATACATAGAATCTATGGCTAGGGAGGCCTTATGTGCCATACTTTTATCCCCACATTACAATTTGTATAATATTTATAAGGGTATGGATATAAAGAACTCTATAAATGGGGTTATCAAATCATAATTGAATTTTAGAATCTATTTAAGTAAGATGATATGGTGGTTTACATCACACAAACCAAATACTCTGGTTGATTGGGGATAATCATAGGTTTATAGATAGCCTAAATATAGATCATATTAGTAGGGGAAAACGTAATACACTTTCCTTATTTTATTTTATTTTCTATTTTCATTTGATAAATAAATGTTCTCATTTAAATTTTTTTATTGGTTTAAGAGTAGAATTAATATTTGGATTCTTTCTTAAAGCTATCTATAAAGCACCCATGGGAGATCTTAACTCAATATTTTTTTATAAAAATAACCAAGTGGTGTTCTTCCATTTTTCTTTTATTTATTCACTATAATTTTTAAATTTTCTATAGATTTCATTAATAATGTTAAATAAGTGTAGGGATGGAATTAAAACCTATTTATTATTACTATTGAACCATTTTAGAAAAAACTTAAAATTGTTTTTTAGAATTTTTATAGAAATTATGCATGTTTTATGCTTTTGTTTTTAACTTTTTATCATGTTTTGAGTTTAGAAAATTAATTTTTAATGTTCCTATAACTAGTTATAAATTTCATTCAAGTTTTATAAAATTCATGGAACCTGGATTTATTAGACTTGCATGAATAATATCCCATTTTGTGTGGTTCGAGGCGTGTAACAGAGGAATTATTTAATCTATACAGTTCATTTCCTAAATTTATTAACTTATTCTAGTGTTGTAGAAAATTTGATAAGTGGATGAGGTGATCACAACTCCATTATCCATCATTAATGCTATATTCTCTAAAAAAATCAACTTCAAAGCCTCTCTCCAGTCAAATCATGATTCATACCAGTGGAGTTGTGTATTTTTAATGATGAATGGCATGTGGTTTCTATTAGGTTTGTGAGTAGAATAATTCACTTGATTTTGGAATATTATTTCCTACTCACTGAAGAGAACATATGTTACTTCTAGTATATTGGATAATCCTTCAGAAAATTATTAAATCTCATACATGATAACATAGTCAGGGTGAGTAGATAAGTGGTATTGACCCTACTCGTTGAGTTAAGTGATTTGAAACACATGTAAATGATGATAAAACTCAATATAATTAACCCCATGACCATAAAATACTTCTAGATGGATCATTTTTTTTACTTTCATTTTTTTATTAAAAAAATCAAATAACCTTCAATTTTTTTATTTCTTTAAACATTGGAAAATAATCCAAAAAACATAAGTGTTAGAATATTTAATCTCTAATCCAATTTATTTTAGAGATAACCCTATGGTCAACTATTTTTTGTATATGGGATTATAAAATTCTAATTTGGTATCCCTATATAATGATAGACTATCAAACTTGGCATTATTTTTGGGGAGTTAGGATGATTTTCACTATCTCTTATATGTTATAATTAGTTTTTTCTTTCATATATTTTATTTAATTTTTTTATATTTATTTTCTTTCTCTATTTCTTACTTTGATTTTTATTTACTTGGTTAAGTAAAAAAGTATATTTTAGTTATCTCATAATAGAATATCATTATCATTCACAGTTAGAAGAGGATGGTGATATTGAATCTATGGTCAAATAATTACCTCATAAATTCCCTATTGACTCATAATTTTTTCCCTGAGTATAAGAAGAGAATGATGAACAAATACTCATCATGGATGAACTAAGGAACCTACTAAATAAATATATATTAAAATTTCCGATATGAGTGGTTAAATAAGTAGAATAAGAATAGGATGTGGTAAGATATAATTAACTAAAACTCTAACCACTCATATTCTCAATATCGGAAGTAGGGTAAGAGATGGAAGAATAGAACCCACCATTATTTACTCATAGATGTGTTTATACAGTGGTCGGGAATTTTGAAGAATAATTAAATGTTAATAAAGATGAGGGAAGTGTTATTTTGTTAATCTCACTCTATTTTTATTTTATTGATTCTCATTTGAATACTAAAACTCCCTATACTATGAATTTATATTCAACATCAAACTTATAAGAACTAGATTATGAAGACAAAAATATATAGGATGTGATCTGTTCTGAGGAAAATCCAAAATTCCCACTCCTATCTATGTCCATACTAGAATAATTTCAAGAGGAATTGCACTCAAATAAGTAACTAAATGATGAAATAGAAAATGGAAATGACCATAAATAGGATTCATTTGATTCACATTTCACTCATACTACTTTAAAATATGACCTCCCCTATAGTATAATAATAAAATTAAACTAAAATGTTTCCTAACATAGTTGATAATAATTATGAAAAATGGGATGGATTTATTTAGGAATAACTTGAGAGACCATAGGATATAATAATTATAAGTGAAATATGAAGTGTTTTGAATGAAAAAATAATAATAGGCTGAGATAAATGAGGGTAACTTCTAGAATTTAAATAATTTTCAATCATATTTTATTGATCTTGATCTTCATTCTGATTTCTCTTATTATAACACTACTAATTAGAACAATTTTTTATTTCCCTTCCAGAAGATGAAGAGGTCAAATAAGAATAAAAGTAAGAACCACTATGGTTTCCTAGTGAGATTGAAGTAGGAGATAGCTGAGGCATGAACATAAATGATTAATATCCTATTCAAGAAAATCCAAATGATAATTTAGTCATAGAATCAGTTTGCACACACTAAGTGGGTTTCACAAAGGTGTAAAAAGTCAAAGAGGATCCAGATAAAGAGTATTTTCCTAGTCTATTGAATACTTCCCTAGAAAATGTAAAAGTATATTCCAAAAGATAGGTTTATGAAGTGGAAGAATAGGTATAAGAAGACTCGAACATCTTGGTCCATCAAGAACATTCCAAATCCACTAATTTAGTTGTGGTAGATTAGTAGGAACTTATGGAGGTTTCCTATGTAAATCCTCCTCAAGAAAACAAATAATTATATATATATGGAGTTAATGTAGAGGATTACTTCATAGTGATCTCTTATGATGAAAATGTACAAACTAATATATATTTAGTAGAAAAATTCAATTTAAAATGAACTTATTTTAACTTTATATAGTTCAAATTTTTCATCAACTCTCCCTTGTTTGAACATGTCAAAATAGTATCAGTGGAGTATCCAATGTAAGATAAATACATATAATTTCTAGCTAAGGATGTGTTATATTTTGTCCTTTCAACCCCACCTTACACTCTATAAAACAATGCTAAGGGGATCAATATAAAATCTATAGAAATAGGGACCACCAAGTAGAGATGAATCTGATTGTCTTTATAAGAAATTGGATGTGGTATTTTGCATCACACAAACCACATCCTCAAGATTATTGAGGGTAATAAATGGGATGTCCAGTTGTGGATAGCCTAAATACAACCCATATTGGGAGGGAAAACCTAAGACAATATTTAAACTCTCCTTTTTTTCCTTTTTTTGATCCAATAAAATTTTCCCATTTAAATTTTATTATTCTACAGGTTTATGAGTGGAAATAATTTTAAGAGGATAGATCAAAGTTATATGTAATGAAATCAAGGGAGTGATTAACTCCGGATTATTGGGAAAAATAACTATGTGGTGTTCTTACATTTACATTTTCTTATTCACTATTATTTTTTTATTTTAATGATCTCTAATAGATAGTTTTAATTAAGTGTAGAAGATGGAATTAAAACCTATTTAGTATTATTTAAGAACTTGTTTAGAAAGTTTCTTAGGTGTTATTTTTTAGAATTTGTATTGAAATTATACATTTTGTTTTCTTTTGTTTTTATATTTAGTATTTATTTAGGTTAGTAAAATTGATTTTAAATATTGTTCTACAATGGGAAAAAGGTCATGCTAGTTTTAAAGGGTTCATGGAACATGAAATTATTGTAATTACATGAACTTTGAGTGAATTTTAGCTCTTATTTCGTGGATATTTATATTTTAGAACTCGGAAAATGTGTGTGAAGTAAAATATTATTATATAATTAAAATTATAACATTAAGAAAATAGAAATTTGAACTTTACTTTAGGTAACTTGGACTTTTGTGAAAAAATAAAACCTCAGGGTTCCAACATAAAATATAGACATATTTGTCTCTTTAAAATGGATTAAAATGGGAAATTTGGATCCCACGTGAATTTCTTAGATGATCTAGAACTGGGTATATAAGAAACAAAATACACTATAAATCCAATAAGTGATTTCAACAAAACATGGCTGGTAAAAATTCAACAATTTTCTAATATTCAAAAATAAATTAATTTAGGTGAGGGGATGTTGAAAATATATGGAGAAGGGGTAAACTATGCTATAAGAATTAAATTTGTCTTTTATAAAGGAAGATGAAAAATGGGACTCAGGTATAAGGAACTTATATAATATGAATTAATTAAATTTCACCTCGTTGTAATTTTAAATCAAATAAAATATAATTTTTTAGTCCTGGAACTAAAATTTTTGATTGAACTGAAATTTTAAATAGGTTAGATTCATATAAGAGACATGATAATTTCATCAATGAATTAATCTTTGTTATATTTGTTTTATAGTTTTTGTATTTTTATAAAGGTATGAAAATATGTTTTTATAATTAATTCTCTATATTAACCGATAGTGAAATAGTGTAAGTGTGTAGAAGTGTTGAGAGCCAATATTTTTATGTTTTAACTATTTTTCATTACAAATTAACCCCAAAATTAGTATAAAACCTATTAAATCATTCAATTTTTGGTAATTTTGGAAATATATAGATCAAATTTGAAATGGATTAAATCATAAGTTTAAATAATTTTACTCATTTGAGGAATTTTTTGGGAAAATCCGTAAATTAATCCTAGAAATAAATTTTTAATAGGGTAATATTATAATTTTAATTAATTTTATTAATATACAATTAATATAGACAAATCCTCCTTTGGAATTGTAATTTTTATGCTTTTTTATAATTTTTTTACCCATAAACAACGGGATACATTCTATATATGGGTAGTTTTTGAAGTTTGCATAAAGGTAACAAATTTAGTATGTGCAGGGGTCCTTATCATAGATAATGGGTTGTGTCAAATTCATTTCCATGCTACATAAAATTCATTCACATTCTTAATAAGGGTAACATGAATACTTCATACCTTTCATAAAGGTCACCATGTGATTCCTCTAATATGTAAAGAACACAGATGCATTCTGTAAATATTATCTTATATTTTGTAAGGGTAATAAATATAATATGTCAATATCATCTTTTGAACCATGAATCATCATAATGTTTATCATCACATAATGATATTTTTGTAAAATTAGTCCTAATTCCAATTATTATATGCAAGGTTCATTGGTTTTTCATACATTGATTAAAAACTAAAATTACTGAATTGAAAAAAATATTGAAATCAAAACTCATTTCCAAGTTCATTTAACTTAAAAAAGACTCTCTAAAGTACTCCATATATCACACGTCCATCGAAGGAAGAAGATGAAGTGATCGTGTGAATAATCCCAAGGATAATATTTTGGGTGATCTCCCTTGAATAATCCATTCCCTTTAAACTATAAAAGTTGAAATAATATTTACTTTGAATTATGGGATCTCATGACACTAAATTTGGGGTGAAAAAAGAATATAATTTTTGAACTATAAATATTTCCCCCTGACCACTTAAATTTTTTTAGTAGATAGACTTTATCCTTAATGTGATTAGGCTGGGATTTTTTAATTTATGTGATTTAATATAATTTTGTTCTATTTATATTTTGTTCTTCTTCATTCCCTTATTTTTGTATGTTTCTCAACCCTTATGATATCCTAGTGTTCTCATTATTCATATTTATATATAACTAACCTATTATGCGTGGTCTTAGGGGAATCACAATGGGAATTATTGAATTTTTGTATTTTATTTTCTAAATCTTGTCATTGATTCTAGTGTGGTTGTAAAGGTGGGGACTAGCGGAGGAAATAACAACTCCATTATCTATCACTACTATAATATTCTATAAACTTATTTAGATTCAAAGCCTCTAACCATTCATATCACACTTTATACCAGTGGAGTTTTATTGTTTGAAAGGATTAATGGTATGTTGTTTCTTCTAAGTGTGTGAGTTGGATCATTCACTTTGTTGAGGAATATTATTTCTCACTCACCAAGGATAATATAAGGGATTAATCATTAGTTAGATTATACTTAATAATATTAATAATTTTTTACATAATAAAATAGTGGGGATAAATAGATAAATGATATTGAGTATTATCATTGAGTTTGGTGATTTATAACACATGTAAATGATGATAGAAGTCGGTATAATTCACCCTAGGACCATAAAATATTTCTTGATGAATATTTTTGTTTATTTGTTTCCTTTTTTTAATTAGAAAAAAAAATATCCTTGAATTTTTATTATGATTATTTTAACATAAAAAAACAAACCCAAAGAAAACATAAGTGTGTGAATAGTTAATCTCTTGGCCTTGATCCTTGAGAGACAAACATATGGCCAGGTTTCTAAAATGCATGGTATTGTAAAAATTTTCTTTAAAAACCATCCGCACTAATGAGCTATCAAATACCTTCAACTACTCTTTTCTTAAACTTCACACAATTTTTACCTTTCAACTTGAAAATATAGGGGCTTCCCAATTTATTTAAATGTTTCAATCCTAAATTATTTTTGTAATACATATTTTATGGGGAAATAATTTAAATAGGTCAAAAAACAGTGATTTTAAATCATAACCGTGGTGAAAATATCATGTCTATAGAAAAATAAAGAAATATCATTCTCCAACAATATGGTGTGATCCATTTCCATTAATCTCATGTTATTAAATTAAATAAAACCATTTTTATAGGGTATATGGCGCACTTAGTTAATATATAATAGCATGATTTTCAAGATATTATTCAAATTTTACACTTGTGTAATCAGTGTCGTTATCCATCTGAAACCTCTTAAAGGAGATACAACACTTCAATTTTTTCACTTATTTTAAAAATCCCTAACATATCCAATGAATTCAACTTATTCTTTATGAACATAATGAATTAATAAGAGTTAATTCATCACTAAAATAAAAAAAATACTTATTTTTATTAGTTAATTTCTTCTTCATAGACCTACAAACATCTAAATAAATAATCTCTAATGGGTGATATTTTAGAATCTTAAATCTATTGTGTTAAGAGCTAAAAATATTCCTATTTAGGTATGTAGAGCATATATTATTTATTCATATATTCTATATAGTAATGTGAAGAATATAATTTCCTTGAGTAAGCTTGTTCATATTCCTTTAACCAATATATCCAAGTCTTCAATTCCATAATTTATTTTCTTTCTTCAAGATTAAGTATCATGAATATTTAACATCACAAATCCAAAACAAGTTAACTAGTATTCATTATCCTCTAGTCACAACACATACATACTTCAACCTATTTACCAAGAATTTATATATTTGAAAAAAACACTATTTTTCTTTCATAAAAAGTTTGAAACACACTTATTATGTTATTTTTCAATCCATCGACTAATAAAGTGTTATTTGACTTTATATTTTAGTCTATAATGAAAATTGAACTAACTCCTCCTATCATGAGTGATACATCACTACTAAAGGTAACTAATCTTTCCTTTTAATTTTGAATATCCTTTAAGAGATTCAAATCTCCTGTAATATGTGAAGAGCATCCATTTTCTAAAAACCTTGTACATTAATTTTGAGATTCTTTTAGTTCCATGTCAATCAAAAATAGATTCTTAATTTTTATATATTTATTCTTTGGAGGATTTTTAGTATAAAAATTCAAATTTATTTAGTTTGATGGAATGGTGATTCATTCCTTATAAAACTGACCCATCTAGTCATACCTTTCACAAAATTCCTCTGGTGATTGAAAATTATTTTCAAAATTCATTACATAGTTTTAATATTATTTCTAAACAATTATCCTTTGAGTCTGTTTAAATCCCATAAAACTTTTCTTAACATAATTTTTAAGTTCATAGTGATATTTTTAACTGAACTAACATAAACTTTCCAGGTTTTTAAATCCTCTATAGTACTGATAGTATCTATAATGTGAATATTTTTCTTCGAAATTTTCTTATTATCCGACCTTTTTCTCCATATTTTATTCTAAATTATTACTATTAAATTTTTATATAATGTTTGAACCAAAATTATATTAAACTTATATCACTTTATTCTTCATTATAGTCGTTTTTTCTAACTTTTTTGAATCCCCGTTTTTAGAGTATTTCTCTTTCAAGTATGAATTCAATAAATTTATTGATTTTTTATAATTGTTTTTATCTTCCATAAATTAATAATTATTCACCTATATATTAACATATTACTTTTAAATAATATTCATCTTTGAAATTTTTCCAGATTCATGAATGTAATTATATAGGTTTTATTTCAACTTGTTCAATTGCTACTCTACTAACATCATTTTTTTTGAAAAAAGTCAAGACATTTATCTTTTTATTTACCATTATCTTCTAAGACAATATTAAATTTCTTATATTTAGATATCAATATAATTTATTAACTTTTAATATTATTTATCATGTTAGGTTTTATTTTTTACTTTATAATTAATAGTATTACTTTATATTCTTATTCTCCATCTTTAGATTTGAAAACATTGGAAGAAATTCCTTGAGTTTCACCTTTACCATGAACTCTATTTTTGTTTCCTACTCACTTCTATAATTGTTTTTATCATCACTAACAAATTATTTCTCATTTAGTTTTACAATTAGTAAATTTTCACAAACTTAATTGGAAGTATCAACTTCATATTCATCCTCACTATAATTATCATATTAAAACATAAATAAAAAATTTTTTCTTGATTTTAAAGAAATTAATAAATTTAAAATATAAATAAAACATTATGTCTTAAAATTTTGAAACTTTATTCATTGAGGAACTCCTTGAATTCTCATCTTCATATAGAAAATATTTTATTACCTTTAACTTTGGAAAAAAATATAAAATATAAAATAACTCTACACTTGAACCACTTGAGTGGAATAATCCCTTAATAAATTCATTTTCTTCTTCCCATACTACTTGAGATGAGTGAAATGAGTTTTTCAAATTTTATTTAAAAATTTTCTTCTTCATCAAAATCCCATTTACCTTTAATAAATTGTTTCACATGATTATATTTTATCAAAGATATAAAATATATTTCCTTATCTAATATACCATTATTTTATTAAAATCACTTCCCTTACTTATTTAATAAGAAATTAATATGATAGGAAGACCATAAAATGGAAGTGTGTTGAGATCATAATCTTCATGCACCAAAACCATTACATCAAATTTGTTTGGTAAGATACACAGTATTTTTTTCATAACAATATAATCTTTTAACTTCATAACATAACCTATTTTGATGATAACAACTTAATTAGCTCTAGTGAAGAAGTAGCCCTCAGTTTTATCATCACTCATCTTGATATCTACTTATTTAAATCACAAAACCATTAGTTTATCCAGATTAACATTCACATTACCTTTATAATTTTTTTCTAATTTATCCCAAATTCATTTTACATTCATAATCCATTTTACTTTGAGAAGTTTATTTTTTGAATGAGATAAAAATATGGCATTCCAATCAAGAATTTAATTTTCTAAATTATTTATATAAAATACTATTATAGAATTAATATCAATGCATGTTATAAATATATTGGTAGTACACTCTTAAATATATATACTCTCGGATAAAATATATTTTATCATCTCATCTTTCCAAATATAATAATTTTTTCATCAAGATTTTTAACCCCTTATCATTCACTAAATTAATTTGATCCATATTCAAAACATAAATTTAGAACTCAAAACTTCAAAATTAAAGGAAACTATTTACCCCAAACTCTAAGTAGTTTGTTTTTCGTCAATGAAACCTTGTGATTCTTTGATACCAATTGAAAAGGAACCACACAATTAGTGAGAATTCACTAATATAAGGATAAGTTATTGAATTCATTTCCTTTTACATTTTCCTTCAAAAAACCATTTAATCCTATTAAAATTAATGATAAGATCACTTACTAAGATTCAAACCCATATTAAATCATAAACACAGTAGAAATCATAAATTTATATAAGATTTACTGCTCAAAATGAGTGGTCACGTCCATTTAATGATATGGTTAAACTCATGATCACATAACCCACTAATCATAATTGATTAGAAATGATTAGGTGTTATCTATGAACTCATGATAAAAAATGTCTCTTCTAACTTGTGAAATGTTGTCCCATAAAAATAATGGTAATATAATCTGAAATAGTAATAATGAGTAAATTTTCACCCAAAATATACTTCCATCAAGTTATTATTTTTATTCTCTATCTTCTAAATATTCTTCTTATCTTATTATTTCTCTTCTTCAATTCTCTGTTATCTTTTTATATCCATTGTATATGATATCCTACTCTTACTCTTCTCTAAGACATTATACTTACACTATAGCAAGTTGTGTTCCTATTCATTAAAATCTAAATTCCAAAATATAATTCAAATTGATAACTTCCTATTTAACTACCCCCACTTCATTTCAAGTTTTTAGATCAATAAAATATTTCTATTCACACTTTGATATGATTTATGGGATTAAATTATTTAGTTGGGGTAACCATTGAATCCCCAAAAAATCATATAAGAAAATAACTCATATTTTAGAATTTGACCCCTATCCTGGTATAATCACCATCATTGCATCATGATAATGGTATTCAGGAATAATGATGGACATTATGTCTTGATACATAAAATAACTTTCGAAAAATCAAAAAATAATCTTCATTATGGAATGAACATATCTATTATTTTGTTACCATCAAACATGTTCATAATTTGGGTAGCGCTAAATTATCATAGCCGAGGTATTGGAGCATGATTTGATTCATTATAGAACAACCACATATCTTCATGGTTAAAAAATATTTTCCTTGATCTAATTTATTTTATTATATATTATCCTTGTCTTTTTATCTATATTAACATCATGTAACTTTTTATAACCTCTAATATAAAGGGGAACCTATTTATAAAAACATCCTTAATATAGTGTGATTTTTGGAGTTCATGGTGAAACAATTTTTCTTTGTGAGGTCGTTTTTATGTCATGAAAGGTAAATACAATCATAATTTAATTAAATAATCTAATAATAATGCGAACACTTGGGTTTTAATTTGATTTAATCGTACTTAAATAGATTTTAATCTTATGCATCATGAATTAAAATTTGATTGATTACATTATTGTGTAACCTCGTCTACAACACGAGAAATTATCTAAAACTCCATATTATTAGTTCCAAACTTCTTCCAAAAAATTTTAAGCTTCAAATCCAAATTCACCTAAAATGAAACACCATGAATTAATTAATAATAAATATGATTAATAGAATGATTAATTAATTCACAACTAAATCCAACACCAAATTCTTTAAATCATATCCACTTCAAATTCACTTCACATAAACAAGATTACCCCCCTTTAGAAAAATACACAATATTAAGGGGTGTATATTATTTATCAGCTTAAATGTTTATTAATTATTATATCTCAAAAATATCCCTAAACATGGCCTCAACACATGGTAATATATGCTTCTTTCGGTGGTCATCAAAATCTATAATTCATCTATCATTAATAGAAATAATATATTTACCATCTATAACTTTCTATATTATACCTTTGAGTAAATATTATTTCCCTTGAAAATTTTTGGACCAACCATATGAATATCCAAAACTTATGGAATCCTATAAAAATAAAGAATGTGTAAAATAGATTTCTTTTAACATATGAACCCAAAATTAATTAGGGTTGGATTGAAGTCTCTATGAAATTTTTTTAAGTAGGTAAATATAAAACTATTAAAGATCATTGAATTTATGGAATCATTTTTATCTTTTAAGAGTAATGTTCTCCAAAACATTATAGTGAATCCTCCTTTTATACATAGTTGGACCCCACCAAAACTGGGTGATAGGAGAGACAAATTTATCATACCACATATACAAAACAATAAAAATCTCATCAATAGTTTAGGGATTCTCATGTCATTGATTTCAAAATATTTAGTCTATTATAAGATGAGAATAAACAAATTTTCAAACTCTTATAATTTTTCATAATTTTTTTTAATAAATTTGATTGTTTTGTACTTTGTTCTTCCCAAAATGGGTGAAAACCCCAAATATTTTCCATGATTAAAATTAATTAGGAACTTAAAATTGTTAATATTCTTATAAATTCTACTTGTGATGATAATTCTATCAAATAGAAACTTACCTTTTGAAAATTGACCTCTTTTCATGAATGTTCTTAGTAAATTTGGGTAATTTTCTTTAAAATGTGGATATTTTATTTATATATTCTACAAAAATAAATTAATAATCAACCTAAATAAGGTGTTTAATAATAGTTATATATAACTTGGTCATAAAACTTGAATGATTATTCTAATTAGTTACATTTTAAATTTTTTCACTAAAATGACTATAATAAACATAAATAAATAATTGTATAAAGGTCCCACTTAACTCAAATATATTGAATAAATCACTTGAATCGCAATATTAAAATTTATAGTGATGTCATAAATAACATGGTTCACACAATCCATCGCCCAAATGATCTAGGGAGGACAAAATCCAACTTTCACTCGAATTCCTTCAATCAACAATAATAAAAAAATTATTTAAAAATAAAGTAACTGAAATTGATTATTTTATTATTAATATAAAAATAATTTATTACATTGGTTATAATATAAATGACATTAAAAATGAAGTATTTTTTTCAATCAATTATGATGTAGCCAACATAAAAAAATTAGTCTTTAATTCCAGTGATTTATAAAATTGATGTAAAAAAATTAAAAAAAATTCCAACCTAATTAATGTATCAGTTTCCCAAATAATTTCATGTTTCTAAAACCTTAAACCCCAACTATCTTATCTTAAATTCCATCCCTATCAACTGTCTCATGCTCCACAATTGTTCTATTGTCACCTTACCTTCTTCACAATTGTACTAACATCTGATCCCCACTTCGACCAATTACAAATTTCTTTCCAAAACACCAAATGTATAGTTATTAGGTTTGTATATGTTTTTTTCAAATTTAATGATATCTTAGTTACTCAAATTTATTATCGAAATATATATTATTTTATTATTGACTAATCTAGTTTAATAGTTGTTAATCAATTTTTTTATAAATTTATTAATTTCATATCTACATTGTTTATTTATGTGTAACATTTTCTTTTAATTATTATATATATGTATTAAAATTTGAATTTTTCTTGGATTAGGTTTTGAAAATTAGTAAATGGTATAGTAAATTTGTAGTTTTATCTTAGATGTCTATCTCTTTTATTAACATTTTGAAAAAAAAAAAAATTCAATTGATGTAATTATTTTATTTATGTTTTATAAAATAAATATGAATATTAAATTATTAATATAGATATATATATTAATATTATTTTTATATTTTGAAAAATGAATACTTTATTTTTACACAATAAATATATTTTAATAAAACATATATATATATATATATATATTATTTTATGATTTATATTCTTAAATAACATATATATGTTTGATATTAGTCAAATATATATATATAATAAAATTTAATAAATTAATAATTTATGAAATAATTAAAAACATGTTATACATAATATATAAAATGTATAACATTTTATGTGTGTATGGTTTTTGTTATTGTTATTTTTGGTGTTGGTGTTGTTATTTTTCTTTATGTTTTTGTTGTTCAAATTGTTGTTATTTTTAATTAAAATAAATATTTTGTGTTGTGTTTATTCATAGTGAAATTGAATTTGTGGTTATAATATACAATAACTCACAATATTTACTTGGTAGTTGCAATAAGTGACAATGAATTGAATTTGGACTAATGTATGGATAAAAAGTCATAAATTTGATAAATGGGTTTATGATTTCTTGGAATTTATTAAACAAAATATTGTAAACAATGGGTTGTTTTATATTTCATGCTTGAAATGTTTAAATATAAGAAAATTTGAATCCATATAAATCAAATATTATTTAATTTGTAATGGTTTTAATTTAATTTATAGCTCTTGGAATTCTTATAGAAAAATAGAGCCTAATTAAAGATCTGAAAATAATAAGATCAAATAGAGGAAAGTATTTGTGAAATATAAATGGAAAAATTGATAAAACATCAATTATTGGTTTACTATATGGTGATGCTGAAGAACTAATTTGGTTTGATCATGTCAAATTTATGGTTTTATCCATGGTATTGAGATTGTTCGAGCTATTGAAAGATATAATTCTAGAAGAAAATTATTTACTGTATTCAAATTATAGTGAAAAATGTTATGTTCAATGGGTTTGGGATATAAGAAGATACATATATCACGTGATAATTATGTGTTGTATAAAAATTAAAATGAAGGTATTTTATAGAATCTTAAATATATAAACCCATAGTATTGATAGAAATATCCCATATTTATTCATCTATTATTATAAGTACCAAATATTTTTCTAATGGAATTTGTTTTATTCCTATAATTCCACATTTGAAGCATTTATTTTACAAATTCAAATTTTATAAAAAGGATAAGTTGTAATGTAGATGAGAAAATATTTGGTGAAAAACTATACCATCTAGTAAGTTTTCCACAGTGAAAAAAAATAATAAAAAATTTATTATATTAGAATTAGAAATTAAAAATATTAGATTTTAACTATATATAGATAGAATTAATCTATGTAGAAGTAATAGTAGCATAAAAATTTCATGGACTATTATAATGGTAAATTATAACATATCCCCATAAATTTTTATGATTTGAAAATATTTTATGTTTAGTTTAATGATTTAGTGACCAAAATATCCTAAAATGATATTAATATTTAATTTTAACTATTAATTAATGATTATAAACTATTAAGAGAAAGGTATCAAAGTATTTTATTCTAATAAAAAGGAATTTTTCTAATCTCATTCCAATATAATGTTCACTATAAGAGATTTCCAGTATACAGAAATTTGACTGTATAAAATGTTAAGGGATATAAATCATATCCAATTTTTGAATAAGGGAATTAATATAATTAACTATAGCATGGGTGAAAATAGTGTATATGAGTCATTGAAGGTTTCTATTTATGGATAACTCTTATAAAATATTTAAAAATTTATTTAATAAATCACAATAATGTAATGTTACTATTAATATTTTATCTACTAATCATTGGTTTAAGAGAGTGAAAAACATTGATCTCATATTTAAAAAGACATGAAGATTTGGTAGTGATTAAAATATATAGAAAAAATGATCAATATTATATGATCTTCCTAATTATATATATCTATAAGTGAACCATAAAATTTATTTTATGCATGATCAAAATAAAATATTGATTCAATTGAATCCTTAGCATCATTAATTTTAAAAATAAAAACAAACCATATAATCAGTTTGATTTAAATTAATTTTCTTATATGAGTTCATTTATATACATATTTTAACTTCAGATTATAATTTTTGATGAACTGGAGGAATGATTATGTTCTAGAATTTTTATATAAACTAAATTAATCCATCAATTTTAGATAAACGTAAATTTCATTAAACAAAATCATTTGAATTTAATAAATCCCTCTTATGTTGTTATAACCAAGTATAAATATTTCAATTTTTTAATATTAATTTTTTTTACAATGGTGTCCATAAATTATCACCAATATTCAAGAAACCAAAGTCACTAGACATATTTACATCAAGTAGTGTATTACCTAAATTATTTGAGAGTTCTATCTTGTATTGTTTTCAAGTGTGATTTTCTAAGAGCTTATATTGTGAGGATATGCATTGTAAAATATCTTAGTCTTTGTTTTTTTAATCATTATTTCTAATCAACATGTTCGATGATTCTATGAGTCTAGGATCTTAATGCTTCTAAATGATTAGTATGATGATATTCAGAGGATAATAATTTAATTCTCATCTTTTTTATTAAACAATATCTCTAGGATGGATATAATACATTCTAATGTTATGTTCAATAATTTTATAGTGTAGAACTCGATACCTTATTATGGGTTAAGTCAACAAAGTTTCTTGTGTGAAGATTTTACACCCTGGTTTAGGTTACCTGACATCCTACCAAATTGGAATTCAATTATTCCCTTGAACTACAACTATTTCTAATATAATACACTTTTAAAATTATTTGGATTATATTCCATGACATTTTCCATTATTTCAATTTCTTATTTATTTAAATTTTTATTTTTTTATAACTTGGATTAGTTTTATAATTTATGTGAGTATTATTTTTTTGATGCATTATTTACTTTCTTAATCTAATTATCCAAATGATATAGACTTTTAACATTTGATTTTTGATTGGGATTAAAATTTTAAGTCTTTTTTTTTTACTTCAACTCAAACCCATATTAAAGATTTTTATATCCTTTCCTTTCTAGATAAACATTTATAATTAGATCTTACTCTTTATTTTTAATTTATAATATATTCAATATTTAGTTTCCTTAAACTAACATGTATAAAGATAGTAGATTTATTTTTATTTTTTTATCGCATTTGTTATTCCAGTTGAAAGATTAGATAATCTAAATCCAAAACAACTACCTATTTTTTATGGATCTAATTATGATTACCAGGATGATTGTATGAAATAATATATTATAAATACTTTATTTTGGAATTTACACATACTTATAAAAATTTCATCATGAGTTTTTAATTAATTTCTATGTATGGAATATATTTTAATTTGTTATTCAAAGAAATATTTATAGTAAAGTTTTGTTATGTGTAAAATCTTTTAGTATATAGAAGAAACTTGTGTTAAATCCTTTCTAAACTTCAATGGTTTCAAATATGAAGAGAGTCATGTTAAGGGTTGATTATCAGTCATTTTATTTTCTTACTTGGAGAATCAATTTCTCAAATGGACTAGGGGTTCATGAACATTATTAATAGTCTATAATCTCTTAGAAAGTAAGAATTATCAGATTATTAGATGGTTAAAAATATTATAGACTTTATTCCAAAATATTGAGAATAAAAGATAATGGTTATATATAATAATAATCATATCACAAATCATGTTTTAGTTGATTTAATCAGAACTATCATATATTATGAGAATCACTTGAAAAGAGGTATAGAGAAATATAAGGAAAGAATAGTGGTGTTTTTATATCTACATCAGGTGGTATAACTTTCATAGAAAAATATTCAAATCCAATTATCTCCAAAAGAAACTCTAAATGGAATTCTAAGAGTAGTGATATAAAACCCACTAATGGTGTATTAGCTCAAATTTATTAGAGAATGTCCAGGAGAGATAACTTCTAAAGATAATACAGAAAATGAAGAGAAGATATATATGATGAGAAGGATTCTACATAAGTCATATGATATAAATGTAAAAAACTAGGGTGCATCAAACATTATTGCCTTATATTAAGAAATAAAGTGAAGGAATCTAATAAATTTTTATATAAAAAAGGAATATAATCATTTATAGTTATTATAGATACATGGAATATTAGTGAGGATCGATCTACCTATAATTATATAGCAATAAACATTACGTAATACAATAAAATTAAATAGAAAATAACTTGTTACAAACCCAAAGATCTTTCTGATTTAGATTTTTAGAGAATTAGGTCATAAAATTTACATAGAAACTCATATATTATAAAGGAGACACTTCTACTCAATATCCATTTTTTCATAATATGAAACTTTAAGAAAAAAAAACATTATTTCTTTCCATAACAAACTTCATGAATTTAAACTTGAATTATTACTTTGCTTTAACCATCTATAAACCCTATGAAAAACATTTTAAAACATTTAGTGAGCATAAAACTCTTAGTAAGGGACATAAAAAGAGGAAACACATACATTAGTCCATGAATACTTACAAACTCATGAAAGATAATCTTCTCACCCTTAAAAGTAACATATACTTTGTGAAAACATGAGGTTTCCATAAAACAAAGAAAACATAAACAAACAATTTATGTAACTTGAGGCATAATTTTCATACTATAATTACTTATTATTAAAACCATCATGTCTACCATATTATTTTTAATCATCACGGATACCTTACAATTTAACCCTCACAACTAACTTATGATGTAATCATCATAGTTACACTTGGAATAACCATTACAGTAAACTTCCATCATACTCAATAAATTGTAGGGCTATCATGGACCCACCCATATTGGGTTTATAATAGAACCACCCTTTATAATAAACAATTCCCAAGAACTATAAAATAAACATAAAACTTGAATACTTTCATCATAAAAATATTCCTTTAATAAAATCACTTATTTTTAGAATAATACATCGCACATAAAAAGAAATACATTTTATTTCAAAATAACACTGAATTTTTGTAAGAAGGATTCCAAAAAATAATTAATCACAAAAATGTGATAATATTTTCTTTCCATACAAGTTGATAAGAAATATTCTTTTTGAATTTTGTAAAAATAGATGTTAAAGAGAATTTTAAAAGTAAAGTCCTTTACCTTAGGTTTGACTACCTTAAAACATATTCAAACCTCTTATATTATGGTTTAAATATTCTTATTAATTTATTACAGAACAATATTAATAATTATAATACCTTATATGATTTTTTTATAACATATTTACACTCATTTAACAATATTTTGTTATTTTTATTATTTTGGGTGCATTTGTTTCACGGTTTCCCTGGTTAGGTCATTGTAGATTTTCTTTTCAAATGAAATAAAAACTATCTAAGTGGAAATAAATGGTTTTAATATGTATCCATAATTTTAAATGATACCATATATAATTTTTTTTATATTATTATGATTCATTAGATAAAACATTAATGAAAATGATTTAATTTATTTTGCTGATTTTTACGACCATCATGAACTTATATCATTTTATATAATATCATGATTATATATTGGTTCTAGAACATTATATAACTTATAATATGTATAATAAAATCTTATTAAACCATAATAGTGGTTTTATGACCATAATTGTAGGTATTAAAGAAAAATAAAAACACATAGTCCACGATAACGGTAAATTGGCACATCACGGTCGATCTTTTCATTTTTTTAATAAGACAAAAAGAGGGGAAGATTGATAATTGATATTCCATTAACCAAATAAAATTAATGTATATTTAAGATAACAGTTTTATCATTTCACTAGTTTTATGGTATCTAAGGAGAGAATAATAATGGAAAATAATTTTCAAAGAAATTTAAAAAAATGAAAGAGGATTTTACCACTCAAAATTTTTCTCCTTGAGAACCTCTTTAAGGTACATGGTTTTGACCTTTTGGGGATACCGTCAGGTATTTCATGTGGGTAAGAGGCTTGGTAATGGAATTGGTTATGAATTAAATAAGATACAAGGAATTCAAGGTGTGATAAGAAGAGGTGGTGAGATGTGGTATTTATATTGGAGGAGAGGGGTGTTTTTTGATTATTTTATTCATTAGTTTATTATTTTGGCTCAAGACTATGAATAGTTTTGATTAAAAAAAATAAAGTAAATATAGAATATATTTTGAGATTATGGTGCTTACATCAGTAATACATCATCTATGAATCAATAATTCATGTATTTGTTAGATATCGTAAATTATCATTTTTCACTATTCACCAAAAATTCAAATATTTTAGAAAAATCCCAAAAATTAACCCATACCATTTTTTGATGATTATAATTAAAAAATGAACTCCATTTTATGAAAATACTTTTATAAATATGAGAAAAGAAATTTTTAATTAAAATCTCTATTTATTCGAAAAATTAACGATTTTAAAATTATAACTGATTTAATGACACTTTGAAAAATTAATTAAGGTCTCCTAAAATTATCTTATAATAATAATACAACAAAATATTAATTTATAAATCTATTTCATGAATTTAAATTTAATTTTAAATCATTATATTAATTATAAAATTTAAAACAAATATTAATGTTTTACAAAAATACAATCACATAATTTATCATTTTTAAAACATTTATTTACTTACTCCATGATATAAATATATCATATTTTCACTTATAAAATACATAAATTTTAGATATACTCTCATAGGTGATTTTATTATTCAATTAGTATATATTCTTTAATTTCTATACATACCAATTATTTCATTAAACTTTAATAATGAATTTAACTATTTAGTTCCATAATATAAATAAATTGTTTTATAAGTACTAGGGTTGTTAAATTATCCAACCTTATAGAAATTTCATCCTAAAATTTTTTATTCTATTATTAAACAAGTGAGGATACCTTTATCTCATATCATTTTCAGATTCCTATGTTGCTTCATTGACCATGTGGTATCTCTAAAAAAACCTTAACCTAGAGAATTACATTAATCTGTAATACTTGATCTCTATGATCAAAAATCTGAACAACATTCTATTTATAAGGTTCTCTTCCAACTAAAATTAAACTAGTATCAAAACATGAGATGAATCTATAACATAATTTCTTAACATTGAAACATGAAAAACATTGTGTGCCTGAGAAAACTCATAGGAAAATCCACTCGGTAGGTGATTGATCCATCTTTCTCCAGGATGTCATAAGGTCCAATGAACTGTGGACCAAGTTTTTATTTCTTACCAAAACAGATCACACTTTTCCATGTAAAAAAAATTGAGAAATGTATGATCACCTACTTCAAAATAATTATCCTTCCTCTGGTTATCCTCATATCTTTTTTTCTTCTCAGGACTATCCTAATATGTTACTAGACCGTCTTTAATTTATCGTCCACTTACTCTACTAATTCTAGTCCCATAAACCTCCTTTTCACTTCATCATCCCAAAATGATAGATTTTTACACTACATTCCATATTATTCCTCAGAAGGTGTCATCTATATACTATAATGAAAATTTTTATTATAAGAAAACTCAACTAAATAAATATGTTGATCTCAAATTCCCTAGTAATCCTTTGAACAAGCACGTAGCATTTCTTCCAAGGTTGGAATTGTTCACTCAGTCTATCTATCATATTGGGGATGAAATACTATGATGAAATTTAATTCAATGACGAACAACTTATAAAGGACATTCCAAAAGTTATAAGAGAACCTGGGATCATGGATAGATAAAATGGAGAGAGTAAATCCATGTGACCAGACTATCTCTTTGAAGTACAATCAATAAATATGATCTAAATACATAGAATATCTAATAGGAATAAAATGTAAAGATTTAGTCAGTCGATCAATAATATCCTAAATTGCATCGTTACCTTGAGAATTATTTTCTAATCCCACCAAAAAATCAAGGATATATTTTCCCATTTACACTCTAGTATGAGAAAAGGATAAAGTATCCCATTTAGTAGATTTCACTCTACTTTAACCTATTGACCAGTCAAACATTTCATTGTAAAATTAGGAATCTCTATTTTCATTTCATCCCACTAGTAATAATACTAAAGGTCTTTGTACATCTTAGTGCTTCCAGAATAAACAGAAAATGGAGAACTATGAGCTTCAATTAATAATTATTTCTTCAACTGTGAATCACAAGGGACACATAATCTCTTCCCAATTCTCAAAAAATAATATTTATAAATGTTAAATTTTATAAATTTACCCTTTTTAACCAAATATACATTTTTAGGTAACTCATGATCTTCTTATGTACTTTCATAATTCTTTCTGATAGAGATTATTTCACTAACACCTAAAACAACATGAAGGAATTTCCTCCACCAACAACTTCCAAGATAAAATTCATTAAATAATTAATCAATGGCTCATATTCTAAATGTATCATGGTTAGTGTATCATGATGCTTTCGACTAAAATAAACTACCACTTTATTTTCTTTTTTAGGGAGGTAATTGACTGTGAAATCACAATGCTTTATCAGTTCAAGGTATCTTATCTGCCTCATGTTCAATTCCTTCTGAGTTAATATATACTTCAAACTTTTATAGTCAGTATATATTTCATATTTGGATCCATAAAAATGATTTCTATATATTTTTAAATTAAAAATCATATCTTCTAATTCCAAATCATGTGTGGGATAATTTAAATCATGAGCTTTCAGTTACCTTGAAACATAACCAATTACTAAATAATTTTTCATCAGAATGCAACCAAGTTCCTTTAATGAAGCATCTGTGTAGATGAAAAACACTCCATTTTTAGAAGTCATATCCAAAACTAGATCATTTTTAATTCCTAAAAACAAACATCATAGTCTTCTATCCAAATAAATTTAACCCTCTTTCATGTTAACTTAGTTAGCAGGCTAGATAACCGTGAATTTTTTTTAACAAACCATTATTCATATCCATTAATCTAAGAAAACTATTAATCTTAGTAACATTTCTAGGTCTTTTCCATTCATCAACTAATTTTGGTTTGGTGGGATCAACTATTATTCCATCCTTATTTACAATGTTCCCAAGAAAATAAATATTTTTCAACCAAAAATCACATTTTCTAAATTTCAGGTATAACTTATTTTCTTCAAATGATTGCATAATAATCCTTATATATTGTTCATGATCCTCATAAATTTTGGAATAAACCAAAATATCATCAATAAAAACAATAAAAAATTATCCAAATACACATGGAAGATTCTATTCATAAGATACATAAATACAATAGGGTAATTTTTCAAGACAAAGGGCATAACAACAAAATCATATTTCCCATATCTAGTTCGGAAAGTAATTTTTAGAATTCCATCTTCCATCACATTTATTTTATGGTACCCTGATCTCAATTCAATCTTAGAAAAATAATGATCTCCCTATACATGATCAAACAATTCATATATATGAGGAAATAGATACTTATTCTTAATAATAATGTTATTCAAAGATCTATAATCAATTCAAAGTCTCATGGAACCATCTTTATTTTTAACAAATAAAATAGTAGCACCCCATGGAGAAGTTCTAGGATGAATTAAACCTTTATCAATAAATTCCTTCAAATTATTTTTAAATTCTAAAAGTACCACTTGAGGCATTCAATAAGGGGGTTTTGAAATTTGATTAGTATTAAGAGATGACTCAATAGTATATTAAACTTCTCGGTCAAGTATAAAACCGTAAAACTCATCAAAAAAATACAGGTATTCATTTACCACTGGCGTGTCATTAATCTGAAGATCTCCCTTGTTTTCAATAATATGTGCAAGATAAATTTAATTTATATCTTTTAATAGTTTCTAAACTTCCCGATATGTTATCAATGGTATGGGGTTCATTCTTGTATACAAACATAAATTCTTTCAAAAAAACAACTTCTTTAGATCTATAATCAATATTAGCATGATAAATAGAAAATCATTCCATGCCCAGAATAACATCAAAATCTAATAAGGTAAAAACATCAAGGTTTTCATGTAATTTATTTCCATAAACAAAAATATAAATATTCTTATTATCCATTTTTCTTGAATATTTCCACATATTATTTTTATTATAAGTTCTAATATTCATTTATTGAGATGAAATTTCTAATTTACTATAAAATTTCTTAGAAATAAAAGAATGTGTAGACCTTGTATCAAACAAGACATTAAAAAAATATGATTAAACAAAAAATATACCTAATAACACTTCATTAGATGGTCTCACATATAATGAAGTAGTTTTAAAGTATTTAACTACACCTTTATAATTAAATTTTGGATGTGTCCCATCATTCAGATCCTTATTTGGGATGGTATGTGCATAATTCTTCAACTCATCACATTTAAAACACTATACAGTTTTCTTATCATAATTAAACATACCAAAGATAAAATATTTTTCAGTGCAATCTCAATTCATATGTCCAAACATTCCACATAATAAACACTTCGCATATTTGTTAAGGAATTCCCTAGGGTAATTTTTACCACACCTTCCTTAAACTAGAAACTGGATTTTCTTACCTTCAGATTTATTTGATTTATATTTACCCAGTTCATTACATCTAAACATTTTTGTATTCTTATTTTCAAAGTACACGTGATCATCAGCAAAATACATTTCTACCCTCTCAACACATCAATCAAATTTCTCATAACTTTTTAATTCATGGGAATCCAAGTCATCAATCTCTTATTTTTCCCTGATATTGTTGACCACAGAACACGACTATTCAGATTAAACTTCAAAACAATAAATAGAAAGATTGGCCTTTCTATTATATGAAAACCCCATGACATTGAAAATATTTTCAAGGTATTTAATCCACCATTAATCCACTATAAGTTCAGAAGATCCACTAAAAGTAGGAGGGTGTTTCCACATAAAATTTTCTACTATAATCATGTACCTTTGTGGAAGCTCTAGATGTTCTCTTTCATGGATTACACCACCATTTATAGCCTATGTCAACTAATACATTAATTTAAAAAACTTTTCAGTTCTAATTCACACCATTCTGGGTTGTGGATTCAAAAATATATCATCCTCTTAGTAACTTCCTACTTCAGCTTCCATGTTTTTTCTTCGGAGAACTATTCTAAACAGACATATCCTAGATGTATAAACAGTGTAATATTTAAATTATATATCATTTCAAATTAACCATAAGGTAAAAATCATTTATAGTATTTTATTAGCATAATCATAACCCCTAAAGTTATCTGAACTATTTTCTGATACCAACTATAAGGACCCATCCATAAGCATTACATAATCTAGTAAATTCAACTAGAAAATAAATTTTTACATACTCAAAGATCTTTCTAATTTAGAGTTTTAGATAATTATGTCATAACACATACATAAGAACTAATATATTACAATTTTTAAACTTTTAATAAATATCCATTTTTTTAATATGAAAATTTAAAAAAAACAAAACATGCTTTCTTTCCCTAACAAACTTCATGACTTTAAACTTGAATTCTTCCTTTCCTTTACCCATCTATAAACCCTATCAAAAACAATTTAAAACTTTTAGTTAGTGTAAAAATATTATTAAGGTTCATAGAAAGAGGTAATAAAACCATTTGTCTATGAATACATGCAAACACATGAAAGATAAACTTCTCACCCTTAAAGGTAAAATATACTTACTTTATGAATACATGAGGTTTCCATAAAAGAAAGAAAACATAAACAAACCATTTAGGTATCTTGGGGGGTCATTTTCTTACCATACTTAGTTATGATTATAACCCAAGTGAATACCATATGATTTGCAACCCTCGCGACTACCTTACAATGTAACCCTCATGGAAAACTTATGATGTAACCATCACAGTTACACATGGAATAACCATTATGGTCCACTTCCAATATACAAAATGTATTAGATGGATTTCAAATAACCACCCATATTTGTTTATAAAGAAACCACCCATCATCATAAAAATTTCCCAAGAACCAGAACATAAATATAGACTATGAATGCTTTCATCATAAAAACAATTCCTCAAGGAAAATCACCTATTTTTAAAAGAATACATCGCACATTAAATGAATGGCATTTTCTTTGAAAATAACCAAGAAATTTTGTAAATAAGGTTTCAAAACAATAAGTAGTATTGAAAATGGGATAATATTCTCATTCCATATATGTTAAGAAGATACTTTCTTTTTGAATATTTTAAAAAGATACTTTAAAGACAATTTTAAAATG
The DNA here is from genome assembly GCA_963277665.1 of Viscum album. Lineage (NCBI taxonomy): Eukaryota > Viridiplantae > Streptophyta > Magnoliopsida > Santalales > Viscaceae > Viscum > Viscum album. The sequence goes on from OY728131.1 coordinate 1,294,673,898, forward strand.
AAAGTCCATTACCTCAGGCTTGATTTCCTTCAAACATGATCAAACATATTGTATAATGGTTTAAATAGTGTTATTAATTTATTACAGAACTATATTAATATTTATAATAACTTCTATTATTTTTTATAACATATTTCCACCAATTTAATAATATTTTGTTATTTTTGTTGTTTCGGGTGCGTTTGATTCATGGTTTCCATGGTTGGTTCATTATAGATATTCTTTTCAAATGGAATAAAAAATCCATAAGTATAAAGAATTTGTATTGATATGTATACAAAATTTTAAATGAAACCATATATCATTTTTTCTTATATGAGGATGATTCATTAGATAAAACATTAATGAAATTAATTTAATTTATTTTGGTGGTTTTTACAACCATCACGAACATATATGATTTTATTTAATATCAAGTTTATATATTGTTTATAGAACATTATATAACATATAATATGTATATAATAAAAACTTATTTAACCATAATAATGGTTTTATGACCATCCTGGAAGGTGATAAATAAAAATGAAAACACATTATCCACAATGACGTTAAATCAGCACATCACGGTCTATATTTTCATTTTTTTTTAATAAGAGTAAGAGGTGACGATTCATGAGGGACATTACATTAACAAAATAAAATTACATTATATTTAAGATAATATAGTTATAATGTCACTTGTATTATGGGATTTCAGGAGGTAATAATAAAATAACTAAAATTGAAAATAAATTTTAAAGAAAACCTAAGAGGATTTTACCTCTTGAACTTCCTATCCTTGAGATCCTCCTTAAAGCACTTGGTTTTGAAATTTTGGTGAGACCAGAAGGTCCTGGACATAATGAAGAGTATTTGGAACTTAACTGATCATAAATTAAACAATATAAATAAAATTTGGAGGTTTAAGGAGAAAAGGTGGTGAGATGTGGTATTTATAGTGGAGGAGAGGGGTGTTTTTTATTATTTTATTAATTAGTTTATTATTTTGTCTCACAAATATGAATAGTTTTGATTAAAAAGACTAAATAAAGTAAATATAAAATTATATTGAGATATTATGGTACTTAAATAATCAATGAAACATATATGACTTAATAATTCATGTATTGTTTAATTTCTGTAAATTGATGTATTTCACTATTCACCAAAAAATCAACAATTTTAGAAAAATCCCAAAAATTTATCCTTGAAATTTTTAGATGATTAGAATTTAAAAATTAAATCCATTTTATTAAAATAATTTTCTAAATATGATAAATTTATTTTTAATTAAAATCACTATTTATTCGAAAAATACTGTTTTTAAAATTATGAATGATTTTATGAAACCTTGAAAAATTAATTAAGGTCTCATAAAATTATCTTATAATCATAAGAAAACAAAATATTAATATATGAATATATTTTATGTATATAATTTTCTTTTAAATCATTATTTAATTATAAAATTTAAAATAAACATTCATGTTTCACAAAAATACAAGTACTTAATTGATCATTTTCAAAACATTTATTTACTTATTCCATGATATAAATATATCATATTCTTTATTATAAAATGAATAAATTTTTTTATACACTCATAGATGAGGTTATTATTATATTATTACAGATTCCATAATCTCTATAAATACCACTTATTTCATTATACATTTATAATGAATTTAACTACTTATTTCCAGAATGAAAAAAATAATAATTTTATAATGTCACGACCCATCCTCGGGGCCCGTGCCATGACTACCCCAAGACCTCCTTCCATAGGACAGGGGCTAGAGACTAGCACAAAAGGCGTAAATCCCTAAGCTGGGAAGGCATTGCCTTTATGAAAGTAAACAAACACATCAAAGTACGCAACTGAAGTAAGCACTAAGTAAAATTGTATACAAAAGTAAGTGCTGAAAGGAAAAGGGGTCGGAAATACAAGCCCAACATTAAGTATAGTACAACTGAAAAGCTAGTACAACTACAATAAAGTAAAATAGAAACTACTTAGTCATCCTCCGGAAATTCCACCTGAATGGTGGGTATAGATGGCCTCCTTAGCACCTCAGGTCCGTCCGTCCGCTCCATTTAAGTCTTGCTAAGTGGTACACCTTTGAGTACCATCCAGCTCTACAAGTCTCTACCTCGATCAATGTTGTCCGTCATCTGTATCCAACACAACTTAGTGCAGGAATAGACCATGCAGGGGTGAGTATACGAGACTCATTAGGGACCCTGAGACCCCCGAAGGTCTCCCAAAATCCACGAAGGATAAACCACAGAAGAGAGATACAAACACGAAGTATCAACCAACCCTACATAGGTATATGCTCATAGATATACCTAAGTCATCAATCTCAGTTCGGCTCAAACTCTCGAGCCCAAGCACAACTCAATCCACACAGTAAGTAAATTCAACCACATCGATGAAAATGATTGAAAGTCAAGACTCATCTCACACAGGTATACATCTTTCGTATAGCGATAGAGATGATCAGATGTATTCATTGATTCATCTAAGCTGTCGGACCCACAAAGGATACAAGACCAGCTAAGTTGTTGGACCCACATAGGATATAAGACCAGATACTCTGTCGGACCCATATAGGATACAATTACAGAGGTCAAACTGTCGGACCCACACAGGATACAAGAACAGTAGTCATCGCACTGATTCATCTAAGCTGTCGGACCCACACAGGATACAATACCAGCTACTCTACCAGACCCACATAGGATACAAGAATAGTAGTCATCACTTTCAAACCCAAGGAGGATTCCGGTACAATTTCCATCGTCGTCGAACCCACGGAGGATTCCAGTATAGTAGACGTCGCAGTCGCAACCAGCTCTAGCGTTCCCGCACACAACATGTTTGATTCCAGGAGGGTCTGCTCCTCGAGCAAAGGGTATCGATACATCAACTATCACTATGTCTAGATTTGATGTTTCCCAAAGTTTTGTCTCATCAAAAGTAACCCAACGCGACAGACGGCACGTCAATCAGACGTCCGATCTGAAAATTATTGGCTTTTCCGTTCCAGGGGCCCGGTTAGAATTACACTCGTTCTAAACCCAACCATTTTCCAAAGTTTTCAAAAACTCACTTAGAGTATCGCAAAAGGACCGCCTCATCGTGAGGGTCCTAGTGCCGTAGACGGCGTGTCGATCAGGCTCGCGGTCTGGAAAATATTCGTGTTTAAGCGAGACGGGCCCGGCCCATCAAGCCCAGTGGGCTGGCAGGTCGGCCCGACCCGGTTCGGTGGGTCTGACCCAGCTGAATGGTCGGCTCAGACAAATGGGGTGCAGCTCAGCCCAGTGGAATGCAGCCTAGCCCAGTGAGGCGCGGCCCGGCCAGCGGCAGGCCGCGACTCTACCAACTGGCTGAGTGGAGCGAGGGGTGTGGCCCTCGGTTTCTCCGAAACGGCGGCGTCGAGCGGCGCCGCCCCTCTTTCCCGGTCTGCCGAAGCTAGCTGGTCTTCCCCAGTGCGATCTCCCTATATAGGCGGGCCGCTGTTCTCCCATGCGGCACCTTTGGGTTCCTCGGACTTTTTCAACCCGGCCGGTTCGCCCGCCATAGCGGCCCGCAGAAGCGGGCCGCGGTTCTCCAGCCCGGCCAGCTAAGCCGGCATGTTCTTCTTCGGTCGAGCGGCCCGGTTGGGGGCCATGGTATCCTCCTCCTCGCGGCACCTGGTGTCGTGGTTCTCTAATGGGTCGGCACATCGCCGCTGTTGTCGTCGCTTCCTTCGGTCGTCGTCGCCTCTTCCTTCACCGCCTCCATCATGAACAAAAACAAGAATCAACGGAGGGTCATTGGGCCATGTTTGTTCGGCCCGTTTCCTCCACATTAGGAAATAGTAGATGGACAAAGACAAACCAAGGAATTCAACTAAGAATGTGATACAATTTAATCACATAAAATTGTACAAACCCCCTACCTCGATTTCAAGAACGGTGCATGTCAACGAGCCACATAAGACGAGCGTCACGGAGGCCAGGCATCGCGGAATACGAACATCGATTCCGTTGACGTCAGGGTGCGTCTAAAGAGGTAGCGTAATTGGAGAAGTTCTGCATGTTCTTCTTCATAGATGTTCTTCATTGAAGATCGGTGTTCTTCATTGAAGAACGGTGTTCTTCATTGAGAGAATGAACACTATTCTTCTATTTCTCCAGAGCCTCCCCAATATAATATTTGCCAACGCAAATGAAATAAAAATCTCCCAATATTATAAAAATTCAATGAATTTCAAATTAATTCAAAACTAGATTAATTAAGTGGCATTAATTAATCTCAAGAGTTGGCATATTCATGAGAGGAGGGAGGTGGGGAGGCTCCTCCATTAATAAGGGGATGTGTCAAAACATAAGAGGTGTTAAAGGGAGTTGAGGGGAGGTCAAAGGGTTTGGGTTTGTGTGGGCCCCAGCACACTAAATCGTCTCATGGGGGGTTATGTGGGGTGTGGGCCCCACCCCAACTCCCCGTTGGAGGAAATAACTACCTCTTAAATAAAATTGTACAACCCATCAATTTTATTTAATTTTCTACGAATCCCCAAATTAAAACATTCAACCCGCATAAAACGCAACTGCAGTAAAGGTACCCTTAAGTGAAAACCCACGCTGTGAGTTCATTGGTATCCTAGGATTTCAATTCCAAGCATCGGTTTAAAAGATAAAAAAACTTTCACATACGTTTACTGAACTTACCTGAACAAAACTTTAGAAATTGATTCCAGGCACACCGGGCCTCGGAATCAGGTGCCGTTAGAAACTACAGAGTTGTAATATTTCGATCAACGCACCGTCTACGGCACTGGGACCCTCATGATGAGGTAGTCATTTTTCCATACTCTAAGTGAGTTTTGGACAACTTTGGAAAATGTTCGGGTTTGGAACAATCGTAATTCCAACCGGGCCCCTAGAACGGAAAAGCCAATAACTTTCAGACCGAACGTCCGATTGACGTGCCATCTATTGCATTGGGTTTCTTTTGATGAGACGTAAATTTGGGATACATCAACTCTAGACTTCATGATAGTTGATTTATCGACCCCCTTTTCTTGAGGAGCGGACCCTCCTAGAATTGAGTGTCTTGTGTGTGGGAACCCTAGAGTTGGCTGCTACTGCGATGTCTATCATACTAGAATCCTCCATAGGTTTGACGACAATAGAAATTGTACCGGAATCCTCCATGGGTTCTAAAGCGATGACTAATGTTCTTATATCCTGTGTGGGTCTGGCAGTTTGACCCATGTACTTGTATCATGTGTGGGTCCGATAGAGTAGCTGGTCTTGTATCCTGTGTGGGTCTGACAACTTAGATGAATCAGTGCGATGACTATTGTTCTTGTATCCTATGTGGGTTCGGCAGTTTCACCTCTGTACTTGTATCCTGTGTGGGTTCGACAGAGTAGATGTTCTTTTATCCTGTGTGGGTCCGACAGCTTAGTTGGTCTTGTATCCTGTGTGGGTCTGATAACTTAGACGAATCAGTGACTACATCTGATCATCTATATCGCTATAAGAAATATGTATACCTGTGTGATCTGAGTCTTGACATTCATTTATTATCATCAATGTGGTCAACTTTACTTCCTGTGTGGATTGGGTTGTTCTTGGGCTCGAGAGTTGGATCCGAACTGAGATTGATAACTTAGGTATATGTATGGGTATATAACTAAGTAGGTTTGGTTGATACTTCGTGTTTGTATCTCTCTTTTGTGGTTTATCCTTCATGGTTTCTGGGAGACCTTAGGGGGTCTCGGGGTCCCTACTTAGTATCGTATACTCACCCCTGCATGGGCTATGCCCGCACTACGTTGTGTTGGATGCAGATGAAGGACAACACTGATTGAGGTAGAGACTTGTAGAGATGGACGGTGCTCAGAGGTGGACCACTTGGCGAGACGTACACAAAGAGGACGGATGGACCTGAGGTGCTGAGGAGGCCATCTATACCCACCCTTTAGGTGGGATTTCTGGAGGACGACTTAGTAGTTGCTGTTTTACTTTACTGTAGTTGTACCAACTTTTCATTTGTACTGTACTTACTATTGGGCTTGTATTTCCAACCCCTTTTCCTTTCAACACTTACTTTTGTATACAGTTTTACTTAGTGCTTACTTTAGTTGCGTACTCTATTGTGTTTGTTTGCTTTCATAAAGGCAATTCCTTCCCAACTTAGGGATTTACACCTTTGGTTCTAGTTGCCAGCCCCTGGCCTATGGAAGGCGGGCTTGGGGTAATCACGGCACGGGCACCAAGGAAGGGTCATTATGGAGGGCCCACAATGAGAATGTTGTGCTCTAAAGGGGGGGTGATTGTAACACCCCCAAATGATAAAGGGTTAAATGAAAAAATGATATGACTCATGTCAACAAGGTGCACCTTCCTTTTCGCGAGCATGTGTGATTAGAACTCCACAGTTAAGAATGTTTGTCCAAGAGTAGTGATCAGGATGGGTGACATTCTGGGAAGATTCCTAGGGTGTGTGTGAGTGAGGACAAAGCACACTAGAAAGGACAAGTGTTGGCCTGTGGGGACTATCATTTGTCAGATGACCCGTTCGAACACGTGGGTGGGCCCCATTATGGGGACCACATGTCTGCGGGGCAACTAGTGGGCAGGGCCCAATAACTTAGGTATATGTATGGGCATATACCTAAGTAGTTTTGGTTGATACTTCGTGTTTGTATCTCTCTTCTGTGGTTTATCCTTCATGGATTCTTGGAGACCTCCGGGGGTCTCGGGGTCCCTACTGAGTATCGTATACTCAGACCTGCAAGGGCTATGCCCGCACAACGTTGTGTTGGATGCAGACGATGGACAACACTGATCGAGGTAGAGACTTATAGAGCTGGATGGTACTCAGAGGTGGACCACTTGGCGAGACGTACATGGAGCGGACGGACGGACCTGGGGTGCTGAGGAGGCCATCCGTACCCGCCCTTTCGGTGGGATTTCCGGAGGACGACTTAGTAGTTTTTGTTTTACTTTACTACAGTTGTACTATCTTTTCAGTTGTACTGTACTTACTATTGGGCTTGTATTTCCGGCCCCTTTTCCATTCATCACTTACTTTTGTATATAGTTTTACTTATTGCTTACTTCAGTTGCATACTATGTTGTGTTTTTTTACTTTCATAAAGGTAATGCCTTCCCAACTTAGGGATTTACACCTTTGGTACTATTCGACAACCCCTGGCCTATGGAAGGCGGGAATGGGGTAGTCACGGAACGGGCCCTGAGGACAGGTTGTGACAAATTGGTATCAAATGAGTCGGTTCAACCACAGAACATAGGACTCTGATCTTTCTATCCTGTGAATCAATAGTGTTAAGAGTATTGAGTATGGTTTTCAGTCCAGGGAGTCCAGTGTTGGTGCGGCGGCCAACGTATCCATACATCAGGACCCTGGCCTCTGATTTCTGACTTAGTGCATGGAAACACTGATTGCATGTGTGTTTCAAGAGTTTCCTTTGTGGCCTCTTTGAGTGAGCTCACCAGGTACAACTTTTTGACCGTGGCGCACCAGTTCCTTATCAGGATGCCACTACGAAGACATCCAGCTAGGGATCCCGAGAGAGAGTACACGATAAAGGCCCACTGAGTGACGAGGCTCCAGTGCAGGGCCCTCTTACTATGTTGGCACCTTCGGGTGGTGTACCAGTAGCACCACCACCCTTTGGGAAGCAGATACCACCAGCCGCACTGGCGAACGATGCACGCTGACTGAGTGCATTTCACGAGTTCCAGCGGCATAGGCCTCCAAGGTTTCAAGGTGAGACAGATTCCTAGGTAGCAGAGGACTGGATGGAGGCGATTCCTGGAGTTTTCTGCCTAGTTGAGATACTAGTATAGAAGATGTTTCTCTTAGCTACTAATCTTTTTCAGTGAGTGACCATGAGGATGGTCCGTATAATGATGAAGTTTCAGTACTTAGACCTTTTTCTGATATGGTACCTTCGGGAAGTGTGCCAACTATATCACTGCTCGTTGATCAGCAGACACTACCGGCGGTACCGATAGAGGACACTTATAGGCTTAGTGCCTTACATGTGTTTCAGCACCAGATATCCCTCATGTTCTGAGGTGAGCCCGACCTACAGGCAGCTGATGACTAACTTAAGAAGGTGGATGAGAGTTTTCTAGAGCTTATACGGCTTCAGCAGGACGACGTGTCGGTAGCTGTGTATTTATTGAGGCATACCAATCATTACTCGTACTCGATTAATATGATTCGATCAGTGATTTAGAACTTAGACCTCTGAGCGAGGTGTGTTTAAGGATATATGAGCCATCACTTTTTCCTCTATTCATTCTTACTTATGTTAGGGTGATAGAGAGAACCTTTGTGGTTAAATGTTCATTGGCTGATCAGATACATCCAGTAAATGTTAACAGTTGGAAATCATGAAACTGGAATCAGTCTCAGAGACTTGGGCATGTGAGATGTTTCAGGAAGAGGAAGTCTTAAGGACAGATGAATCTGTAGGGAATCAGACGTGGAAGCAGAGCTAGGAGAGTAGCATGAGGTGGTGAACATTTCGACATGTTACAACCACCCGCCTTTGTAGTCCCCGCTAGGCTCATAGAGCTAGAGGGAAGGGGGAGAGAGTTACTGCAAGCGGTCAAGGAGTGTAACCCAAGGGCTCTAAGAATGATTTGAGGTACGGTATCTGTCTACTACTAGATGTTGTATCAATAGACATAGGTACCAATCATTCCTTCCTTCCACAAATTTTGTCCCAGACCTACAGTTTCCAGTTAAGTCGTTGACTTGACCCTCACATCTGGGATACCTTTGGGAGGAGACTCGATAATCACACATACACCGAAGGTGTGATCTGACCCTTGAGGTGAGAGTTTTGGTTGGAACCTCTTGGTGGAAGCATCGAGGCCTTGCGATGTTAGTTTGGGAATGGACTGGGCAACCACAGTTCATACACATATTGACTGTATTAGGAAAAAAGGTTGTGATTTATCTACAACGTTGGGATGGGGTTTTCCTTGGTCGGCGAAAAGGAAAACCCAGGCAGCACGTGATAGAATCATGCATAAGATGGTGTAGTTGATCAATCAGGAGTCGGCCAGACATACCTTTGTGATAGACTACTCTAGAGTTACAGCACCACTACCAGCTTTGAAAAAGAATGGGAAACCCTTCGTACAGTTAGATAGATACCAGCATAGCATTTAGAAGCTAAGGCAGAGGTTGACTAGTGCGCCCATCTTGAGGCTACCAGAGGAGAGCGTTGGGTACGTAGTTTACTGTGATGCATTAGAGACTGGACTTGGGTGTGTCCTGATGTAGGAGCGAGTAGTGATTTCATATTTTTCTCGGTAGTTGAGACTGCACGATCAGAACTACGCTACCCATGACCTGGAGTTAGCAGTAGTGGTTTTTGCCTTGATGATTTGGAGGTACTATCTTATGGGAGAATGTTATACCACAAACTCTGACCACCAGAGTATCAGGTATAAATTCTCACATAATGACTTGAACTTGAGACAGCAATGGTGGCCAGGTATGAAGAAAATAGTAGAATAGTTTGTCTCTCGATGCCTCACTTGTCAGCAAGTGAAGGCGGAGCACCAGGTTCCAGTAGGCTTGGTTTATCCCTTAGAGGTTACAGAGTGGAAGTGGGATGGGATATCCATGGATTTCGTGACTATACTTTCATGTACATCCAGAGTACAGGACTCTGTCTGGGTGATCATAGACCAAATCACTAAGTCGGCCCACTTCCTACCGATCATAGAGCAAGGCTCGGTAGAGATCTTGGGATGCCTCTACGTTCAGGAGATCGTACGGCTTCATGGTGTTCCATCGACTAATGTCTCTGATCGAGATGCTCAATGCACTTCCCGACTATGGAAGGGGTTACAAGAGGCTTTTTGCATGTAGCTTCGCTTGATCACCACCTTCCATCCTCATACGGACGGTCAGACTGAGAGGACCATTCAAACTCTCGAGGATATGCTCCGTGCACATGTCCTAGACTTTGGTCGCAGTTGGGAGGATCACTTACCCTTGGTGGAGTTTGCGTACAACAACAGCTACCACTCTACCATCAGGATGACCCCTTATGAGGCATTGTACGGCCGACCTTACAGATCACCTCTGTGCTGGACCGACCCAGGGGAGTCAGTACATGTAGGAGCAGAGATGATTAAAGATTTGATATAGAATGTGGAGATCATCCATGAGTAGATGAAGACTACACAGAGTAGAAAGAAGTCCGATAATGATAGGAGATGGAGTCCACTGGAGTTAAGGGATGGTGACCACGTATTCCTATCTGTTTCACCTCAACGAGGTCTATGGAGATTTGGCTGGGGCGGCAAGTTATCTTCTCATTTCATCGGGTCGTTCCAGGTCCTCAGCAGAGTAGGCGAGGTGGCTTACCGCCTGGCCCTTCTACCTATGTTGCACCGGGTGCACGATGTCTTCCATGTATCTCATATGAGGAGATATGTGCATGACCCATCCCACATCATCAACCACGGGGAGCTGGACATCAATGATGGGGCGACATTCACGGTGGTCTTAGTGGAGATCAAGGATCGACAGGAGTGGGTCTAACATGGACGGTCGATTCCTCTGGTGTGCATTCGCTGGAAGCATGGGAACCTCCAGGAGAGCACATGGGAGCGGGAGGCTCATATGTGTGCTCAGTACCCCCATTTGTTTCCCTAGTGTGTGTTGTAGCTTTACAGGGACATAAGGCCCTTAGGTGGGGGGAATGTAAGGACCCGGAAATTTCAAGGAAAAATTTTTCCTAGAAATTTCTAGGTCTTTACATATAACTACATTGGTTATTACACTACCAATGATAGCAGTGTATTAGAAAGAAGTGATAGCTGAAAAATCTTTGGATTTTAATATAAATATCCTAAAATTGGAATGTGTTTTATGGGGATGGTAATTGAATATTATCTTAATAATTTATCTTTATATTTTTCTAGTACTTTCTCATTGGACGATTAACATAAGAAATATGTGTATAAGGAACTATGATATTATAAAGAAATTAGTATTTATATTTTATAAGTATAAGGTATATATAAAAATATTTATAAAATGCATATGGATGTTAAATATGAGGTTTTTGGAGAATAATAATGGGATAGATAAGTATAAAAGTTAAGTTTTAAGGTTAGCTATGAAACTTATCACCAATAATATCTTAGTTCCATCATTAGAATATAAAACAGGGAATGTTATACTAAGGTTAGAAATTTAAATCTTGAAGAATTTATTATCAAATTTTACTTCTAGAAGGAAGAATTTGAAAAATATATATAATTAGTTATGTTCAAAGAATGAAAATTTATAACCTGGTAGTAAACCCATAAAAAATACCTATTATCATTCAAATTACTTTATACCTATGAGGGTACCATTTTCCAAAATTAAAAAGAGGTGAAAATTGGATGAATTTGTGTTAATTGGACAATATTTAATCCTTAGGAACACATTAAACTTATATATAGAATGAATTCATTATAGTTGAATATAGGATAGAAGGAAATATGTGGGAACCAAAGGTCTTATTTCTGAATATCACTATAACAAAGTAGGACTGGATGATGAGATTGTAATTTTCAATCAAATTTTTTTTTTTCATCGATAGTTAAAATTAAAACATAGAGTACCTAATAACATCTTACTTTTAGGTTTTAAGTCTTAAATTAAATGTTTTATATTTTTACACTAATATGTGCATAGTATATCAGATTTTATAATTTTACACATCATGATTTTACTCTTACGTTATTTCCTTACAATTACGTCAGGTTTTTTTACATTTATATAAGTTTTTATACTTTTTATGGTTTTTCTTCATATATTTCCTAAGTCCTTTGTTGAGTAGGGTTTTTTTGAACAACTTTCATAAAAATAATTTTTTCCTTACATATAATCTAATTGTATATAGAAAGATAAGAATGTGACATTGGAACTACTTTTGTATCCATTTTCAAAATAATTATATAGTTGGAGCATTGGAAAATATATTATGTGAGGTTTATTTATTTCATTTTTTATCTTATGAAACTATTTTTTACTAGTTGTTTTATTTTAACTTGTATATATTGAATAATTATAGTGTATTCAAGTTTTTTAAGGATTTATTCTGCAAGGTAACCAACTTAGTTTTTTTTTAATTTTAATTTTATTCTTTTTATAGATTTAGAATCATCATTTGTAAATCATACCATAGTTTGTTTCAAGTTTGATTCTGAAATACTATCAGAACATAAATCATCAAAACTCTCAAACATGGAAGAAACTCTGTGATTAGAAAGTATATATGAGATCTTACATGTGTGATTTCAAAGAAGACTGTTAGTTTCATTTCCAAAATTTTTAAAAAAATAGATAGGTTTTAGAAAAATCTGTACAAAGACTGCATATACTTTTGATGCCATAATATATCTTTGAGAAAGGAATTAGATGAGGCTAATATTATTTTTACTCTTTAGGACTGAAAATTAAAAGATAAAAATAAAAAATTAAAATAAATTGAAAATGATCTAGAGTGGCATGATAAAGAATTTAAGGAAATAAAGAAAACTGAATAAGAGAAAGAGAAAGGGGTAAATAATCTAGATATCCTAATTTTTAAGTCACTAATGAATGAATAAATTTATAATTTTTATTTTTATTTCAATTTCTATACACATTTATTACTAATAAATATTATATGATTATATATTTATTGTTTAATTACGTTACTTTGTATGGATGATTAAATTTAATTTTTTGCATTATTTTTCCTCTCATGATTTATGTTTAACTACTTTTTTATAATCTCATAAGGTGGTAAATTTTTTTCATTTATTTAATCGATGGGAGACTATTAGTAATTAAGAAGAATAAACTTTTTACCCTATCATCTGTCAAGAATCATAAAGGGAGAAGTGTATCCCATAGGGGAAACTAAAATAAAAAGTTAGATAGAACTTTACTATTATATAATCATTATACTCTATTTGAATTTATAACTTTTTCTTATTGTGAGAAAGTTATATTATTCAATTTTTTCTTCTTGTATTGTGTTTTTTTAATCATAAAGGGGGGATCTAAGAACAATAATTTTTCCATTGACATGAGAATATTAAGTTGATTTTCTAATGTATTTTATGAGTTAATATAAAATAATTTAAGGGTGATATTTTCTCATGTCTTGTGATTTTTAAGATTATAGATATTGAATATTATAAGTATTCTAGATATAAGTATTAGAGAGAGTTTCATTGGAAGTTATAGGGAGTTTTATTTTAAACATTGAGTCAAAATTACTATCTATTATGTGTCTTATGATCATAAAAATTGGGAATATTGTAAAGTTGAATGAAATTATTTCATTAATTTTTTAAAATAAAAAAAAACTTATATACTATGTTTTATTTAACATAAATTTTTTTATGTGAGTTATACTATGAATAGATTATAACTTTTTATTATAAGTTTCAGTCAACTCGATACATACTTATGTTCAAGAATTTTTTTTTTAATTAATATTTATTGATCCACCTATATTCTAGAGAAACATGAAGTGAACTAAACCACATTCATTGAAAAATGATCAAAACTTTTGATGTTATTATTAGTAAACCAAAAGTTTGTATATATTACCAAAGAAATATTTTATAAGATAATCAATAAATTGCAACCAGTATTTGAGGAATGTAATCCTATAGAAATATCTATATAAATTTGTGCATTACCAAAATTCTTTGAGAGTTTTCGCTTTTTTTTATAGTGTGATTTACTAATAGATTTAATTATGATTAACTAAATTGTAAAATATCTTTGTATTTTAGTTATTTGATAATTATTATGATCCTATGTTATCAAAGATACTCTAAGGAAAGGATTCTTAAGTTTAGAAACGATATGTTTGTAGATATTCTTGGGATAGGTTTCTTCTTATAGTCATTCTGATTGAATAGGATCTTAGGAATAGAGATAATTTTTTTTAACATTCTTTTAAAGAATTTACTTATGAATAAATAGATAACTTTTTGTGTTTTAAGTTAGAAAATTTCTTTGTGTATAGTATATGAACCCTAGTTTAGGTTACCAGAAATAAAAAAACTTTCAATTAAAAGAGAATAATTTCTTGAGAAAGGATTATTAGAAGTGTACTATGCTTTTAAGAGTATTTATAATTTAGTAAATTACCCTATGTTTAATTTCAATTTATTTTTTATTTAATTTATAATTATTTTATACGTTACCTTAGTTTTATAACTTATGAGATTTTTATTTTTCCACATCATTATTTACTTTTTTACTCTGATTTTTCAGATGATATATATTCTAAATGTTTTAATTTGTGAGTGGGAAAGAGATTATAATTCTGGATTTTGAATTCAATTAACCCCCTCCCCTTCTTGGTATATAAATCCTCACTTTCCAAACATTAACATTACATAACTTTTGAAGAATACTTAAAACAATATAAAAATAGATGCCCAAAGACCGTACTAGTCTAGCGCCTTTGGAAACATGGAAACATAAATGTCAGTACATAAATGAGAAAAATTATCCCACACTAGGTTCTTCTTAACTATCACCCTTAATATACATATCAAACATAATACATATCTTCATAACCTAGTGAAGAAAACAAAAAAAGGGCTGAGCTCAAATTCTCAGTAAGGGTAAATAATGGAGATATGTAAGTATTATCATGATCATAAGGGTATGAGAACATTATCATGAAAATAAAATATCATACCCAACATATAAAAGATTATATACATGAATCATGTAATAAATATTATTAGTTCATAAGACATGAATCATAAGGAAATAAATAACATAATTTGTGAAATCATAACATGGGAACAAAATATGAAATTGTTGAAAACACATAATCATATAATATGATTCCCATATTATCCAATGAATCACCACCAAGACCATATTAGTAGTTTGGGTTAACTCCTCATACCATCTTGGTAGTCATGGTTCACTCCCATATCCATATTAGTTGCATGAGCTCACACATCATACCATCTTGGTAGTCATGGTACACTCCCATGTCTATCTAAGTACATGACTTCCCTCCCTAGACCATCTTGGTAGTTAGGGTTCACTCCCATGGTCATATTAGTATTTAAGGTTTACTCCCAAGACCATCTTAAAATATCTAATGAGATATAAATCTTACCCAATGAATTGGATTGAGATATAGGTCTCAACTATATCATAATAAAATCATACATACATATTCTAAAAAATCATAAACAATCATATCATAACACATGAAATAAAATGGGTATCATAAACTTGTAATATTATCATAACCAATGGAAAAAAGATATATTTTTAATAATCATTTCATCAAAAACATAACTCGTGAAAGAGAACTGGATTTTATAAACATATAACCTGTGATAAGAAATGGATTTCATAAACATACAAGACATGAAAAATAAATGGGTTTCATAAATACCATGAAATTAAGCATAATAATTTAGAGAGAGAATATGAATATAACCTTTAGATAATTTCCTAGAAAGGAATGAGTAAAATCAACAGATGTCATCTTAGATGGAAAATAATTTTTAAATATCTTTAAAAAATCATTTCTTGAGGAAAATATCCTTTCTTCTTTGAAAAATGTTTTTTAATGTATAAAACCAATTGAAAATCATTTTCTTATAAAATACCTTGAAAACTTATAAATAAGTCTTAAAATCATTTTTTAAAAAAATTCCTAGAAAAATTATAGAATAAAATTAGAAACATTTTAAAAAAAATATCTTTGAAAACTTTAAAATAAATATTGAAAATGTTTTTAAAATATTTTCACTTGAATCCTTATGATAGAAGTATGAAAGAATTTTGAAAACCATTTTCCTTGAAAAGTAATTTGAAAACTTATAATAAAATCTTGAAAATGTATTGAAAAAAAATTATAAATTTATTTTAAAGAAAACATTTTAAAAATTAACCATTTCAACATGAAAAGGAATCTTCACAAAAATGATGGTGCGTAAATCTCTACATGTTGTATGAGGTAAAAAGAACATTACTTTTGCACGATAAAAGTTTAGAAATATGTCTTTTCTAGAAAATGAAAATAATATTACTTTGAGAACATTTTTAAAGGGAAAAAGTGAAAAAAAATGTATTTTAATTATTATTGGAGAATTTTAGAATATTCTTGGAAACCCCTTTTAGAAAACATGCTATTAAAGGAATAAATATTTCAGATCGAAGGGAGGGTAAATTCGGGTTTTCTTAAAAACACTTTCTTAACTATATTATGTACAAAATAATGGAAAATTGGTATAAATACATGAATATATAATCAATAAAAATAGTATAATAATCTTTATGAATTTTCTTGAGAGATGAATTATAATATTTCATCAAATGAAGCATAATCAAAAACAATCTTGAAAGGCGATGAAATTTTTTCAATAAACTCTTACCACTTTGTAACTTTAAACCATAAAAACAATGTAAGAAAAATGAAATTACATGAATATTTAAATATAATTAAAACAATAAGATTCATAACAATTCAAATTGAAGTATATATGCCTTTAATAAGAATGTAGGTTCATAACAAAACATGTGTCTCAAAGAAGGAAAATTGAGACAAAACTATCTTACCGATTTGGTATATTTTGAAACACTAACCCCATGAAATAAATATAATATAATGGATATGTAAATATATATAATTTTAAGTAAAATAATCATAGAATAAAGCCATTTCAAGTATACACACAACAAAAAAAATTAATGGGTGGTGAATAAAGCATATATCTTAGGGAAATAAAAAGTGAGATGAAATTCTCTTACCTTGTGTCTTGACTCTCATTGTACTGGTACAAAAATCTGGTATATTGAATATAATTTTATTATAAATATATCACATAATAATATAATAATATATAATACCATATATGGTTTAATTATTACATTATATTACCCACTTTTTTACAATTCCTTGTTAAGGTTTCACTTCGGGTAATATCTACTTTGTTCGTTACATGTGTCTTAAATTCTTTTATCTTTGGTCCTTATACTTATATCATGATTTACAAAATGTAAATAGTGATATAAATACCATTTATATTCATTATATTTTTTTTATTATAATCTATATAATATATAAGTATTAAAAGGAATAAACTATTCATAGAGGTGGTAGGTCGTACATAAACATAAATGTTTTTTCTGTTTAATAGTCGTATTGAAAGAAAGAATGTAAATGAAATATATGTATATATTTGTATATCTATCATTATTCTAGTAAAATTATTATATTTTATATATCATATAATTTCACTAAACTCATCCTTAATACATTCCATGTATTGTGTGAATGAATCACATCGCTTTAATGGGGGTGGTAGTCCACACTTCTTCAAATGAAATTATCATATTTACACCAAAGGGATAGTATAAATATATGTGTTTTAAAAGGATTAAATAATATTTAATAAATAATAAATATAATATATAACATATATAAATATATTTTCTATCATCATGTCCACCATGATATGCAGTTAGGAAAAATGAACAACCATCCTTTTGTGAGGTGGTAGTTCATCGTACACATAAACAGTAAATTTTTTAACCATTAGATGGAGGTGTGTGTAAATATGGTTCAAAAACATAGAGTAAAAAATAATAGTATATTTAATATATTTTTTATACAATCATGGACTAAATGGAGTGGAGGGGTAGAGAAAGAAAATAAAATAAAGGAGCTCGAGAGAAGGCATTACCTCTTAATCAGGTAACTCCTTTTGGTATCTGCCAAAGGCTTACTTGGATTTATTTATCCCCAATGTGAGGATTCTAAGAGGAATTTATGGATGTTTTTAATTTTATTTGGAATATATTGGATGATCCTATGTGGTTTTATAGGTGTGAAGAATATGGAGAAGTGGTGTCCTTTTATAAAGATGGGAAATGATACACATGGAATTTTTGAAAACAAGTTAGGTATACCTACATTTTTACCTAAATAAATTAATAAAAAGACAACTACAATAAATAATTGAAGTTTAAATTATGAATAATTTCAATAAAATGGGGTTTTTACAAGTTTATATGTCTTTTTGGGTGTAAAATTTATGGTTTTGTACTTTGATAACCTAATTTTTCTCTTAATCGTTGTAATTAATTTTAATCACTTTTACTAATATTTTTATTCAAAAAATTGAACTTATTAGAAATTAGAAATTATTATTATTATAAATATGGAATCAATTTTACCAAATTATAATCATATAAGTGGCATAAATTAATTTAAAAATAATCTCTCTAATGGGATGACACTACGGATTTTTAAAGTAAAAACGTCCATAAGTTTGCTATGTTTTTATACCCAATTTCAATGTGAAATTGATTTCAATTACCTAAATTTCATTAATTTATAAAATTATTATCTAATTAAAATTTACAACTAATTTAAAATATAATTTAACCTTATAAATGAATTATATGAAAAATTAGGTTTGAATTAAAATTTTGTATTTTTAACTATTCGTTAAGAAATGAAACCTTATAGAAAATACCAAAAATTTATCCTAACCAAATTTTTATGTTTCTATTTAAAATATGAATTTTATTTTGACTTATTAAATTAATAAAATTTCTAAAAATTTTATTTAAAATGGGTTCACCATTAAAAGGTGGTAAAACTACATTTATAAAAGTATAGGTTTATAAGCATAAAATTTTATTTGTTATTATATTATATCTATCAAATATTTTGGATGATTATAAAAAATATTTTTTTGAATAAAAAAATACAAATTTAATTAATATTTTTCACTATTAGTATTTAATTTAACTTATTAATCCAAAACATCTTTTTCTCAAAAAAATAGACTTTTATAAAATTGTTCCCTTTATATTCATTCAGTCTCTATATTATTTTACAATTATTAGGTAACTAATGAATTAAACAATAAATATTCATATTTTATTTAATCCTATAATGTTCAATTTAATGGCCATGTTATAACATATTAAATAATAATATTTTAACAATGAATTATTGTTCGGTAACACTCGGTTTTGTGTGTTATGTAATCAATCAGGGAAAGTCAGTCTTGCATTTAATGTAATCTGACCTTAGTGTTCCGTATAGAGAAAGATAAATTTTAGATTGTGTTTAGTGCATTATTAACTTGTTTTTTAGTATAATTAAATCCATACATAGTTATTTGATATAAAATAAAATATTCACAATGTGGCGTGAAATGAGAAATATCAAAGAGATTAAATTAATTTGAAAAAAAATCCAAAAAACTTGGGGTGTTATATTATACCCTATTAAAATGAATTTTGCCCTCAAAATGCATTTGGGTTGTCAAAGGTTTAATATGAGAATGTTTCAGCCATATAAAACCACATCTTAAAAATGAATACTAAAAATTCCCTTAAAAATGGAAAGTTGTAACCATAAATGTTACCCCAAGTAACTCATAAGAAGATTACCATATATGAAAACATAAGTGGGATGTGAAAATTTTTATATTGAAGAGAAATCCTACCATCATGTTCTTTTGGAGAGTGATAGGGAACAAGTTCAAGATAAAGTTAACAATCACAAATACATAAATTTTCAACGAGTTAAGTTGCCTTCTGATTCATCAGAAATGAAAATACTAGGACTTCATTTTTTGTTTCAAGATCATTTTTCCTAAAGTTAAAGAATTTTGATGATGAGATATACTTTCATGATTTTAGGACTGCGTCTCCCTTTATTGTTCATTGATCCACTTCACCTATTTCTCTAAAAAGGAAGGTTAATTTTTTATTCCTGAAGTATTAATAGATCATGAGATCTATGATATTCCATCACATTTGTCATCAGTTATCATAAACACAAAGTAGTTTGAACAGGCTGCCCAATATGAATAAATCTTTATATGGAGAGATAACACTTCAATATTACTGAATTCATCTAAATTTTAACTCAAACTTTTCATAAATGGTTGGCCTTATAATCCTTTTTAAATATGAAAATTAAAATATTTGTAAATAATTACATGAAATAAGATTACCATTCATCCCCCATATATCAAAAAGTTCCCCTTGGTTTTCATATTCCAAACAAGTGGATACCCTCATTGTATATTCACTTGAAACATGGTAACAATATTAACTACCATAAATCATTTTGGAAAACATGAAAGCTTCCTTTTTCCAATGATTACTATATATATTCTTTAAATCCAAGAATTTGTCAACTTAATCCTTGATGACATAGAACACATCCTCAATAATCAGTTATAGGGTAATTCGTACTATCCAATTTACATATTCATATCCATCATATCTTTATCCAAACATCATTATCTCAAAATCATGAATTAATTAAGGGTTACCTTTCCCTAATCAAAATATCACCTTTCCTTGAAATCACATTTCTATGTATTTATCACTGTTCAACATGTAATTTACAATACTTAATGAAAAATTATATTAAAAATACTTATATATTTCATGATTCATATAACACAATCTTTGAATTACAAAACATAAATACTTCATTACTCCAACCTTATTCATAAACCATTAATCAGGCTTCATTAACTTATTACTTAATACTACCATCCTATAATATGAAATAGGAATCTTTCTTAATTTTTCTCTACCTTAATATAATCATTCTTCTTATGTTTAATGAAAACAATACTGGAAGAACATCACATACCTTTCACATGTCATTTGTTGTCTCATTATCTTCATAAGTATCATCAATACTCACACCACATTCCTGATTCTATTTATGAGATTTCAAATTAGAAAATCAAATTTATAGAATGCCCATATTTTCCATATCTAAAATAATAAATTTTAACCATGTTCATTCTAGTTCTCTCCATTGACGAAAACCAAAATCAAAGTGAGATAATTACTTATCATAGCTTAAAACCACATAATCATGAAAATAATTACTTATAGGATCTATAAATCATGACACCTACATTAATCTAAGACACCCTAGATTTATACTAGGTTATTCATAGAAAACTTATATTTAAATTCCTCCTGATGGTTCATGAAGAGTTGTGAATTCCCAAATCATATCCCTCGGGAGTGTCAAATTTGGAGTGCATCAAAGCACATTCTCATATACCATATTACCTAATTCAGGCTCAAAAAATCTTCTTGGAGTAGTTACCCCTAGGTAAATCTGTGCCAAATTCATATCTACTTGTAGTATCCAGGAAGGGATGTATTTCTAGGAAACCACTCACACTACCCTTTACCAAAATTCTATGTACATTTTCTATACATTTCCTTATCCTTATAATTATCCCTAGATTTGTCCTTAGGATTCTCACTAAGGTTTTTTCATCCTACCTTCAAAATTTTAACTAAAACATTTCTATGATAAAAACTATAGAGACCCTATATTTTCATATATTAACATTACATATCTTTTGTGGAATACTTAAAACATTATAAAAAGAGGCACCCAAAGACCATACTACTTTAGTGCCTCTGAAAACATGTAAATATAAAAATCGGTACCTAAATTATCTATATTATCTCCCACTAGGTTTTTATTGACTATCAGTCTTCCTATACACATCAAACATAATACATGTTTTCATAAACTGGGGAAGCAAACATAAAAAGGGATTATCTCAAATGCTCAGAAAGGGTAAACAAGGGAGATATGTAAGAATAATCATTAGGATATGGGTATGAGAATATGATCTGGAAAATAAAATATCACGCCATTCAAATAAAAGATCATATACATGAATCATAGAATAAATATTATCATTTCATAAGACATGAATCATAAGTAAATAAAGATCATAATCTAAGAAAGTTTAACATTAGAACAAAACATGAAATTGTGAAAAACACATAAGAATTCAATATGATTTCCATAGTATCCAAGGCATCACTTCAAAGACAATATTAATAGTATGGGTTCACTCCCCATACCATATTTTTTTTCAAGGTTCACTCCCATGGGTATCTTATTAGCATGAGTTCAATCATCATACAATCTTGGTAATCATGGTTCACTCCCTTATCTATCTTAATAGCAAGACTTCAGTCCTCATACCATCTTGGTAGTTATGGTTCACTCATATGGACATCTTTGTAGTCAAGTTTTACTCCCAAGACCATTTTAGTTTATATCATGTGATAAAAATATTTACCTAATTCATTGGATAGAGATATATGTCCCACCCATCTCATAATTAAATCATACATACATGTTTGACAAAATCATAAATAATAATATCTTAACCCATGAAATGAAATGGGTATCATAAACATGTAATCATATCATAGTATGTGGAAAAATATACAGGTTTCATAGTAATTTCATTAAAACCATAACCCATGAAAGAGAAATTGATTTCATAAATATATAACCTGTCAAAGAGAAAAATATTTCATAAACATATAGCCTGTGAAATAGAAACAAGTTTTATAAAGACCTTGACATTAATCATAACCATTTGGAGAAAGAATATGAATGAAACCTTTAGATCATTTCCTATAAAGGCATGATTAACGTCAACATATTTTATATTAGATGGAAAATAATTTTGAAATATCCTTCAAAAAACATTTCTTGAATAAAATATACCTTCTTCTTTGAAAACTTATTTTTAATGCATAAAACCATTTGAAAATTATTTTCTTAAAAACTACCTTGCAAACATATAAATAAGACCTAAAATCCTTTTGAAAACCTTTTTCCTTGAAAACTTATAGAATAATCTTCAAAATCATTTAAAAACATTTTTCATTCAAATCACTTTGAAAATTTTAAAATAAAGATTGAAAATGTTTTGAAAAATATTTTACTTGAAAACTTTTGAAAAAATATTGAAAAAGTTTCGAAACCCATTTTCCATGAAAAGTACTTTTAAAACCTATAAAGAAATATTGAAAATTTTTTGAAAAAAAAATTCTTTGAAAATTATTTTTTAAAAAAATAAAAATCAATCTTTTAAACATGCAAAAGGAAGCTTCACAGAAATGATAGTGGGTAAATCAATACATTTCATACGTGGTAAGAAGAACATTCCAGTTTCATGATAAAAGGATAAAAATACCTTATTTATAAAATGATAATAAGATTAATTTGAAAACATTCTTAAAGGGAAAAAAGTAAAAAAAATACTTTAACGATTATAGGATAATTTTAGAATATTCTTGGAAACCCTTCTTAGAAAACATAGTATTTAAGGAACACAGATTTCCGACTGAAGAGAGGGTAAAGTCGAGATTTCTTAAAAACACTTTTTTAACTATATTATATACGAAATATTATAAAAATGGTACCAATAAATTAATATATCATGAATAAACCGAGTATAATAAAATTCATTAATGTTCTTGAGAGATATATTATAATATTTCATCAAAGGAATCATAATCATAAATAATCTTGAAAAGCGATAAGATCATTTCAATAAACTCTTACCACTTGGTAACTTTGAAACATAATCACCATGTAATAAAAATTAAATTACATGAATCATGAAATATAATTAAAATAATGAGATTCATAACATGTCAAATGTAAGTATATATGGCTCAAAGAAGAATTTAGGTGCATAACAAAACATGTGCCTCAAAGAAGGAAAATTGAGACAAATCCGTCTTACATATTTGATAAATTTTGAAACATTAACCCCATAAATAAAATATCATATAATTTATATTTAAATACCCATAAATTTAATTAAAATAATCATAAAATACATCCATGGGTGGTGTACACACCACACAAAAGGAATGGGTGGTGAAAAAATCTTGTATCTTACAGAAATAAAAAGTGAGATGAAATTCCCTTACCATGTGTCTTGACCCTCTTCATACTCATTAAAAGATACTATATAATAAATATAATTTTATTATACATATATAAAAAATATCATTATATCTAATACCATATTCAGTTTTATTATGTCTCTATATTACCTGCTATTAACAATTCTATGTTAAGTTTTCACTTTGGGTAATATCTATTTTTTTCTTTGCATGTGTCTTAATTTTTTATATATTTGGTCCTTATACTTATATAATGATTGTAAAAATGTAAATAATTATATAAATATCATTTATATTAAGTATATATGTGTTATAATAATCTATATAATATATAAGTATGAAATGGAATACATTTTTCTTACATACTCTAGATCGTATGTATGCATGAATGTTGTTTCCATTTAATAGTCGTATTGAAAGAATGAAAGTAAATGAAATATTTGTAAATATAATTATTCAAGTATAACTATTATATCATATATATCATATATATCATATAATTTCACTAAAACCATCCTTAATACATTCCATGTAGTGTGTGAAGGAATCACATCGCTTTGAGGGGGCGGTAGTTCATACTTCCTCAAACGAAGTTATCGTATTTACACCAAATATAAAGTATAAAGATGTGTTTCATAAAAGGATAAAATAATCTTAAAGGCATAAAAATATAATATATAACATATATAAATATATTTTCCATAATAATTTCCACCATGAGAGGCTATAAGTAATAATGAACAATCGTCGTTTTGTGGGGCGGTAGTTTATTGTACACATAAATAGTATGCTCGTTACCCATTATATGGAAGTGTTTTTAAGTGTAGAATTAACCCTTATAATAACAATATAATAGTATGTTTAATAAAATAGTGTTTTTATACAAGAATATAATAAATAGATTTTAGGGGGTGGATAAAGAAAATAAATGAAATGATCTTGGGAGAAATCGTTACCACTTAATCAGGTAACTCCTTTTGGTTTGTACCAAAAGGCTTCCTAGATTGATTTATGAAAAATTTTATTCTTATATGGGTGAGGTAGGTAAGTTTGGGAAGTTAATTTTTCAGATAATTTCCAAACCTAAGTGTTTTTAGATGTGTTAACAAGTGGGAGAGGTGGTGTCCTTTTATAGGGAAGGGAAGGACATGCGTGTCATTTTTTAAAACAAGTTAGGTGTACCCACGTTTTTACCTAAACATATTCATACAAAACCAAAAATAACTCAATAATTGAGGTTTCATGGATTAATAATTAACATAAAATGGGTTTTAGACATGTTTCTATGTCATTTTGGGTCTTCAATTTAAGGTTTGGTACTTTGTTGACCTAATTTTTCTCTTAACTGTTGTAATTAATTTTAATCAGTTTCACTAATATTTTTGGTAATAAACAAATATGACCAAATTAAACATTATAAATTATTCTTATTCTAAATATGTAATCCAATTTTTCTGATTCTAAACATATAATTTGCATAAATTAATTTAAAAAT
Organism: Viscum album; assembly: GCA_963277665.1. Classification (NCBI taxonomy): domain Eukaryota; kingdom Viridiplantae; phylum Streptophyta; class Magnoliopsida; order Santalales; family Viscaceae; genus Viscum; species Viscum album. The sequence goes on from OY728131.1 coordinate 1,294,699,196, forward strand.
AGTCCTACTAATGGGACGACACTGTGGGTTTTTAATGTAAAAACGTCCAAAAGTTTGCTAAGTTTTTATACACAATTCCAAAGTGAAATTGATTACAATTACCTAAATTGAATTAAATTATAAAATTATTATCTAATTAAAATTTAAAACCAATTTAAAATATAATTTAACCTTATAAATGAATTATATTAAAAGCCAATTTTTGATTAAAATTTAGTATTTTTAACTATTCATTAAAAAATGAAACCTTACAGAAAAATACCAAAAATTTATTCTAACCTAATTTTTATAATTTCATTTAAAATATGAAGTTTATTTTGACATGTTAAATCTATAAAAGTTCAAAAATTTGTATTTAAAATGGTTTTTAAATTAAAAGATGGTATAACTACCTATATGAAAATATAGGTTTTTAAGCATAAAATAGAGTTTTTTATTATCTTATATATATATAATCTATTTTATGATTATAAAATATATTTTTTAAAATATATAACATATAAATTTAATTAACATCTCTCACTAATAGAAATTAATTTAACTTATTAATATAAATTGTCTTTTTCACATAAAAATACACTTTTATAAAACCATTCCATTTATCTTTATTTGGTTTATATATTATTTTCTAATTATTAGGTAAATAATGAATTATAATATATATATTAATAAGATAATTAATCCAATAATCATAAATTTAATGGTCAGGTTATATCCTATTAAATAATAATATTTTAATAAATAATTATTGTCAAGTAACACTCGGTCTTACATGTTACGTAAGCCATAGAGGAAAGTCATTATTTCATATAACGCAAGCTAACCTTGATGTTACATTTAGATAAATCTAAAATTTATGTTGTGTGTAGTGAAATATTAACATGATGTGGCATATAATGCAATCCATACATAGTTATTTAATATAAAATAATCTATTTTTAGTGTGGAGTTAAATGAAAAATATCAAAGAGATTAAATTAATTCGAAGAAAATATATTTCACAAAATCTATTGGTGTTACACTCAACTCCATGTAAAATTAATTTCATCCTCAAAATTTTTCTGGGTTATCAAAGGTTTAATACTAGAAAATTTTATTCATAGAAACCCACATCATAAAAATGAATACTAAAACTTCTCATAAAAATGTAAATTTTCAACCATAATGGTTACCCAAAGAAAATCATAATGATATTCCCACATAGAAGAACATAGATGGGAAGTGAAAACATGGACATGGAATATAAATCTTACCATAATGTTTTGATGGAGAGTGATAGAGAACAAGTTCGGGAGAAAATTAACAATCAGAAATCTTAAATATTATATGACCTAATGAAAATTATGATTCATAAGAAATGATGGTAATAGGATAAAAATTTCGGTTTCAAGATCCTTTTTCCTAAAGTTTAATAATTTTTATGAAAATATATACTTGCATGATTTCAGGAAAACATCATCCTTTTTTGTTCTTTCATCTACTTCACCTCTTTCTGTAAGATCCCAGAACTTGAAAAGGTATTCTCACATTTAATATTTGGTTTTAATATTTTTTGGTTAATTAAGTTCTTACCCAAGTCCTTGTAGAGGCTCAGGGGTGTTCCAATGGTTAGGGACATGAAAAATGAAGAAAAGGGGGTTTTCTAGGTAGGTCGCACGGTCTGTGCATGGTTAGTGCTAATCATGTGGATATCCCAGGAAACCATGCAGGAGGTGGAATTTTAGATAGTTCCTTCCACACAGTTTGTGCATGGTTTGGAAAACTGTGTGGCTAAACCATATGCCCAGAATCTTTTAAAAATTTTCAATTTTTCCACTCTGAGATTTTTAACCCTAACTCGGGATTTCCTCCCCCATTCACCCCTCTTCACCATATGAATAAACCAAATCACCCAAGAGCTAGATAATATCAATCTCCCTCATTTATAAGGAATTTTTGGTGTTTTTGGTTGCAAATCGAAGCTTTATGTAAGGTTATACCATCCCTGCTTCTCTTTTGAGTTTATGGTTTGTATCTTCTTATCCTCTCTTTCTGAAGCTCTAAAACCCTACTATTTGGGTGAGATTTTGGTTTAAGATTAAAAGGTTGGTTGAAATGTAATATAAGGGATAAATTAAGAGTTCATTCACCCACAGAATTTAGGTCGGTGGTCTATAAGTTATATCCCATAGTTTATTTGTGGATTTGTGCATGTGTGGTTTTGTTCTTGGGTGTCTCTTGGTATGTTTTGTTTACCCATGTCATGTGTCGGTGAAATGGTTGTTAATAAGGTAAATGAAAACCCTCATTATCCCCATAGGATGCGTTGAGGTTGAAGAGACTAATCTAGGGTTACCCATGGGGTGTTCCGACTTTCCCTGGTCTAGGGATTTGTGAAGAACAAGTGAGATTGTTCTGTGTTTATATAGAGCCTTTGATAAACATGTTGATGTGATTGATGGTGTTGGGATAGAAGCTAAGTGTTGTATTTAGGCTTAATAATAATAATATAATTAATGTTGTGTTAACATGGAAGTGGTTTATATGATTGAACATGTTTATGTTAAATGAATTTTGAATTGTGTTGAAATGTGTAATAGGTTGACACTTAGGAATGATGAATGGATAAATGGGTTAATATGTGGAAATTATTAAAGATCAAAATGGAATGGATTATGAGTCTGGTAATGAATCCATGTGAGTAGGCATGATGAACGAAGCCTAGTGAGATAGGCACAATAAATGAATGCTTATTGAGATAAGCATAATAAAATGGGAATCAAGCTAAGTGGCTAAATGATGTGAAATGTGGTAAGTGTGTTAATGGGTTAATCCATGTTATTAACTTTCATGTTGTTTTTATGATTTATTTTTTCCTTTGTAAATGGTTGTGATGTTGTGTGAATGGTTGATATATATACATATATATAGGATGTGCACATGGCTTAGTAGAGCGGGTTATTGACCTTGAGTTGAGTTAGACTGAGGCTCTAAACTCCACCCCTAATGCACGGGTTAGTGAAGGGGACTGAGGCTCTATTCCCCTAATAGTTTCATCCACCTGAACTGAGGCTTTGATGTGAGGATATGGTTTACATAAGTAATTTGATCCTAGTAACATAGGATAACAATGTTTTTTCCTCATGCATGTGATTGTGTACATTAATCTCGTGTAATTTGTGGTGGTTGATGAACCCATGATAAATGTGTTGGAAGTGGTAAGTAATGGGAAATGGGATGAAATGCTAAGATAAAGAGATGGTAATAAATGATGGTGATGGACCTAAACTAGTTAGGGGAACTTAATCTTTTCTTTTCATTTATTATTCATTTCTCTTTTACATGCACAATTGTTAATACTAGATATTTTGTAGACACCGTTGGTGGTGACCTATTGAGTTACACTCACACCTTTCTTGGGATACTATTGAGAACTTGAGAAAAATTCATGTTTACAGGTCAAGAGAAGGGAAAAGTTCCTTGCTATGAAGTTGGGTTGGCATGGGTGTATGTGGAGGACCCGATTTGGTCTTAGGAACATTTTGGGTATTTTTCAGATTGTCTTCATTTTGGGTTTTGTTCACTTTTTCACTTGTAGCATGGCATGGCATATTTACTATTGGACATGGTTATACCCCATTCGGGGAGTGTTTTTTTTATGCATACTCTTGTATTATTGGTTGTTATTCCACTATTTTTTTATCTTCTTTTGTGGCTTTATCTGATAAAAATAGGGTATAGTCTCCCCAATAGACTATTTAGACACACAATGCTAGTCGGAAACATTTGGAATAAGGGGAGGATCTCTTATGGTCATGTAACCACTCACCTCAGAGAACTGGTTTAGTGGATTCAGGGTTGGGGATGTCAAAAGGTGGTATTAGAGGAGTTCCTTTCTCTTTCTTACTATTTGGAGATGATAGACTGGAGATTAGGATGTGTTAGGACTTGGTAATTATCTCATGCTTGGGATTAGTTAACCCATGTACAATGGAAAACCCAAATCACCCTGGGTGGGAATTTTTGTTCTGTATTTTGTGATGTTATAGTTAATGATATTTCACTATCAGTTTATGCACATGTTGTGTGATGTGATGGTTTTATGATATTTGGCTCATGACCTCAATGGAACGAGGTTGTGCATTCATGCATTATTGTAGGAATCTCGAGAGATAGATGACATGCATCATGGTAGGCATACATGGGTTGGGTATGTGAGGTATGAAAGATAGGATCCACCTTGCATCCTAATAATTGAAAAGGGAAAATTTCATAAAAAAACAATGCAAGTGGGAAAAGATAAAATAATGATAAGTTATGATTAATGAAATATGTGAATTTAAAAGTTTGTAATGAATTAGAAATGTTTTTTGTAACATGTTGTGTGAACCTTATGGTGGTGTATGGTTGTTTACCCTATGTGGACCATGGACCATAGTAGGGATGGTTGGGGTGATGTTTTGGAATGTAAAGGGTTTTTTGGGATGGAGCATGTATGGTGGGTTGTTGTGGCTAGTGAGGATCCTTCTTTTTATGAAGTAGTGAAATTTTTATGGTCTGTTTTCTAAACCTTGTGTTTGTAAATGTTGAGAAATGACGCTATGATATCAAGATCCAGTTGGGCAACAAGATGATATTGTTAATAAAACTCCTCCGGTAGAAGAGAAATAGAATGTGGTGATCCCAGAAGGTAGAGAAGAGATGTTATGAGAGAAATTGGCTCATTTTTTGCAGATGATGGATCAAGACCCAGGTCGGGTTGCACTGAGTATGTTTGACCTGGCCAGAGAGTTTCATTTGCAGAACCCTCTAACATTTACCAAAAACGGTGGGCCATAGGCAGTAGAGTTCTGGATAGAGTCTGTTTATATGATACTTGATCATCAAGTGACTCATGATGGGAAGAGATTCAAGTTGGAAGCTTATATGTTTTGGGGAAAGGAAAAGAGTTGGTGGGACATCCAGGCTTAGACTGAGCAGGATGAGGGGATAATGTGGAATGATTTCTAGGAAAATATTCTGGGGCATTTTTACCCAGAGACTTTGAGGAAAGAGCGGGTCGTAGAGTTCATGATCTTGACTCAGGGATCGATGTCGATGATAGGGTATGCCGACCATTTCACTGACCTACAATGCTTTGTTCCAGCATTGGAATGGGATGAGGTAGTAGTTATGAGGCATTTCTAGGATGGGATGAGACACGAGATCAGGTATCAGGTGAATATATTTCTCTTGAAGAGGTTTACAAAGGTAGTGGATCAAGTGCAGATCTTAGAAGGAAAACTAAATGGAGATTCGGGTAGTAGGATTTTCATACTAGCTGGGCAGATAAGTGGTGCTGTTTTTGAGGGATGGAAGTGTAATTTTGGAAGTTTTTAGCAGGGAGTAAGTGTGCCAGTTGGTCAGAAGATAGGGTCAGCCTCTCAGGGTGGTGATCAGGTGTTCTACTATCAGTGTGGTGGGCTGAGGCACATGCGTGGTCAGTGTCCTTGACCTCTAGTTGAGTTTCAGTCATGTGGTAGATTGGGACATGTGTAGAGCTTATGCAGGAACCCTCAGTATATGAGCATGAATGTTTGTGATAGGCAGATGCCATGCAGAGGCAAGGGATCAGTTTCTCCATATCAGGTAGGTAGTTTGAGTTCCACGGGCCTTACTGGTTGGGGCAGTATTGTGGAACTCCAGGGTAGGATCACCCACATCAGCAGGGCAGTGCAGTACTGGGCATGAAGGTTGGAGCCCAGGGTAGAGGGGCAGGTCAGCTTCATGTTGTTTAGTCTTCACCTAGTGATGGTGAGGTTGGGCCATCAACTATTCTAGGTACGATCCTTGTAGCTTCTATGTTTTCTAGTGAATTGTTTGAGACTGGTTCCACAAACTATTTCATTGTTGTTCAACTTGTGGTAGTATTAGGTTTTTCTGTGGAGAGTGTGTGTGAGGTTTTGTCTATTGAAACTCTATTTGGGTACGAAGTAAAGATATCAGGAAGTGTAGGGGATGTGATCTGAAATTTGGTCGATATAGTTTCTTCTGGGACTTGTTCATTCTCGAGATGTTAGGATTTTACCTAATCATGGGTATGGACTAGTTGGTGTTGTATAAGGTGCACATAGACCGTTACCATCACATGATATCATTCAGGTCACTTGAGGTTGACGCTTATGTCCATCACAGAGAGTGGGATGTTCGAGAAGGTCGTGTGGGGACGTTTTCTCAGCAATTGGGTAGGATCACGGCTCAAGTATCTTGTCTTGTGATTGATGATGAAATAGTGAAACATTTTGTCTTCCCTACAGTAGTGGATCAGTTTCAGGATGTGTTTCCTGGAGACTTTTCAGGATTTCCACCCAAGAGGGATGTTGAGTTCATGATTGTGTTGCTGCCAAGAGTAGAACCAGTTTCTATTCCACCATATCGAATGGAACTGGAATAACTCCAATAGTTAAAGGTTTTGTTTGACTATTTTTAGAGTAAGGGGTTTATATGTCCTAGTACGTCTCCATGGGGATCTCCTGTGATTTTTTCAAAGAAGGATGATAGGTCATTAAGACTGTGTGTTGATTATCAAAAGTTAAACTAGATGACAGTGAAGAATTTTTACTCTCTTCCTAGAATTGATGAGCTGTTTGTCCAGCTAAGGGGTGAATTGGTGTTTTATAAGATAGATCTGAGATCGGGTTATCACCATTTGAGGGTGATTCCTTCTGACATACCATTGATAGCTTTTAGGAGTCGGTACAGGTTGTTTGTGTTTATGGTTATGTGTTTAAGCTTGACCAATGCACTGTAAGTGTTCATGGATTTGATGAACCAAATCTTTCATCCTTATTTGGATCAGATTGTGGTTTCCTTTTTTGATGACAACTTGGTGTACTCAAAAACTCATAAATATCATTCCCAACATCTTGACATAGTTCTGAGTACACTAAGATAGAATCAGCTATACGCCAAGCTGTCAAAGTGTCAGTTCTGGATTGGAAAAGTGTATTTTATGGTTCATATCATCTCTAAGGTAGTTGTGTCAGTGGATCCAGAGAAAGTGCAGACTATCATGTCTTGGGAGTATCACAATAGTGTTTCATATGTTCGTATTTTTCTGGGTTTGGTTGGGTATTACCAGAGGTTCATCCTGGATTTCTCTCACTTTTCATAACCACTGTTGGGATTGAAAAAGAAGGGAATAAGATTTGAGTGGTCTGAGTCTTGTGAGAATTCCTTTTAAGAGTTGAAAAGGCAATTGATGATCGCATCGATCTTGATCTTACCTGAGCCAGGTACGAAGTATGTCCTATTTTTTGATGCATCCAGTATTGGGATTGGGGATGTGTTGATGCATGATGAGAGGGTTGTGGCTTCTGGGTCGAGGTAGTTGAGACCCCATGAGTGGAATTATCCCACTCATGATCTTGAGTTGGACGCAGTAGTGTATGTCATAAAGTGTTAGAGGCACTACTTGTTTGTGGAATGGTTTACGGTGTATACCAATCACAAGAGTCTAATTTATATCTTCTCGTAGTGGGATTTGAATCTCCAATAGTGAATATGGTTTGAGTATCTCTAGTATTTCAACTTTGAGATGTTATATACACTGGGGAAATGGAATAGTGTTGCTGATTCTTTGAGCAGGAAGGCTCAGAACCAGGTGGTTCAGGAATCCAGCACTGATTGGAAGGTGATGGATTTGTTCCCGAAGATACACTTGGAGGTGTGGGAGGAAAACAGTATGTTGACTCTTGCATTTTTGTATATTGAGTTGAAAAGTTTGAGTCAAGTTAAGGAAATTCAGCTCGATGATCCTGAATGTTTTTTCATAAAAGAAAAACTTAATGGTGGGGATCCACCTTCTGGTTGGATCATTGGTGTGGACGGTGTTGTTTGTGTTCATGGTCATGTGGTTGTGCTGGTATGCATGCGGGAAGAGTTTATGTGTGAGTTCCATGTATCAAAATGGGTTGTGCATCCTGTTTTGACCAAGATTTATCTTGATATCCATAGGCAGTCTTGGTGGCTGGGATTGAAAAAAGAAGTTGCAGGCATTGTGGCATGGTGCATTACATGTCAGCAAGTGAAGGCTGAGCATCAATGCCTGGGTGGTTTGTTATATCCATTTCTCATTCCAGAATGGAAGTGGGATGATGTGACAATGGATTTTGTTGTGGGACTTCTGAGGAAACCTTGGAAGAATGATACAATCTAGGTGGTTTTGGATCGACTAGCTAATGTGGATCATTTATTACCGATTCAAGAGACTTACACAGCACATCAGTTGGTTGAGTTGTATGTTCGGGAAATAGTACGGTTTCATGGTGTACATTGGACTATAGTTTTGATCGTTATCCTCATTTCACATCACGCTTCTGTCAAGGGTTACAGAGGGAGCTTGGTACTCAGGTGCGTCTGAGTATGGATTTCCACCCGTAGATGGATGGAAAGTTAGAGCGTACAATCCAAGTGTTGGAATACATATTTAGGGATTGTGTCTTGGATTTTGGTGGTTCCTGGGATAAGCACATGTTTCTTATTGAATTTACCTACAACAATAGTTTTCAAGCTATAATTCATATGGCACCATTTGGGGATCTCTACGGGAGGCTGTGTAGATCTTTGTTGTGTTGGTTGAAGGCTGGTGGAACCGATCTTTTGGGATAGAGTCTCGTATAGGAGACTTTGGAGAAAGTTGAGTTGATTCGGAAGTGAATAGAAATGAATTAGAGTAGTAATAATTCATATGTGGACTAGAGGCATAGACCTCTTAAGTTCATGGTGGGTGATAGTGTGTTTCTTAGAGTGTCTCCAAGCTTGGTTCACTGATGGATTTGGAAGTAGGGCAAGTTGATGCCCAAGTATGTGGGTCCGTTTGAGTTTGTGGATTGGATCGGGCTGGTGGCGTACAGATTTTGTAACATCCCAAGATTTTGAAACACAGTTTTATTATATAAATATTTAATTAAATGGATTAATTTATAAACTAATGAATTTTTTTATAAAAAAATAATAATAATTGAAATTAAGTATTTTATAAAATTATAAGTTAATTATAAAACTTATAATTAAATGTACTTTTTATTTATAGTTTTCAAATTTATTCTAAAAAAATATAGTTTATTTTGTTTACAATAATATTTAAAAATAACTATTTTTATTATTTTAAAATAGAATTTATTTTTATAGATAAAAATATTAATAATAATTAAGGAGAAATTTTTTTAAAAAGAAAATTATTATTAAGATAATATATTTTATAAACGTGTAAAAATTTATTGAGTTTTAGTTTTATAAAATTTATACATGTACATAATTATTTTACTAAAAAAATACACTTTTATATATGTGTTAAAAAAATTTGAAATGTTTTTTAAATATATATAGTTATTATATATATATATATATAAATATTACATTTATGTGTATGTTTATAAATATTTATATTTATTGTTTCATTTTTAAAATATATAAATGTTTTTTAGTTATAAGTTTTTAAATATATAGATTATCATTTATATTTTAAAACCAATATGTGTTATATTATTATAATGGTGAGATAAAAAAAGAGAAAATTAAAATGGTGGAAATTTGGGTCTAAGCGTGGAAAACACACAAAAGCATAATGATTAGTGGTGACTCACAATAGCCAAAGAAAGAAAAAATGGTGGAAAGGAATAAAAGTGCATGATGTGGATTTGTCCATAAAAATGAATAAAAAATATATTAAAATGAAAAGAAGAAATAACAATTTCTGACCACACACACAAAATGATGCACGAACTACAAGACTAGGTCATTTTTAGTGTCTAAAAAATGAGGGATCAATATGGCTCGTGAATCAAACCTATATCTTAATAATTGAGTTAATTAATATAAAAAAATAAAACCTTTATACTTGTGGTTCATTTTTTGGTTAAAAAATATAATACTCAGATTCTCTTAAAAGCTAAGTCTCATACCAATTTTATTTATATAAGTGAGACCTAGTATAACCCATCCTTCATGGTCACAAGACCCAAATCTCACTCTTCCAAGCCCTCTATTGGTTTCTAGAAAACCAAAACCCCTCTTTAGGTCTAAATTAGGTAAGGGAGTTTATATATTTAGTTTTCATATTTCAATTTAAACAAGTTGTTTTCTGGTTTAATTGAGTCTGCGTAAGGGATTCATTATTTTGTTTTGTTAAAACTTATTTCAAGTGATCATTTCATTTTTTTTATTTATGTATTATGGAAATATTGGCCTAAATTAGGTTTTTTATAATTTAAAGAAAGGGTTCAATTTCTTCTTAAAAAGTTATTTTTTATAATTGGGTTCTATATAAAGGAATTATATTTTATCATGGATTGATGTTTCAAATTAATTTATTACTTTCATTTTAAAATATTCAATTCAGGAATTTGAAATTTTGATATGTTATATATATCTGTGTGTGTGTGTGTGTTCATCTCAAATCCATATTTTATACACAAGTGATTTCCATATATATATATATATATATTGAATTTAAAATTCATGATATATGTATGTATGTATGTATGTATAAATATATGTATGTGATTTAAATTTTGTCCCAAATAAATATATATAATTATTTTTATGTTTTAATTAACAAACTCTATGACTAACTGATTTGAAGTAATATAAATAGGTTCAATATATATATATATATATGTATATGTATATATTATGTTATTCAAATAATTCATATATATATATATATATCGACATATATGTGTGTGATTTGAATGTTCAAACAGATCATGTATGGATATGATCTAAAGTTAATATCAAAGATCTGGTACAAGTCCTTATTTGTAATTTACTCATGGTTGGAGTAGTTATAGTAATGATTAAAATTTTATTATCATATTTTCAAAAAAAATGTACATAGCATGTCATCAAGTTATTTAAAAATTTAAAGACGTCGCATCTCTGTATAATTATAGCCATGTGTTATGCACGCCATTGACATCGGTTTCATTTGTAATGTGTTAATAGTTTCAATTTAAATTTTACGGTTTAATTCCAAAAATGAAAATAATTTCATGAATATTATTTAAACTGTTTTTATATCAAACATTCATTATTTCATTTGTTTTTTAGTCGTAAATTTTCAAGCATGAGATTCTATATCAATGATTTTTGAAGCTCTTATTAAAATTTCAATGATACCCTTTTGTGATAAATAATATTATGTAGGTATTTCGAAAAAAATTTGGAACAAACATGATAACGATATGTCTATGAGAAATTTTTCTTTCGAAAATTTGGCACTGGTGAATTAAGAGACGTTACGGGGAGTGAACTTGTAAGTCTATGTAAGACATGTCACCTCATGTTATGGATTTAAACATAGACTGCAAATTATTATTGACTTACCACAGAAAAATTAGTATTTTCAATAGAGAATCTCCAATTCTTTTCCAAGTATAATTGTTTTGAGAATTATTGTTTTTCTATATTTATATTCAAGTGTTTGTGAAAATTTTCTTTAACTGTGACATAAAATTTTCAGAAAATATTTAAAGCATTTTATTTGTTATTTTGAAAACCCCTTACTGGGAAATTTATCGACCATCCATTGCATTGAAATTTTTTTATTGTCACTTTTAAGTCCAAATTTGGACGTTATCAAAGTTGTGTGTGGAAGAGAAGTTGTATTTTTGTTTGATTTTATTGCAACTATGATAAATTGTAATTTTTGTATCTAACTCATTAGAACCCAGACCATTAAAAGGTCCTCTTCTATGTAATGTTTAAGGTTGGGTCTTTATAATTGGTATTAGAGGAATGGTTTAGACAATTTTGGAGATTATATGTTTTCATCTAAGTGGTAGATTTTATAATTCTAGTAGTCCTAGTTTTTAGAATTGTTTTTAGTCTAACAAAAAGAATTGAGAGGACACAATTATGTTAAGGGGGAATAATGTAACATCCCAATATTTCGAAACATAGTTTTATTATATAAATATTTATTTAAATGGATTAATTTATAAACTAATGATTTTTTTATAAACAAATAATAATAATTGAAATTAAGTGTTTTGTTAAATTATAAGTTAATTATAAAACTTATAATTAAATAAACTTGTTATTTATAGTTTTCAAATTTATTCTAAAAACAAATATGGTTTTACTTTTTTTAAAATAATATTTAAAAATAACTATTTTTATTATTTTAAAATAGAATTTATTTTTGTAGATAATAATATTTATAATAATTAATGTGAAAAAAATTTTAAAAAGAAAATTATTATTAAGATAATATATTTTATAAACGTGTGAAAATTTATTGTATTTTATTTTTAAAAAACTTATACATGTACATAATTATTTTACTAAAAAATACACTTTTATATATGTGTTAAAAAATGTGAAATGTTTTGTAAATATATATGTGTGTGTGATATTTATGTGTAATTTTGTAAATATTTATATTTATTGTTTTCTTTTAAAAATATCTATATATTTTATAGTTATAAGTTTCTAAATATATATATTAGTATTTATATTTTAAAACCAATATGTGTTATATTATTATAATGGTGAGATAAAAAAAGAGAAAATTGAAATGATGGAAATTTGGGTCTAAGTGTGGAAAACACACAAAATCATAATGATTAGTTGTGACTCACAATATCCAAAGAAAGAAAAAATGGTGGAAAGGAATAAATGTTCATGATGTGGATTTGTCTATAAAAAATGAATAAAAAATATATTAAAATGAAAAGAAGAAATAACAATTTGTGACCACACACACACCAAACGATGCACGAACTACAAGACAAGTTCATTTTCAGCGCCTGAAAAAAATAAGGGATCAAGATGGCTCGTGACTCAAACCTATATCTTTATAATTGAGTTAATTAATATAAAAAATAAAACATTTTTACTTGTGGGTCATTTTTTGGTTAAAAAAATATAATACCCAGCTTCTCATAGAAGCTAAGTCTCATACCAATTTTATTTATATAAGTGAGACCCGAAATAACCCATCCTCCATGGTTACAAGACCCAAACCTAACTCTTCCAAGCCCTCTATTGGTTTCTAGAAACTCACAACCCCTATTTAGATCTAAATCAGGTAAGGGTGTTTTTATATTTAGTTTTCATATTTCAATTTTAACAAATTACTTTATGGTTTAATTGAGTCTGGGTAAGAGATTCATTATTATTATTTTTTTAAAACTTATTTCAAGTGATCATTTAATTTTTTTTATTTGTGTCTTATGGAAATGTTGGCTTAAATTATCTTAAATAGAGGGTTCAATTTCTCCTTAAAATTTTATTTTTCTTATAATTGGGTTCTATATAAAGGAATTATATTTTATCATGTATTGATGTTTCAAATTAATTAATAGATTTCATTTTAAAACTTTCAATTGAAGAATTTGAAATTTTGATTTGTTATATATATATATATATGTTCATCTCAAATTCATATTTTCTAAAAAGATGATTCCCATATATATATATATATATATATATATATATATTGAATTTAAAATTCATGATATATATATATGTATATGTATGTATAAATATATGTATGTGATTGAAATTTCATCACACATAAATATATATAAGTATTTGTAAGTTTTAATTATCAAACTTTATGACTAACTGATTTGAAGTAATCTAAATAGGTGCAATATATATATATGTATGTATGTATGTATGTATGTATGTATGTATGTATGTATGTATGTATGTATGTCTGTCTGTCTGTATGTATGTATGTATGTATGTATGTATGTATGTATGTATGTATGTATGTATGTATGTATGTATGTATGTATGTATGTATGTATGTATGTATGTATGTATGTATGTATGTATGTATGTATGTATGTATGTATGTATGTATGTATGTATGTATGTATGTATGTATGTATGTATGTATGTATGTATGTATGTATGTATGTATGTATGTATGTATGTATGTATGTATGTATGTATGTATGTATGTATGTATGTATGTATGTATGTATGTATGTATGTATGTATGTATGTATGTATGTATGTATGTATGTATGTATGTATGTATGTATGTATGTATGTATGTATGTATGTATGTATGTATGTTTGTATGTATGTATGTATGTATGTATGTATGTATGTATGTATGTATGTATGTATGTATGTATGTATGTATGTATGTATGTATGTATGTATGTATGTATGTATGTATGTATGTATGTATGTATGTATGTATGTATGTATGTATGTATGTATGTATGTATGTATGTATGTATGTATGTATGTATGTATTATGCTATTCAAATAATTTATATATATATATATATCGACATATCTGTGTGTGATTTGAATGTTCAAATAGATCATGTATGGAAATAAGCTAAAGTTAATATCAAAGATCTTGTATAAGTCCTTATTTGTAATTTACTCGTGGTTGGAGTAGTTATAGTAATGCTTAAAATTTTATTATCATATTTTCAAAAAAAAAATGTACATAATATGTCATTAAGTTATTTTAAAAGTTAAAGATATCGCATCTACGTATAGTTATGGCCATGTGTTATGTACATCATTAAAATCGGTTGCATTTGTAATGTGTTCATAGTTTCAATTTAAATTTTATGGTTCAATTCAAAAAATGAAAATAAGTTCATGAATATTATTGGAAGCATTTTTATATCAAACATGCATTATTTTATATATATTTTAGATGTAAATTTTCATGCATGGGAATCTCTCTAAATGATTATATATGCTCTTATAAAAAATTCAATGAGACCCTTTCATGAGAAATAATATTATGTAGGTATTTTGAAGATGTTTTGGGACAAAGATAATAATGGAATGTCTATGAGAAATTTTTCTTTTGAAAATTTGGCACTTGTGAATTAAGAGATGTTACAGGGAGTGAAACCGTAAGTCTATGTATGAACTGTGGCCTCATGTTAGGCATTTAAACATAGACTACAAAGTATTGTTAACATCCCATAGGAAAATTAGTATTTTCAATTGATAATCCCCAATTATTTTCCAAGTATAATTGTTTTGAGAATTATTGTTTTTCTATATTTATATTCAAGTGTGTGAAAATTTTCTTTAATTGTGATATAAAATTTTTAGAAAATATTTAAAGGAGTTTATTAGTTATTTTTAAAATCCCTTACTGGGAAATTTATCGCTCATCCACTGCTTTGAAATTTATTCATAGGTCACTTTGATGTCCAAATTTGGATGTTATCAAAGTTGTGCCTGTAATTGAAGTTGTCTTTTTGTTTGATTTTACTGCAACTCATATAAATTGTAAAGTTTGTATCTAACTCTTCAGAACCTAGACCGGTAAAAGGTCCCCTGCTTTGTAATTTTTAAGGTTGGGTCTTTATATATTGGATATTCCATAGTGTTATAGAGGGATTCATGATATCTTTCATGTGTCTCAGCTTCAGCGGCATCACCCTGACCCAACTTATGTAGTGGGTGTTGATGGTGTTGAACTTGAGGTACATGTGTCCTTTGAGTATCATATGGTTTGTGTGGTGGATCATAGTGATAAAGTTTAGTGGGGAAATATTGTGACATTATTTTGGGTACTATGGAAGAAAGGGAAGGTTTAGGAAGAAAATTGGGGGCAGGAATCAAATATGCGGGCTCAGTGGCCTGATCTCTTTTCATCAGAAGAGAAATGATTCTTATAAGCTCAGCTCAAGGATGAGACATTATAATGTGGGGAGGTTGTAAGATCTCAGATCATGGAAAGGTATGCTCACATTTAAGTTTTGTTTTTCATCTCTTATTTTGGTTAATTAAGTGCCTACCCAATTCCTTATAGAGGCTTGGGGGTTTTCCAAGGGTTCGGGATAAGAAAAATGGATAAAAGGGGGTTTTCTGGGAAGGTCACACAGTCTGCGCACGACTATTTCTAACCATTTAGACAACCCAAGAAACTAAGCAGGAGGTGGGATTTCAGACAGTGGCCTCCGCACGGTTTGCGCACGATTTATAAAACCATACAGGTTAATTGTGAGGCCCATAATCTTTTAAAAAATTACAATTTTGAAACTCTAGGATTTTTAACCCCAACTCGGTATTTCATCCCCATTCACCCCTCTTCACCCTAGGAATGAACCAAATCTCCCAAGAGCTCCAAGAAGTCTATATCCCTCATTTCTAAGGCGTTTTTTGTGTCATTGGTTGCAGATTGAAGCTCAAGGTAAGAACAATCCCATCATTGCTTCTCTTTTGAGTTTAGGGTTTGAATCTTCTTCTCCTCTCTTTTCAAATCTCTAAAACCCTACTTTTTGGGTGAGATTTAGGTTGAATATTCAAAGGTTGGTTGAAATTGAATATAAGGGCTTGATTAAGAGTGTTTTCACCCATGGAATCAAGGTAGGTGGTCTAAAAGTTATATCCCATGGTTTATTTGTGGATTTGTGCATGTGTAGTTTTGTTCTTGGCTGTCTCTTGGTATGTTTTGATCACCCTTGGCATGTGTAGGTAAAACGGTTGTTAAGAAGGTAAATGTAAACCATCACGATCCCCATGGGATGAATCAAGGTGGAAGAGACTAATCTAGGGCGACCCATGGGGTGTGCTGGCTTTCACAAACCTAGGTATTTGTGAAGAACAAGTTAGGTAGTTGTGTGTTTATATAGAGCCTTTGATAAACATGTTGATGTGATTGATGGTATTATAGTAGAAGCTAGGTGGTGCACCTAAGATTAATAATAATAACCTAAGGAATTTTGGGTTAACACAGAAGTGGTTTATATGATTAAACATGGCTATGTTAAATGAATTGTGAATAGTGTTGAAATGTGTAATGGGTTTACACATGGGAATGATGAATGGTTAAATGGGTAAATATTTGGAAATGATTAAAGATCATAATGGAATGGATTATGAGTCTGGTAATGAAGCCTAGTGGGTAGGCATGATGAACGAAGCCTAGTGAGATAGGCACAACGAATGAATGCTTAGTGAGATAAGCATAATTAAAGGGGAATCGGGCTAAGTGGCTAAATGATGTGAAATGTGGTAAGTGTGTTAATGGGTTAAGGCATGGTATTAACTCTCATGTTATTGTTATGATGTATGTTTTCCTTGAGAAATGGTTGTGATGTTGTGTGAATGGTTGATGGATATACATATATATAGAATGTTCACATGGCTTGGAAGAGTGGGGTATGGACTTGAGGTTCTACACCCACGGGTCAAGTTGGACAGTGGCTCTAAACTCCACGCCTAATGCACAAGTTACGGAAGGGGACTGAGGCTCTATTCCTCTAACGATTACATCCACCTATACTGAGGCTTTGAGGTGAGTATATAGTTTATATGAGGAGGTTAATCCTATTGAGATGGGATAAAAATATGTTTTCCTCATGCATGTGATTATGTACTTTAAGCATGTGTAACTTGTTGTGGTTGATGAACCCATGATAAATGGGTTGTAAATGGTAAGTAATGGGAAATGGGATGAAATGGTAAGATAAAGATATGGTAATAAATGTTGTTAATGGACCTAAACTGGTTAGGGGAACTTAATATTTTCTTGTTATTTGTTATTCATTTCCCTTTTTCATGTACAATTATTTATACCAGATATTTTGTAGACACTGTTGGTGGTGGCCTACTGAGTTGTACTCATACCCTGCTCAGGCCACCATTGGGTACCTGGGTAGACTTTATATTTGAAGGTTAGGAGAAGGGAAAGGGCCCTTTCTAGGAAGCTGGGTTGGTATGGGTGTGTGTGTAGGAGGACCCAAACATGGTGTCGGGACCATTTTGGGGATTTTGCAGTTTGTCTTCATTTTTGGTTTTGTTCACTTTTTCACTTATAGCATGGAATGGCATATTTATTATTTGACATTTTTGTACCTTGTTTGGGGAATGGTTGTTTATATATACTCTGGTATTATTGGTTGTTATTTTACTATTTCTTTTATATTCTGTTGTGGATTACACTGATAAAAAGGGAGTATAGTCTCCCCAATTTACTATTTGAATCCTCGCTGCTAGTCGGTAACCTTTGGTGTATGGGGAGGTGTGCTTAAGGTCATGTAACCACCCATCTCGGGGCACCGGTTTAGTGGATTCTGGGTCGGGGACATTAAAAATTTGTATCAGAGGAGTTCCTTTCTAGATATTACTATTTGGGGTGGTAGATAGGAGATTAGGATGTGTTGGGCCTTGGTAATGAGCTCGTGCTTGGGAGTAGCTAACCCATGTATGAGGGAAAACCCAAGTCGCCCTGGGTGAGATTTTTTGTTCTGTATTGGGCAATGTTTCAATTGATGATATTTCACTATTGGTTGATGCATATGTTGTGTGATGTGATGGTTTTATCAAATTTGGATTGTGGCCTCAATGGAATGAGGTTGTGCAATCATGAATCATTATAGGCAGCTAGAGAGATAGGTTACATGAATCATGGTAGGCACACATGGGTTGGGTGTGTGAGGCGTGAAAGATACGATGCACCATGAATCCTCATAATTGAAAATGGAAAATTTCATAAATGAAACAATTCATGTGGGTGAAGATAAAAGAATGAAAAGTAATGATTAATGAAATATGTGAAATTAAGGGTTTTTTAATGAATTGAAAATGTTGTTTGTAACATGTTTTGTGAGCCTTGTGGTGGTGTATGGTTGTTTACACCGTGTGGACCGTGGCCCGCGGTAGGGATGGTCGGGGTGAAATTTTCGGAATGTTATGGTTTGTTGGGATGGTGCATGTATGGTGGGTTGTTTTGGATGGTGTGGAACCTTCTTGTTTTGAAGTTATGAAAGTTTTATGGTATGTGTTCTAAACCTCGTGTTTGGAAATATAGATAAATTCCATCATGACATTGATCGTCGGTTGGGAAACAAGAGGATGTTACTAAGAACACTCCTCTAGTAGAGGAGCAAGATAATTTGGTGATCCATGAAGGTATAAAGGAGAATTTACGAGATAACTTGGCTCGTTTTGTTAAGATTATGGATCGAGACCTAGGGAGGGTTTCACCGAGTATGTTTGAGCTGACCAGAGAGTTTCAATTGCAGCACCCTTCGACCTTTACTATAAGGGGTAGGCCAATGGAAGCAGAGTTCTAGGTATAGTCTGTCCAAACAATACTTGAATATCTAGAATATTCTGATGGGAAGAAAGTCAATTTGGAATCTTATATGTTGTGTGGATAGGAAAAGCATTGCTGGGATATCCTGGCTCAGACTGAGCAGGATGATGGGATGTTGTGGAAAGATTTCCAGGAAACGTTTTTGGAGAATTTTTACCTAGATACTTTGAAGCAAGAGTAGGCTACTGATCTCATGAGCCTGAATCAAGGATCAATGTCAGTGATGGAGTATGTTGGCCATTTCACTAACCTGTGATTCTTTTTTCCATAATTGGTAGGGGATTAGGTAGCAGTTATGAAGCATTTCCAGGATGAGCTAAGACATGAGATCAAGTCCCAGGTGAATATTTTTCTCTTGAAGAGGTTTACAGAGGTATTGGATCAAGTGTTAATCTTAGAAGGAATCATGAAGGGATCTTTGATTAGAAGGCTTTTCGTGCTATCTGGGCAGACAAGTGGTGTAGTTTTTTAGGTAATAACGAATCATTTTGGAAGTTTTTAGTAGGGTGGAAGTGTGCATGGTGTTCGGAAGTGAGGGATATCCTCTCAGGGTGGTGGTCAGGTGTTCTCCTATCAATGTGGTAGGTCGAGGCACATGCATGGCTAGTGTCCTCGACCTCTAGTTGAGTGTTGGTCATGTGGCAGATTGGGACATGTGCAGAGGTTCTGTAGGAACCCTTAGTAGGTGAGCATGAATGTTGATGAGAGACAGATTCCAAGAAGAGTAAAGGGATTAGTTTCTCCATATCAGGCAGAGAGTTTGACCTCCACAGGCCGTACTGGTAGGGGTGGTGGATGTGGAACTCCGGGGAAAGATCGACCAGGCCAGCAGGGCAAAGGAAGTGGATGGAACATAGGTTGGATCCCAGTTTAGAGGGGCAGGTCAGCTTCATGCAGTTCAGTCTGAACATGGTGATGTAGAGGTTGGGCCATCAACTATTCGAGGTATGATCCTTGTAGATTCTACACTTTCTAGTGCATTGTTTGACACTAGTTTTACATGACCTTTTATTGTTGATCATATTGTGGTAGCGTTGGGTTGGCATGTGGAGTGTTTGTGTGGTGTTATGTCGATTTACACTCTGTTGGGGGTGTGAAATGAAGATATCAGGAAATGTAGGGGATGTTCTCTAGAATTATGTGGATATAGTTTTATATGGGACTTTTTGTTCTTGAGATGTTGGGATTTGACCAGATCATGTGTATAAACTGGTTGGTGTTTTATTGGGCGCACATAAAATGTTACCATCACAGGGTATCATTCAGGTCAATTGAGGGTGATTCTTATTTCTATCACGGAGAGTGGGATGTTTGATCAGATCATGTGGGCCTGTTTTTTCTGTAGTTGGGTAGACTCAAAGTTCAAGTATCTTTTCTTGTGAGTGATGATGAAATATGGGAATAATCTATCTTCCCTATAGTAGTGGATCGGTTTAAAGATTTTTTCCTACATATTTCTCAGGATTTCCACCCAAGAGGGATGTTGAGTTCATGATTGTGTTGTTTTTGGGAGGAGATCCAGTTTCTATTCCGCCATACCGAATGGCACCGACATAACTCTGGTAGTTAAAGGTTCATCTTGAGAAGTTGGATAGTAAGGGGTTCATTCATCCTAGTACATCTCCTTGGGTATCTCTTGTTATTTTTGCAAAGAACGCTGACGGGTTGTTAAGACTGTGTGTTGATTATGAAAAGTTAAATCAGATGATGGTGAAAAATTGGTACCCTCTTACTAGAATTGATGACCAGTTTGACCAGCTAAGGGGTGCATTAGTGTTTTCTAAGATTGAACTTAGATCCGGTTATCACTAGTTGAGGGTGAGGCCTTCTGATGTACCACTGACATCTTTCAGGAGTTGGTACGGGTTGTTTGAGTTTATGGTGATGCCATTTGGACTAACCAATTCACCTGTGGTGTTCATGAATTTGATTAACCAAATCTTTCATCCTTATCTAGATCATTTTTTTGTTGTCTTTGTTGAATACAACTTGGTTTACTAGAAAACTCATGACGATCATGCCCAACATTTTGACTTCATTCTTAGTAAACTAAGAGAGAATTAGTTATACACTAAGATATCAAAGTGTCAGTTCTGGATTGGAAAAGTTCATTTTCTGGGTCATATCATCTCTTAAGCAGGTGTTTTGGTGGATCCATAGAAAGTGTAGGTTGTTTTGTCTTAGGAGCATCCCAAGAGTATTTCAGATGTTCAGAGTTTTTTAGGTTTGGTCAGGTATTACCAGAGGTTCATCTAGGATTTATCTCGTTTGGAAGCTCCACCGCCAGGCTTGACAAAGAAGGGAATCAAGTTTGAGTGGTCTGAGGCTTGTGATAATTCCTTTAAAGATTTGAAAAACTGATTCATGACTGCACCAATATTGATCTCACTTGAGCCAGGTAAGAAGTATGTCCTATTTTGTGATGCGTTCGGTATCGAGCTTGGGGCAATGTTGATGCAAGATGAGCGGGTTTTGGATTTTGGGTTGAGGTAGTTGAGACCCCGTGATCAGAATTATCCCACTCATGTTCTTGATTTGACTGTAGTAGTGTATGACTTAAATTGTTGGAGGCACTACTTGTTGGGGGAACAGTTCATAGTGTATAATGATCACAAGAGTCTAAAGTATATATATTTGCAATGGGATTTGAATCTTTAGTAGCGAATATGGGTTTTGTATCTCTAGTGTTTCGACTTTGAGATGGTATATACACTATGTAAATGGAACATTGCCATTGATTCTTTTAGAAAGAAGGCTCGGAACTAGGTGGTTTAGGAATCCAGAACCAAGTGGAAGTTGATGGATTTGTTCACAGAGATGCACTTGGAGGTGTGGGAGGAAAATGGTCAGCTGAATCTTTCTTTTATGGCTCTTGAGTCAACAATTTTGAGTCGAGTTAGGTAAAGTCAGCTCAATGATCCTAAAGTTTTTTCCATGAAAGAAATACTTAAAGGTGTGGAGCCACCTTCTGTTTGGGTCATCGGTGTGGACAGGGTTGTTTGTGTTCATGGTCATGTGGTTGTGTCGGTATGCATGTGGGGAGAGTTGATGCATGAGTTCCATGCATCAAAATGGGAAGTTCATCCTGGTTTGACCAAGATGTGTTGTGATATCCACAGAAATATTTGTTGGCTGGGAATGAGAAAAGAAGTTGCGGGCCTTGTGGCAGAGTGCCTTACCTATCAGTAGGTGAAGTCCGAGCATTAATGCCCATGTGGTTTGTTACATCCTTTACCCATTCTGGAATGGAAGTGGGATGATGTGACAATGGATTTTTGGTGGGTATTTCAAGGATGCCTCCAAATAATGATGAAATCTGGGTGGTTGTGGATCAGTTAACAAAATTGGATCATTTCTTACTGATTCAGGAGACTTACATAGTTGATCAGTTGGGTGAGTTGTATATTCAGAAAACAGTGTGGTTTCATGGTGTACCATGGACTATAGTTTTGAATCGTGCCTCATTTCATATCTCTCTTTTGGTAATGGTTGAAGATGGCACTTGGTACTCAAGTAATTTTGAGTAAGGATTTGCACTCGCAGATGTATGGGAAATCAGAGCGTACAATCCAAGTGTTGGAAGACATGTTGAGGTCTTGTGTCTTGGATTTTTGTGGTTCCTAGGAGAATCACCTATCGCTTGTTGAATTTCCCTAAAAAATTAGTTTTCAGGATACGGTTCAAATGGCACCATTTGAGACTCCCTACGGGAGGCCATATAGATCTCTACTGTGTTGGTCGAAGGCTGGTGGAACCTAGTTGTTGGGATCGAATCTCATACAGGATACTTAGAAAAAAGTTGAGTTGATTCAAAAGTGGATGGAAATGGATCAAAGTAAGAAAAATCCATATGTGTATCTGAGGCGTAGACCTCTTGAGTTTGAGTTGGATAATAGTGTGTTCTTTAAGGTGTCTCCAAGTTTGGCTCACAAACAGATTTGGAAGTAGGGAAAGTTGATGCCCATGTATGTGGGGTTGTTTGAGATTGTAGAAAGGATCAGGCTAGTGGAATACTGATTGTCTCTTCTACAGTGGTATATCGGGATGCAAGATGTCTTTAATGTTTCGTAGCTTTGGTTGTATCACCTAGACCCAACTCACATGGTGGTTGTTGAGGATGTTGATTTTTGAGGAAGATGGTTCCTTTGAGGAGCATCTGGTTTTTGTAGTGAATCATAGTGATAAAATATTGCAGGGCAAGATTGTGCCATTAGTGAAAGTACTATGGTAGCATAGGAAGGTTCAGAAAGAAACTTGGGAGTGGTAATTAGATATGTGGGCTCAGTGGCCTGATCTCTTTTCCTTGGGAGTGCAATGATGCTTGGAAGCTCAACTCGAGGACAAGCCATTATAAGCTGGGGAGGTTGTAAGATTCCGGATCATGGAAAGGAATTATCATGTTTAAGTTTTGGTTTGAATATCTTTTTTTGTTTAATTAAGTGCTTACCCAAGTCCTTGTGGAGTATCGGCGGTGTTCCAAGGGTTCAGGACACAAAAAAATGTAGAAAAGAGGGTTTTCTGGGTAGCACACACGATCTGTGCCCAGTTAGTGCTAACCGTGTAGACAGCCTAGGAATTCGTGAAGCAGGTGGAATTTTGGACAATGGCCTCCACACAGTTTGTGCATGATTTGGAAAACCATGCGGGAAACTGTGTGGCCCATAATCTTTTACCCATAATCTTTTCAAAAATTACAATTTTGCCACTCCAGGATTTTTAAACCCAACTCGGGATTTCCTCCCCATTCACCCCTCTTCACCCTAGGAACAAACCAAATCCCCCAATATCTCTAAGAGATCTATATACCTTATTTCTAAGGAATTTTTTGATGTGGTTGGTTGTGGATCGATGCTCCAAGTAAGGATAATCACACCCCTACTTCTCTTTTGAGTTTAGGGTTTGTATCATTTTCTCCTCTATTTCTAAATCACTAAAACCCTACTATTTGGGTGATATTTAGGTTGGAGCTTCAAAGTTTGTTTGAAGAGGAATCTAAGGGATATATTAATAGTGCGTTCACCCACAGAATCGAGGTAGTTGTTTTACAAGTTATATCCCATGGTTTATTTGCGGATTTGTGCATGTGTGGTTTTGTTATTTGGTGTCTCTTGGTAGGTTTTGATCACCCTTGGAATGTGTAGGTGAAATTATAATTAATAAGGTAAATGGAAACCCTCACAATCACCATGGGATGCATTGAGGTTGAAAAGACTAATCCAGGGTCATCCATGGGGTGTGCTAACTTTCCCAGACCTTAGGATTTTTGAATAACAAGTGAGATTGTTGTGTGTTTATGTAGATCATTTGATAAACATGTTGATGTGATTAATGGTGTTACAGTAGAAGATAGGTGGTCCACCTAGGCTTAATAATAATAACCTAAGGTATTTTGGGTTAACATGGAAGTGGTTTATATGATTGAACGTGGCTATGTTAAATGAATTGTCAATAGTGCTTAAATGTGTAATGGGTTGACACTTGGGAATGATGAATGGATAAACGGGTTAATATGTGGAAATGATTAAATACCATAATGGAATGTATTATGAGTCTGGTAATGAAGCCCAGATAGTAGGCATGATGAACGAATCCTAGTGAGATAGGCATAATGAATGAATGCTTAGTGAGATAATCATAAAAAGGGGAATCCCACTAAGTGGATAAATGATGTGAAATGTGGTAAGTGTGTTAATGGGTTAATGCATGTTATTAACTCTAATTTTGTTGTTATGATTTATGTTTTCATTGGGAAATGGTTATGATGTTGTGTGAATGGTTCATGGATACACATATATATAGCATGTGCACATGTCTTGGTATAGTGGGGTATGGACTTGAGGTTCTACGCCCACATGTCGAGTTGGACAGAGACTCTAATCTCCACCCCTAATGCATAGCTTAGGGAAGGGTATTGAGGCTCTATTCTTCTAACAGTTGCATCCACCTAGACTGAGGCTTCAAGTTAAGGATATGGTTTACATGAGGAATTTTATCCTAGTGAGATAGGATAACAATGTGTTTTCCTCATGCACATGATTGTGCACTTTATGCTCGTGTAACTTGTGGTGGTTGATGAACCCATGATAAATGCACTGTAAATGGTAAGTAATGGGAAATGGGATGAAATGGTAAGATAAAGAAATAGTAATAAATGTTGTTAATGGACCTAAACGGGTTAGGGGTACATAATATTTTCTTTTCATTTATTATTAATTTCCCTTTTTCATGCACAATTGTTTATACTGGATATTTTGTAGACATCATTGGTGGTGGTCTAATGAGTTGTACTCACACCCTTCTTGGGCCGCCGTTGGGTGCCTGAGCAGACATCATGTTTGTAGGTTAGGAGAAGGGAAAAGACCCTTTCTACGTAGTTGTGTTAGCATGGGTGTACATGGAGGAGAACCTGGACTTGGTGTCGGGGCCATTTTTGGGATTTTGTAGTTTGTCTTCATTTTCGGTTTTGTTCACTTTTTCACTTGTAGCATGGAATGGTATATTTATTATTGGAAATGGTTGTACCCCATTTGGGGAATGGTTTTTTATGTATACTCTGGTATTATTGTTTATTATTATGCTATTTTGTTAATCTTCTGTTGTGGATTACTCTGAAAAAAATGGGGTATAGTCTCCCTAATTGACTATTTGGACCCCTGCTGCTAGTCAAAAACCTTTTTCATATAGGGAGGCGCTCTTAAGTTCATGTAACAACCCAGCTCATAGAACTAGTTCAGTGGCTTCTGGTTCAAGGACTTTCCATTTTCTCTGAAAGGTAAGGCGAATTTTTCATTCTTAAAGTACTAACATATCATGAGATCTATGATACCCATTTTTCATCAGGTATCATCAAAAAAAATTAGTTTGAACAGGCTATAAAATATTCATAAATCCTCATATAGAGAGATAAAAAAATATTCTTATAGAATTCATCTAAATTTTAACATAAACTTTCTATAAATTGTTAACCTTATAATCCTTCTAAAAGATGAAAATTTAACACTTTGGAAAGAATATCATGAAATCATCTTAACATTGATACCCTATATATCACAAATTAATGCTTGGTTTTCACATTCTAAACATGGTAATAACCTCATCGTATATTCCCTTGAAACATGGTAACACACTTAATTACCATAAATCCTTTTGGAAAACATGCCTGCTTCATTATTCCAATGATTATTGGATATATTCATTAAATCCAAAAAGTTTTAAACTGCATACTTGGTGACATGGAACAATTTTTCAATAATCATTTTCATGGTAATTTTTATTGTCCAATTTACTTATTCATATCCATTAAATCTTTATCCAATGATCAATATCTCAACTCTATTCATTAATTAAGGGTTAACCTCCCTAAATCAAAATATAACTTTTTTCATGAAATCACATTTCTATGTCTTCGTCACCCTTCAACATGTCCTTTAAAATCCTTAATAAAAAATTATACTAAAAATAATCATATATTTTAGGATTCATATAACATAATATTTGGATTCCAAAACACAAATACTTTATCAATCCAACCTTATTCATTAACCATCACTCATGATTCATCAAATTATTCCTTAATACCTCTTTCCTATAATATGAAATATGAATCATTCTTAATTTTCCTCAACATAAATCTAATCATGATTGTTATTTTAAATATAAATAATACTGGAAGAACATCACATACCTTTCACATGTCGTTTGTGGTATCATTATCTTTGGAATTATAACCAATACTCATACCACCTTCTATATTCTATTTATGATATTTCTACTTGGGAAATCAATTAACATAATTACCATACTTTTCACATATAAAATAATAAATTATAACCCTGTTCCTTCTTTTTAACTCCATTGAATAAACCAAAATCATAGTGTGGACAATAATTATCATAATAGAAAACCACATAGTCCTGAAAAGAATTACTTATAGATTATATAAATCATGAAAACTTCCTTAATCTATGACACCCTTAGTTTATCCTAGGTTATTTATATCCAACTTATATTTAAATCCTTCTTAATGGTTTATGAAGAGTTTATGACTTCCCAAAGCATATCTCTCAGGACTTTCAAACAAGGTGTGTTGCACGACTCATTATTGTGTACTAGATTACCCTAAGTCATGCCCAGAATATATTATCGGAGTATTTACACCTAGGTAAATCTATTTTAGAGCCACATCTACTTTTGGTATCTAGACAAGGATGTATTTATTAGAAACCACTCACTCTACACTTTACCAAAATTCTAGGACATTTTCCTACAATTTTCCTTATCCTTAGACTTATCCCTAGACATGTATTTAGGGTTCTCACTAAGGTTTTATCATCCTAGCTTCCAAGGTTAACTAGACATTTTATATTATAGAAACTATAGTGACCCTCGCTTTTTATAAATTAACATTACATAAATTTTGTGGAATACTCAAAACATTATACAAACAGACACCCAAAGACCGTACTAGTCTAGTTCCTTTGGAAATAAAGAAACATAAAAATGGTACATAAATGAGATGCATTATCTCCCATTAGGTTCTTATTGAATATCACCCTTCTGATACACATCAAACATAATACATATCTTCTTAATGCAAGGAAAGAAATATAAAAAACGATGAGCTCGAATGCTTAGTTAGGTTAAACAAGGGAGATATGTAAGCATAATCATGATCATAAGGGTATGAGAACATGGTCATGAAAATAAAAGATCATACCCTTCGTATCAAAGATCATATACATGAATCATAGAATAAATCATATAATTTCATAATTAATTAATCATAAGTAAATAAATATCATGATCTATAAAATCATAACATAGGAACAAAACATGTAATTGTGGAAAACACATAATAATATAATATAATTTTCTTATAGCCATGGAATCATTTAAAAGACCATGTTATTAGTATGGGTTCACTCACCATACCATCATGGTAGTCATGGTTCACTCCCATGGCCATATTAGTAACATGATTTAACTCCTTATACCATCATGGTAGTTATGGTTCACTCTCATGGCCATCTTAGTAGCATGAGTTCACTCCTCTTACTATCTTGGTAGTCATGGTTAAATCCCATGGTCATCTTAGTAGTCAAGGTTTACTCCCAAGACCATATTATTCTTTTCTCATGAGATATAAATCTTTACCAAATTCATTAGATGGCGATAATGGTCCCACCCATCTCATAATCAATTAATACATACATGTTCCACAAAATCATAAGTAGTCATATCTTAACCCATGAAATGAAATGGGTATCACAAACATGTAATCATATTATAACCTATGTAAAATGATACTAGTTTCATAATAATTTCATCAAAATCATAACCCATGAAAGAGAAAAATATTTCATAAACATATAACCTATGAAAGAGAAATAGATTTCATAAACATATAACTCCTTAAATAGAAACAAGTTTCATATAGACCATGTCATTAAGCATAACCATTCAAATAAATAATATGAATGGAACCTTTAGATAATTTCCTAGAAAGGAATGAGTAACATCAATTGATTTTATCTTATATGGAAAATAATTTTGAAATATCTTTCAAAAAAATTTCTTTATTAAAATATCCTTTATTTAAAAAAAAGGTTTTTTAATTCATAAAACCATTTGAAAATCATTTTTCTTATAATATACCTTGAAAACATATAAATAATAATTTAAATCATTTTTAAAACCTTTTTCCTTGAAAACATATCAAATAAGCTTCAAAACATTTTAAAAATATTTTTCTTCGAAATTTTTTTGAAAACCTTAAAAGAAATCTTGAAAAAAATTTGAAAACCTTTTTACTCTAAAACTTTTGAAAAAATTTTGAAAAAATTTTACAAAAAATTTTCCTTGAAAACTAATTTGAAATTTTATAATAAAATATTTAAAAAATTGAAAACAATTTCCAAAAATTTCTTTTTTAAAAAAATATTTAGAAATTAACCTTTTAAACAAGAAAGGTAAGATTCACAGAAATTATGGAGGGTAAATCTATGCATGATGTACAAGTTATGAAGAACATTCCTTTTGGATGTTAAAAGTTTATAAAACTTCCTTGTTCAGAATTTTATAAGAAGGTTCCTTTGAAAACATTGGTAAAATAAAAAAAGGGAAAAATTTATTTTAATGATTATAGTGTAATTATATAATATTCTTGGAAACACTTTTTAGAAAACATTAAAATGAAGGAACACGGATTTCTGACCGAAGAGTGGGTAAAGTCAGGCTTTCTTAAAAACACCTTCTTAAATATATTATGTACCAAAGAGTATTATAATGGTTCTAATACATTATTGTTTCATTAATAACCATATTAGAAGAAAATTTATGAATGTTCTTGGGAGATGTATTATAAGATTTCATCAAAGGAATCATAATCATAAATAGTCTCGAAAATCAATGAGATTGTTTCAATAAACTCTTACCACTTCATAACTTTGAACCAAACTCCCCATGTGAGAAAAATTAAATTACAAGAAGCATAAAATATAATTTAAATAATTAGATTCATAAAATTTCAAATATAAGTATATACATCTAAAATAAGCATGTAGGTTCATAACAAAACATGTGTCTCAATGAAGGAAAATTAAGACAAAATTATCTTACCGAATTGGTAGATTTTGAAGAATTAACACCATGAAATAAAGATAATATAATGGAAATTAAAATACCCATAAATTTAACTAAAATAATCATATAATACATCCATTGTAATTATACAAACCACACAAAAGGAATGGGTTGTGAATAAATCATGTATCTCATGGAAATAAAAAGTGAGTTCAAAATCCCTTACCTTGTGTCTTGACTCTCATCATACTCATTAAAAAATTCTATATAATAAATATAAGTTTATTATAAATATATAATAGAACAATATTCTTATATATAATACCATATATGTTTTTATTATGACTTTATATTACCTTCTTGTTAACAATTCTATGTTAAGGTTTAACTTCGGGTAATATCCACTTTCTTCTTTACATGTGTCTTAATTTGTTATATCTTTGGTCCTTATACTTACATTATGATTTCCAGAATTTAAATAATTATATAAATATAATTTATATTCATTATATTTATGTTATAATAATCTATATAATATATAATTATTAAATGGAACACACCGTTTGTGGAGATGGTAGCCCTACGTACACAGGAGCGTTTTTTTTAATAGTTGTATTGAAAGAAAGTAATTAAATGATATATATTAATATATATGTATATATATCATTATTATAGTAGAATTATTATATCATATATATTATATAATTTCACTAAAAACATCCTTAATACATTCCATGTAGTTTGTGAATGAATCACATCGTTTTAGGTGGCGGTAGTCCACACTTCCGTAAACAAATTTATCATATTACACCAAAGGGAAAGTATACAGACATTTGTTGTAAAAGGATCAAATAAGATTAATGGAATAATAAATATAAAATATTACATTTATAAATATATTTTACATCATAATTTATAGCATGATAGGTGGTAAGTAAAAATGAACAATCGTCATTTTGTGAGGCGGTAGTTCTCCGTACACATAAACAGTATGTTTGTTTCCCATTAGATGAAGGTGTGTGTAAGTGTAAGTAGAACCCTTATCATAAAAAATAATATTATAAATAATATAATTTTTGTTTATAAAATCATGGAATAACGGTATTTTGGGTGTGGAGAAAGAATATAAAATAAAGGAGCTTGAGAGAAGTCATTACCTCTTAATTGGGCAACTCTTTTTTATTTGTGACTAAAGGATTACTTGGATTGAATTATTCCCAAGGGGAGGCTTCTAAGCATAATTTAGGGATATTGTAAAGTTTATTTGGCAGATACTTTTCTTCCCTAAGTGGTTTTAGAGGTGTGAATAATAGGGTGAGTGGTGGCCTTTTATATTGAAGGGAAGGGACACACTTGGTATTTTTTAAAACAAGTTAGGTGTACCAATAATTTTACCTTCAAAAAGTCATAAAAAATCAACCAAAAACAATAATAAAATTTTAATGGATGACTAATTTCTATAAAATGGGTGTTTAAAAAGTTTCTAGGTCGTTTTTGTTGCTAAATTTTAGGTTTAGTACTTTGTTATCCTAATTTTTCTCCTAATCATTATAATTAATTTTAATCACTTTCACTAATATTTTTTGTAAAAAATAAATTTTAAATTTCTATAAATTATAAATTATTATTATTCCAATTATGTAATCTATTTTTCCGAATTCTAATCACATAAGTGGCAGAAATTAACTTAAAAATAATCCCGCTGATGGGACGACCCTACGGGTTTTTAAAGTAAAAACATCCAAAAGTTTGCTACGTTTTTATAAATTATTATTGTTCTTGTGTGTTACGTAAGTCATAAAGGAAAGTCAGAATTGCGTGTAACATAAGCTGACCTTGATGTTCTGTGTAGATAAAGATAAAATTTATATTGTGTGTAGTGCATGATTAACTTTTTGTTTCATATAATTAAATCTATACATAGTTATTCAATATAAAATAAACTATTTTCAGTGTGGAGTGAAATAAAAAATATAAAATAGATTAAGTTAATTACAAAAAAAATCACAAAATCTCAGGGTGTTACACTTGGATTTTCCATAGCCTTGCCTATTTGGGTCAAAAAAAATTATCAAATATTACTCTTTATTTTTAATTTATGATATATTTAATATTTAGTTTCCTTACAAAACATTTATAAAGATAGAATATTGTTTTGTTTTAGTTTCTAAGGATTTATTCCAATATGAAGTTTAGAGAATCTAAATCTATACTTTTTTCCTATTTTTTTATAGAGATGATTTTTATTATTGGTTTGATCACTTGTAAACATATGTTATAAATATCACAGTTTATAATTTTAACATACTTACCAAAAAAATATTTTATAGAAATAAATTACTACCTTTCCTTTATAAGTGAAATAAATGTTCCAAATTATGTTTTAAGTATAGAATACATTGCTATGTGTTTTTCAAATATATATTTACAGTCATGTTTCATCATGTAGAATAGCTTGTGGTGTGTGGAAGGAACTTGAGGTGACACGTTTTTTGAACATCAAAGCTTTTAGATATGAATAGATTCATGTTAAGAAATAATTATTTATCATTTAATTTTTAAATATGTGAATCGATTTCTTAAATTACCTAAAGGTTTATTTATATTGTTAATAGTCTAAAATCTATTAACAAGTGAGAATTTTTAGATGATAATTTGGTTGAGAATATTATAGATATTCTATCAAAATAATGGTAATTAAAGAGAATAGAGATAGATGATATAATTTATATCACAATATTATCATGTATGATTAAATTGATTTTGTCATATGGTATGAGAATAACTTAAATATTGATGGAGAGAAATAAAAGAAAAAATGGATATTAATTCTCATTTACTTGTGGAGTTAAAACTTTGAAGCTGAGTAGATATAAATCAAACTCTAAAAAAGATTCTGAGTGTAGTTATATGGAATCTATATATGGTGAGTTGGAACAAATGGCTAGGAAAATTTTTAGGAGAGAAAACATCTGAATAGAATACTAGAAAGAAAGAAAATATAGGCATGATAAGAAGGATTATACAAAAGTTTTTTATTGAAAATTTAGACTTTATAATCACATAAAACCTGATTACACTAAATTTAAAGATAAATATAAGGAATCTAATTTATCTTAAAAGATAAATGGATGAAAATTATTCATTGATATGTTATATACATGGAGATCTAGTGAGGATCCATCTACTTATGACATCAGTGAATCGAATAGTGATTAGAACTGAAAATCAAACTAAGGATCATCAAAATGGAATGTGTTTAATGGTGAAGGTAATGTCATATTTTCTTACTAATTTATCTTTATATTCTATAAATAATTTTTAATTTAATAATTAAGTTGATAAATTTGATTATAAAGAACCACAATCTTATAAATAAATGAAGTGACATATTGTGTAAATTTATGGTTTGTATAAAAATCTTTATAAGAGCTATATGGATGTTAAAATTTGGGTTTTGGGTGATAATACTAATAAATATAATTATAAAAGTGAATTTTCAATGTTAAATACGAAACATAGCACTAATATTATCTCAGTTTCATAATTAGAATATAAAAGTGAGAAATTTAATCTATGGTTATATTTTGTAATATTAGAAAATTTATTTGTAAAATTTTACTTTTAAAAGTAATATTTTTGAAAATTTATTCAATAAGTTGAGTACAAATAAGAAAACTTACTTATTTGGAAGTAAAAATACCAAAATGTCCCAATATTAGTCTCATTACATCATGTCATAGAGTGATCCTTTTTGTTTAACATACCAATGAGGTGGTAATTATAACAATAAGTGTTCATTGAACAAAATTAAATACTTTAGAACACAATGAGATTATATATTGAAGGAATTTTTAGAAGATTAACATAGGTGTGGAGGAAATATGTGGGTACCAAAGGTGTTTTTTGTAAATATCTAAAAACCTATGTAGTTCTGGATGTCAAGATTGTAATTTTTGAAGAAATAAATAATGTTGTGTGTTTGGAACTAAACTTTAAACATTGGATACCTATTAACGTATTAATTTTATGTTTTAAGACTTTAATTTTACATATTATATTTTTAATCTTCTATATTCATATTATATCATAGCTTATACTTTTACACATAAAGTTTTTACTCTTATATTTTTTTACTCTTATTTGAGTTTGTTTACCTTGACATAAGTTCTTATACTCTTGAGTGTTTTAGTACATATATTTCTTAACTCCTTTATCATGGGAGAGTTTTTTTTAATTTGGATTAATTTTTTGTATAGAATTTGTTTCTTTAATAGAATATAATGGTGGATAGAAAAATAATAATATGACTTTTAAACTGTTTCTATAACCATGTTTGAAAGAATAATATATTCCAAGAATTGAAAGAAAACATCTGGGTGGTTCATTTATTTTATTTCTTATCTTATGAAACTTATATTATAATGGTTGATTACTTTTACCATTCATTTTTTGGTAAATTATAGTATAATAATATTTTAAAAATCATTTAATTTATCAATAGGTAAACAAATTTTTTCTTTTTATTTGAATTTTATTATTTCAATATATTTGGAATCATAATTATTAAATCCTTATATGGATTGATTTATGTTTGATTCTGATTCAAGATATTAACATAGATCATAAAATATCTTAGATGTATAAGAAACTCATTGATCAAAAGTAGAGATAAAAACTAACTTGTGTGATTTTAAAGAAGACTATGATATGTACTTTTGAAATTCAAAAAAAATACAATTAAAAGGAAAATCAGAACAGATTCATCCAGGACTTCCTAGAAAATAATATATCCTTAAACATTTATGAGGTTAAATTTATTTTTTCTCATCAGGACTAGAAATTAAAAGAGAAAAATAAGAAATTAAATGAATTGGAAAGAAAGATATAGGAGAAAAATAAATAATTAAATAAATTATGTAAATTTTTGAAATAACAAGATAAACAGATAATGAAGCCATAGAACCAGATTTACAAATATTTTATAATGGAATAAATTTTAAATTTTTATATTTAGTCTGATTGATATAAAATTTGAATATTTTTTAATAAATTTATGATTTTATTTGTATTTTTGGAGGATTTTACTTTTTATTAGTGATTAAGTTGAAGCTATTTTACTATTTTCCCTCTCATAGTTTAACTTTACATGTTTTTTTATTCCCAAATATGGGGTACATTTTTTCATTGATTTAATCCAAGGGGATATTATCGATAATTAATAAAAAAATGTTCTATGCTATCATCCATTGAGAATCACACATGGAGAAGTGTTTCCCAAGGAGAGAAACTAAAATTTAAAAAGGGAGAGAAAAAATTACTCTTATTTATTAATTATATTTTATTTTATTGTATACCTTATACTTATTATTTAGAACTTTATTTATATCAATTTATTCTTCTCATAATGTGTTTCTTTTTAAAAAATCCCAAAAGGGGAGAAATCTTAGAATAGTAATTTTTTCTTACACTAGAGAAGATAAAGTTGCTTCACTTTATTATTTGATGATTTTATTTGCAAAGAATTCACGGGGATATTTTATTTTGCCTTATGAATATTGGGATTGGAGATATTAAATATTATAAGTATTTTAGAAGCAATGTTAAGGGAAGGTTTCATCAAAAGTTATAGAGAGTTTTCATTTTAAAATTTAGTAAAACCAAATTTCTCTTTCATATATTATGATTGTTAAAAAGGGGTATATTGTTTAGTAAAATTACTCATTTTCATCCTTTTAATTGAAAATTACAATACACATTATACTGATTTTCAATTAACATAATTTTTCTTGTCTAAATTCTTCTTGTTCATAGTTATAAATTTTTATTATATGTTCCAATGTACTCGATGCATACTTATGTACTATAGTTTTTTTTAAGTGATATGAAGTGATCCATATATATTCCAGATAAAGGGGATGTGCATTTAACTACATTCATAGAAAAATAAGAGAATCTTCTCATATTATTATAATTAAACATAAAGTTTTCTTATATTACCATTTAATTTCTTTATAATGGAATATATAAATTGAAACCAAGATTCAATGAATTAAAGATACTAGAAATATTTATATATATTTATGAATTTATTTGGTTCTTTGAGATTTATATATTATATTTTTTATTTCTAGTGTGATTTACTAACAGCTTCTGTTATGAGGAAGATCATTTTAAAATCTCTTTGTATTTCTATTTTGTAATCATTCTTTCAATCATTCATGATCAATGAGACTTTGTCCATAGATGTTTATTTCTTGTGAATACTGATTTTGATGAGATTTCATGGATGTTAATATTGTTCTAACCAGAATATTGCATGTTGTATTTATTGAAAATATATTTTTAAGTTTTTTAATGAATTATAGTGACTTCTATAGATTTTTTACCAAGTGATTTAAGAATAAAACCTTAATAATGATGTTAATATGATAATATATGATGTTTCACTAGAAAATATGGTGTACTATATAAAATAATGAAGGATAAGAAGGTTACATTAACATGGGAATGATATTTGAGTTATCAATGAAGTATGTTTAGGATATTCAATATATTTAAGAAAAAATAAGGAAAACATGGTAGTGGTTTCATAGAGGAGATTTTGAATGAAAAAATATTGATTTAGTATACATTTTTTATCTTTAAAGGTATATTATAATTTGGAAAAGGTTTATTAAAGGGGTAAATTTTGAATATTTTAGTCAAATATGAGGGATGGAGGATTTTTTATTTGATTCTGTAATAATTCTATTTGAATCTAGTTTTTATCAGAATCTGAAGAAATTGGATAAGTAAAAATGTCTCTCGAGAGTGTAATACTTACTTAATATCATATAAATTTTCATAGGAATGAATTTTTTTCAAAGTAAATAAGTTTCCCAATATTCAAATATCTTTATTTTAGTCAAGAATTATAATAATCTCATATTCCCAAAAGTTTCTTTATGAATATAAGACTTACTTTATCTCATAAGACTTTTGGAGGGATTTGATTTTATCTAAGGAATGAATTTTTTTTATAGGCGTAAGAATTTATCTTGACTCTATAACACTTTTTAAATGAAAAGTATCATTTTATAAGACTTTTTTTATTTAAAAATAATTTTGGTTATATTTTATAAGGCTTTCTATTCTTCCATAAGATATTGTGGGTTTTTCTAATACTTTGTTGAATTCTACATGACTTGGTTATATTTTGTAATAATTTTTAATTTCATAAGTGTTTTGATGGTTTTTGTAATACTTTAGTGTATTTTTTTACAACTTTATTAAAGTCTTTAATAGTTTAATCTAGATTTGGTAAGAGTTTCCCTTGAACTATATAAGGATTTTGATATTTTTCATAAGACTTCATTGGATTTACTAAGACTAACCTCTAGTTAATAATACTTTAATCTAGATCTCATAATACCTACTAGTGAATATGTTAGAGTCATTTCCTTTTTCATTTTTTAAAATCCTCAGAATAGAGGAAGTGTGATAGTTATTCATGGGGATATTTCAATCAATTTTAGATTATAATTCTAGTGATTATATCATGAAAAAGAAGGCCATACTGAGATTAAAAAAGGATTAGGTTTCGATATTTCTAGTAATTTGAAATGTGTGGATTATGTAGAACTAGTAATCTAAGAAATCACATAGTGACTTAGTGTCTTTATAAAACATGTTATCATGAATGGTAATATTTTTAATAATAATACATTATCAATAATTTAATCAAGGAGAAGAATGAAAATAACTTATTTTGTGGATATTTTAAGACCATGATATTAAAGTAAAATCATGAATATTAAATAGGAAATATCTTTAGATTAATATTAAATAGGTATTTTCATATTATAAACATTGAAAAATATCTATCATGTATATTCTATGTTTTATATAAAAAAAGATAGACTATATATCCATTATCAAAATATCAGTGAGTCAAAGAAGAAAATATGAAGTTCATAATTAAAGATATTGTTCTAAAATTTGAACTAATAGTTATTATATATACTTTCATATATGGTTCCATATAATAATTATATGATCTATAGAATAATTCCAGTAAGCATAACTAGTTCAATTGGAGTACAGAAAGCTCAAAAGAAAAGAGTATCACCACTTTCACATCTGGTCTTTTAAGAAGTAGAGCAATTAGATAATTACAGTGTAAAATTATCCTTGTCTAGAGTATAAATAGTTGTAACCAATCAGTTATAGGACAATAAATAAACAACCCACTCATTTTGGATTTTGTATTATCTAGATTAAAGAAGAAGTGTGTAGAAGATGTGGATATCAACCAAGAACCTACCTAGAATTGAGGTTTCACACCAAATTTTCATACTATACTTTCATGGAGAGACCCACATATCTAAAAACTCTTAAATTTCTTCTTGGAGTAGTTTATAAAGGATAAGAGAAGGAAATATTCCTTGGGTGATTAGTGACCGAACCCAAAACCATTGTAAGGAATTGATCCCTTATGTTGAGTGACCATGACCGAACTTTTATCCACTAAAATATTGAAGTAGTGGATTATATTACATCAAAACCCCATTTATTTTACGATCCTTTATTATAACTTAGTGGTGGACCAACTAAAATATTTGTATACCATATAATTTATTTTTTTGTATATTTTTTTATCATTCAGTGATACATAATAAAAATGTAATTTGGTTGTAGGTTGAAAAAAGTTTCTTCTCGTGTAGGAACGAGATTCTAAAGTAATAAAACATATAAAGGAAAAATAGTTAAAATTTTGTAACACCCTGACTCACCACCCCCCTTATTATCTATAGTTCCAACAATTTGTGTCAAAGATAAAATGATTTGAACTATTTTTTGGTATTAAAATAAATTTTTAAATTTTTTGAACTCATGTAATCTAGGATGAAGCCTACATTTTTATAGAGATTAGATTTAATTATTATAAAAAAAATTGTATGTTCATATAGGCTTATAGAAAATAAGTTATGTAGTGAATTATTTTATATGGTTATTTTAAAAAGCACGTTGAATGGAAAGTTGATGCAAGAAATTAAAATATTATGGAAAGATCATTTTATAATGAAGCTATCAATAAAATCACTCATTGTGCTACTATCTATAAAATATGGTATACCTTGGAAATATTTTATTTAATATTAGTAAAAGATATGAAGAATTTATCATCATCCTTTATGAATGATAAAGACTACTTTATATCAAATGTAAGAAAGAATAAAAATAAGATGAATATTCCTAAAAAATGGAATCTATAATAGGGGTGAACAATTTTAATTTTAATATTAAATATTATTCTAACAATTTTTTGGAAGATCCTTGAAAATAAAAAAATCATATTCTCCCCTTGAGTTTAATATAAGTGAAGATTACAATGATGACATGACAACCACATCAAGTTGCATATTTTGAGGTTGTATATGTGATAATCAAGATAAGATCCAACCATTATTAGAAAATATGGACTAATAGAGAATCATGAATGATGTTAATTATTTTTTTATTGAAGATATATTCATAAATAATTGAAGGATGGGAAAATTATAAGTGACATTGAACATTTATATAAAGAATATGGGTGTAAATATGGAGGGAGAAAATTGATTTATTTGATAAAATTTCATAAGAAATGGAAAATAAAATAGACATGGAAAAGGATTCTAAAGAAGTAATTATCCCTCTAAACACACAACTTGAAGAGAGAATAAAATATTTAAGTGAATCTAGCTCAATCCTATAAGATTTGGATTCCAATGTAGAATGTAAATATGATAAGATCAAGGATTATTAACCAAATCTCAGATCCTAAAAGGGAAAAGAAAATATGAAGATATCCTCTATGGAATCCTAAATAAGTGAATGGAAAGAAAGTTTAAATATTTATTATATGAATAAAAATAATATTCTTGTTAAATATGGAAAATAAGAATCCCAAAAGAAGATAGAATCAAAATGATACATTTATAGAAGGTTGGGGCACATCATGTGTGTCACTAGAATCTTGAGGTCTTACTAGTAGAAGAAGACCTACTATATTAACGTCTCAACCAAAATTAAACCACATGAGGTATGGTTTCTATGGGATATGTTTTATATGTTCTAACCCTATTCATATAGAAATACATTATAGTAAGAATGGAACTAAATAATTGATAAGGGGTTTCACTATTCTAGTGAAATATAAGTAGAGGTTTTACATATAAATAAAATCTATTAAGATAGAAAATAGATTTACTATTTTATAGGAAAAACATAGATATCAATTAAGGAGGAAACATGAACTTAGAATGATACACTCAAAACATCCCTCTTAGAAAGAAAGGAAGTAAATATAGAAGATGAAGAAAAAATGAGAAATGTGATCCATATGTGAGGAATAAAGAAGCACGATTAAATAAATATTCATCAAATAAAATTAATTCTAAGGTAAGTATTATGAAAATTGAAGAGGACAAATAGGGCTCATGGTTAAGTGGTATCATTCATGAAACTTAAAATCATGGAAAAAAGACAATTGGAGTGGTTTTTGCATCGATAAAGAACAATTTTAAAGAAAGAGGCAACCATGAAACATCAAAATAATAAACCCTTAAGAGTAGCAACAACCTCACTAATAATATGAAGATCAACCTTAGGAAGAAAGAGTATTGTGATATATAGAAATAATTTTTCATAAGTGGTGTGATAAAAAGGAGAACCACTATAAATTCTTAGAAAAAAAACTAAAAATAAAGGGTTGGTATACAAGTACTAACCACAATCCTCACCTTTAGTATAATGAAGGAACCCCTCTCCCCATATAATTAAATGTTTATAATTTTTGTTGAATGTGGTAAAAAAAATTAAGGGGTGGATGTAATCCATGGGGTTTGGTTGTGCTAAAAGAGAATATATGATTGATCAGAAAGAGTATTAATGAAACTAGTAGAGATAAAAATATTAAAAGTATCATTTAGAATTAGGCTTGAACAAAAAAAATAAGACTATACTGAATCTAACACAATAAGTGGTGAAAATATTACACTTTAAATTAAAAATTTGTAGTTTCATGTTATGATTATGTTCTTTTAAAAATATTTAACTAGATGAAAATGATCCTAATATGAAATAAAAAAAGGTTTCAAGGCCTCATCTGATATAACTAGTGGTATCAAGACAAAAAAATGATGACCAACAAGTGGAATTAGGATCTATATTTAGTGGTATAAAACCAATAAGAGGAAGAAGACAACTTAAAATAAATATACAGCACCATGCATGGTTTTAATGCTTATTTTTTTATATACTATCAAGTGGTATCAGGAGATTGATTTTATAGGACACCAAAATCTATTGTAAAAAACCATACACAATAAGTGGTGTACGTGAAATGAATAAAATCTCATATCTGGTGTAGAGAAAAGGAGGAGTCAAGGGGGGAATTGGTGAAAAATACTCAAAGGTTGTTAATCCTCACCTATAAAATGTGAAACCCTATGAAGAAAGAATGATTTTAAATTACTGGTGGTATCCTCACTAGTTCATTATCAATAGGTGGTATTAGTTGGTTTGTTATACAATATACCTCACATTCTTGATTTGTTAATTTCTTATCTACTGATGTTTTTTGTATAAGTATGAATATGTTAATGGGATGATTTGAAGTTGATAAAATCAAGTTCTATATATTTTTGGTGGTAGAAGGTGACATGTAGAGCTTTGATATTATTGACTTAAACTCTTATTTCCTACACTAATATTGGGAATATTAGGCTTATAGTATTGATCAGTGATGAAAATTCCAATGGAAAATTTCACTCACTAAAATCCATTAGAGGAAAGTGAAGTTGAGTTTAGAAGAAAAGGTTTAGAGATAAAAGGATGAAAAATAAGGAATCAATTCAGTTCAACAAGTGGTTTATAAGATAAACTGAAAACTTTAGAATTGTCCTTATTCAACAAGTGGTATCCAACGATTGGAATCACCAATGGAAAAATAAGTAAAGGATCTATCAAATGGTGGTTAAAGAATAAACTCATATTAACAAGTGATAAACATGGGAAAGAATTCAAGAGTTGAATCTGTTTATAGAGACATCCTGAACAAACTATGAAGAGAATATATATTTTAGAATAAGATTTAAGAAACCCATATAAAATGGTATCCATAAGATTTTTATGATGTATATGGAAATGAACACTCTAAATCTAGAGTTAAGAATAATCAAATATCCCTAAGAACGTATTTGTAAAGGTTAATGAGAATCTAGAGAAAAATATTATTGAAAAAGGGGGAGAAAATATAAGAAGATAACCCCATAAATTTATATGATAAAGGGAGAGAAATTTTGATTGAATCCCTCTATAGAGTTTAGAGATATGGGTAGAGAGAATGTAAATCTAAATCTATAAGTGTGAATACCTTATTCATTTTATTGAAAAGGGGGGCAGAAATGGAAATCTATAAAATTTAGAATTATGGTATGCTGGTTTGAATAGAAAATGGGGAGATATTATAATCATCTCTATATAGTTCATAGATTTTATGAAATATTTTCAACAAGATATAAAGGTGGGAATGTTGAAATCAAGAGGTTCTATGTTGTTTTTTTGACAATATATGTTGATTGGATAAATGAATTATAGTGACTTCCATGGAATCATTGAAAATTTAATGAATTATGAATCATGGAATAAGGATAATGATATAATAATATATAGTGTTACATTAGAAAATATATTTTCTTAGATAAAGTAATGAAAGAGAAGAAGATTATGTATAAGTGGGAATCATATTTGGGTTTCTAATGAAGTATGGTTATGAGATTCCTGACATTGGAACATAAACTAAAAAACTAAGGTATTTGTTGAATATATGAGATTTTGAATGAATACATATTGATTTGGAATGTTTTTTTTTTGAAGTTTAAAGGTATATCTGAATTTTGAATAAGGTTATTAAAAGGGAAATATTTTTTTTATTCTAGTTTGATAATAATAATAATAGAGGAGTTTTTGATTTGATTCTGTAATAATTTTTTTAGTCTAGTTTTAAGAAAAATATGAAGAAACTAAATAATTAATGAAATATCATTGAGTGGGTAAGTCTTACTACATATCATAAGGCTTTAGGTGGACATGAATTTTTATAGAGGAAATAAGTTTCCTTATGTAACACCCTTATAAAAATTAGTCATAATAGACTAAATGTTACAAATCATGTCAACAAGTTGAGCCTTTATTTTCAAGTTTCTACCTCATAAAAATCCATAGTTAAGCAATATTTTCTTAGAGTAGTGATAGTATAGGTGAACTCCTTTGAAGTTTCTTATGTGTGAGTGGGAAAAATTACATTGAAAAAAAAACCTATTTTTTCATATGGGGATAGTCATTTGTATGATAAGTATCCCTAGTGGGTAATAGTCTTCGATGTGTTTAGAAAATAACCATGGTATTACAAGATCCCCATGGGATCATATGACCAGTATTATAGCCCTGGGAGGTAAAGTTGTGAAAATGGTATTAGAGACAATACCCAACTGAAAGTGTAGTGGCACTGCCTGGGTTTGAGGTGTGGGTTTCACAAAAAAGATGTTTTAATTTAAAGGAGTGGAGAGTGTAACACCCATGTAAAAGTTATAGTTAATTACCAAATGTTACTACCCATGTCAATAAGGTGAATCTTTATTTTAAATTGTATACCATATTATAACTCTATAATTAAGTGTGTTTGACCTAGAGTAATGTTAGGATGGGTAACCTTAGAGGAAATTTCCTTGGGTGTTTTTGAATAAGGACAAAGCTCATTGAAAGAACATGCGATGGCCTTTGGGGACAGTCACTAGTCCGATAAGTGACCCTAGTGGGTAATAACATGTGGTGTGTTGAGAAAGAAACCAAGTAATTATTGTAGACCCATGGGGTCATATGACTAGGTTCATAGCCGAGGGAGGTCGGTATGTGACACCTTGTGTGCATAAGACTTTCCTTTATTCAAGAATTCTTAGAATAATTAAAGTCTATGATTTTCCCTATATGCATAAAACCTACCTTATTTCATAATAATTTGGGTGGACTCAAATTTTGGCTAAGGATATAAGTTTACCTATGGGTGTAATACTTTATCTAGACTTGGTAAGACTTTTCTGAATCAAAGTTAGATTTTGTGATACTTTTATTAATTTTATATAACTTCTGATTAGATTGTCTAAGGATTTATATACTTCTGTAATACTTTTATAATTTTTATAATAATTTTTTGGAATTATATAATAATTTGTTTGATTTCATAAGGATTTTTAATTTTTTAATTATTTTGATGGTTTTCCAAAGGATTTAGTGAATTTCATAAGACTTAAATAATGTTTATATGATTTTAATCTAGACTGTTTAATAATTATCAATGAACCACATAATTATTTTTTATGGTTTTCATAATACATTGGTAGATTTTATAAGACTTACCTGAAGTTCATAAGTATTTAACCTAAATTTCATAAGACTTAATATTGAACATATGAGATTAATTTACCTTTTCATTTTTATCAATGACTCAGCATAATGTAA
This sequence comes from Viscum album, assembly GCA_963277665.1. NCBI lineage: Eukaryota > Viridiplantae > Streptophyta > Magnoliopsida > Santalales > Viscaceae > Viscum > Viscum album. The sequence goes on from OY728131.1 coordinate 1,294,743,384, forward strand.
GTGTGTGAGTTATTATTTAGAAGATTTCAAGAAGTTTCATATTGTGATTACAATGGTTATATCACAATGGAGAAGATTATACCAAGAGTAAAAGGGGAAAATTTTATGATATTATTGGAAATTTAAAATACAGGGATTATACAGATTCAATTATCTTAACTAAAATCACATTGTGACTTAGTGTCTTCATACTACATGTCAATAGGCATAAAAATATTATTAATTGTAATACATGGTTAATTATTCGTTCAATAAAAAAAGGAAACTTGTATATTTTGTATAGATTTAAATACAATGATATTAATGGAAGATCATGAATATTAAATAATAATGATCTTGAAATTTATATTAAAGTGTGATTTTCATATTTTAAATATAGGGAAATAGATCACTTGTATATTCTATGTTTTCTATAATAATATTAGAAGAGTAAGAAGAGATACTAGATAACCATTATCAAAATATCTATGAAGAAAATAATAATAGAGGAAGAGAAATTTTTAATATCCATTTTTTGGAAGGATAAATAGGTAGTCTTGTACACATTTTCATATCTAGTTTCAGATATTAATAAGACAAGCCACAAAATTATTTCAGTGATAATATCTGGTTCAATTGGAGTGAAGAAGGATTGAAGTAAGGGATTAGAACTACCTCCACATCTATTCATTGGATAAGGAGTGAAATAGGATAATTCCCATGTGTAATTACCCTCATACATAGGATAAATATATAATTTTACTGAGTTATAGGATGAAAAATACACAACCCACTCATTGAGGAGTTGGTATAGGACATCAGGAAAAATAATTGTGCAGTAGATGTGGATATCAACCAAGCATCTATGTAGAAATAGAGATTCACACCAAATATGTCTATTATTCCTACCATGGAAATACCCTCATATCTATAAAATATTAAAGATATCCCTATAGTAGTGTGTAAATGAGAAGAGAATAAAGTGTTCCTTGGGTGAGGAGTGACTAAACCCAAAAACATTTTAAATAAGTGATCCTTCATGTGGAGTGACCACGACCAAAATTGTATCCACTAAACTTGTAAAGTTTTAGATTATAGTACATTGAAACCCCTCAAGGTGTATTCTACTTGTATTATACCTTAGTGGTGAACAAATTAAAGTCTCTATGTACCAAGTTCTCTACATTACTATGTATTTTTTTATCATTGGATGATGTAGATTAAAAGAGAAATTGGGAAGGAGGTTGGATACAGTTACTTCCAATGTAGTAATAAGATCCTAAAGGAAGAAAATTAGTAAATAAAAATGATAAATTTTGGAAACACCCTAATTCAAAACCTCTCATGTTTCTTGAATTCCAAAAATATACTACGAATTATGATGGTTAAATTGGTGCTCAGGGATACAAATACCCAGTTCTAAATTTCTATCAAATAATTTCTTATTGAAAAAATATATACATTTCAATGGGTTAAGTTGAAAAAGTTCCTTAGGTGTCACTTTTACACCTTGGTTTACATTTCCAATCCTCCTATCACTTTGGATTAAAACTAAATAGTTCCTTGAACTGGAACAATTGGTAGTATAATATCCTTTTAATAGTATTTGGATTGTGATCCATTACTCCATATTTTGTTTTAATTTCTTGTTGATTTAAATTATGAATTTTTTATATCATAAATTATTTTTATAACTTATGAGAGTTCTATTTTTTAATAAATTGTTTATTTATTTACTCTAACTATTTAGATGATATATCTCTTGAAATTTTGACTCTGTGAGTGGGAAAAAAATTATATGTCTGGTTTTTATTTTAATCCACCCCCATATTTAAGATTTTATAGCCTTTAATATATAGAATAATATAATATTTTTAAAAGTTTAATTAGAACATTGTTAAATATTAAAGGATTCACTAAGGTTGGGTGGAATGAAATATTGGACTTAAAATCAATGAGAATATGTATAAAGTTAACTTCTACTGAAAAAATAAAATGGAAATACTTTCAAATAACTTGTCAAGAATTATAAAAGAGAGATAAAATTATCCTTTTATTGTTTATATGGTATTAAATTTCCTTAGGTTTGTTCTTTAAATGTTAAAAAAATTATAAAATTAAAAAATTTGAAGTTAATAGTCATGAAATCTCATGATTTCTACGTCTTAATGCAAAAATTAATACTAATTTCACTCCATAGAATAGTATCAATCTATATTAAAATGACTACCATCAAGGTTTATTTATTTTTCAATTCTATTTTTAAGAAATATATATAAATTAATTTTTTAAACATTATAGAGAATAAAGATAATGATATACTTTGTCTAATATGTACTCTAAACTATATTTTTTAAAACAATTTTATATTTAATTTATCATTTGGTAAAAGAAATAAAGTTATGTGTACTCATATAATTACATTAGATATACCTTTTTGAATGGTAAATAAAGATTTTAAAGGTATATTTTAGAATCTACATCAATCGAAGACCTATAATGTTAAAAGTATAATTCTAAGGAGGTGGTTGGATTTTTTACAAATTACTTCTTTGAAGTTGATCATGTCAATCTGCATACACCTCACCATCTAGAGTTGATATTTTAAGAAATAGGATCTCAAGTATAAAATTAAAGTCAATGAATGTGAACAAATAATGAAGGCGTATTTATACATCTTGAATAACACAGGTGAAATTTTCACATATATAACATCACATATTAATACATTGAAATAATGTTATACAAAGAAGAAAGATATGTGGGTAATGGGTGAACATAAAAAAGAATTAACATGGTTTAAGGAGAACATGACTAGTGATTCATTTGAATTAGAATCATTAATATGGTTAAAAGGTAGCCTCTTTTTAAATGTGATAACATTATCTGGTTATAAAATTAATAGTTATACACATTATACAAAATATGTAGATAAAAAAGTTCATCTCATAATAAAGTGGTAATCTTTTTCACTAAAATTGTATTTTTTGAGTGAAAAGGGAAAAAAACACATTATATACACCAATTCCATGTTATAGAGTTATTGAAGATATACAGATTATTGAATACATAAAATTTTGAGTTCTCATGTTCAACTAAAAATAGGTTAACAATAATGATAGTTTTAACTAATAAAAAATAGTCATTTAACAGTGATAAAAATGGTCTTTATCCCTCCTAGAGTAGCACTGACTACCGGAGTGAGATTGAAATCCCTAGGCTTTTATCAGTTCCAAAAAGCACTAAAGGGGCATATTGTAACGTTCGATAACAACAAACCACAACACTAGAAAAATTACCAGATATCAAAAAAATAATGTAACAATATATATTTTAAATGAAATGAAATTTACAACACAAATACAAGAAAAAAACATTATATTATAGAAATATCAAGCATTGGTTTATACAATTACATAAGTACAATTTATTTCATATACTAAAAAAAATCAATGTTCCTTTGTCTTTTTATCTTGACCTCAACTAATGCTATTGTTGAACAACCCACCTATGCTCAAGAAAAATAACACACCTGTCTAAGAAAAAAATTCTTAATTTAGTAATAATATTAAAAAATAAATCAACAGAAATTGTTAATATTAAACTAAACATTGAGTCATACCAGGAACACTTTGTATCATATTGAACTACGGTTTATTCTTGCATGTCACACCATTTCTTATATGTCTTAAAGAAATATCTCTATGAAAATTAATTAAATAATTATAAGATAAAATGATAAGGAAATAAATTAAGTAATAGTAGATAGAATGATGAGAAAATAATATAGGCTTGTTTTCTCAGTTTTGGCGATGTGATGGACCTTTTAAACTGAAATGACACTTATATATTTAAAACGGATACTTTGAGTCATACTAGTCACACCATTCATTGTTTTGAGGTGATTATAATTCCTAAAAATCCCAAATGACTTATGGATCATTTTTATAAATTATCAAAATAATTCTAATGTGTTTTCTTAGTTTTGAATACGTTACTTTTCTTTTTTACTAAAATTTCATTTTAAACTACAAACACACAATTTGAATCATACTGGTCACATAATGTGATGGTTTGATGTGAGACCAATTCCTAAATTTCACAAATTATTTATGAATACTTTTTATAAATTATCAAGATAATGTAAGCATGTTTTCTCTATTTTCAGTGAGTGATACCTTTTGAACTAAAATGACGATTTTAAACTGATAAAGGACACTTTGATTCATACTAGTAAAATTGAATATTATATTGAGGTGAGTATGATTCTTATACATCAAAAATTACATATGGTTCTTTTTTCTAAAGAATCAAAACAATCTGAATGTTTTTTCTCAGTTTTGAGTAGGTCAGTAGTCTTTTTTACTAAAATTGATGACAATTTTAAATAAAAAAATACCCTTGGAGTCATATAAGTCACATAATTAATTTTATTGAGGTTTGGATGATTCCTACACATATCAAATGATTTATGGATTTTTTTCTTGAAGTATCAAAATAATCCGAATGTGTTTTCTCAGTTTTGAGTATGTCGCTTATCTTTTATATTAAAATGTCATTTTAAACTGGAAACACGCACTTTGACTCATATCGGTCACATATTGTATCTGTTTTATATGAGACTGATTCCTACATGTCACAAATTATTTATGAATTATTTTCCTAAATTATCAATACAATATGATCTCATTTTATTGTTTTTTAGTGAGTGACAATTTTTATGCTAAAATATCAAATTTAAACTAATAATAGAAACTTTAAGTCATACCAAGAACATCATGTATCATATTGAGGTGAGGATGATTACTACATTTCAAAAATGACTTATGGATAATTTTACTAATTTAAAAAAATAATAAGAATTTTTTTCTCCATTTTGATTATGTCACTAGTCCTTTTCAAAAAAATTGATGACAATTTTAAATAAAAATAATACATTGAGTCATACCAGTTACACGGTACGTAGGATTTGGGTGAGTGTAATTTATAAAAAACTAAAATGACTTATGGATCATTTTAATAAATTATAAAAACAATTAAAAAGTTTTTTCTACGTTTTGAGTACTTCACATGTCTTTTTTACTAAAATTTCATTTTAAACTAGAAACACGCACTTTGACTCATAACGATTACATCATGTATCTGTTTGATGTGAGGCATATTCTTAGACATCAGAAATGATTTATGAATAATTTTCATAAATTGTCAAGAAAATCATATTGTGTACTCTTGGTTTTTAGTGAGTAGAACTTTTTAAACTAAAATGTCGATTTTAAATTGACAACACACTTTGAGTTATACTGGCCACATCGTGTATCAAGTTGAAGTGAGGTTGATTCACACACAATAAAAATGACTTATGGATAATTTTAATAAATTAAAAAAATAATATGAATTCATTTGATATGTTTTGGGTAGGTTATTTTTCATTTTTACTAAAATTGATATCAATTTTAAATAAAAAGATGAACTTGGAGTCAATAGGTCAAAATGTGCATCGGATTGAGGTGAAGATAATTCCAAAATGCCTCAAATGTCTTATGGATTTTTTTCCCAAAATTATCAAAAAAATATGAATTCGTCTGCTCAGTTTTGAGTATTTCACTTATCTTTTTTACTAAAAAATCATTTTAAACTCAAAACACATACTTTGACTTATATAGGTCACATCATGTATCAGTTTTAAATGAGAAAAATTCCTACACATAAAAATTATTTATGAATAATTTTCCTAAATTGACAAGAAAATACAAGCATGTTTTATTAGTTTTTATTGATTGATACTTTTTGAACTAAAATATCAATTTTAAACCAATAATGGATACTTAGAGTCATACTGGGTACATCATGTATCAGATTGAGGTGAGGCTGATTCCTACACATAAAAAAGGAATTATAGATAATTTTAATAAATTGTAAAAAAATATAAATGTGTTTTCTCAGTTTTGAGTATGTCCCTAGTCATTTTTACTAAAAGTGATGTCAATATTAAATAAAAAAGAATCACTTGGATTCATACTATCCACACAGTGCATCGAATTGAGGTAAAAATGATTCCTACATGTCTCAAATAAATTATGGATAATTTTCCTAAAGTATCAAAATAGTATGAATGTTTTTTTCCTAGTTTTGAGTATGTCACTTGTCATTTTTTCTAAAAATGATGTCAATTTTAAATAAAAAGATGAACATGGAGTTATACCACTCACACGGTGCGTCTAATTGAGCTTTGGATGATTCATAAACCTCTAAAATGAAGTATAGATCATTATCCTAATGTATAAAAAATTTTGAATGTGTTTTATTATTTAGGAGTACATCACTTGTCTTTTTTACTAAAATATCATTTTAAACTGGAAACAGGAACTTTGACTCATACTGGTCACATCATTTATCGGTTTGATGTGAGACAGATTCATACATGTCACAAATTATTTATGAATAGTTTTCCTAAATTGTAAATACAATCACATAAATTTTTCTTAGTTTTTAGTGAGTTTTATTATTTGAAATAAAATGTCAATTTTAAACTGATAACATACACTTTTAGCTGTATAGGGAATATCATGTATTATATTATGGTGGGGCTAATTCCTACAAATAAAAAATGACATACGAATCATTTTTTTAAAGTAAAAAAACAATGAGAATATTTTTTATTGGTTTTGAGTAGGTTAGTTTTCATTTTAACTAAAATAGATGTTGATTTTAAATAAAAATGCATACTTTGAGTTATATTGATCACACCATGCATCGGATTGAGTTTTTGGTAATTCATACATATCTCAAATGACTTATGGATAATTTTCCTAAAGTATAAAAATAATATGAATATTTTTTCTCATGTTTGAGTTGGTCACTTTTATTTTTTACTAAAATGTCATTTTAAACTGGAAACACACACTTTGACTCATATTGGTCGAATCATGTATTGGTTCGATGTGATACCAATTCTTATATATAAAAAATAATTTACGAATCATTTTACAAAATTATCAAGATAATATGAGTTCGTTTTCTTGGTTTTTAGGGAGTGACACTTTTCAAACTATAATATTGATTTTAAATCGATAACTAACACATTGAGTCATATCAATCACATCGTGTATCGAGTTAAGGTGAGAATGATTCCTAAATATAAAAACTGAATTATGGATCATTTTTTATAAAGTATAAAAACAATTTGAATATGTTTTATCAATTTTGATTATGGTAGTTGTCTTTTTTACTAAAATTAATATCAATTTTAAATAAAAAGAAGCACTTGGAGTTATGACGATCACACAATGTGTCAGATTAAGGTGTGGTTGATTCATAATTGTCCTAAAGTGTTAAAAAAATCCTAACTACCAATGCTACCATGCTTACATTGGATCTCTTTTTCAAACTCCCAACACTACATATTGACCTAATGTTCTTAGTTGAAAAACCTTTTCGGCTAAGAACATCGAATCAAAATGAAGTGTTGCAGTTCGAAAAAGAAAGGAAAATGAAAGTGTTGTAAAATTGGAAGAAAGGAAAATTTTATCTATTTTGTTGTTTTTTTAAGATTGTTGATAGGAAAATATGACTTCCTAAAAGATCTGTGAAAAAAAACTAAATAAATATTAGATAAAAATGATAATAAAATTATATTACAAATATTAGATAAAATGATGACAAAATTAATTAAATGAGTAGTAAAAATTCACCTTTTCATGATGGTTATATACATTCTTGATCCATTTCCTTATTTTCATTGTCTTCGTTGCATCCTTGAAGTCCAATCTCTCATGAGTATGTGGAGCTTCGAACAAACCACCCCAACATGAACAAATGAATCCACCTATATAATAAAACAATTATTATGTGATTAATAAAAAAAGAAATAAATTAAACACAAATATGAAACAATACATTAATTGTATGGAAAATTATTTTACTGTGAAAATGTTAAGATTACCTTTTTGATTTATTAGTAGAGGTAACATGAAAGAAAGTGATAAATTCCAACACTATAGGGGTGAAATGGTTTTCAGGGAGAATAATCATGTGCAAGTTTTGGTTTATAAATACTTTAAATATAGAAATAAATATTCTAAAATAAACAAACTATGAAATGAATAATGAAAAACAAATCGATTTTACATTATATAATTTTTTGTTAAAATAGAGAAATTATATTGAAACATTACCTTTATATCTTCCCAAAGGGTTTCCTTCTTTAAATTTTTTTCTTTTAGAAAATTGGCAACATAATTATATGAAAAATAAATTATCTACATGAGTAGTCAAACATTTAATTTAAATTATGTTAATTAAGAATATAATAGATAATATTTTAAAGAAAATAGTATATTAAAAAACACTTTTACTTTTGCATTGAACTATCTTAAATTTTTAGGGATTTTTTCCTCTATCTAGAATCTAGATATCCTCTTTGTTTTCACCTCTAACATACAATAAATTGTATAAATTGGGATCAAAATAAACTTATTGGATATCCCAATGAAAGCGTCATCCTTGATTGAATTTTCATCTAACCCAACATTTATTTTAGTCACCAGTAGTATAATCGACCAATTATTGTTTTCTAGATCTGAGACATAAAATATTTGCATTACTTATGATTTCATTATGAATAACTCGTTTTTCCCTTCCACACTAAAATTAACCTTCATGAATCCCATTTAATAAACTTTCACTACACTTAAATTTTCAACCCATTTTTAATGGAAAATAAGCACTTGAAATATTGTATAATAGAACTCATATATTTGTTCAATAATTCCAAAATATGACATATTTTCATAAATTGGATTTCTATCCTTCGAATAATATATTTACATCAATTTCTCCATAAGCATAAAACTAATTTTTTTCATTGTATTGTGGTCATAATGTTTTTCTATAGAATGTATAACCACTGATTACAAAAAAATAGTGTAAGATATAACATTTTCATTTATTCCCCAAGCTATTCATCGAAGTATTTTGGTAATTAAATTCATATTTTTAGATAACTCCTTATAAATTTGATCTTGGAACCATCTTATAAACTATTAATTATGTGTATTTGATATCCATCCTTCATACCTTGATGGATTCAAATAACATTTAATTTCTTTGTGGGATTCAATGTATAGATAAACATCTTTACTATTATGTAAAATGTAAAGGTTCACTTTCTCCTGCTCTATCAAGGTAATTGTAACAACATATATTTTAAAAATCCCTTCCCCCAAAAGGAATTCATTGTAATGAGACTTTGGGATACCAATACTATCAAAATCTAAGAGGTAATTGGTACATAATTTAACATATTCTTCAATAATATATCATTCTGAAATACAACCCTAAGGAAAAATTTGATTCTTGACATACCCTTTCAAATTATTCATATACCATTCAATGGGGTGCATTCATCTGTAATGGATAGGACCACATAGTTGATCCTTAATGTCTAAGTGAACCATCAGGTGGACCATTATATAAAACAATGATGGTGGTAAGAACATATCTAATTCATATAATATGACTATAACTTCTTTATTCATGATTGGAAACTTTGTCAGGTCTATAATTTTACTTCATGTAGATTTCAAAAAGAAATAGAGTCTGGTTATTTTATAACATACATTTTGAGGTAGAAGGTAATGGAATGAAATAGGGATCAAATATTTCATCAAAACATGAAATTCATGTGATTTTAGTCCTTGTAAATTTTAATTAGTAATTAACACAAAAATATTGATATTTGATTAATACCCATTTGTAACTTCTATACTATTAAGGAAAAGAAAAAATTTCAACTTTTCTTATTTGGATAGAGTGTAAGCTGCTGGATAAAGAAAATTCCCCCTTTTACCCTTCTTCGGTGCAACACTTCCCTTATCCCCATGTGAATCATATCAAATCTATCCTTGATTCCATCTTTCGTTTTTCTAGGAACATTTAGTAACATTCCAATAACATTATCAATTAAATTTTTTCTACATGAATGACATCAAGAAAATTTATGACATACAAACAATTCTAATACGTTAATTCAAAAAAAATTATCTTCTTTCAATTATTTTTTTTATGTTTTTACAAAAATGGCATACCAAAAATATTTCCAATGTCTTATAGTTTATCATAATTTTGATCACCCATTACTTGATATGGTGTTGTTCCTTGTTCGATATTCCCATTGAATATTGTCATCTAGGATTTGTGTTTATATCATTGAGGTACAAATTTACTATATACTAAAAACACAATATTTGAGGAATGTTTTAACTGAATTGAGTGTGTTTGTTCTTCATAAATGGGATACCCCAACATTAATTTAATTTTATATCCTGATAACCTTCCATAAGTCGGGAAGTCGTTTATCATCTCATACAATATGGAACTCAATGTGAATTATTCACTTTTATGAGCATCATACATTATAACACTTATATCCCACATCAATTTATGATCTTTGATTAATGAATCCAAATATACATCAATATCATTACTGGGTTTATTTGGTCCAGATATAAGTGGAGACAACAAAATATATTTTTGATTCATTCATAACCATGGAGGAAAGTTATAATTTATCTACATGACTGGCCATGTACTATGATTACTACTCTGTACACTAAAAGGATTTATTACATCTATAGATATTGCAAGACAAATGTTTCTTGGCATATTTCCAAATTCATGATACTCGTAATTAATTTATTTCTAGTGAGGAGAATCTTCTAGATAATGTAGGTTCCCAAATTTAATTCATGTATCTGAATTCCATGTCAATTGTCTCATACTTTCCCGACATCGATATAGTCTTCTAAACCATGGAATTATATGAAATTACCATACATATTTTGAATGACTTGATTCAATTTTCTTGTATCGATCTGCACCACAGTTAGGGAAGTATATGAGTGATTCATGGTCCTTGTGAAAAAAATATGAAATAATTTAGAAAAGAATGTATTATTTTAAATATCATTACCAATAAATGTAGTATTCATTTAGAATCATATGTTCGACAAGGTAGTTCATTTTCTTCGAGTAGAATATTATTTAGGAGTCCAAGAAGTTATGTAAAGTCTGTGTCACTCCATCTACTATGAGCATTCAAATTATATAACTTCAATATAGCTGACAATGTTGTGTATTTAGTATAACAGGTATACAATGGTCTCTTAGTATAGCTATTTAACTTTTAAAACAACTTTGGAAAATCAAGAAGTTCATCTTAAATTTCCATTTTCATTTTTTCCATGAAACCCCTATTATCATTTACACTGGTATTCATATCGAATGATCTATAAACCACAATATCATTCCAATCGGTGTGCATGTTCAGTTTTTTCCCATGTTTAGTCTAACATTTATAGATCTGATCTATTCTATGACAAATCAAATATTCTTCCAACTCTTCAAGACTAATTTTTCTTTAATAAAAAAATTAAACATGGACAAAGGATTTGAAAAAGGTTGTATGCATGCTCTATTGAAAACTTTATAAACTCTTTAACTCCATATTTATACTCTTTTGTTAAATGATTAGTGTTCAACCATTTTTGATTCATATCCATCCAATTGGGTTCATAAGATATTCATTTTATACAATAAATAAATAAATACACATAAGATTTTCATTATCAAAGGTAAAAGTTATAGATAATTCTAATTAGGGAAACACAAAATTTGATTGTTTCAATGAATTTCAATATGATTTGAAGAAAATGGGTAGATGAATTTGAGAAAATAATTATTCCATTATGGTAGGTGTTATCCTTTGAATTCATCCAAAGGTGAAAGTTATAGAAAACTATCAACCTCATCAGCTGATCTACCGAACAATTATCATTGTATTTTTTTTGTTTGACACTCATCATCCATATCTTGTATACATGAACCTATATTTCTTGAAAAATTCTAAAAAGTAGTCATCCATGGGATGACTACTGCTCAGAGTAATAAAAGAAATGAAAAATAGATTAGGGATGAGTCTCAAGTAACAAATTTCAATAATAATTTTTCGGGAGATAAAGATGATGAGGATGATCATTATACTCCATTGTGTTCTCAAAAAGGGAAATGCCTCTCATTTGTGAGAATTACACCATTGACAATAACTTGATATCAATAATATCAATTATAACAACATCAACATGGACATGTAATCATGTCAACCCTTACTCATTTTGTATAATAATGATCAAAGAATATATCTAATCTTTTAAATAATCTTGGATTGTTCTCTTTAAATTTACTCAACACTTATCCTTAAATATATTCATCAAATAAGTTCTTAAATATTGATTAATTTCAAGTGATTAATCAATTTAAATAAAATATCATGACTAAATGTTTTTATAATTTAATATAAATTATATAATTGATTAACATGAAAATTAAAGTTAAAAATTACCAATTAACAATGAAAATATACTAAAACTAAATAAAAACTATTTATTAAAAAATTAACTAACGTAAAAATAATGCATACAATAATTAATTTTAAATACAAAAGTAAAACATAAATCATTAACATAAAATAGGAATAATTTATAATGATATAAATATATCATTTTTGATTTTCAAAATATCAATGAAATTCAATATAGATGTCAATTTTAATTCATAGTTCAAATAAGTAAATCTGTGAGCACAAATCATGCATTTTAAAAATATATAGATTTAAAAATTCTCAACATAAAATTCAATTGTATACAACATGATTAATAATTTTGAAGCAGCACAATCTGTGAATCATAAATCAATTAATAGAAAACACAAAATTACTATATATGATACAATAAATAAAATTATAAATCATAATAAAATAAAAAATGGACAAGCACAATTTTTAAAAGTAATAATGAACTCCCTTTTAATTGGATTATTAGGGGTTTATTCATGTGTAAAACATTCATTCCCCACAAATTAAATGTGTATAATTTCTAAGTGGATTGTATATTTTATCACATTATATAGAATGAAAATATTTTTCTTCCATTAAAATGGAATTCATACCTAGATTGAGACAAGAAAAAGTGTATAGTCAATTATAAATTAAATATTAGTACTTTTTCATTAGAATGACACTCTTAAATCTGTTCAAAAAAAATAATGATGTGTAAAAAATATTTTTTAAAGGGTAATTATAGAATTATTATCAAAGGTGCATGCCTTAGCCCACATTGGTATGAGGTGAGGTGAGGCACACCTAGTGTGCCTTTCAAATAGTGAGTCGGTGCGACCTTACTGAAGCACACCAAAGTCGAGAACCTCACGCGCCAACTCGAGAGGCGTTGTAGTGTCAGGCATAATAAAGGTGCACCACCACTATCCAAAATCAGAGGGGAAAGGGTGACCAAAATCATGGGTACAGGGGTGGTAAAAATCAAGGGCAACCTGATGGAAATTGGGGGTGGCGGCGGAAATAATGATGATAAAAATATATATATCTCCAAACAAACAAACAACAAATAGGGAGAAGGATAAAATAACATAACTTTGATTGAAGCTTTGAATCGTCTGAGAGAAAGTAGATATATCACCAAACCTATAATTCATTTGATCCTTGGATTCATTTAACCCTTAAATTGTTTGAGCCATGGATTCAAACCTTGGAATTGTTTGAGACTTGATTTGATCCTTGATTCGATCTTGGATTTGAGCTTGGATTTGATGAGGAGGAGCATCAGCAACAGGCAGCTTCCAGAGAATACTTCTGATATCGTGATTGGTTTACGATTTCTAGGGTTCTTAAAATAAATCCGGACACTTTTATCAGCGCTTCTAAAAAACCACTGATAAAGATCTCTTTTATCAATGCTAAATTAATAAGTGTTGATGAAGGATTTATAATTATAATTATAAATAAAAAAGTTTGTAGGTATATTTATATAATTATATATATATATTTATTAATTTATTTAATAAATATATATAAATATAAATATATTAAATATTTTCATTATTTAAATATATTAATTATAATTTTATCATTATTTAAATATATAATTATTTATTTATAATTATATAAATACTTTTTAAAAAATAATATTCATATATTTATACCATTATATATATTTATATAATCATATATATATATATAATAAATATAATAAAGATATTCATTATTTAAATAATTTATTATAATTTTATAATTATTTAAATATATATATAATTATTTATTTATAATTATATAAATATTTTAAAAAAATATTTATTTATTTATAATTATTAATATATAAATGTTTAAATATAATAAATATACATTTATAAATATATTAATTTATAAATATTTATTTACAAATATATTTTTAAAATTAATAATGGATATTTAATTTTAAGTGCACGCATGTTAAAAATGAGTGAAATTGAATAAATAAAAATAAGTGCACTTTAACAATACTGAAAAAATGGAAATGTTTTATTACTTAAATATAAATTATAAAAAAATATGGATATATATTGAAATAAATATTAATACATATTGAAAATATTAAAACATAGTAAATATATATATATATATATATATATATAATAGAAATTGATAAAATTCCCAAAAAATAACAAATAATCAAAAATGTTAAAAAAGAATTAATACCTAAATGTAATAAAATTAAAAATAAGAAAAAAAATATTATCAATTAAAAATGTGATATATTAAATGTATAATGTTATAAATAATTTCTAATGTAAATACTAAAATTTGAATAACTCATATAAAGATTTCATTAATTATGAAAATATTTGTGAGTGTGTGTTATATATAAAAATTAATTAATTACATATATGTGTCTGAAATAAATATAACACACATTTGATATATATTGAATTTCAAAAACAAATGAAATTCAATTATGTCCATTACTATATGCAATTAGTTAGTATTTTTTATTCATATTAATTTTTAATTATAAACCATTCTTCACTAAATATATGACTATTTAATGTAAACCATAAATATTTTGTATTATATAAATCATATTTATATAAATTCATATATATCTGTATATTTAATCAATATTATTTATTAATATTATCAACAATTATTTAATTAATAAAATGTTTAATATTTTTCTTAATTTACTTATTTTTAGTTTTATTTGTTTAATTTTAATTTAACAAATATCTATAAATTACATATATGCTATTTATTAGTATTTATAATTTATATATAGTATAATCAATTTATTCATTTTTAACAATAATTATTTAATAATAAAAATTTTAATATTTTTTTAATAAACTAATTTTTATTTATTTAATTATTTCATTTTATTCAGGACCTTTATCAACGTAAAAAATCACTAATAAAGGATCCCTTTATCTGTGCTAG
This sequence comes from Viscum album, assembly GCA_963277665.1. Classification (NCBI taxonomy): domain Eukaryota; kingdom Viridiplantae; phylum Streptophyta; class Magnoliopsida; order Santalales; family Viscaceae; genus Viscum; species Viscum album. The sequence continues at coordinate 1,294,758,682 of OY728131.1, forward strand.
AAATAAATCATTGATAAAGGGTACACTTTATTAGTGCTAAAAAATCACTGATAAAGGGTACCTTTACAAAGTTAAAACTTGATTCAAACCCTTATTTTATAATTTCTAGAAATAGTTAGATGTAAATATATAATCATATATGTATATAACTTTGTAAACATACCCAAAATAAAATAACCCTTACCTTGATTTAAAAAGAAGAAGAGGAAGGTTTATGTCGAGCATAAAAAACATTAAAGGAGCTTGGGAGAGAAGAATCGGGTGTTTCAAAGTGGGCATTTGAGGGTTTTATAACGTAGGATAACATATCCTATTTAATCAATCACAGATGGAAACTATATAAAATTAGAAATCAAATCCAGTTTTCTTTTTTTCTTATAAAATATATACATACATATATACATATATATATATTCAAAACTTTTAGGGGAATCCGATTGATGATCAACATAAAATAATATCATCCATTTCTAGTTTGGGGGAAATGAAACAGAGATGGGGTTGAGGATGAAGGACACTTTTATGGAGGTGAAGGTCCCAATGGCTGACAAACTAGTTCAGGGAGAAGATAAATGAATAAGATAGATAGTTATATCATCCTTTCATTTAATATATTTTTTATTTGTTTTTTATGACGATTTCATCTTTTCTACTTTACTTTATTTTCACTTTTTTAATTATCTTTTTTGTGAGTCACAATTCATCATTTATCACTTTATGTGTGTTTCATGTTTCAACCATTTCAATGTCATCATTCATTATTTTTATTATTATTTTTGTAATGTCTCCTATTTTCTGTGTATTATTTTTAAATACTATGTGGATTATTTTTTAGACCAGGCGATGATATGGTGTGTGATTCTAAGACCCAGTGCACCCGGAATAACTTTTTTGTAAAATATTAAAATATTAAATAGCTCTTGCAAATGATTTTCCTGAAAAAATTTAATAACATCAAAATGGGTTCCCATATTAGAAATATGAGGGTGGAATTGAGTTCATAATAGTAATTTTACCTTAGGAGTGACCTAACATTTGTCGGTGTAGGCCGTTTGTGAAAAAGTTATCACTGGCGTAAAATGAAAAAAAAAATTATTTAATAAAATTATTTTAATTCATTGTTGTTCACATAGAAGATTGAAAATATTTATAAATATTTTTGTTTCAGAATTATAGGGCTGGCCTCATAACCTTTTAATCCTATGTAGAGTCATTGGATAGAGATATGGATAATCCTTCCCTACGAACGACGATGTATCAAGGACTGATGATCAACACAAATCGATTTTCAATAGATCTTCCCTACGACAATGATTCAATGATCATTCATTGTCATCGACCATTAAAAATTGAATCAAGGAATGTTATTTAATTAGTTTATTCCCCATTCTTAATTTCAATGATTAATGTGATGCAAACGATAAATGAATTGATTCACAAATCGTGCGTATTATGGGATATAGTTTATTTTGTGGGATTTATATGATTTGGTTTTCTTACCCAAATCACCCATTCTTTATCGTTGGTCCAGAATGCTTGGGAAATGATGAAAAACCTTTGTTCTTGTGTCTTTCTTCCTCCTTGCTCGTGTTTTTATCAAGTAGAATCCCCGGGGTCCCGACTTGTCATTTTTGGGTGGTTCTGAACTTGATTAGACATCTGGATGTGAGAAAAATTGACAATTGAGTCTAGATCAGTGTAGATCAGAATCCAAGGAGCTTGGATCTTTGATCATTTCAATTTTTTTGGCCTTAAATGAGGTACGGCGTTCCGCAGAAGGGACCACTGACATTCGGCAAAAGAGGCAGGTGGTTGGAGATGATGCATGATGGTGGTCTGCATGTGGGAGGCAGAGGTGGTAGGGCTGGTGAAGGTGAATGTGGGGAGCTGGAGGGTCCAGAAGAGGCGTACATAGTGGTGGAGGTGGAGGAAGATGTATCGATAGATGTAGATGTGGTGGTGGATGTGGGGTGCAGTGGAAGATGCGGGACAGTGGCAGCAGACGTGGGATAGTGGTAGCTGGCGTGGGATGGTGGCGGCTGATGCGGGATGGTAGCGGCCGCAGAGCATGCCGGGCTAGGCAATCCCCATGCGAGCGGTCCTAGATGAGTGGGATGGGCCAGGTCAGTGGGCCCGGTTTGGCTGGTGGGTCGGGCTGGATGACATGGACCTAGGTCGGACCAAAGGTAACTGGAAAAAAGCCCGGTTGTGGTCGACTGTGGTGTCGTGGTAGTTCAATCTACCATAGGGAGTAATGATCGCACTACAAGTTTTCTGGCAGTTGACCATGACATTCAACTGAAGCGAGCAGTCATTAATGGTAGGTAGAAGCACCTTGATGGTCATTTCACACACGGTTGATTCACAGGAGGTCAATCGTGATGGTTAACCTTGGTGGCCGGTCGGTGCGGAAGGTAGACCAAACACAGTGGTCGGTCCATGGATGGTCGATCTGCAAGCCCTAGAATATCTGTGGGTAGCTTCATTTAAATGTTCATAACTTCTAAATGTAGTGTCCAAACGATATTCCATCAGTGATTTTAAGATAGTGAAATCAAGACCAATGTTGGGTACCTTATTTGGATTTTAGGCTCCTCTTTTTTCCTAGTTTGGACCAGTATATTTTGAGTGTGTTCTTTTGGTCCTTTACTCAAGGTTATAGTGCAACATTATATCCATACCACTATATTTTAATCCCCTCTATAGTTCAAGTCTCAGATAGATTTGTGGTGTCCCTCCGTGGGACTGGATTTTGATCCTCTATCATCCCTAATGGAGTCTTTGGAATCATCATAACCTCTTTGAGCAAGGTGTTGATCCACTATCTAGCGGTCTATATTGGTAGGGTTTTCAGAATCATTGGAACATGATCCCATATTTATATGGTTGATCTATATTGGGTTCATGGTGTCCCTGGGAGGTCCTGGGAACGACCCTTTGTCTATATATCATGGATGATCTAGGTCAGGTCTGTGGTGTCCCCCAGCGGTCCTTGGTTTGACCCCTTATCTGTGTATCATAGTCTTCTTAGACCAACATGTTCTCTTTTTGTGGGTTCCAAATGATTTATACCTCTTCGTCAAGTGTCCCTGATGATAGCATGGCTCATGGATGGGATCTCCTGAAATGAGCATTGCTTCAAATAGAATACTATGGCTAGCAGTTGGTTATGACCACTTCATGGCATGGTGTCTCTCCTGAGTATATCTAGTTTTTCTTTCTCTCTCGGTATCAATTATACAAATATTTTTACATCCTATATTTATATAACTACTTAGTTCTTTGTGTTTAGTTTTTCTGGGGTTTTCTACTAAGTATTGTTATACTCACCCATGCATGGGATTTTCCCACATGTGTCATGTCTTGTATAAATGGAGTCCCTTTTGATGGGGTCCTAATAGGATAGAGGGTCGGTAGAGCATATCAAGAGCTGGGCAGACTGAGTTTTTTAATAGGAGTGTATCTTGACTTAGTCCTCACCCTTGGAGAAGTTTGGAATCTTTGTAGTTTTAGTTGGAATTGTGTTATAGACTCTTTGTGGTGGGAATATATTTGGACATGTTTACCTTTCCTTTACTTCTCATTATACTATGGTTTTTGGGATATTGGTTCTTTGAATGAATTCTATCAGTTAATTTACATTTTAGCATTTTGTGTCTTGGAGATGTGTGGGTGTGTACAAGTACTTTAGACTAATGCCTCCCATTTGTGGGAAATGCCTACTCAGGGCGAGTAACTAACCCCTATCCAATCAGAGCTGGGATTGGGGTAGTCATGGAACAAGCCCCTATTTGATGGGTCATAATAGAGTGGTATCAAAGGTGGGTTGGTTCTAGTTTAGGATAGAGAGTCTTTGTGGTTGGTTTGGGGCAACAGTGTGAAGTGTTTTGAGTTCGTATTCCATACCAGGGACTCCAATGCTGGTGCGGCAGCCAACTTATCCATACACTAGGACTCTGAGAACCTTTTTTTTATTCGGTACACAAAAACACTGGTTTTAGGGAAAACAATGGTACATGTATCATATAGTAATGTTTGTGTTCTACACGTCCTTCTTGAGTCAGCTCCTCAAATATACTCGATTTTCTGTGGTACATCTTGTTTTATTTCAGGATGTAGACATATAGCTAGGATTACACTATGTGATCCTGAGGATTATCCTCTAGGTTATGATGCATTAGTATAGGTATTTTTATTAGAGATTTCACCTCTAGGTGGGTAACTAGTCATATCACCACCAGTAGAGCAGTACACGATACCCGCAGTCATAGTGGATGAGGTGTGCAGGCGGAGCGTACTTCCCGAGTTCCAACAGCAAAGACCCCTAAGGTTTCGAGGTGATCTAAACACACAAGCGGATGAGTACTGGCTTGAGGTGATGACCCTAGTTTTTTGTTTATTCAGTAAACCAACAGATTATATGACGGTTCTAGCCACGAGCCTTCTACACAGCTCAGCAGGGTGATGGTGGGGTTTGGTTACATGATCTTACGATGAGGTGACTCTTTTAGGGACAGAGTTTGAGGACCTTTTTAGATAAGAATTATCACATTATAATATAATGGTTATGTGTATCCAGGAGCTTCTACAGCTCTAGTAGGATGACATGTCAGTATCTGAGTATTCATCGAGGTATACCAACATCTCTAGGTACTCGATGGATATGATACACAATCAGTACTACAATGCTCGGAACTTTGAGCGAGGTTTGCATAAGGAAATATAATCTAGTTTTATACCCCTTTGAATTCCTACTAATTTTGGGGTTCTAGAGTGAGCCTTGGTGGTTGAGAGTTCCTTGTATGAGCAGATACAGCCAGTAGTAGTCAACAGTGGGAAAGTTGGAGCAGATACCTCAGTAGTAGGAAGCCAACATCTATCTTAAAAACCTAGATATTGGATATTTTTTAATAGGAGGTCCCAGGATAGAGGATCCATAGTCTAGGGCTCACACGGTGGGTCTGGTCTTCCTTGAAAGAGGCGGTGATATTCATGTGATGTTAGGGGACATCTCACTCAGGATTGTCTAACCCATCATACTACTATCAGGTAGACTATGGACCACTAAGGTAGAGACAATGATAGAAGCATATAGATCTGTAGAGAGGCAGATGTGGAGGAGGATCCAAAAGATTAGTATGAGGTGATGTACATTTCTACATGTTTCCACTACCACCCCCAGGTGATCCACACTGGGATCACGAAGCTGCAGGACGGGGGAAGGGACAACTGCATGTGGTCAAGGCATATGACCCAGGGGATCCAGGATTGATTTAAGTTATGATCTGTGTCTTTTATACTTTAGTTTCAATATTTATAGACATAAGTTCTATTCATTCTTTTATTTCCAAGAATCTTGTTTGAGACTCAAAGATTCTAGTTGAACCATTAACTCGACCCTCACACTTGGAGACTCCTACTATAGGATACCTGATGATCACACACTGGTGTCGATAGTGTGAATATACTCTTAGAGGTGACAGTTTTGGTTGGGATCTTTTGGTTGTGACATCGAGGACTTATGACAACATTCATGGTATGGATGGGTTATATGTAGCTCATGATCATATTAATTGTTTTAGAAAAATATTATGGTGTGTCTGTAATGATGGAACCAAGTTTTCATTTGTTGGTGAAAAGAAAATCTAGGAAGCATAGTATGGACTTGTTCATAGGAGGGTGAAACAGATTACTCATCAGTTGGATAGCCTCACCTTTGGTTCAGTAGATGATATGAGTCCTCATTTTCCTACAGTGGTCATGGAGTGTGAGTACATCTTTACTGAAGATGTTTTCAGGTTTAACTACCCACTGAGAGAAGGATTTTTTCATTTATTTACACCCTGGTATGGCATCGATGTCAGCACCAACATATCAGATGTCTTCTGTAGAGCTTTGTGATATGAGGGTGCAGTTGGAGTACTTTGAGAGGAAGGGATTCATTAGACCCATTGTCTCACCTTGATCAGCCCAAGTTTCATTTTCCAAAAAGGCAGATGGGATCTTGAGGTTATATGTGGACTATTGGTGCTTAAACCAAGATACCATTAAGAAAAAAATCATCAAATATCAAGGATTGATGCCCCCCCCCCCCCCCCCGATCAGTTGATATGGCCATGATGGTTCTTGAAGGTTGACCTCAGGGTAATGCTTGTAGAAGCTGGGGAAGATGTTGATGAGTTCTCCCATTTTGAGGTTTCCGAAGGAAGGTGTCGAGTATATGTTGTTCTAAGATGCATCAATAATCCGTCTTGGTTGTGTCCAAATGTAGAGAAAAGAGGTGATTACCTATAGTTCACACCAGTTGAGACCAAATGAGAACAATTACATGACCCATGATCTTAAGTTAGTAGTGATAGTATTCGTGTAGAAAATTTGGTGACACGACCTGATGGGCGAGTGGTTTATCATCTAATACAATCATAAACATCTCAAGTGTATCCTCTATCAGAAAGATATTAACTTCAGACAGTGGTGAGGTCTAGAGTTCCCCCAGGATAGTGAATTCGAGATTGAATATACTCATGGGAAGGGGAATATTGCGGAGAAGCTCTCAGTAGGAGATCCAGTTTTTAGTTACTAAATAAGGCATCAGAGTAGTTGGTCTCATTGTAGATATAATTTATGGATGGAGATGTATCAGCTTACCTCTAGTCGATGTTTATCGCCCCTCCACTCTTATAGTGAGTCAAGGAGGCATAGCTTGTGGATATCATATGTTATAACCTACATTCTTAGATGTCTATAGGGCATGCTTCTGATGGATATTCAAAAGGTGGGGGTACATCATTCTCTTTAGAGGACGCATGATTGTACCAGTGAAATTATAAGAGGAGGTTTTGAGGGAGTTTTATACATACCCTTTGGTAATACATACATGTGTGGAGAATTTGTATGAGGACCTATGATGCCATCTTTGGTGGTCAGGGATGAAGAAATGAGTTGCAGAGTTTGTCTCTTGATTCCTTAGTTGTTAGCAAGTAAATCCTGAGAACTAGGTTCTTGCGGGTTTAGCTCAACCCCTTGAGGTTCCAAAATAGAAGTGGGATGGGATATTTATGGACTTCGTGACAAGTTTACCATGTATGTCTAGGGGACACAATTCCATCTGGGTGATTGTTGAATGAATCACCAAGTCTTCCCACTTCCTAGATATCTGAGAGAAGAGTTCAATGGAGATATTTAGAAGCCTCTACATGAAGGATATAGTTTGACTCCATGGAGTTACATCGATGATTATTTCTGATCGTGATACTTTCATTACATCCCAGTTGTGGAATGGATTACAAGAGGTAGTTGGGACCCAGTTATGATTGATCATAGCATTTCACCCACAAACATATAGCCAGACTGAGTGGACCATTTAGGTTCTGGTAGACATGCTGCAAGCTTTCATGTTAATCTTTGGTCATAGTTGGGAGGATCATCTACCACTAGTTGAGTTTTCGTACAAAAAATAGCTACCATTACACCATTGTTATGACACCATTTTGAAGATTTGTATGGGTGACCCTACAGGTCACTAATTTGTTGGAATTACCCAAGAGAGTAAGAACTCATGTGCCTAGAGTTGGTGAAAGCTACTATAGAGAAGGTATAGATCATCCAAGACTAGATGAAGACTATATAGAGCCGTCGGAAGTCTTATGATGATAAGAAATAAAGTCCTTTAGAGTTCGAGGAAGGAGACAATGCGATCCTTTGGGTTCACCTCGATATGGATTATAGAGATTTGGCCAGGGTGGCAAGCTATCTCTGAGGTTCATTATCCTTTTCCAGATACTGCGTAGATTTGGAGATGTGGTTTACCACATAGCTCTACCTCCATAGTTATACCAGGTGTGAGGAGTGTTCTATGTGTCATAATTGAGGAGGTACATGCATGACCCATCACACATTATCGATTAGGGTGAGCTGGACATTGAGAATTGAGAGAACTTTATTGAGTGCCCAGTAGAGATCAAGGATAAACAGGAGAGGATTATTTAGGGGAGATTTATTCCTTTAGTGTGTGTTCAGTGGTAGCATGAGAATCTTTAGGAGATAACATGGGAGTGGGAGGCTGAGATTTGTTCTCAGTACCCCTGTCTATTTGAGTATCCCTTGTTTTGGATTTTTAGGGACTTAAATCCCAAAGGTGGGGAGAATATAATGTCTCTGATTTTCTATGTATTATTTTTAGATACTATATGGATTATTCTTGAGACCATTTGCTGAGACAGTGTACAATTATGAGGCCTAGTGTGCCTAAAATAATTGTTTAAAAAATAATAAAATATTAAATACCATGTGTGCACAGTTTTTATAAAAAGTGTAATAACTCCAAAATGGGTTTCTAGATCAGAAATATATGGAAAAATTGAGTTTAGAATATTTTTTTTACCCTAGGTGTGATCTATCATTTATCAGCATGGGCCGTTTGTGAAAGGGTTTTCACGGGTGTAAAATGAAAAAAAATATTTAATAAAATTATTTTAATTCATTGGTGTTGACACAGTGGATTAAAAATCTTTAAAAATATTGTTATGTCATAATTCCAGGGTTGTCTGCATAACCCAGGAATCTTCTAGAGAGTCATTATATGGAGATATAGAGAATTATTCTCAACCAACGATGATGGATCAAGGATCAATGATCAACACACATCAATTTTCAACAGATCTTTCCTACGATAACGACACAGCGATCATTCTTCATCAGCAACCGATCCAAATCAAGTTAGGGCATGTGATTTAATTGTTTTATTCCCCGTTATTAAATTCTATGATGAATGTGAATCAATTGACCAATATATTGAATCATAGATCATGTATATTACAGGATGAGATTTATCATGCGGGAACTATTTGATCTGGTATTCTAACCCAGATCCCCCATTATTGATCATTGGCCAATGATAATAAACATTTATTTTTTTTACTTATTCCCACCTTGCTCATGTTCTTTATCGGTTGGATCCTCGGGGTCCCAGCTCAACGTTTTTGGGTGGTTCTGAACTCAATCGGACCCCTGGATTTTAGGAAAATCGATAATGGATCATCATAGATCAGGACCCAAGGATCTTGAATTTATGATCGTTTCAATTTTTTGGGCATAGTAGGAGGCACAGTTGTTCATGTAAGAGACCAACGGAATGCGGTAGTGGGGCCGGTGGCACACGACTGCAATCCACATGCAGGCGGCGGAGCCGGAGAGGCTAGCGATGGTTGACGTGGGGAGCCAATGGGGTCGGTAGAGGTAGATGCAGTGGTGGAGGAAAACATGGTCACGAACTTAGGATACAATGATAAACACGAGATGGTGGTGGAGGACATGGGATGGCGGCAGTGGAGGAGGATTTGGTGGTGAACACAGCATATACCAGAAAACGCGGGATGGTAGTGGCGGACATGGGATGGCGGCCGTAGAAATGGGATCAGTGGCAGACACAGAGTGGGTCAAGCTTGGCAGTCCGCATGTGAGTGGGTCCAGGTGAGTTGGTTAGGCCTAGTTGGTGGGCAAGATCGGGCCAGTGGGTCAGGCTGGATGAGATGGAACCGGGTTAGACTCAGGTCAGACCCATGGTAACCGGGGCGAAGCCCAGTTGCGGTCAACTATGGTAGTTGATCATGTTTCCACGATAGCTCAAGCTACCATGGGGCGTACTAACTATGCTACCATTCCACAGGTGGTTAACCACAGTGCTCGATCGCAGTGGCTGGTATGGTGCAGCAGGTGGACGAACTGCGACGGTTAGTCAACATGTGTCCAACCTGTAGTGGGTAGACCACAACGGTTGACCATAGTGGTTGGTCGGTGTGGTGGGAAGACCGAACATTGTGGTCAGTCCACGGGTGGTTGGTCTGCAGACCCCAACAAGTTTGTGTGTAGCTTCATTCAAACGGTCAAAACTCCAAGACAAATCATCCAAATGACGTGTTGTTAGTGGAAGTGTGACCCTGATTTTATGGCAGTAGACTCAAGATCAATGTTGGGTACCTTTTTGGATTTTAGGATCTTCTTTTTCCCTAGTTTGGACCATTCTAGGTTGAGTTTGTTCTCTTGGTCCTTTCCTCGAGGGTAATGTGTAACATTACATCCACATCACTGGATTGTAATCTCCTCTAGAGGTTGAGTCTTAGAAAGATTTGTGGTATCCCTCTATGGTACTAGATTTTGATCCTTTTTCTTCCCAATTTGAGTTTTTGGAATCATCATAACCACCCTTAGAAGGGAGTTGATCGTTTATCTAGCGGGCCTCATTGGTAGGGTTTGTGGAATCATTGGAATTTGATCCCCTATATAGCGGGTTGATCCATTTTGTATTCATGATGTCCAATAGTGGTATGGGACGTGACCCCCTATCTGTGTATCAAGGTTGATACAGGTCGGGTTTGTGGTGTCCCCCAGCAGTCCTGCGCATGACCCCCTATATGTGTATCATAGTCTTCTTAGACCAATGTGTTCTCTTTGGGCGGATCCCAAATGAGTTAGACCACTTTTTTGAGTGACTCTGATGATAGAATGGCTCATGGAGTGGGATCTCTCAAGAAGAGCATTTATTCGAAGAGAATCTTGTGGTTAGAAGTTGGTTATGACCGCCTAATGTCATGGTGTCTCTTCTGAGTATATCTAGGTTCTCTTTCTCTCTTGGAATCTGTTATATATAGATTTCTATGTCTTGTATTAATCTGACTACTTGGTGCATGAGGTTTAGTGTTTTTAGGGTGTCCTACTGAGTATTGTTATACTCACCTTTGTGTGGGATTTGTCTACATGTGTCATGTCTTGTGCAGATGGATACCCTTTTGACGGTGTCCTAGGAGGACCGGGAGTGGGTGGAGCATAGCAGGAGCTTGGCAGACTAAGGTGTTTACTAAGAGAATATCTTGACTTTGTTCCCACCCTTGGAGTAGGTTGGAATCTTTACAGTTTCAGTTGGACTTATGTTATAGACTCTTTATGGTGGGCTTGTATTTGGCCCTACTTACTTTTCCTTTACTTCCCATTGTACTCCAGTTATGTAATCTTAGTCATATGCATGCATTCTATCAGTTGATTTACATTTCATCATTGTGTGGCATTGAGATGTGTGTGTGTGTGTGTGTATGTGTGTGTATAGGTATTTTAGGCTAATGTCGCCCATTTGTGCGAAGTACATACATGGTGCTAATCAATAACCCCTCGCCTATCGGAGGCAGGCTTGGGGTAGTCATGGCACGGGTCCTTCTGGGACGGGTTATGAAAATTTTTTTCTATCTCATGTTTATAATAAAAAAATAAAACACATATAGATAAAAAATTGATAATTATATATATCTAGTAACATATAATTGTATATAATTAAATAAAACATATAAAAAATAAAAAATTATAGTTATAAATATTTATAAACTTATACTTATATATATATATATATATTAAATCGCATTTTTATATGAAATAATTATATATATTTATAAAACATATAATTTACATTTTCAATTCATATATATATTTATAAAACATATCACATTTTTCTTCATTTTTTTTATTCTATTAATTCATTTTTTATATTTATATAATTATATATATTAAAAAAATTGTAACCTTTTTATACATGTATAATTTTTTTTCAAAAATATCATAATTTATATATTTATATTTTATAAAACATATTACTATAATATAAACATTCAAAATTTATTAATTTCAAAAAAAACTTATATCATTTTAATACAATTTAAATATTAATAATTCACTTTAGAAAATAAAAATCCTAATTTTCATTATATAAAAAATAGTATATTATATATATTAATTTCATTACATGTATATATGTGTAATTTAAATTTTCAAGTTTAGTTATTCAAATATTATATTTTTATAAATATATTTATATTAAAATAAATTTTTATTTTAAACAAAATATCATTAATTTAAATATAATTTTTTAATTGAATATTTATTTAAAAATATTATTATATATGAATACAATAAAAATTTTCATGAAATATTATTTGATAAATATTTTTTTATATGCCATTATTTTCAAAAAAATATATAATTTTAATTATTTAATTTTTATCAAATTTTATTTATTTAAATTATAAAACAAAATACTTATTAATATTTGGTTTGTTACATTCTTCCCCCTTGAAATAATTGTGTCCTCACAATTCAATTATCAAACTAAAAATAATTCTGAATTTTCATCTTTAGAATTAAGAAAAACTAAGACTATAAACTTCTATACTCTACCTCTTAAACGAAAACATATATTCCTCAAAGTTTTCTAGACCGTTGATCTGATACCAACTATAATATCCCCGAACCCGATCTTTTGGGTTTAGCGCATATAAACTTTTTGTATTTTTTTATAAAGAAACTGAATAAATACACATCATTTATTACATACCAAGAACTTTTACCACTCTAGTTTTTGGAAAATTAGATACATATCATACATATTAACAAAATTGTAAGAAATATAATGAAATAAATAAAATTATTTGAGTTTTTTTCTTCCTAAAACAAATACACATCACAAGGTAAACCTCAAAACCTATGAAAAATAAATTAAAAACATAGGGTGAGAAATTATTTTTCCCAGTTAAGGGTTTTAAAATATTTTATAAATACTTTTAAAAAATAATTTCGAAAATAATTTTGAAAATACATTTAAAAATATTTTCTGAAAAAATTATTTAATTTATATACGTCTTAAGAATACTAAAGCACTTTTTAAAATACTTACGTTTAAAAATTATTTTAAACATATTCCAGTGTTTTTTTTTTGAAAACAATATGCAATCTTCTGAGAAAAAAACATTGAGACCACTTGATACATAAAAGGATATATGGGCCTACCCACTTGACGATTTATGGGTTCACTCCCCAATTATCTACCATATTTATGACATTCAAGTGCTAGATTTTATGAAAACATTTTAATATTACCTTGAACATAAACATTATTCACTAGGTTTTCTATTTTAAAAACCATGACAACATATGCCAATAAATAAAATTTACACTTATAACTTAATTAGGAAAGCTTATCATAAATTAGGGTAACTAGCTTTATCCTCTTGTCATACATACATATAATGTTATCAACATTATCACATTTAACCAACTCAAAAATAATGTCCTATGTATATATAAATCAATACGCATATATATGAAATTAATAAAATCCAACACATGCATGATATGTCATGTATTATTGATTATGTACATATATTATAAAAATTATGACATTTATGTATGTATAAATACTTTGGACAAATGAAATGATAGGTTTTATTTAAATTGACACATAAAATGATATTATTTAACAATTTCATAAAAAATATTCTCATAAATTGATGCCTACTTTCATATAAAATTTATTTAATATGAATCAATTTAAATTAAGTGATTTAAATATAAAATTTCAAATTAATCAATTCAAATTTAAAAAATTAAATTAAGTAATTTAAATTTTAACATAGGATGATAGATTAAAAATGAAATTAACCCTTCGCATAAAATGATAGGTTTAGAAGTAATTTTAAATACTTGATATTAATGAAAATACGTAGGTATATATCTATATATATAATTTATATACATAAATTGATAGTTTGAAATTAAAATAAATCCCTTTCAAAAACATGAACATAATTTTATAAATAAAACTAAATAATTTATTTTCATTATATGTTATAAAAATAATTAAGAATAGTTAGATAGATATACAAATATATGTATATATCCTCAAAATTTAAACATATATTAATAAAAAAATAAAGTAAACCTTCACGTCTGTAGGATTAGAAAAAAACATAATTCTAACCCTTCTTTTATAATTTTTTATAATAATTAGATATAAATATATAATTGTATATGTATATAACTTTGTAAAAAATAAAATAAAATAAAATAATCTTTTCCTTTATTTGGAAGGAAGAAGAGAAAGGTTGATGTCTAGTATAAAGAAAATTATAGGAGGAGTTTGGGAGGGAAGATTCAGGTGTTTCAAAGTGTGCATATGAGGGTTTTATAATGTAGGATGACATATCATATTTAATAAATCGTGGATGGAAACTGTATAAAATTGGAAACCCAATGTTGTTGTCTTTGTTTCTTATAATATATATATATTGGAAACTTTCCGGGGAAACCGATTGATGGTCGGCTTAAAATAAGACCATACAGGTATATTTTGTAGAAAATGAAACCGAGATGGGGCCAAGGCTGAGGGAGACTTCGATGGAGGAGAATTTCTCGACGACGGACTTCCTAGTGTGGGGAGAAGATAAATGAATAATATGAATAGTTATATCATATTTTTATTTAATATATATTTTTATTCATTTTTAAGGGAGATTTCACATTTTTCACTTTACTTGCTTTTCGCTTTTTAAATTTCATTTTATGTGAGTCATGATTCATTATTTACCCCGTTATGTGTGTTTCATGTTTCAATCATTTCATTGTCATTTTTCAGGATTTTTATTATTATTATTTTTTCAATCTCACGTTTATAATAATAAAATAAAACACATTTAGATAAAAAAATGATAATTATATATATTTATAAATATATATTTATAAATATATATTTATATATAATTAAATAAAACATATATACAATAACAAATGATAATTATAAATATTTATAAACATATACTTATTTATATATTAAATTGTGTTTTGATGTAAAATAATTTTATATATTTATAAAATATATAATTTATATTTTCAAGTCATGTATATTTATAAAACATATCATATTTTTCTTCTTTTTTTTTATTATTTTAATTATTTTTATATATATTAATATAATTATGTATATTAAAACAATAGTGTAACCTTTTTATACATATATAAATTCGTTTTTTTCAAAAATATCATAATTCACATATTTATATTTTATTAAACATATTATTATAATATGAACATTCAAAATTTATTAATTTCAAAAAAATTATATCATTTTAATACAATTTAAATATCAATAATTCACTTTAGGCAATAATAAATCATAATTTTCATTGTAAAAGAAAAAATTAGTATATTATATATATTCATTTCATTACATGTAGATATATGTAATTTTAATTTTCAAGTTTAGTTATTCAAATATTATATTCTTATAAATATATTTATATTAAAATAAATTTTTATTTTAAATAAAACAAAATTAATTTAAATCTTATTTTAGAATCATCAATTTATTTAATTATATTATGGGACTTGAATACAATAAAATTTTCCCTAAAAGTATATTTGATAGATATATTTTTTTACATACCATTATTTATAAAAAAAATATTTATATATTTTTAATTATTTTATTTATTATCAAATTTTATTTATTTAAATTATGTAACAAATTAATTATTGATATTTGGGTTTTTACACATGCCGATCGGGATCTATATCCAGAACCGTCCACAATAATCATCTGACCTGCCATCCTCTAGACCGGGAACACCTCGTTTCACACCATCATTGCATCCTCACCACCCCCACAAACCATCGATGCCCTGATCTTTCGTCCTAACTACATGCCGAATGAGTTATATATTGAGGATCTGTGATTCCATATTGTAGCATATAGGAGCATACATCATATTGATGATACCTTACATCATTAGTAGATAAATTTGGATCATTTAAGAGTGATATTATAGAATATTATAGATGCGTTAGCTAAAGTTTCATTCTCTATTGATAAGGTGTCTACAATTTGATAGGGTAACAGACATTTATTACTTTAGAAATTTAGATTTTTATATCGGATTACTACTGAGGTCTGAATAGATTATATTTTTATTTAACATTATTTTTAAATTTATTTGAATATTATATATATTTATATATGAATACCTAAAATGTAAAGACTCCATGTTAAATATATTGGGTTTCTTATGTAATTTTAATAATTAAACTAAGTCATATAATCAAGTAAGAAACCCAAAATAAGAACATATTATGTGTGAAACTTAATACATTCAAGCTATAAAAAGAATACATTGTGTACCTTACACCAATTTATGTTTGTTTCTAACTCTGTTATCATCCCTATTATTGATGAATAACAATAGAGGGAATCTGATGGAGTCCCCTCTTCATGATGTATCCATTATATGAGATTAATCTCCCATCACATGGGTGATATTCTACTACCTTCCATGATGTGATAGCATCTCACATAATAAGGGAAGAAAGATAATAGTTCTTAGGTAGGGAGTGAGGTTTTTCCATTTTCATATAAGAGTATCTATATAAACCCAATGGAAATAGACCTTTAAATATCCCTCATGGACACACTCTAAGTATTCATATATTCACTCGTACATTATAAAATGTAAAAGTAAATGATACTATTAGTTATAACTATTATAACTCTCAGTCAACCATATTCACTCATGTATTTCATTTAATAAAACACTTTAATAATTATATTTTTCTAGTGTATGCCTTTTTAATTTTATCATATAGTGTTTGAATACTCATGCATGATCCTTACATGAAAAATCAATGTAAAACAATATCACCATTTCATTTTATAAGAAATATCCAAATCATCAAGTCTGATATTGATTAATCTCATCATATGTGATTAAGGATTTAGATAATATCTCATTCAATATCCCACTCTCACTAAATACTCATAGAATTTATGTAATTTCACTTAATATTATATCTTATACAATAAATTTGGAAACCATATCCAAAAATATTTTTGGATATCTTCCAAAACACTTTTGGAAAGCTATTGTTGACTTCATCATGTATCGCATCATATTCAATACCTTAGGAAATCCCAATCCAATATTATTTTTGGATAAACTATAAAGAAAATTTAGAGTAAATCCATTATTTAAACTCAACACTCATTCATTCAAACAAAAATTGTAACCCTGGATGCCTTTATATCTTTGATAACAAATATGAATCACTAAATCCATAAATTTCATCAAAGAGAAGCCTCTATAAAATCATAAATCCTACTTAAGCTACAAATGGATCTGGTATGATCTTCATTAAAAAAATTTATTTTAATACCTATGAACACCCTCTATATCATATTAAAGTATGAATTTTCATATTATCCCATTCTCTAAGGAATTAAGTAGCCATAGTACATGGAGTGTGTCAATATCATATAGCCAACTCAAAGATTCTCTATTCTCCAAGTATAAACTGACTAGGTTAATGAATACATAAAATTGCATTCATATTTATAGATGATTACATAAAATTACCCTTGACCAAATATATAATCACATAATATATATTATCTAGGTGTGGTTGTACACTTCCTTGATTTATCTCAATATACTGACCATATGGCATACTCATCATACGAGAGGATAAATTTTATCTTGGTTAATCTCTAAATGATGACATGATCAGTAACATACATAACCACCCCTAATTATATAAGTCTCAAGGATTGTGTAAGAAATTTATCAAAGTATAAAGGTTTCTAGGATAGTTACATTTTCAACATTAGGTATCGGGGACTCAAAATATGAACCATTCACCCCCTATCAAACCAAACAAATAGTGTAGACACTCTATGTGGCATACTTTATGGGTTATCCAACAAAGAAAACTTTTTTTTGGGACTCATGAGAATATTATTTGACCTAATATAATAATAATACTAGATATAACTTTAAAATCTATTCATAACCTACAATACTCTATGTTGAATGTTAGTTAGGGATAACTAAAATCCATACTTTGAGAGGTCAGTTATTATTACACTTCAAAAAATGTATACCAATATATACATATATATAGAAAATGTGGAAGAATAATAAAGTTCCTATTTCCTTTCATATAATTTAATAAATTTTATATTCTTAAAATATTTTAAGAGCATTAAAAAATAATACATAAGCTCATATCTGACATATCATATATTATAAACTACTACATCATCCTTATACTTGTTTCAAATTATGGGGTTTTTAAACTCGTTAAATATTTATGTAATTTATGCCACATATCTATGTGACCATCTAATGAAACCCTCCCAATAAACTATTTAGTGAGTAACATCTATGACGTAAGCTAGCTTGAATAATGGTGAGGTATAAGAATCATATTCTTAAAATTAAACATCTTTAATATATTTAAACTCCCTAACTTTGAAAAATCAATGGTTACAATTTTAATAACTTTGGTTTTAAACTTAATATTAATTATAATTATTTAATCATAATTCTTGGAACACTTTCTATCGAACTTTTTCTTAAAATCATTTTGGTAAATAATGAAACTCATTACATTATTTCTTTACCAACACATCCTAAAAAATTTAGGATGTTAAGTGACTTTAACTTTAATTTTTTACTAGTAAAATCCTTTATTTGTTAACATTAAACCTCTATATTTCCAAACATAATCTCACGTTCCTCATATAAATTATATTCTATTTATAATATCAGGTTAATATTCAAAGGAATCTTTGTGTATTTACATCCTTTTAATAGAAATATTTAACAAATAAACTATTGTATCTATTTCTTATATGATATTATATTTGTTTAGATAATTTTCTTGAAATTAATATCACTATTTAAAATAGTCCATTAATAATGGTGGAATCTAAATTCCTTATTTTTTTAATAGACATCTGGATAAATATTTTTATCCTGGATAAAAAAATTATCCTTATCTTATTCTCAAGGATGTTATAGAATCTAATGAATCATAAACTATGTTCCTATTATCCATTATCTCATATATTTTTTCATAAAAGTACTTTGTTAACAAAAAAAATACTCTTATCATATAAGATAAATGAGATAAATATACTCACCCTTTACTTAGATCCATCTTAGATTTATTATTATTTTGTACTCAAATCATTGATGTAGTAACTCTTTTCTCCATCACTTGAATGATAACTACAAATTTATTGATCTTTACCTTGATTTTGAACTCATAAATACTTATAACATTGTAAAGTATTCATTTTTTATCATATAACCTTAAGAACAAAAGATTTAATTTCTATAACATTGATACCTAGTATGGAAATTAGATAGAGTTTCACAATCCTCTTTAGGTATCTTGAAGAATTCCATCATATGGAATCATTACTCCTCATTCCCAATAAATCTAAGTTTCAATAACATTGATGGGATATTTTAAGAAACTTTTGTGGAGTCTACAAATAACATTTATTTTTATAATTTTAAATTTTATCCACATGCACAATTAATAAGGCACTAAAACCTTGACATAATATGACCTAGTTCATCAATTCATAACACTTTTACAATATTGAGTAAAATTTTATTGAATTAATTAAAAATTTTAAAAAATTTCCATTGATGTAAATATAATGAAATCCATAAATATAATGTGAATTAACAAAACTTCTATTTTCACCAAGTCATTAACATATCTAATCATATAAATTTTATCATTGGAGACTAAAATTCCTTAGATAATTATGCATCTAATTTCTTTAAAAACTTAAGTGAATCATTTTATTATCCCATAATAATATTGGTTCATTTGTTTAAAAACTTCAATAGCTAGTTATTTAGGAAGGGGTTTCTTTAACACATAGTTTTATCTTAATAACTTTTCTTAAGTTTTCTATTGAGATTCTCCTTCTCTAATGATTGATCTTAAAGTTAAGTTGGACGATTATATTTATATCTATAAGATAAAATTTTGATAGATGAGTATCATATTTTATATACATTTAATAAGGAATTTTATTAAATATTATACTACTAAAATAACCACCCTTATGGAATTCATTATACTCATTAGTGGGACAAGATCCATATTTCACTAAGCAAAGAGTCCGCTATAAAATTTCTCCCACTGCTTAGAAATTTAGGTAGGAAATCATCCCAATCATATCATATACAACATTTGGATTTTTGAGTAGATAACTCTTTTTCTAATTCAACACATGGATAAACCAAAATCTAATCTTATGGTATCCTTACTCTTAGGGTTTCCTATCTAATTTTAACCCAAATCTCAAATCGGTATTTGGTTACCTAACTCTTACATAACACTCTAGATAAAAACAATTCATCTATGTTCTTATCTGAAGGTTCATGCGACCTCATGTTCACCTCCCCATACACCAGATGCATCTAAATAGTAGTAAGGGCCTGAATCATACATTGGGAAGATTATGACCTAGACATTATATCCATCAATAATAATAAAATAACCAAAAATCACCAACAATAATAACCAATATACATAGAAATAAATAATGTTATAAAAAATTTAAATATAGTCATACAAGAATACATCCCACTAATTGTAGACGCCGGAAAAGTCCGTTGTTCCCAAACGAAGCTCCGGATGCGGAAATCGAGGTCATATTTGGAGTCAGAAGCACGTTTCGGAAGGCCCGGAGGTCTTGCGCGGAATTTTGGAGGCCCGCGCGCAAAGTTGTAGTGCCACGCGCAATCCTCCCGGGATGCGCGCAAAGCGCCGGGCCGGCACGCAGTTTTGCGCGCCCACTGCCCGCGCGACTCCCTTGCGCGCCGGGGCCCCGATTCCGCGCCCGCGAAGGGAATTCCGCGCCCGATCCATGAATTGCGCGACGGCGGCGAGATTCCGCGCCCGGGGTTGCCTATAAATATAAGGCGACCCCCAACGTTTTGAAGGTTTCCGGAATTCGAAGGGTCGCTCGTTCGCGCAATCCAACCCCCTCCGCGCGCAATGCCGATCTCAGGTAACCTCCTTTCTTTCGCTCAAGCAAGCCTCGGGGTTCGCCTTCGCGCGCAACCCTTTGGCTTCTTTCCTTTGACCAATCCCTCACCCGAAGGCTTTCGCGCGCAAAAGAAGCCTCTTGAGCGCAATTGCCCCCCGGGTGCGCGCAATCCAGCCTGATTGCACGCACCCCCCTTTTGTTAAGTGGTCATTCGTTAAAGAATGAGTCGTTGCCCCTGCGCGCTATCCGAAGCCCGGTGCGCGCAATCTCAATCATCTGCGCGCAAAGTTCTGGCCCAATTACGCGCCAGCCCGCCCAATTACGCGCCGACCCGCGGTATTGCGCGCCAAGCTCCTCTTTTGTGCGCAATCCGCCGGGGTCGCCCCCTTTGACCCCCTGAGGGTACCCGCCTGCGTGGCACCCGATGATCCTCATCCCGGGTGTCCGCACCGTGCGTTGTCTTCCCGTGCGGCCCTCCAGGTTCGCGCGAAGTGACACGGACCCATTGGCGGCACTACTTCGTCCGAGCTACAAGACGTTAAACTGTTCAGCATTCGTGGCACTCGATGATCCTCATCTAGGGTGCCCGCACCGTGCGTTGTCTTCCTGTGCGGCCCTCCAGGTTCGCGCGAAGTGACACGGACCCATTGGCGGCACCACTTCGTCCGAGCTACAAGACGTTAAACTGTTCATCATTCATCCTGCATGACGCTAAACTGCACTTCGTCCGAGATACAAGACGTTAAACTGTTCAGCATTCGTCCTGCATGACGCTAAACTACACTTCGTCCGAGCTACAAGACGTTAAACTGTTCAGCATTCGTCCTGCATGACGCTAAACTGCACTTCGTCCAAGCTACAAGACGTTAAACTGTACAGCATTCGTCCTGCATGACGTTAAACTGTAATTCGTCCTGCATGACGCTAAACTGCACCACGTCCACGCTGCAAGACATTAAACTGCCAAGCATCTTCGTCCTCGACACACGACGTTAAACTGTACTTCGTCCGGCAAGACGTTAAACCGTCCGCTTCGTCCTCAACACACGACGTTAAACTGTACTTCGTCCGGCAAGACGTTAAACCATTCGCATCGCCTGATCCCGTGCCTCGCACGCAGGGTCCCCCTCCTGGTTTGGATGTGTCCCCCACCCGCTCGTCTCTGCAGGGATGTCGGGATTGGAGTGGCCTTCGCCCACGGGGGTAGAGTATTACAAGCCGAACGAACTACGTGGACTTTGATCCCTGTCTCCTCAACAGGGTACGTAGGAAGCCTCTCCGAGGTTCAAGCCCACCACCTGGTCGTCCCGGTCGTATTCACGTCGGTTCGTCCATCAGTGGACCCCTCCCGAGTTCACACTTGCATCGATTCACCTATGAATCCGCCCCTGTGGGAGACTGCACGTGTGTATCTCCATTGTGCTTCCCCACTGCCTTTTTCTATTTCTCCTTTCAGCATCTAGCATGACGTGAAACTGTGATCCACCCGGCCGTTCCATCCCCCTCTGTGCGAGGTGGTTCGGTTCAATCCTCCACCCGGCAGCCTCGACCTCCTTGTGAGTCGGCTTGCCAACGTCCAGCATGACGTTAAACTGTATATCCGAACTACGTTGACTTTGATCTGCGCTAACGCGCGGTACGTAGGAAGCCTCTACGGGGTCCAAGCTCTTCACTCCATCATCCATCCTGATCCTTACCCGGGCCGCCACATCCCGGTGGGGTCATGCCATTTCATTCCACTCCACTTCACTCGGGAAGCTGCCCATGTGCTGGCCCCAGCGTCGGAGGTTCCCCGCAAGGGGTTCTATCATCTGATCCACTTCTCGTGTTGATCAGTCCGATGCCGTCCCCGCTGGACGTTAAACTCGCGGCATACCCCGTGTTAAACATGGGAAGCTGAGGAAAACCTCAGGTAACACAGTTCCCCACACCCAGCGTGGGATGCCTCAGGCCACCATGCCTTCGAGAAGCCCTATTAGGGACGGAAGGCAGACATGAAGAGCCGCAGTGTTAAGACACGCCCCCAACACCCAGAGCTACCCGGTCTCCTCACCGCAGGTTGCTGCCCCGACCAGACTCCTTGGAGCGTCCGGGCGGAAGCAGCGTAATTAACCGGTGTCCATGGAGACATGGCGCCGGGAACGAGATTCACGAGCACGTCTTAAATCTATGAGGGAGACCCGGATTAGGCGACGAGTTCCGAGGAGACGTCCACGGAAGGAGGAGCCGACATCCCATCATCCCGGTTTCGATCAAGGAGCAGACGCCCCTGAATAAGGGACGGATGCCACCCGCCTTTGGAAAGCGGGACTGCGGGGCCACAAGCCGCGCGCCCATCCCCTCGGGTCGACGGGCGCACGCGCGAACGCGTCCTGGCGGAACAGCGTCGGAACAGAAACCCGACGCACATCCGCACCGAAACAGAAAAATGGTGAACCCGACGTGAATCTCTTCTCCTCAATACGAAGACCGATGGCTTTCAGAGGTGTTGGAAGACCAGCATGCTGCTCGACCGAGCATTCAGCACCGGGGCACGGAACCCGCCAGGGGCTGGGGAAGGGAAATCGGGCACTCCGTCTCACGACGTCGATGGCCTGGGTTCCCCCCACATTTTTTTTGGGTACGCTTCGGTTAATACCGTCGAGCTGGTAAATCCCTTTTCGGTTCCCGACGTTGAAGAACACCAGGTGGACCTCCCTAGTGTCTCTGGTCGTCGCCACCGTCGGAGGAACCGCAAAAACAGGAGTCGCTGGGGCACGACAGTTGGTACCTCCAGCCAGGCCGTGCACGCCACTGAGACTAGGCAGCAGGCTCAAAACCGAGCTCAGCGTGCGCATCCCCCCCATCCGGGGATGACGGATTCGCCTCCGCCACTGTTTGTGGTGTGAGACCAGGCAGAACCGCCTCAGCCGCGTCGCGATCAGCTCCGCCCTGCCACGAGTCCATCCCGGCCTCCTGACCCCAGTACGGTGACAACTTCCCGGGATTCAACCAATGAACAGCGAGATGCGCCAAGCACCAGTCGGTCGCCGGTCCAACCGGCAAGGCCCGTCATGCCTCCAACCGCAGAGCTACCTCCTGCAACCAGGGGCTCGCGCTTGGCCAAAAAGTATGATGTCCTGAAGCACTTGGCTGACATCCCAGCAAGGCTCTCCATCCTTGAGGCTCTGCGCATGTCATATGAGTTGCGCGAGGCGCTCACTGAAGCCCTGAAGATCCCCCTCCAGTTTGAGACAGAGGTTGCGGCTGCAGAGGCCTTTCACGCTGAAACGATTGAGGACGCCGAATGTCAGGCAGTTATCTCGTTCTCTGGTAAGGATGAAGACCCTCCTATACAGGGGCACATTCGCCCGCTGTATGTTACCGGCCAGTTCAATGGCCTTGAAGTCCGGCGCTGTCTTGTCGACACGGGGTCCAGGATTAACCTGATTCCAACTCGGACACTCTAGAGATTGGGGTTGTCTGAGGATGACTTGATTCCCTCCGACCTCAGGATCCAGGGGTACGACCGCACCGAGCAAACTCCGGTCGGAAAGATACGTTTGAAGACCCAGTTCGGTGACCTGGTTGCCAACACCGAATTCATGGTAGTCTCTCAGGACACTGCGTATAACGCATTGATGGGAAGGCCATGGCTCCACCTTCATGCAGTGGTTCCCTCGTCATACCACCAATGCCTTAAATACTCGCTTAATGGTCGAGTAGGCGTGCTTCAGGGAGATGCCTCTCCTTTTGCCTCATGTGAAGCCCGCTATCTGGACGCGGACTATTACAAGAGCAAGGATAAGCAGATCCTGGCAGGTGAGGTTGAGCCTGTCGCTGTTGCAAGTGATCCCTGGGCAAGTTTGGATGACGCTTACGTCCTCCAGATTCATCGGTTGGACGTAGCCATGGTCTCGACGGCCTGTGAGTCTCCTGATGAGATGACCGCGACCGCCCGTGCCAGCACCAGCGGCCCAGCAGGATCTGGTAGCCCCAATGCAGTTTCCAACACAGTCTCTCCCGTGGACGATTCCCCCCCCAAGTGGAGAGGATGTGGAAGATGCACCCCCAGCCTTTGAGGAGGGCATCTCCGCCACGGTTGATGAGTTAGTACAGGTGAACCTTGGAACTGAAGCAGATCCAAGACCCACATTGGTCAGTGCCGCCATGCCCTCTGAGGAGCGGCAGCAGTACGCGGACTTCCTCAGACAGCACCGTGACGTGTTCGCTTGGGGCTATGACGAGATGTCGGGGCTAGATCCTCAGGTAGTCGTCCACCGCCTTGGTCTCCCGGCGAACCATCGCGGGTTCAAGCAGCCTCCCAGGAAGATGCACCCATCCCACGGTGCCATGGTTGAGGCTGAAGTTGACAAGCTTATCAAAGCCAACTTCGTGAGGGAAGTTCAGTACCCCAAATGGCTGGCCAACATTGTGCCGGTCAGGAAGAAGAACGGGCAGATCAGAGTCTGCATCGACTTCCGCGATCTCAACCGCCACTGTCCGAAGGATGATTTTCCCCTTCCAGTGACAGAGCTGTTGATTGACGCCACGGCAGGGTTCCAAGCCCTCTCCTTCATGGATGGATACTCCGGATACAACCAAATCCGGATGGCCCCTGAGGATGAGGAGTTCACTGCCTTCAGGGCCCCCCAAGGTATCTTTTGTTACCAGGTCATGCCCTTCGGCCTAAAGAATGCAGGTGCCACCTATCAACGGGCGATGCACCGCATATTCAAGCCAATCCTCGGCACACTGGTGGAATGCTACGTCAACGACTTGGTGGTCAAATCGCACCAGCGTCAGGACCATCTCAAAGATCTTGAGAAAGTGTTCGGCTTCCTCTGGTCTCGCTTCCTGAAGATGAACCCTTTGAAGTGTGCCTTCGGGGTCACCTCCGGAAAGTTCCTTGGATTTGTGGTAAGATACCGGGGTATTGAGATCGACCCAGAGAAGATCAGGGCGATTAGCCAGATGCCTCCCCCAGGTAACATCCGGGAACTGCAAGGGTTCCAAGGCCACTTAGCCTATATACGCCGATTCATCGCGAATCTGGCCGGCAAGTGTAAGCCCTTTTCTCGGCTCATGAAGAAAGGTTCCACCTATGTATGGGATAAAGAGTGTCAGACCGCTTTCGAGGAAATCAAGCAGTACCTTCTTCAACCTCTGGTTCTGATGCCGCCTGTATCCGGGAAGCCACTGGTCCTTTATGTGACCGCCCTGGAACGGTCCCTTGGTGCCCTTCTCGCCCAGAAGAACAACTAGGGAACAGAGAATAGCCTCTATTACCTCAGTCGCATGCTCCTCAATGCGGAAGTTAGGTATTCCCCCATCGAGAAGAGTTGTCTGGCGCTCGTATTTGCCGTACAGAAATTACGGCACTACTTGCAGCACCATGAGGTACAGTTGGTTTCTCGGGTAGACCCGTTGAAATATATATCCTGAGCCGTCCTATGTTGACTGGCCGTCTAGCGCGGTGGGCTGTGATTCTCCAGCAGTTCGACATCAGGTATGTGTCTCAGAAGGCCATCAAAGGGCAAGCATTGGCAGACTTCCTGGCTGCTCACCCGACCTCCGCGGATCAGCCGCTGGATCTAGGCTTTCCTGATGAGGCCGTTCTCTCGGTCGATCGTGTCGATCCATGTTGGCAGATGCACTTTGACGGTGCCTCCCGGAGCCCCACCGGAAGAAGGCTCTATAATCCTAAGCTCAACAAAGTGGGTTTGGGTATCGTCTTCATTACCCCGGAGCAAGCCGTGCTGCCATACTCTTTCCTGTTGTCAGAGGGTTGTACCAACAATGAGGCGGAATACCATGCCCTCATCACTGGCCTCGAGTTAGCTCTCGAGATCGACGTGCCCCATCTGTGTGTGAAAGGGGACTCCGATCTGGTCGTTAAGAAGATCAATGGCGACTATGTTGTCAGGAAGCCCGAACTTGTGTCATTGCTGGAGTGCACCCTCCTTCTGATGGCACAGTTCCCTTCTCGGCCAGAAATTGTCCATATTCCCCGGTCGCAGAACGGTCGAGCAGATGCTTTGGCCAGCCTTGCTGCGTCACTCGCAGAGCCTGAACAGGACAACCTGATCATCCGCGTGACGCACCGCAGGCTCATCGCTCCCGTTATCCCGGAGGGAGATCGCGGCCCGTCAGTAAGTAATATCACCGCGTTTGTCCCTGTGCCCGGAGCCCCGAGTACCCCAGATATGGCAGTCGAATCAGCCCCTGATTGGAGGGCGCCTTTGGTTGAGTACCTCCAACATGGCATTCTCCCATCGGATCGGGCCGAGCACGAGCGAGTTCGACGCCGCGCATCGCAGTTTGTCCTCCAGAGCAGTCCCGGCCTGGAGCAGATCCTATATAGACGCGGATTTGATGGTGTTCTCCTCCGTTGCCTTCAGGGAGTTGAGATCCCACGAGTCATGCAAGAGGTTCATGCTGGTTCATGTGGTGCCCACCAGACTGGGCCGAAGCTGTCCCACCAGATTCGTAGGTTGGGATACTTCTAGCCCTCCATGATCCATGACTGCATCGAGTATGCTAGGAAGTGCCATGCGTGCCAGGTTCATGCGAACTTTGTGCATCGGCCGCCGGAGCCTCTCCATACCACTAGGTATTCTTGGCCCTTTGCAGTCTGGGGTCTGGATGTTGTGGGACCTTACCCGCCGGCGACGGCTCTCCAGTACCGGTTCATTCTGACCGCCACGGACTTCTTCTCCAAATGGGCAGAGGCGATTCCGCTCAGAGAGGTCAAATCCTGTTTTATTGCTGACTTCATGAACTCCAACATCATTTATCGATTTGGAGTGCCTCACGCTATCCTCACGGATAACGGAGCCAATTTCCGAGCAGCCAAGTTGAAAAAGTTGTACGCCAAGTACAACATTCGCTCGAACCATACATCTCGCTATCATGCGCAGGAAAATGGACAGATTGAGGCATTTAACAAAACCCTCTCTAACATTCTGCAAAATATGGTTGGTCAGAATAAGAAGAGTTGGCCGGACAAGCTCCCCAACGCCCTCTGGGCTTATCGGACGACGACTCGCAATTCCACCCAGATGACCCCTTATTCCCTGGTGTATGGAGCTGAGGCCATCCAGCCCATCGAGATCCAGTTACCGTCCTTGCGCACTACGGTCTACAACCAGCAAGCACCGGACAGGGCTGCCGAAGCCCGTCTAGTCGAGTTGGAAGCACTGGATGAGAATAGGCTTCGCGCTTTGCACAACTTGGAGAGGCATCAAAGCAGAATGGCTCGAGCTTTCAATAAGAAGGTTCGCCTCCGCTCCTTCCTGCAGGGTGACCTAGTACTGGCCCTAAGAGCACCAATGATCCCCGGCAGGAAGCCACCCAAGTTGGAGCCCAAGTGGGAGGGACCTTTTGTTGTCCACAAGGTCTATCCCAATGGCGCGTACTCCCTAGCAACTATGGATGGTGAGCGTGTCACTCCTCCCACCAACGCTAGGTTCCTCAAGCAGTACTTTGCCTGAGTGCACTTCATCCAAGCTACAAGATGCTAAACTGTTCAGCATTCGTCCAACATGACGTTAAACTGTACCACGTCCGCGGTGCAAGACGTTAAACTGCCAAGCGTCTTCGTCCTGCATGACGTTAAACTGCCCCTCAAGAACTATGTGCGGCTTGATTCCCATCCTTATGGGATACGTAGGACCGCCTGAACATTCATGTTTCAGGCCCAGCCCCATCCTTCGGGAAATTTCATCCCATATCGGGCCCTTGGCCCAGTTGCCTCTGGGTATGCGGCGTATGGTGTGAACGCGGGGCTATGCCCTCATTCACGTCGGTTTGCTCGCCACACTGTACGCCCCCCACGTTTGGGGATGCCTTCCGCTCCCCCCTTTCTCTTTTCGTCCTGCATGACGTTAAACTGCACTTCAAGAACTACGTGCGGCTTGATTCTCATCCTAATGGGATACGTAGGACCGCCTGGACATTCATGTTTTAGGCCCAGCCCCATTTCTCGGGAATCTCTATCCCGCGTTGGGCCTCTGGCCCCAGTTCCCCTCCTTTTTGTGTGAGGCGTATGGCGTGAACGCCAGGCTATTCCCTCATTCACGCTGGTCTACTGGCCGCGCCGTACGCCTCCCCCCATGTGTGGGACTACCTCACACCCTTCATCGTCCTGCATGACGTTAAACTGCCTCTCAAGAACTACGTACGGCTTGATTCCCATCCTTATGGGATACGTAGGACCACCTGGACGCTTGTGTTTCAGGTCCAGCCCCGTCTCTTGGTTGATCACGGGGATCTGCCGTCTTTTGGTTTCTCTCAGGGTGAGTCCTCCGACCCTTTCCGGTGATCTGTTAACATGTTTTGGGTACTCAGGTCTATGACCTGTAGTGTCGGATTCAATCCCGACAAGTCCTGTGTTGCTTGTCGGGCCTCGCGCTTCCTCTTGTTCGAGCCTTCACTCAAAGGGATCCTCGTTAGCGGTTTGGGTACGATGCCTCAGTGCTCTCCTACCGCTCTGGGTCGATTTACCGGCGGGTCCTGGGCTGCAAATCGATATGAATCCTGTGCTTGAGCGGTTGATGCTCGTTTGCTTGCCCCATCCTAGGCTGATGCGATCGGATGTTGTGTTGCGAATATGGTCAGCGACATCCTTGATCGCCATGTTGGCTCTTTCAGGCTCTGAGCATTGGTTGCGCAGTCCTCATCACACTCCGCCTTTGTGCGTTGTAGTGGAATCTCGACACTCTCTTCATACTGACCTTCAGTACACCTCTACACGTTAGGCAGGACAACCAGGATAATGGTGTTTTTCGAGGCTCCCACAATCTGAGCACCAAGGATATATGCTGATGTCCTCCCTAAGGGCCATGTTTAGCTGGACCCTCGTCCCCATAAAAAGGAAGGATTCGCCCGAACAATCGCGTTCTGGGCCCAGTATAGCTGGAGGCTAGCATCTCTGCCCCTCGGGTGATGGACATATGTAGGCCCCTATCCCAGGATCCTTCTCCTGGAATCGTGCGTGACCGCAGGGCTGGGTATGTTCCCACCTCCGCTGGGTCCGCCATATCGCAATAAGCGGATTCCTCCATGGTCCGAACCACACGACCTTAAACTGTGTTCTGGTCTTACCACACGACCGTAAACTGTGATCGTCTTGGCCGCCCGACGAGAAACGGCACTGCATCGTGATGTTCTCCTCAGAGGACACTCACATTGGGCGCTGGTTAATAACCACGCCATTTATCAATGCCTTTCATGGCTTGATTATTGTGGCGATGCCAGAGATTTCTTAATCACAGGCATGTCGCTGCACAAAGAAAAACCATCCACCTTTAAGGAAAAACAAGAAATATCAAATACCGCTTCTTCTGGGTGCGAGGGCCAGACCCGCACCCCTCCCCGCGCTGGTGCCCGATTGTGTTGCGCCGCGCTTCAAGAACTACGTGTGGCTTGATTCCCATCCTTATGGGATACGTAGGAACGCCCGGATGTTTGAAACTTCGGGTCCAGCCCCCCACCTCTTAAAGATTCCCCCTTCTCTGGGGAATTCGCCGCCTTCGGGTCACCCTCAAGGCGTGTCCCTCGACCCCTTGCAGTGGTCCACCGGTGTCAAGATTACTCTGGTTTATTTCCAGGAGGGTCAGGTTCAGATTAGTCAGGTTCCTTCCACTTTTCAGGCTTCGTGCTCCCTTTCATTCGAACCCATCGCCTACGCCCTGGGTGGAGCCCCCGTGAGCGGTTTGGACACAATGCCTCAGTGCTCTCCCACCGACTCGGGCTGGTGCCCCCAAGGGCCTCGGGCAGCAAATCGATATGAATCATGCGCTTGAGCGGTTGATGCTCGTTTGCTGCCTCATTCCATCAACGGTCAGTGCGATATGGATGCTACTTTTCCGCCACGGTCGGCAGTACTCCCATATCGTTACACCGGTGCCCCCAGTCCTTGAGTGAATGGCCGCATGATTCACATTACATTTTTCACCTCCCATTCTGGCTAGGCGAAACCTCGACACTCTTGACACTATCCCTCAGTGCATCTTCGCATATCCAGGGGATAGGACCACGATGTGGCGTACTTTGAGGTTCTTATGGTCCGAGCTCTAAGACCTTAAACTAAGATCCGCCCCTATGGTCCGAGCTCTACGACCTTAAACTAAGATCTCCCCTAATCGGGGTTCTACGTCCCGCATGACGTTAAAACTGCACTTTCAGAACTACGTGTGGCTTTATCTCCAGCCCGATGGAGTACGTAGGAACGCCCGGGCATCTCAACTCGGGTCTAGCCTCAGGGATCGCTAAGTCCCGCCCCTCCTCGTCGCCGACCGTTTGGCCTGGCTTCTGGTAGAGTGGTGCAGTTGTGATATTCTCCCCGATGCAGCTCGGGATGCCCCATTGCAATGATGGGAAGCGATAGTTTCCTCGTCGAAGAGGTTATGTCTGAGAATTGGGGTGATTCACGGCCAGATTAGTGCATCCTCCTAATACGCTTTCCCCACGGTGGTGCAATTTTGAAAGCGTTAGATTCTGTCCGAACAAATCGTCACTTCGCCCTACGCTTCGCATGCCCTATTGATCTGGATTTCCACCCTTGTGCTTGAAGGAACCCCCAAAGCGGCATTGATGATGACATGTGATCCGCCTCCTGCAATATGAATGATGACCTTCGGTCCGTCTATTGCAGTAGTATGGTCGATTGATCCATTGTCCGCTTGCCGTCTTGGGCATTTCCTGGAAGGCCGACCGTCGTGGATTTCTGAATTCGGGACACGCGATTCACCCTTTCTCATTTCCCTATGTTCGGATAAAATCTTAACGCCCCTAGCGTTGTCCCACTCGTGTTTCGGAACAATTTGGGGGGATGATACATTGATTAGGTCTAAGGTCTCCTTTCCTAGGAATGACCTCCCTCTTTTCTTTAGAAATCCAGGCCCAATTGTGGATGCCTGAAGCATGGTTAACACTCCCGCAAGACAATGAATTGTGGTTGAGCACGTTAAGCCAAAAGATGCAGATAAATATATTGGTTCATACAAATGGATCGAAGTATTGAGTAGTGGAAGAAAAATGTTCTAGGAATGGCAAAAACAAAGCCCCTAGGGATTAGCGTGCTGAATGAATCTTTCCAACGCCGCTACCCTTTGGCTGGAGGCCTCCAGAGCTGCTTCTCGCTCTCTGTGTGCCCTCTCCTCGTCGGCGGTCGCAGCACGCAGCTCGCCGATCCTGGCCTGTGCATGCTCTCGCTCGAATTGAAGTGTGACCATCTATTGTCCCGCCTCCGTCAGATGTACCTGGGCGTCAACCAGCTGGGCCGTTAGTTGCTCCACAAGCTCAGTACACACTGCGACGAAGGCCTCCTTCTCTGCCGCCTGCCCTTTGAGGCGCCGGACATCCTGCTCCGCCACGAGGAGCGCCCGCGTGTTCTCCGACACGTCCCGACATTGTGCGACGTCGGCACGCCGGCGGCTCTCGCACATCTTTTCGGCCATGAAATCATGGACCGTCAGATGGAGGCGTTGAACATCAGCTCCCCCGGCACACAGGAAGCGCAGCCAGGTTTGAAGCGATCTCATGCGCCCCAGCCACTCCGATGGGTCTCACTTGAGGAAGCGCTGGATGCACTTCCACCCCCTGCGGTGCGTTATCCGGCTCTCCTCGACCTCCTCCGCGTCCGAGTCGTCCATCTCCTCGGGGTCGGTAGGCCGGTAGGCAGGGAAAGCAGCCAACAGGTCTGTCGCAGGGTCCGCCCCTGGGATGTCCTCACGGGGGATAGGTTCCCCAACATCTGGGCAACCTTCTTCTCTCGCCCCAGCGGCGTCGACACCCTCGTCAGCCCCCGACCTCTCTCCGATGGCAGCACCGCCGGCGTCCGCTGCCCCCTGATCAGCAGTTGGTGGGGCCGGCTCGGTGTGGGAAGTCTGTTCCGGAGCAGGCGGCATGTCTGCCACTGGTCCACTCGTGGATGTCCCGGGTTCGGCAGCCCGACGAGCCTCCAGTATTGAGATCACTGCGCAAGGCATGCCATGGTTAGTCACGGATCGTCAACGGCAAGCACCGACAGTAAGGTAAGGAGACTTACGGGAATCCAAAGCGTCATCTTCCGCTATCTCGGCCGCCGCAGGAGAAATTGCAGCAGGGGACCCCTCAGCGCTTGTCAATTCAATGATGGGCGTCTGGCCCACGCCCTATCCTGCTGGCGCCTCTCCTACTCCTACTAAGGATGCCTGACCAACATCCGTGCACTCCTGAGGAATGTGAAGAAATGGGTTAGAAGCTGCATAAGAGAATGGATGAAGCAGGTTGAGTAGGGATAGAAGCGGACCTCGAGGAGCTCAGTGATATCAATATTGCCAGAGTCGGCCACCTCGCCGCTCTCCCGCGGGCTCCCCTGATGGGACCTTCCCTCGGAGCCTTCATCCTCCCCCGTCTCCTCCTCTTCCTTGGAGTCGTCGTTACTGTCATCTTCCTCCGGCGGCATCTGTTCTGGAGCAGGCTCTAGACCGAGCATCACCTTCACCAGAAGGGACGGCTCCGCACGCTGACCACGTTGGCGCGCGTACTCGTCCATGGTCGTCAGATACGCATACCGCCGGTGGAAGTTCACCCTGTAGGTGACCTGAAGGCGCCCGACCTCTGGCAGATGGATTCCTTCGCTGGTTATCTTCTGCCAGATGATTTCGGTCCCCAGTGACTGCCGCAGGGTCATCCAGGCCGACCACAGCGCTGGGAAGACTGCATCGTGGGAGGGTTCGAGCAGACGCCTTACCTGCTTCCCGGGCCGCTCCTCGACCACCGCACGTGCCCCCTCTCTGGGCGCCGAGGCCATGGCGGCAGCCTGCGATGTGCCCGCCACCAAAGTCCCTGCTCGCGCCGGCTCCACTGC
Organism: Viscum album; assembly: GCA_963277665.1. Taxonomy (NCBI): domain Eukaryota; kingdom Viridiplantae; phylum Streptophyta; class Magnoliopsida; order Santalales; family Viscaceae; genus Viscum; species Viscum album. Next base: position 1,294,792,179 of record OY728131.1, read on the forward strand.
TTGGCGCGCCTCCGTTCTCCCCCGCGTAACGGCGCCTCGCCTCCTTCCTTGACGCCCGGTCTCCGCACGGGTGACCTCGAGCCGCCGAACTGGCTTCCGTAGAAGCCCCTCGGGGTACGCGATGGCCCATTGTTCGGCGTACTCGGTTGCCAAGCCTGCGTCGACCCTGGTAGGAGGGAGAGTGATGATGTCGCCAGAGCCGAAAGCGGCGAACATTAGCCACATCTGGCGAAGGACGCAAGGGTTCGTCTCCTCCCGGACAGCAGTGAATACCCTCTTCGGCATCCGTTGAAGGCACCCGAACTACCTGGCGAACCAGGTTGGCACGTAGGGCTCACAGATCACCTTCCCGTCGATCCGAGCCACGAGCACCCCGCCCCGCATGTTCAGGAAGTATTCGTGCTGCTCCAGCGGACCCTGCCCATTGTCGATCATCTGGCCAACGGGAGTGGGGAACGGGCTGAAGTTGAAATTGGCGTGATTGCCAATCCGAATCCTCACGCCCTCCTCATTTAGGGTCATCGGAGCGACCCCCGCGATGTTCAGCAGGGAGGGTCATAGGCCGTTGCCCGTAGGAATGATGGCGTTTGGAAACGTGTACCCACCGAGGTGAGCAGCCACCCAGCCGTGGAAGAATTGAAAGGGCCCACAGACCCTTCGTGGCGACCCCCCTCGCAAGATGCGTCCCAGGATGGCATATAGCTTAGCCAGCACTGGGACCCTGAGGTTGTATCTTTTGTTGGCGGCCATGGCGCCTGCCATCGCTAGTGTCGCCGGGCGGACGCCCATTCTCGCGTCCCGCACTGGCAGGAGCCACCCACTCAGAAAGGCGGCCAGGAACGCCGCGTACCGGACATTTGGGTCCCGGGCCTCGATGACGCGGTACCCCCATGAGCGGTAGTCTCCCGTCTCCAGGACCCGCCAGTACGACCCGTTCCGGCTCCTCTGAGCCGCGGTCGGGCACCGCTTCCCCCTGCCTGGCATCTTGACCGCGGGGTCATGCTCCAAGAACTGGCTGAACCACTCCTTGTAGGCTATGTCCTTGTGGAAGTCCTTGACCCCGAGCCACTCCGTAGCCAGGTCCAGTAGATGCCATGTCAGGATGGGAGTCCGTGTCCTGTCGCCCCAGGTGTTCCTCGGAGGCAGGAACTCATCGTATTGGTAACCCTCCAGCGGGATACCTCCGATGCAGTTGATGTCCCAGAGACCGATGCTGACCTCCCCATGGTGAAGATGGAAGGTGTTGGTATCTGGGGACCAGCGGGTGAACAGCTCCGGCCCGAGCTCGGACTGCTGGTAGAAGTGGAACTGTGACGTCCACACCGCCTCAAACAGGCCGATGTACCGCAGCTCCTCCATGAAGTGATCGCAGGTGTGGCGTACCCAGAACGCCCAGGCCCACTCACTGGTGAAATTGCCCGCAGACCGCAAGTCCCAGTCCTTCAGCCAGCCCTTGGTGTCGTCGGTGACACTCTAGCGGTATGTGCTCGAGTAGAGGGCTGGAGAGTTCTCCGTAGTAGGCTCACTCTCGGCAATGGTTCGCGTCCTCGGGTTCAGGACATAGACATCTAAGTGCCTGGTCTCCCTGGCAGGATGCCCATTGTTGGTGATGTTATAGCGGGGAAGCTCGTCCTCCCGAGTCACCCAGGTCCGTGGCGTATCAACCTCGAACCCTGGCACCGGAACCTCATCCAGGATGCCATAGTTCCAGAGCGTCAGGTTGTCCGACAGCGGATATGTCTTCTGGGCCGGCGTCAGCAAGTCGAACAAGGATTGATTGTTGGAAACAATCTCCTTGGCTCCGTAGACCTCCCCGTTCGCCGCCATCTCAGCTCTGCGAATGACGGCATCCCCCTCATTCCCTTTATTCGCGGCCATCTCAGAAGCTCCGGGAGTCGTGTGGGTTAAGGGATGAGGTGTGCGGAATCGGAAGAGGCTGGTAGAGAAGTTTGAGAGTTGGCGCGCAATCCTAGTGGATGGCGCGCAATTGGGAAGTCTGTCGTGGAAAACCCCCGGGTGTTCGCGCAAAAACAGGCCGAAATCCGGAAGGGTTTGCGCGACGAACGGGAGAATTCCACGCCGGCAATGGAAATTTCGCGCACGAGAGCTTGAAAGCTTGTCACGCGGAAGGCCGGTGTACGGTACGGGGGACCCAGGGCCCCTATTTATAGGCGAGGCCAGGTGTCCGCACTGCGCGGAAAGCGCGTTGCGCGACCGCGACGGCGAATTTCGCGCCAGACGCCCTTTTTGCGCGCCACAGTCCCGCGCCACCCAGGACTTCGGCATTCCGGCGTCTCCCTCGGAACCCGATCGTTGCAACCTCTCGCCGATCAGATTCCGAGGGGGGGATTTTGTAGATGCTGGAAAAGTCCGTTGTTCCCAAACGAAACTCCGGATGCGGAAAGCGAGGTCATATTTGGAGTCAGAAGCACGTTTCGGAAGGCCCGGAGGTCTTGCGCGGAATTTTGGAGGCCCGCGCGCAAAGTTGTAGTGCCGCGCGCAATCCTCCCGGGATGAGCACAAAGCGCCGGACCGGCACGCAGTTTTGCGCGCCCGCTGCCCACGCGACTCCCTTGCGCGCCGGGGCCCCGATTCCGTGCCCGCGAAGGGAATTCCGTGCCCGATCCATGAATTTCGCGACGGCGGCGAGATTCCGCGCCCGGGGTTGCCTATAAATATAAGGCGACCCCCGACATTTTGAAGGTTGCCGGAATTCGAAGGGTCGCTCGTTCGCGCAATCCAACCCCCTCCGCGCGCAATGCCGATATTCAGGTAACCTCATTTCTTTCGCGCAAGCAAGCCTCGGGGTTCGCCTTCGCGCGCAACCCTTTGGCTTCTTTCCTTTGACCAATCCCTCACCCGAAGGCTTTCACGCGCAAAAGAAGCCTCTTGCACGCAATTGCCCCCCGGGTGCGCACAATCCAGCCTGATTGCGCGCACCCCCCTTTTGCTAAGTGGTCATTCGTTAAAGAATGAGCCGTTGCCCCTGCGCGCTATCCGAAGCCCGGTGCGCGCAATCTAAATCATCTGCGCACAAAGTGCTGGCCCAATTACGCGCCAGCCCGCCCAATTGTGCGCCGACCCGCGGTATTGCGCGCCAAGATCCTCTTTTGCGCGCAATCCGCCGGGGTCGCCCCCTTTGACCCCCTGAGGGTACCCGCCTGCGTGGCACCCGATGATCCTCATCCCGGGTGCCCGCACCGTGCGTTGTCTTCCCGTGCGGCCCTCCAGGTTCGCGCGAAGTGACACGGACCCATTGGCAGCACTACTTCGTCCGAGCTAGAAGACGTTAAACTGTTCAGCATTCGTGGCACCCGATGATCCTCATCCCGGGTGCCCGCACCGTGCATTGTCTTCCCGTGCGGCCCTCCAGGTTCGCGCGAAGTGACACGGACCCATTGGCGGCACCACTTCGTCCGATCTACAAGACGTTAAACTGTTCAGCATTCGTCCTGCATGACGCTAAACTGCACTTCGTCCGAGCTACAAGACGTTAAACTGTTCAGCATTCGTCCTGCATGACGCTAAACTGCACTTCGTCCAAGCTACAAGACGTTAAACTGTACAGCATTCGTCCTGCATGACGTTAAACTGTAATTCGTCCTGCATGACGCTAAACTGCACCACGTCTGCGCTGCAAGACGTTAAACTGCCAAGCATCTTCGTCCTCGACACACGACGTTAAATTGTACTTCGTCCGGCAAGACGTTAAACCATCTGCTTCGTCCTCAACACACGACGTTAAACTGTACTTCGTCTGGCATGACGTTAAACCATTCGCATCGCCTGATCCCGTGCCTCGCACGCAGGGTCCCCCTCCCGGTTTGGATGTGGCCCCCACCCGCTCGTCTCTGCAGGGATGTCGGGATTGGAGTGGCCTTCTCCCACGGGGGTAGAGTATTACAAGCCGAACGAACTACGTGGACTTTGATCCCTGTCTCCTCAACAGGGTACGTAGGAATCCTCTCCAAGGTTCAAGCCCACCACCTGGTCGTCCCGGTCATATTCACGTCGGTTCGTCCATCAGTGGACACCTCCCGGGTTCACACTTGCGTCGATTCATTTATGAATCCGCCCCTGTGGGAGACTGCACGTGTGTATCTCCATTGTGCTTCCCCACTGCCTTTTTCTATTTCTCCTTTCAGCGTCCATCATGACGTGAAACTGTGATCCACCCGGCCGTTCCATCCCCCTCTGTGCGAGGTGGTTCGGTTCAATCCTCCGCCCGGCAGCCTCGACCTCCTTGTGAGTCGGCTTGCCAACGTCCAGCATGACGTTAAACTGTATATCCGAACTACGTTGACTTTGATCCGTGCTAACGCGCGGTACGTAGGAAGCCTCTACGGGGTCCAACCTCTTCACTCCATCATCCATCCTGATCCTTACCCGGGCCGCCGCATCCTGGTGGGGTCATGCCATTTCATTCCACTCCACTTCACTCGGGAAGCCTCCCATGTGCTGGCCCCAGCGTCGGAGGTTCCCCGCAAGGGGTTCTGTCATCTGATCCACTTCTCGTGTTGATCAGTCCGATGCCGTCCCCGCTGGACGTTAAACTCGCGGCATACCCCGTGTTAAACATGGGAAGCTGAGGAAAACCTCAGGTAACACAGTTCCCCGCACCCAGCGCGGAATGCCTCAGGCCACCATGCCTTCGAGAAGCCCTATTAGGGACGGAAGGCAGACATGCAGAGCCGTAGTGTTAAGACACGCCCCCAACACCCAGAGCTACCCGGTCTCCTCACCGCAGGTTGCTGCCCCGACCAGACTCCTTGGAGCGTCTGGGCGGAAGCAGCGTAATTAACCGGTGTCCATGGAGACATGGCGCCGGGAATGAGATTCACGAGCACGTCTTAAATCTATGAGGGAGACCCGGATTAGGCGATGAGTTCCGAGGAGACGTCCACGGAAGGAGGAGCCGACATCCCATCATCCCAGTTTCGATCAAGGAGCAGACGCCCCTGAATAAGGGACGGATGCCGCCCGCCTTTGGAAAGCGGGACTGCGGGGCCACAAGCCGCGCGCCCATCCCCTCGGGTCGACGGGCGCACGCGCGAACGCGTCCTGGCGGAACAGCGTCGGAACAGAAACCCGACGCACATCCGCACCGAAACACTAATCACTCACTAGGCCGATCACATATACAATGATAAAAAAATTACTAAGGGTCTACTTCCATCCTTGAGCCTTGTCTCTATCCCTATATCCAGTACCCTATATAGCTATTATATCCCAATTCACTGCATAATTTGTGCTCAACTTGTAGAACATACATAAGGTCTACCCACACACTAGAGTCCCTATATAGGGTGTTAGAAATACATCTTAGTAGGGTCTCACCAAGTACCCATAATATATACATGTATTTATAAAGAAATTAAATATATGATAATAAATACACAAGCATGTGATAAAGGTCATCATGTTTTAACCAGGCCGCCATGACACCCAAGCCTACCTACTCAGCCATTATCAAGGAAGAAGTCATTGTATTCTATGGAACTTATATCTCGACCCATACTATAATAATAAAAATATAACATCATATCATATGTCAATTTGTACCTGAGTAAACTATGTATGGAACACATCAAGTAACCAAACTATCCCATCTTATGGGTAGTTTCACGTCATAGTACCCAATATATCCCCTCTTAGGGGATGATTCACATAAAGTACCCAACCCAAACCCTCTTAAGGAAGGGCACACATAATATACCTATGTAAATACCTCTTAGGGAAGGCTTATCATCAAGTACAAAATCCAATACCTATATGGGAATTCTTCACATTAAGTACCCAATACAATCCCTCTCAGGGAAGGCTGCACATCAAATACCCAATCCAATCCATATTAGAGAAGGTTGTACATAACCTACCTAAGATAATCCCACATTAAGTAAGGAGTCACAAAATAGACTCAACCCACAACCTTATTCCTCAATGTTGTCCTTCCATCCAATTATTTCATCACACATACACACAACTTTCCAATGAATATAATAAGAAATAGGGAATGCTTCCAATCCCATAAGCTCTCTAACTCATCATCATGGTTTTAGTCACTCAAGACCTATCCCCTCATCTCAAAGAATTATTCATAATCCACCAAAAATCCCAAACTAATATATTAATAATGTATTGGTCACATATTCAAAACATTTCAAACCTTTGGGTATCCTTATCTTGTCTGTAATGGTATCCATTAAGGTCCTCAAACCTATCTTAGCCTCTTATCGTTGACACCAAACCATATCCAACACTCCAAAGTTTTCTCTTAGCCTATAAGACCTATACAACCCTAGAATAAAAATACTAGTCCCTTTCCCTTTAAATATTTGAATTATAACCTATTCCCACTTACCAAGGTCCATCTAGAGATAACTTGACCCAAGACCCCTATCAACCCAATACCAAGCCATCCAAAAAATTATAATGAATCATACTTAGTCATTATGTCACATTTACCTTGGAGGTGTTTTAATCCCATAATATATAGGAAACACTCTATGTAACACCCTATACTAGAGAGCTTATTTGGATCATAGAACACACAAAGACTCACCTTCACCCTTAAGAGATTTTCCCACATCAAGTATGAGACAAACATCTATCACACCCATCACCACTAAGCCTAAGCCTATTTTGTATTCCCAATTAGCCTAAAAAACCTAGGATATCTATAACTCATTCAAAAATCTGAAACCAACTTCATTTCTCTCATAACCTCACCCATAATTTTTTCCTTTTTGGATACATAGTAGTTAGGCATATAACGACCCATATTTTACATACATTGTTAATACTTCGAAATTGAAGCACACTTATTACAACATATGACAAAACCACAAAGGACCGTATAGGTATAGTGTCTTTAGAAACTGGGAAACATAAACAACTGGTTCATAAATCTTCTACAGTGTCTCCCATTTATTTCATCATATCTAGGGTCCCTTTTAGCATATTCTACTTAATATCCATCTTCCTGACCTGGGGAAAAGAAAACATAAAAGGGTGAGCTCAAATGCTCAGCAAGGGCAAATAAAGGAAATAAAAATCATATCATATCTTTATGAAAATCAAAACCTGCAAAAGAGATCATAATATCTTAACATGGAATAAATCATAGAAGTGAAAATGAGATCCCCATAATCATAACATAAAACTTGAAACTTTGTGGCATGCACACATAATCATGGAAAATCATTTCTTGTTAGTCATGACTCATTGCCAAGACTATCTTAGTGGACAAAGTCCCTTTCTGAACCGAGTTCACTCCTCATTTCAGTCCTGTATCACTGAACCGAAATAACCTTCCGTTCCAGCCATGTCTATCTCATGAGATATAAAATCATTACCCAATGCATTGGAGGGAGATATAGGTCCCACCCATCTTATAATGAATCCTTTCTTATGTGTGCCACATAATCATAAAACATACATCATCGCATAACACATGTAACAAAAAATGGGATTCTTGAAACATCATGACATCATAAATCAATTCATATAAGATAAAGGAATTCATAAACATAATTCCATCACAACATAGTCAAATCAATGTAAAAATATAGATAGAAACAGAACCCTTTATTATCTTAGATGGAAAATAATTTTGATAAAACACTTGAATTGAATTCTTGAGGAAAATATCCTTTCTTCTTCAAAATCAATTTCTTTTCACAAAACATCATGCAATTTTAAAAGAAAGAGATTTTATTGAAAATAGTCATGAAATCTTTTAGAGGAAGCTTCATGAAAATAAGGCTTTATAAAACAGTAGAAATCCGTTCGTGCCGTATAAGTTAAAAAAAACATTCTTCGTACTTTTGTCGGAAAAGTCAAAAAGTACCTCGTACGAAAAACGACAAAAGATTCCTTTCATACGTATTACTAAAAACTCCCCGAAGGGTAAAAATGTATTTAAACAATTTTAGGTGGATGGAAATAATATTACATATTGAGTAAACATGGATGTGGATGATAAAATACACCCCAGTAAATACTTACGAATAAACAATCTCGGATAAAAATGAGATTGTGATATTTCCCTTACCTTAGGTCCGATTTGCTTTGTTCGTGTACGAAGCTCCTGTATAATGGTTTAAATAATGTTATTGACTTATTCCAGAATCATAAATATTTATATGATATCATATATGGTCATATTATTAGCTTCTTGTTAGTAATATTTCATTGTTACTTGTTACTCGGGTCTTTATAACTTTTTGTTCTTATGCGTGTTTTGTTGAATAAATTCTTATTCTTATCTTTAGGTTACAGATAATTCATTTCCAGAATGGTATTAGTGTATTATATACCATATTCATTCATTCAATTCATTTATATAATCATTATGAAATGAAGATCATGTAGAACGAGTCGCATCACATCGTGGAGACGGTATTCCGTACGTACGCACGAGTGATGATATCGTTCCTATGATCGTGGAATTGTATTGGAGTATATATATATATTATTTCAGTATCAATATTACTTAATAATAATCATATATAGTTACTCATTACACCATTATACCCATCCTTGTAAGGTGATGGTGGAAAATAGATTACACCACGGCGTGGAGACGGTATTCCGTACGTACGCACGCGTGGTGATTTCATTTTTCCGTAGGATGGATAGAAGGTGAATTAGGGTTGTTTCATATTTATAATAACATATCAGTATGTAAGTAATACTTATGTTATTACTTTATCATGAAACAACTAAAGAAGAAGAAGTTGAAGAAGAAAGAAATTGAAAAGATCGGTAATGGATATTACCTCTTCTTTGGAACGCCTCTTTGAATCCTCCACTTAAGGAACTAAGATTGGTCTTTGGAGAAGACCAGGACCTCTAGGATTATTCTAGGGAAGTGGAGAGGAGAAAATGGTAGGGGTTTGCCAAGATTGAGTGCTCAAATTGGTGTGAGGAGGAGGGGGAGGAGGTGCCCTTTTATAAGGGAGGAGAGGGGCACCTTAGGAATATCTCAAAATATTATTTTATATTAAAGTCAAAATCGGTTTATAATGGTTCCAAAGGGTCTTATTTCGAAGCTAAAGTGGGGATGGGTCGAAATCCTATCAACCAATAGGATTTAGACAAGTTTAGGGTATTATTTTAACCTTATCAATTAGATTTAACTCTAAGTTAATTAATTTAACTTTTACTGTGTCTTTTTGTTTTCTTTCACTATATGGTTAATACACTTACTATAACATGCCAAACGAACCCCAAATTGTTTATTATTAATATATATATCCTTATCTAAGTCATTTGGCCGAACCTTAGATTTTTAGGAATAAAATAACAATTAATAATATAATATTTTATTTAAAAACTATTTTGTGTCAATTTTGACACTATTTGATATATGATTTTTGTGAAAGTCATAACAGAATTATATGTTCAAACCAAGTTGATTAAATCAACATAAATATATCATAGTAACCTAGAAAATTAGTGGAATTCATAAAAAGTCTTAAATTACATTTATTTTGGTATTTATATTATCAATTTTGTCAATATTTCATTAATAAGATAATTACTGCATCATCTTTGTGTCATAAATAAATTAAATTATTTGATGTCTAAAAATTACAAATAAAATACCATCATGTAGGAAATCCTTTTAGCTTTCTAATGAATATTTACAATCGAATTTATCTTATGTATAACCCCATATTAAAAATGATTTAGTTATTAAACTTTGATTTTAACCATTTTAACCCTTCTTTAAATAAATTAATAATAAATGTCCTAATCTAATCCAAGTGGGCCTAAATGGTCATATTTTATTCCTAAGTTTGTTTTTGGTCGAATTACACTTGTCCAATAGAATTAGGACATGTGTTAGGGTAATATTAATATCATATTTACCCTTAGTTACCCTATTTACTATTAACCGCGGTAAAAATCGTAAAAAGTTACTATTCACCAAAAAATTATTTTTATCTCATTGAACCACATTTTACTTACTGATATCAACCGTGTCTGTCGGATTTTCGAAATTCCATTCACAAAAGCGGTAAAATTAAGTTTTATGCAAAAATTCAGTTTTTAACCTACCACTTAGTGGTTTCACTATTCATCAAAAATTGAAAGTTTTCAGAAAAATACCAAAATTTCACCCTAGGCTAATTTCGATATTCTGAGTCCAAAAATGAAGTCCATTTTGAAAAATAAAATTTATAAAATTTCAAAAAGTGGTTATTACTATTCATAACGGCTAGTTTTAATAGCATATTGTTGTTTAGTGAAACTCGGTATTGCGTACGACGCAAGCTATCGAGGAAGGTCGTGATTGCGTGTAAAGCAAGCCAAGCAAGTGTTGTGTAGAAAAAAATTCCTTTGATGGTTTATATAACATAAAAGTCTCGGGTGTTACATTCTACCCCCCTTAAAAAGAATTTCTCCCTCGAAATTCGTCACTTTGTAACAAACAAATGAGGATACTTCTCCCTCATCATATCCTCAAGCTCCCATGTAGCTTCTTCAAGTTGGTGGTTCCTCCATAAAACTTTCACCAAGCGAGTGGTCTTGTTTCGTAGGACTTTTTCGCTACGATCCAGAATCTCTATCGGCTGTTCTTCATAAGAAAGATCTTGCTCCAGCGGTACAACTTCTGAGCTGAGTACATGTGAAGGATCTGGTATGTACTTTCTCAGGACAGATACGTGGAACACATCGTGAACTTGAGAGAGATTCGGTGGAAGCGCCAATCGGTAAGCTACCTTCCCAACACGATCCAGTATTTCAAAAGGACCGATATATCTAGGGCTCAACTTCCCATTCTTTCCAAATCTCATAACCCTCTTCCAGGGAGATATTCGTAAGAACACTTTATCGCCCACTTCAAACTCTAGGTCTTTTCTTCGGTTGTCGGCATAACTTTTCTGTCGACTCTGAGCTGCTCTTATGTGTTGTTGAATAGATCTAACCTTTTCTGCCATTTGATCAACGAGATCAGGTCCTAATAGCTTTCTTTCCCCAACTTCATCCCAGCAAGTTGGAGTCCTGCATTTCTTTCCATAGAGATCTTCATAAGGAGCCATCTGAATACTGGAGTGAAAGCTATTATTATAAGAAAATTCCACCAAAGGTAGGTGTTGATCCCAACCTCCTTTGAAATCCATAGAGAAAGCTCTCAACATATCTTCTAGTGTTTGAATTGTTCTCTCAGACTGACCGTCTGTCTGCGGATGATAAGCAGTGCTGAAACTCAACTCTGTATCCAGAGTATGCTGAAGACTTCGCCAGAACTTCGAGGTAAATCTCGGATCTCGATCAGATATAATAGAAAGTGGTACTCCATGCAATCTTACCACTTCCTTTACATATATCATGGCAAGCTGATCTAGAGAGAAATCCTCTCTAATAGCAATGAAGTGTGCAGACTTTGTAAGACGATCAACTATGACCCAGATAGCATTATTGCCTTTGGATGTTTTAGTAAGTCCTGTGACAAAGTCCATAGTGATGTTTTCCCATTTCCATTCGGGTATGGGTAATGGTTGTAACATCCCCTTAGACTTCTGTCTCTCAGCTTTAACTTGTTGACAAACCAAGCATCGAGAGACATATTCAGCAACATCTCTTTTCATGCCATCCCACCAGAAGTACTCTTTCAGGTCCTTATACATCTTCGTGCTTCCAGGATGAATAGAGAATGAAGAACTATGAGCCTCATCCAGCAGCTCTTTCTTTAATTCAGGGATGGGAGGAACACAAACCCGATTCCTAAACTTTATTATCCCATCACAATCAAGGTTGAATTCAGGAACATTTCTCACCTTCTTTTGTAACTCGACATCTTCTTTTTGTGCCTCTTTAATCTTCACATGTATAGATAGTTGAACATTCATTTGAGAAAGATAAGATTTTTCCCCTTCCATTATAATTCCAAGATCCATCCTTTGTAAATCCATAAATATTGGATCTTTTGTGATCCTCATCATGGATAAACTAGCATGGTCTTGTCGACTTAATGCATCTGCCACCTTGTTTGCTTTCCCAGGGTGGTAATGGATTGAGAAGTCATAATCCTTAATCAGCTCCAACCATCTTCTTTGACGCATATTCAACTCCTTTTGTGTGAAAATATACTTTAAACTTTTATGATCAGTATAAATATCACACCTTTCACCATAAAGGTAATGCCTCCAAATCTTTAATGCAAAGATTACCGCAGCCAACTCCAAATCATGTGTTGGGTAATTTTGCTCATGGATTTTCAACTGTCGTGAGGCATAAGCTATCACCATATCATTTTGCATAAGAACACACCCCAATCCCTTCTTGGATGCATCACTGTAGATCGAAAACCTTTCTCCACTACAAGGCAGTGTGAGCACAGGTGCACTGGATAACCTTCTTTTCAACTCCTTGAAATTCTCTTCACATTCCTCTGTCCAGACAAACTTAACTCCCATCCGAGTCAACTTGGTGATTGGATTAGATAATTGTGAAAAATCTTTTAGAAAACGTCAATAATATCCAGCCAAACCAAGAAAACTTTGGATCTCAGTTACTGTTGTTGGTCTTGACCATCTTTCGATAACCTCTGTTTTTGCTGGATCCACAGATATCCCCTCTTTTGAGATTATGTGACCCAAAAATGCAACTTTTTGAAGCCAAAATTCACACTTGGTAAATTTGGCATAAATCTTCTCCTTTCTCAGGGTCTTCAATATAATTCTCAAGTGATCTTCATGCTCTTCCTTGCTCTTTGAATAGACAAGAATATCGTCTATAAAGACTACCACAAATTGATCAAGATAGTCTCTAAAGACTCTATTCATTAGATCCATGAAGATAGCAGGGGCATTAGTAAGACCAAATGGCATCACTATAAATTCATAGTGTCCATACCTTGTACGGAAAGTTGTCTTTGGTATATCCTCCCTTTTGACCCTTAATTGATGATACCCTGAACGAAGATCAATCTTGGAAAAGTATTGAGCTCCGCGTAGTTGGTCAAATAAGTCATCAATGCGTGGGAGAGGATATTTTTTCTTGATAGTGATCTTGTTAAGTTCTCGATAATCAATGCAGAGTCTCATTGATCCATCTTTCTTCTTAACAAATAGAACAGGTGCTCCCCAAGGTGACGCACTAGGGCGTATGAATCCCTTATCAAGATTCTCTTGGAGTTTCTTCTTCAATTCCTGCAACTCAATTGGGGTCATTCTATAAGGTGTCTTTGAAATAGGCAAAGCACCCGGTACGAGTTCTATTGAAAACTCAACTTCACGATTTGGTGGAAGACCCGGCAATTCCTCCGGAAAGACATCATCAAACTCCCGTACAATGGTCATATTCTTAATCGTGAGTTTCTCACCAACCATTTGAGATAAATAACCTTCATTTAGTGGAATCAATACCCATAAGATGGAAGAAATTTCCACTGGAAGGTTATGTTCATCCTTGCATTGGTATACGATCGTAGATTGATCTGGAATATGAAATGTGACTTCCCTTCTTTGGCAATTGATATGAGCTCCATGTAGAGAAATCCAATCCATGCCAAGAATCACATCAAATTCCACTAAAGGAAGGATCACAAGATTTGCAGGAAGCACTTTCCCACAAACTTCGATCGGAGAAGAATTATAAACTTTTGATGCGATTGATGTGCCATTAGGTGTTGTCACAGCTAACTCAACATCTAATTGTTGAGGTAATACGGTGATACCCTTAGAAAATTTTTCAGAAATAAAAGAGTGGGTGGATCCAGAATCAAATAAAACATTTTCTACTTTAGAGTGGATGATAAGTGTACCTTTCACCACATCGTTATCGTACTCCACATCGCTGATAGAAATTGCATGTGACTTTCCTTTGTCTTTAGCCTTAAGATTTTTTTGATGTCGACCATCATCATCAACCCTTGGATTTGGGCATTGATTGGCATAATGCCCCATCTCCTTGCACTTGAAACATTGAAGTGTAGTAGGTTCATTCTGTGTATCCCTTCCTTTGTTTGCATCATTAGACATCTTCTTCCCATTATCACGGCATTCAAATGCCCGATGACCTTCTTTTCCACATTTAAAACATTTACTTGTCCCTTTAAGACAACTCCCTCCATGTTTCTTTCCACACTTTGAGCATAAGGAAAAGCTCATCTTCTTTTCCGTGTGCTCTTTAGATTTTTCTTAGAATTCCATCTTCCTCTTCTTATCAAACCCATGTGACTGATGGGTTACTCCAATCTCCATCTCGACTTTGAGAGCACATCGAACGATTTCCTCGTAGCTATTGAAGTCCCTTATGGCTAACGCCCTTCGAAGACTTGGTTTTAAGCCACTAAAGAATCGATCGATCTTACTCTCAGGTTTGATAATAATACCAGAAGTGTACCTTGCAAGTCTTGTAAAATTTGCTTCATAGGTACTAACAGATTCATCATCCCTTTGCTTCAGTTCAAGGAACTCTTTCTCCATCTTTGTTCGGAGAATACGAGGGAAGTACTTATTGAAAAATAAGTTCTTGAACTCGTCCCATTCCATAGACTCAATTTCATCCCTTTTCCTCGTATTCTTAACAAGATTCCACCATTGATCCGCATCTCCTTCCAAACGATACACTGCTAGGATGAATTTATCATGCTCAGAACATTGAAGAACTGAAAATATCTTTTCAGTAGTACTAATCCATTGTTCAGCAACTAATGGACTCAGTAGACCCGCTGAAAGAAGGTGGACGCTGCCTCATGAAGGATTCAACAGAATGTTGCTACCTCCTTTGTTCGTTTGGAAATCCTGCATGATTCATAGCTTGAGAAAGTTGTGTGAGCATGGCTACAAGATTTTGCATTCCAGCTCCCATATCGTTTGGTTGCTCAGGGGGACAATCATTGCATTGCCCATCGCATTCCGCATTAACACGGTTCCTTCGGGTTCCAGCCATTGACTAAAACCAAGAAGAATAGTGTGAGCAACACTAATTATAATAGGAAACCACATAATTCAAGAAAAAAAAATTTCATGCTTATGGTCTTATCCTAGGTTATTCATGGCCATTTCTAAGATTGTGTTCTATGCTTAGACTTATCCTTAGGGTTCTTACTAAGGCTTTCACATCCTAGTTTCCAAAGGTTGACTATACCTTTCCTCTGATACCAACTATAACGACCCATACTTTACATACATTGTTAATACTTCGAAATTGAAGCACACTTATTACAACATATGACAAAACCACAAAGGACCGTATAGGTATAGTGTCTTTAGAAACTGGGAAACATAAACAACTGGTTCATAAATCTTCTACAGTGTCTCCCATTTATTTCATCATATCTAGGGTCCCTTTTAGCATATTCTACTTAATATCCATCTTCCTGACCTGGGGAAAAGAAAACATAAAAGGGTGAGCTCAAATGCTCAGCAAGGGCAAATAAAGGAAATAAAAATCATATCATATCTTTATGAAAATCAAAACCTGCAAAAGAGATCATAATATCTTAACATGGAATAAATCATAGAAGTGAAAATGAGATCCCCATAATCATAACATAAAACTTGAAACTTTGTGGCATGCCCACATAATCATGGAAAATCATTTCTTGTTAGTCATGACTCATTGCCAAGACTATCTTAGTGGACAAAGTCCCTTTCTGAACCGAGTTCACTCCTCGTTTCAGTCCTGTATCACTGAACCGAAATAACCTTCCGTTCCAGCCATGTCTATCTCATGAGATATAAAATCATTACCCAATGCATTGGAGGGAGATATAGGTCCCACCCATCTTATAATGAATCCTTTCTTATGTGTGCCACATAATCATAAAACATACATCATCGCATAACACATGTAACAAAAAATGGGATTCTTGAAACATCATGACATCATAAATCAATTCATATAAGATAAAGGAATTCATAAACATAATTCCATCACAACATAGTCAAATCAATGTAAAAATATGGATAGAAACAGAACCCTTTATTATCTTAGATGGAAAATAATTTTGATAAAACACTTGAATTGAATTCTTGAGGAAAATATCCTTTCTTCTTCAAAATCAATTTCTTTTCACAAAACATCATGCAATTTTAAAAGAAAGATATTTTATTGAAAATAGTCATGAAATATTTTAGAGGAAGCTTCATGAAAATAAGGCTTTATAAAACAGTAGAAATCCGTTCGTGCCGTATAAGTTAAAAAAAACATTCTTCGTACTTTTGTCGGAAAAGTCAAAAAGTACCTCGTACGAAAAACGACAAAAGATTCCTTTCATACGTATTACTAAAAACTCACCGAAGGGTAAAAATGGATTTAAACAATTTTAGGTGGATGGAAATAATATTACATATTGAGTAAACATGGATGTGGATGATAAAATACACCCCAGTAAATACTTACGAATAAACAATCTCGGATAAAAATGAGATTGTGATATTTCCCTTACCTTAGGTCCGATTTGCTTTGTTCGTGTCCGAATCTCCTGTATAATGGTTTAAATAATGTTATTGACTTATTACAGAATCATACATATTGATATGATATCATATATGGTCATATTATTAGCTTCTTGTTAGTAATATTTCATTGTTACTTGTTACTCGGGTCTTTATAACTTTTTGTTCTTATGCGTGTTTTGTTGAATAAATTCTTATTCTTATCTTTAGGTTATAGATAATTCATTTCCAGAATGGTATTAGTGTATTATATACCATATTCATTCATTCAATTCATTTATATAATCATTATGAAATGAAGATCATGTAGAACGAGTCGCATCACATCGTGGAGACGGTATTCTGTACGTACGCACGAGTGATGATATCGTTCCTATGATCGTGGAATTGTATTGGAGTATATATATATATTATTTCAGTATCAATATTACTTAATAATAATCATATATAGTTACTCATTACACCATTATACCCATCCTTGTAAGGTGATGGTGGAAAATAGATTACACCACGGCGTGGAGACGGTATTCCGTACGTACGCACGCGCGGTGATTTCATTTTTCCGTAGGATGGATAGAAGGTGAATTAGGATTGTTTCATATTTATAATAACATATCAGTATGTAAGTAATACTGATGTTATTACTTTATCATGAAACAACTAAAGAAGAAGAAGTTGAAGAAGAAATAAATTGAAAAGATCGGTAATGGATATTACCTCTTCTTTGGAACGCCTCTTTGAATCCTCCACTTAAGGAACTAAGATTGGTCTTTGGAGACGACCAAGACCTCTAGGATTATTCTAGGGAAGTGGAGAGGAGAAAATGTCAGGGTTTGGCCGAGCTTGAGTGCTCAAATTGGTGTGAGGAGGAGGGGGGGGAGGTGCCCTTTTATAAGGGAGGAGAGGGGCACCTTAGGAATATCTCAAAATATTATTTTATATTAAAGTCAAAATCGGTTTATAATGGTTCCAAAGGGTCTTATTTAGAAGCTAAAGTGGGGATGGGTCGAAATCCTATCAAACAATAGGATTTAGACAAGTTTAGGGTATTATTTTAACCTTATCAATTAGATTTAACTCTAAGTTAATTAATTTAACTTTTACCGTGTCTTTTTGTTTTCTTTCACTATATGGTTAATAAACTTACTATAACATGCCAAACGAACCCCAAATTGTTTATTATTAATATATATATCCTTATCTAAGTCATTTGTCCGAACCTTAGATTTTTAGGAATAAAATAACAATTAATAATATAATATTTGATTTAAAAACTATTTTGTGTCAATTTTGACACTATTTGATATATGATTTTTGTGAAAGTCATAACAGAATTATATGTTCGAACCAAGTTGATTAAATCAACATCAATATATCATAGTAACCTAGAAAATTAGTGTAATTCATAAAAAGCCTTAAATTACATTTATTTTGGTATTTATATTATCAATTTTGTCAATATTTCATTAATAAGATAATTACTGCATCATCCTTGTGTCATAAATAAATTAAATTATTTGATTTCTAAAAATTACAAATAAAATACCATCATGTAGGAAATCTTTTTAGCTTTCTAATGAATATTTACAATCGAATTTATCTTATGTATAACCCCATATTAAAAATGATTTACTTATTAAACTTTGATTTTAACCATTTTAACCCTTCTTTAAATAAATTAATAATAAATGTCCTAATCTAATCCAAGTGGGCCTAAATGGTCATATTTTATTCCTAAGTTTGTTTTTGGTCGAATTAAACTTGTACAATAGAATTAGGACATGTGTTAGGGTAATATTAATATCATATTTACCCTTAGTTACCCTATTTACTATTAACCGCGGTAAAAATCGTAAAAAGTTACTATTCACCAAAAAATTATTTTTATCTCATTGAACCACATTTTACTTACTGATATCAACCGTGTCTATCGGATTTTCGAAATTCCATTCACAGAAGCAGTAAAATTAATTTTTATGCAAAAATTCAGTTTTTAACCTACCACTTAGTGGTTTCACTATTCATCAAAAATTGAAAGTTTTCAGAAAAATACCAAAATTTCACCCTAGGCTAATTTCGATATTCTGAGTCCAAAAATGAAGTCCATTTTGAAAAATAAAATTTATAAAATTTCAAAAAGTGGTTATTACTATTCATAACGGCTAGTTTTAATAGCATATTGTTGTTTAGTGAAACTCGGTATTGCGTACGACGCAAGCTATCGAGGAAGGTCGCGATTGCGTGTAAAGTAAGCCAAGCAAGTGTTGTGTAGAAAAAAATTCCTTTGATGGTTTATATAACATAAAAGTCTCGGGTGTTACATTCTACCCCCCTTAAAAAGAATTTCGGCCTCGAAATTCATCACTTTGTAACAAACAAATGAGGATACTTTTCCCTCATCATATCCTCAAGCTCCCATGTAGCTTCTTCAAGTTGGTGGTTCCTCCATAAAACTTTCACCAAGCGAGTGGTCTTGTTTCGTAGGACTTTTTCGCTACGATCCAGAATCTCTATCGGCTGTTCTTCATAAGAAAGATCTTGCTCCAGCGGTACAACTTCTGAGCTGAGTACATGTGAAGGATCTGGTATGTACTTTCTCAGGAGAGATACGTGGAACACATCGTGAACTTGAGAGAGATTCGGTGGAAGCTCCAATTGGTAAGCTACCTTCCCAACACGATCCAGTATTTCAAAAGGACCGATATATCTAGGGCTCAACTTCCCCTTCTTTCCAAATCTCATAACCCTCTTCCAAGGAGATATTCGTAAGAACACTTTATCACCCACTTCAAACTCTAGGTCTTTTCTTCGGTTGTCGGCATAACTTTTCTGTCGACTCTGAGCTGCTCTTATGTGTTGTTGAATAGATCTAACCTTTTCTGCCATTTCATCAACGAGATCAGGTCCTAATAGCTTTCTTTCCCCAACTTCATCCCAGCAAGTTGGAGTCCTGCATTTCTTTCCATAGAGAGCTTCATAAGGAGCCATCTGAATACTGGAGTGAAATCTATTATTATAAGAAAATTACACCAAAGGTAGGTGTTGATCCCAACCTCCTTTGAAATCCATAGAGCAAGCTCTCAACAAATCTTCTAGGGTTTGAATTGTTCTCTCAGACTGACCGTCTGTCTGGGGATGATAAGCAGTGCTGAAACTCAACTCTGTATCCATAGTATGCTGAAGACTTCGCCAGAACTTCGAGGTAATCTCGGATCTCGATCAGATATAATAGAAAGTGGTACTCCATGCAATCTTACCACTTCCTTTACATATATCCTAGCAAGCTGATCTAGAGAGAAATCCTCTCTAATAGCAATGAAGTGTGCAGACTTTGTAAGACGATCAACTATGACCCAGATAGCATTATTGCCTTTGGATGTTTTAGGAAGTCCTGTGACAAAGTCTATAGTGATGTTTTCCCATTTCCATTCGGGTATGGGTAATGGTTGTAACATCCCCTTAGACTTCTGTCTCTTAGCTTTAACTTGTTGACAAACCAAGCATCGAGAGACATATTCAGCAACATCTCTTTTCATGCCATCCCACCAGAAGTACTCTTTCAGGTCCCTATACATCTTCGTGCTTCCAGGATGAATAGAGAATGAAGAACTATGAGCCTCATCCAGCAGCTCTTTCTTTAATTCGGGGATGGGAGGAACACAAACCCGATTCCTAAACTTTATTATCCCATCACAATCAAGGTTGAATTCAGGAACATTTCTCACCTTCTTTTGTAACTCGACATCTTCTTTCTGTGCCTCTTTAATCTTCACATGTATAGATGGTTGAACATTCATTTGAGAAAGATAAGATTTTTCCCCTTCCATTATAATTCCAAGATCCATCCTTTGTAAATCCATAAATATTGGATCTTTTGTGATCCTCATCATGGATAAACTAGCATGGTCTTGTCGACTTAATGCATCGGCCACCTTGTTTGCTTTCCCAGGGTGGTAATGGATTGAGCAGTCATAATCCTTAATCAGCTCCAACCATCTTCTTTGACGCATATTCAACTCCTTTTGTGTGAAAATATACTTTAAACTTTTATGATCAGTATAAATATCACACCTTTCACCATAAAGGTAATGCCTCCAAATCTTTAATGCAAAGATTACCGCAGCCAACTCCAAATCATGTGTTGGGTAATTTTTCTCATGGATTTTCAACTGTCGTGAGGAATAAGCTATCACCATATCATTTTTCATAAGAACACACCCCAATCCCTTCTTGGATGCATCACTGTAGATCGCAAACTTTTCTCCACTACAAGGCAGTGTGAGCACAGGTGCACTGGATAACCTTCTTTTCAACTCCTTGAAATTCTCTTCACATTCCTCTGTCCAGACAAACTTAACTCCCTTCCGAGTCAACTTGGTGATTGGATTAGATAATCGTGAAAAATCTTTTACAAAACTTCGATAATATCCAGCCAAACCAAGAAAACTTCAGATCTCAATTACTGTTGTTGGTCTTGACCATCTTTCGATAACCTCTGTTTTTGCTGGATCCACAGATATCCCCTCTTTTGAGATTATGTGACCCAAAAATGCAACTTTTTGAAGACAAAATTCACACTTGGTAAATTTGGCATAAAGCTTCTCCTTTCTCAGGGTCTTCAATATAATTCTCAAGTGATCTTCATGCTCTTCCTTGCTCTTTGAATAGACAAGAATATCGTCTATAAAGACTACCACAAATTGATCAAGATAGTCTCTAAAGACTCTATTCATTAGATCCATGAAGATAGCAGGGGCATTAGTAAGACCAAGTGGCATCACTATAAATTCATAGTGTCCATACCTTGTACGGAAAGCCGTCTTTGGTATATCCTCCCTTTTGACCCTTAATTGATGATACCCTGAACGAAGATCAATCTTGGAAAAGTATTGAGCTCCGCGTAGTTGGTCAAATAAGTCATCAATGCGTGGGAGAAGATATTTGATCTTGATAGTGATCTTGTTAAGTTCTCTATAATCAATGCAGAGTCTCATTGATCCATCTTTCTTCTTAACAAATAGAACAGGTGCTCCCCAAGGTGACGCACTAGGGCGTATGAATCCCTTATCAAGATTCTCTTGGAGTTGCTTCTTCAATTCCTGCAACTCAATTGGGGCCATTCTATACGGTGTCTTTGAAATAGGCAAAGCACCCGGTACGAGTTCTATTGAAAACTCAACTTCACGATTTGGTGGAAGACCCGGCAATTCCTCCGGAAAGACATCATCAAACTCCCGTACAATGGGCATATTCTTAATCGTGAGTTTCTCACCAACCATTTGAGATAAATAACCTTCATTTAGTGGAATCAATACCCATAAGATGGAAGAAATTTCCACTGGAAGGTTATGTTCATCCTTGCATTGGTATACGATCGTAGATTGATCTGGAATATGAAATGTGACTTCCCTTCTTTGGCAATTGATATGAGCTCCATGTAGAGAAAGCCAATCCATGCCAAGAATCAGATCAAATTCCACTAAAGGAAGGATCACAAGATTTGCAGGAAGCACTTTCCCACAAACTTCGATCGGAGAAGAATTATAAACTTTTGATGCGATTGATGTTCCATTAGGTGTTGTCACAGCTAACTCAACATCTAATTGTTGAGGTAATACGGTGATACCCTTAGAAAATTTTTCAGAAATAAAAGAGTGGGTGGATCCAGAATCAAATAAAACATTTGCTACTTTAGAGTGGATGGTAAGTGTACCTTTCACCACATCGTTATCGTACTCCACATCGCTGATAGAAATTTTATGTGACTTTCCTTTGTCTTTAGCCTTAAGATTTTGTTGACGTCGACCATCATCATCAACCCTTGGATTTGGGCATTGATTGTCATAATGCCCCATCTCCTTGCACTTGAAACATTGAAGTGTATTAGGTTCATTCTGTGTATCCCTTCCTTTGTTTGCATCATTAGACATCTTCTTCCCATTATCACGGCATTCAAATGCCCGATGACCTTCTTTTCCACATTTAAAACATTTACTTGTCCCTTTAAGACAACTCCCTCCATGTTTCTTTCCACACTTTGAGCATAAGGAAAATCTCATCTTCTTTTCCGTGTGCTCTTTAGATTTTTCTTTGAATTCCATCTTCCTCTTCTTATCAAACCCATGTGACTAATGGGTTACTCCAATCTCCATCTCGACATTGAGAGCACATCGAACGATTTCCTCGTAGCTATTGAAGTCCCTTATGGCTAACGCCCTTCGAAGACTTGGTTTTAAGCCACTAAAGAATCGATTGATCTTACTCTCAGGTTGGATAATAATACCAGAAGCGTACCTTGCAAGTCTTGTAAAATTTGCTTCATAGGTACTAACAGATTCATCATCCCTTTGCTTCAGTTCAAGGAACTCTTTCTCCATCTTTGTTTGGAGAATACGAGGGAAGTACTTATTGAAAAATAAGTTCTTGAACTAGTCCCATTCCATAGACTCAATTTCATCCCTTTGCCTCGTATTCTTAAAAAGATTCCACCATTGATCTGCATCTTCTTCCAAACGATACACTGCTAGGATGACTTTATCATGCTCAGAACATTGAAGAACTGAAAATATCTTTTCAGTAGTACTAATCCATTGTTCAGCAACTAATGGATCAGTAGACCCGCTGAAAGAAGGTGGACGCTGCCTCATGAAGGATTCAACAGAATGTTGCTCCCTCCTTTGTTCGTTTGGAAATCCTGCATGATTCATAGCTTGAGAGAGTTGTGTGAGCATGGCTACAAGATTTTGCATTCCAGCTCCCATATCGTTTGGTTGCTCAGGGGGACAATCATTGCATTGCCCATCGCATTCCGCATTAACACGGTTCCTTCGGGTTCCATCCATTGACTAAAACCAAGAAGAATAGTGTGAGCAACACTAATTATAATAGGAAACCACATAATTCAAGAAAAAAAAATTTCATGCTTATGGTCTTATCCTAGGTTATTCATGGCCATTTCTAAGATTGTGTTCTATGCTTAGACTTATCCTTAGGGTTCTTACTAAGCCTTTCACATCCTAGTTTCCAAAGGTTGACTATACCTTTCCTCTGATACCAACTATAACGACCCATACTTTACATACATTGTTAATACTTCGAAATTGAAGCACACTTATTACAACATATGACAAAACCACAAAGGACCGTATAGGTATAGTGTCTTTAGAAACTGGGAAACATAAACAACTGGTTCATAAATCTTCTACAGTGTCTCCCATTTATTTCATCATATCTAGGGTCCCTTTTAGCATATTCTACTTAATATCCATCTTCCTGACCTGGGGAAAAGAAAACATAAAAGAGTGAGCTCAAATGCTCAGCAAGGGCAAATAAAGGAAATAAAAATCATATCATATCTTTATGAAAATCAAAACCTGCAAAAGAGATCATAATATCTTAACATGGAATAAATCATAGAAGTGAAAATGAGATCCCCATAATCATAACATAAAACGTGAAACTTTGTGGCATGCACACATAATCATGGAAAATCATTTCTTGTTAGTCATGACTCATTGCCAAGACTTTCTTAGTGGACAAAGTCCCTTTCTAAACCGAGTTCACTCCTCGTTTCAGTCCTGTATCACTGAACCGAAATAACCTTCCGTTCCAGCCATGTCTA
Organism: Viscum album; assembly: GCA_963277665.1. Lineage (NCBI taxonomy): Eukaryota > Viridiplantae > Streptophyta > Magnoliopsida > Santalales > Viscaceae > Viscum > Viscum album. The sequence goes on from OY728131.1 coordinate 1,294,816,218, forward strand.
TCTCATGAGATATAAAATCATTACCCAATGCATTGGAGGGAGATATAGTTCCCACCCATCTTATAATGAATCCTTTATTATGTGTGCCACATAATCATAAAACATACATCATCGCATAACACATGTAACAAAAAATGGGATTCTTGAAACATCATGACATCATAAATCAATTCATATAAGATAAAGGAATTCATAAACATAATTCCATCACAACATAGTCAAATCAATGTAAAAATATGGATAGAAACAGAACCCTTTATTATCTTAGATGGAAAATAATTTTGATAAAACACTTGAATTGAATTCTTGAGGAAAATATCCTTTCTTCTTCAAAATCAGTTTCTTTTCACAAAACATCATGCAATTTTAAAAGAAAGAGATTTTATTGAAAATAGTCATGAAATCTTTTAGAGGAAGCTTCATGAAAATAAGGCTTTATAAAACAGTAGAAATCCGTTCGTGCCGTATAAGTTAAAAAAAACATTCTTCGTACTTTTGTCGGAAAAGTCAAAAAGTACCTCGTACGAAAAACGACAAAAGATTCCTTTCATACGTATTACTAAAAACTCACCGATGGGTAAAAATGGATTTAAACAATTTTAGGTGGATGGAAATAATATTACATATTGAGTAAACATGGATGTGGATGATAAAATACACCCCAGTGAATACTTACGAATAAACAATCTCGGATAAAAATGAGATTGTGATATTTCCCTTACCTTAGGTCCGATTTGCTTTGTTCGTGTCCGAAGCTCCTGTATAATGGTTTAAATAATGTTATTGACTTATTCCAGAATCATACATATTGATATGATATCATATATGGTCATATTATTAGCTTCTTGTTAGTAATATTTCATTGTTACTTGTTACTCGGGTCTTTATAACTTTTTGTTCTTATGCGTGTTTTGTTGAATAAATTCTTATTCTTATCTTTAGGTTATAGATAATTCATTTCTAGAATGTTATTAGTGTATTATATACCATATTCATTCATTCAATTCATTTATATAATCATTATGAAATGAAGATCATGTAGAACGAGTCGCATCACATCGTGGAGACGGTATTCCGTACGTACGCACGAGTGATGATATCGTTCCTATGATCGTGGAATTGTATTGGAGTATATATATATATTATTTCAGTATCAATATTACTTAATAATAATCATATATAGTTACTCATTACACCATTATACCCATCCTTGTAAGGCGATGGTGGAAAATAGATTACACCACGGCGTGGAGACGGTATTCCGTACGTACGCACGCGCGGTGATTTCATTTTTCCGTAGGATGGATAGAAGGTGAATTAGGGTTGTTTCATATTTATAATAACATATCAGTATGTAAGTAATACTGATGTTATTACTTTATCATGAAACAACTAAATAAGAAGAAGTTGAAGAAGAAAGAAATTGAAAAGATCGGTAATGGATATTACCTCTTCTTTGGAACGCCTCTTTGAATCCTCCACTTAAGGAACTAAGATTGGTCTTTGGAGAAGACCAGGACCTCTAGGATTATTCTAGGGAAGTGGAGAGGAGAACATGTCAGGGGTTGGCCGAGCTTGAGTGCTCAAATTGGTGTGAGGAGGAGGGGGAGGAGGTGCCCTTTTATAAGGGAGGAGAGGGGCACCTTAGGAATATCTCAAAATATTATTTTATATTAAAGTCAAAATCGGTTTATGATGGTTCCAAAGGGTCTTATTTAGAAGCTAAAGTGGGGATGGGTCAAAATACTATCAACCAATAGGATTTAGACAAGTTTAGGGTATTATTTTAACCTTATCAATTAGATTTAACTCTAAGTTAATTAATTTAACTTTTACCGTGTCTTTTTGTTTTCTTTCACTATATGGTTAATACACTTACTATAACATGCCAAACGAACCCCAAATTGTTTATTATTAATATATATATCCTTATCTAAGTCATTTGGCCGAACCTTAGATTTTTAGGAATAAAATAACAATTAATAATATAATATTTGATTTAAAAACTATTTTGTGTCAATTTTGACACTATTTGATATATGATTTTTGTGAAAGTCATAACAGAATTATATGTTCGAACAAAGTTGATTAAATCAACATTAATATATCATAGTAACCTAGAAAATTATTGGAATTCATAAAAAGTCTTAAATTACATTTATTTTGGTATTTATATTATCAATTTTGTCAATATTTCATTAATAAGATAATTACTGCATCATCTTTGTGTCATAAATAAATTAAATTATTTGATGTCTAAAAATTAAAAATAAAATACCATCATGTAGGAAATCTTTTTATCTTTCTAATGAATATTTAGAATTGAATTTATCTTATGTATAACCCCATATTAAAAATGATTTACTTATTAAACTTTGATTTTAACCATTTTAACCCTTCTTTAAATAAATTAATAATAAATGTCCTAATCTAATCCAAGTGGGCCTAAATGGTCATATTTTATTCCTAATAGCATATTGTTGTTTAGTGAAACTCGGTATTGCGTACGACACAAGCTATCGAGGAAGGTCGCGATTGCGTGTAAAGCAAGACAAGCAAGTGTTGTGTAGAAAAAAATTCCTTTGATGGTTTATATAACATAAAAGTCTCGGGTGTTACAAGGCAGCTCTATTTTCGAAAAACATCACTAGAGAACTATCTCCAAACCTGGGAGGCACAAATATACCCTATCTCATTACCTAGGACACTATCGATCCCTATCCCTTATATATGAACACATACAACATGAAATCATTCAAAATAATACATACATAGGCATATGGTTTTTTAGTATAAGGACTGCCTAACTCGATCAAGAATTTGTCATCCCTTCCAATATACACACATCCTCAACGAAGCCCTTAAATGTGTCATCCAAGATTGTATGAACACTCGATCCCCTATCTTAGCCATTATATCCAAAATAATTAATTATAATAATTTATAATTAAATATTTAATTTATTCCAAATAGGTATAATCATCTAAAAACTCATCGGGAAACACCACATCACTAAAACCACACCCAACCACACATAGAAGGTATATGGCACACTCCTAGAACAACTATGGGAAAACTCCCTATCATACGGCACTCAGTCACTCACCAACATCATTTAATTTAATTATTACCCTTAAATAAATTCATGGGGAAACATACCTCAACTAAAATAGAAAAATATGGGAAGTTTTTTTCATCTTGGTACATCCCCTATCTATTGCACACAAAATTCCCATGAGGTGGTATGATTCCCACCATTCTCTAGTGAAATATCAATTAAAACCTCACCTAAATCACAAAAAAATCATAGTGATAAAAATGGGGAATAAGAACATAAATAAGGATAGGAATAACAATCCATAAATCCATCATTGAATACTAAAAGGGGAATCAAAATGATAGAGATAAAGGGAGGAGCTCGCTAAAATGTCCCTCCTTATGTCACCTCTTGACCTAAAACTGAAGGAAAGTTAACCCTAAAAAGATAATTTTACCCTTGTTTTGTAAAATTATAAAGGTACCCATCATAGAATGACCCTAATAATCATGGAGTGATTCCCTCACCTAATCACCCCTCACAGTATGGATCCTTTATTCATGGTCTGGAAAAACTCCCTCAGCCATAAACACAAACGTGTGACCTAAGACCTCAAGGTGTGACCTCTCTATCCATGATGTGACATGTCTCACATAGGTGGGAAAAAATTCCTCATGTAATGGACTACATGTTTTTTACTTCCCTTCATAGTGTGGAATTATCTCTCTCTTGATCAAGGTCATCACCTTAAACATTGTGGCCCTTCCTCATAGCCAGTCATATGGTGTGGTCTCTCCCTTATAGAACATTATGACACTTATTATAGGGTGGCCCTATGGGTAAAGGAATGATGGGATTATTCCTTAAATAAACACAAAGGAAAAACATAAGGGTCCCTAGACCTTATATATAAGAATCATTTCCACAATACGACTCCCTATATCATAATAGAATAACTATATGTAAGAATTTCCCTTTTGAAAAATCCCACTAAGATCCACCATGTTGTGAAACTCTCTGGTCATAGTGTTACCTATTTTACCTTACACCACGGTTCCTCCCTAGCTATGGCTTGACTCCTCAACCATCTATATTCATAGCATGAAATCCCTTTATCATGAAGTGATGATCCATCTACATAAAAAATAGAAAATTGGTTTCCCTGACCCACTCTGATGTTCACTTATGAACCCAAAATTCATTCTTTGATTATAAAAAAAACCAAAAACATATCCTTGATATGTTTTAACCCTCATGATCCCAATATAAATATCAATTCTTGAAACATATCCTGGTCTTGGAAAAAAATAAATTTTAATTTTAATTTCACAACACATTACAAAGATAGTCATTAAAAACTCCCTACAATAATGTTTCTCAACCTTGAGAATCCACAGTGGTACTTTAGTCATAATTCTCATCCCTCCTTGGTTATCAGTTAACCACTAACCTATTTTGTTTTAAACTATAATGTTAAATTTGATTCCACTATTCAACTTTAACCCTAAAGGCACTCAATTGATTAAAATATAAGAAGGACACTCATCTCCTTCACCAACACCAAGATGATTCTAAACCACATTTTTCTATCCCAAGACACCAATGAGTAGAAAACTAATTCATCCCAATTATTATGTAGATCCCTTCCATAATACTTTGCTTATATAGGCCAATTATAGATCATTGTGCTCCCCATCATAGGAATTACTTATAAAAAACATACTTCAATTGGTCCATCAATAAACTTGATGTAGTTTCCACTTCATCACACCCATTTCCACACAAAAACACATGTAGGTCCTCATATAGTTGACATCTTTGAAAATTATTGGTCCCACTTTCTAATGCGTCATCATATCTTCTCGCCTAATTATGATGACTTAATTCTCAGAGGAATCACGAAAACATTCAAAAACCCACACATAACTCTGAAACCAACCTTCAGTGTAATACCATGGTTGGTTCCTCAAACACCAACTCCATGTAACTACCTAAGATTTAATGATATATTTCATTTTAAATAAATCTATTAGATAACTTATGATACACGAAACCCCAAATATAAATGAACCATAACATAGTATACAATTATAACCTAACCGTTAAATTGGTAAGTATGAATAGAAATAATTAAATTATTAAAATTATGTGTTTTACACATGTATCACTTTATTTGAAATTAAATAAAAATAATTTTAAATAAAAATAAATGTTTTTTGGGAAAACCATTTTTATGCTCGTAATGTGTTTTTATATTAATAAATTAGATTAATTGCTATTTTTGAATGATTTTAATGAAATATATATATTATAAAATAAATAATATGTTTTATCATTCATCTAAAAAAATTACTAGGAATTCAATAAGAATAAATCCAATTTTATGATTAAATTTTGTATTTTTCTTAAAAGTGGTTTTATCACATTTTCCAAACTTAATTTTAAATTAATTTTTACAATTTTAAAAAATATTATTTAAAAAATAAATTAGTTTATGAAATAAATATATCAAAATTATATTAGACAAAAAAATTTAGATTTTTCTAAAAAGATTACTTTTTTGATGAATAGTGAAGAATTATATTTTTTATTAAAAAATGTATTTTCATTTAAAGCATTTACAAAGTTTAATTTTGTTTTAAAAATATTTTAAAAGTAAAATTAGTTCAATAATATTAATATTAATCAAATTTAGGTCATTTGAATCATTTTTATGTTGAATTTTTATATAAAAACTTTTCATAATTAAGAAAATTTTCTCTTTGGAAAACAACATTTTCATCACACTTGTGGGTTTAATTTTAAATTTAATTACGAAACTTATCTGAATTGAATTCCGTAAAATAAATTAAATATTTTGAATTATTATAGTTAATATTAGGTAATAATTTAAACTAATTTTTTAGTCATAATGAATTGTATAAATAGTAAAAAAAATTAATTATCTTGTTAAGGTTAAAACGGGTTTGCCATGGGTTAAACCAAATGATAAGGGTAATTTTGAAAATTAAAATTGTATAAATCCGATTGGATAGACATATTTAGACCATATAATATCAAAAAATAGAATATATCTCTATTTAGAAGCATTTTTATTGAGAATTACTTTATTATTTTGTATTCTTTTAGGAAAATTCCAAGTGGGTCTCCTCCCCCACTTATAAAAGGAAATCACCTCTCCTATCCTATCCACACTTAAAATCATTTTTTCAACCAATACTTAACAAAATACCATATTTAATTCCCTAATAATGACCTTTATTCCATATTTTTATTATAAAACCCTCCAAGTAAGGCTTTTGGTGCAAACCTAAATAGGTTGTCTTAAGAAGAGGTGTCATTCTAAACCGAGAATTTTTGTATTAATTATTCTTTCACATAATTAAAATATTATTCAGTTATACTGAAATAATAACACCAGTATCTTCCATGTACTGAGATTTTATTATGTTAATTTCATAACATATATACATATCCTTTTCCATCTAATAGGAAAGAAAATCGTCGATCATGTTTACGGCATACTACCACCTCATGAACCGATGTAATTCATATCACTATCTCTCATAGATAGATGTAATGATGGATTTTATGTTTATATATGATATTTAAGAAATAATTTTACTTTTATAATTATAATATCATATCTACCTTCATACCTTCCAATCCATTGTAAAACGATAATGTCGGCTATGGAAACAGCATTCATACCTAGGCACGACCTACCATCTCCATGAATGAGGTAATTCATTTTTTATCTATAACTTTTATGGATAACAAAAAATATTTATATAATTAATATATATAATATTTATATAATGATTAATATTTTTTAGTTGATTAAAACATGATCCAAGTATACGGACTGAAAATACCAAACAAAAACATATCTGAAAAACAAAGTAGTTATTACTCGAAACAGTGATTTTAACAAAGAATTGTTAATAAATGAGTGATAAAAGATTATAATTAAATAATATATAGTATATTATTTATGGTTATGGTTCTTTAATATATTTATAATAAATATATATTTAATATATGGGTGTTTTAGACACATATAAATGTAGTCAAACCTATGGTAAGGGTTTATTTAACAATCTCATCATTATTCAGGGTTGTTTATATTAAAGTCACCAACGAGGGATTATTTACCTTAAAACCAAAATATTTTATTTTAATTTTTTTATTTATGGAAATTAAAAAAATTCCTTTATTTTTCAACTCTTTAAGTACCCAATATACAAAAATCATGTTTTAAGGAAACCCAACTTTATTTTTCTACTCAATCGGGAATCTTTTTCTTCTATATCCATATTTTCATTAAAATGTTTTAAATAATATTTTTTATATTATAAAATTATTTATTAAATACATTTTTACCCATGTTTAACTTTTACTAAATGGTTTAAAAGGAATCTTTCTATCATTTTCAAAATAAGGTACATTTTTACTTTTCTTTAAAAAGTGTGAAAGAAATGTTTTTTAACTAATATAGCATGAAAGGAATTTCTCACCATCATGACCACTCAATTAATTGAAGATTACTTTAAAATTTTCCATGATTATTTTCAAATAAATTTTTTTCCATAATATTCTCAAAATAGATTTGTTTTTTAAAGTGATTTTTCAAAGTGAAAAGGTAATTTTCATCAAGAATTATTTAAAAGATCTTTATATGGTATTCCTATTGATCAATGAAAAAAACCCTTTATTTTAAGGATTTTACACTGGGGATATGTTATAATTATGTCATCATTATTCTTCCACTAGATGGTTAATGGTATGTTTTATTAGGGTAAATATTAATATTTTGTATTCTATTTTTTCAATATAAATGTTTATATTGATTATATATTGAATTATTATTCTCCCATTTCATATGATGAATATATTAGACTTAGTAAGTAATGGGTGGGGCCATATCTAGCACGTCGGTGTATTAGTAGGTCTCATTAGACAAGCTAGTTTGTGTATTTGGTCAAGGCTTTACCCAATTATGTATGTTGTCTTGGCATAAGGCATTGACGGTGAGTTTATGATGTTCGCCATTATGAATTCCATCTTTATAAGATTAGTTATTGATTTACATGTGATTATTTGATTCATTATGATATTTATGGATATGTTTCAAGCTCATATGATTATTTAAATGGCACTATTTGATCATCCTTTATTCCTATCATATTATTCTTCATCACTACTACAAAACAAGCCTTTAACAATTCTAGTCTTTATCAGCACTAGAAAATAGTGCTAATAAAGGTTCCCTTTATTAGTTCTAAAACAAGAACTGATAAATGGTACCTTTTATAAATGATTTTTTAGCATTGATAAATGGTATCCTTTATCATCACTTTTTTAGTGCTGATAAAGGGTTCCCTTTATCAGTGCTTTATTTTTAGTGCATATAAAGGGTACATATTATCAATGCTTTATTTTTAGTGCTCATAAATGGATCCTTTATCAGTAATTTTTTATCATTGATAATGGTCCGAATAAAATAAAATAATTAAATAAATAAAAAATAAAAAATATATTTTATTAAAAAATATTAAAAATGTTATTAAATAAATAATTATTAATAAAAAATAATAAACCTATTATATTATATATAAATTATAAATACTAATAAATATTATATATTATATATTATATATAAGGATATATGTAAAATGAAAATCAAACAAATAAAAATTAAAAATAAGTAAATTGAGAAAAAGTTTAAACATTTAATCAATTAACTAATTATCAATAATGTTAATAAATAGTATATATTAAATATATAGATATATATGAATTTAAATAAATAGGATTTATATAACAGAAAATATTTATGTTTTACATTAAAAAGTCATATATTTAGTGAATAATGGCCTATAATTAAAAATAAATATGAATTAAAAATATTGAATGTAAATTGGTTTTTTAATTTAACATAGATCAAATGTGTGTTATATTGATTTCACATATACATAATTAATGCATTTTTATATATAATGTACACACACAAATATTTACATAATTAATGAAATAATATATAGAAACACATACACCAAATATTTATGCAATTTATTCAAATTTTAGTATTCATTTTAGAATTTCCTTTAATAATAGTAAATTTTATCTATTTATTTTCAATTTTATTAAAGTTAGGTATTAATTCCTTTTTCATATGTTTTATTTTTTATTTTTTGGATTTTAATAAATTTATATTATTTATTTTATATATATTTATTTATTATGTTTTAATATTTTCAATATGTATTAATATTTAATTCAATACATATTTATATTTTTTTAATAAATTATATTTAATTCTTAAAACTTATCAATTTTTCCAATATTGTTAAAGTGTGCTCATTTTTAATTATTCAATTTCACTCATTTTTAATATGCATGCACTTAAGATTTAATATTCATTAATAATGTTAAAAAAATATTTGTAAAAAAATATTATAAATTAATATATTTGTAAATGTATATTTACTATATTTATACATTTATATATTTATAATTATAAATAAAAAATATTATTTTAAAAAAAAATTATTTATATATTTATAAATAAATAATTATATATATTTAAATAATTATAAAATTATAATAAGTTTATTTAAATAATGAATATATTTACTATATTTATATTTATATATATTTATTAAATATATATATATATATTAAATATATATATTTATATAATTATAAATAATTAATTAATATTTAAATAATTATAGAATTATAATAAATATATTTAAATAAATAATATATTTATGAACTTTTTTATTTATAATTATAATTATAAATCTTTTATGATTGCTCAAGTAATAAGCACTGTTAAAAGGCATCTTTATCAGCCTTTTTTTAACACTGATAATGATGGATTTTATCAATGCTTTTCTAGCACTAATAAAGACATCTTTTATTAGCGCTAATTAATTTTTAATTGATAAAAGATATCTTTATACATACTAATTTTTGGAAGCACTGATATAAATGTTTTGATCTATTTAAATAAACCTAACTAGTCTTGAACTCATGATATCCAAAGCTTTCCACAAGTCATCCAATGTAAGCGCCTCCTCAGTGAATCGATGCTCAAATCAAGGCTCGAACTGTTCCAAGGATCAAATCTTAGGTTCAAACAATTCAAGGGTCGAATGAATCCTAGGATTGAATGTTTTACATGATTTTTATATCTCTAATTTCTCTTAGATTATTCAAATCTTCAATCTAAGGTATCTTATTTTCTCCTCCTCCTCCTCACTCATTGATTTCTTGTTTGGAAATATCTATTTGTATTTTTTATCATCATTATTTCTTTACCGTCAGCATATACCTGTAGTCAATAATGTTTATTGGGGATGTTTGGTTGAAAGGAGATAGGGTTGTTGAAGCTTGATTAATAGGTGTGAAGGAGTGTCTATCCAAAACTCTTATCCTCCACTCCTGAGTTTCCAAGTGATATTAGGAATAATATTTTAATTACTAATTATTTTATCCTTATATTTGATTTATTCCATGTTTCATGCACATTCACTATATTTTATTGAGTGGCATGAAATTTTATATCCATTTTATATTGATTTAATTGAAAATTTGATGGAGATAAAAATATTGATCAAGATTTTCTTTAAAATAAGCCTCCATATTTTCAAGGCAATATGATCCTAAAGATATAGAGGATTGGGTGGAGAAAATTGAGATGACTTTTTACACCCTCAATATTCCACCTTCCATTAAGGTGAAATGTGTTGCCTTTATTCTTTAATTTCCTAGCCAAAGATTATGTGAGATGATGGTCCAAGCTAAATGAAATGAAAATATAGAATATAAATACCAATTTAGGGAAGGTCCATATTTCTTAGAACTTTAAAATATATCATCTAGATATTCCAATTAAAACTTGCAGGTAATTTGATAGAGAACTCACATTTGAAGATCACTGGTTGCATCAAATGTCCATGTCCACCTAATAGAGCATATCTAAGATGAAGTCTCACCAGGTGCAGCCTAACGGTTGTTTCATTTAATTATCTAATTTATTTTTTTAATTATTAATAATTTCCCCATTCTAATTAGTAAAAAATATCCATTAATTTTATATTTTCATCATAAAAACATCTCAATACCCCCTTTTTAAGTCAATATTTAAATGTCTCATTATATAATATGGTCAAATTTTCACTACCATGGATCAATTTCCCCTTTCAAACACAATTACCATAAATTTTTACTAACCCGAAATTAGAATATGGTTCAACTAGTTTTATATACCTTTATAAAAATATAGTTATATTTGAAATGATAACCTACTCTTTAATACTTCTTAAAAATAAATTCATTTCCTTCATCGCAAATCTAATAAACACTATGTATGTTTTACTTTAATCCACATAAAAATAGATCATTCTTTAACATTGCCTTTTATTTCCAACATCTTTTAAAAGTGAACAATTTATCTCTAGAGATCCACCATTTCTAAAATAATAAGTACCCTTTGAACTTTTCAAAAATATTTAATTACATCAATTTACCTATCATGTGAGATGAATAACCATTATATAATATGAAAGGATGTTTATTTTGTAAATCCTTTAGTGTGAAATCAATTATAAATTCCTCTTACATTAAATTATTTATCATATAATACATTTCTAATTCTTTCTTCACATTCATCTATGTTTTTAGAAAAAAATTACAATCCTTCATACAAGTGTTTAATTTGTCAAATGTTCAATATAGTTAATTCAATGGTTCAAATTCATCATCCAATTTTACTTATAAAGATTCATATCACTTAAAAACTATTTTTATAAGAGTTTTCCATTTCCCATTTAACTTAAACCCTCTATATCTTCCATAATTACTATTATTTATTTCATTGTAACTAAAATTTTATACTATATTCCCAAAATCACCATAGAACCCATAATGTCCATGAAAAATGAAATTTAATTATAAATCCTACTCTTCATATCAATGAAAATAATTCATGTTTTCAACCTATCTAGATATAATTCTTGAATCAATTTATCAACTAATAATTTTGAGATGATTAAAACCTTTATTGTTTTTAGGTATATTATTTTCCCAAAACTATTTTTCCATTCATTATAAATTTTTAATTGAAATTATAATTTTGTGATGTTTTCAAATATTTTATATACCATTAATATAAAATGTAATAATTCATTAGGTTGTTACAACACTTGTTCTAAAATAATATAATGGAGTTTATAAAATTCTATATATTTTGGAATAATTACTTAAAAAATTTAATATTCATCATTTTAGGTCTACATGTATCCACCACTAGGAATCTCTAATTACCATCCATGTATATAAAATAACTCTTTATTTATTAAAATGTTTTATCAATGCATTTTTATATCTTATAATAGATAGAATAATATTTTATTATTCTTTTTATCATATTTGGGTTTCTTTTTACTCCTTAATTTCTAATGTTATATTTTCATTCATTGAGGGTATTTAAGAAAGACTTGATTATTCATTTTAATATAACTAGGACTAGTCTTAGTTAGATTATTGAAAGTATTAAAACTGGTATTTCACCTATAAATATAGAATTCATAGAGGCCCAAAAGATTCATATATCACAACTTGTCCCTACTGAGAACCCTTGAATCACATAAAAGAATGTTTATGCCCTCTAAATATCACCTTCAATAAGATACGAGTTAATAACTAGTTCCAATGGTGTAATTCTCACAAATGTCAGGAATTACCCCTTTCAAAGAACACAATGCAGTATAATTGTCATCCTCATCAACTATATATCCTGAATAGTTATTTGTTCAATTTATTTCTTTAAACTCATCCATCATCTCTTTTGTGTTTCTTTTACTACTCTGATCATTAGTCATCCCATGTACGACTACTTCTAATAGTATTTAAAGAAACATAGGTGTATGTCTATAAGATATGGAGGATGTGTATCAAACTATAAAATGAAATGATAAATGTTCAGGAGATAAGTTAATGAGGATGATAGTTGTCTATGAATTTTACCTTTGAATTAATTCATTGGATAACACCTAATATATTGGTGTAATTGTTTTCTTAATTTCAAATACCCATTTTCTTCAAAGAATAGTGAAATTATTTGAAATAATAAAATGTTGGGTTTCTTTTATTAGAATTTTATATAAGTATCACTTTTGATAATGAATATATTATGTGTATTTATTTATTTATTATAAAAAATTCATATTTTATGAACCCAATAGGATGGATATGAATTGAAAATGGATACACTCTAATCACTTGACAAAAGATTATGAAGATGGGGTTAAAGAGTTCATCAAGTTTTGAATAGAGCATCCATACGACTCTTCTCAAATCCTTTTTCGGTAATTACATTATTGTTATTCGAGATAAATTAGTCTGGAAGAGTTGGAAGAACATTTTATTTTTCACATAATAGATCAGAGCTATAAATATAGGACTAAACATGGGGAAAAATTTAACGTTAACACCAATTGGGATGGTATTGTGGTTTATAGATCATTTGATATGAATACAAGTGTAAATGATGATGTAAATTGCATGGAATAAATGACAATGGAAATTGAAGAAGACTTTTGTGATTATAAAAAGTTGTTTGATAAGTTAAATAGTTTTTCAAGGAGAAAATTGTATGTTGGTTGCACTAAATGCACAATATTGTCAGCTATATTGAATTTATATAATTTGAATATTGGAAGTAGATAGAGTGACACCAGCTTTACATGACTACTTGGTCTCCTGAATGATATGATACTGGAAGAAAATAAACTACCATGTCAAAAAAAATGATGCTAAAAGAATGCTACGTTCAATAGGAGTGATATTTAAAAAAATAAATTCTCATCCAAATGATTTCATATTATTTCACAAGGACCATGAATCATGCATAAAACTCCATAATTGTGGCATAGATCGATATAATAAAAATGTATCAAGTCCTTCAAAATATGTATGGTAATTTCCTAACATTTCATATTTTATAAGACTATATGGATGTCAGGAAACCATAAGATAATTAACATGGAATGAATATACTAGAATTAAATATGTGAACCTATGTCATATAGCAGATTCTCCTTAGTGGAAGAAAATTGATTATGAGTATCCTGAATTTGGAAATAAACCAAAAAACAATTCTCTTTTATTATCTACAGATAGAATAAACCCTTTTGGTGTATATAGTAGTACTCACAGTACATGTACCATTATGTTAGTAAATTATAACTTTCCACCATGGTTTTGAATGAAGTTAAAATACATTATGTTTTCTTGGCTTATATTTTGACCAAAGTAACCTGGTAATGATATTGATCTATTTGGCTCCATTGATGAAAGATCTAAAATTAATGTTGGATAAAGGAGTTACAATGTATTATTCTCATATAAGTGGATAATTCACATTATGGTACATATTGTAAAAGATTATAAATGACTTCCCCACTTATGGAAATTTATCAAGCTATAGCATTAAATGAATGTTGGGGTGTCCCATTTATGAAGAACACACACAATAAATTTAGTTGAAACATTCCTTGAAGAAATTTTTTTTAGGATATAAGAAATTTTTACCTTGATGAGATCAATATCAATCCTAGACAACATCATTTCGTGGGAATATCAAATAAGTTATTATACTATCTCTTGTAATGGGTGGTCAATTGTTCGATAAAGTAAAATATATTGACACTGTTTTTGATAAATCATTCTCAAAAAACCTTACGAAGTCAATTTTTAAGAAGAGATCAATTTTATTTGAATTACCATATTGGAATTGTTTGTATGTCATACATTTTTTTGATGTCATTCATGTAGAAAAAATGTATTTTATGGTTTTATTTGCATGTTATTAAATGTTCTTGGAAAAAGGAAAGATGGAATCAAGTCTAGGTTATAAATGATTTACAAGGGGATAGGGGACGAGTTAGTGCCGGTGAAGGGTAAAGGGAAAAATTTTATTCCTCTGTCTTATTACAATCTATCCAGATAGAAAAAATTTCAATTTTTTATTTTCATTAATTGTGTAAAAGTTATAAAGGGGTATTCATCAAGTGTCAAGAATGTTGTTTCAATGACTAATTTGAAGTTACAAGAACTAAAATCACATGAATATCATGTTTTGATGCATGTTTTGATGTCTCTCTCTTTACATTGCATTGTGCCTCAAAATTTATAGAATACATTAACCAGACTCTGATTATTTTTAAAATCCATATGCAATAAAGTTATAGACCTGATGAAATTTCCAATTATGAATATGAAGGTTTTAATCATATTATGTGAATTAGATATTTTTTCCCACCATAATTCTTTGATATAATATTCCACCATATGGTTCACTTGGTTAGAGAAGTTAAAATATGTGGTCTTGTCCATTATAGATGGATGTACCCCATTGAATGGTATATGAATATTTTGAAAGGGTATGTCAAGAATCGAAGTCATCCAGAAGGTTGTATTATAAAACAATATATTATTGAAGAACCTATTGAATTTTATATCAAATACCTATCATATTTTGACAACATCAGTCTCCCAAAGTCTCATCATAGAGGATGCCTTATGGGAAAATGGATTTCTAGAAGAGATTTTATTACAATTACCTTGACAGATCAGGAGCAATGACACCTTTACATTTTACATAAAAGTGAATATGTTCATCCATATATTGAATCCCACAAAGAAATTTTTAGAGATTTTAATCCATTGAGGGATGAAGGATGGATATGAAATACATGTAATCAACTGTTAATATGATGGTTTTTGAGATCAAATTTATAGGGAGTAATCTGAAAATCTAAAATTCAATTGCCGAATGAATTCAATGGCTAGCCATGGGACCGAATGAAAATGTTATGTCTTATAATTTTTTTATAATAAATGGATATACATTATATACCAAAGAACATGATTACTTCAGTATGATGAAAAATAGTGGTGTTATGCTTGTGGTGGAAGAAATTCACATATCTAGTTCTAAGGATAGAAATACAATTTATGATAATATTTCATATTTTGGAATTGTTGAATAGAAATATGATTTGTATTATACAATATTTCAAGTGATGATTTTCCTTTGCAAATGGGTTGAAAATATGAGTGTAGTGAAAGTTGATGGAATGGGATTCATGAATGTGAATTTTAGTGTAGAAGGGGAAAATGATGAACCATTCATAATGGAATCACAGGTAGTGAAATTATTGTATATCTTAGATAAAGAAAACTATAATTGGTCAATTTTCCTGGAAGAAACTAAAACAAATGTCATGTCAGATTAAAATTCAATCGAGGATGACACTTTTATTGGGAGATCACAATCATTTCATGCTAGTCCAAATATAGGCAATGTATTTTATATTAGATGGGACCACAAATAGGGGATTTGGATTTTTGTTAGAGGAACCAAATCCCAAAAAAATAATAAAAAATAATAGAGTTAAATGATAAGGTAAAAGTTTTTTTTAATATACTATATTTTCCTCATAATATTACATGTTATATACTATATTAACATAATCTAAATTAAATGTTTTACTACTCATAAAGATAATTTATTTTTAACATTATTATGTTACCATTACCTTAGAATAACAAACTATAATAAAGGAAACCCTTTGGGAATATGTAAAGGTAATGTAATGATATAGTTTCCCTATTTTATCAAAACAAATATAACAAAACATTCATTTAATTTTTATTATTACTTATAAATTTAATTTATTTTATAAGATTTATATCCATATTTCATGCCTTTATGCATGAAAACTTCCATATACTTCTTCTATCTCAAAACCTTTCCACCCCGACAATGTTTCATTTTTCACTTTCCTTCAAGTTCCCTCTACTTACTTTGTTGGAAGAGCAATGATGTTGCCTCTTCTCAATAAATAGGTAATATTTATGTTTTCACAATAAAATCATTGTCCATATAATTATTTTATTATTTTATATTTGTGTTTAATTTATTTTTTTTTAGTATTACTCACTTAATAATTTTTTTCTTATACAGGTGGATTAATTTGTTTTAATTGGGGTGTTTTGTCCATCTTTCATTCCTTTTTTCACCAAAAATAATACATATTTATTCTCCCTCAAAAACTTTTCACCCTAGTAATTTTATAATTTATCACATTCCATAAAGTTCCCTCCACTTTTAAATAACATAGGTAATCATGATGTTTACATAGTAAAATCATTGTTCATATAATTAATGTATTATTTCATATTTATGTTTAATTTATTTCTTTTTAGTATTACACATATAATAATTTTTTCTTATATATGTCGATTTTTTTTGTTTAAGTTGGGGTGGTTTGTTCAAAGTTACTTATTCATCTGAGATATTGGACTTTGATCCTATAAATAAGAAAATTAACATAAGTAAACACATCAACAATGATTACAACCATCATGAAAAGGTGAATTACTAGTACATATTTAATTATTATTGTTTATCATTTTATCTATTATTTTTATGTTAATTTGATTATCATTTTTATCTAATAATTATTTTTTTCCCATAGATATTTTGGGAAGTCATATTTTTCTTTAAAATATCTGATCCAAGACAAAAAGAGATTAAATGTTCCTTTTTTCTAATTTTTCCATGCGTTTCATTTATTTTCTTTGTCAAACTGCAACATTTTGTATTCATTCAATTTTATTAGTTGAAAAATGTTTTTCAACTAAGAACATCAGGTCAATATGAATTGTTGGAAGTTCAACAAAGAAATATAATGTAAAGTATAGAACATTGGATGTTAAGAGTTTTTATAGGATTTCTAACATGTTGGAATCAGCCACACCTCATTCCAAAAATTAGTGTGACTAGTATGACTCCAAGTTCATATTTTTATTTAAAATTGACATTAAATTTAGTAAAAATAAAAATGAGATACTCAAAATGAGAAAAAAATCATATTGTTTTGATACTTTAACATAACAATCCATAATTTATTTCTGACATGTAAGAATCATACGCACCTCAATCTGATACATGATGTGCCTGGTATGAGTCAAAGTGTCCATTATCAATTTAAAATTGAAATTTTAGTTCAAACTATATCACTCATTGAAAAATAATAAAACACACTTGTATTGTCTTTATAATTTAGTAAAATGATTCATAAATCATTTGTGACATATAGGAATTGGCCTCACATAAAACTGATACATGATGTGACCGATATGAGTAAAAGTGTGTGAGTCTAGTTTAAAATGACATTTTAGTAAAAAAGACAAGTGAAATACTCAAAATTGATGAAACATGTTTATATTGTTTTTATAATTTATTAAAACAATCTATAAGTCATTTGGGATGTGTAGGAATCAGCCACACCTTAATCTAACACAATGTATGACTGGTATGACTCCAAGTGCATATTTTTATTTAAAATTGACATCAATTTTAGTAAAACTGACATCTGACATACTCAAAACAAATAAAAAGCATTCCTGTTTTTTAATACTTTGGTAAAATGATCCATAAGTAATTTTTGACATGTAATAATTATTCAAACCTCAATCTGATACATTATGTGCCCATTATGACTCCAAGTGATTATTTTTAATTAAAACTGACATTAATTTTAGTAAAAAAGACAACTAGAATACTCAAAAATAAGAAAACATATTCAAATTATTTTTATACTTTAATAAAATGATTTATAATTCATTTGTGATGTGTAGGAATCAGATGCTCCTCAATCTGATACATGATGTGTCATGACCCATCCTTAGGGCCCGTTCTGTGACTACCCCAAGCCCTCCTTCCATAGGCCAGGGGCTAGAGACTAGAAGCAAAGGTGTAAATCCCTAATCTGGACTGGCATTGCCTTTATAAAAGTAAACAAACAAAACAGAGTACACAACAGGTAGTAAACACTAAGTAAACTGAATACAAAAGAGTGTGCTGGAAAGTAAATGGGAAAGTATACAAACCCAACTAAACAACAAGTACAAGTAAAGGGACAAACAACTGAAAGTAAAGAGTAGCTCCTGGATCGTCATCCGGGGATTCCAACCTGAAGGGTAGGTACAGATAGCCACCTCAACACCCATTTCTGTCAGTCTCCAATGTGTGCCGACTCGTCGCAAGGTCCACCTCTGGGTACCGTCCAGTCCTGGCGCTCTCAGGATTCGTCAGCGTTGTTCGTCATCTACATCCAACATAATAAGGTTCGGGCATAGCCCGTGCAGGGGTGAGTATAACGATACTTATTAGGAACCCCAAGACCCCTAAAGGTCTCCCAGAATCCATGAAGGATATACCATAGAAGAAAGATACAATCACGAAATATCAACCTACCCTACTTAGGTATATTCCCATACATATACCAAAGCTATCAATCTCATTTCGGCTCCAACTGTCGAGCCCAAACACAACCTAGTCCACACTAGAAGTAATGACAATCACATCGATGATAATGATTGAAAGTCAAGACTCAGCTCACACAGGTCTACATATTTCGAATAGTGATAGAGATGATCAGATGTAATCACTGATTCTTCTAAGCTATCAAACCCACGAAGGATTCTGGTACAAAATTCATCGTTTTTGAACCCACGGAGTAACCCAGTACAGTAGTCATCGCTGGAGAACCCACATAGGATCCCAATACAGTAGTCGTCGCTGTCGAACCCACGTAGGATCCCAGTATATTAGTCATCGCTGTTGAACCCACATAGGATCTCAGTACAGTAGTCCTCACTTCCGAACCCACGTAGGATCCCAATATAGTAGTCTTTGCTCCCAAAACAACGTAGGATCCCAGTACAGTAGTCTTCGCTACCAAACCCACGTAGGATCCAATTACAGTAGTCGTCGCATTTGTAGCCAGCTCTAGGGATCCCGCACATAGCATGCTGGATTCCAGGAGGGTCCACTCCTTGAGCAAAGGGGTCGACACATCAACTATCACAAAGTCTTGAGTTGATGTATCTTGTAGTTCTTCTCATCAAAAGGTACCCAACGCGACAGACGGTGCGTCAATCGGACGCCCGGTCTGAGAGTAATTAGCATTTCTGTTCCTGGGGCCCGGTTGGAATTACACTCATTCCAAACCTTGACATTTTCAAAAGTTGACCAAAACTCACTTAGAGTATCACAAAAGTACTGCCTTGTCATGAGGATCCCAGTGTCGTAGACGGCGCGTCAATCGGTCGCGCGGTCTAGAAGATATTCATGTTTAAGAGAAACAGGTCAGGCCTATCAAACCCAGTGGGCTGGCGGGTCGGCCTGACCCAGAGGGGCGGGTATGACCTGGCTGGGGGTCGGGCTGGCCTGGTGGGGTGCGGCCCACCCCGGGACCCGGCCCAGTGGGTCCAACCCGTTTGGGGGGTCGGCCCGGCCCGGTGGGGCGCAACCCACCCGCGGACCTAGCCCACGGTTGCGGGTTGGTTCGGCTTTCCCAGTGGCATCGAGCGGTGCTGCCCCTCCTTGCTGCCCAGCTAGTTGAAGCTGGCCGGTTTTGTCCAGCGCGAGTGGCCCGCATAGTGGGTCGTGGTTCCTTCGCAGCGCAGCGCCAATAGGCGCCACACTCTTCCCAGCCCGGCCGGTAGGCGGCTGGCCGGTTCGCCCTACAAAGCGGCCCTCACAGTAGGTCGCGGTCTTCCTGCAGCACGACACCAAGGAGGCATCGCGGTCCTCCAGCCCGGCCGGCTATAGCCGGCCGGTTCTCTTCGTCCGAGCGGCCCGCACTGCGTGCCACGATTTCCTCCACACGGCCGGCGCGATGGCGCCCGTCCTCCACCGCCACGGCTCGACCTGGCCACGACCTTCAGTTGTCGCCTTCTTCATTCGCCGCTGCCTCATGGTCATGGCCTCTTCCTCCGGCATGGTGCGACGGCACCACACCCTTTGGGCTCCACCTCCGTCACCAAATAAACCAACAAGAAACAGAGGATCGTCGGGCCGTGTTGGTTAGGCACACACCCTCCGTATTAGATTATTACATTTGGCCATTGACGAACCAAGGTATTCAATGAAGATCGAGGTACAATTTTATTCAATAAAAATTAATCATATCCCCCTACCTCGTATTTGAAATTGCACGTCGACGAGCTGCGGAAGACGAGCGTTGTGGTAGTCAGGCGTTGCGGAAGACGGTGTCTCGTAAGATGTATATCGTTCTGTCAACATCATAGGAAAACGTCATTAGTCATTGGTGATGTTCTTCGCAGGCGGCGCCTTCTCCCTTGATGTGGAGGAATATAAAAGAATATGGGTTTTCTTTGTGGGCGTCGTCGTTCTTCATCGAAAGAGGATGTCGTTCGTCGTTGGAAGAAGGCTCTCTCTCTTCTCCTCTGCTCTCCACCAAGAAGTTAAGCCAAAAATAATAGAGATTGTTCTCTATTTTTTTTATGGCACAAAACTCAAGAGTTATCTCTCATAAAAGTGACAACACATTAGATTAAATTTGGAGAGATGTATTCAAAAATATTTGAATTAAAATTTAATTAGTTCTCTTCATTAATGGTGGAGTGTTGGCAAAAAATTAAAACATGGAATTCCAAGAGTTCAAGGGGGTTCAAGGGAGTTTAAAGGGTTAGTGTCCGTGTGGGCCCCACCACACATTATCCTCCCATGGGAAGTCATGTGGGGTGTGGGCCCCAACTCCAACTTCCCTTTGGAGGAAAAAACCACCACTTAAAAATAAAATTGTGTAACAAAACAATTTTATTTAATTTATTATGAATCCCCAAAATTAACTTTTGCTCTGTTTAAAACGCAACTGCGGTAAAAGTCCTCTTAAGCGAATACCGGCATTGTGAGTTCATTGGTGTCCTCGGATTTTAATTCTGAACACCGGTTCAAAAGATATAAAAACCCGCATGTACGTTTACTGAACGTGCCCGAACAAAACTTCATAAATTGATTCCAGGCACACCGGGCCTCGGAATCAGGAGCCGTCAAAAACTGCGGACTCGTAAAATTCCAAAGAAATTAAGAAAAAAATTTCCTTGAAATTTTTGGGTCTTTACATTACCCCCACCTCAGGGATTTAAGTCACTGTAAAGCTATAACACACACTAGGGAAACAAATGGGGGTACTGAGCATGCATCTTAGCCTCCCGCTCCCATGTGCTCTCCTAGAGGTTCCCGTGCTTCCAGCGAATGTGCGCTAAATGAATCAACCATCCACGTAGGACCCGCTTCTGTCGATCCTCAATCTCCACTGGGACCTCTGTGAAAGTCTCCCCATCATCGATGTCCAGCTCCCCGTGGTCGATGATGTGGGACGGGTCGTGCATGTATCTTCTTAGCTGAGATACGTGGAAGACGTCGTGCACCCGATGCAACTGAGGTGGAAGGGCCAGGTGGTAAGCCACCTCGCCTACTCTGTTGAGGACCTGGAAAGGTCCGATGAATCGAGTAGAAAACTTACCACCTCGGCCAAATATCCGTAGACCCTGTCGAGGTGAGACCTGTAGGAAGACGTAGTCTCCATCCTCAAACTCCAGTAGTCTTTGTCTCCTATCAGCATTGGACTTATGTCTGCTCTATGCAGTCGTCATCTACTCCTGGATGATCTGCACCTTCTCCATCATAGCCTGCACCATCTCTGGTCCTTCAAGTGCTGACTCCCCTGGGTCAACCCAGCACAGAGGTGATCTGCAAGTTCGGTCATACAGTGCCTCGTAAGGGGTCATCCCGATGGTGGAGTGGTAGCTGTTGTTGTACGCAAACTCCACCAAGGGTAATTGATACTCCCAAATATGACCAAAGTCGAGGAAACATGCATGGATCATGTCCTCAAGAGTCTGAATGGTCCTCTCAATCTGACCATCCGTCGGAGGATGGAAGGCAGTGCTCAAGCGAAATTGCGTCCCGAAAGCCTCCTACAATCCCTTCCATAACCGGGAAGTGAAAGGAGAATCTCGATAGGAGACAATAGTCGATGGAACACCATAAAGTCGTAAAATCTTCTGGACATAGAGGCGTCCCAAGCTCTCTGCTGATCCCTGCTCTCTGATCGGTAGGAAGTGGACCAACTTGGTGAGTCGGTCGACAATCACCCAGATAGAGTCATATCCTCTGGATGTACATGGAAGTCCCATCACGAAATCCATAGATATTCTGTCCCACGTCCACTCTGGGACCTCTAAGGGATGTACCAAGCCTGCTGGTACCTAGTGCTTCGCCTTCACTTGCTGACAATTGAGTCATCGAGAGACAAATTCTGCTACTGCTTTCTTCATACCTGGCCACCAATGCTGTTGTCTGATGTCCTGATACATCTTCGCCACTCCTGGATGTACCACTAGAGGGGAAGTGTGTAAATCCCTCAACAACTCCTCCTATAAAGCAACTAGTACCATGGTACATCCTCTTAAAAGGATGAAGTGCTCCCCACCTTCAGAAAACCCATCAGGTGCCTGTCTTGAGGATATCTAAGCACACAGTGTCTCACAGTCAATGTCCCCACACTGTGCCTCCCTGACTCACTGAAGGAGTGGAGGAGTGACTGTGAGAGACTGTAGAAATGTTGCTCCATCTCTATCCATAAAGGATATCTGCAATGTGACCAGCTACTCTGTCGCCTCTCCTATCAGTTGAATGCCTGATCTCCTGCTGAGAGCATCTGCTACAACGTTTCACCTTCCCAAGAGTATAGAATATCTCAAAGTCATAGTCCTAGAGGAACTCAAGCCATCGTCGTTGTCTCAAGTTCAGGTCCTTCTGCGAGAAGATATACCTGAGACTCTGGTGGTCAGAGTATATGGTAGAACATTCATCCATAAGATAGTTCTGCCACATCTTCAAGGCTAAGACCACTACTGCTAACTCCAGGTCATGGGATGCATAGTTCTTCTCGTGCAGTCTCAACTGCCAAGAACCATACGCAATCACTGATCACTCCTGCATCAGGACACACCCGAGTCCGGTCCCTGATGTGTCGCAGTAAAATACGTACCCAATGATCTCCTCTAGTAGCCTCAAGATGGGTGCACTAGTCAACCTCTGCCACAAATCCTGAAATCTATGCTAGAATCTCTCTGAATATACTAAGGGTTTCCCCTTCTTCATCAAAGCTGTTAGTGGTGCTGCAACTCTGGAAAAGTCTGGCACAAAGGTATGTCTGTCTGACTCCTGAGTGATCGACTGCACCCTCTTATGCATGATTCCATCCTATCTTACCTGGGTTTTCCTTTTCGCTGACTAACGAAAACCCCATCCCAACATTGTAGATAAACCACAACCTTTTTTCCTAAAATAGTCAATCTGTGTATGAACTGTGGTTGCCCAGTCCATACCCAAACTAACGTCGTAAAGCATCGACGCTGCCACCAAGAGGATCCATCCGAAACTCTCGCCTCAAGGGTCATATCACACCATCGGCGTAAGTGTTATTATCGAGTCTCCTCCCAAAGGTATCTCCAAATGTGAGGGTCAAGTCAACGGCCTAAACGGATACTCTAGGTCTGGGACAAGATTCGTGGAAGGAAGGAATGATTGGTAGCTATGTCTATTGATATGGAAGCTAGTAGTAGACAAATACCATACCTAAAATCATTCTTAGAGCCCTTGGGTCACACTCCTTGACTTCATGCAGCTAATCTATTCCCCTACCCTCCAGCTCCATGATCCTAGCGGGGACTACAAAGGCAGGTGGTTGTAACATGTCGAAATGTTCACCACCTCATGCTGCTCTCCTAGCTCTACTTCCATGTCTTCTTCCCTAAAGATTCATCTGTCCTTAACACTTCCTCATCCTGAAACATCTCACATTCCCAAGTCTCTGAGACTGATGCCAGTTTCATGATTTCCAACTGTTAACATTCACTGGTTGTATCCGCTCATCCAATGAACATTCAACCACAAAGGTTATCTCTAGCACCCTAACATAAGTAGGAATGCATAGAGGAAGAATTTTGTGCCCGCATATCATTAAACACACCTCTCTCAGAGGCCCAAGATCTATATTACTGATCAAATCATATTCATCGAGTACTAGGAATGATCGGTATGCCTCGATGAATACTCAGCTACCGACACGTCATCCTGCCAAAGTTGTATAAGCTCTAGAAAACTCTCAGCCACCTCCTCAAGCTAGTCCTCATCCACCTGTGCGTCAGGCTCACCTCGGAACTTGAGGTATATCTGGTGCTGAAACACATGTAAGGCACTAAGCCTATAAGTGTCCTCTATCGAAATCGCCGGTAGTGTTTGCTGACCAACGGGCAGTGATATAGTTGGCACACTACCCGAAGGTACCATCTCAGAAAATGGTCCAAGTACCAAAACTTCATCATTATGCGGACCATCCTCATGGTCACTCACTGAAAACGATTAGTAGCTAGGATCATCATCTGCTCTACTAGTGTCTCAACTAGGTGGAAAACTCCATTAATCGCCTCCATCCAGTCCTCTACTGCTTGGGAATCTATATCACCTCAAAACCTCGGAGGCCTCTGTCGCTAGAACTCGTGCAATGCGCTCAGTCGGCATGCACCATCCACCAGTGCGGTTGGCGGCATCTGCTGCCCAACGGGTGGTGGTGTTGCTATTACACCACCCGAAGGTGCCAACATAGTAAGAGGGTCATGCACCGGAGCCTCATCGCTCAGTGGGTCGTCATCTTGTACTCTCTCTCGGGAACCCTAGCTAGATGTCTTCGCAGTGGAATCCTAATAAGGAACAGGTGTGCCATGGTCAAAAAGTTATACCTGGTGAGCTGACTCAAAGAGACCACAAATGAAACTCTTGAAGCACATAGGCAATCATTGTTTTCGTGGACTGAGTTGGAAATCAAAGGTCAGGCTCCTGGTGTATGGATACGTCGGCTGCCGCACCAACACCGGACTCCCTGGACTGAAAACCACACTCAATACTCTTAACACTATTGATTCATAGAAAAGAATGATCAGAGTCCTGATTTATGTGGTAGAACTGACTCCTTTGATACCAATTTGTCACGACCCATCCTCGGGGCCCGTGTCGTGACTACCCCAAGCCCGCCTTCCATAGGCCAGGGGCTGGCGACTAGCACCAAAGGTGTAAATCCCTAAGCTGGGAAGGCATTGCCTTTATAAAAGTAAACAAACACAATAGAGTATGAAACAGGTAGTAAACACTAAGTAAACTGAATAAAAAATAGTGTGATGGAAAGTAAATGGGCCAGTATACAAACCCAACTGAACAACAAGTACAAGTAAAGGGACAAACAGCTAAAAGTAAAGAACAACTCCTGGATCATCCTCCGAGGATTCCTACCGGAAGGGTAGGTAGAGATATCCACCTCAGCACCCATGTCCGTCAGTCTCCACCGTGTTTTGACTCGTCTCAAGTTCCACCTCCAGGTACCGTCCAGTCGTGGCGCTCTCGGCCTCCGTCAGCGTTGTTTGTCGTCTGCATCCAACACAATGATGTGAAGTCATAGCTCGTGCAGGGGTGAGTATAAAGATAATCAGTAGGGACCCTAAGACACCCGAAGGTCTCCCAGAATCCACGAAGGATATACCATAGAAAAAGATACAATCACAAAATATCAACCAACCCTACTTAGGTATATGCCCATAAATATACCTAAGTTATCAATCTCAGTTCGGCTCCAACTCTCGAGCCCAAGCACAACCCAGTCCACACACAAAGTAAAGTCAATCACATCGATGATAATTATTAAAATTCAAGACTCAAATCACACAGGTATACATCTTCCGAATAGCGATAGAGATGATTAGATGTAGTCACTGATTCATCTAAGTTGTCGAACCCATGGAGGATTCTGGTACAAAAGTTATCATCATCGAACCCACGGAGGATCCCAGTACAGTAGTCATTACTGGGGAACCCGCGTAGGATCCCAGTACAGTAGTCGTCCTTGCCCAACCCACGTAGGATCCCAGTACAGTAGTCGTTGCTACCGAACCCACGTAGGATCCCAGTACAGTAGTCGTCGCTGTCAAACCCACGTAGGATCCCAGTACAGTACTTGTCGATTCCAATCCCACATAGGATCCCAGTAAAATATTCATCACTGCCAAACCCACATAGGATCCCAGTATAGTAGTCGTCGGTGCTGAACCCACATAGGATCTCAGTACAGTAGTCAACGTAGTCACATCTAGCTCTAGGGTTCCCACACACAGCATGCTGGATTCCGAGAGGGTCCTCTCCTCGAGCAAAGGGTTAAATAAATCAACTATCATGAAATCCTGAGTTGATGTATCTCATAGTTCTGTCTCATCAAAATGAACCTAACACGAAAGACGGTGCATCAATCGGACGCCCAGTCTGAGAGTTGTTAGCATTTCTGTTCCAAGGGCCCGGTTGGAATTACGATTGTTCCAAACCTGGCCATTTTACAAATTTTACCAAAACTCACTTAGATTATTGCAAAAGGACCATCTCATCGCAAGGATCTCAGTTCCACAGACAGCGCATCAATCAGACACGTGTTTTAGAAGATATTCGTGTTTAAGTGAAACAGGCCCAGCCCGTCAAGCCCAGTGGGCTGGCGGGTCGGCCCGACCCGGCGGGGTGGGTCCGAACCGGTAGGGGGTCATCCCAGCTTGGTGGAGCACGACCCACCTAGGGACCTGGCCCGATGGGTCTGACCCATTTGGGAGGTCGGCCCGGCCCGGTGGGGCGCGACCCACCCGCGGACCCGGCACACGGTTGCGGGCCAGTTCGGTTCACCCGGTGGCACCGAGCGGCACCACCCCTCCTTGCTGCCCAGCCAGCCGAAGCCGGTCGGTTTTTTCCAGCATGAGCGGCCCGCACAGCGGGCCGTGGTTCCTTCACAATGCGGCGCCAAGAGGCGTCGCGGTCTTCCCAGCCCGGTCGGTAGGCGGCCGACCGGTTCGCCCTGCAAAGCGGCCCGCACAGCGGACTATGGTCTTCCTGCAGCGTGGTGCCAAGGAGGCACCGCGGTCCTCCAGCCCAGCCGGCTACGGCCGGCCGGTTCGCTTCGTCCGATAGGCCCGCACCGCGGGTCGCGGTTTACTCCACGCGGCCGGCGCAATGGCGCCGATCCTCCACCGTCGTGGCCCGGCCTGGACACATCCTTTAGTTTCAAAATCCTTCATTCACCGACACCTCATGGTCATGGGCTCTTCCTCCGGAACGGTTTGACGGCACCTCACCCTTCCGGCTCCACCTCCATCGCCAAATAAACCAACAAGCAACGGAGGATCGTCGGGTCGTGTTGTTTCGTCCCGTGCCCTCTGTATTAGATGATAACATTTGGCCATTGACAAACCAAGGTATTCAATGAGGATCGAGGTAAAATTTTATTCAATTAAAATTAATCTTATCCCCCTACCTCATATTTGACGTTTCATGTCGACGAGCCACGAAAAATGAGTGTCGCGGTAGCCGGGTGTCGTGGAAGACGGCATCGCATAAGATGGATATCGTTCCATCAATGTCAGAGGAAAAAGTCATTAGTAATTGGCGATGTTCTTCGCGGGCGGTGCCTTCTCCCTTGACGCGTAGGAAGAGAAAAGAAGATGGGAGTTCTTTGTGGGTGTCTTCGTTCTTCGTCGAGAGAGGACGTCGTTCGTCGTTGGAAGAAGGCTCTCTCTCTTCTCCTCCGCTCTCCACCAAGAAGTTAAGCCAAAAATAATAGAGATTGTTCTATATTATTTTTATGGCACAAAACTCAATATTTATCTCTCATAAAAGTGGAAACACATTAGATTAAATTTGGAGATATGGATTTAAAAAGATTTGAATTAAAATTGAATTAGTTCTCTTCATTAATGGTGGAGTGTTGGCAAAAACTTAAAACATGGATTTCCAAGATTTCAAGGGGGTTCAAGGGAGTTTAAAGGGTTAGTGTTTGTGTGGGACGCACCACACATTATCCTCCCATGGGATGTTATGTGGGGTGTGGGGCCCACCTCCAACTTCCCTTCGGAGGAAAAAACCACCACTTAAAAATAAAATTGTGTAACAAAACAATTCTATTTAATTTATTATGAATCCCCAAAATTAACTTCCGCTCTATGTAAAACACAACTGCGTTAAAGGTCCTCTTAAGCGAATATCGGTGCTGCGAGTTCATTGGTGTCCTCATATTTCAATTCCGAGCACCGGTTCAAAAGATAGAAAAACTCGCACCTACATTTACTGAACGTACCTGAATAAAACTTCAGAAATTTATTCCAGGCACACCGGACCTTGGAATCAGGCGCTGTCATAAACTGAAGACTTCTAAAATTCCATAGAAATTAAGAAAAAATATTCCTTGAAATTTCCGGGTCTTTACATGATGTTTAGGTATGACTCAAAGTGTCTATCATCATTTTATAATTGATAATTTAGTTCAAAAGGTTTCACTCGGTGAAAAATGAGAAAAAATGCATGGATTTTATTGATAATTTAGGGGGGAAATCATCAATCATTTTTGACATTTAGGAATTATTCTCACATAAAACCAATAAATGATGTGATCAGTATGAGTGAAAGTGTGTGTTTCTATTTTAAAATGAAATTTTAGTTAAAAAGAAAAGTGACACACTCAAAATAGAGAAAATGAATTTTTTTTTATACTTTATGAAAATAATCTATAAGTTATTTTTGATTTGTATGAATCATCTTCACCTAAATCTGACACATGGTGTGACCGATATGACTCCAAGTATGTCTTTTTATTTAAAATTGACTTTAGTTTTAGTAAAAAATACAATTGGCCTACTTGAAACTAAGAAAACACATTTTTATTGTCTTTATACTTTAGTAAAATGATCTATAATTAATTTTTGACATATAAGAATCATATTAACCTCAATTTGATACATGGTGTACTGGGTATGAGTTAAAGTGTTTGTTATCAGTTTAAAATTTACATTTTAGTTCAAAAAGTGTCACTCGCTCAAAACTAAGAAATCAAACTCATATTGTCTTAATAATTTATGAAAATGATTCTTAAATAATTTTTAACATTTAGGAATCATTCTCACGTCAAAACTATATATGATGTGACCGGTATGAGTCAAAGTGCAGGTTTCCAATTTAAAATGACATTTTAGATCAAAATAAAAGTGAAGTACTCAAAACTTAGAAAACACATTCATATTGTTTTTATACTTTAAGAAAATGATCCATAAGTCATTAAGGATATGTATGAATCATCTTCACCTCAATCTGATGCACAATGTGACTGGTATGACTCCAAGTGTGTCTTTTTATTTTAAATTGACATCAATTTTAGTAAAAAAGTTAATTAACCTGCTCAAAACTATGAAAATTCATTTTTATTGTTTTTATACTTTATGAAAATGATCCATAATTCATTTTTGATTTTTAGGAATCATTTTCACCTTAATATGATACATGATGTGCCTAATATGACTCAAAGTTTCCATTATTATTTTAAAATCGACATTTTAGTTCAAAAAGTGTCACTCACTGAAAATCAAGAAAACACACTTGGATTGTCTTGATAATTTTTTAAAACAATTCATAAATTATTTGTGACAAGTGGGAATTGGTCTCACATTAAACTGAAACATTATGTGACTATTATCAGTCAAAGTACATGTTTTTAGTTTAAAATGATATTTTAGTAAAAAAGACTAGTGGTGTGATCAAAAGTGACAAAATGCAATAATTTTTTTTTGATACTTTAGAAATATGATACGTAATTCATTTTGGATGTGTAGAAATAATCCTCACAAAAATATGATGCACGATGTGACAGTTATCACTCCAAGTGCATCTTTTCAATATATAAGTGTCATTTTAGTTTAAAACATGCATCGCATCACCAAAATCGAGAAAACGAGCCTATATTATTTACTCATCATTCTATATTCAATTACTTAATTTATTTCCTTATAATTTTTATCTTATACTTATTTAATTCGTTTTCAAATAGATAATTCTTGAAGGTGAATAAGAAATTGTATGACGTGCAAGAATCAACCACAACTCAATCCAATACACTGTGTTCCTAGTAAGACTCAAAGTTTAGTTTAAAATTAACACTTTTTATTAAGTTATTTCTTTATATTATTACTAAAATAATAATTTTTTTATATATAGGTGCATCCTTTTTCTCTAGCAATGGTGATTTGTTCAGAAATGGCATGAGTCAAGTTCAATATCAAAAGACAAATGATGTTTTTGAATGTATGTAATAATTTGTACTTATGCAATTATATAAAATAATTCTTTAAATGTATATAATATAGTTTTTTAACTTTTATTTGTGTTGTAAATTTAATTTCTTTTAAATTATGTATTAGAACTTTATTTTTTTAATATCTGGTAGTATTTCTGGTGTTGTGGTGTGTTGTTACAGTACACTAAACTGGTGTTGTGGTGTGAAATTACAGCACACTATAGTATGCCCCTTTATCAGTGTTTCTATAAATGATGATAAAGGGTTACTTTATCAATGTTTGTAAAATCACTGATAAAGGACCCCTTTATCAGTTCTTTTTTAGTACTGATAAAATCCTAGGGCTTTAAATCTATCATTGGTAGCCAGTTCTTCTCTAGCACTGATAAAGGCCATTTTAACACTGTTAAAGGCTTTTTTTGTAGTAATTCATGATCAAGTTATTAATTAAATGGATTGTGTTTTCAGCTATTTACAATTCCATATTTATTATGGCTTATGTATTAATGATAGATTCTTTTGTATACATGCCCTTACTAAGTATATGAGATCACCCCTTTCTTATAATTCTTTTCCCCGAGATTTTAGGAAGTGTATTATGATTGATATATAGGGGTATGCTAAAGGGAATAATGGTGTTATCAAATAAATTATTATGTTTTATTTTTAGTTTTCAAATATAATGTGAAATCCAATCATGTAACTTGTTTACTAACACTACTAAACTATTTGGTCCTTTGATATATGATTTATTATATATAGTACCAATGTAATAAAGTAACCACAAACTATAGGCAACTAGTTTTGGGGTCTTTACACACCAAGAATTATAATTTTTCCACGAGCACCGATGAACCTCTAATATGAATAACTCTCATATCACACCAAATTTTATCCTGATAATGATACCTATTCATAGAATCCATTTGAAATTACATATAAATCATATATATTTTATTCACCAAGGAACCAAATAAAATTGGATCTACATAATAATCGGAATCTCATTGTTATATCAATTTTTCACCAACTATTCTCACCACAAACATAACCCTTCTAAACCAAGGGTTGTACATCCACAACTGATTTGACATTCCCATCCATAGAATTATCCTTATCATCAATCCACTAAACCAATTACCCAATCTTTGCAACCCTCATCTCATCCATTGCCAAAAATTGAGACTATAATTGATCATTCCACTCATACTTGATTTCCAACATTAAACTCTAATCACTACCCATTATTGGATCCCTATGAACACCATACTTTACATTCAAAAAACATCATCCACAATGTGGGTCGTTCCCTCCAATATCCAATAGTGTGCTCCCCACCATATGGATCCCCTTTCATGACTCCTTTAATGAATCACTGAACAATTTCTAACATCGTATGAATTTCATTATTTATGATCCATTCTATTCCCATCCCTAAAAAACATTCCAATGATCATGCTCAGATTGGTCATACCAAAGTAGTTCAATCCATCCTTGATTTCACCACCTGTCACAAAGATAACTCTTCCTATACTCATCAAAACCATGGGCCTCTATGCCTATCAATGTTATATCAAATCCATCAACACATGACCCATCACTGGTTCAAAACCTAATAGGTTTCACGCATAACTAGTGTTCTATTTATCTCATGCATCAAGTATTTTCCCAAAAAAACCATGAAAACCCACACTCTCCTCTTCCCAAGTAGAGTGAATCTCTTAAATTACCCCCTAATTGGTTCTCACCCACTACTCACTTGATATCATCTTAACCCTATATGTGTACACTCCTATATCACCCAATCACATAACTAGGCCCATTCTCTAATGACTCACACACCATAAAATCTAGTCTCACATTCCTAAAAACTAACTATGATCCTCTTCATGTTAACTCATAACCCAGGATCACTCCTAGAGCTTCCTTTCCAAAAAACTTGAGGAATACCACTCATTCTCAGGCTAACTACATTATCACTCAACACTCTATCATAGTTCCAAACCACAAGTATTCACACATTCTCAATCCATCCTATATCTAGCCATATATAATCACTATCAAAAATATCTAGGAATCCAACCAATCATTCCCCCAAAATCCAACATTGATACTAAAAGTTATTAAATGTATTTACATCAAAAAATAACAAGTCATTCAACCTAACATTCCTCAATCCTATAATGGGAATACATATTCTTAAAGAAACATATTTCTATACTAATACATCAGGAAAACCTTACTTGTATTGAACTCACTATTAAGGAATCCAATGCCTGAACCAACCCACTATATGTTTATTATACATACCTTGCATATAGAGATTGTATAATCATCACCAGAGAATGTTCATCATAAGATCCAAATGACCTTACATTAGAAAATACCATGGAACAATTTAGTATAGTTCTACTACAAAGTTTTATAGGAAAATACCATATAAGTTTTTGTTGACACATTAAATAGTGAAATATTTTTCATTAGTGAAATCAATCACACACAAGAACACATATATCATGTGATACCTACATGCCAATAATATTTTATGTATTAAATAATATTTCCACTATGGTCTAATATCACAAATAAAAATTAATGATATCAAAGAAAAATTAATTATCTCAAATAAAAAAAATCATATTTAAAATGGTATATCAACTATAATAGAAAATATCTTGAATGGTAATCTCATGACCCTAGTAACCCATAAATCTCACTAGAAAGGTGTTCATGACTCACCATCTCTAGGTTCATCACATTATCAGACATATCCATATTACTATTCTACATAATACTAAATAATAATACAAAAAAAATATTTTTTGATACCATTTTTTTATTCCTGGAATAAAAACCACTCAGCATTGTTCCTACTCAGAGGGACACGTGAACCCTGGTGCTTCTCCCCATACATCATAGGTTATTGATTAGAAAATAGGGACTAAATAATATATTTTTGAGACTATGCACTTGATATAATAAACATAAATAATAATAAAATAACCAAACAACATTCATAATAATAATCAGAGTACGCATAAATAAACAATTCTATAAAAATATAAATTTTATCATATAAGAATGAATCCAACATATCACCCACTAGGTTGATCACATATTCAATAATAATAAAAAATAAAGTACAGAATATCTAATACCATTTGTGATCCTCATCTACATCCCTATCTCAAATACTCTATTGAGCTACTCTAGTTTTATCCACTACAAAAACTGTGCTTAACTTGTAGAATAGGCATATGATATGTGCATGCACCAGGGTGCTCGTGTAGGGTGGACAAATACATTTTAGAAGGGTGTTACCAATTTTATCTAATATAATTCATCATATTCACGTTTATTCATGAGGAAAATTAATAGAGTAATTAAACACATATTAATTTACATTAAGTCATCATGTGAAAACAAGGCCACTATGGAACCAGTCCCTACCTACTCGGCCATCATTGAGGAGGAATTCACCTTGTGCTATAGAAGTCATATCCTAACCCTTACCTAAAGAATAAAGGTATGGAATCATATAATATCTCAACCCATACCCAATTACATTGTGTAGGTAATACACAAAGTACCCAAAATATCCCCTCTTAGGGGAGGCCACACATCATAGTACCCTACCTGGCCCCTCTCAGGGGAGGGCACACATATAGTACCCATCCAAACCCCTCTCAATGGATGTAGAACATCTAGTACCCAATCCAATTCATATCTATAAATTTCACACATAAAGTTCCCAATCCAATCCCTCTAGGGGAAGGTTTCACATCAATTACCCAACCAATATCTCTTATAGAAGGTCTCACATCAAAGTACCCAAGCCAATCCCTCTTAGGGAAGGTTTCAAATCAAGTAACTAAGAAAATATACCCCCAGGGAAAGCCATAAAAAATAGTACCTAATATGATCTATCCTCATAGAAGTTCATAAAAATAGCCTTAGGTCCCAAAATGTTTCCCCAAGGTTGGCCTGAAATTTAGTTCTATCTCAATAAATACACACAAACTGCACACAAATACAATATAAAACCAATAATTTCATCCTATCCCACAATATCTCAAGCTCATCATCAGAGTTCTAGTCACTTGAGAACTAGAACTGTATCTCAGATAATGTCTCCTAATTCTCCTAAACTCGTAGGATAATATTCTCAAGGATATCATTATTGCACAAGAATAATATGTTGATCCTTTTTGTAGCCTTATCTTACCCATCAGGGAATCCAGTAAGTTCCTTAGACCTATATCAGTCTTTGATCATTAACAGCAAGATTTATATAATTCCCAAAAATGTTATCTAAGCCCATAGGCCTTATATAACCCTGTACTCAAGAACCCACTCTCATTCCCTTCCAATTCCTTCCTCAATACCTAGTCTCACTAACCTGGGACCATCCTAATCTAAATCTCCCTAAGGACCTTGGAAAACCAATTCCAAGTCATCCAATAATTCTCATGAGTTGTAATTAGGTTCCATGTCACATATACAATATATATATATATATATTAATCCAATCATCTTGATTAAACCCTCTCTATCACACATCATCTATTACTTGAGGGATTATGCCACTCATAGAACACATCATATAGCAACCCATACTTTACATACATGGTTAATACTTCAAAATTGAAGCATACTTATTACAACATATAACAAAACCATGAAAGGACCATATAGGTATAGTGTCTTTAGAAACTGGGAAACATAAACAACTTGTTCATAAAGCATCTACATTGTCTCCCACTTATTTCATCATATCTATAGTCCCTTTTTGGCATATCTTACTTAATACCATTCTTACTAACCTAGGGAAAGAAAACATACAAAAGGGTTATCTCAAATGCTCAGTAAGGGTAAACAAAAGAAATATCAATTACATCAAATTCATAAGAATATAACATTTTGAAAATCTTACCCTGCAAAAGAGATCATAATTTCATAACATGGGAAAAATCATGGTAGTGAAATGTAATCCCAAGAATCATAACTTAAAACATGAAACTTTGTGGAATAAACACATAATCATAGAGAATCATTTCTTATTAGTCAAGACTCATTGCCAAGACTATCTTAGTGGACAAAGTCTATTTCTGAACTGAGTTCACTCCTCGTTTCAGTCCTGTTTCACTAAACCGGTTTAACCTGCCGTTCCAGCCATGTCTATCTCATGAGATATAAAATATTTACCCAATGAATTGGTGGGAGATATAGGTCCCACCCATCTCATAATTATACCATTCTTATGTGTGCACAAAATCATAAATCATACATCATTACATAACCCATGTAATAAAAATGGGATTCTTAAACATCATGACATCATAAAACAATTCATATAAGATAAAGGAATTCATAAAAATAATTCCATCACAACATAATAAAATCAAAGTAATAATAGGGATAGAAACAGAACCCTATATTATCTTAGATGGAAAATAATTTTGATAAAACACTTGAACTCCATTCTTGAGGAAAATATCCTTTCTACTTCAAAAACATTTTCCTTTCTTAACATGTCATACAATTTTAAACTAAAAGAAGTTGATTAAAAATAAACATGAAAATTTTTAAATGAAGCTTCTTGGAAATAATGTTTTAAAAATCCATTCATTCCGTATAAGTTAAAAAAACATTCTTCTCGTACTTTTGTCGGAAAAGTCAAAAGTACCTCGTACGAAAAATGACAAAAGATTCCTTTCATATCTTTTACTAAAAACTCACAGAAGGGTAAAATTAGATTTAAAAAATTGTAGGTGGATGAAAATAATATTACATATTGAGGAAACATGGATGTGGATAATAAAATACACCCCAGTAAATACTAAAGTATAAACAATCTCGGATAAAATGAGATTGTGATATTTTCCCTTACCTTAGGTCTGATTTGCATCGTAAGTGTCCGAACCTCCTGTATAATGATTTAAATAATGTTATTGACTTATTCCAGAATCATACTTATTGTTATGATATAATATATGGTCATATTCTTAGCTTCTTATTAGTAATATTTCATTACTACTTGTTATTCGGGTGTTTATTACTTTTTGTTCTTATGCGTGTTTTGTCGAATAAATTATTATTCTTCTCTTTAGGTTATAGATACCTCATTTCCAGAATGGTATTAGTGTAATATATATCATATTAATTAATTTAATTCATTTATATAATCATTATTCAATGAATATCATGTAGAACGAATCGCATCACATCGTGGAGACGGTATTCCGTACATACGCACGAGCGATGATATCGTTCCCATGATCGTGGAATTGTATTGGAGTGTATGTATACTATTTTATAATCAATACCACTTTACAATAATCACATATAGTTATTATTTACACCATTATACCCATCCAAGTAAGTTGGTGGTGGAAAATAGATTACACCACGGCGTGGAGACGGTATTCCGTACGTACGCACGCGCGGTGATTTCATTTTTCGTGGGATGGATAGATGGTGAAATAGGGTTGTTTCATACTTATAATAACATATCAGTATACGAGTGATACTGATGTTATTAATTCATAATGAAACAACTAAAGAAGAAGAATTGTAAGAAGAAATAAAGTTGAAAGAATCGGTAACGGACATTATCTCTTCTTTGAAGCGCCTCTTTGAGACCTCCTCTTAGGGCACTAAAATTGGTCTTTGAAGAAGACCAGGACCTCTAGGATGTTTATAGGGAAGTGGGGAAGTTAAATGGGCAGGTATTGGACGATCTTGAATGCTCAAATTGGTGTGAGGAGGAGAGGGAGGAGGTGCCCTTTTATAAGGGAGGAGAGGGGCACCTTTGGAAATATAAGAAATATTAGTTTATATTAAATCCCAACCCCACTTAAAAACTTCCAAAATGACTCATATCCAAATATTAGATGATATAGGATTGTAATATCACCAACCAATAAAATTTAGACATGTTAGGAATTTATTTTAAACATTATCAACTTGATTTATCCTTATTTACCAATTTAATTTTATTTCTGGTATTAATATTCTAAATTTTAAATTATTATAAATAATTACATATGTGTTGTGAATTTTCCATAATTTGAAACTTTATGAAATTTTAGACCATATAAATTTTAATTTACAATTTTTAAATATTTTTGTGATTTTTAAAAAAATTTATAATATGTTATTTTTATAAAATAACAATAGTGTCAATTTTGACACTATTCATTTATTTGAATTTAAATAAAATATATACAGAATATATGTTCCAAATAAAATCTTTAATAGATTTATAAAATTTCATATGTATCTAGAAAATTATTGGATCACATTAAATAGTTCATATAATATTTATTTTAATATTTTTAAAACCATTTATTTGATATTTTAATTAATAAAATAATTTCAACATCACTATTGTGTCATAATTAATGATTATTATTTAATCCCTAAAAATTCTAAATAAATTCCTATGATTTAGATAATTGTATTATATTACTAGAGACCATTCATTTTCGAATTTTCATTAAGTTTATCACTAAATTAAAATTATTATACTTATAAGATTTAAGAAAGTGACATGTTGTCATATTCTTTGGTTTTAATAATAATTAAATTATTGTCATGGGAAAAAGTCCATTAAATGAATCTAATCCGACCCTTAGGTGATATGGGTCGACTTTGAGTCATCCAATAGGATTTTTGAAGGTGTTATGGCAATTTTATAATCTTATATTTACCCTTAATTACTCGATTTACCATTAACTATGGTAAATAAAATTTACCGTAGTTACTATTCATAATGCCCAAAAATAAAAAGTAGCCTATTAACATAATTTGGACCCACTGATTCCTAATATGGAATCCATTTTTTAAAATTCAAATTATATAAGTTGCAGTAATTAATTTAAAATAAATCTCGTTTTTAAGAAAATGGGTTTTAGAAGTTAAAACATTGTCAAAGATTGAAATGTTTTTACCTATGAATTCAATGTGAAATTAATGCTAATGACATAAATTATATTAAATGGTAAAAATATATTCTATTTATACTTTAAAACCATTCAATATTATAATTTAACCATATAAATTATCTCAATGAAAAAAAGTTGTTTTTAATTAAAAATTAGTGTATTTTTACTATTCATCAAAATATGAAAGTTATCAGAAAAATATCAAAAATTTATCCAAAGTAAATTTTTATACCCTGATTCAAAATAAAATTTTATTTTGTCAAATTGAACTTATAAACATGTCAAAAACTAGATTTAATGTGGGTGCTCCATCAAAAGGCGGCAAAACTACATTTTTTGAAAAATACTTATTTTACCTGAAAAAATTATTTTGTTCTCTTACCATGTTCTAGAAAATGTGTAAGATGAATAATAAAATTCAAAATGTAGTTAATACTATTCATAACGGCTAGTTCATAATAATATATCATTGTTTAGTAAAACCCGGTATTGCGTACTACACACGCTATCAAGGAAGGTCGTGATTGCGTGTAATGCAAGCCAAGTCTGTATTGTGTGCTGTGAAAGATTCCTTTGGTGTTGCGTATAACATAAGACATAAAAAAAATTCTCATAAAATCTCAGGGTGTTACATTCTACCCCCCTTAAAATGAATTTTTCCCTCTAAATTCGTCACTTCATTACAAACAGATGAGGATACATCTCCCTCATCATATCCTAAAGTTCCCATGTACCTTCTTCTAATTGGTGGTTCCTCCATAAAACTTTCACCAAGCAGGTGGTCTTGTTCCGTAGAACTTTTTCGCTACGATCCAGAATCTCTATCGGTTGTTCTTTATAAGAAAGATCTTGCTCCAGCGGTACAACTTCTGAGCTGAGTACATGTGAAGGATCAGGTATGTACTTTCTCAGGAGAGATATATAGAACACATCGTGAACTTGAGAGAGATTCGGTGGAAGCACCAATCGGTAAGCTACCTTCCCAACATGATCCAGAATTTTAAAAGGACCGATATATCTAGGGCTCAACTTTCCCTTCTTTCCAAATCTCATTACTCTTTTCCAAGGAGATATTTGTAAGAACACTTTATCACCCACTTCATACTCTAGGTCTTTTCTTCGGTTGTTGGAATAACTTTTCTGTCGACTCTGAGCTGCTCTTATGTGTTGTTGAATAGATCTGACCTTTTCTTCCATTTCATCAACGAGATCAGGTCCTAATAGCTTTCTTTCCCCAACTTCATCCCAGCAAGTTGGAGTCCTGTATTTCTTTCCATAGAGAGCTTCATAAGGAGCCATCTGAATACTGGAGTGAAAGCTATTATTATAAGAAAATTCCACCAAAGGTAGGTGTTGATCCCAACCACCTTTGAAATCTATAGAGCAAGCTCTCAACATATCTTCTAGAGTTTGAATTGTCCTCTTAGACTGACTGTCTGTCTGAGGATGATAAGCAGTGCTGAAACTCAACTCTGTATCCAGAGTATGCTGAAGACTTCTCCAGAACTTTGAGGTAAACCTCGGATCCCGATTATATATAATAGAAAGTGGTACTCCATGCAATCTTACCACTTACTTTACATATATCCTAGCAAGCTGATCTAGAGAGAAATCCTCTCTAATAGCAATGAAGTGTGCAGACTTTGTAAGAGGATCAACTATGACCCAGATAGCATTATTGCCTTTGGATGTTTTAGGAAGTCTGGTGACAAAGTCTATAGTGATGTTTTCCCATTTCCATTTAGGTATGGGTAATGGTTGTAACATCCCCTTAGACTTCTGTCTCTCAGCTTTAACTTGCTGAAAAACCAAGCATCAAGAGACAGATTCAGAAACATCTCTTTTCATGCCATCCCACCAAAAGTACTCTTTCAGATCCTTATACATCTTCGTGCTTCCCGGATGAATAGAGAATGAAGAACTATGAGCCTCATCCAGTAGCTCCTTCTTTAATTTTGGGATGGGAGGAACACAAACCTGATTTCTGAACTTTATTATCCCATCACAATCAAGGTTGAATTCAGGAACATTTCTCACCTTCTTTTCTAACTCGACATCTTCTTTCTGTGCCTCTTGAATCTTCACATGTATAGATGGTTGAACATTCATTTGAGAAATATAAGATTTCTCCCCTTCCA
Organism: Viscum album; assembly: GCA_963277665.1. Lineage (NCBI taxonomy): Eukaryota > Viridiplantae > Streptophyta > Magnoliopsida > Santalales > Viscaceae > Viscum > Viscum album. The sequence continues at coordinate 1,294,857,439 of OY728131.1, forward strand.
TTAAAATTCCATGATCCATCCTTTGTAAATCCATAAATATTGGATCTTTTGTGATCCTCATCATGGATAAGCTAGCATGGTCTTGTCGAATTAATGCGTCTGCTACCTTGTTTGCTTTCCCAGGGTGGTAATGAATTGAGCAGTCGTAATCCTTAATCAGCTCCAACCATCTTTTTGACGCATATTCATCTCCTTTTATTTGAAAATATACTTTAAACTTTTATGATCAGTATAAATATCACACCTTTCCCCATAAAGGTAATGCCTCCAAATATTTAATGCAAAGATCACCACATCTAACTCCAAATCAGGAGTTGGGTAATTTTGCTCATGGATTTTCAACTATCCTGAGCCATAAGCTATCACCATATCATTTTTCATGAGAACACAACCCAGTCTCTTCTTGGATGCATCACTGTAGATCACAAACCTTTCTCCACTGCAAGGTAGTGTGAGCACAGGTTCACTGGGTAACCCTCTTTTTAGCTCTTTGAAATTTTCTTCACATTCCTCCGTCCAAACAAACTTAACTCCTTTTCTAGTGAACTTGGTGAGTGGGTTAGATAAACTTGAAAAATCTTTCACAAAACGTTGGTAATATCCAGCCAAACCAAGAAAACTTTGGATCTCAGTTGTTGTTGTTGGTCTCGACCATCTTTCGATAACCTCTGTTTTTGCTGGATCCACAGATATTCCCTCTTTTGAGATTATATGACCCAAAAATGCAACTTTTTGAAGCCAAAATTCACACTTGGTAAATTTGGCATAAAACTTCTCCTTTATTTGGGTCTTTAATACAATTCTTAAGTGATCTTCATGTTCTTCCTTGCTCTTTGAATAGACAAGAATATCATCTATAAAGACTACCACAAACTGATCAAGATAGTCTCTAAAGACACTATTCATCAGATCCATGAAGATAACAGGGTCATTAGTAAGACCAAATGGCATCACTATAAATTCATAGTGTCCATACCTTGTACGGAAAGTCGTCTTTGGTATATCCTCCCTTTTGACCCTTAATTACTGATACCCTGAACGAAGATCAATCTTGGAAAAGTATTGGGCTCCACATAGTTGGTCAAATAGGTCATCAATGCGTGGGCGAGGATATTTTTTATTGATAGTGATCTTGTTAAGTTCTCGATAATCAATGCAGAGTCTCATTGATCAATCTTTCTTCTTAACAAACAGAACAGGTGCTCCCAAAGGTGATGCACTAGGGCATATGAATCCTTTATCAAGATTCTCTTGGAGCTGCTTCTTCAATTCCTGCAACTCAATTGGGGCTATTATATAAGGTGTCTTTGAAATAGGCAAAGCACCCGGTACGATTTCTATTGAAAACTCAACTTCACGATTTGGTGGAAGACCTGGCAATTCCTCCGGAAAGACATCATCAAATTCCTGTACAATGGGCATATTATTAATCGTGAGTTTCTCTCCAACCATTTGAGATAAATAACCTTAATTTAGTGGAATCAAAACCCATAAGATGGATGAAATTTCCACTAGAAGGTTATGTTCATCCTTGCATCGATAGATGATTATAGATTGATCTAGAATATGAAATGTGACTTCCCTTCTTTGGAAATTGATATGACCTCCATATAAAGAAAGCCAATCCATGCCAAGAATCACATCAAATTCCAATATTGGAAGGATCACAAGATTTGTAGGAATCACTTTCCCACAAACTTCAATTGGAGAAGAATTGTAAACTTTTTATGTGACTGTTGTACCATTAGGAGTTTTCATAGATAACTCAACATCTAATTGTTGAGGTAATACGGTGATACCCTTAGAAAATTCTTCAGAAATAAAAGAGTGGGTCGATCCAGAATCAAATAAAACATTTTCTACTTTAGAGTGGATGGTAAGTGTACCTTTCACCACTTCGTTGTCGTACTCTACATCGCCGATAGTAATTGCATGTGACTTTACTTTGTCTTTGGCCTTAAGATTTTGTTGACGTCGATCATCATCGTCAACCCTTGGATTAGGGAATTGATTATCATAGTGCCCCATTTCCTTGCACATGAAACATTGAAGTGTATTAAGTTCATTCTATGTATCCCTTCATTTGTTTGCATCATTAGATATCTTCTTCCCATTATTTTGACATTCAATTGCCTGATGACCTTCTTTTCCACACTTATAACATTTGATTTTCCCCTTAAGACAATTTCCTCCATGTTTCTTTCCACACTTTGAGCATAAGGGAAAATCATCTTCTTTTCAGTGTGGTCTTTAGATTTTCCTTTGAATTCCATTTTCCTCTTCTTATCAAACCCATGTGACTGATGGGTTACACCAATCTCCATCTCAGCCTTGAGAGCACATCGAACAATTTCCTCGTAGCTATTGAAATCCCTTATGGCTAACGCCCTTCGAAGACTTGGTTTTAAGACACTAAAGAATCGATCGATCTTACTCTCAGGTTGGATAATAATTCCGGAAGCATACCTTGCAAGTCTTGTAAAATTTTCTTCATAGGTACCAACGGATTCATCATCCTTTTGCTTCAGTTCAAGAAACTCCTTCTCCATCTTTGTTCGAAGAATACGAGGGAAATACTTATTGAAAAATAAGTTCTTGAACTCGTCCCATTCCATGGACTCAATTTCATCTCTTTGCCTCATATTCTTAATAAAATTCCACCATTGATCTGCATCACCTTCCAAAAGATACACTGCTAAGATGACTTTATCATGTTCAGAACATTGAAGAACTGAAAATATCTTTTCAGTGGTATTGATCCATTGTTCAGCCACTAATGGATCAGAAGACCCGTTGAATGAAGGTGGGAGCTTCCTCGTGAAGGATTCGACAGAATGTTGCTCCTTCCTTTGCTCATTTGGAAGTCATACATGATTCATAGCTAGAGAAAGTTGTGTGAGCATGGCTACAAGATTTTTCATTCCAGCTCCCATAACATTTGGTTGTTGAGGGGGACAATCATTGCATTTCCTGTCGCATTCCGCATTAACACAGTTTCTTCGGGTTCCATCCATTGACTAAAACCAAGAAGAATAGTGTGAGCAACACAAATTATAACAGGAAACCACATAATCAAGAATAAAATTTCACACTTAATTTCTTATCATAGGTTGTTCATGGCCATTTCTAAAACACTAAGATTGTGTTCTATGCTTAGACATATCCTTTGGTTTCTTACTAAGTCTTTCACATCCTATTTTCCAAAGGTTGACTATACCTTTCCTCTGATACCAACTATAGCGACCCATAATTTACATACATGGTTAATACTTAAAAATTAAAGCATACTTATGAAAACATATAACAAAACCATGAAAGTACCGTATAGTTATAGTGTCTTTAGAAACTGGGAAACATAAACAACTGGTTCATAAAGAATCTACACTATCTCCCATTTATTTCATCATATCTATAGTCCCTTTTTGGCATATCTTACTTAATACCCTTCTTCATAACCTGGGGAAAGAAAACATACAAAATGGTGATCTCAAATGATCATTAAGGTTAAACAAAAGAAATATCAATTACATCAAATTCATAAGAACATAACATTTTGAAAATCTTACCCTGCAAAAGAGATCATAATTTCATAACAAGGGATAAATCATGGTAGTGAAATGTAATCCCAATAATCATAACTTAAAACATGAAACTTTGTGGCATACACACATAATCATAGATAATCATTTCTTATTAGTCAAGACTCATTTCCAAGAATATCTTAGTGGACAAAGTCCATTTTTGAACCGATTTCACTCCTCGTTTCAGTCCTGTTTCACTGAACCGGTTTAACCTGTCGTTCCAGCCATGTCTATCTCATGAGATATAAAATCTTTACCCAATGCATTGTATGGAGATATAGGTCCCACCCATCTCATAATGATACCATTCTTATGTGTTCCACAAAATCATAAATCATACATCATTGCATAACCCATGTAATAAAAATGGGATTCTTAAACATCATGACATCATAAAACAATTCATATAAGATAAAGGAATTCATAAAAATAATTCCATCACAACATAATCAAATCAATGTAATAATAGAGATAGAAACATAATCCTATATTATCTTAGATGGAAAATAATTTTTTTAAAACACTTGAACTCCATTCTTGAGAAAAATATCCTTTCTACTTCAAAAACATTTTCCTTTCTTAACATGTCATACAATTTTAAACTAAAAGAAGTTGATTAAAAATAAACTTGAAAACTTGTAAAGGAATCTTCTTGGAAATAATGTTTTAAAAATCCATTCATGCCGTATAAGTTAAAAAAACATTATTCTCGTACTTTTTTCGGAAAAGTCAAAAGTACCTCGTACGAAAAATGACAAAAGATTCCTTTCATATCTTTTACTAAAAACTCACCGAAGGGTAAAATTGGATTTAAAAAATTGTGGGTGGATGAAAATAATATTACATATTGAGGAAACATGTATTTTGATGATAAAATACACCCCAGTAAATACCAAAGTATAAACAATCTCGGATAAAATGAGATTGTGATATTTTCCCTTACCTTAGGTCCGATTTGCTTCGTAAGTGTCCGAACCTCATGTATAATGATTTAAATAGTGTTATTGACTTATTCCAAAATCATAATTATTGTTATGATATCATATATGGTCATATTCTTAGCTTCTTATTAGTAATATTTCATTACTACTTGTTATTCGGGTGTTTATTACTTTTTGTTCTTATGCGTGTTTTATCGAATAAATTATTATTCTTATCTTTAGGTTATAGATACCTCATTTACAGAATGGTATTAGTGTAATATATATCATATTAATCCATTAAATTCATTTATATAATCATTATGCAATGAATATCATTTAGAACGAATCGCATCACATCGTGGAGATGGTATTCCGTACGTACGCACGCGCGATGATATTGTTCCCATGATCATGGAATTGTATTGGGGTGTATGTATACTATTTCAGAATCAATAAAACTTTACAATAATCACATATAGTTATTATTTACACCATTATACCCATCCAAGTAATGTGGTGGTGGAAAATAGATTACACCACGGCGTGGAGACGGTATTCCGTAAGTACGCATGTGTGGTGATTTCATTTTCCGTAGGATGGATAGACGGTGAAATAGGATTGTTTCATACTTATAATAAAATATCAGTATATGAGTGATACTGATGTTATTAATTTATAATTAAAAAACTAAGGAAGAAGAAGTGTAAGAAGAAATAAAGTTGAAAGAATCGGTAACGGACATTACCTCTTCTTTGAAGCGCCTCTTTGAGACCTCCTCTTAGGGCACTACAATTGGTGTTTGAAGAAGACCAGTACCTCTAGGATGTTTCTAGGGAAGTGGGGAAGTGAAATTGGTAGGTATTGGCTGAGATTGAATGCTAAAATTGGTGTGATGAGGAGAGGGAGGAGGTGCCCTTTTATAAGGGAGGAGAGGGGCACCTTTGGAAATATAAGATATATTAGTTTATATTAAATCCCAACCCCACTTAAAAACTTCCAAAATGACTTATATCCGAAGATTAGATGATATAGGGTTTTAATATCATCAACCAATAAAATTTATACATGTTAGGAATTTATTTTAAACATTATCAACTTGATTTATCCTTATTTACCAATTTAATTTTATTTGTGGTAATAATATTCTAAATTTTAAATTATTATAAATAATTACATATGTGTTGTGAATTTTCCATAATTTGACACTTTATGACATTTTAGACCATATAAATTTTAATTTATAATTTTTAAAAATTGTTGTGATTTTTAAAAAATTTTATAATATGTTATTTTTATAAAATAACAATATTGTCAATTTTGACACTATTCATTTATTTGAATTTAAATAAAATATATACAGAAGAAATGTTCTAAATAAAAGATTTAATAGATTTATAAAATTTCATATGTATCTAGAAAATTAGTGGAGCACATTAAATAGTTTATATAATATTTATTTTAATATTTTTAAAACCATTTATTTGATATTTTAATTAATAAAATAATTTCAACATCACTATTGTGTCATAATTAATGATAATTATTTAATCCCTAAAAATTCTAAATAAATTCCTATGATGTAGATAATTGTATTATATTTCTTGAGACTATTCATGTTCTAAGTTTCATTAAGTTTATCACTAAATTAAAATTATTATACTTATAAGATTTAAGAAAGTGACATGTTGTCACATTCTTTGGTTTTAATAATAATTAAATTATTTTCATGGAAAAAAGTCCATTAAATGAATCTAATCCGACCCTTAGGTGATATGGGTCGACTTTTAGTCATCCAATAGTATTTTTTCAGGTTTTAGGGTAATTTTATAATCTTATATTTACCCTTAATTACCCGATTTACCTTTAACTATAGTAAATAAAATTTACCGTAGTTACTATTCATAATGCCCAAAAATAAAAAGTAGCTTATTAACATAATTTGGACCCACTTGTTCCTAATATTGAATCCATTTTTCAAAATTCAAATCATATAAGTTTTAGTAATTAATTTAAAATAAATCTCGTTGTTAAGAAAACGGGTTTTAGAAGTTAAAACATTGTCAAAGATTGAAATGTTTTTACCTATGAATTCAATGTGAAATTAATGATAATGACATAAATTATATTAAATGGTAAAAATATATTCTATTTATACTTTAAAACCATTCAATATTATAATTTAACCATATAAATTATCTCAATGAAAAAAAGTTTTTTTTAATTAAAAATTAGTGTATTTTTACTATTCATCAAAATATGAAAGTTATCAGAAAAATATCAAAAATTTATCCAAAGTAAATTTTTATACCCTGATTCAAAAGAAGAATTTTATTTTGTCAAATTTAACTTATAAACATATCAAAAACTAGATTTAATGTGGGTGCGCCATCAAAAGGCGGCAAAACTGCATTTTTTGAAAAATACTTATTTTACCCGAAAAATTTATTTTTTTCTCTTACCATGTTCTAGAAAAAGTGTAAGATGAATAATAAAATTAAAAATGTAGTTAATACTATTCATAACTGCTAGTTCATAATAATATATCGTTGTTTAGTGCAACCCGGTATTGCGTACTACACACGCTATCAAGGAAGGTCGCGATTGCGTGTAATGCAAGCCAAGTCTGTATTGTGTGCTGTGAAAGATTCCTTTGGTGTTGCGTATGACATAAGACATAAAAAAAATTCACATAAAATCTCAGGGTGTTACACATCAAGAGTCACTATTACCCTTGTGAGGGTGTTACCCATAAAAAATGATATGTTTGGTCATATCAAACTTCACTAATAGTCTTAATCCTATCATATCTACCCAAATAGCCTTAATAAACTAACATAGGCAATCCATAACTCATTCCAAACTTTGATTCCTACCCAAGTTCTCTTGTAACCTCAATGGATATCTTCATCTTTTATGGTGACATGTTTGTTGGGTGAATCCATTTTCCACAACCATTACCAGGACACCTTCTCATAACCTAAAAGGATAAAACCCACCCTATCTCTTTATTTAGGGTGCTCTTAGTCCTTATCACTTATACAAAAACACATACAACATTTAGGAATACACAATCATGAATAAACTGGCATGTGGTTTTGTATTATAAGGACCACCTACCTTGATCATAGATTTACCATCCTTATCAAGATTTGTGCATCCCTAACCAAGAATTTCTATGCCTTATCCAAGCTTATACCAACACTCGATCACCTATATTAACCATTTAATTCAAAATAATTAATTATTTAATTTAATAAAAAGAGTCATAATCACCTAAAAACTCATTGATCAATTTTATATCACTAAAACCACACCCAACTACACGTATAGGGTCTATAGAAAAATCCTAAAACCACTAAAAGAAAAACACCCATCATACAACATTGGTTTACTCCCAAATTTCATCTCATTTTATTAAAAACACTAAATAAATTCATGGGGAAATATTCCTCAACTAAAATGGTGAAAGAAGTTTTGAGTTATTTTTATTTGGGTATCCCCTATCTACCAAATAAAAATCCACATGAAGTGGGATCATTCCCACCTTTATTTGATGAAATAACCACTAAACCCTAGCCTAGATATCTTTAAATCATAGGGATAAAAAATATAAATAATAATGGAAGTAAATTGCAGAATAACTTTCCTTAAATCCAATTAAAGACACCAAAAAACACCCCTTATCAATGGGGAATCTAAAGGGGGAGATAGGGGTAGGATTCAAATGAAATGGCCCTCCCCACATCACCCCTCAACCTAAAACCAAAGGGGGTTGACCATAAAAATATAGGTTTACCCCTATTTTAAAAAAATCGAAAGGGACCCATCATGGAATGACCCTAAACGTAATATCATGACTCCCTTTCTCGATCACCCCTCATGGCATGTTCCCTTGGGTCACAAAATGGAAAAACTCCCCCATCCAAAACCACAAAACCACAGCCTAATACCTCATGGTGTGACCTCCCTAGTCACATTGTGACATGCCTATCACTAAAACAACAAATTTTATATGTTCAAGCTTTCATGGTGTGGCCTCCCCCTTCACGTTGTGTCCTCCCTTTGTGGTATGACTCTCACCTGACACACTATGATGTTTCCCCATAACCATCCCTAAAGAGTGGTCTTCCCCTCATAGCACATCACGACCCTCATCACTGTGTGACCCTATGGGTCATGATATAATTATATTACTATTTAAAAAAACAAAAAGTAAAAAATGTAAGGGTCATTAGACCCTATACTTAAGAATCATCTCTATAGAATGATTCCCATAAATAAGGATTTTTCCTTCAAAAAATATCATAGAAGATCCACCATGTCCTGACACCAGTTGTTCATGGTTTGACCGAAGGAGATATGCCCCAAATCCCATTTACATGTGATAAAATATGGCTATATTGTACCCTATGATATGGGAATATCATAAATCATGAAAACATTCCAATGAATCTTCAATTTTAGGGTAATATTGATGGATTTCATAATATAGTTTCTTGTAAAATTCATAGTGCCTGACTATCATATTTTATGGAATATACATGATGATATCATCAATATTTTGGTAAATAAAATGATAACAATTATAATTAAATGTAATATTCCATTTAAGATAATAATACAGATATGTTGTATAAGATATAATGCATGGGAGTTCATTACATTCATCCAAGAGTTTCATTAGTTGATTGAATCATTTAGTCATGTGTTATAACCCATGAGTAAATGTGAGAGAATTTATATAACATGCTTGAGATATTTATATAAAGATGTAATATCCCATTCGATACATGGGTGTGTGAGTATGCAAGACAGCCCAATCCCTAGCCAAATATCCCTACTTGTAGTACTATTCTCCTACCTCTATTACATAACATGGTACTAGAATTGCATAGAGGATGGAGGATTCAACTTTAGCATCAAAAAATTTAGTAGCCCATAGATACCTTTTGAGGTGGGGCTTCTTTTGGCTTCCATTCTTGGTGATATTTGTAAAACTCATTTGATAATGAATTAAGAAGGAGTGTTGGTGGCATCGATGTAATAAGGGTCACTAGAAGCTTTGGTGTATGATACATGTATGATATCTTCATTTATAGTTTATCTATAGTTTCACTTATCTACCATGGATATCTTAGTTTCGGCTTCTGTAATTAGTTCTTCAACCTATAACAAGTGTTATTAGATCCTTATAGAATCCAACAATGGTATCTGATCCAAACACATGTTTAGATTCATAAAATCGCACTAAAAATGAATTTTTTCAATATAATAATATTTTTTATGTTGTTATCATAAAATAAAACTTAATAAAAATCCCATGGATTTGAATTAGTTATAGAATACAACTCCTATATATTATATCCTATGATTTCATTGTGCCATGTTTCTCAAAAAAAATAGATCATTGTATCACTTAATTGATATTAAAATATATTTTTAAAAATAATATGATATCATAGGATACAATATGATATCGTAGGATATGATATGATATCATAGGATAAAACATGAATACAAGTATTAAAATATGACTGATAGTTCTAAAAAATTATTATTGTAAGGATATCAATCATACTCTATGATTAATCCTCAATCGTAAAATACAATGGATGAAGAAAAAAAAATTCATTGTTATCAGTTATGAATTGAATTTTATTGTTTATAAATTATTTATAAATAATGATAAAAGTTATTTTAAGTATATTATTAATTTCTTAAGTGTTCATAAGTGGATTAATTATAAAGTTTTTATAATTAATGAAATAAGTTTTTATAAAAAAATTATTAATTAATACTCCACAATATAAAATGTTAATAATAAAATTATTAGATTGAATTAAATTATTGATAAAATTTTATTCATATTAGGTATTAAATTTATTGATTATATTTCATGCACCTTATAAATGAAATGCATTTGGATATCTGTAAATATATTTGGCTTTTATTTTAGTGTAAGTAAAAAATGGTGGGATGCGAAAAGAGTTAAACATCAATATGGTTTGAACATATTAACTTGGGGGAAGAAATATGGTGATATTAAAACCCCTTCAAAAATTAATTGTGAGATTCCTTCCAATGAATTTTTTTTTTGAAACCTCAATCATCTGACTTGGTAGTTTAATTACATGGTTAGGTGACCATGGATTATCTTATTCATGTTAATCAAGTAATGAAGTGACCCAAATAGTTAGGTTCCTTATTCTTGGAATTTTATTTGGGCTCCACTTATCTGGGAAACCCTAATGGTTAGGATTCCAGAGAATATAATTGATATTATCCATGTAGTGGATTAGAAAATGGGTGTTACACTCTATTATCCAAGAGACATGTATGATATTATTGGAATGATGGAATACCTAAATAACTAAGTGGTGAGATGAACAACATAGAGGACTCATTTCTTATTGAAATATAGATCTTGACCCATTAATGGGTATGATGGATTTTAGAAGGGGAATTATTTTAGTGGGATACCATTTAATAAAATGCCTCACTAAATGGTAATAAAACATGATACTCAAATGATTAAGAATTTTGTTATAGCATCATCATAATTATCACCAAACTTAACTTTGGTATCAGTCCTGAAATTAGGAGAAAATAAATATAAGATACTTATAATACTTGTAACATAATAAAAATTATTAAGTGAGGAAAATTATATGTGTTAGAGAAATAAATTCTTGAGTAACCAAGTATTGATGTTTCTCAATAAATGAATCTATATGAATGAGAGAAGTATAAAATTATTCACTTAAGGTTTCAAGAGAATTATATGTGAAATTACCTAAGGAATTTTAGTCTCATATACTCAATTTGATTGGGTATATCAACGATACTCAATATGATTGACTATGATAATGACTTAAAGGGATTTAATATTTTCTATAAAGTTTTTTCTAGTTAAGGAATTTATCCTATTTTCATTTATAGAAATATTCTGAAAATATGAATAAATTTAAGAAAATTTTACCCTATTATTCTCAAAGTGTTGAGGATATATGAAAATGGAATATTATACCTCATTTTTGGTTTTATATTGACATTATAATAGGACAAAATTTTAAACTAGAAGACGAAAAGTTATTAGGGGAGTTTAATGATGTTTCTTTGAGTATTTAGTCAAGTTCATTGAAACCTAAAGATATTATCAATAAGGGTTAATTATTTCATCAGACGAAATTATTTTGGATATCTTAACAGGTTTCTAAAACTCTATGAAATATCCATGTTAGGTTTCAGTGTTATAGAATTAAATTTTTTTGTTTTAAAGGGTATATTGTAGAGTATAGTGTTTCATTTGTTGTCAATAAGGTGTCAATATGTTTATAGAAAGGTAGTGATTGTGGTGGTGGTGGTGATTAAAGAGGAAAAGTTGTTCCAAATCTTATGTCACTTGGAGAATTATTATGATCCCTTGGAGAATCAGTATGAAATAATATTTGATGTCATGCTTGATCATTATCCATTGTAAATCAGATGATTGTTTGTGTTGATCTTCAAAGACCAAGACATGTGTTAAGGAGAACACATTGTTGACTATAATGTTTCCATGCATTATGTTTCAATGCATGATAGAGTGGAGAGTAGTATTATCCATGGTTGGATGAATTAATATGAGTAAAGGTATTTGGAATTACAATTCCAAAGAGAATTTAGGAATTAAATGAATGGGAATGCAAGTATAAGATTCATTTTTTCGAAGATGAATAAAGTGTGCATAATGGTATTCATAATTCATGACGATGAGAAGATTGAAAGAAAAAGAAAATAAGAATAGAAAAATAGAGGTGGCCATGCATGTTTGGATTACTAAGTGGTAATGCATGTTTTATGGGGTTACTAAAAAATGGGCCAGCCACCAAAAAGATGATAGCCCTAACCCTAGGCACATGCGGGACAGGGTCAAATGTGCCCAAGGGAGGCCATCAAGGCAATTCAGGAAGCGGTAAGAGAGCACAGGGCAAGGCCCATGCTTAGGAGTGCACCCATAGGGGTGCATGGGATAACAGAGAGAGCACCACCGTGTGGTGTGGCATGGTGGTAGATTATTAGGGTGGGCGCAGAGTGTGCCCACAATGAGAACATGGTACGGGGCAGTACCGTGAGGGAGGAGGAGTAATCCGGCGATGGGTTGATGCGGATTGATATTTAAACTGCGTCTTAGAACGTCTCCATTTTGATGTGGGAAAATATTTTTAAAAACACATAAGCAATCCAATCCATCCATCTAATCTCACATGTAATCACAGCCACACATCACATCCACAGTTCGTGATCTAATCTCCATCGTACATCCATCTAGTGTGTTGTATGTTTTAACCTGAGTCATTCGATGCTTATGCAGCCATGTCATCTTCTTCCTCCTTCCACTGCATGACGCTTCCATTGCTACTCACCATAGTATATGATCTGATTTCCATGGACTACCACTGGACAGTATAATAGGATCATTATGATCATCTGGGCATCACAATCACATGCATGCATTCACATTTTCATGCATGGGAATTAAATGAAGAATATTCTTAGGCCGAGGTAGATGCAGTTTCCATAGGCTGAGCCATTCACCATTTGAGAAGATTTTATGCCTTTGTTACTCTTTTCATGCATGTTTGTATTATTACAACATGAAATCAGAAAGCCTGCATTGAAGAGAAACGAACTGAGAGATTCAGTATATCTTATCCCGCGTTTGAATATTTCTAAGTTGAAGATCTTGGGAATTCAAATATTTGATCTAGTGGAATATCATGAGAAATATGAATGTGTATCTATGCTGTGATCCGTATCTATAAAAGGAGGAGTCCTTCAACTCATTCAGTTGTTGAAATAATTGAGAAAATCTCTCATTTTTCTAAAACAGAGCATTATATAGAGAAAGTTTCTGTACAGCCCTTCTATGTGAATGAGAAGGGATCTGAAAGCATTCAACAGGTTTTACGCACTCTTGAATCTTCCTTTCAAAGAAGAAATCATTCTAACCCTCTGTTCAAAGAAATCTAAGATCATGTGATAGGTTCTTAAGAACCCGCGTCCTATTTTCATAAAGTTAACTCCACATGTACGTAACATGTGAAATTGCACCCTTGTTGTACTCTATGAAGAAAGGAACCATGAACCTCCTTGGTTCTATAAATATGATCCATGTGAACCATGTTCATGAAGAAGAAGAACCCATTCTCCCCAGTTTACATGAAGAAGAATAACTCGAGCCCTTCGTTTTCACAAACAGAAGAAGATCACCCTTCTATTTTTCATGTTTTGATATACTATTTGTAGGGGATCTTGTTTAGTGAAGATGGATGTTTTGATGTTGAAGGGAAGAATGTGAATTCATATGAATAAATAAGGAGAAAGAATAATACATTCATGTGATGAACCTTGAGAATACCTTGAGATAGTTCTTGTGAAGAAGCCCGAAGCATTGTGAACACACATGTGAAAAAAAAAATTTCATGTTGATGAGAAGAACCTATTTTCATGTATGTATATGCATTCTTTTAAGAGTTTACATTGTGCATATGAGAAGATAAATTCATTTAGTTCATGTGTGTAAAGAAGTGTGGACATAAAAATCATGTGCATTAATTGAGATACCTGAGTGTGAAAGAACAAAGATAAACAGTGGACAACACCAATTTGGGTTTGAAGAAAACATATGCATAGCACACATTGAACCAAAATTAAAAAGAACAAGTGTGTGTTTGTGATAATAACCAAAAAGAAATAATAGAAAGAGAATAAAATAAGAGAAAGTGTGTGTGCTCAAATATTGATACCCATTTGGGTTTGTACACAAGAAGGATCAAGTGGACAATACATGCATGATACACACACATTGAATCTAAGATATTGATACAAGTGAAGAGTGTGTTTTCAGGTTGAAAAGAAACATATTATACATTCATGAAGAGTGGAAAATACATGCATGAAGATTGGACAATACATGCATTATAGAAACACATTGAATCTAAGATATTGATACAAGTGAAAAGTGTGTTTTTGGGTTGACAAGCAACATATTATACATTAATTAAATCATGCATAATCACATGCATGTGTAAGAAGTCATTGAGATATCCAAAACAAGAGGTATTTAATTCCATACAACCCATGTATAAAGTGAATCAGAATTGAGATTGAATCTGGGCAGAGTTAGAGAAGATCTTATAACTGAGTTGACAGAGGTTTAGTATTCAAGATAGACAGATCTTACATAGTGAAAGATTATAATTTCCTATCAATATTCTTGAATAAGTTGTGTGCACCATTTTCACACATCTAAGTGGGGTCAGATCTTCATCAGAAGAAGAAATAATTGCCCGAGCATTGTGAAACTGAGGACTGATCAGAAAAGTGATCATAGTTATTGAGCAAGGACAACAGACCTTACCAAAGTCTATTGATGATTCTTGAAGAGATACACAGGCAAGTTTGATTCAGTAAGCCTATTTTGTAATATCATAAGATCAATCTATATTGAATCAAGATGGAACTCAAAGAAGGAACCTGCTTATGTAACTCGAGAGCTGGAAGAACCTTGTGTGATTCAGGGAGGAGAACAAGTCTTCAGTGGGACTATGAAGTAGGAAAACAGGACTCTATTATCACTATGGGAAGTAGTATAAATAACCTCATGTGGGAATCCTGAGAGATATAGTGGGACTCTGTATCAACCATTTTAATTGATAATAAGATTATAGAGGATAATCTGTGTCAAGAAGAATAACCAACACATCAAGGAGTGGGTCTTTGAACTGAACCTTGTAAATCCTTGTTTTCAGTGTCTTTACATTTATAGTATCATTCGAGGTAATTCTGAGAGACACAAGAATATTGGATCGATGATTTAACCAGCCATAGAGGTTTAATTGAAAAGAATATATTTTTAAAAAATTTAAAGGGATCAATGATTCACCCCTCCCCCTATCAATGATTCACACTGATCTGGGCACTTTAGTTGATATCAGAGCAAGGTAACCTCTAAAATATCCAAGGGAGTCTTTATGAAGTAAATATTTCAGAAAATGAGTGAGAAACCTCAAATTAATATTTATTCCAAGACTTAGAAGAATGAAAAGAAGAAATAGGAAATTAAGATGAATAAGAAGCTTACTACTAATGGGGAGACACCTTCTACTGAAGGTAATCTAAAAGGTAAAAGTTGTGATAATTATTTTTATTATTATGACTCTTCTAATGAAGAATATTAAAGTTGTGATGATGATATATCAATTAGTGATATTCAGTCTATACTGAAATAGAATCTGAATAAAATCTCTAGAGAAGTGGCAAGACATATTATTTCAATCATTAGTTCTCTTCAAGATGAAAAATTATAGTTGGAAGAAGAAGCTGATGCCATGGAATAGGCATTGGCTAAAAGGGTTGTAATATTCAACACTCTCACAAAACTTATAAAGGAAAAGGAAGAAACAATTTCTATTTGAAATGATAGATATGATGAATTCATTGAAATATTGTAGGGAAGTATTTGTAAGAAATAATTATTTGAGATGGTGTTTGTAGAAGCTTTACATGCATTTGAAAAGTTGCACAAAGTATTTATGGTTTTCAAAGATTCTCAATAAGAAGACAAATCCAACAAGGTCAAGGAGCTTGACATCTCTTTGAAACAATTAAGAAATGTGCATGAAGAACAAATGACAAAGCTAAAGAAGAATTTGTAAATCAAGCTGAGATTAGTAGAGGATGAGAAGAACTCCCTCAACATGAAGTGTTTAGAGCTGGATGTGAAATTTAAGAATCAACAATCACTCCAAGCTGGAACATCCCAAACAACTGAAAGAAGAGACACTTCCACTCATGTTTTCATTGAGGAGTATGATTCCAATAGGAATATCAAATCATCCTCTAATATAATCGAAACATCCTCAAAGAAGAAGGTATCCAAAAACCTAGTTAATTCTATTTCTATTAATGTAGTTGCATCTTTAAGTATAGGTTCAAAGCTAAAAGCTGGGAAGATGTGCATTGATAAAAATTTTGATACATCCATCAAAATTTCAAGGATATATGCTATTATGGTTAAGAATAACAACTCCCAAATGGATGCTCTAAAGAAATAAATACAATTCCAGAAACAAAAAAGAACTCAATTTAGCCATACTGATGCTACAAGAAAAATAAAGAGATTTATTGGCTACTTTTGGTGTTGTTGGAAGTTTGAGAATCGGTCCAATGATTCATGGAATAATATTTCAGCATATGGAAATTATGTGAGGCCTACATTCAGTGAAATTAGATGTGAAGAAATGAATCATCTGGTAAATCAAAGGTAGAAAACACAGATGATGAAGAATCTATCTATTAAGAATAAATTTGAATATCTTGAAGACTTATATGGTAATTGCAATAGAAGTGGTCACAATTATGATGAGTGTTGGTTTATTCCTAACATGCCTCATGTATATGTTTATAAGAATCATAGACCACAACAAAGGTAGGATAAGGGAAAAAGAGTTTAAAATTCTTCCATTGGGAATATGCAAAACATTGAAGTCAAGAAAATAGTGAAATAAACTATTCCTAAGAAGGAGTTCAATATGGATTCCAAGAATGTCATCTCAACCAAGAAAAGATGATTATATTGTGGAAATAAAGTTCATACCATGGATCACTGAAAAAAATCCATGGAAATTAATGGAAGAAAGTTAAAACTAAAAGGAGAATCAATCCAGAAAAATATAGGGTTGATTGAATACATTCCTAAAGATAATATTAATATGTTTCCAAAGAAAGGTAACTCAAAGACAATGAAGAATCCATGTGGAAGCTCCAAATCAGAAATATTTAAGGAGTGTTTAGTTATCTATCCTAATCAATTGAAAATTTCTATAGAACTACAAATAGATGAAGATGAATTACTAGCTAAGGAAAAGTCAAAGGGGAAATAGGTCATTCCACATGAAGGAAATTTTTAATGTCATGAGAGGTTTTCATCACATGACAACCCAAGTGTATCACAACTACTATGTAGAAGGTTTAATAAGGCAAGAAATCTTGAAAACAAATGTATAACTGTTTTACCAGGTCAAATAGAGATGTTGAAAATTGAAAAACATATACCAATGTAAGCTACTTCACTATTGGAAAAAGTAAGGACAAAAAATCCACACAAGTTCAAGGTGAATGGAAGTAAAGGGTAAATGCTAACAATGAAAGATAAAAATTTTTAATGGAGAGTAAACAACAGCATGAATAGTACCAGACACATTAGAGCTACCAAGAAAGGAGTTATTGGGTTGAGAGGAAATTCTCATCCCTGTTTCTCCTATTAAGAATCTCACATGTGTTCCATCTTATTACCTTATTTTTTTTATATGTGTTCTTACATTATAGGGAATTGAAGGTTAAGTTCATTCTCAAGATGTGAATTGAATGAATAATGTAGAGAATAACAAGTTGGACTGATTATTCATGATTTTTTAAATACTTGGAATGTTCCACAGTGGAAGATTATCAACATGAATATCTTGAAGATTATATGATGATATTTCCCATTAGGGTAAATCAAAGATATTTCACCCCTTGAGGGGGAGAAAATATGAAGGAGATGATATCAAGGATTATGTTAGGAAAAATATTGAAATTCATATCATCTCAAGAAGCTGAAACTTGAGGTATTTCAATCACACTTTCATCCCATGTTCTTAATTGTATATATCATGTAAATTAATTGAGAGTGCTTGATTGATGATAAGATGGGATGAAAGGGGTAGATTTATATATTCTCTTGAACTTTTTAATATTTTTGGTAAATTATGTGCAGGATTTAGCAATTCATTGATAAATCTTATTATTTCCAACCCCTTGGATAAGAGTTGATACATTCTGCGCATGATTTCACATGCATGGTTATTTATGGACAGCATTGAAAACCTTGGTCATATGTCTATTGTTTTTTACAATGGGTTAGCCCAAGTATACATAGAGTTGATTAACTAAAGTGTCTTTGCTAAAAGAACCATGTGACATTATCCCTCTCTCAGAAATATTCAAGAAGATATTCTTTAAAAGGAGCAGAACATGTTTTTGAACAGACCCCACTAAACCTTTTCATTTGGTTTCCAATAAGGGGGAGAAACTATTGGAACACATATTGACCCATACAAAGTGTGATTATGTGATATTTAAAAAAATACAATGGGAGAGATTGTATAGTATAGTGTTGAATTTGTTGTCAATAAGATGTCAATATATTTATGGAAAGATAGTGATTGTGGTGGGGATGATGATTGAAGAGGGATAGTTGTTCCAAATCTTATGTCACTTGGAGAATCAGTATGATCACTTGGATAATTGGTATGAAATGATATTGTATGTCATGATTGATCATTATCTATAGTAAATCACATGATTTTTTGTGTTCGTCTTCAAAGAACAAGACATGAGTTAAGGAGAACACATTGTTGAATACAATGTTTCCATGAATTTTGTTTCAATGCATTAGGGAGTGAAGATTAGTACCATCCATGGTTGGATGAATAAAGATCAGTAAAGGTCTCTGGAATTACAATTCCAAATAGAATTGAGGTCTTAAAGGAATAGGAATTCAAGGATAAGATCTATTTGTTTGAAGATGAAGAAATCATGCATAATGGTATTCATAATGCATGATTATGAGAATATTAAAAGAAAAGAAAATAATAATATACAAATATAGGTGGCCATTCATTTTTGGATTACTAAGTGTCCATTCATGTTTTATGGGGTTACTTAAAAAATTGGGACAACCACAAACCAGCTGATAGCCTCAACCCTAGGCACATGCTGGATAGGGTAAAACGTGCCCAAGAGAGGCCATCAAGGCAAGTTGGGAAGTGATAGGAGAGCATGGGTAAAGTCCCGTGCATAGGAGCATGCCCACAGGGGCACATGGGAGAGTAGAGAGAGTGCCACCATGCAGGGTGGCACGGTGACAGAGCATTAGGGTGGGCACAAAGCACGCCCGCAAGGAGAACACGGTGCAAGGATTTACCGTGGATGTAGGAGGAGTAATCTATCAATGGGTTGATGCATGTTGATATTTAAAATAAAGCTCAGTGCTTCTCTATTTCGATGTGGGAAAATATTTTAAAAACATAGAAGAATTATGAGACATCCATCTAATCTTGCGTGTAATCATGGTTGTACATCACATCCAAGGTTCACGATCTAATCTCCATTGTCCATACATCTCACATGCTTCATGTTTGAACCTGAGTTGTCTGATGCTCATGAAGTTGTGTTGACTTATTCCTCTCACCATTGCATGATTCCACCACCACTACTTGTTGGATTAGATGATCTGATCACCATGGATGACCATTGGACAGCATAATAGGATCATTATGATCATCTGGGTATCACGATCACATGCATGCATTCACATTTGCATGCATGCGAATTAAACAAAGAATATGTGTAAGTTAAGGAAAGTGTAGTTGAAATAGGCTGGTCCATTCACCATTTAAGGAGATTATATTTATTAATTCTTCTTCTCATGCACATGAGGATGATTACAATGTAAAATAAGAAAGCCCACATTGAAGAAAAACGAACTGAGAGATTCAGTAAATATTATCCCATGTTTGAATATTTCAAAGCTGAAGATCTTGGGAATTTAAATATTTGAATCCCAAGTCATATCATGAATAATTTGAATGTGCGGTTATTTTGTGATCTCCATCTATAAAATTAAGATTCCCTTGACTCATTCAGTTGTTGAAACAATTGATAAAAGCTTGCATTTTTCTGAAACAAATCACTGTATAGAGAAAGTTTCCATATAGCCATGCTACATGAAGGAGAATGGATCAACAATCGTTCAATAGGTGATACATACTCTTGAATCATCCTTTCAAATAAGGAAGCAGTTGACCCTCTATGTGATTAAATCCAAGATCATGTGACGAGTTCTCACAAACCCTTGTTGTGTTTTCTTGAAGATAACTCTACAAGTACACAAATAGTGCACTTTCACCCTTGTTGTACTCTGCAAAGATAGGAACCATGAACCTCCTTGGTTCTGTGAAGATCATCCATGAGAACCATGTGCATGAAGAAGAAGAACCCGTGCTCCCCATTTTTTCACGAAGAAGAATAACTCAAGCCCTTCAGTTTCATGAACATAATAAGATCACCCTTCTATTTTTCACATTTTGATATACTTTTTGCAGGGGATATTTTTTAGTGAATAAGGAGGTTTTCATAATTAAGGGTATCATGTGTGCACATGTGAATAAATAAAGAGAAATAATAATACATGCATGCATAGAGCCTTGAGAATACCTTGAGACAGTTCTTGTGAAGAATCCCGAAGCATTGTGAACGCACACATGAAAAAGAAGTTTTCATGTTGATGAGAATAACTTTTTCGTATGGACGTATATGAATTCTTTGAAGAGTGGAAAATGTCAATATGATAATAGAACTTGAGGTAGTTCATGTGTGAAAAGAACAGTGAACATGAAAATCATGTGCATGAATTCAGGTACTCGAGTGTTCAAGAACAAATCTAAATAGTGGAAAACACCAATTCAGGTTTGAATAAAATACATTTATAACATACATTGAACCCAAATTAAAAATAAAAAAGTGTGTGTGCTAAAAACCAAAAGGAAATAAGATAAAGATAAGAGAATAAGGGAATGTGTGTGTGCTCAAAGATTTATACCCATTTGGTTTTTCACACAAGAAGGATCAAGTGGATAGTACATTCATGATACACACACATTGAATCTAATATATTGATACAAGTGAAGAGTGTGTGTTTGGGTTGAAAAGAAACATATTATACATGCATGAAATCATACATAATCACATGCACATGTAATAAGTCATTGAGATACCCAAAAAAAGAGGTATTTAATGCCATGAAACCCATGCATGAAGTGAATGAGAATTGAGACTGAATCTGGGTAGAGATATAGAAGATATTATAAATGAGTTGATAGTGATTGAGTATTCAAGAAAGACAGAGCTGACATAGTGAAAGATCATTATTCCCTATAAATATTCTTGAAGAATTTTTGTGCACCATTTTCACAAATCTAAGTTAGGATTGGTCTTCATCAGAAGAAGAAAGAATTGATCGACCATTGTGAAACTAAGAACTGATCAGAAAAGTGGTCAGAGTTATTGAGAAAGTCCAAAAAACCTTATCAAAGGTTGTTTAAGATTCCTGGAGAGATACATAGTCAAGTGTGATTAAGAAAGACTGTGTGGGAATATCATAATATCAATCTATAGTTAATCAAGAGAGAAATCAAAGAAGGAAGTTTCTCGTGTGACTCGAGAGCTAGAAGAGCCTTGTGTGATTCAGGGAGGAGAAGAAGTTTTCAGAGGGACTATAGAATAGGCCAATGGGACTCTGGTAACACTGTGGGAAGCAGTATAAATAACCTCATGTGGGAATCAAGATAGATATAGTGGGACTCTTTATAGACCATTTTAATTGATAATAAGATTATAGTAGAGAATCTGTGTTGGGGAGAATAACCAACACAGTAAGGAGTAGGTATTTGAAATGAACCTTTTAAATCCTTGTGTTCAGTGATTTTACATTTACAGCATCATTCTAGGTAAGGTTGAGATACACAAGAAGAGTGGATCTAGGCTTTAACCATCCATATAGGTTTAATTTAAAAGAATCAATTTTTAAAAAGTTTAAAAGGATCACGGATTCACCCCTCCCCCTCTTAGTGATTCACACTAATCTGTTCACTTAATATATGATACCAAATATATACTTTAAAAATGTTTTAAGTATATAGAAGTTCATAATCATTAAAATACTCGATAAGGGTTATATTTTTTATTCAAGTAATAAAGAAAAGAGTTTCAATATAAAGGATTTGAATGTAAAGGAATGTATCAATATTAGATGAATCTAAATAAAATATGTGTATAATTATCTAATTTATTGTACATGATAAGAGTATTTTATATTAATAAAGATTTTTTATAAACCATATAAGATAATGAATTTAATTCACATGGTTAATGATTCATAGGTTTTCTATAAAATTCATTAAAAAGGAAAAATGGATAAAAATATTTTATCTAGGATAAAAATATTTTATCTAGGATAAAATCTGTATCCATATGTTTATCAAAATATAAAGGAATGTGTTCCCAACATCCATTATGGGCATATTTTAAAGACTGAATTTTTATTTTTTGAATATGATCTAAAACACATAAAATTTCATATATAATATGAAAATAATATTTTATTTGTTTAATATTCCTAATAAAATGAAATAATATGTATTTCCTAACATAAAGGAGTTTTTTCATCTTAGCATGATATTCTAAAGATAATATTTTGTATAACATGCTAATGGGGGTGTTTTTAGACTTTAAAAGTTAAAAAATTAACAAAAAAGGTTATAATGGTTTAGAATTAAATTTATATTCCACTTAATATCCTAAAGAGTTTAAAATATATGACTGTAAAGGATTATGATAGTCAAAATAAAAAAAAAAGTGGATTTCAATTGATATTCTAAATGAGCATAGGATGTGTTGGTAAGTAATAATGTAAATAGTTACATTATATATGAAAATATTTCAAGGAAATTTTTTAATGAAATTAATTCCAAAGATGATGATATTATACATCAAAAATTTCTAAGTAAACAATAAAATATAACATTGTAACATTTTATATTGTAGATTTGAGGAGCTTAGATGTGTTCAAGGAGTTGAACCTTAAAAATATGATTACTAAATGTCACCATTATTTAAAATTGTTTTATTTATATATATTACTAATTAATGAGTTTAGTGGGATGGTTTTATCATATGACCATATACATTTGTAGTTAGAATTACATATAGATGTAATGAGTTAATAAAACCCTAGAAAGTGAAATAAACATAAGGATAATCTCGTAGTTTATTATATATTATGTGTTAAAAAATAACTTATACAAGGTTTTATTGAGTATTACCATATAAATTTTAGTTAGAATTACATAAAGATATAATGAGTTAATAAAACCCTATAAAGTGAAATAAACATAAGGATAATCTAGTAGTTTATTATATATTATGTGTTAAAAAATAACTTATACAGGGTTTTATTGAGTATTTTTAAAAAAAAATTAATAATAAAAATGTATCATATAAAAGGAAATATTCATTGTATCATTCATTAATGTTAGATGTATATATGTATATATTTATATATACATTTCAAGAAACGAAATGATAATTTACCTCTCCCCTCAAATTAAATTTTTTAATTCAGAAAAAAAAACTTTTAAGGAAAAGTGGGAAACCAACTAAGTTTAGGATATAGAATATTTCAAACCTCATAATAAATAATAAGGCCATTATAGGATAATTTAAAGTGGTTATAATTATTTGCCTTGAATAATCATCATTCGATGGAGGTAACCTACAATTCTGGATTGTCCTTGATGAGATCCTCAAAGGGAGATGTCATCCTGTCCCAAGTCTGCACATGTTCCTCCTAGATTGTTTTCCCCTCATTGAAACCATGTATCAAAATTTGATTATGATTATCAATCTAAGAGGTTTTTTATTCATTTAGATGAAATCACAGTGGTATTTTGAACATTTTGTGGGAATCCTACTTTGAGACCTTGATCAAGGAAGACCCCTCTATCACTTCTTTATTAGAATGCATGAAAAGCTCATGGGTATTCTTTGATTGAATGAACTCCTTATCTTCATTCACTAGATTGATGGTAGTTGATTCCACTACTTATGTTTCAATATACTCATCATCAGTAGGTTCTTTAGGATCCACATCAAAAACAATCCCCTTATAATTTCCCTTGGGGGTTTCAATAGTATTAATCAATCACTTTTTAGGGAAGGTGCCTTTGCTATTTGATCTTGTAACTAGAGGACTAGGTAAATTTTAGTAGTCCTTTTATCCTTGTGACTTTTTCACATGTTGAATAAACCCATCTGAGTCGACAAGATTCTTATTTCCTTTATTTTAATAGGACCAAAGGTACTCTTCTATAAGTTCCAATTCCATGGACTCAGAGGACCAAGTATTAGAGTAATAATAATTATCCTCTTATTTCTCATTCATACTACCTCTTAAAGGATTATTCTCTTCAATTATAGCCTCTACACCATTCCCTCCTTCAAATGGGGTTGGATCACCATCTCCCAACACCAAAAAATGGTTATGAATGCCAAATCCATTCGAAGTCTCATTCAATTGGCCTTGAAATGTATTAATTGGCCTTAAAGGTCCCTATTATCCTAAATACCCCTACCTTAGAGTCATTTTAGAATCTATACTAAGGATATATTTTGATATAGAAAACTCCCTTAGATCAACTTGAGATTCAAATTTAATTTGCGGGAGCTCCTGTCCATTACCCATAACTCCTTCCTTGACCATGTCAAAAAAAAATAGGTAAGTATCTCGACCTCTCTTAGAGCCTGATATATCAATCTAGGAACACCCAATCCACACCTAAAATTAGAAAAAATATCTGCATTCCTAGGATAAAAGTTCTTTGGTCTCTTCTTTCCCTGAATAAGAATATAGATAACTAGATCTTTTAGATCCAAAGGGCCAGTAGAGAGGCCAACAAGAGGACCTGGCCTGATCAACTATGTAGGGACAGCCTCCTCAAGATGTTCCCTATATTCACATCAACATAAAGAGACTGAGTGACCCAGAATCTCACAGGAAGAGAAATAATATGTCAGACTCAAAGACCACATGTTGTTTTCAATGAAAATCTTCACCAACTGTAATCCACACCCACTCAACCAGTGGTTTTGGAGCACCAACCTCAACACATATTTGCAGATAAATAGGGTGTAAAACCTTGTTAGTAATACTTTCTAAACATAGAAAACGTCCTACCATATTACCTATCATGTGGATGATTGATGGATTTTTTAAAGGAATAGAAAGTTTAAGAAAACTAACCCATTGCATTATATATGAAGCATAGTGCTTTATATGAAAATATAGTGTCCATCAGAAGAGGAAGAAATGTGAGTTATTATAGTATCAGGGAGCTCTGGACCAATAAGATATCAAATCAACCTTCGAGTAAAATTGAATCATGATATTCTACTTTTTTAAAGGCCAACATTTGTATTATCCTATGACCCTCAATATTTGGACACAAACCTATCAAAAGTGTCAATAAAAGGATTATTCCAACTAAAAAGATCCACCAAAGTTAGATATAGATGATTTGAGGCCTTATAAGACTCTGATATTTAAATCAAAAGTTGAGGAAATCTATCATATAAATCTGGAACTTTGGGAAAACCCTGTATATCAAATAAAATAGGGTGGGATTTAGGATTAGAGAAAGGGGTAAAGGAAATAGGCCAAGCCTCTAAGGAAGATAAAGGGAGACCCTCCCCCACCCCTAATGGGGGAGGGACCATAGTAGTATCCATCACCACCTAGGGAATCTCCAAGAGAACTGAGGATTAGAGAGCACAGAACTCCATCCCACGCCTCTAATTCATCTCAATATAATTTACCTCTAAAAGTATAACTTTGATTTATCCTTAAATAATGTTAATCATAGATTGTTATAGGTTATAATGAAATGTTATGGTTTATATGAGTGTGATTCATGTATCAAGATACGAAATACGATCATGAGGCATAAAAAGTGTGTTTATTTTTTTGGTGGATGACTTGTTAAGTATACCACATAGAGTTTATGTAACAATTGGGTCTCGATTACAACAGAGACAACCTGCCTTTAACATGTCCATTGGGTCTCGACATGCTAGGTACCACCAGTATCCCCACAGACATGTGATCCCCACACTAGGGCCCACCCACATGCCTGAATGGGGTAAAGGAAAGAGGACAAGACTCTAAGGAATATAAAGGGATCCCCCCCCCCCCTCGATGGGGGAGGGACCATAGCAGCATCCATCAAAACCTAGGGCATCTCCAAGAGCGTTTAGGGTTCGAGAGCACATAACTCCATCCCACACGACTAATTCATCTCAAGATAATTTACCTCTCAAAGTATAACTTTGATTTATCCTTAAATAATGTTCATCATAGAGTGTTATAGGTTATAATGAAATGTTATGGTTTGTATGAGTGGGATTCATGTATCAAGAAACAAAATATGATCATGAGGCATAAAAGGTGTTTTTATTTTTTTGGTGGATGACTTGTTAAGTATACCACATGGAGTTTCAGTAACAATTGGGTCCCAATGACAACACAGACACCCCGCCTTTAACATGGCCATCAGGTCCCATCCCTCTAGGTACCACCAGTTGCCCTACAAACATGTGGTCCCCACCTTGGGGCCCACCCACATACCTAAACGGGTCATCTGACTAATGAAAGTCCTCGCAGGAAAACACATGACCTTTCTAGTGTGCTTTTTCCTCAGTCACACACACCCTGGGAAACTTCCGAGAAGGTCACCCAACCTAATCACTACTCCATGCCTAGCATGCTAAACTATAGAGTTCTAATCAGGTAGGCTCCCAAAAAGGAAAGTGCGCCTTGTTGACATAAGTCATATCATTTAGTCATTTAACCCTTTATAATTTTGGGGTGTTACATTTACCACCACCCCCCCCCCCCCCTCGTTATATAAAAATGTCCTTGTTGTGGGCTCTACATCTCAACCCATGCAGTGTACCGCACTTAAGGTTGGGCACCACCTCTAACACCAAATGTAACAACTGGGTCCTGGGGATAGCACAGACACCCTAACTTTAACATGGTCATCAGGTCCTAGCCCACCAAGTACCACCAGTTTCCCCGTAGACACATGGTCCCTATCCTAGGGCCCACCCACATGCCAAAACAGGTCATCTAACTAATGACAGTCCCCACAGACCAACACATGTCCTTTCTAGTGTGTTTTTTCCTTACTCACACATGGTGTTATAGTTTCATACTCTATGTATTTGATATATAAAGGGTGTGTGAATCATATTTTAAGTCCCCATGACCTATATGATTGATTTAAAGAGTTTTTTTGAGATATATTGTGTTCTTGGGATATTTTTGAGACCAAACTTAAAGTTGGTGTGATTTGGACTTTAATAAGTTTCCTCTAACATTTGGTATTTTATCTATATAAGAATAATTAAAGAAGATGGAGTGGGTATGTTTAATGTGTTTGATTTTTTTAATACATAAGTCATATTCAGAATCAATTTAAATAGTTTTTTTTAAAATATTTTAATGTTATTGAGAAGTTTAAAGCTGTTTAAAAGTGATTCGGATTTGTTTGTAATTATTCTGAATATTTTTTAATCTAAATAGATTTAGGTTTGAAATATACCTAAGTACTCAGTGTTTTGTAAGTGTTATCATATGGATGAAAATATCTAAGTCATAAAGAATTAATTAAAGTCATTTCAGATCTATAGTGGAGAATCAATAAAGGAAGATTTCATAAGAGTCATCTAGACATTTTAAGGGTCATCCACATTCCATAAAATTCAATTGAACTGCACAAAAGAGTCATCTGAATTCATAATAGTCATTCGATTTTGTAAGAGTAACTTCATAAAAGAAACTTTGTAAGAGTCATTATTTAAGATTCATTATCAAGGTATTTTAAAAAGGAAATATCATAAGATTCATCTAAATTTGTAAGATTAGTTTAGTAAAATTCATTTAGTAAGATTCATCAGTTGAGGATTTGAAAAACTCAAGAGTGTAAGATTCATCTAACTCTGTAAGATTCATTTTATAAGTTTCATTTACTCTTATAAAATATATTTTGAAGTGAATTATTATAAAATTTAAGGCCTCTACATATACTTTTTAAGATCATTTTATCTTTACAAAAAATACTCAGTGAATGAAAATGTAAAAAATGAATGGAATCACTGTGAAGTTTGTAATGAATAATTTTATACTACATAAGAATTGTCCTAATTCTAAATATTGGTGAAAATTATGAGATTTTCTAAATTAAAAAAAAAACAGATTCCTATAATTAAATATTCTAAATAAAATCATGTTAGATAATGTTGAATTTGTTCTATCATTTATTAAACAATAAAAAAGAAGTTTTTGATTCAAGAAGTGATGAATATTATTCATTTGCGCTATATATGAACAAGTTTCAATATGAAAGAGAGAATAAGTTATGAAATAATTACTCAGTCATGTTGCAACATTTTTTTATGCCATGATGATCTGAGAAAATTTTGAAAGGAGAAAGAAGAATCAAGAAGCAGAAGAAGAACAATATTAATAAGAACAAGTTGAATTAATGGTTAAAAGGTATTTATTTTACTTCATTTTAAATTTGAAATTCTAATTTTAAAGAGGGAAAGTGACCTACTGCTTGATATATATTTTTTATTTATTTTTCAAATATTATTAAAATTGTATATGAAAATATGATATGAAATATATACAGACATATATTATCCAATAGAAGTAAGGAAAAGGAATAATAAGATAATTTTTGTTCTGTAAGTAGAATGAGATACAACATAGTGGAAACTTATAGGAAGTATCATCTAATTATGAAATCTTATATTATTAAAATTATTTATATATTTATGTATATATGTGGGAACACTTACACAATCAGGATACTTTAGTGTAACATGAATTTTAAGATAAACCCTATTCATTTAAATATACATGTTTATACTAGTGGACCGTATGATCTCAAGTGAATTTGGATCATACTAAATATTTTCCTTCTCATTTTGATAGGTGAAACTTATAAAAAATTTATTGTTCCTACTATGAATATGTGTTTGTGTGTTCAATAGTAATAAATTTATCACTTTAATAGGTGATGAAGGTTATTTCAAGAAGAAACATAAAAAGTGATTGAAATCACTAATTCAACCCCGCCCCCTATCCACTCAGTTATTTTTCACGCATATTGAGGGTTTTTTGAAGTGGTATCAAAGTTAAGATCCCAGTATAGAATATATGTTATTTAGATTAAAGTAATTTATCTCTGGTTGAAGATCCAGTCACTGAATTAATATTGTATATAATGGATTATCTAAATTCAGTGAATACTAAGGGGATTCAAACTTTCAGTGAGAAAACTGTTATATTTGGAAGGAAGGGAAGCTACCTTGTATATTTTTAATCATTTTGGAAGTATTAGAGCCGCAATTAATTGATTTATATCTTATGTTAAGAATGTTTCTATGAAATAAACTGATAGAAAGAATTTTGAGAATGATGGTTATTCTTGAAATTCCATTCTAGCATCCCTTTCAGAGAATAAATTTTTAAATGTTAAATTTATAAAGATAGAAAAGTGAATTTGGGATAAGTTTTCAAACATTTATGATAGAAAGAAAAAGGTGAATCAAACTAAACTGTAGGTTTTAAGGTTAAATCATACATACAAAAATATTATATAATATAAAATTTTAGATGAATTCTTTAGTCATTTAAATGAGATTATGAGCATTAATAGGGATTTCAAAGAAAATTTGGAGGATACAATGGTTATTTAGAAGATTTTTGAGAATTTTTTCTGACATATTTTTAATAAAATTATCAACTCTTAAAGAATGAGATCCAAGAAAACTTCCTTTGGATCTCTTATATAGAATTTCAATTACATATGAAATGAAAAATGGAAGTGTTTTCAAAAATAATTCCAAGGATAAAAATGAAATATCCTTTAAATCATTGATGAAATATAAATTTAATAAATAAGTTTATCAAGATAAAACTATATGTTCATATTCATAAGAATATACTGATGAGAGGTTTTAAAAACTTACATTATTTATCTCTAGATTTCGAAGAATATAAAAATGTAAGTTTAAGAGAAAGATTCCACTAAAGTGTTTTAAGTGTGGATGTATTTGATATTTTGTTGTACATTTTCTAAATTTGAAATAATAATAATCCAGGATGATGAAGATGGGAGGAAAAAATATCTTTTAAGAATAAAAATAAAAGAAAACTAGATAAATTAAAATTTTCTTCAAAGGTTAAAAGTAAGAACTTCTCAAAATTCAAAAATAGAAATTTATTATATTAGTTGGAATAATATGAAAGTAATTAAGTAGATGATGAAGTTTATAATTATATTATTATTAATGAAAAGATTCCAAATTCTAAAGTTAATGAGCAATAACTCACTAATAATGAGAGTAGTGACACTCAAAGTGATAAAGAAACTGAGATGGAGTTTATGTTAAAGAGATAACTTAATGAGTTTCTTTCAAGGATCCAAAATTTAGAAAATGAAATATAAAATTTTAATAAATATAAACAATATTCTAGTAGTAAATTATTTTTTCATGCTGAAGAGGAAAAACGTTTTCAAAAATTTATTGATGAATTAAATAAATTTCTTAATAAAGAGAAAACTCTAAAACTTGAGAAGGAAGATAAAGTTCAAGTGAAGTATTAAGATATTAAAATTTTACAATTGAAATATAAAATTTATAAAAAGGTATTGGGTAAATATAAAAAACACTTCCAATATTCAATTCACAAAATTATAGAAATCTCAAAGAAAAAGGGTGTGGAAGGTGTTAAAGATTCACATAATGATAAGAATAAATTTAGTCAAAACAAATATCACACTCAAAGGGTAAAAATGATCTTAAATTTTTTTATGGGAATTCATAGTTAAACATACATGTGAATAAAACCATTTTTTTGAAAAAAAAAGTGATCCATGTAAATTTGAAACTATAGGAACACAAATTCAAAAGAAAAAATTGGTAATTCCAAAGTGGCCGGAAAGAAGCCTGGATCAGTAAAGAATATTTTTAAAGTATACTAATATTTTGATTCCTAAAAAGTATCAAATATTTATGATAAATATAAATAATAATAAAAGGTTTAAAATTCTAGATGGTTATCTATTTTCAAAGGTAAATATTCTTTTTATAACTATTATTGGAATTGAGGATGCTTTAGGTAGATGGAAAGAATTTGTGGGATTAATTATCAATATACCTATAATTCTAGAAGGTTCTGGGGATAGATTTTTAGGGGGATAATTTCTTCTCAAATAATAATATTTCATAAGAAAATTGAGAAACGTGAACTAGAGGTTGAGAATAAATTTCAACCAATGGAAGAATTTTGGGGAAGATGTGACTAGCTAGGTCACCTTGTTTAATATTTTCATTTCATCGTACTTTACTAGTTTTGTATGATTTTCAGTACTCAAAAGTATTGGAAGAAGAGGGAAAAGTTCGAGGAAAAGTATTTTGTTATTAAAATTTCACTTAAATCATCAAAAAATGAATTTCCATGTATTTTATATAGTGCATGATATTTAAATATAATAGGACATTTAAAGATCTTCAAAAGTTTAGTAAAGTTTAGGTAAGGCTCAGTGACCTTTGTAAATAATGGGACACTTAAAATAAAATGTGTTTGTTTGGAAGTGATTGGAAAAGAGGACTTAAAGTCTAAGAACACTTTATATATTGATGGGATGAAACTTAAATTTTTAAGTATGTCTCTACTATGTAATGAAGGTAATGAAGTGGTTTTTTGGAAATATGGGTTCTTTGTGAAAATATTATATAATTCATGCGTTTTTAAAGTAGTATAGAAAATAATGGTAAACCTTTTTAAGATATTGAAGCTAAAAATCCATGATACTTAATCTTGAAAGAAGAAAATAAATTTTGGAATTGAAGGGATGGTCATATTGGATAAAATAACATGAGTAAGATTACCAAATAATAAAATGTTTATAATATACCTATTCTAAAAATATAGAGAAAATCAGTTTTCTATATATGAAAAAAGTGTAATATTATAGATTATTTACATATAAAAGTTTAAATTTAGACATCACATATATCAGATCTTAACCATTAAGATATTTAAGGGACTATGATAAATCTATAAAAAATAGAGATAAGTATTTTATTTACTTTAGTGATGATTCTACTCATATAATTTGAATTTTATTTATGAATTATAAGTCATAGGCTCTAAAAATGTTAAATAGTTTAAGAATAAGTGGAAAAAAAGAGTGTGGTTTCTCCTTAAATGAGATCCATATGGAAAATAGTACAAATTATAATAATACAATATTTAAATCATATCTTAAGAATCTTGATAATCTCTATGAACTCACTACACCATACACACCATAAAGAATAGAGTTTCTAAATGAAAAAAATATTAGTTTTGTAGAGATGGATCAAATAATGTTGATTGGGCATGGTAATTCTTGGTATTTTTGGAGACAATATATTTGGTTAGTGGTTCATATTAAAAATTGTTCCTTAAACATACCAAACCCAAAAAAGTGACCATAAAATATATATTATAATAAATCAACATGTTTGAAATATTTAATGGGGTTTGGCATCCTATATGTTATTAAAATTAAAGGAAAAAATCTTGGGAAGTTTGAGAGCTAATGAAATATTCCTTGTTTATTATCTAAATGGAAGATGATATCATTGTTGCAATTAGGTGATAGGGATTATTTTTTATACTATTTATGTGAAGGTTTTAGAATAATAAAATAAATATATTTTACATTAATAAGTGAGTTATAGAAGTGATGAAGATGAAAAATATTATATGCATAAGTAAGATGAAGATTCTGTAAATAATAAGAACTCATAGGTGGTACATATTGAAGATGATGAATAAGTAATGTATAGTAATGAAGAGGAAGCTTGATCATCTCATACATGGATAAGATAGTAGGTATAGGTCCAAAATATTATTTTTGAACAAGTATATAAAGTTCATGTATTAGTAACTTTAAATACAACAAAACATACCTCACTATTTTCGCATGTTGAACCAAGAGATGTGGAAGAAGATTTGTAGCATCAAGAGTGGGTTGATGCTATAAATGAATAATTAGATCATAGAGGAAAATAAAACTTGTTTGTTGGTTCTCAATCATGAAAATAAAAATTTTATTGAAAAAAAATGTATTTTTATAAATCAATTTAATAAAATATTATAAATTATTATAAATAAGAAAAGATTAGTATATAAAGGTTACTCATAAGATGAAGGAATTTATTTTTATGATACCTTTACACTATTTTCAATATTATAGACCATTATTATATTTATTAATATTACAGAAAAAAATTAATATAATATTTTATAAATGTATGTCAAGTTTCCCATCCACAATAATGAATCATAAGAGAAAGTTTACATTGAGTAACAAGATGGTTTATTTCTTTATAATTGTTATGTTTACTGGATAAATAAGTGTCTATATGGGTTAAAAGAAACACCAAGAGCAAGTTATTTCAAGTTATATACTTTGTTAAAGAAGTTAAAGTTCAATAAAGGAAGATTGGATAGGAATATCTACATGAAATATGATAATGAGGTATCACTTTTTTTATTATTTAAGTGGATGGTATTATTTTTTATAGAAATGAAAAAGGTTATTGTAATGTTTTTTATTTATACATGAATAATTTATTTGAAATTACCATACTAGGAGAAATGATATATTTTTGGATTTAAAAGTTTCTCAAGAGGAAGATCACGTTTTTATTTCTCAAGATAAGTATGCTTGGAAACTTTTAATGAAGTTTAGCAGAGAGGATTTAGATGTTTTTTCTATAAAAATTTAAGTAGAAACTAAATTTTAAAGGGATAATAAAGGAAGATAATTTGACCCAAGAGAATTATATAAACTTATTGAAAGCTTGTTATACTTGACAATATCAAGACCATACATTGTATATGATGTTAATTTATATTCCAAGTATAAAATTAAACAAAAAGGATTCTTATTTAAAGTATGGAAAGAGAATTATTATAAATGTTAAAGGCTTAATAGACTATGGACTGAGTTATGGAAACAATGTGAAGTTAAATATATTTGGTTGTACCAATTAAAATTAATCTAAAAATATTAATGATAGAAGGTCTACATTTGGTGTAGTTTTCTTCATGGGTGAAAGGTGAGTTTGTTTTGGGATGTGATAGTCAAAGTGTTATAAATTTATCAATAAATTATATCCAAAATTCAAGATAAAATCACATTAATATAAAAAAAATAACTTCATCAAATATCTTATAGAGAACAAAAAATTAAATCTATAATTTGTTCTAAAAATATATAAAATATATGATGTTGTCACTAAATCACTACAAGAGGATTAATTATAAAGGTTGAGGTTGATTATTGGAGTTAAAACTAATTCCTCTAAGGATAAGGTATAGATTATATTTTCCCAATCATATTTTTTTATTTTGATTATTATTTTAAAAATTGGAAAAAATATAAATATATTTTTGTTTATTCCTTTATGTATTTACAAAGGGGGACAAATTTTAATAAGAAATTCATTGATATGTGTTTTAACCAATAGAGGAGAGATCTCTTATTTAGTATAATCATGTATTTAGGGAGAGTAATTAAAATGAGAAAATTTGTGAGGTCAACATTTGTGTCTTTGTGTTTTTTTGTTATACAAACTATTCTAAAAAAATTGGAGAACAACAATCTATGAGATTTTCATCTGTGTGTGTTAGTTTCGGTGTTGTGTGAACTTTTCAAAGTATTTTTAGTCAATATAAATTTATGAAATTATATTTATAGATTCTATGAATAGTTTTTAAAAAGTGTAAGAAGATTTTATTCTCATGTGGTATCAAAGGAAAAAAGAAAAGTTGATTTTTCAAGTGATATCAGGAAGGATCCTATACAATTTGGTATTTTATCTAGAGAATTATAATTGAATAAGATGGATTTGATATGTGAAATGTGTTGGTTTTATATTAAATATTTAATTCATATTAAAACTCACTAAAATAAGTCATTTAAAGGGGTCTAAATATTGTTGAGAAGTTTAAGGTGTCTAAAATTTCTTTGAATTTTAATGGAATTATTTTGAATATTTTTGGATTTGTAATACATTTTACTCTAAAATATTCCTAAGTGATCAGTTATTTTAAAGGATCATTAAATGGATGAAAAATGTCTAAGTCTAGAATTTTTTCTAAGATTCATTTCAAATATATGGTAGATAATTAGAAAAGGCATATTTTTTAAGGATCATCTGGACATTATAAGGACCAGTCATATTTCCTAAGATTCATTTGAATTATGCATTAGATTTAGCTGAAATCATAAGATTCATCCTATTTAATAAGAGTTACTTCATAAAAATGACTTCATAAAATACATTCTATAAGATTCATCAGTTGAGGATTTGAAAAAGGATAAATTTTAAGAGTCATATGAATCAATAACACTCATTTCATAAGATTCATTCTATAAGAGTCATCATTAGGGGAATTGATATAGGCAAGAGAATAAGATTCATATGACACCATAATATCAATTTTGTAATATTAATTTACTGTTAAGAAATATATTTTGAAGTGGAATATTGTAAAAGTCAAGTAATCTACCTATACTTTGTAATGATCATTTTGTACTTAATAAAACCCACTTAGTGGCCAAAAATTTATAAAATGAATGGACTCGCCTTAAAGTTTATTAGGGTGAATTTTGTACTTTTTAAGGATCATTCTATGTTTAAAATTTAGTAAAAAATATGGGTTTTTATGAAGTCTAAAAATATAAGATTCCTAGAACTAAATATTATAAATAAAATTATATCAGATGAAATTGAAGTTAATCCATCATGGATTAAATATCATAAAAGGGTTTTTTTATTCATTAAGTGATGAATAATATTGTTTCATTCTATAGAGGAGTAGGTTTCTCTATAAATGATATAAGTGAATATGAAATAACTAATCAATAATTTTGTAACATTTAATCTTTCACCATGATGATCTAGAATAAATTTGAAAAAAGAAAGAAAAACTGATAAGAAGATGAATAAGTTGAATCATTGGTTGAAAGGTATTCATTTTACTATATTTCAAATTTTAAATTTGAATTTTAAATAAGTAAAAATATTTGTTACTCGACATACAATATTTATTATACTGTGTAAATATTATAAAAAGGGGATATGATAATCTTCTCTAAAACTTATACAAACAAATATTTTCAAATAGAGATAAGTAATAGGAAGAATAAGATAATTGTTGTTGTGAACATAAAATAAGAAAAAGAATAAAAAGATACAAAAAATATAAAATGAAGTAAATATCATCTGGTTGAATAATATTATATATTAAAATTATTTATATGTTTTTGTATCTATGCAGGATCACTTACACTTTTGGAAGACTTTGGTGTAAAAAGGTTTTTAGGATAAACCTTGTTTGTTGTAACCCACTTTTTGAAATTAGTGGACCATATAATCTTGAGTGAATATAAATCATTCCAAGAATTAGACTTCTAGTTTTTATTGGTGAAACTTGTAAAAAAAATCCCTACTATGAATGTGTGTTGGTGTGTGTGACAATAATCAATTTAACACTTTAATAGATGGTGAAGTTTATTACAAGAATAATCTTAAAAAGTAATTTAAATTACCAATTCATCCCCCCCCCCAAAGGATTTATCACTGATCTTGAAGGTCTTTTCAAGTGGTATCAACACAATGATTTCATTTTTAGAACATATGCTATTTTGGGTAAAGGGGTTTCTCTCATGTAGAATACTAAATTACTAAATTTATATTATATTTAATGTAAAATATCAATTTAGGGAACATAAAAAATGATTCCCATTTTTTATTGGAAAAATTACTATCTTTTGAAGTATATTATGTTTTCTTATCTACTTTTAATCATTTTAGATATAATTGAGGCTAAAAAATGATGTATTACCTCCTCGTGTTGATAATTCTTCTATGATAGAAATCAATGAGAAGAATATGGAGAATGATGTTTATTGTTAAAAAGAAATTTTATCTAACCTTTTAGAAAATTATTTTTTATAATGTTTAATGGGTAAAAAATATCAATGGTGATTTGATATAATATCTCAAAAATTTAAGAATGAAATAAAAAGTTTCTTCAATATAAACTATAGGTTTGGAGGTTAAAGTAATAAAACCTCCAAATTATGGAATATAAAACTATATATGACTTATATACTAATTTTAATGTTATTGTGATCGTTTTTAGAGGTTTTAGAGAAAAAATAGAGGATATTATGATCATTGAAAAGATTTTTGAGAATTTTCCTAGTCATATTTGATTAAAAAATCGCATCTCTCAAATACCAACATCCTGTAACACTTACTTTGGATAACATACACAGCATCCTCATTTCATATTAAATGCATAAGGGGATTATTTTCAATAATAATTACAAGGAATAAAATTAAATTTCCTTTAAATCATAACGATAAGAAAAGTTTAATAAATAAGTTTATCAAGATGAATATAGGTGTTCTGATTTAGAATAATATATTGATGATAATTCCAAAAAAATTATGCCACCCATATCTATAAGCAAAAGAAAATTAAAATGTAAGTTGAAGGGGAATATTCCACTAAAGTTTTACAGGTGTGGATCAATTGAAAATTTTATAGAATATTGTCCAAAGTTGAATGAAGAATAAGTCAATGATGATAAAGATAAAATAACTATAAGATCCTCTAATAAGAAAGCAAAAAACTAGATAAAATAAAAATTTATTCAAATGGAAAAGTTAAAAAAATCTCAAAATTAAAGAAGAGAAATTTCTTATCTAAGTTGGAAGATAATGATAACAGTAAAGAGTAAAAATAAGTTGAGACTTCTAATGATATTGATGAAAATATATTAACTTATCAATTGAATATGGATGAATTCGCTAATGATTAGAGTAATGATTCTCATAGTTATAAAGAAACTGAGATAGAGTTTATGTAAAATAAATAACATAAGGATTTCCTTTCAAATATCTCAAAATTATAAAAGGATTTCATAAAATTAAATAATGACAATCAATCTTCAAGTAATAAATATTTTTTTCATGTTGAAAAAGAATCAAGGTTACTAAAAGAGGTTGATTGATTAAATAAATTTATTATTAAAGATAATAATTTAAAATTTAAGATATAAGAAAAATTTCAAGTTAATGATAATTATATTAAAACTATCAAATTTAAATTGAGCATTTCAAAAATAAATTGTATAAATATAAAACCAAATTTAAGATTATATTCAATAAGATAGATAAAGATATAAGAATAAGGTTGTGAAAGGTGTTTAATATTCACAAAATTAAAAGACTTAAGTTCATTAAAAATATCATAAAAAAGGGTTAAAATGATCTAAAAATTGTTTTTTTAATTTAGAGTTTAAAACAGAAGTAAATAAAACCAATATTATAGAAAAAAAAATCAATCTACAAAAAACTTTAAATTCTAGGGACACAAAGTTAAAATAAAAAATGGATACAATTTGAGATTAAAAAAAGTGGTCAAAATAATCCTATATCAGAGAAGAATGTGTTTGGATTCTATAAAAATTTCAATTTGTAAAAAGTGATAATATTGATGGTTCAAAAAAAGAAGAAAATAGGTGTTAATTTCTTGATAGAAATTTTTCAATGGTAAATATGATTTTTATGGATATTATTGAAACTATGGAGTATTTTGGAACTTTAAAAGATTTTTTCTGTTTAATTATAAATATTCCTATGTTCCTAAAAGTTTTGATAGAAAACTTTTGGGGGGGATTCAGTATTATCAAAGAATAAAAGTTCATAATATAACTAAAAAATATGCACTAAAGGTTTAGAATAAATTTAAAACATTGGAAGAAGCTTGTAGAAGATATGACTGAATGGGTAAAATTACTAAATATTTTCTCACCACCTTACCATCCCTATTTTGTGTCAGTTTCAATACTCAAAAATCTCAGGAGAAGAAGAAAAATAGAAAGAAAATGTATTTTACTATTTAAGTTCCGCCTAATGTATCAAAAGGGTAAAGTCCAGGGATTATAGATAGTGGATGTTATCCCCAAATAAAAGGATATTTAAAGATCTTGAAAATTGTTGGAAAGTAAAATGAAGGTTCAGGGACCTTATTAAATGATGGTTTACATAAAATCAAAGTTTTTTGTTCAAAAATTATTGGAAATGAGAAGCTAATATCCCATGAAACTTTATATGTTAATGGTAAAAAAAACTATGTTAAGTGTGTCCCAGTTATGTGAAGAAGTTAATGAAGTGTATTTTAGAAAACATGTGTTCATTGTGAATATATAAGAAGACATATGTGTTTTGATAAGAGGATAGTGAACAAGGGGTGAATTTTTTCATATTGGTGATGATGAAAATCCATGAAACTTAATCTTGAAAGAAAAAAATAAATTGTGACATCAAAGGATAGGTCATATTGGATAAAAGATCATGATAATTCTTATTTGAGGATAGAATGTTCATGATGTTACTATTCTTACAAGAGAGAGAAAATGGATGTGCTCGACATGTTAAAAGGGGAGGATTTCAAATTCTCCACAAAAGAAAGTTGAAATTAAGATATCACATTAGTTGGAGATTTTCCATTAAGAAATTTATGGGCTTAAGAGGGAGAAATAAGAAAATTTAGATAAGTATTTTATTTCATTTATTGATGACTTTACTTTTATCACTTGCATTATGTTTATGAATCATAAGTATGAGGCTCTAAAAATGTTCAAGAGTTTTAAAAGAAGTACTGAAAAGTAGTGTGGTTTCTATTTAAAGAAGATCTAGAAAGATAATAGTGAATAATATACTAATGTGATATTTGAATAAAATCCTTAAAAGTATGATATTCACCATGAACTTAGTGCACCATGCACACTATAAAAACTTAATATTTCATTATAACAAAAACAAAAAAACCTCAATATATTTAGTTAAAATATAACTATTAAACATGAAAATTAAAACCTATAAATTAAATTAACATAAATTAATAGGATTAAACAAAATATAAAATATGTATACAACTAAATTAAGGACTACTTTCAATACTAATTAAATTCAATTGGTATAACTAAAACAACTAAGAAAATAATTTTATGCCAAAAATACATTTTACTAAAATTAGTGTTTTGTTTAAAGAAACTAAGTATATTATGATTAAATAACAAAAAAATACATTGATAATATGAATAATATATTACCAATAAATTAATTAGTAACTAATAGGAAATAATAATAAATAGTAACTAACATTTTAAAAAACCTTTTCCCAATATGAATATTTTCCACTATATTTTGGGATTTTATTTAAATATTAAAATCTCAAATTTTAGAAATATAAATTTATAGAATTAATATCATTTTTTTATTAATAATAATTATATAATCTTAAGTTAAATTCTTTATATTCTCAAAATTTTGATTTTTAGGTAAATAGTGCATTATATTGTTTTTACTAATATTACAGATTTTATGTCATTATTAGTATATAAGTAGGAATTAGAAATTTGTGAAACTTTTTTTATGAAAAATTGTTTATTTATAATTTAAATTATACAATTTAAATATTTATTATATTTTAAAAACATATATTTTATATTTTAGAACTCAATCAATATTTGTTTAAAAAAATAAATATTTTATACACTTAAAATTAATTTTAAATACTTTTAGGAATTGAATCAAAGGAAATGGATTTAAAATTTACAATAATTGGGTCTAAATTATCTAATAAGGACCACTTTATTTTTAGGCATAAAGGCTAAGTTTCGTTAGTTAATAATTAGTTATCACAATAAAATGATTATTTATTAGAGAAAAATACCTTTCTAAATATTGTGTATTTTCTAAATTTAAATTTTTATATCTTAAATTAATACTATAATATTTTTATTAATCATATATAAAAATTTATTAAACCTCATAAAATTTTAAATAAATGTTAAATAATATTAAGAACACTTAATGATTGCAATTCCATTAATCTACAACAACAATTTTTCA
This sequence comes from Viscum album, assembly GCA_963277665.1. Taxonomy (NCBI): domain Eukaryota; kingdom Viridiplantae; phylum Streptophyta; class Magnoliopsida; order Santalales; family Viscaceae; genus Viscum; species Viscum album. The sequence continues at coordinate 1,294,898,711 of OY728131.1, forward strand.
ACACATTATATGTTTTAATTTAAAAGTTAATGTTTTAATATTTAGAAATTTAATTATATTAAAAGGATCCAAAATTAATATTCATCATGTAAATATTTGGTAAGAAAATTTATATTATATTTTTATTTATAAAATAATTACCATGATTTATTTTTAATAAACATTAATAAGGGTAAAATGGGTTAATGAAGTATCTCTAATTTTTAATATTTAAATTTTCACTTTCACATTATAGAAATCCTTTTTTAGGTATGAAATTCATATCCACATTTATCACCTACCATTTCTGTACCTAACTCACCTAACCTAACTAACACTCATGTGATTCCATTCTTACCCATTACCTAACTTTAGTTTTCATGAAAATGCCCCTCTTTTTCACCAATAAAAGGAGCTCATTCCCACCCATTCTCTCACCCCTATCCACACTAAAGGAATTTTTCATGAGTTTGAATTTCCTAATATAACGAACCAACCCGAATACCCTATCAAATTGGTACCCAACCTGACCCATTGCATACATGATTATAATTCTCGATCCCCACAGGTTGGAAACTAGCACCCAGGCATCACAGAACAACTAGAGGGAACAATTTCACCCAACCTGAAGCAAAAACATAGCACATATATGGATAAAAGAGACAATTGTATAAGAGATATATATGCCATAAGAGAAAAAAATGGAAACCACTCAATAGTATAAATAATATCCAAGTACAGGTCCAACCATAAAGGACTACTAAAATATGAAAAACCATATAATCCATGTGATAGTGTGGATATAATCTTACCATCTCCCCACCAGTTACCCAACTCAACTGACAAAAACCTTATTACCTCACTATATCACCTTGTATTTACTTGAATCAAAAGATATACAAATCTCTACACACCATCAAATAGGTACATAGGGTGTGGGATAATAGTCTCAATAGGATCCCACCTAGGTATTCCATAAAAATTCTCTATATAAATAACTCAAGTATTCTCATTTTAAATAAAAAATGACATGATAAGTTATAAATAATTTTTATCAAAAGAATGGAAAATATTTTTCTTATTTTCAAAAATTCCAAAACAATGTCAGGTATATCAATTTCAATCATAATTTTAATTTACCATTTATTAAAAATCCAGAGCATTTATATCACATAAAAAATGGTACAAATACAAATCATGCATATCACACCCAAAACAGTATAAATACAAGAACATGTAAATCATGCCAAGGAACTCAATAGTTTAGGCTAGTAGACTACTCATACCAAAATTAATGACAAGTGAAAACAAATCCTTAGAACACGGGCCTAAGGAGCAGAGGAACAACCCATGAGTGAACCCACTATCAATTTTAAGAACGTGTCCCTAGAACAACATGCCTAGGGAGAATAGGAAATCCCCATGAGCAAACCTATCGGCAGTAATATGTACGATGTACCTAATATAAACCTTCCACCTATGTACCCAAGTATTCTCATGTGCTACATTTCATAAATAATTTTAATTATTAGAAAATACCCCTTTCCATTTACTAAAAAACAAGGAAAATCTACCTTTTATCACAAATCCATTTACACACATAAAACAATTATGCCAATCTTATTTATAAATCAATTTATAAAAACATGAGAAATAAATTTATTCCAATACAGGCTAGATATGGAACCATTTACCTCAAATAATGGATCGCAACACCCACAATGGGATCCACCAACAATAAGGAACACAACAAAAATTACGGAGGCCCTAGATCCAATCTAAATATCTCAAAACATATTCAATTCAACAAAAGGGTTAGCAGGGAAGAGGAAACAACATATCCTAAAGAATCTATAAACGCCGCACCACCACCAAAAATAATTTGACCCCAAAACAAGATCACACAACTGATCTAGAAGAAAAAAAGAATAAAAATCACCATGGTTCAATGGATTTGATAATACAATGTAACGGCGCTACCATGATCACTGAAACAAAGAATCAGAAAGGCTTACTCACCTAGAGAGATGTGATCTAACCACAATGGTGATCCAACACCAAAATAATCAATATAAAATAAATAGAGACTCCCAAAATCACTAGAGAATACTTCTAGGTCAAGATCAAAATGATCTACAGATGAATGAAATAAAATTGTAGCCAAATGACACCTTAAAAGACCTATTTGTGACATTCACATAGCGTTTAATCCCTTTACATTTAAATTAATACATATGAATCACATGCACTGAAAAACCCATTGTATTTTTATTAAAAAGTTACCTTTTAACATTACATGGTGTGTAATCAATACACGACATGTACTCCATTCACATTGATCACGAGGTTCATGGAATCATCCTTGTAGAACTTACACATCGAGTACACCTATTACATGGCATGTATTTATCCTACAAACTTCAAAAACTATAGATTATTACATGAAAAACCAAAACACCTCAAGAATCCTCCAAACTCAAGGAGAACCCCACAAATATATTAACACATTTATACCCAGAAAATGTTAATTTAAACAAACATACATCCCCAAACTTTAGTTCATTTTCACCAACAAATTCCCTCCATCCCCAGGAGTCCCAAGATTGACCCAATTAAAGAGAAAAACTATCAAGGTGAAGAGAAATGTCTAAATTACAATAATGGGATGTTAAAAATTCCCCACCATAATACTTTCCATCCTCAGGAAGCCATGTGTAAAAATGAAGTCCGGTAAAGAGGTGAGGCCATTCCACCCTCATCAACAACCCACGCTCCCAAGTATCATAAGAATCGGATATGTTCCACCATAAAACTTTGACCAACAGAATAGAATTCCCATTCAAGACTTTCACTTGAGATTCAATAAAACCAACATGTTGTTCAAAAACAAAAATGTTTGTTTCTAACTCAATATCTTACAAACTCATAACATGAGAGGGACAAGGATGATATTTCTTGATATGTGATATGTAGAAAACATCATGAATACTTTTTGATAGATCTGAAAATGAAAATTTATAAGAAACCTTTTCAAACCTTTCCATGACCTCAAATGGTCCAACATATCTCCGATCCAGCTTTCCCTATTTTCTAAGCTGATGGTGACCGAACCAAGTAGAAACTCTAATGAAAACTCATTCACCTACAAAAAAATCCAAAGGATGAAATCATTGATCCTCATAATATTTTTGTTGAATCTATGCTATAACAAAATGCTGAAGTATATCCGGAATCCTCATGAATTTATCCTAAACCAAACTTAGTCCCACAAAAGAATCTTCACCCACTCTACCTAACAAAGAGTTTACTTGTATGGGTGACCATACAAATCCTCAAAAGGATCCATTCTGATTGATGATTGATAACTATTATTATAAAAAACTAAATAAATCACATATGGTTGTCCCAAGATCCACCAAAATCTAAGGCATAAGAACATGTCATATCCTCTATGATCTGAATAGCACACTCTATCTGATTGTATGTTTGTGAATGGTATTCTCTATTCAATCTGACCTAATTCCCTATTTCCTTAGGGAGACTCCTCCAGAACCTAAAAGTAAACCTATGATCCCTATCTAAAACAATGGCATAAGGAACCCCATGCAACCTCACAACTTCATTCACATATAACTTAACTTGATCTTCAACATTTTTAAATCTTTGATTGGAACAAAATGATCTAAATTTTTTAACTGATCAATCACCAATTAGATATAATTCCTACCTTAGAGAGTCTATGGTAATCTAGAAACAAACTTCACAGATACCTTGTCCCATTTTCAAATAGGTATCAGAAGAGGCTAAATCAAACCAAAAGGTTTCAAATTATCTACCTCTATCTAATTGTAGGTCTAACGGCAAGGCAAATAATAAAGAATGTCATGATTCATACCTAGTTACCAGAATCTTCATCTCATATCATAATACATCTTCGTGGTGCCCAGATGAATAGACCATGAAGAACTATGGTAGTAAAATATAACTGATCTCATCATAGGTTATGGGAAAACAAATATATCCCTAAAATGTAGAATTCTGTCTAAAGAGATAGAGATAGAGAGAAACACAAAACGGCCTCCCCATCATATATGGTTTCTTGGATTCCTCTAAACCCATCATCTTGTTGTTGATTCTGAAGAATATACTCAAGGAGATATGATTATTAATAAAAATTATTCAAAACTATATCTAAAATATCCTCCTAAGAATCAAGATGTAATTGAGAAAAAATCCCTATAAGGTTCCACTCATCCTTCGATTCCAAAACAGCCTATGAGTGTACTTTTCTAATAATATCGTCGGCAATGATATTCCCCTTCCCTGGGGTGTGGGTGATATAGAAGTAAAAAATATGAAGATATTATACACACCACCTTTTTAAAATACTCATGTCCTTCTAAGAAAATATATAACTCAAATTCTTATGGTTAGAAAAGATAGTGAATCTTTTTCCAAAAAAGACAATGTTGTCAATACTTAAGCACATGAATAATTGATGAAAACTCTAAATCATGGGTGTGGTAGTTCTTCTCATGTGGTCTCAAATGATGAGAATAAGGATCCATAATATGATCATCCTTCATGAGAACACAACCCAAACCATCACCATAGGCATCACAAAAAACCATATATCCCTTATCTGGATCAAGTAAGATCAAAATAGGAGTCGATGTCAAAAGTCATTTCAACTCATCAAAAGAAGAATAGAATTTTTTATCCCATGTGAATTTTACCCCTTTCTTGGAAAGAGTAGTGAAAGGTGATACTAACTTAGATAATTTATTAATGAATTATCAATATTATCTAGCAAGACTAAGGAATCTATGAATTAGAAAGACATTGTGTGGCTTTTCCCATGGAAAGATAGCCTTCACCTTATCAAGATCAACTGATAATCCATGATCATAAATCACGTGCCCCAAGAACTTCACTTATTGGATCCAAAAATTAGATTTTTAAATATTTCCATATAAATAGTGACTTCTCATGATTTCCAAAACCAAACTCAGATGGTGCTCATTCTCATACTCAAATCATGAGTAAACCAAAATATTATATGTGAACAATACCGCAAAAGTGTTGAGATACTGATGGAATATCTGATTCACCAAATGCATAAAAAATATAAGACTGTTAATCAGACTAAATAACATAAAAAGATATTCATAATTTCCATAACTAATCCTAAAATCTGTCTTTGGTATATCAGACTCTTTAACTCTGAGCTGATGATAACCTGATCGAAGATAAATCTTTAAAAACCACTTTTCCCTCCTTTAAATGAATCAAAAATCATTCACATGAGGAAAAATATGCTTCTCCTTAATTATTACCCAATTCAACTTCTTATATTCCACACATAATTAGAGAGAATCATATTCCTTCTTGAAAAATATCACTGAGTTTCCCAAGGGAAAACACTATGGCGAACAAAACCCTTTTTAACTAGATCATCCAGCTGAATCCTGAGATCTTTCATCTCTATTGGTTCCATACGATAAGAAGGTATCAATATCATATATGTCCCTGGACCCAGGTTAATTATAAACTCTACCTCTTTATTAGGAGGAATCTTGAAAAAATATTCTAGGAAAACTTCAAGAAAACCCCAAAAATGGAAGGAAGATCAAATATAAAAGAAAAAACATCGGGATCAACTGCAACAACAGAAAAAAAACTCTTGATCTTTGATTGGGAAGGTCCTGCACTACCATACCTCAAATAACACTCTCCCAAAAACACTTGTGATCTCTCATCAACTGCAAGAAACAAGACACACTAAGGATAACAATCAACCTCATCTTGATGAGTAACAAGCCAATCCGTCCTGATTATGACGTCAAGCATATCTAGATTGAGAAAAAGAAAATCCTAAAGTAACTCTACATCATCTATCGATAGTGAACAGGAAGGAAACTGAAACCCCTACTCTTTCCTCTTTCCAATAGGTTTCATTAAATCCATAAAAAATGTCATGATTTCCATCATTCGGTTAAGAATATCAACAAAACGGCTAGATATAAGTGATTGAAAATCACCATTGACAAATAAAGAAGTCGCAACTGAGGATGAAATAAAGATGGTACCTCTCACTATTGTTAGACCTGCTTCTACCTCCATTGGAAACTCATCTACTATGTGAAGGTGATTCAATCTTGAGGACCATGGTTGAAGCCCTATAGTCTTTGAAGAATATGATTACACCGTAATAGCCTTTGGATATAATGATCACTAACCATATTAAGGAGTATACATGGCCTAATAGAAGTGTTGTAGATGATCATAATGCCCACAACTATTACACATATTTTCTAATGAAGGATAGGAATTCTATGTGTTTCTAGTATTTCCACACTTATAGAAAGTCAAAGGTACACCCCTAGCTACAACTAGAGGTCTTGAAGAGGCCTACTTCCAAGAACCACCTTCACCACTCCTCTTCCACTTTACCTTCTTCTATAGAATACAACTAAAGATTCCACTAAGTGGAAGAGAATATGAGGAAGATCCAACATTTCCTTCAATATTTATTTCTTCCATCATAGGCATGTCTATTGTCTTCACATAGGTAGAAAGTTTCAACATAAATACATGTGATCTAATATCTAAGAATAAACCCTATAGGTACTTATGATCCTTCAGCTATTCACTCTTCACCACCTATGGTGAAAAATGAACAAGTTTCAGTAAACCAATTGGTGTATTCCAACACCAAATTATCTACCAAATATAAAGATAGGAACTCCATATACTTTACCATTATCAGTAACTCTGAAAAAAACCATTAGAAGAAGAGAGTATTGAAACTCTTTCAATCCAATCCCATATCCTTATCAACTTATACCATGGAATCCCTCCACATCTTGTTGGGTTCCTCAATTCATAACGCTTCACACTTAACCTTGAAACTCTCAGGCGTATCCATAAATTCAAATATTTGATCAATATTTTCAAGCTAGTCCTCCGCTTCTTGAGGTTCATTCATACACTAAAAGGATGATGGATTCTCATGCAATAACTCCTTTTATCAATCCCTGTCTCTCCCAACTCTGGGTCATACTTCAAAAACTTTTTCCTAAACTTACAGTACATTCTAATCAATAGCATGAACTTCGCATAAGATAGCTTCAATTATATTCTGATCTATTGGAGGATTCCCTTGTGGATCATCAGTTAAACCCTCTTAATGAACTCATAGAACACATCTCATAGACATATAATTGCACATAAAAATAGAATAAATGATCATACGACAAAACAATCTCAATTCAAACTAGAAAACCCATAATCAAAAATTGATATTAACATCAAGACTCAAAACAAGAGACACAAATCCTGAAATCCCATGGAAACTTGAGTCTCATCATGGAAATAGTTGTCTAGGAAATCATTTAAATATACCTCCCAAGTTCTGAGAATCCTATCTCCAGTCTAGCAGATGTCCAGAGACAAGGAATCTAGAGTACAGAACACCTTTGATACCAAAATGTAATGAACTAACCAAAATACCCTCTCAAACTAGTACCCAACCCGACTCATCACATACCTAAAGGGAATTACTGATCCCCATGGGTTGGAGACTTGCAACTAGGAATCACACAATAACCAAAGGGAATGATTTCACCAAACCTAAAGAAACAACATAGAACATATATAGATAAAAGAGACAACTGTGGAAGGGATATATATTCCAAAATAGAAAAAATAGTAAAAACCAAAAAACTCAAGTGTAGACTCAATCCCCAAGTATATTTCCAACCATAAATTAATACTAAAACATAAAAAAAACATCTACGCCATGTGATAGCATGGGAAGACTCCCACCATCTCACCATCAGCTACCCAACTCAAATAACAAAAAACCTTAACACCTCATTATGGATCCTTGCCTTTCCCTACATCAAAAGACATACAAAGGTCTATGAAATGCCAAATAAGTACACAAGGTTTGAGATTACAGGATCTATAGGGTATCATATAGGTGTTACATAACAATTATTTATATAAATTACTCAAGTATGTTCACTTTAAATAAAACATGGTATGATAAGTAGTAAAGCAGTTTTATCAAAATCATGGTAAATATTTTCACTTTTTCCAGTAATTCCAAAACAAAGGAAGGTATATCAATTTAAAGCATAATTTACATTTATCATTTATCAAAAATCCAAATAATTCATATCATAGCCAAAATAGTACAAATCTAAAGCATGCATATCACAACCAAAACAGTACAAATCCAAGCATAGGTAAATCATGCCAAGGAACTCAACAGGTCAGGATAGTAGAATAATTATACCACAATGAATAAATAGTGCACAACAAGTACTTAGAACACATTCCTAAGGATTATAATAACACCCCATGAGTGAACCACCCAATAATTTCAAGAACATGTCCCTAGAACAATAGGGCTAGGAATAAGAGGAAATCCCCATGAGAAAACCTCATGATGGTAATATGGATGATGATCCTAAGATAAACCTTTACCCTATGTACAAAATAATTTCCATGTGATAAATTTAATAAATAATGTTAATTATTATAAAATACCCCTTTTCCATTTACAAAAAACCAGGTAAAATCACCTTTTATCACAAATCCATTTACACACACAAAACAATCATGCCAATTTTATGAATAAATAAATTTATAAAAATAAGAGCAATATAGTTTATCCAAAACAAGGTAGATATGAAACCACCTACCTCAAATCATGGGTTTCACATGCCCACAATGGGATCCACCAATAAGAAGGAACCTAACAATGATGACAGAGACCATATAACCAATCTAAAAATCTCAAAACTGAGTCAATTCAATAAAAGGGTTGGAGGGGGAGAGGAAATAACACATACCTTCAGAATGTACAATATCCACACCACGATCAATAATAATTTTCCCCTAGAACAATATCACACAATGGATCTAGAATAAAATAATAAGAATCATCACCATGAGTTAATGGATCTGATAATGCAATGTAATGGAACTACCCTAATCAAATCAATAAAGAAGCAGAAAGGATTACTCACCCAGAGAGATGTGATCCAACCACAATGGTCATCAAACTCCAAAAAAGTCAATCTAGAATGAATTGAGACTCCAAAAATAATTGGATAAGTCTTATAGGTTGATATCCAAATGAGCTGCAAATGAATGAAATAAAATTTCAGCCAAGCGGTACCCTAGAAGCCATGTCCATGAAATTTACACTACATGTAATTCCTTTACACGTAGTTTAATCCACATAGATTACATACAATGAAGATACCATAAACTTTTTATTAAAAACTAACCTTTTAAAATTACATGGCATGTAATCAGTACACAGTATTTACTCCATTCACGTTGTGCACCATGTTCATGGAATATTCTTTGTAGAACTTACACATCATATACTCTTATTATATAGTGTGTATTTCTCCTACAGACTACAAAAACTGCAGATACTTACACAAAAAACCCAAAACACCTTGAGTTTCCTCCAAAATTGGGGAGAACCCTAAAAATCCATTAAAACATTTATACCTAGACTCTATTAATTAAAACAAACATACATCCCCAAACATTTGGTTATTTTCCCCAATAAATGATCTCTATCCTCAGGAGTCCTAAGACACACCCAATTATAGATAAAAAAAGATTGTATAATGAAAATACATGAAAGAAAATAATTGAATGTTATACCCAATCCTTTATAAATCCCTACTAAGTAGTTTCTAAGTTTCTAAGGATTCCTCCCAAGTATTGAGAAGTTACTTAAAAAGGTAAGGGTTCTCCTCTTCCTTTTTATCCAAGTATATTTTTTATAAGACCTTTTTATTTCCATTGGATTATGATTCTATGTTTTCATAATAAATACTTTAAAAATAAAATTATTCACTAATGATGGTATATTACTATGATTTCTCATTAAACCCATTTTATAATCCCTTTTGTATAATCTTCGTGCTACTAAAATCACTCATTGATTCTCTCCCTACTCTTTTCAATTCAATAACTTATTTCATTATATAGATTTTGGTTTCTATTTTATTATGATTAAACATGTCCATAATCAATACTTTACTATCCAAATTATTTACTATTAAAAATAGACTATATTTCTCACTCATTAAACCCATTCTATAGTCCTTTTATATACCCATCATGCTGCTAAAATAATTCCTTGATTTTTCATCTTCACATTGTGAATACACAACTCTAATATCATTCAAGGGTATTCATATAAATGAATATTGTAAAAGGTTATAGATATTAAAATGGTTCTAAAATATGTTTCTAAGATATTTATGTTTTTTATATAGGAGGTTGGAGTGAGATCAACTAAGTGGGAGTTCAAGGTAAGGGTTTCTTTGTCTCAAATTTGAATCCCTTAGGACATGTTTATAATATCAATCATATTTCCTTTTTGATGGTGTAAATACTACACCAATTTAATTTTTTATCATGATTACCTTATATTTAATTATTTTCAATGTTTTATTCTATGTCCATTCTCTCATTGGTTTAAGACTCAAATATTACAAAATTTGTAAAGTGTTTTCATGACTCAAATCTTTACCTTGGGTCATAATCACTCATCTTTTACTATTATCTTCCAAAATTGATCTATTATAATTGATGATAGTTTTATATTGTATTAACACCTTATTTTATGTGGAAATAATGTTTCATATAAAATTATTATTCCTTGATGAATCTAATGTTTTGTGAAAATGAAATTTTTTCCAGAATAATTCCCATTTCTTTTAATATATTTTCTTCAATATTGTTGTTTTTACTTCCCACCAAAGTTATCCTTTCACTAGTGAAAACTCAAATTGTTTTTAACTATAATGATAATTTTATTCCCCTTTATTAATTTTAAATCAATATTTTCATTATCATTTTAATGATGGGGGTTATTAATAAATGCATTTCAAATTATTCAAAAGGTTTTTCATCCTTTAAATATAAGATGTTCTGTATTCCACTCCAAATTTTTTGATATAATTTGTATCTTTTCAAGGATATTTTATTTGGAACTATTTATAATAATTTTTTCACAAGTATTATTTTCCCTCCTTAATAATGTTTTTAAAGTAATTTTTACTTTATCATTTATAACAATGTTTAAAAGGTTTTGTGAAAACTTTTTTATTTTACCTTTTATTCTTACTCCAAGGTTTATCACTTATGGAGTGATTTTTTTATCATCCTATATATATTATTATGATAGGATTCCTTTTTGGAAAATGATATTTTCTATATCCTATGATTATTTAATTTTATGTCATATAGTGTTTTTTTTTGAAAGGTTTAAGAAACCTTTCCTTTTTACATGGGTTATTTCATATATGATTATTAATAATTTTAAGTGGCATTCATAGTTATGGATGATGATTTTTTCGGTCATATATCACCATCCAATTCATTGGTTACAGTTTAATATCACATGATACGATTAAATGTTTCATGAATGAGATATAGGATACTTGGTTCACTAGTTTTTTTTTGTGAATGTGATGTGGGAAGCTTTGTTCACAAGATTGTTATGTTAATGATATGTGGGGATATTTTTTCACAAGTTTTTTTATGAACGTAATTTGTGAATCATTGTTCACAATTTATTGTGTAAATGTGATACAATAATATTTTTTCATAATATTTTATATTCTTATATTTGTGCCACAATTCTTTGTTATATGACATGAAATATTTCTATATGACTATGATTATACTCCTTGAATCATGTTTTTCATCTCAATATTCCGTACACTTTTTCTATAGTATATGTTTTCTCATTTGAGATTACATTTCCTTTCATCATGACTTGTAGAAAAGTCATATTGTTCCATTTTATTTTTAATAATAAATTTCTCAATTTCCCATGTTTTCTCATATTCTTATGATCTAACATTTGATGAAATGTTGATACATTTTCCCTTACTGAGTGTTCAATATCACCCCTTTATGTTTTAATTATCTAGGTTATAAAGATGAGTATATCATATCAAGTGTCTATAAGAGGGCCTAGAGGAGAATAGTTATAGATAAATCTTCACAAGTGTTGTAAAATACTAGTTCTATGTATCTAGTCACCAAGACACTAAATATTTTTTTCCTTGGGTAATGTGATTGTTTTTGGGATGTATTATCTAAATCATGAGATTAATGTGTTATTTAAGTCATTTTTAGCTTGGGTCACTTTAGTTGGTATCAAAGAAATGTTTAGTTGTTTTTTTAGATTAGTTTAGTCATTTTAGGGATTATTTTAGAGAACTTTAGTAAAACCCCTAAGGAAAGTATAAGACATGATTCAGTATAGGATAACATATCAATTTTTTTGTAAAGTAGAGATTGTGTGGTTATTCTAGAAGTTATATCCTTTTCTGGATACTACAATCGGATGCAGTCTCTATGATAGATGTGCCTATAGGAAATAACACTAAAGAGGGTGTGTTGGGTATTAACTCAATTGTGACCTAGTTAATGACAAAGAGGCCTAGATACACATCTAGTTTAACACTCCAATGGGATATGTTTTAGTTAATCAAACCTTCTTTACAAAACCAAAATAAAGAATTTAAATATATTGGAATTTGATGATGAGTTGGGTTAGAGAACCTAATAAGAAAATGACCATGGAAAACCTAGGTTAAATTGGAGTGATAGGTTAGTCTAATTATATCATATTTGAACTAAATTTATCATAATATTAAATTAATATGTCACCTAAGAAGACATATTATGATTGATTTTTTATATTCATATGATCATATACTCAGATTCTATTTGATATTATCATAATCTTTTTTTTTATAGTATTTTTTTGTAAACGGGATCATGAAAATGATGTTTTGAAAGGAATGTCCCTAATAAATCCTTATGATCGTATTTGGGATAAATATTTTCCAAGTATTACCAATGATTATGAGGTGGATATATTAGTAAAATATATATCTTAAGTTTCTTATGGATCCCTTATATTCTTCCTTTAGTAAGTGATAATTAAAATTGAAAAGATGTAATTTATTTAAGTTGGAACTGTAATGACCTAATATTTCACTGTATATTTTCTATAAATAAAAATTGTGATCAATAGCTTACTCTACACACAACATCAAACTAAACCAAAAAAACAAGATATATTTAGGTAAAATATAAAAAATAAATACGAGTGATAAAACCTTGTTATTGAATTATTAGAAATGAATATCAGTAACCAAAATATGAAATATTTGTATAATTAAAATAAGTACTACTTTTAATACTAATAAAATTCAATTAATATAGATAAAATAACTATGAAACTCATTTTATTCTTAAAAATACATTTTTCTAAAATTAGTATTTTATTTCAAGGAACTAATTATATTATGATTAAATAATAATAAAATATATTGAGAAAATGAATGATATATTTCCAATAAATTAATTATTAGTTTATAGGATATAATAATAAATAACAATCAACATTTTTAAATCCCATTTTACAATATGAACAGTTTTTCACAATATTTTAGGATTTTATTTAAATATTGTGTTTTAAAATTTTAGAAATTTAATTTCAAAAAAAATGAATATCATTTTTTGATTAATAAAAATATATATATGTTTAAGTTTAATTCTTTTCTATTTTTCTGAAACATTTTATTTTTAGGTAAATAGTGCAATATACTGTTTTTAATAATATTGTATCTTTTATGCCATAATTAGTATATAAGTATAACTAAGAAGTTTATGAAACCTTTTTTTGTGAAAAAATATGCATTTAATAATTGTAATTATACATTTTAAAAGTTTTCATACCTTTATTTGATATTTTAGAACTCAAGTAATATTTTTCTAAAGTTTTTTCAATAAATTAAACATTTAAATTTAATTTTTAAAACTTTTAGGAATTGAATCAAAATAAATTAATTTAAAATATATAATCATTGGGACCAAATTATATAATAAATACCACTTTATTTTTATTTATAAATATTAATTTACCTTAGGTAAAAATTAGTTATTGTGGTAAAATTGTTATTTTTCAAAGAATAATACCTTTTAAATATTATATAAATTTCATAAATTAAATTTATTTATATAAAATTAATAATATAATATGATTTTTAATCATATATAAAAGTTAATTAAAACTCATATAATTGGAAATAAATTTTAAATAAGATTAAGAACACTTAATGATTAAAAATACATTTTTCAATAAACAAATCAACACATAATATGTTTTAATTTAAAAGTTAATTTTATCATATTTATTAATTAGATTGGATTAAAAGGATACTAAAATTATATTTATAACACCAAAATTTGGTAACAATTTTCATCTTATATTTTTAGTGATAAAATAATTACCAAGATTAATTTTTAATCAAGATTAATAAAGATAAAATGGGTAAATGAAGTATCTCAAATTTTAAATATTTAAATGGTTCCTTGCATGTTATATTAACCCTAGATAGGTATGAAATTCATACCAAAATATCTCACTTACCATTTATCCACCTAAATCACCTAACCTACCTAACACCCATTTGATTCCATTCCTACCCCTTACCTAACTTTAGTTTCCATTAAAAAGCCTCTTTTTCACCTATTAAAGGAGCTCACTCCCATCCATTATCCCATACCTCTCCACACCAAATTAATTTTTCATTAATTTACCTTACTTGTATATTTATAAATACGACTTAAGTATTTACTAATTTTCTAATGAGTCCTCCAAATGTTTAAGAAGCTACTTAGCAAGGTAAGTGTTCTCCTTCTCCTTTTGATTCAAGTACCTTTTTTATAATCCCTTTTTATTTTAATATGATTAAAATTTGATGTTCTCATAAAAAATACTTTATTGTAAAAATTAATCCTTAATTATGATATATTACACTTCTCTCTCATTAAACCCATTTCATAATTCCTTTTTTATAGGTGTCATACTGCTGAAATCACTTCTTTATTATATCCCTCCTCTTTTCAATTCAAGAACTACTTCTATTATAAGCCTTTTTATTTCTATATGATTATTCTTACATGTGTTAATAATAAATATTTTAATATAAAAAATATTTCATAATAAATATATTCTACCTTTTCACTCATTAAACCCATTCCATAATCCTTTTGTATACTCATCTTCATACCAAAATCATTCCTTCATTTTTCATCTTCATGCTCCGAATACAAAACTTTAATATCATTAAAGGGTATACATATATATGAATTTTATAAAATTTTATAGATATGAAAAAGGTTATAAAATATTTTTCTATAATAGTTATTTTTTTATACAGGATGTTAGAGTATGATCAACTAAGAAACAATTTAAGGTAAGGGTTTCTTTCTCTCAAATTTGAATCCCTTGTGACAAGTTTATGTTATACATCATATTTATTTTTCGATGGTGTAATTTAACTTTCAATAATCAATTATAGTAAGTGAATATTATATTTTAATAAAACTATAATACAATAAAAATTTTAATCTTTAATAGAAAACAATTATAATTTTCTACTTTACATATTGATTTTGAACTTACTTGGTAAAAATAATCCTAGAATGAATTTTTGAAATTTTACCTTAGAAATAAACTTTTAGGAATAATTTAAAATTTAGTATTTAATTATTAATACTTTTATTTATAATAATTTATTATAATATTTCGAATTAATAATTTATTAACTTTAAATTTGATTTAAATAAAGATAAGATCATTTGAAGGTAAAAAGGGATATTTTTTATAAAAATATTTTTTAAGGCATAATGTCTTCCCATTTTAATTATTTAAAATAATATTTAATGATGAATGATTTTAATGAAAATCATATATTATATATCTAAATATATGAATTTAAATCCATCTAATAATTATTACTATTTTAATATTTAATATAATATCATATTATGCTTGAAAAATGTATTCCTTGAAAAATTGTTTTTTGACACGATTTATGGGTCTTTTTTTAGACTAAATTATTTCACATTTATGATTTTAATTTGGTAAAATAGATTAAATATTTGTAATAATCATAAATAATATTATTTAATAAGTTCAAATCAATTTTTGGTCATAATGAATAGTAAAAAAAGTAAAAATTAATTACCATAGTTAAGGTTAAAAAAGGGTTTTGCGCGTTACATGCACTTGTGCTAAAATTAATTTCCCAAACACATAAAATTTTTATTTGATAAATTATATTAAATATATATAATAATTGGTTCCAAATTATATATTAAATATTATTTTATTTTAGGCATAAGGGATAAATTACCTAGGTTAAAAACAAACTACCATGGTGAAAACTAAAAGGGTAAAAGTGAGTAACCTTCAAGATAAAGGAAATAACATGTTTAAAACATTTTTATATTTAGTTTTAGAGATTTTTATTGAAATTATATTCCACATACCCCATAATTCTTTAATTTTTTTGGCACTTGGGTTTATTGTGACTTCCCATTACTGAATAGTTTTGGATATTTACAAATATGTTACTCCTCCTCAATTATAAAAGGGAACCACATCCCCTCACTTATTCACACATCGAAAGACATTTAGATCAACAAAACCCTAAAAAAATAATTCTCCAAAATCCTAATCAATGTTATAGAGGTTATTTTCTTCCAAAAATAATAATACTAGGGTCTTTAATAAGAGATCAAAAGGAGGTTTCTCTAAATGAAGGTAATCAACTTCACCGAGCTCTTTAATTTTACTTATTATTTTATCAACTTAAATTATGTATTTAAAGTTACGGTATAATAACACCAGTATATAAAATATAATAAGGTTTTATTATGTTTATTTTATAATATTTATCCATATAATTCTCTATCAAATAGAAAACAAATCCATCGCTCGTGTGTACAGAGGACTACTGCCTCTCTAACCAGTGTAATTTGTTTTCCATCACTAACTCATATTAATATTCATAATGATGGAAGTAATATATATAAATGTGTGTGTATGTGTGTGTGTTTGTGTGTGTGTGTGTGTCTAATACATATTAAATGACATTTATTCTTAAAAAATAATATATCATCCACTTCTATTCCCTTTCACTCATTAATGGAATGATATCGTCGCTCGTGCATACGTATGACCTTCCATATCCATAAAGTGATGTGATTAATTTTCCATGTCCAACTTTAAATAAATATTCTAAAAAGGTATATAATGAAAAAATATTATATTTATAACATTAACATAATTATTTAGATGATGGATTTATATCCTATGCACAAGAACTATAAATTCTATGACAAAACATGCATGAGTAAACGAAGCAGTTAACACCCGAAACAATGGTAATAATGAAATATTATTAATTAAATCATGGTAATATGTTATAAAAGGATCATATATAATGATATAAATATAAATATTAAATTAATAGCATGCTTAAAACCATTATACAGTAGGTTAAATCATGTTCAACTAAAGTGAAATGTGAGGTAAGGTATTTTGCCTCAATTTAGACTCCACTGACACATATTTTTTGTTATGCACCTATTAAATTTTATGTGGAGTATATAATTTCCATTTGATTTATTTAACATGAATAATTATTTATTAATTATTATTAATGTTTCAATTAAATTTTATTCTTTCAAGGTATCACACTTTAAATGTTTCCAAAGAGGTAAGAATTTATTTTACAACCTCACTTTCTTTTGGGACTACTTTTATTTTTATTATAGAAATATTATCATTTATCCTTAATAAGATTCAATAATTTTCTTATCCAATAGATATTTAAGGAGATTTAATATTTTATTCAAAATTTTACCCTCTTTGGTGCTTGAATCAAGAAAAGAAAATTTTAAAATAAAAATCAATTTTATTTCTCTTTTAATCGGGTATATTTTTATTCAATGTCCATGTTTTTCAAAATTATTTTAAAAAATTACTTTAATTTACTTAAATTATTTATTAATAAAATTTTAATTTATCCTTGAATTTTAAAAATAGTAATAAATGAATCTTTATAATTTTTTCTTAAAGGTTCATTTTTTACTTTCTTTTTAAAAAAGTCAAAATGAGTTTTTTTTTAATGTATACTGTGATAATGAACTTCCCATTAATTGTTGAAATTTTATAAAATTAAGCTTCTTATACATGTTTTGAATGATTATACAAATAAAAATATTTTATAAAATCTTATTTTAATATTTCACTTTCATTACATTATTTCTTTCAATGGGAATGATTTTATTACAAACCTATATTTCTAATGAACTGGTAGTCATCCCTTATCTCTTATTGATTTTCTGGTTGTTAAATTTCTATTGAACCATTAACTTTTTTGTGATCATTTTATTCTACATTTCTATTAAATATACATATTATTTATCATTCATATTCTTATTTATTAAACTATATATCATTTATACATATGGTCTTTTACTTTGAAAGTTATTTGATTTACTGGGGAAATATTGATATTCCATATTATTAATTAAATATGGAAATTTATTAATACATCATGTTATTTATGAATTAAATTGATCATTCCATACATGAGGAATAAATTGGACATGCAGTGATGGGTGGGCCCAGAATTATATATCCCCTTGATGCATCGACAGGTCTCATGAGACAAATTATTGGCCAAATTAAATGTGTTTTTATCCATAGTTTTAAATTGTCTTAGAGAAAGGTATTGACAGTATAGATATCATGATGTTTAAGATCCTAAAATCCAATATTAATCATTTCCTTCATTTTGAATTTATTTTTTATTATCCATGAGATTATTGCATTGATATTATTCATGGACTCATTTTTTACTCAATTTATTGATTAAATGTAATGTGTTTTCATTTATTTATCTTTACACATTGATTATTACTTATCTACTTATGATATATTTTGATATATGTAACCCTTAATGATCATTTAATCTCACCTTTTTTGTTTATTTACCAATTATATGAATAATAATTATTTGAATGAGTTCAAGGATACTGAATATTTTCCATTATTATGTTTTATATTCTATTCCAAATATAAAATGGGTATCATGTATGACTGTAGTTATTCAAGACTACTAAACAGATCAATCCTTTGGGGTTATAAATCTTGTATCTATGAAAATTTAATAATGTAACCCCTATATTTGAGTTACTGGAGTCCGGTTTGTTATAATTAGTATCAGAGCAAGTTTAGTAGAAACCTTGGGGGCTAGATTTAGGAAAACATATATTAGGTAACATAACCCTATGATATAATTTTAGGATATCTCAAATTGTTGAGAAATATACAAAAAATTTTCTACAGTAAAAATTATATAGTTTTTCCTAGAAATGTATCAATGTATAGATATTATAATTGGATGTGGTTCTGGAATAATTATACCTATGCATAATAACTATGAAAAGGGTGTATTCAGTGTTGACACGATTTTCACCTAATGCACAACAATGAGCCCTAATTTTCACCTGTTTTAAAACTCATGGGGTATTATTAGGATAATTCAAATTTTATTCACAACCCATTAATAAGGATTTAAAAATATTTTTATGATTTAAAGATATTCCCAAAGAAACCAAGTTTATGATTTCGATATCAAAAGTGCATAAATTTTGTATTTATGTTAAGTGTTACAACAAATTTATAATTATATGTTATAATTTAAAATTAATAATTTCATGAGATAATATAGTATATACCACTATTTAGAAATAGTTCATATAATAAATAATTTTTCAACACTCATGGTCAATGTATAAATTTCTTTACTAATCCATCCAATACAGATGGTATTGGAACTAAGTAGACCATGGCTATACTAGGGTAGATTAATGAAGTTATAAAAAATATAATTTCCCAAATAAAGAAAATTATAATTACACAACATAATTATCCTATGTTGGATTATTTCATGTGATATAATCCCCCATCATTTAGTGGTACTACTAATCTATTGGTAGCTAAGCAATGGATTAAGTCCCTTGAAAATATATTTTGGGCCTTAAGATGTGATGAAACAGAAAAGGTTATACTGGTAGTATATTACCTCATGGGTAATGTTGATCAATAGTGTTCATTGATATAAAATTCTATAAAGGAATATGAAATAGAACACATATAATAAAAATATTTTAAACAAACTTTCTTCAATAAATATTTCCCTTATGAGAAATGATATTAAATGAAGAGAAAATTTATCAGAATAAATAAATAGGAAGAAGAAATGTTTATAGAGTATGAGGATACCTTTATAAGGTTATCCAAGTATTATATGGATTACATATATAATATGTAATTCAAGATTGACCATTTAAGGTCTTAATCCAAGTCTCTTAATGGTTCTGGTTTCTCAATATTTTTCATCATATGATGAAATAGTTTTATATTCCATAAAAATAATAAAGGAATTTTCTAGATCATATATATTCAATGGGAATCAAGAGAATAAGATTTTATATGAACACCATGAAAAATGGAATGGATTAAAAAATAATAATAAAATGAATCATTTTCCATCATGTAAAAAATGTGGGAAGAAATATCCTAGAAAATGTTTTAAGGGCATGGAATTTTTCTACAAGTGTAGAGATAATGGTCATATGGATAATTAATTTAAGTGTAAGAAACAAATAAATGATTTGTAGTTATTAAACTATATATAAATGTGGAATTATTCAAACCAATTTCTCAAGCATCAAGTGAAAATACCACAGAAGTGGTCGAGGGGAGAATTACAATCTTAAATGATCACTACAATAGAGGCGGAAGTACTCAATGATGTGTTTTAAGGTAAATTAATCATAGCCTAAAATTCATAAAATGATTTATTTGATTCTGTATCTTCACACTTTTTTATATATTCCATTCTTTATATGAAAATTAGATATTTTTCTATCACCTTAAAAAGGGGGGTTTTAGTCAAAACTCCTAGTGGAAATCTCACTAAAACAAGGATGTGTCTGGAAATTCCCCTTACAAAACATAAATGTTCATTATTTACTAAATTTATTATCATACCATTGGTTTAATTAAATATAATACTTTTTATAGAATGGATTTAAAATTATTATTCCAAAATTTATTACAAGGAGAAGGAAATTATGATTCATGATGAGGATATGGAATTAATTATCTTTAGTGTTGAGACCTCATCATCTGAGTCATGTCTAGATCCACCCCTAGTAGCTCTTATGAATGAGATTATTAGGGAAGGAGAGAAAACACAATCTATGAATGGAAAATTTAATCTCAAAATTAATAATATACATATTTTATATGAATATATTGATGTATTTACTAAGTAATTATTGGGACATTCACTAGAGCATAAATTCAAGTTCTATATTGATTTAATCCATAGTGTAAGATCAATATAAATGACTCCCTATAGAATGGCCATCGTGGAGTTAGTTTAGTTGATGAAACAACTATATGAGTTTTTTATAAGAAATTTATTCACCCTAGTGTTTCACCTTGGGGGATCCTATTTATTTATTTAATAAAAATATAGATCCATGAGGTTGTGCATTGATTATAGGGAAATTAATGCTATCATTATTAATAAAAATTATCATCTTTCTCACATTGATGAATTATTTGATAAACTTCCTAAATATCAATATTTTTCAAAGATTGAAATTTATTCTGGGTATCATCAATTATGATTAAATGAGGAATTTATTCTGAAGACATAATTCTGAATGAGGTGTAGAAACTATAAGTTTACAGTAATGCAATTTGGATTGAATAATGAACCATTGATTTGTATGGATCTAATGAATATATTATTCAAGGAATATATTGATAATTTCATTTTGGTATTCATTAATTATATCTTGGTTTATTCTAAGAGTAATAAGTACCATGAGAATCACTTATGTATCATTCTTGAAACTCTTAGAAGAAAATAGTTATTGGGAAATTTAGAAAGTGTAAATTTTGCATTAATAAAGTTTCTTTTCTTATATATAATGCCTTCAAATATGGAATCTCAGTTAGTCCTATAGAGATAAAATCATCCCAAGAATGGACTGAACCCACAAACATAACTAGGGTACATATTTTCATTGGTTTAGCAGGTTACTATAGGTGTTATGTTTAAAAAATTTCTTAATTGACTAACTTACTAACCAAGATTACATGTAAATGGGTTAAGTTTATATGGAAAATATAATGTGAAGAATGTTTTAAATAATTTAATATGATAATGTTAAATGTAATAATTTTGAATATACCATTATGAAATTATGGTTTTTTGATATATAGTGATACATCAAATAACGAAATTGGTTGTTTCTTTATGCTGAATGATAAAGTTATTTCAAATTCATAAAGGTTGTTAAAGACTCATGAATAGAACTATCCAACCCATGATATTGAGTTCAAATAAATAATATTTTCTTTAAATATATGGATAAATTATCTCTATGGAAAAATATGTGAGATATACACAGGCTATAATATCCTAAAATACA
Organism: Viscum album; assembly: GCA_963277665.1. Classification (NCBI taxonomy): domain Eukaryota; kingdom Viridiplantae; phylum Streptophyta; class Magnoliopsida; order Santalales; family Viscaceae; genus Viscum; species Viscum album. The sequence continues at coordinate 1,294,921,127 of OY728131.1, forward strand.
TATTTTCACAAAAATAGCTCAATATGAGGAAAAGACAGTCACTCGATCTACTCAAGTATTATGATTTTTCAATACACTAATACTCAGAGAAGGAAAATAAGGTATAGGATTATTTGAATAGGAAATGTCATGAATTCTGGAACAAAATGAGGACTAATAGGGGTCTAATATTCATGGATCTAGTAAAAATGGATATGGGAATTATTAAAGAAAGGGTGACATCACTATTTTTTCAAATGATTGTGAAACCATATTTATTAGAAAAGATAAAAAGTTACCAATCTGACTATGAGAATTTTTAAAATAAAATTAAAGTTATAAATGATGGGAAATTGGAAAAATAATTTGTGAATATGGTGATCTGAAATTTGGAAAGAGGTTATGTGTTCCATATATACCTAATCTAAAAAGGGAATTTTTGGATGATGTTCATAGCTCAAATTTCTCTATACACATAGGTAGCACCAATATGTATAGGGATTTTAGGGAACATTTTTTATTGGATAACATGAAGTGGTAAATTGTTGATTATGTATCAAGATTCTTAGTTTATCAATAGGTGAAGGCATAGAGAAAGTATCTTATATGATTCATATAAACTATAACTATTTATATGTGCAACTGGGATGAAAATATTATGTAATTTTTCACTATAATACCAAATACTCATAGAAGTAATATTACAATATGGGTTATTATTGATTGCCTAACCAAATCTCTACATTTCCTTACTATAAGATAAAATTTAATTTTTGATCACCTTTAAAGGATCTATATTAATGAAGTTGTAAGACTTCATATCACACCTATTTAAATTTTTTCTAATAATGATCCTTGTTTTATATAAGAAATATAGAAGAATCTTCAAAAGTCTCTTAACACTAAGCTTCATTTGAGAACCACTTACCATCCTGAAATTGATGTATAGTCTAAAAGTATTATTCAAACATTAGAATAAATATTTAGTTCATGCTCACATGAATTTAAAGGTATATGGGATCATTATTTACCTTTTTTAGAGTTTTAATAAAACAATAGTTTTTATTTGAGTATTAAAATATCACCATATGAATCATTATATGGAAAGAGATTTCATAATTCAACTTGTTGGAATGAAGTTGTTGAAAGAAAACTCATAGGCCCATAACTTATTGAGGAGACAATGAAAAAAATTAAATACTATTTATAATCTTACTAAATAATCTCAAAGAAGGAAAAAGAGTTATGCTGATAACCAATTGAAATATTTTGAATTTCAAGTGGTAAATCACATATCCTTTAAATTATATCAATGTAAGGGTGTTATAAGGTTGAATATGAAAGGGAAGTTGACCCCAATTACAAAGGACCTTTTTAAATTCTAGAAATAATTGGGGTTGTGGCTTATCAATTGGAAATTTCACCAAACCCATATAAATTACATGATGTGTTCTATATATCATTTTTAATTAATTATATTCCAAACCCAATTCATTTTCTCACCTTTTAAGAAATAAAATTGGAACCTAATATATCTTACTATAAAGAGACCATCCAGATTCTTAACACTAAAAAGAAAGTATTGAATAATTGGATGACTTTATTGGTAAATTTTCTTTGTAGAAATAATAAAACATAGGAATAAACATAGGAACAAAATGATGTTATAAAGAAAAACCATACTCATTTTTTTAGAAATTAATATCCATGAAAATTTAGATGATAAAATTTTTGTAGAAAGAAATAATGTAACACTTGAGCATAAATTATAGTAAGAGAAAATTTTATTTTAATAAAAATATAATAAAATGAACATTTTAATATTTTATGGTACAAAAAATATAATTAGATAGGTTGAATTTTGATTTTGAACTTACCTGGTCAAAATAACCCTAGAATGAATTTTTGAAATTTTCCCTTAGAAATAAGATTTTATGAATATTAAAAATGTAGTATTTAATTATTCATAATTTTATTTATAATAATTTTTTAAAATATATGTAATTAATAATTTATTTACTATCAATTTTATATAAATAAATATAATATTTTTTGGAGGTAAAAAGGTATGTTTTTCAGAAAACTGATTTTTTAAAGCATGACGTCTTCCCATTTTAATTAATTAAAATAATCTACAATGATGGATGATTTAAATGAAATTTATAGATTATATATCTAAATATATGAATTTAAATCCATCTAATGATTATTACAATTCATATATTTAATATAATATCATCTTATTCCTGAAAAATGTATTTCTTGAAAACCCTTTTTTCGACATGATTTGTAGGTTTGTTTTAAAATTAAATTCTAAAAATTTTGTGATTTAAATTTGATAAAATGGATAAAATATTTTTATTTATAATAATTAATATCATTTAATAATTTCAACTTAATTTTTTCATAATGAATAGTAAAAATGGTAAAATTAACTACCACGGTTAAGATTAAAATGGGGTTTTGTGCGTTACATGCGCTTGTGTTAAAATTAATTTTACACACGTATATAATTTTTGTTTGATAAATTTGATTTCATATTTATAATCATTGTTTCCAAATTATATGATAAGCCTCATTTTATTTTAGTCTTAATGGATAAATTACCTTGGTTAAAAACTAGTTATCGTGGTGAAAACTAAAATGGTAAAAGTGAGTAACCTTGGGTGTAATGGAAATAACATGTCTAAAACATGTTTATTTTTAGTTTTGGGGATTTTATAGAACTTATATTCCCTGAATCTAATTATTCATCAATTTTTGAGTCACTTGGGTTGAGAGTGGCTTCCCATTGTTTAATACTTTTGGGTATTTACAAAAATGTCACTCCTCAATTATAAAAGAGAACTTCTCCCCTCCCTTATTCACACCTCTCAAGCCATTTAGGTCGAAAAACCCCTACCAAAATCTCTCCCCAACATCCTTATCCACATCATATAAGTTATTTTATTCCCAAAACTACCAATCATAGGGTCATTAATAAGATATCCAATAGAGGTTTCTCTAAGAAAAGGTAATCGTCTTCACTTAATTCTTTCTTTTTTACTTCTTCTTTTATCACCTTCAATTATGTATTAACAACTAAAATATAATAAAACCATTATATCTCATATAATAAGATTTTATTATGTTTATAGAATAATATTTATCCATCTCCTTCTCCAATAAATTAGAAACAAAGTCATTGCTCATGTGTACAATGAATCACCACTTTGCGGACCAATGTGATTTTTTCCATCACTGACTCACATGAATAGTCATAATGATGAAAATAATTAATATATATAATAAATATGAAATGATATTAATTATTTAAAATTAATATATAATCCAATTTCTTACCCTTTCTCCCATTAAGGTAATGATATCTTCGTGTCTGTGTGTGTGTGTAATTACGGACTACAGCCTCCACAAAGTGATGCGATTCATTTTCCATGTACAAATTTCAAGACTGGTTATAAAAATGTATATAATGAAAAAATATTATATTTATAAAATTAATATCATTATGGATATGATGGATCTATATACTATGCACAAGAACAATAACTTCAATGAAAAAACATGCATGAGAAAACGAAGCAGTTAACACCCAAAACAGTGGTAATAATGAAATATTATTAACAAAAAGGTGGTAAGATTTTATAATAGGATCATATATTATATTATAAATATGAATATAGTACTATTATAAATTAATAATATGATTAAAAATTATAAATTAGTTTAAAACATGTTTAACTAAAGGGAAGTGAGAGTTTGTGGATTTTATCTCAATTTACACTCCATTGAGAAAAATTTATTAGTATAATCATATTCACTTTTATGTGGTGTATATACTTCCCATTTGATGTATTTAACATGAATACCTATTTATTAATTATGATTAATGTTTCAATTTAATTTTATTCTTTCAATGGGTTTCAATTTAAAAAATACCAAAGATGTATGAATTTATTTTATAATCACATTTTCTTTTGGGATTGATTTTATGTTCAGTAAAGGAATCTTATCATTTATCATTAATAATCTCCAATAATTTTATCATATAATGAATATTTAAGTATTTTCCATATTTAATTCTAGATTTTATTCTATTTGGTGCTTGAATCAATAAAATAGAATTTTAAAAGAGATACTTATCTTATTTCTCTTTTAATCGGATATATTTTCCTTTCATGTCCATGTTTTTCAAAATTGTTTTAAAAAAGTAATTTTATTTAATAAAATGATTTATTAATGATATTTTAAGTTATCATTTAATTATGAAAAGTTTTTTAAATGAATATTTTATAATGTTTTCTAAAAGGGTTGTTTTAAAATTTATTTACAAAAAGTCAAAAAGGAATGTTTTTTAATATATACGGCGATAACGGACTTCCCCACCAACATAACCATTTTACAAAATTTAGCTAATTTAAAACTTTTTCAATGGTTTTTCATAAAAAAAATATTTTATGAAATATAATTTTAATATTTAACTTTCATTCCCTTTATTCTTCTAAAGGAAATTATTTTTTTACAAACCTATATTCCTGAAAAACTGATGGCCATCTCTTGTCTCTTATTAATTTTGTGGCCATTAACTTTACCTTAAAACATTCACTATATTGTGATCATTACACATTACATTTCCCTTAAATATACATATTATTTATCATGTATATTCTTATTTATTAAATTCTATATCATTTCTACATATGGTTTTATACTTTGGAAGTTATTTGATTTACTAGATAAATACTGATATTTTGTATTATTTATTCAATAAGATATTTATTTATAATTCATATTTTTCATGAATTAAATATATCATTAGATATATAAGTAATTAATTAGACATATAGTGATGGGTGGGTCCAGGAATTATATTTCCCCTTGATGCATCAACGAGTCTCATTAGACAAATCAGTTGGCCAAATTAAATGGGTTTACCCATATTTTTAAACTATCTTAGTGAATGGTATTTATGGTATAGATATCATGATTTCTGAGATCATGTCATCTAATATTATGAATTTCCTTCATTCAAAATTTATTTATTATTATCCTTAAGATTATTTTATTGATATTATCCATTGATATATTTTTTTTATTAAGTTATTGATTAAATATAATGTGATTTAAATTATTTACCTTACAATATTGTTTATGACTTATTTATTCATGATATCTTCCACTATACGTAACCCTTACTGAGCATTTGAGGTCACCCTTATTTTTTTCCTTTCCCAGGATATGAATAATAATTCTTTTAATGAAATCTATGATGCCAAATGTTTTCCATTATTATTTTTTATATTCTATTCTCAATGTAAAATGGGTATCATGTATGTATCAATTCTTATAGACTACCAAACTAATAAATCCTTATCTAATAGAACCTTTATATCTATGATATAATAATAAAGTAACCACCAACTATGGGTTATTGGAGTCAAGGTTGTTACATGTAAATACTACCCCATTTTCATTTTTTATCATGATTACCTTATATTTCATAATGTTCAAATTTTTATTATTTGTTCATTCTATCATGGGGTTTTGAATCAAATATTACAAAAGTTATAAAGGGTTTTTATGACTCAAATTTTTACCTTGGTTCATAATCACTCCTCTTTGACTATGATGGTGTCAATGTTGATGAGTTTCGGTGATGATGAAGATGGCGTCGTGTGGCCTTGATTCAGGGTAAGGCGTAGGGCTGGAGGAGTGCTTCTAGATTTTGAATTTTTAAATTTTAATGTGGAATTATGGGTGGGTTGTCTTGAAGGTTGAATGTCAATTTTTGGGATTTTTTGATTTTTGAATCTGGAATTTTGTAAGGTTCCCACTTGCCCATAAAGTGGATATTTGGAAAATTAAAAAAAAGGATTTGGAACTTACCACCAATGTTATACTTTCCCTAGTGAAAAATAATTTTTTTATCTCTAATTATTATTTTATTCCATTTTATTTATTTTAAAAAAATTGTTTCATTATCCTTTTAATGACGTGGGTTTTCAACAAAGGAATTTTAAAATATTCAAAAGGTTTTTCATCCTTTCAAAATCATATTTTTTATATTACACTCTATATTTATTAATATCTGTTATATCTTTTCAAGAATGTTTTATTTTTAAATATTTATAATAAGTTTTTAAAAATTATTCTCTTTCCATCCTTAAAAAAATTGAAATTAATTTTCACTTCATATTTTAAAATAATATTTATATATTTTTTTGAAAACTTTTTTATTTTCACTTATACTTTTCCTGTGAGGTTTATATCTTATGAGATGATGTTTTAATCATATTATATATATTATTATAATATTATTATTATTTTAAAATGATATTTTTTTATTTTATATGATATTTTAGGTTTATATTATGTGATTTTTTTTTGAAAGGTTTAAGAAATCCATTTTTTCCATGGTTTCTTTAATATATATTGATGATTTATTTTAAGTGGAACACATAAGTATGGATGGTAATGGGTGGGGTCCTATATATCACTTCAATTCATTGGTCAAGGTTTTATATCACATGATACGATGAAATGTTGTTTGAATGAGATGTGTGAATATTTATTCACAAATTTTTTTTTTTTTTTGAATGAGATTCAGGAATATTTATTCACAAATTTTTTATGTTAATGAGATGAAGGAAGATTTTTTTACAATTTTTTTTGTGAATATTATGTGGGAAGATTTTTTAAAAAGTTTTTGTGTGAACATGATGTGGGAATCATTATTCATGAGATTTTCTATGCTTATTTGTTCACCATAATTCTCTATTATATGAAATTGCATATTTCAATATGCCTATTATTATGATCCTTGAATTGTGTTTCATGTCTCAGGATTCAACACACTTTTTCCATAGTATATGTTTGTTTATTTTAGATTACATATCCTTCTATAAAAACATATTTAAAACTCATATTATTCCATGTTCATTTTAATAATAAATTTATCCCATGTCCATATTTTCTCATATTCTTATGATATAACCCTTGATGTTATGTTGATACATTTTCTATTATTGATAACTTGAGATCACCTATTTCTTATGTTTTCATTCCCTAGGTTATGAAGATTTTTATATCATATGATATTTCTAGGATAGTGTATAGAATAGAACGTTTATATATAAATTTTCACCAATGTTGTAAAATAATATATTTATGTTTCTAGTCTCAAAGAGACTAAACCTTTCAATCCTTGGTTTTTGAAACATTTTGTGATATTTATTATCTAAATCATGATATTAATGTATTATTTAAGTCATATTTATCTTGGGTCTATTTAAACATTGTAATAAAATGTTTTTTTGAATAAAATAATATAAGCCTAGTATATATGGATATAACTATACAAATTGAGCATGATACTTCTTAGTATTTCTAGAGACAATCCATTGGTGTAGTGATTTTCATTCAAAATCATGTCTTTTATAGTCCAAATTTAGTTATGTCACCATACGAGATGTATTATAAGAAATATAGATGTTGAAAATTTTAAAGGTGGTTGGAATCCTTTGTATTATCATTGTTAAAGAAAAAAATATTTTATCAAAAAGAAGTTGATGGAATATTACTAGTTTATCATCCAAATGGAATATGATATCATTGTTACAATAATGAGATAGGTTATATTATTGATACTTCTGATGTAAAGTTGTTGGAACACTAAAAGAAATATATTTCAAATCAAAAACAAATTTCTAGTAGTTATGAAGATGAAGCATATTTTTGTTGAGAAGCATGATGAAGATTTTGGAAATAATAAGAATTTAGAGGTGGTGGAGAGTAAATATGGTGATTCAGACATTGATAGTGATGAAGAATATTCTTTGATTATCTCATCTCATATAAGGTTGATAAATTTGGCGGAGTTCCATAACATTATTTGAGAACAAGGATAAGAGATTCATACTGGAATAACTTTGAGGATAGTAACACATACCTCACTATTTTTACATGTTTTACCAAGATATGTGGAAGAATATTTAGAAAAAAAATAGTGGATTGATGATATCAATGAATATTTTTACTAGATATAGAATAATAAAACATGGTAGTTGGTACTTAAGACTTAAAATAAGAATTTCATTTGAATAAAATGAGTGTTTTAAATAAATTTTAATGAAAGAGGAGAAGTTTTTTTTAAAAAAGTCATGATTAAGGTATAAAGGATACTCATAGATTAAAGTAATTTGTTTTTATGAGAGTTTCACTCTGATTGAAATACTATATACTATTATTATAATTCTTGTTATTACAACAGAAAATCAATACAATAATTTCCAAATAGATTTCAAATTCTCCATCCAAAAGGGTGAATTATAAGAGAAAGTGTACATTGAGAAACCGAATGGTTTATTGCTTAGGAATAATGAGAGTTATGTTTATAGTTTAAAGTAGGTTCTATATGGGTTTAGAAAACCTCAATAGAATGGTATTTTAAGTTAGGTACTTGCTTAAATAAGTGGAAGTTCAAGAGAGGAATAGTGGATAGAAATATCTATATCAAATATAAAAATCAGATATCACTTATTTTTATTGTTTATATAGATGATATTATTTTTTATAGAAATAAAAAAAAATTGAGTAGTTTTATTTTAATATAAATAATTTTTTTTAAAATTTAAATGCATGGAGAAATGAGGTATTTTCTGGGTTTAAAATTTTATCAAGAGGAAGATCACATATTTCTTTCTCAAGATAAGTAGGACCAGAAGATTTTATATAATTTTGGAATATAGGAATAAAATATGGTTTATAAAATAAATTATATAGGAACTAAACTATCAAAGGATGAGAAATGAAAAGAATTTAACGAAATAGAATTATAGAATCTTATTAGAAGTTTTTTATACTTGATAGCTTCAAAACTAAACATTGTATATGATGTTAATTTATGTTCCATGTATTAAAGTGAACCAAAAGGAGTTTTATTTTATGGATGTAAAGAGTATTATTATATATGTTAAAGGTATAATATAATGGTATAAATTATTGAACTAAAATATAACTTAATATGTTTGTCTATACAAATACATATTATGCTGAAAATATTGATGATAGAATGTTTATGTCTGGTGTAGTTTTCTTTTTCAGGAAAAAGGTGTGTATGTTGGAATATAAAAAAGAAAAGTTTTATGACCTTGAGTACTATTAAAGTATAATATGTAGCTATAACTCAATCCACAACCTAATTAATATAGATGAGAACTTGGTTGGGATATCTCAAGGTGGAAGCAAAGTTGCAATTTCTTATGGGATGTGATAATCAAATTGTTATCAATTTATCATGAAATCCTATACAATATTCAATATCAAGGAACATTGATATAAAATATCACTTCATCAAATATATTATGGATAAAATGTGTTAAATCTAGAATTTATTCCAAAAAATAATAAAATAAATGATGTTTTCACTAAATCGTTTCCAATGGATGCATTTAAAAAGATGGGATTGATTATGGGGATATAACCACATTCCTCTCAAGGATAAGGTATAGTGAATTAATCTTATCCCTCATATTATTATTTGGACTATTAATGTCAAAGGGTGTAAGAAAATATAAATCACTTTGCGTTTATTTATTTATTTTATTTATAAATGTATTTGTAAAGGTGGATAAAATTTTTTAGAGAAGATTCATTGATATGTGTTTTACCCAATAGGGGAGAGATCTCTTATTTAGGGAGATAATATATTTAGAGATATTTATTAAAAGGGGAAATCATTGAGTTCATCATTTTTGTAAGTTTTTATGTCATGTGGACCTTTCTAATAGTCTTTGGTAAGCATAAATTTATTTGGTAAAGTTGTGAGATCAGTATTTGTGTGTGAGAGTTTTTGTATTGTGTGAAATTATATAACAGTTTTTTGTGAGCATAAATATAGGATATTTTATTCGTAGGTTCTATAAATATTTTTTTAAAAGTGTAAAAAAATTATATTATCAATTGGTATCAAATGGAAAGGAAAAAATGGCTTTTCAAGTGATATCAAGAGGACCAAGAGTTTTGAAGATGTGAATATAAGTCACATTTTTATGGATAGAAAGATATTATTTTTTAATGGTCTTATATCAAATATTGAGTTCACTCAAGTAAGATTAAAATTATTGAATAATGATTAATTTCTAAGTATATTTAGTTTGAAATATATTTCTCTTCCTTTCTTACAAAAAAAATCCAAAGGGGTGATTATTAATCATGAGATATGTTTTGAGAGATTTTGATTTCTTATGAGGTTTTTTATACCCAAGCTGAAGTTTTTTTATTTTATTTTTTTTAAGAATTTTCCTATAGAATTTGGTATTTTTTCTAGAGGATAATAATTAAAGAAGATAGATTGGATATTTTTAATCTATTTTATTTTTTAATACATAAATCATATTCAAAATCACTTAAAAATTTTTTTTGAATTAATTTAATGCTTTTTGATAAGTTTAAAGGTTTTTTAAAGTTATTAAGATTAGTTTGGAATTATTATGAATATCTTTGGAGATAAACTCATTTAGATATGAAAATTGGCTAATTTTTTTAAGATTTAATAAGAGCAATTTTAGCCTAGTAGTGGATAATAAAAAATTAAGATTCCATAATAATCATTTAGAAATTGTAAATGTAGGTCTCATTATATAAGAGTCATTTGAATTGTATAAATATGTCAGCTAAACATATAATATTATTTTTTCTATAAAGATATTATTAAAATTGGATAAGATAATCTATACTAAACAATATTCATACAGATATTATGAAATAGAGTGAAATAAGGGGAATAAAAATATATTTTTTTGTTGTGAAATTAGACAAATAATAAGATATAAAACATAGGTAACTATTACTAAGTATCATATGGTTGAAGACTCTTCTGTTATTAAAATTATTTATATATTTTTATATCTATGTTGTAGTACTTACACAGTTGGGAGACTTTAGTGTAACATTCTTTCTAGGATAAACCCTTATTATTGTAATCCACATGTTAATATTAATGGACTGTATGATAGCTAATAGATCTGAATCATGCTAAGGATTGTCCCCTTTTTTAGATTTTAATCTTTTAAAAATTATGTTGTACCAACTAGGAACATGTTTTAGTGTGTGTGACAACAATTAATCTATCACTTAAATAGGTGGTTAATTTTATATCAGGAAAAAACTTAAAAAGGAATTAGAATAACTAATTAACCCCCCCCCCCGGTGATTTATCACTGGTCCTGAGATCCTTTTCGAGTGTTATTATAATTACGGTTCCCTTTGAATAACATATATTGTTTGGAGTAAATTATTTTTTCTCCAATTGAATATTAAATCATTGAATTTATATTGTATAAAATGGAAAATCTCAATTCAGTGAATAGAAAGGATATTCCCACTTTTAATGGGAAATTTTATTATATTTGGAAGGAAAATATACTAACTTATATACTATTAATCAATTTATATTTATTAGAGACTGGGACTATGGGATTTACACCTTATGATGAGAATACTTATATGGAAGAAACTGATAGGAAGAATTTAGAGAATGATGGTTGTGCTCAAAATGTCATTTTATCATCCCTTCTAGAGAAGGAGTTTCTAAAGGTTAAAGGTATAAAAATAGAAAAGGGGATATGGGATAAGTTTTCAAACATTTATGGAGGAAATGTAAAAGTGAATGAAGTTAAACTATAGTTTTTAATTTTGAAGTATTAAGACCTAAAAGTGATGGAAGATGAAATTGTATATAACTTCCTCACTCATGTCAATGAGATTATGTGCATTTTTAGGGGTTTTGAAGAAAAATTGGAGGATACTATAGTTATTGAGAATATTTTGAAAATTTTTCAATATATATTTGATAAAAAAGTCACAACTCTAGAAGGTTGAGATCTAGAAAAACTTCCTTTAAATAAATTATATATAATCATTACTTCATAATAATTGAGAAAGGGAATAATTTTCAATAATAAGTATAAGGTTGAAAAGGAAATTTCCTTTAAATACTCAAGAAAATAGAATTTTAAGAAAGAATTGTATGAATATGAAACTCTCTTTATTTATATATAGGAGAATATTTTAATGAGATATTTGAAAAAATTATATCACTCATCTCTAGAAGTGTAAGAAGAAGAAAATGTAAGATCAATGGAAATCTTCCACTAAAGTGTTTAAAGTGTGGATCTATTGGAAATTTTTTAGTAAATCACCTAAAGTTAAAAGAATAATAAGCTAGTAATGATAATGATGAGATGCCAAGAAGATTCACTTAAAAGAAAGGAACAAAACCAGCTGAAATTTTCTTTAAAGGGAAAAGGTAATAACTTCTCAAAATGAAAAAAAATATGAATTTATTATCTAAGTTAGAAAATGATGAAAATAGTGAATATAATGGGGAATTTGAGACATCGAGTGATATTAATGAAAAGATTATAATTATTAAATTAAAGGACGTATAATTCACTAATGATGAGAGTCATGATACTTGGAGTGATGATGAAATAGATATGGATTTTATATTGAAATAATAACTTAAGGAGTTTCTTTCAAAGATCTAAAAATTAGAAGAGGTTTTTAATTTGAATAAATAAAATCAATGTTCATGTAATAAAATATTTATTAATGTGAAATATGAATTAAATTTATTGAAAGAGATTAACATATTAAATAAATTTATTACTAAAGAAAATATTCTAAAAGTTTAAATAGAAGAGAGATTTCAAGTTAATGGGAAGGATCTTAAAACATTAAAATTTAAACTGAAAATTTCTAAAAATTAATTGGATAACTATAAAAACCACTCTCAAGATTATATTCAAGAAGTTTCAGAAAGATCAAAGAAGAAAATATTTAATTTTTTTTAATATTCAAATAATGATAATACATAAATTAGTTAAAAAATCACACTAAAAGAATGAAAATGTTCTTAAAAGTGTCGATGGGGAGTCACAATTCAAAAAAAAGTGAAGAAAACAAGGTTTTTAGTAAAAAAATATTTATAAAAATCTATAAATTTCGGGAACACAAAATTAAAATAAAAAACCGACATAATCGGTGGTTCCAAAGAGGCTGAAAATAAGAAAAATCAGAGAAAAAAATTTACAAGTACAAAATTTTTTGTTTTTAAAAGGAATCTAATATTAATATTCAAAATAAAGAAAGAAAATCAAGTGACTACTTTTCTACAACAATTTGTTTTCAAAGTTAAATAATTTTTTTATGGATATTGTTAGCACTATATGTCACGACCCGACCCAACGGGGCTCGAACCGCGACTCCCCAAGCCCGCCTCCAATAGGCCAGGGGCTGGCGACCAGCACCGAGTAGGCTATCACACACATGGGAGGCATTATCCTAAGGTACCTGTACACACGCACCCACACACACATCCATGCAACAGTGCAGAGATATGTAAAACTGAAAAGGAAATGCATGCATACATCTATCCCAAACCAGAGTACAGTAGAAGTACAAAAGGGAAAAACAAGGTCCATAAAAAGTAAACTACAAAAGCGCGTCCAACCTGCTCTGAAGAAGGGGAACGCTGTCACAAACACCGCCAGAAAGCTCCCTCAGTACCGCACTGGCAAACACCCCGGTAAGTCTCGCTCACTCAGCTCCGCCTGCTCCGGGTCCTCTTGGGACTCCGTTGAAAGGCTTGTGGTCTGCACAAGACACAAACATGTGCGGGCAAAGCCCGTGAAGGGGTGAGTATAAACATACTCAGTAGGCACCCCAAAAACCCAAAACCAAAGAGATCAACTGAAAGGAAACAGTCTGCTCATCCTATCCAGAGGGAACCCAGACGAGAGAGAAACTCCATCTCGTGACCATCCTTGGCTAAACACAACTAGTCAGCTCAGCTCAGGTGTATGCCCATACATACACCTTGCACAATCCAGATATACACAGCTCGCGCCACAAAGCCACAAGAGGTACCGACCTCATCACCAGCAACTGCCCCCAACCAGGAGAGTGCACCACACAAACACTGTCATACCAGATTACACTCATCCGAGAGATACACTCCATCGGGTCCCAAACAAACATCTCAGACGCTCACCCGAGAGACCATGCTCGTCGGATAACATCACTGGGGAAACATCGTTTAAACAACATAACCACCAAACTCCTCGGATAGGGGATCGCCGCTAGGGTCCGCTAGGGGATACCAAGACCCATTCTGGTATACGTAGCTCACAGATAGGGGATCACACCCAGCGTCCGCTGGGGGATACTACGACTCGATCTGGCATACGTAGTTCTCACAGATAGGGGATCATACCCAGGATCCGCTGGGGGATACCACAACCCGATCTGGCACTCGACAGAAACTCCACACTCAGATAGAGGATCATCGTCCATATAAAGATGGTCATGATGATACCGGAACCCTATCCGGTATAACTCGCGATGTAGGGGATCGAACTGACGATGTTGCAACCCTACCGAAACCACGCGCTGAGTAGGGGATCGCATAACCAACGATACCGTAACCCTACTATAAACCACATGCTGAGTAGGGGATCGTATACCCGATGATTCCACAACCCTACTGAGCATGGCCCACCGCGTAGGGGATCATATTTCCGATGATGCCACAAACCCTATGGGGTTAACCTGCTAGATAGGGGATCACCACCCGTAAATAAGCGGTCACAGCGATACCAAGAACCCGATCTAGGGTAAAGATGCTAGAGGATCCGCTCTGGGCCCACCGGAGGGATGCCACAACTCTAACAGTTTAAACATCCCATAGAGAGGATCACAAACTCATACGAAGGTCGTGATGCCACACGAACCCTCATAGGAACGAACCAAGGGAGAACCCTCAACCACTGCTGGTCCAAACATCGCTAACCCGAGCGACCAACCACAATGCCACAATGTGAACCTCCTAGGCCAAAACCGAGGCCACCATCGCGTTCCACGCGGAAAAACACGCAGGATAGGCTGTTTACTCACCCGAAACAGAGCACCGGTGAAAAAAGCACTATTCACCGTAGCTAGCTCGTGCGAGGCCCACACAATGATCCTGAAACCCATCGAGTGGACCATACCACAGCGATCCCCTCGGAAAAACAAGCAGAATCGACTACTCGCTCGTCCGAAACGGACACCCGGTGAAAAAGGTACTATTCACTGAAGCCAACCCGGGTGGGGCCCACGCCTGGATTCTGAAACTAATCGAACGGATTGCACCATTGTGATCCTCTCAAAAAAACACATAGGATCGACTAATCATCCGCCAAAATAGGACGCCTAGTGCAAAAGCTGTGTTTCACCGCGAACGCCAAACCCTGGCCTCGTGGGGCCCGCACCCCATTCTCAGTCCCAACACCGAAAAACATCTCTAAAAGTCCGTCGTATCATTAGGGTCTCAACGCCACTGACGGCACGTCAATCGGACGCTCCGGGTAGAAGTTACAACGGGCCAAAGTCGTAAAATAATAAAACAATATTATTTTTTACGACGTTTCTTGCTCCTGGGCCACGATCCCGAACCTTTAAAGCCTCGAACCCACACCGGAGGGTTCGCCTCGTCGTCAGGGTCATGTCGCCGAAAACGACGTGCGAGTCCGGCTCCCGGATTGCAAGATACGGGGGTTTAAAGACCCCCGTACGACAAAAGAGGTCGGACCGACCTGGGCCGGCCCGCCCTGGCCGGCGGCACTCCGCCGCGCGCCGGTGCCGCGCCGGCGGATCTTTCGTGGACCTCTGGGGGCACCCCGATGGTCCGTTTTGCGATCCGGAGGCGTCTACACGACCCTCGGGACCCGATCTACACTGTTACGGCTTCAATTTGCAGAAAAACGCAGCAAAAACGGGATCGGGGGTTAAAACTCAAATCCGCCTACCTTGCGGGCGAAACGCCAACGTTCTGCCTTAGATCCGTGCTCCAGAGCTCCCGCTGCGCGCTCCTGGAATGTCAGTTGTCGAATTCCGAGCTCGTGTGCGCTTCGTTTGCTCGATTCGGCAGAGCGGCGGCGAAAAACGGCGAAGAACGTCGAGAGGAACGATAAGGGGGGGCTGATATTTATATCAGCCGCCCGCCGGCACCAAACCCGCCTCGGACCCGACGCCCGATTCGAACAAAAGTAAGGTCACCCCTAGGGTAAACGCGCCATTCTGAATGCAAAGGCGATCTCAGATTTTCCATCCAAGACTCCGTTCAGAAGTTATTCGAGCTGACGCCCGCACACTAACTTCGCCACTTATTTACGAAAACACCCCTGGTGGCGTTTCTCACCGCAGGCCCGCGCCCGCAAAGTTTACAACCCGCCTAGGGTAAACGAAATGTTCCGGATGCAACCGTTCCATTAGATTCCCGTTATGAGCTACCGTTTAGGAGATATCACACCCCCGCTACGTGCATAGTATAAAAATAATTAATATTTTTATAAAATTAATTCCGGGAACACCGGGCCTCGGAATCGCACGTCGTCTTCGCGCCTAGCTCTGGAATTATTCCTAGAAATATTCCAAAGTCTGACAGGACCAAAAACCCGAGTCGCTACATCCTCCCCCCACCTTAGAACTTTTCGTCCCCGAAAAGCTCTAAGTACAAGGAAAGCGACTGGACTCTCAACTGGGTCTCACACACCAGCGAGCTCACCAACAAACATGCATGCCCGAACATATAAGTCAGAGGGACTCATCCGCCACATCTCAATACTATCCGCTTTGGGCGACACTGACTCGCCCGCACGGTTTTAATCGCGTCACCAAAAACGCGTCTCAGTGGGGGAAGGATCCCTCCTCCTCACGCATTTGAAGCATGTCGAACAACACCAACACAGGGTCTTACCAACGCCCTGATCAAAACTCGAGCAAGCAACAAAAAGGAGGGTGCCACTAAACAGTGTCTATCAAACTACTGCAGTAAGTTGAAAAGACACAAGGCGTACCGTTATCCATCTGCGGTGCCTCTAGGTCAACTGCCTCCAGGGCATGCAGCTGGCCTCGCCCTCAGCCACCAGCTCCCTGAGCTTGGCGTGGACCACCTGGGGGTGGGGGTGGTGGAAACTGGTACTGCCTTCCACCGCCTCCTACTACACCAGATCCGCCGCCACGTCTGCCGCCCTGCGGACCTCCTTGCTCGAGATGATGCCTCTGCCAAGGCGGTCCATCGACCGGCTCCCTCTCAGCAACACGTCTGGATGGAAAATCTCTAGAAATATGTCCCCGACCGTCGCAAGCGGAACACCTCCTCTCTTGCAGCTGACCAAAACTAGCCTGCGAGCCCTGTGAGCCATGAGCCTCAGACCCTCCATCCTGGGGTCGCCTCCTAAAATGTCGACCACGTCCTGACCCCTGAGTCTGTTGTCGGCTACCAGATGCCGATCTGACTGACAAAGTCTCATCCCTCGAGTGCCCAACACTAACAGGGGGAATCTGCTCAGCCAGAAAACTCTCCACCACCAACGCTTGCTCCAGCACTCCAGCATAGGTGGGCAGGCACAACGAAACCACACCCGCTCGAATGTCCCTGCGTAAGCCCTGCTCGAAGGTCCGAGCCCTAAAGAACGGGTCTCGAACCATCTCCAGGGAGTAGCACGATAGGTCTGTAAACCTCGTTGAGTACTCCGACACAGTCATGCTCTCCTGTCGAAGCTGTAGAAGCTCCTGGATCCGCACTGACCTCAGCGTCACCGGATAGAACTCTTCCCTGAAGAGCCACTCAAACTTTGCCCACGTGAGTGTCTCTTCATCATGGGACTGCGTCACCAAACTCCACCATTGTCCAGCAGAACCATGCATAAGGCTCGCCGCTAGGACCACCATCTGATCTGGAGGTGTCCTCACTAGGTGGAAAACCCGGGTGACTGCCTCAAGCCAGTCATCAGCTGCCTGGGGGTCTGGATCACCCCGGAACCTCAGAGGTCACTGCCTCTGGAACTCGTGCAGTGCACTGAGCCTATCTGCAACCTCGTCCTACACCGCTGGAACAATCAGCTGCTCGACAGGTGGTGGCTCAACCGGCAGACCACCTAGAGGTGCAACCCCAGAACCTACACCCTACTCCACAGCCTCTACACGGGGCGGGTCGTCAGCACAATCCTGTTGCGGAACCCTCGCTGGCTGTCGTCATGGAGGCATCCTGAAATAAATTCAAGAAACACCATAGTCAAAGAGTATATCTGGAGAGCTGACTCAAGAAGGACAAGGAAATACCCAAAAACCCAGTGTTATATGATGCATGTACCATTATGTCCCCGCAACCAGTGTACGAATGTCCCAAGTCAAAAGGCAGGTTATCAGAGTCCTGGTGTATGGATACGTCGGCCTCCGCACCAACACTGGAGTCTCTGGCCTGAAATCCGAACTCGAAACATCCTAACACTGCCACTATGCAACCCGAACCAAGCACACAGCTAGAACAGCAGCGCTCTAAGATCTCAAAGGTGGAACCTGCTCTGATACCACTCTGTCATGACTCGACCCAACTGGGCTCGAGCCGCGACTCCCCAAGCCTGCCTCCAATAGGCCATGGGCTGGCGACCAGCGCCGAGTAGGCTATCACACACATGGGAGGCATTAGCCTAAGGTACTTGTACACACGCACCCACACACACCTCCATGCAATAGTGCAGAGATATGTAAAACTGAAAAGGAAATGCATGCATACATCTATCCCAAACCGGAGTACAACAGAAGTACAAAAGGGAAAAACAAGGCCCACCAAAAGTAAACTACAAAAGCGCGTCCAACCTGCTCTGAAGAAGGGGAACGCTACCAAAAACACCGCCGGAAAGCTCCCTCGGCACCGCACCGGAAAACACCCCTGTCAGTCTCGCTCACTTAGATCCGCCTGCTCCGGGTCCTCTTGGGACTCCGTCGAAATGCATGTGGTCTGCAAAAGATACAAACATGTGTGGGAAAATCCCGTGCAGGGGTGAGTATAAACATACTCAGTAGGCACCCCAAAAACCCAAAACCAAAGATAGCAACTGAAAGGCAACAGTCCGCTCATCCCAGCCAGAAGGAACCTAGACGAGAGAGAAACTCCATCTCGTGACCATCCTCGGCTAAACACAACAAGTCAGCTCAGCTCAGGTGTATGCCCATACATATACCTTGCACAATCCAGATATACATAGCTCGTGCCACAAAGCCACAAGAGGTACCGACCTCATCACCAGCAACTGCCCCTAACCAGGAGAGTACACCACATGAACACTGTCATACTAGATGACACTCATCCGAGAGATACACTCCATCGGGTCCAAAACAAACATCTCAGACGCTCACCCGAGAGACCACACTCGTCGGATAACATCACTGAGGAAACATCGTTGAAACAACATAACCACAAAACTCCTCAGATAGGGGATCGCCGCTAGGTTCTGCTAGGGGATACCAAGACCCATTCTGGTATACGTAGCTCACAGATAGGGGATCACTCCCAGGGTCCGCTGGGGGATACCACGACCTGATCTGGCATACGTAGTTCTCACAGATAGGGGATCACACCCAGGATCCGCTGGGGGATACCACAACCCGATCTGGCGCTTGACAGAAACTCCACAGTCAGATAGAGGATCATCGTCCATATAAAGATGGTCATGACGATACCGAAACCCTATCTGGTATAACTCGTGATGTAGGGGATCGAACCGATGATGTCGCAACCCTACCGAAACCACGCGCTGAGTAGGGGATCGCATAACCAACGATACCGTAACCCTACTATAAACCACATGCTGAGTAGGGGATCGTATACCCGACGATGCCACAACCCTTCTGAGCACGGCCCACCACGTAGGGGATCATATTTCCGATGATTCCACAAACCCTACGGGGTTAACCTGCTAGAAAGGGGATCTCCGCCCATAAATAAGCGGTCACAGCGATACCAAGAACCCAATCTAGGGTAAAGATGCTAGAGGATCCGCTCTGGGCCCACCGGAGGGATGCCACAACTCTAACAGTTTAAACATCCCATCGAGAGGATCACAAACTCATACGAAGGTCGTGATGCCACACAAACCCTCGTAGGAACGAACCAAGGGAGAACCCTCAACCACTGCTGGTCCAAACGTCGCTAACCCGAGCGACCCGCCACAACGCCCCAATGCGCACCTCCTAGACCAAAACCGAGGTCACCATCGCCTTCCACGTGGAAAAACATGCATGATAGGCTGTTTACTCACCCGAAACTGAGCACCGGTGAAAAAGGCACTATTCACCGTAGCTAGCTCGTGCGGGGCCCACACAATGATCCTGAAACCCTTCGAGTGGAAAATACCATGGCGATACCCTCGGAAAAACAAGCGGAATCAACTACTCGCTCGTCCGAAACGGACACCCGGTGAAAAAGGTACTATTCACTAAAGCCTGCACGGGTGGGGCCCATGCCTGGATTCTGAAACTCATCAAACGGATCGCACCATTGCGATCCTCCTGGAAAAACACACAGGATCGACTAATCATCCGCCAAAATCGGACTCCTGGTGCAAAAGCTGCGTTTCACCGCGAACGCCAAAACCCGGTCTCGTGGGGCCCGCACCCCGTTCTCAGTCACAACATCAGAAACCATCTCTAAAAGTCTGTTGTATCGTCAGGGTCTCAACACCACTGACGTCACGTCAATCGGACGCTCCGGGTAGAAGTTACAACGGGCCGAAGTCATAAAATAATAAAACAATATTATTTTTTACGACGTTTCTAGCTCCCGGACCACAATCCCGAACCTTTAATCCCTCGAACCTACACCGGAGGGTTCGCCTCATCGTCAGGGTAGCGTCACCACAAACGGCGTGCGAATCCGGCTCATGGATTGCAAGATAAGAGGGTTTAAAGACCCCCGTACGACAAAAGAGGTCAGACCGGCCTAGGCCGGCCGGTCCGGCTGGCTTGGACAGGCCGCCGCCGCCGGCCCGCCTTGGCCGGAGGCCCTCTGCCGCATGCCGCCGCGCTAGGCGGCCCGCCGCCGCGCCGGTGCCGCGCCGGCGGATCTTCCGCGGACCGCCGGGGGCACCCCGGTGGTCCGTTTTGCGATCCGGAGGCATCTACACGACCCTCGGGACCCGATCTGCACTGCTACGGCTTCAATTTGCAGAAAAATGCAGCAAAAACGTGATCGGGGGTTAAAACTCAAATATGCCTACCTCGCGGGTAAAGCGCCGACGTTCTGCCTTAGATCCGCGCTCCAGAGCTTCCGTTGCGCGCTCCTGGAACGTCCGCCATCGAATTCCGAGCTCGTGGGCGCTTCATTTTCTCGATTCGGCGGAGCGGCGGCCAAGAACAGCGAAGAACGTCAAGAGGAACGATAAGGGGGGGGGGGCGCTGATATTTATATCAGTCGCCCGCCGGCGCCAAACCCGCCTCGGACCCGACGCCTGATGTGAACAAAAGTAAGGTCACCCCTAGGGTAAACGCGTCATTCTGAACGCAACGGCGGTCTCAGATTTTCCATCCGAGACTTCGTTCAGAAGTTATTCGAGCCGACACCCGCACACTAACTTCGCCGCTTATTTACGAAAATTCCCCTGGTGGCGTTTCTCACCGCAGGCCCGCGCCTGCAAATTTTACACCCCGCCTAGGGTAAACGGCACGTTCCGAATGCAACTGTACCATCATATTCCCGTTCTGAGCTACCTTTTAGGAGATATCACACCCCCTCCACGTGCATAGTATAAAAATACTTAATATTTTTATAAAATTAATTCCGAGAACACCGGGCCTCGGAATCGCACGCCGTCTTCGCGCCTAGCTCTGGAATTATTCCTAGAAATATTACAAAGTCTGACAGGACCAAAAACCCGAGTCGCTACATCCTCCCCCCCTTAGAACTTTTCGTCCCCGAAAAGCTCTAAGTACAAGGAAAGCGACCGGAATCTCAACTGGGTCTCACACACCAGCGACCTCACCAACAAACACCCATGCCTGAACGTATAAGTCAGAGGGACTCATCCGCCACACCTCAATACTATCCGCTTTGGGCGACACTGACTCGCCCGCACGATTTTAATCGCATCACCAAAAACACGTCTCGGTGGGGGAAGGATCCCTCCTCCTCACGCATTCGAAGCATGTCGAACAACACCCACACAGGGTCTTACCAACGCCCTGAACAAAACTCGAACAAGCAACAAAAAGGAGGGTACCACTAAATAGTGTCTATCAAACTACTGCAGTAAGTAGAAAAGACACAAGGCGTACTGCTATCCATTCGCGGTGCCTCTGGGTCAACTGCCTCCAGGGCATGCAGCTGGCCTCGCCCTCGGCCACCAGCTCCCTGAGCTTGGCGTGGACCACCTAGGGATGGGGGTGGTGACAACTGGTACTGCCTTCCACCACCTCCTACTGCACCAGCTCCGCCGCCACGTCCGCCGTCCTACTGACCTCCTTGCTCGAGACGCTGCCTCTGCCAAGGCGTTCCATCGACCGGCTCCCTCTCAGCAGCACTTCGGGTCATACATTCTCTAGAAAGATGTCCCCGACCGTCACAAGTGCAACAACGCCTCTCTTGCGGTTGACCAAAACTATCCTGTGAGCCCTTTGAGCCATGAGCCTCAGATCCTCCATCCTGGGGTCGCCTCCTGAAACGTCGACCACGTCCTGACCCCTGAGTCTGTCATCGGCTACCAGATGCCGATCCGACTGACAAAGTCTCATCCCTTAAGTGCCCAGTACTAACAGGGGGAATCTGCTCTGCCAGAAGACTCTCCACCACCAACGCTCGCTCCAGCACTCCAGCATAGGTGGGCAGGCACAAGGAAACCACACCCGCTCGGATGTCCCTGCGTAAGCCCTGCTCGAAGGTCCGAGTCCTAAAGAACGGGTCTCAAACCATCTCCAGGGAGTAGTGCGACAGGTCTGTAAACCTCGCTGAGTACTCCGGCACAGTCATTCTCTCCTGTAGAAGCTGCAGAAGCTCCTAGATCTGCACTGACCTCAGCGTCACCGGATAGAACTCTTCCCTGAAGAGCTGCTCAAACTCTGCCCATGTGAGCGTCTCCTCGTCATGGGACTGCGTCACCAAACTCCACCATCGCCCAGCAGAATCATGCAGAAGGCTCGCCGCTAGGACCACCATCTGATCTGGAGGTGTCCTCACTAGGCGGAAAACCCTGGTGACTACCTCAAGCCAGTCATCAACTGCCTGGGGGTCTGGATCACCCCGGAACCTCAGAGGTCCCTGCCTTTGGAACTCATGCAGCGCACTCAGCCTACGCGCAACCTCGTCCTGCACCGTCGGCACAATCAGCTGCTCGACAGGTGGTGGATCAACCGGCAAACCACCTGTAGGTGCAACCTCAGAACCTATGCCCTGCTCCACAGCCTCTACACGGGGCGGGTCGTCAGCACAATCCTGCTGCGGAACCCTCGCTGGCTGTCGTCGTGGAGGCATCCTAAAATACATTCAAGACACGCCACAGTCAAAGAGTATATCTGGAGAGCTGACTCAAGAAGGACAAGGAAATACCCAAAAACTTAGTGATATATGATGCATGTACCATTATGTCCCCGCGACCAGTGTACAAATGTCCCGAGTCGAAAGGCAAGTTATCAGAGTCCTGGTGTATGGATACGTCGGTCGTCGCACCAACACTGGAGTCTCTGGCCTGAAATCCAAACTCGAAATATCCTAACACTGCCGCTATGAAACCCGAACCAAGATCACAGCTAGACCAGCAGCGCTCTAAGATCCCAAAGGTGGAACCTGCTCTGATACCACTCTGTCACGACCCGACCCAACGGGGCTCGAGCCGCGACTCCACAAGCCAGCCTCCAATAGGCCATGGGCTGGCGACCAGTGCCGAGTAGGCTATCACACACATGGGAGGCATTATCCTAAGGTACCTGTACACACGCACCCACACACACCTCCATGCAACAGTACAGAGATATGTAAAACTGAAAAGGAAATGCATGCATACATCTATCCCAAACCAGAGTACAGCAGAAGTACAAAAGGGAAAAACAAGGCCCACCAAAAGTAAACTACAAAAGCGCATCCAACCTGCTCTGAAGAAGGGGAACGCTGCCACAAACACCGTCGGAAAGCTCCCTCGACACCGCACCAGCAAACACCTCGGTCAGTCTCGCTCACTCAGCTCCGCCTGCTCCGGGTCCTCTTCGGACTCCGTCGAAAGGCCTGTGGTCAGCAAAAGACACAAACATGTGCGGGCAAAGCCCATGCAGGGGTGAGTATAAACATACTCAGTAGGCACCCCGAAAACCCAAAACCAAAGAGAGAAACTAAAAGGAAACAGTCCGCTCATCCCAGCCAGAGGGAACCCAGATGAGAGAAAACTCCATCTCGTGACCATCCTCGGCTAAACACAACTAGTCAGCTCAGCTCAGGTGTATGCCCATACATACACCTTGCACAATCCAGATATACACAGCTCACGCCACAAAGCCACAAGAGGTACCGACCTCATCACCAGCAACTGCCCCCAACCAGGAGAGTACACCACACGAACACTGTCATACCAGATGACACTCATCTAAGAGACACACTCCATCGGGTCCCAAACAAACATCTCAGACGTTCACCCGAGAGACCACGCTCACCGGATAACATCACTGAGGAAACATCGTTGAAACAACATAACCACCAAACTCCTCAGATAGAGGATCGCCGCTAGGGCCCGCTAGGGGATACCAAGACCCATTCTGGTATACGTAGCTCACAGATAGGGGATCACTCCCAGGGTCTGTTGGGGGATACCACGACCCGATCTGGCATACGTAGTTCTCACAGATAGGGGATCACACCCAGGATCCGCTGGGGGATACCACAACCCGATCTGGCGCTCGACAGAAACTCCACACTCAGATAGAGGATCATCGTCTATATAAAGATGGTCACGATGATACCGGAACCCTGTCTGATATAACTCGTGATGTAGGGGATCGAACCGACGATGCCTCAACCCTACCAAAACCACACGCTGAGTAGGGGATCGCATAACCAACGATACCGTAACCCTACTATAACCCACATGCTGAGTAGGGGATCGTATACCCGATGATGCCACAACCCTACTGAGCACGGACCACCGTATAGGGGGTCATATTTCCGATGATGCCACAAACCCTAAGGGGTTAACCTGCTAGATTGGGGATCGCCGCCCGTAAATAAGCGGTCACAGCGATACCAAGAACCCGATCTAGGGTAAAGATGCTAGAAGATCCACTCTGGGCCCACCGGAGGGATGCCACAACTCTAACAGTTTAAACATCCTATCAAGAGGATCACAAACTCATACGAAGGTCGTGATGCCACACGAACACTCGTAGGAATGAACCAAGGGAGAACCCTCAACCACTGCTGGTCTAAACGTCGCTAACCCGAGCGACCCGCCACAACGCCATACTGCGCACCTCCTAGGCCAAAACCGAGGTCACCATCACCTTCCACGTGGAAAAACACGCAGGATAGGCTGTTTACTCACCCGAAATAGAGCACCGGTGAAAAAGGCACTATTCACCATAGCTAGCTCGTGTGGGGCCCACACAATGATCCTGAAACCCTTCGAGTGGAAAATACCATGGAGATCCCCTCGGAAAAACAAGCGGAATCGACTACTCGCTCGTCCGAAACGGACACCCGGTGAAAAAGGTACTATTCACTAAAGCCTGCACGGGTGGG
Organism: Viscum album; assembly: GCA_963277665.1. NCBI lineage: Eukaryota > Viridiplantae > Streptophyta > Magnoliopsida > Santalales > Viscaceae > Viscum > Viscum album. The sequence continues at coordinate 1,294,946,703 of OY728131.1, forward strand.
GCCCATGCCTGGATTCCGAAACTCATCAAACAGATCACACCATTGCGATCCTCCCGGAAAAACACACAGGATCGACTAATCATCCGCCAAAATCGGACTCCTGGTGCAAAAGCTGCGTTTCACCGCGAACGCCAAACCCCGGCCTCATGGGGCCCGCACCCCGTTCTCAGTCCCAACACCGGAAACCATCTCTAAAAGTCCGTCGTACCGTTAGGGTCTCGACGCCACTGACGGCACGTCAATCGGACACTCCGGGTAGAAGTTACAACGGGCTGAAGTCGTAAAATAATAAAACAATATTATTTTTTACAACGTTTCTAGCTCCCGTGCCACGATCCCGAACCTTTAAACCCTCGAACCCACACCGGAAAGTTTGCCTCGTTGTCAGGGTCGCGTCTCCGCAAACGGTGTGCGAATCCGGCTCCCGGATTGCAAGATACGGGGGTTTAAAGACCCCCGTACGACAAAAGAGGCCGGACCGGCTGTCGCCGCCGGCCCGCCCTGGCCGGCGGCCCCCCGCCGCGCTGGGCGGCCGGTCGCCGCTGCTTCATCGCGGCTCTGCCGCGCCGGCGGATCTTCCGCAGACCGCCGGGGGCACCCCGGGGGTCCGTTTTGCAATCCGGAGGCGTCTACACGACCCTCGGGACCCGATCTACACTGCTACGGCTTCAATTTGCAGAAAAACGCAGCAAAAACGGGATCAGGGGTTAAAACTCAAATCCTCCTACCTCGCGGGCAAAACGCCGGCGTTCTGCCTTAGATCCGTGCTCCAGAGCTTCTGTTGCGCGCTCCTGGAACGTCCGCCGTCGAATTCTGAGCTCGTGGGAGTTTTATTTGCTTGATTCGGCGGAGCGGCGGCGAAGAACGTCGAGAGGAACGATAAAGGGGGGGGCGCTGATATTTATATCAGCCGCCTGCGCCAAACCCGCCTCAGACCCGACTCCCGATGATAACAAAAGTAAGGTCACCCCTGGGGTAAACACGTTATTCTGAACGCAACGGCGGTCTCAGATTTTCCATCCGAGACTCCATTCAGAATTTATTCGAGCCGACGCCCGCACACTAACTTCGCCACTTATTAACGAAAACGCCTCTGGTGGTGTTTCTCACTGCAGGCCCGAGCCCGCAAAGTTTACACCCCGCCTAGGGTAAACGACACGTTTCGGATGCAACCGTGCCATCAGATTTCTGTTCTGAGCTACCTTTTAGGAGATATCACACCCCCACCACGTGCATAGTACAAAAATACTTAATATTTTTATAAAATTAATTCCGGGCACACCGGGCCTCGGAATCGCACGCCGTCTTCGCGCCTAGCTCTGGAATTATTCCTAGAAATATTCTAAAGTCTGACAGGACCAAAAACCTGAGTCGCTACACTATAGAGGATTTGGTCACATGGAAATACTTTTTGGATTGATTATTAATATATATATGATATTATAAGGTTTATAATATAGATTTTGAGGGGTATTTAGTCTTATCAAAGAATAAAATATCATAATACAACATAAAAATTTAAACTTAGGTATGAGAATAAATTTTAACCATTAAAATAAGTTTGTGGAAGATCTGGACAAATGGGTCTCTTTACAGAATATTTTCCCACCATACTACCTACCCATTTTTTTATGAGTTTCAATACTCAAAATTATCATAAGAAAAAGTAAAAATTCAAGGAAAGGTCTTATGTTTTTGAAGTTTCACTTAAATCATAAAAAGTTCATGTTCATGTATTTTGGATAGTAGATGTTATTTACACATAATACGAGATTTAAAGTTGTTAAAAAAATTAGAAAATCATAATGAAGGATCAGTGAACTTTGGAAATGATGAGTCGCTTAAAATAAAAAATATATATATTTTATGGTGATTGGAAAGGAGAAGTTAAAGTCCAAGAACAGTTCATATGTTAGTGGTAGTAAACACAATTCATTAAGTTTGTCTTGGATATGTGATGAAAGTAATGAAGTGGATTTTAGGAAAGATAGGTTCTTAGTGAAAATAGTAAACTATGGATGTGTTTTGAGAAGAGGAAGGTGGACATGGGGAAACCTATTTCAGGTTAGTGATGCTGAAAATTATTTATACTTAATCTTGAATTGTTAAAATCAATTGTGGTGTCAATAAATTATGGAATCAATAAATTCTTTTATTAATAAATTGTGCTAATTAAGTATATTGGTTTTGAAATATATTTATGTTCTTCAGTTTTTAAAAAATTCAATGTGAAATTTTTTTAATACCAAGATATGTTTTGATATATGTTTAGTTCTTGTGAGATTTTTTATACCTAATTTGAAATTTTTTGTAATTTTTTTTTAACAAGTTTCCTCTATTGGATTTTTCTCTGATATATAAATCATATTCAATATCACTTAAAATAATTTTTTGAAATTGATTTGAATGTTTTTGATAATTTTAAATGTTTTTTAAAGTGAATTTGATTTTTTTGGAATTATTTTGATGTTTTTTGGAGCTAAACACTTTCAAGTATGAAAATTGGATAGGTTTTTCAAATTTTGTTAGAGTCATTTCATCCTCGTAATCGAAAATCAATAAAGAAATATTTTTTATGAATCATATAGACATTGTAAAGTTCAGTCTCATTCTATAAGATTCATTTGAACTATGTGAAATATTCATATTAAATCATAATATTCATCCAATTTCATAAGAGTAAAAAAATTTTAAAGTGGATTTATAAGATTCATCAGCTGAGAATTTAAAAAAAGTAAGATCATAAGGGTTATCTGAATCTATAAGATTCATTTCATAAGAGTCATTTTGTAAGATTCATTTACTAAGGATTTGATAAAGGAAATATCATAGGAGTTATATGACTCCACAATAGTAATTTTATAAGATTTTTTTACTCTTTTGAAATAGATATTGAATTGAAATATTGGAAAAGGCAAGAATTCTACCTTTAATTTGTAAGGATTATTTTATCCTTATAAATAAAAACTTGGTGACTGAAAATTTTTCAATGGATTGTACCAAATATGAAGTTCATAAAGATGAATTGTATACTTTTTAAGGATCATCCTGAGTCTAACAATAAGTGAAAATTGTGATTTTTTATAAAGTCATAAAATCTGAGATTCCTAGAATTAAATATTCTAAATAAAATTATATAATATTATATTGAAGTTGATATGTCATAGATTAAGCATCAAAAAATGAGTTTTTGATTCAAATAGTGATGATGAATATTGGTTTGAACCATAGAGAAAAAGGTTTCACTATGAAGGAGAGAAGCATTTATTAAAATAACTACTCGGTCATGATAAAAAATGTTTTATTATCCAGGATGATCCGAAACAAATTTGAAATAAGAAAGATGAAGTGAAAGAAGAAAAATATGTTATAGAAGTGGTTTAAAGGTAGTTATTTTACTGCATTTCAAATCTGAAATTCAAATTTTAAATAAGGAAAAATATTTGATGCTCAATGTATAATATTTTTTGTACTGTAAAAATATTATTTAATATGGATGAGATGATATTCACTAAAACATATACAGATATTATAGAAGAGAGATAAGGAAGGTTAATATGAATACACCTATTGTTGTGAAAGTAAAATAAGAAGAAGAAGAATAATATACTATATAATGGTAACTCAAAGGAAGTTATATATGGATAAATACTATTATTTTGTTAAAATTATTTATATATTTTCATATCTTTGTGAGATAACTTATAATTTCAAGAGACTTTTGTGTAACATGAGTTCTAGGATAAAACCTACTTGTTTTAATCCATATGTTGATACTAATATATTTTATGATCTCTAATTAATCTATATCATGCTAAGGATTAGCTTATTTATTTTGAGAGGTTAATCTTAAAAAAAATTATTCCTACTATGAATGGTTGTTAGTTTGTCTGAAAGTAATCAATTTATCACTTCAATAGGTGGTAAATGTTATTTCATGATGAAACCTAAAAAATTATTAAAATTACTAATCCATCCCTAGTGATTTCTAACTTTTCTTGAGAGTATTTTCAAGTGGTATTAGAGATACATCTCCCTTTATAGAGGATTTTTGTTTGGAGTAAATGATTTTCTCTCTGGTTAAATAAGAAGCCATTGAACTGGTAAATCATACTAAAATATAAAGAGATCAAAAATAGGATGCTCATGTAAGGAACAATTTGTTTTTTGAGCTTGCAAACAAAATTATCTCGAATAAGAATGCCTTTGATTCTTCTACAGCACCATGGAAGAACTTTACAGAGGTGGTGAAATCTTCCACCTCACATTCATTTACTGATTTAATACACCTCCATCTAGTAGAATCATCATAAAGGGGTGGATTTTTCATGTTTCAGAAATTTAGGATATAGTGAAGGAGTGATTCAACCTTTGTAAACACTCCATCATTATGAGGGTTCTAGTTTCGAAAGGGGGGAGAATATAGAAGTTTCACAATCTCACTCTTCACACTGTAGATGTATGGGGATTCAATGATTTGAGAATTAATGACATGGGAATAGGTTATTATCATGTTTTTTCCCTATAGATGAGTGCAAGAGGTGTACTTGGAGTGTGGGGACCATTGTGTTGAATCCTAGGTTCCTCAGGATTCAATAATGGGATAGGAATTTTGACCCTAAGAATGTCAGGAACACCTTAGTTTAGGTTTGGATTCATATTTTTAAGATTAATTGTCCCTACTGGCATCCAAGGATTATTTAGGATATAGAATCCTCGATTAGGAGTCTTATTCGAATGGATAAACAAACGGATAAACCAATTTTTGGAAAATATGCTAGGATTTCAGTGGAGTTTGATATGTCAAATACATTTGTATAGGAGGTGGTACTCACTACATGGGATGACAGTTTCAAAATTGAAATTTAGTATGAAAGAAAACCAAAGTTTTTCACCAACTTTAGATTATTTGTTCACACTATTATTGAATACAGGAGGGATGTGGAATAAAGTTTTTACAAAGTTAAGGGGAATGATGTGAAGGTATATAGAAAGAGGAAGGGGAAGGCTTCCACTAAGCCTCAGTCTAGTGGTGATGGCCCCTCTTGTGCTGATGAAAATGATACTGTCATTTTGGATCAAGATTGTGATCATGGCCATTCAATGATTGAAACAAAGTGCATGGACCGAGAAGCTTCAAGTTTCCATTAACTGAATCTGATACAAACTAAGAGCCTATGATGCCTCCTCATTCTAATCATAGCATACCTGGAAATGGTATGACTAGTGAGGGCATTAGACAACCTGAAAAGGGGATGCCAACATTAATGAAATGTACGGATATTATGCCTTATAAAGAGGTGGATTTGTTGCAAGAACTCAATAAGGATATTAATGAAATTTATCTACCTGTGACAACACTGAATGTTCAACCACATGTATCTATGGTGGAACAGAATGTTCAGTTGCATGTTAATTCCACATTTGGGGTTATCTGGGATGATGCAATTGGGCAGGATGGTTCACAAAACCTACTGCATCTCTCCCAGATACCCAGAATATCCATCATAGTGTGCACATGCTATAAAATGATACTGGAATCCCGTATTTAACTGATCCTCATTTGGTTGTTCTAGTTCATGATGGGGCTTTACTAGAACACTCAAAAAAGTCCAAGGAGGGACTTCAGAAGGGTTCTGAGCAATCTAAACATACTGAATCAGGGGGAGTTCTCATGGGTTCCTTTTACTAAAATTTATTGGAAGAGTGCATCTATGGAAAGTTCTAAGAAGCCTATGTAGATTGGGAACAAATTCACACACTTGAGTGGTGTTTTTTGGTCTTATTTAGCTAATGAAACAAAGCTTACCAATCATAATGTTAATCTTCCAAATGAAGATAAAGAATAGGAAGAAAAATATTCTGACAGAAAGGAACTTGTACTGGATAGTAAATAAAAGGGGGAAAATAGAAAGATCAAGGGAAAAAAAGGCAAAGTCCAAGATAACATGGAACAGCAAGAAGGTCCCCAAATAAGGGGCAAGACCCTTAAAAAATAAAGGTACTCTATTGGAATTTTCAAGGGATAGGTAACTCCCTAATGTCCAAACCCTTTGATACTTAGTTATGTCCAACAAGCCTATGCTCATTGGTATTATTGAGCCTAATATTCTTTTAATTAATTTTAAGGGTTTCAAGTGGGAATATTTTAATTATAGATTTATCTCTCAGAACTCACATGAATCCAACATTGATCACATATGGTTCCTCATACATGAATCCATTCTCATTAATTCATACAACATGAGGCCTCAGAGTGTTTCAATTTCTTGCATCATGGAAGGTTATGATATATTGATCTCATTTATTTATGAATCCACATATTACATTAATTGGAAGGATTTGTGGAAGGATATTCAATTAAAATCTGATAATATAGATCAGAAATGGGTAGTTCTTGGGGATTTCAACATAGTGTTGAAACCTGAGGAAAAACTAGAGATAGATTTAATCACATTACCTATTTAGAATTCACCTCTTTTATTGGTCATTGCAACCTTGTTGAGGTTCCCCTCGAAGGAGTTGATTTAACATGGAGTAGATACATTTCACATAGTAGAAGGGTAAGTGGGCTTAATATATTCTTTATTTAAATGGATGATAGTAGTGTTGCAACTAGAGTCTCAGGATTCATGCTTCTAAAACATCACTCTTACCACCACCATATCATTGTGTAAGTATCTACACAAATGGAAAGGTCAATAAATCTTCCTTTTCATTTTAATAATGGATGGCTCGTGGTTCCTGGATGCAAGGAAGTAGTGTTGAAATCCTGGACATTTGAATCCAATAGTTTCCCATTCCAAAGTCTTGTTGGGAAACTTAAGTACACTAAGTTTATGTTTAAAGAATAGAGAAAAATACCATTCTCTAAGATGGATATGGACATTAAAGTTGTTGAGGAACATCCTGATCATTGTCAAATCATTAATAAACATCAGAATGTGCTATCTCAAGATGATATTCAGGGTCACAACAAGCTTTATGATCTTCTCACTATCAAGGAAATGCTAGAAAAAAATCAGTTCAATGTCAAATTGTTAAAGGATGGGGATAGAAACTCTAAGTTCTTTCACATATTACACAAATAAAAGTGGTCCAAAGTGGGAAATAAGGTAATTAGAGTTAGTGTTAACACCTACACCTCTAAATCCTATATTACTCAGGAAACTATGGATCACATTATGGGGATATATTTTGATAATATGTTGGATAATAAACATCAAATGGTTGAAAATATCAATCCCTACATTTAGGAACATAATAACTGAGCTCTTATGATCTCCCCATCCAAGGAGGAAGTCAAGGAAGTCCTATTTTCTCTGAATATGGATAGTGCTCCTGGCCCTAATGGCTTCACCAATAAATTCTTCATGTTTTATTGATACATTTTTCAAGATGATGTCACTCAGGTAGTCATAGAATTTTTCATTCACTCCTCGATACCTTATGGATAAAATGAAAGCTCCATTGCCTTGATACCCAAAACAAAGATTGTGATTGATGTCAAAGATTTCAGGCTAGTTTCCCTTGGAAATACAATTCCCAAAATTATTAGTAAGATTAGTATGAATAGAATGGGATCCCTTATGAAAGATCATATCTCCATGAATCAATTTGTATTTTTCCCAAGAAGAACTATCCATAATTGTCTATTAAAATCCTCTTAGGGTGTTAAATTTATGAGTAGGAAATCCAAAGATGGAAATTTTTATCTTAATATTGATATATCCAAGGCATTTTACACCTTGAAATGGAGCTTTCTCTTGAATATTCTCAGAAGGTATGGCTTCTCATGTGCTTTTATTAAGCTTATTAATGTAATTCTCAAGTCATCCAAGTCATCCATTCTTATCAATGGTGCACCCAAAGGTTAATTTCAATCCACTAGAGGTGTGCATAAAGGTGACCCTCTCTAAGTACTTCTTTTTGTGATTGCTGTAGATTACTCTAGTAGATGTATTAATGATTTGGACTATCTTGGTCTTTAAAATCAAGTCATATATCGTAGGTATGACCATGTTCCTTCACATATTTTATATGTAGATGACATCCTTTTGTTCGGTCAATCTTTGAAGGAAACAATCTCTATGATTAAAGGTTTGTTTTCACATTATGATAAAGTTATTGGAAAAGCCATCAGGTGCGATAAATAATTCATTATATTTGGTGAGGGACTGCGAATCAGTAAGAAAAAAATTATAATTCAATGCCTTGGTGTTAAGAGGGCATACCACCCATTTACCTATCTTGGTGTTCCTTTATTTTGGGGAAGATTAAAGAGTAAATACCTTGAAGGCATACGATTAGGCATTATTAATCAATTGGCATAGTGGAAAGGGAAATCTATTTCACAAGCGGCAAGGATATGTCATGTCAACTATGTGATCACTTCAAAGTTTTTTAATTATTTCTCCCATAACAGATGGCCTAGAAGCCATCTAAAGGAACTTCAAGGGATGATCTGAAACTTCATATAGACTGGTTCAGTTCATTAAAAGAAGATGATAATTATTGAATGGAAAGAGTGTATTAAAGTAATTGATTTGAGAGGTTTTGAAGTCAAATATATCAAGATTATTAATGGTGGGATGCTTGGGAATTTCATTTGGATCCTGCTTTCTGGTGATATTTCCTTTGATGTTTTATAAAACAGGTTCAAAGGAAAACTTTTAAATGGTTATGATTATTACCTTCCATATTCTGTGTGGCCATCCATTAAAAATTTCTTTAATAAAATCATCTCTGATACCAAATGGATTGTTATTAGAGACTCCAAACAAAATTTCTAGAACACGACTTTCCTTGATAGTCCTCTAAAGGACATGATCGATATCCCCTTTGATGCTGCTCATCTTTCTATTGGGAATTTTTTGTCTCAAAATTCCAGCTTTGATGAAATCCTTTATACCAAAGTAAACCTATAAATTAAAATTTACAGATTTATTAACTATGATGCCATTATATGGAAGCCTAATTAGTATGGTTGCCTCAATAATAATGACTTTTACAATCTAGAATGTGGTGTTGTAAATAGGACACCTGTTTGGCTTATGAATTTCAACACTTATTTTATTTAGGCCTTTAGATTTATCCTATTGTGGTAGATTTGGAAGCAACACTTTCTCACAAAAGATCAATTTAAAGGTTCTGGATAGAACCTTGCCTCTGCCTATCCTCTTTTCTTCCATGCTGAAGAAGATATTAATCACTTATTTTTAACTTTTGATTTTTCTCATGCTTTATGGGGGTATATTAGTGTGATATTTGATCAGAATTTTGGTATCCATGTGCAATTTTATGCCCTCTTGGAGATCATTTGTGTTGCTACTATTAGTGCGTAGGTTTTTAACCTCCTTTTGGCAGTTGTTGGATCTATTATCTCCTCTATATGGAATGCGCATAATAGAAGATTTTTTGATGTATAGAAACCTTATTTTCACTTGGGAATGATGTCTTTTCATAAGGATGTGTATGTGGCATCAAAAATTTAAATATTAAGTATGTGTAACTCTATACATGATCTAAATAGTATCTGATTACTAGGTGTAGAAGGTCTTCCGTAGAAACCAAAAGTGTTGAAATTTATACATTTGATTCCCCCTATCACCTCATGGATTAAAGTTAATGTTGATGCAGATGATTTTAGAATTCCTAGGTCTTAAATGTGTGGAGGTTTATTCTGTACATATCATGGGTTTTTTAAAGGTTTTTTTATCAATTTAAAATAATTGGAATGACCAATGAAGTTGAGATACTTTCCATAGTGCACGCAATATGGTATGTTGTCCAATATAACTGGACATATATGAGGATTGAGTTTGATTCTGAAATTGTTGTGAGGGATCTAAAATAATGAACATAGGATGTTCCTTGGAAAATTTTACCTTCCTAGATTAAGTTCCTCAGTAAAGCTTCTCACCTCAATCTGGAAATCTCTCATCCATACATGGAGGAGAATCAAGTGGCGGATGTGTTTTCCAATAAAGAAATCATGAATTTGGATATGATGTGGTATTTCATGGCCTCTAACTATAGTGAGTCAGCGGTGGATGCAGATATGTGAGGTGAGGTATATTCTCTCTTATGTAATAATCCCTTGTAACCTGAACTATGTTTATCTCTTTTTAATATATTTTCTTTTAGGACTGGTTTCTACCGGATCTTGAGCTTTGTTGGGTATAAATGGAAAAACTCAATTCAGTGAATTGAAAGGATATTCCAAATTTTAATAGGAAAATTTATCATATTTGGAGGAACGTGACAATACCTTATGTACCATTAGTTAATTTAGATTCATTGTAGGCTAGGACTAATGGATTTACACCTTGTTCTGAGAATGATGCTATGAAAGAAACTGATAGGAATAATCTATAAAATGATGTATGTGCTCGAAATTCACTTTTTCAATACCTTCTAGAGAAGTAGTTTCTAAAGTTAAGTGGATAAAAATAGAAATAAGGGTGTGGGGTAAGTTTTCCAATAATTATTGAGGAAATTTAAAAGGTGGATCAAGATAAACTATAGGTTTTAATACCTTCTGTAAATGAATTATTTACTAATTTCAGTGATATTTTGAGCATTGATAGGGTTTTTGAAGAAAAAATAGGGGATACTATGGTTGTTTAGAATATTTTTATACTTATTCATATATATTTAATGCAGAATTATCAACTCTATAAGACAGGTATCTAGGAAAAATTATTTTTGATGACTTACACAACATCCTCATTTAATATTAATTGAATAAGGGGATTTTTTTTCAATAAAAATTAAAAGGATAAAAAGGAAATTTCCCTTAAATCCTCAATAAAAGAGAAATATAAGAAGTAAGTTTAGTAATATGAAACTATCTATTTAAATTTAGAGGAAGATATTGATGATAATTTAGATAAACTTATGTCAATATCACTAGAAGTATAACAAGTGGAAATGGTAAGTTAAAGGAAAATATTAAATTGAGGTATTTTAAGTGTGGATATATTATAAATTTTGTAAAAAAATCTGAAAATTTGAAAGAATAATAATCCAATGATAATGAAGATGAGAGGCCAGGAATATCTTCTAAAAAGAAAGAAAAAAACTAGATAAATAAAAAAATTATTCAAAGGGAAAAGGTAGGAACTTTTCAAAATTCAAAAATAGAAATTTTTTATCTAAGTTGGAAGATAATTAAAATAGTGAAGAGGATGAGGAAATGATACTTTTAGTTATATTGATGAAAAACTATTGATTACTAAAGTGAATGAGGAGGAATTCACTAATGATGAGATTCATCATACATGGAATGATGAGAGTCATCATACATGGAATTATGATGAAACTGGGATTTTGTTTATGTTTAAGTCATAACATAATGAGTTTATTTCAATGATATAAAAAATTTGGGTGGTTATAAATTTAAATAAAGACAATCAATCTTCTAGCAATAAATAATTTTTTCATGTTGAAAAAGAATCAAGGTTATTGAAAGGGGTTGATGAATTAAATAATTTTATTACTGAAGAGAATAAATTAAAAGATGAAATGGTAGAGAAATTTCAAGTGAAGGAGAAGTATATTGAAAAATTACAATCTAAACTAAAAATTTATAAAAATTAATTAGATAAATATAAAACATACTCTCGGTATTATATTCAAGAAGTTGGAGAAATATCAAAAAATAAAGATATGAAAAGTGTTGAAGATCAAAAAAATGATAAGACTCAAGTTAGTCAAATGATATCACACTAAAAGGGTGAAAATTTTCTCAAAATTATTAATGGGGAGTTAGAGTTGAAAAAAAAAGTGAGGAAGACCATGTTTTTTATCAAAACAAAGTGATCCATAGAAATATATAAATTCTGGGAACACAAACATAAAAGTAAAAAATACTATAATTAGTGGTTCCAAATAGGCTATAAAGAATCCTAAATTGGATAAGAAGATTTAGGGAGTCTAAAAATATTAGTTCATAAAAAGAATCTAATATTTATGGTCAAGTAAATATGTTTTTTATGGATATTATTAACATTATAAAGGATTTGGTCACATGAAATTATTTTTTAAATTTAATTATAAATATACCTCTGATATTATATGGTTTAATAGATAGAATTTGAGTTGGATTCAATCTTCTCAAAGAAGAAAAGTTCATAAGAAAACTAAAAAATATGAACTGAAGGATGAGAATAAATTTAAACCATTGAAAAAAAATTGTGAAAGACATGACCAACTGGGTCTCATTACTGGATATTGTCTCTTTATAGTGCCTTCTCATTTTTTTATTAATTTAAATACTAAAAATTATTAAAATTAGAGGTAAAATGTCAAGGAAAGGGTTTTTGTTGTGAAGTTTCACTTAAATCATCAAAAGGGTAATATTTATGGATTATGGATAGTGATTATTATTTACAGATAACAAGAGATTTAAATATCTTTAAAATTTTAGAAAAGTTAAAAGGAAGGATCAGTGACCTTTGGAAATGATGGGTCACTTAAAATGTAACTACCTGAAATTTTGAATAAATATTGTTTCCTAATTTTGTGTGTTATTTTATTTATACTCAACAAAACTATTTCATTTGATAACATGGGTATAATTAAAATGAGACCGTTGGTTTTTGACTGTTATATGACCATTGGTCAATATGACCATTGTAAACTAAAAATTTCGATTATTGTATCTAAATACAAGTGATCTTGGTTAATTAATATAGAAACAAGATTCGATGGCCTCACCCAGTAGTCTTGGACCAATCGAAGCCCATCTAACGGAACTTGGGAAGGATATAACACCACTAGGGCTTTGCTCTGGACCAAACCCAAGTCGAACTTCATCGTGTGAAGCTAGAACGGAATCACCTTCACGAGAAGTTCAAACTAATAGAAATTACTACACGTGCGATGTTGGTCAAGCCTCCCTCAGATTCTCTCACCTTAGCACACCTTACACTTAGGTCCTATGCTGGTGTGATAAGGGGCTATGTAAGGAGGCCATAAATGCCTTGTGTAATCCTTTGTTTTAAATAAAAAAATTTATTTCTTCTTATGATGAAGTTTATGAATTTTCAAATGACTGGATAAATATAGTATGCATATTTTGATGAAATTTAGAAAAAGGATATTTTAAAAAAAATTATGTAAACCTTAAATAATTAAAAATGTGTAATGATTTTCAAAAAATGGTCTTCTACAATTATTTGCAGTACAAAATTTAGAGTCTAATAAGATCAACTAGATTTTTGATGAATAGTAAATTATGAATAGTGATTTTATGCTTAGGATTAGTAATGTGACCAAATGGATTAGTAATCTCACATAAAGAAAGTATTAATATAATCTAGGCACCTTGATTAAGTAATGTGATCCAATAAAATAGGTAAATAACTGTTTTAGAAATTATTAGTCAAGTATTAGTTTTTTTGGGTGAATAGTTTTTTTTAATTAAAAATATTTAGAAAATTATTTTTATAAAATGGATTACATTTTTGAACTCAGAGCATCGATATTATGTTAAGGTGATTTTTAGGGATTTTTCTGAAAAAAATGAATTTTTGGTGAATAGTGTATTTATTTAGAAATTAAATTAAAAATATTTAGAAAATTATTTTTATAAAAAGGAGTTCATTTTTGAAATCAGAGCATCAATATTTGGTTAAGGTGAAATTTTGGGATTTTTCTGAGAAAGTAGAATTTTTGATGAATAATGAAAAAACAGTTTTTAAGTTACGAGTGTTTAATGACATCATTAAATGATGTATTAATTATGTAATCAATATGGTCGACTTATGAATAGTAAGATAAGGTATTAGGTGACCCAAGTGGCCAATACCATGGGAAAATACCATGGTTAAACCCATGGTTTAGCCAAAACCACCAATGAGGTGTCCCTTAGCCATTAATGCCTTGTCCCCTCACTTTCCCTATAAATACCAAGCCATCCTCTCATCCATTCGACTCCTAACTCTCCCCCAACAAATATATGGTATAATTACCTCCCAAGGAGTCCTCCAAAGGTGCCCCCAAGCCCTCAAGGTCCCAACCTTTGAGTTTTAAGAGTTACGTTTTAAGGTAAGGGATCCGACCTCTCTCTTTCATTTCAAGTAATCTCTTTTATGTCATTTGTTTTATGATCCATGTTCTTATGTTGGAGGATATTCTTTTATATTCATCTTACTGCCCTTTTCATGTTCATATTATTAGATACCCCCTCTTTCTCTCATCATTTCGTTTTAATAATGTTAAAGCGGCGTTGTTAGGCTACCGAATTTTTAAGGGATTCTTTCACCTTTCTCCTTTTTCAAAGTTCTACTTTCATGTCAAGTCTTTCAAGTTCCTTTTTATTATGTTGGGGTATGATATATATATCTATCATACTGATCTTTTATGTTCATATGATTAGAGACCCTATTTTATCTCGTCAATTTATTTTTGTTGAAGTTTAAGTGACGCCGTTAGGCTACCGAATTTTTAAGGGATTCTTTCACCTTTCTCCTTTTTCAAAGTTCTACTTTCATGTCAAGTCTTTCAAGTTCCTTTTTATTATGTTGGGGTATGATATCTATATATATCATACTGATATTTTATGTTCATATGATGAGAGACCCTATTTGATCTCTTCAATTCATTTTTGTTGAAGTTTAAGTGGCGTCGTTAGGCTGCCGAGTTTTTAAGGGATTCTTTCACCCTTCTCATTTTCAAGATCTATTTTCATGTCAAGTCTTTCATGTTCCTTTTTATTATGTTGGGGTATTATCTCTAAATCTATCATGCTGATATTTTATGTTCATATGATTATAGACCCTATTTGATCTTTTCAATTCATTTTTTTTGAAGTTTAAGTGGCGTCGTTAGGCTGCCGAATTTTCATAAGAGAAATCTTATTTTTGTCTTCCTTTCATGTTATTCATTTCATATGGTATTTCTTTCAAATTTCATTACCATGTTATTAAATCCTTTATATTCTGTTCCCCTACTGTTTTATTAATCATTTATGATTGGGTGACCCATGTCCTCTCTCTTTTCAATGTTTTCTAAAACCTCGTAACAAAGCCTTTATGCTGCAGAATTTCTGTCTCAAAATGTCTCTCTCTTTTTCTAAAGTTCTTTTATTTTATTAAGTGAATGCTCAAAGATCTCTCTTCTATAGTGGTATTCACATATATACCAAGTTTTTCTATTTTAAATTCTGGGATTTACATACATGAGACCCACCTTCCTTTTCTATGGGTTTTAAAGTGACACAAAAATCATGTCTTTAAAGCAGTTTTTAAAACATTATGATTATGAAATGAAACCCATTTATTTTATGCTATATGGGTTGTTTATGAAATTATTGATGATTATATATGTGGCTCACATTATAATAAATAAATTTCAAGGGTACGCCCTGATAGATCTCCAATGTATTGGGTAAAGACTTAATATCTAGAGATGACCTTTTAGACTGATACCTTGGTGAATAACCTTGGTAATTTTTAATGACACCTTGAGGATGGACCTTGGTGAAATGAAATGATTGTCAATATTAAATGTTTTAGCCACATATTAAAGTTATGAAAAATGTTATTTTTATTATGATATTCCTCATGATTTCATTATCATGCCTTAAAGTTCTTTTCAGGACTTTATTGATGTATCTCAAGTTCACTTGTTAAATGTTTCCCTTATTTCCCTTACTGGGCCTTCTGCTCACCCTTTCTTTTGATGTATGTCGCCAGGTTATGAGATGCAGTAATGAACCTAGGGTGAACATGAGGAGAATACTTTTAAGTGTTTAAGAAGAATGTTTTATTTTTTCATGTTTTAAGTTCCTGGTTTCCAAGACACTAAACCTTAAAGATCCTCAGTTTTGTAAAATGTAATGAAAATTTATGTGATAAAAAGGCGGGATGCTATAGTTGGTATCAAAGGATGGTTTAGTTATTTGTAGAAATTAGGATATGAGAACTCTAGGAAGAACCCTATAGAAAATTTTAAATATAGGAAATCTTCCTGGTATTTTGGTGAGTATTGAGTAAGGGGTTTCCAAGCAAATACATCCATGTCTGGGTTTGAGCAGGTAGAGGTGGCTCTGGCACAGATGTACATAGGGGTAAAACCCAAAAACACCGCTTTGAGCTAGACTCAAACGGGAACTGGTACACGACAACGGGCCTTGTTTCACTCTTGGTTACGACACTCCCAGGGGATATGCTTTGGTAAATTCATAAGCTTATTATGAACCATTATTAAAGGAACAAAGAGAAAATAAAATAAAGATTCACATAAGAATATATGATCATGGATAACCTAGTTTGAAACCTAGGGGATCCCAAGTTAGGGTATAATTTTCTTCTACAAGTTATCCTTATATGCTTTAAGTTCTTTTTCATGATTATTGTCTAAGTATTCAAGACCCTAATTATACTTTCTCTTCTTAGTTAATGGTGGGAAATGGAAGAACATGTCCCAACAACCAATGTGATAGGAAATGCGACGATTGTCGTATTAATGTGACAGAGATGATTAGGGGATTAAAATATGATTATTATTTTGGAATATGTTCACTATTTTGGGGACCCTATATGATCGAGGTAAATAGATTACTATGGTATTTTCATTGAGGAGTAAGGTTGACTTATATTTTGAAGAATCGATGAATTTAAGGTGGACTTATAGTAATTTAGGTTACTTATGGAAATGATTAACCTATCTTGGGTAAAATATGTTTAGGTTAGATACTTTTGTTATAAGATGTTAGGAGTGGTTGATGTTGTTTGGAGATGAACAATGAAGTTTATTTTGGAAGACCATGTTATCAAATCCTTCTTGTATTTGGGTTTCAATCTTAGTTTGGTTTATTTTGAGTAATTTTAAGGACCGTTATTTATGGAATGGTCTATGATGAAGTTTGTGTAGTACCATGGAATTTTGAAGATTTAAAGAAGTTTCCCTTCCTATGGGATTATTTCTTTTGAAGAGTTGTTTAATCTTACCCTTTCTATTTTTGGTATAATAGAAGAAATAGATATTTAATCTTTGGTGGATTATGTGATTCTCTAGAAGATGATTCTTGTGCTTTGATGAGACCAAGTAGTTTTGAATGATCATCGTTTGGAGAAAAGATTAGTCTTGGTAAAAAATTATTAAAGGATGAAACTCTACTTGAAGGTAGGTATATTTCCCTGTGTTTTATTCTATGTAGTAAATGAATTCCTTAAAAATATGAAAAGGAACGTAAAACAAAAAATGTTTTCTGTTAAAGTTTCCTACTGAGAAATCAAATACCGTTTAACCCATCATAAGTTTGTGATTTTCTTGTTGTTAACTTTCTCCTAATCATGTTTTCTATCACTCTCCTTCAGAACGTGACCCTTTGTTTTCTCCTCCATTTCCATGTTTTCCTACATGGAATCCTAGTATGGGTTAACTCGGGTGACCTTTTTACTTCCCTTTCTTTCTTTTAAATTAATAGTTTTACTGACTCCCTTTCCGATGTGGTAATTTCAATGAAATTTCAAAACCAAATTTTAAAAATTGCGAGGACGCAATTTCTTAAGGGGGGAAGATTGTAACAACCCGAAATTTTGAATAAATCTTGTTTCCTAATTTTGTGTGTTATTTTATTTATACTCAACAAAACTATTTCATTTGATAACATGAGTATAATTAAAATGAGCCCATTGGGTTTTGACTATTATATGACCATTGGTCAATATGACTACTTTAAAATAAACGTTTTGATTATTGTCTCTAAATATAAGTGATCTTGGTTAATTAATATAGAAAAAAGATTCTATGGCTTCACCCGGTAGTCTTGGATCGATCGAATCCCATCTAATAGAAATTGGGAAGGAGGTAGCACCACTGGGCTTTGCTCTGGACCAAACCCAAGCCAAACTTCATCATGTGAAGCTAGAACAGAATCGCCTTCACGAGAAGTTCAAACTAATAGAAATTACTACACGTGTGATGTTGGCCGATCCTCCCTCAGATTCTCTCACCTTAGCACACCTTACACTTTGGTCATATGCTGGTGTGATAAGGGGCTATGTAAGGAGACCGTAACTGCCTTGTGTAATCCTTTGTTTTAAATAAAAATTTTGATTTCTTCTTATGATGAAGTTTATGAATTTTCAAATGACCGGATAAATATAGTATGCATATTTTGATGAAATTTAGAAAAAGGATATTTTAAAAATGTTTTATGTAAACCTTAAATAATTAAAAATGTGTAATGATTTTCAAAAAATGGTCTTCTACAATTATGTTCCGTACGAAATTTAGAGTCTAATAAGATCAACTTGATTTTTGATGAATAGTAAATTATGAATAGTGATTTTATTCTTAGGATTAGTAATGTGACCGAATGGATTATTAATCTCACATAAAGAAAGTATTAATTTAATCTAGGCACCTTGATTAAGTAATTTGATCCAATAAAATAGGTAAATAACTGTTTCAGAAATTATTAGTCAAGTATTAGTTTTTTTGGGTGAATAGTGTTTTTTTAATTAAAAATTAAATTAAAAATATTTAGAAAATTATTTTTATAAAATGTATTTCATTTTTGAACTCAGAGCATCGATATTATGTTAAGGTAATTTTTGGGGATTTTTCTGAAAAAAATGAATTTTCGGTGAATAGTGTATTTATTTAAAAATTAAATTAAAAATATTTAGAGAATTATTTTTATAAAATGGAGTTTATTTTTGAAATCAGAGCATAAATATTTGGTTAAGGTGAAATTTTGGGATTTTTCTAAGAAAGTTGAATTTTCGATGAATAGTGAAAATACAGTTTTTAAGTTGCGGGTGTTTAATGACATCATTAAATGATGTATAAAGTACGTAATCAATATAGTCGAATTATGAATAGTAAGATAAGGTATGAGCTGTCCCAAGTGGCCAATACCATGGGAAAATACCATGGGCAAGCCCATGGTTTTTCCAAAACCACCAATGAGGTGTCCCTTGGCCATTAATGCCTTGTCCCCTCACTTTCCCTATAAATACCATGTCATCCTCTCATCCATTCGACTCCAAACTCTTCCCCCAACAAATATCTAGTCTCATTACCTCCCAAGGAGTCCTCCCAAGGTTCCCCCAATCCCTCAAGGTCCCAACCTTTGAGTTTTAAGAGTTACGTTTTAAGGTAAGGGATCTGACCTCTCTCTTTCTTTTCAAGTAATCTCTTTTATGTCATTTATTTTATGCTCCATGTTCTTATGTTGGAGAATGTTCTTTTATATTCATATTACTTCCCTTTTCATGTTCATATGATGATAGAACGCCTCTTTCTCTCATCATTTCATTTTAAGAATGTTAAAGTGGCGACGTTAGGCTGCCGAATTTTTAAGGGATTCTTTCACCTTTCTCCTTTTTCAAAGTTCTACTTTCATGTCAAGTATTTAAAGTTACTTTTTATTATGTTGGGGTATGATATCTATATCTATCATACTGATATTTTATTTTCATATTATGAGAGAGCCTATTTGATCTCATCAATTCATTTTTGTTGAAGTTTAAGTGACGTCGTTAGGCTGCCGAATTTTTAAGGGATTCTTTCACCTTTCTCCTTTTTCAAAGTTCTACTTTCATGTCAAGTCTTTCAAGTTCCTTTTTATTATGTTGTGGCATGATCTATATATCTATAATACTTATCTTTTATGTTCATATGATTAGAGACCCTATTTTATCTCATCAATTCATTTTTGTTGAAGTTTAAGTGGCGTTGTTAGGCTGCCGAATTTTTAAGGGATTCTTTCACCCTTCTCGTTTTCAAGATCTATTTTCATGTCAAGTCTTTAATGTTACTTTTTATTGTGTTGGGGTTTGATATCTAAATATATCATGCTGATCCTTTATGTTCATATGATGAGAGACCCTATTTTATCTCGTCAATTCATTTTTTTTTTAAGTTTAAGTGACGTCGTTAGGCTGCCGAATTTTCATATGAGAAATCTTATTTTTGTCTTCATTTCATGTTCTTCATTTCATATGTTATGTCTTTAAAATTTAATTAACATGTTCTTAAATCCTTTATATTTTGTTCCCCTACTGTTTTATGGATCATTTATGAGTTGGTGACCCATGTCCCCTCTCTTTTCAATGTTTTCTAAAACCTCATAACATAGCCTTTATGCTGTAGAATTTCCGTCTCAAAATGTCTCTCTTTTTCTAAAGTTATTTTATTTTATTAAGTGAATACTCAAAGATCTCTATTATATAGGGTTATTCACATATATACCAAGTTGTTGTATTTTAAATTCTGGGATTTACATACATGAGACCCACCTTCCTTTTCTGTGGGTTTTAAAGTGACACAAAAATCATGTCTTTAAAGTAGTTTTTAAAACGTTATGATTATGAAATGAAACCCATTTATTTTATGCTATATGGGTTGTTTATGAAATGATTTATTATGATATATGTGGCTCACATTATAATAAATAAATTTCAAGGGTGCGCCCTGATAGCGCTCCAATGCATTGGGTAAAGACTTAATCTCTAGATATAACCTTTTAAACTGATACCTTGGTGAATAACCTTGGTAATTTTTAATGACACCTTGGGGATAGACCTTGGTGAAACAAAATTATTGTCAATATTAAATGTTGTAGCCACATCTTCAAGTTATGAAAAATGTTATTTTTATTATGATATGCCTCATTATTTCATTTTTATTCCCTAAAGTTATTTTCATGACTTTATTGATGTATCTCAAGTTCACATGTTAAATGTTTCCCTTGTTTCCCTTACTGGGCCTTCTGCTCACCCTTTCTTTTGATGTATGTCCCCAGGTTATGAGATGCAGTAATGAACCTAGGGTGAACATAAGGATAATCCTTTCAAGTGTTTAAGAATAATGTTTTATGTTTTCATGTTTTAAGTTCCTAGTTTCCAAGACACTAAACCTTAAAGATCCTCAGTTTTGTAAAATGTAATGAAAGTTTATGTGATAAAAAGGTGGGATGATATATAAAATCAAAGGTTTGTGTTCCATAGTTTTTGGAAAAGAGAAGTTAAATACTAATAACACTTTATATGTTGATGGGATGAAAAATAATTTTTTAAGCATGTCTCAGATATGTGATAAAGTTAATTAAGTGGATTTCAAAAAATATGGGTTCTTGGTGAAAATAGTAGAATGTAGTTGTGTTTTGAAAAGAGGAAAGAAAACATAGGGTAACGTATTTTAGGCTGGTGATGCTGAAATTTCTTATTACTTAATCTTGAATAAAGAAAATCAATTATAGTATCAATAAATTATGATACTTAAGAATATTTAATTTAAAATATATTTATGTTCTTTAGTTTCCATCAAGATCCAAATGGAGTATTTTTAGGACCAATAGATGTTTTGAGAGATTTTCGATCTTGTGATATTTTTTAGAACTAAGTTAGAGTTTTTTTAATCTCTTGTTTAAGAAATTTCCTTAGAAATTTAGTTTTTTTTCTAGAGAATAATAATTGAAAAATATAGGTTGGGTATGTTTAATATATTATACTTTCTTTTCAATAAATAAATAATATTAAAAATCATTAAAAATAATGTTTTTAAAGTGATTTAAAGGTTCTTGAGAAGTTTAAAGGTGTTTTAAAGTGATTTGGATATTTTTGGAATTATTCTGAACATTTTTGAAGCTAAACATGTTCAGGTATTAAAATTAGATAACTTTTTAAGATTTTATAAATGTTCATTTTAACCTTTTAGCATTGAATAGTTAAAGTAATATTCCATAAGAATCATTTATAAATTGTAAAGGTCAGTCTCATTCTATAAGATTCATTTGAAATGTGTTAAAGGGTCATCTGAAATTGTAGGAGTCTTCTAATTTCATAAGAGTAACTTTATAAAAGGGACTTCTTAAGAGTCATAGGCTAACGATTTGATAAATTTAGGGTCATAAGAGTCATCTAAATCCATAATATTCCTTTAATAAATGTCATTTTATAATAGTCTTTTGTTTAATATTTGAAAAAAGAAATAGAATAAGAGTCATATGACTTCATAAAATCCATTTCATAAGAGTCGTTTACTATTTAAAAATGGCTTTTGAAGTGGAATATTGGAAAAGTCAAGAAATATACCTATACATCATAAGTATTATTTTATCCTTATGAAAACTACTTGGTGGATTAAATTTTTGCAATAGCATGGACTCACAATGAATTTCATAAAGATGAATTGTATAATTTGTAAGGATCATCCTAAGTCCAAAAATTAGTGAAAATTGTGATTCCTTATAAAGTTTGGAAATATGATATTCTTAGAATTAAATACTATAAATAAAATTATATAAGATGAAGTTGAAGTTGATCTATCATGGATTAAACATCACAAAACAAGTTTTCAATTCAAGAAATGGCTTAGAGTATTGGTTTTCACCATGGAAGAACATGTTGCACTGTAAAAGATATAATTGGTTATGAAATAATTACTCATTCATGCTATAATATGTGTTATTGTTCCTGGATGATCTATAAAAATTTTGAAAGAAGAAAGAAAATGTGAGAATAAGAATAATTTATAGTAGTGGTTTAAAGGTAGTTATTTTACTATATTTCAAATTTTAAATTCAAATTTATAGAGGGAGAAATATCTATTACTCAACACATAATATTTTTTATTCTTTGAAAATATTATTAAAAATGGATGTGATAATCTAAAATGAAGCATATAAATAGTGATATTATTGAAGAAAGATAAGTAAGGGGAAGAATTAAATACTCTTTGTTGTGCAAGTAGAAGAAGGATGAGAAGGATAAGATACATCATAGTTAAAACTAAAAGGAAGTTTCATATTGGTGAAGACTCTTTTATTGTTAAAATTATTTATATATTTTTATATATATGTGGGATAACTTACATAGTTGGGAGATGTTTTTGTAACATGAGTTCTAGGATAAACATTGATCTTTGTAATACACATGTTGATACTAATGGACCATATGATCTCAAATAAATATATATCATGCCATGGATTAGATTATTTGTTTTGATAGGTGAATTTTTTAGAAAAAGGTCCCTACTGTGAATTTTTGTTAGTTTTTGTGATAGAAATCAATTTATCACTTCAAATGGTTTTGAATTTTATTTCAAGAATAAACTTAAAAAATAATTAAAATAACTTATTCATCCACTTCTCTTAGTGATTTATAACTAATATTGATGTTATTTTCAAGTGTTATTAGAGCTATAGTTACCTTTATAAAATATTTTTTGTTTGGAGAAAATGATTTTCTCTCCAGTTAAAGATTCATTCACTGAATTTCTATTATATGAAATAGATAATATTAATTCAATTAACATCAAGGACATTCCCACATTCAGTGGTAAAATTTATTATATTTGAAAGGATAGGATACTACATTATCTACTATCAACAAATTTAAATGTATTATAAGTTAGTACTAATGGATTTACACCATGTTCTGAGAATGTTTCTATAAAATTAACTGATAGAAAGAATATAGAGAATGTTTAATGTTCTCAAAAGTCTATTTTTCATCCCTTCCAAAGAATTAGTTTTTAAAGGTTAAAGGGATAAAAATAGAAAAGGGTATGAGGGATAATTTTTCAAGAATTTATGGAGGAAATTCAAAGGTGAATAAATTTAAATTATAGGTTTTGAGGTTGAAGTATGAATACATCAAAATGATGGATGATGAAATTATAGATGAATTTTCACTCATGTCAATGAGATTGTGAGAACTATTATAGTTTTAAATGAAAAATTAGAGGATACTACATTTTTTGATAATATTTGGAGAATTTTTCATATATACTTGATGAAAAAGTATGAAATATTAAATACTGAGATCCATGAACACTACCTTTGGATTACTTACACAGCATCATTATTTCATATAAATTCATTGAGGGTGGTGTTTTCAAGAATAATTCTAAGGATGAAAAGGAAATTTACTTTAAATACTCATGATAAGATAAATGTAAAAAATAAGTTTATAAATATGAAACTAGTTGTTCAGATGCATAAGAAGATATTGATGAGAAGTTTAAAAAACTTATATCAATCACCTCTATAAGTTTCATAATAGGAAAAGGTAAGTTTAAGGTGTGTGTATCAATAATATATAGACTTGGATACGATACCAATTGTTGGATCGAAATGTATATGTAGATGATAAAATATAATATTTGTGAATTGTAAGTTTAAAAGATTTCATTTTTATACTTAGTGGAAACTTAGTTTAATAGAATCAAACTAATCATATTCAAAAAACTTTTTTGTATTTAAATAATAATCGGATAGGGCCTAGGGTCTTATGGATAAAGTATTTCAATTGGTAGGTTATGATAAGTATTCCACATGTATTATTTGAAATTAATCATATTCATAATAAGTATGGTAAGTATTGTAATCATAGTAGTTATGATAATTAGAGTAAAATAAAATATTGATTCTATCATAAAGCATGTAGAATCATACTATATAACTAAATAATCGTAATCAAAAAAATTATAACTATGTTTTAATACAATGTAAAACATTTGTATCATAATAAGATTGGTTATGATAAATAGAATATGGAATAGAATAATGAATTGATAAAATAATTCAATTTCTATTACTATAGAAGTAGAAATGGAATACAAGTATTTTATCCCATTGAGTAGGGTATCCAAAAACCTAGGATAAAGGTCCCTTGATTTATACTTTCAAGAAATTTTATCTTACCCACACTAATTTAATACCTTTATATGATTATCTGCTTCAGTCTGTATGCCTATCCTCAGAATCCCTTGATCAAAAAGGTGATTGGAACCTTTTTCTTCCTAGCCTCAGAATCCCTTGATCCAAAAAAATATAAACACAATTGTCTTTCTATCCATGGAAGCCCTCAATCGTAATCACAATGATCGATTTCACACAAAGCAAAACAAAAACTCTTTTAGAGTTACAAGTATATGGAAGAAGTTGTTCACGACTTGTAAACTTCAGAGTTTTCACAGGTAGCATCAATTTGGAAGAGATCTCATAGAGTGTCAAAATTCAGCAGTAATTTGGTATATCTCTCACAAAGTGTCAAAATTTTGTAGCTACTCACTCGTTCAAATGACCTGGTATTTATATTCCTTCATCCCAATGGTCATATTGATCTCCAATGGTTGGATTTTCTCCTAAAATATCAGAGGGACTTGGACACCTATCACTCTAATGGTTATATTGAAACTCAAAGAATGAAATCATTTTAATTAGCATATAATACAAGACATCATTTTGATTTAAATGAATTTATTTCTTTATGATACAGTTTTATAGGTACGATAAAGAATTAGGATGAGTCTTATGATTTCCATTATGTAGGTCAGTACAATTTATATCATTACAAACATATTTTTAGTATAAAATACTAGATAGTGTGAATGATGTAAATCATTTTCAGTGTTTATGATAGAAATTTTATTTGGGATCATTATGATAATCATGGAATGAATCATTTATGAAAAACTCATGAATATGATTATTATCATATGCGTATGAAAAAAATTGTATTGATAAAATATGAATCAAAGAGTCTTAATGAAAGTATGTTAAAATGATATATGATTCTATTATTAAACTAATTTGAATATAAAGGAGTTAGTAATTAGGTATTTAATAAAGAGTTTCTAAATTCCAAAAAATAAGGAATGGATAAGTCAAAAGAAGACTTTGGACTCAACAGTCTCCCCCTTTTTGGAATATAGAAACCAAAGTTCTAAAATGAAAAATTACTATGTAAAACTTGAGTCCAAAAAATATTTAAAGAACTATTATATTTAGAAGTAAACACTTTTACTTTTCTCCCGTTGAATTTTAAAACTCTTATAAATATGATATTGAATAAGACTAACTCCCCCTTAAGATAACAAAATCTCTAAGGATCATATTCTCTTTTTTTTAAATACTCCACCTTACTAAAGAAATTATCCTTCTATGATTATCATTATCCAATTCTCCCCATGTAAAATACATTCTCCTAATTTATAAATCATTATCCCCCTTTGTGATTTACAAAAAGGAATAAGGAAGGTCTTCTAATACTTGAAAAGGGTTATAGAAAAAAAAAATACAAAGAAATAAAAAAATTTATCATCTAAAATTAATTAAATAAAATTCATCAAAAAGAGTTGGAAAACATTCAATAAAGATATGAATATATGAAAAACATTTTTCATTGTTGTTTTAAAAGAAATACAAAAAGAGTTAAAAAATCATTTCTTATCCTTATCCTTTTCCTTCTTTAAGAGGTCTAAGATGACTGTATTCATGTTCTTGAATTCCTTTCTATCATGCATCAGCTTATCAAGATATTCCTTCTGTGACTACAAAAATTATTTATATTCTTTAAACGTTGTTCCTAGGTACGAATATTTTCCTCCTGTGATTGCAAACTTTATTCTAGAGTACAAATCTTGACTTCCTAGGATTTGATTTTTTTGATCCTGAACTTCAACTCTATGAGTCAGCAAGACATTTTTATTTTTCAAATATATTATCTCATCTTTGTAAAATGTCACCTTTGAAAATTTTTATTGAATAACATTCATCTTCTTTTCAATCTATTTGAATTATTCAGATAGATAATCATCTGGTCTTCTAAAGTCTTTAATTTTTCTAGCGGTATCACTATCCAATTTGTTGAATGAAAATATGACTTCATTCACAAGACTTATAATATATTAAATTGAATATTTTTTAAGTTTTATAATTGAATCAGATTTATGAGACCACTTAACTAATTTGTTGCAAGATTTTCTATGCTCCATATAACTTTCTTCAAACAATTTGAAGTTACCCTCAAGAAGCTTGATTGATTCTGATCTTTTATTTTGGTTATCTATAACAAATAAATTTTCCCTTCAATCCTTGGGAGCTATGTAATTTCATTTTGAATTATATTTATAGATTTAACAATGTAATGATCTATTTTCAATTATATTTTATTGTCTAATTTAGTATCTTTCACATAATCAAGAAGCTCTCAAGAAATAGTTCTAGCAGTATCTACTTTTAAGTTATAGTTACAATGTGCATCGTTCCTAGTCTCTTATTCTTTATCTAAAATATGAATGAATTTCTCTTCTTTGATTCCATGAGTATATTTCTTTGTAGACTCTACTCTTAGGGATGGTAATTTTTATGAAGTATCTTCTAAAGATCTTACTGGTATTCTATTGAATTGATATTTTTCTTCCTGGCCAGCATCCTTATCATTTCTATCTTTCTCTTCATTCCCATATTCCTCATTTTCTTATTCTTATTTTTCTTCTTTTTTCTCCTCTCCATTTTTATATTCCTCTTCACCAATATAATCATCTATATCTATCATTTCACTATCTTCTTGTTCTTTTAAGAATTCTTTTTTATCATCCTTTTGTGGAGCTGATTATTTACCAACTTTTAACTTCTTCTTTCCCTTGTCTTAGATAGAGGGAGTGATTGATTTTTATGCATGATTTCCCTGATAAAGATTATAGAAATTTCCTTTTATACTCCTTTTAACAACTTATCAATATCAAAAATATCATTATTTCTCATTTTCAATTTCTTTTTCTTCTCATCATCTTTGAGAGTTTCTTCAGTTTGAATTTTTTGATCTATAGCTTTTATTGGATTAAGACCAAACTATGGGTCTCTTTCTTCTCTCTCGGCATGACCTTTTATCCATTTGGAATCTATTTCATCAGTTTATTTCTTTTTCTTATTTGGTTTTAAAGAATATTCAGGCTTAGATTTATTTTCTTTCTCAGAAACAATCAGCACTGATTGTTTTGGAATACCCTGAATCCCTCCAAGTATTTATTTTAAAGATTCAGCTTCAGCATCTTTAACAAAATTATTTGACTTTGAATCAAAATTAAATTTCAACCTCTTTATCATATCATCAATAAACCAAGGAACTTCTATATTTCTCATCACATATTTTATTGGAATATTATATAACTTCAAACTTTCTTAAATGAACATAGTTAAAATCATTATAAAAATAATCAGTTGAGACTTGATAGCACCAGACTTCAAATTTTTGATGGTTACAAAAATATAACCCATCAAATTTATCTTTCTCATATTCACCAATTAATAAAGAATAAACAAATCTGAAACTTTAAGAGTTTCTCTATCACCTTTTCTATGAATTAAAAAACATTACATCTAGAGATTCATAAGGAAATTTTCTAATGATAGATGAGTCACTTTTCTTTTGGGATTATGAACTTCAAAAATGGATTGTTTGGCTTTACTTTTAATTAAATTTCACTTTTCTTTTGGTAGTTTTTGATAAGGGCACAAAGCATCACCCTCTAATGGTACAGCTAAGAAGTTTTTTGCTTGTTTTTATGAAATTTTAATCTCTCTGTCATATATGGAAAATTTTACTTTTAAATCATCATCAATCTTTATAGTACTATAAAACTATTTCACCTCATTAGGAAGAATATTATCTTGATTGTTTTTGGTCTTTTATACAAAAACGGACTCTCATCTTTGAAATTTAATAATTATTTTCAATGAAGAATCATATATATCATAGAAATACCATCTTACTAACCTTTATATGAAGAATTTCATCCCAGAGAAATTTTTTGGAGGCATTGTTTTGGAGTATGTAGTTGATGATTCTAACATGAGTATGATAAAATATTCTGAGAAGAAAAAACTATCAGACTCATATAATTGAAGGACATAAGATTTTTGGCGTAAATATAAGTAAATTTGATGTGGGAAAGAGTGGGGTTACCTTTATATAGGTGAATAAATATGACTATTGATATTCTACAGCTCACATTAGATCAAAAAATATCTAATGGTCAAAAATATTTGAACTCTTGAGATTTTTTTAAAAATAAAAATAAATCAAACATATTTATCATATTCATCAAGAATCTAATAAAGTTTTAAAACAAAGTAAAAAATTAAAATACCAACAATTATAATTGGAAAATAATGTGTAAGGTAAGAAATTATACTTTTCAGGGTCTCAGAAAAGATCTATTAGTTTCTATATATTAATTTATGAAAAAATTTAGTACGAAAATTTTTTTAATACGAACAAAAATTTTGAGTATGAGAAGAAAGATATTGAATACGATAAAATTTTTAGCATGAAAAAATATTCTTAGTATGAGAAGAAATAAATTGAATAAGATAAAATTTTGAGTACAAAAAAATTATAATTACAAGAAGAAAGAAAATGAATATGATAAAATTTTGTGTAAGAAAAAAATTTTTGAGTATGAGAAGAAAGAATTTGAATATGAGAAAAAAAATAAGAAAAGAAAATTTGAGTATGAAAATCTATAAGCAAAAAAAATATGAGTACAAAACAATCTTAAGAAAAGAAAATAAAAAGGTTCAATCATATGTACTCCCCCTTTGAAAAAGAGTAACTTAATTTAAGGGGATATTTTAAACAATAAGTAGATATGAATGATTACTTTACAATGATCATTACTAAATACTATTTAATGTATTCAAATTTATTAGAAGGTAATGGTTTTTTAAATATGTTATCAAGTTGTTCTTGTATTCTGATAAACTGTAAAATGAAATCTCCTTTAAGTGTGTGATCCCTAAGAAAGTGATGCCTAATATATATGTGTTTTTCACATGAGTGATGAGTGGTTTTTTTACTTAAATTAATGGAACTAATGTTATCACATAGTATTTGAGTTTTAGTAAAACTCATACTATAATTAGTGAGTGTCTGTTGCATCCCCAACACTTGAGCACAATAACTTTCAGCTGACAGATATTCAGGTTCAGCAATGGAAAGTGATACTAAGTGTTGTTTCTTACAATACCAAGAAACTAATGAATAAACTAATAAATGAAAAGTTCCATATGTGCTTTTTCTATCCATTATATAACCACCAAATTCATCATCTGAAAAACCTTTTAAATCAAAATCATTTTCATAAGAATAGAATAGTTCTTAATTGAGGGTTCTATTTAAATAACAAAAAATTATTTTTACTGATTTTAAATTGGATTCCTTTGGATATTCTTGATATCTTTCACATAAGAATACTGAAAACATTAAGTTTGGATGAATATCTATTAAGTATAGTAAACTTTCTATCATACCTCTAAAAGTTGTTTGATTTACTGGTTATCCAACTTCAACAAATTCAAGAGTATTTTAGGTACTGATTGGAGTACTAATACTTTTAGTATTATCATATCCATAATTTTTAATATGATATTTAATATAATTATGCTGGGATATATAAGTCCCTTCTAGTTTTTGATAAATTTGAAAACCAAGAAAGAATGTTAACTCACCTATCATACTCATTTCAAACTCATATTTCATAATATTCTCAGAATAATCAGTTAAATATTACTGATTTTATTTGAATATAATGTCACCAACATAGATTTTAACAATCAAAACATTTTTTTATTTCTTTATGAAAAGGGTTGGATCAACAGTTCCCTTAACAAATTTTTTTGTAACAAAAATCATGTTAATCTATCATACTAGGCTATATGGGCTTGTTTAAGTCCTTATAAAGCTTAGGTAAGTTTGAAAACATATTTAGGATGTTTTGTACCTTCAAAACTAGGAGGTTTCTCAACAAAAACTTCCTCTTTAACATATCCATTAAGGAAAGCACAATTCACATCCATTTAAAAACATTTGAAATTAAAGAATGCGGTAAAGGATAATAGAATTATAATGGATTCAATTATAGCTAAAAAAGTATAGGTTTATTCATAATATATTACCTCTTGTTGATTATAACCTTTAAGAACTAGTCTTGCTTTATTTCTAACAATGATTCCATTTTCAACTCATTTGTTTTTAAAAACCCATTTTACTCTAATTACTGAGGTTTCTTTAGGTCTTTCAACCAAGGTCCATACTTTTCTCCTTTCAAATTAATTTAGTTCATCTTTCATTACTTTAATCCAATATTCATCACCTAAAGAATCATCAAGACTTTTAGGTTTGAATTGAGAAAGAAATTCTTGATGTTCTACTTCATTTCTCAAAGAACTTCTAGTCCTCACAGGTTGATCTATATCACCAATGATACTATTACTAGGATGATTATTAATAAACAACTAACATGGGTTTTATAAAACCTATTCATATAAATAGGGTATAAATTCTTCTTGATTAAATTCTTTAGAAACAATTTCTTGAGTATTATCCTTATTAGAAGAATATTCTATCAAAGGTTGATAATTAACTTTGGAAAATACATTAGAAAATTTAGGTTAGGATCATTTAAAAACAAAAGGATCAGTTTCATCAAATTTAACATGTACTATTTCCACAAAAGTATAAGAGTTTTTATTGAAAACTCTATATGCCTTAAAAGTAATGGAATATCCAAAAATATGCCTTCATCAGATTTGGGTGAAAATTTATGTAAATTATCTTTTGTATTCAAAACGAATACTTTGCATCTAAATACTTTGAAGTATGAGACTTTTGGTTTTCAGACTTCCATAACTCATAAGGTGTTTTATTAAGAAATGGCCTAATTAAAACTTAATTTATATTATATAAATAAGTACTAACAGCTTAAACCCAAAAGTGTTTAGCAATTGAGTATTCACTCAACATGGTTCTTGTTATTTCCTGAAGAATTCAATTTCTTCTTTAAACAACACCATTTTGCTGAGGAGTTCTAGGATATGAAAAGTTATGAGTAATGCCTTTCTTACTAAAAAAAGTTTCAAAAACATAATTTAAAAATTCTTCACAATTATCACTACAAATAGTTATCAGTGGAAGGTTTTCAAATTTTTGACTTTGGCTACAAAAGTTTAAAAATAGTAATAGGCTTCATATTTATTTTCTAGAAAATAGACCCATGTGTATCTTGTGTAATCATCAACTAAAAAAATACATAATACTTGCCTCCAATACTTATAGTTCTTGTAGGACCGAATAATTACATGTGCACTAACTCTAAATCATTGGTAGTTGAGACTTCACTAATAGATTTAAAACTTGAATTCTGTTTCTTTCCATATTGACAAGGGTCATAGACTTTTGAAGAATCAAAAATAAGTTCTGGTAGATCCTCAATAAGTCTTTTCTTAGAAAAATTTCATTGTTTTTTAAGGTTAAATTTTCCTAAACTTCTATTCCATAACCAATATTGATCTTCCATTGCACTAAGTCAAGGTAAGTCTTAGTTTCTAAGGTCTTCTATGTTAAATGTATAAACATTCTCATGTTTATGGGAAGAAATAATGAATTTATCCTTGGAATTGTGTACTACACATTTATCATTCCTAAAATTCATAGGGTAACCTTCATTACATAATTGAATTGTGATTATAAGTTTGTTCTTAAGACCTTTTACCAATAAAACATTTTAAATCAAAGTTTTTTTGAGAAGAACAATATTACCTATACCAACAATATTTCCTTGAAAATTATCTCTAAAGGTAACTCTTCCACCTTTCATTTAAATAATCTCTTCAAATAAGTATTTGTTACCAATCATATGCTAGGAACATCCACTATCTATGTACCATATATTCTTGTGGTTTTTACTTCCTTTGTTTTCCTAAAAACAAAACAATTAGACCTTTGGAACCCAAACTTTCCTGGGTCCACAAATTTTAGAAAAACAGATTTTGGTAATCCATATTTGTTATGAAAAATGGGATTTGTGGAACCCCAGATATTTAATTTTATTTAAGGAACAAATTTTCATCTAATGACCTCCACTTTGACATTTTTTTAAAAGGGGGCATTTTCAGGAAAAAAAGTTGTTACTAAAAACATGTTTTTAATGAGTACATCACATTACTGAAATATTACCTTATGGATTAAGTTATTTATAAATTTTATCAAATCCTTCCTTACTAGTGGTAAAGTTTGATAAAATTTTCTTTAAATAAAATATTTTAGGCTTTATTTTAATAACTAAATTCTTATCCACATTGGTATTAATTTTATAAGTGAGTTTTGTTTCTAAAATATTTTTCTCATAAATGTATTTTTTAAAATTCTTAGAAAGCTTATCCTTCTCAGAATTAGATTTTTCAAGGTTTTTAGAAATATAATAAATTAAAAAAGTTTTCTTATCAATATATTTTAAAAGATATGATACTTTTATTTTCAAAACATTTATTCTACCATTTTCTTTTTGAAGTTTCTTACTGAATTTATAATTTTCATTTTCAATAAATTTAGAAAATCTGGAGACTTCATCATATGAAGGTAAAATTTTATTATCACTGGTTGAAGAGGATTCTTCATTAGAAGATATATAATTCTTTTCATCAGGATAATATTCATTTAAATTCATATTTGTTAAAGAATTAGAAGTGTGTACTTTAGAGATAAGACATTGAATTTCATAAGGTATTTTGGAATAGATACCAATATTATTGTGTCTATAATTTTCATTGTTT
Source organism: Viscum album (assembly GCA_963277665.1). Classification (NCBI taxonomy): domain Eukaryota; kingdom Viridiplantae; phylum Streptophyta; class Magnoliopsida; order Santalales; family Viscaceae; genus Viscum; species Viscum album. The sequence goes on from OY728131.1 coordinate 1,294,980,064, forward strand.
GGGGATTCATCAAAAGAATCTCCACCACTAGCACTCAATGAGTCATTAGCTTTCAATTCATTCTTTACTTTTTTCTTTAATATCTTTTCTGATTTCTATCAGGATTTATTTCATTTCTATCTTTTCTTTTGAGTTTTGGATAGTCAGGTATTATATTTCCATCACTTTTACATTCATAATAGGTAACTTCATGATCTTTATTATCATTCCTTTCCTTGTTACATTTCTTGTACCGATAATGAAAATCATTTTTACCAACAATATTTTTTATTCTTCAAGAAATATTGGCTAATTAATTCTCATAATGTTCTATATCACTTGAGTATAATTTATTAATAACTTTGTTTGTATTTATTGATTTAATAACCTTTTTAGAAGTTTGAGATTTCATCTGATTTGAAGTTGAATTAAAAGAAACTAAACCATTATTCTTTTTAACTTTCTCAGTATATCTTTTCATCTTGCCTTCATATTATAATAGAGTTCCAAATAAATCATCAACTGTAAGATTTTTAATCTTCTTGGATTCATCAACAACTGTTCTCTTTTATTACCATTCATTTAGCATGATTTCTATAATCCTTTCAACAAGGATCTCATCATTTAATCCTTTTTCACCCATAGCTTGTAAACTATTCACAATTGTCATAAACCTTTGTTGTACCTTAACAACATGTTCACCATAAGAAAATTCAAAATCTTGGTAATTTTCTTTGATTATTGCTCTTCTTGTTTCAGCTACCTTTGATGTTCCAAAATGAGTGATATCTAAAATCTTCCAAATAGTTTTTGCTGCTTAACAAGAGGAAATATGGATATATATATATATATATATATTTCTAGTCATATAACAAAGTAAAGTATTTTTTACGTTATAATTCAATTTATATTCTTGCTTCTCTTGATTGGTAAAGAGTCTAACTTCCTTGTTAGGAATTTTATAGTCACTGGTTAGCATAAAAAAAGTTATAAAATTCTATTTTGATCACAAAAGTATTCATTCTTTCTCTCCAATATTCATAATAATTTCCATAAAAAATTATGGTCTTGTAAGATTTAGATTGTCTATTAAACTGACATTTAGTCATTCCATCTTTAAAACAATACAAAAAATTATTTTTCAACAATACACATTAGTGTAACAAATATTTATAAAAAATAGTTTAAAAAAATAAATAAAGATAACTTGGAAAAGTAAAGTAAGAAAATATATGAGCAGTGGAAACCTCATATGATACCAAATGTGAGTATCAGTAACACAAAGACTTGGATATAATGCCAATTTTTTGATCGAAATGTATATGCAGATGAAAAAATATAAGAGGGGTGAATTATAAGTTTAAAAACATTCATTTTTATACATAGAGGAAACTATGTTTAATATAATTAAACTAATTATATTCAAAAACCATTTTTTGTATTTAAATAATAATCATATAGGGCCCTGGGTCCGATAGAAAATTATTATAATCGATAGGTTACAATAATTATTACACATGTATTATTTGAAATTAATCATATTCACAGTAAGTATGGTAAGTATTGTAATCAAAGTGGTTATGATAATTAGAGTAAAATAAAATAATGATACTATCATAAATTGTGTAGAATCGTATTGAGTAATGTAATGGTCTTAATCACAAAAATTGTAACTATGATGTAATATAATTTAATATAATTGTATCATAATCAAATCAGTTATGATAAATAGAATACATAATATAATAATGAATTTATAAAAGAATTCACTTTCTATTACTGTAGTACCAAAAATGAAATACCGTTATTTTAACCTAAATATTAGGGTATCCAATAACCTAGGATAAAGGTCCCTTGATTTATACTTTCAAGCAAGTCTATCTTACCCACAATAGGGTAAGCCCTTGATACGATTATCGGATTTAGTCTGTCTACCTATCCCTGGAATCCCTCGATCAATAAGGTTATCGGAACCTCTTCTTTTCTAGCCTCATAAGCCATCGATCTGCAAAAGATCAACATAGATATCTTCCTATCCATGAAATACCTTAATCGTAATCACAACGATCAGCATCACACAAAGAAAAACAAAAACTATTTTAGAGTTACAAGTATATGGAACAAGTTGTTCATTAATTCTAAACTTCAGAGTTTTTACAAGTAGCATCAATTTGGCAGAGCTCTTGCAGAGTGTCAAAATTCAACAATAATTTGGAAGAGATCTCATAGAGTGTCAAAATCTGGTAGTTACTCTCTCATTTAAATGTCTTGGTATTTATAGGTCTTCGTCCCAATGGCCATCTTGATCTCCAAAAGTTTAATTTTCTCCTAAATTCTCAGAGGGATTGGGGAAAATGTTACTCTAATGGTCATATTGAAACTAAAATCATGATATTATTTTGATTATCATATAATAAATGACATCATTCTGATTTAAATGATTTTCTTTCATTATGATACAATTTTCTGGGTATGATAAATAATTGGGATGAGTCTGATGATTTCCGTTATGTGGGTCACTATTATTTATATCATTATGTACATATTATCAGTACAAAAGACTAGATAGTGTGTATGATGTAAATCATTTCCAGTGTGTATGATAGAAATCATATTTGGGATCATTACGATGATCATGGAATGAATTATTTTTATAAAACTCATGAGTTTAATTATTATTGTATGCATATGAAAAAAATAATATTGATAAAATATGAATCAAAAATTCTTAATAAAAGTATAGTAAAATGATATATGGTTCTATTCTTAAACTACTTTGAATATAAAATAGTTATTAATTAGTTATTTAAGAAACAGCTTTGTGATTTCCAAAACAAAAGGAATGGAGAAGTCAAAATAATACTTTTGACTCAACATAAGGGAAATATTTCACAGAAGTTTTTAAAGTGTGGATTCATTGGATATTTTTTAGAAAATTTCTCCAAGTTGAAAAAAGAATAATCCAATAATTATGAATATTAGAGGCCAAGAATATCCTTTAAGAATAAAGCAACAAAATCAGATAAATCAAAATTTTCTTCAAAAGGAAAAGGTAAGAACTTCTCACAATTAAAAAATATAAATTTTATATTTAATTTTTAAGATGATGAAAATAATCGATTTTATGAGGAATTTGAGACTTATAATGATATTGATGAAACATTACTACTTACGAAAGTGAATGAAAAGGAATTCACTGATGAAGAGAGTTGTGATACTTAGAGTGATGATAAAATGGAGATATATTTTATGTTGAAGCTATAACTTAAGGAGTGAATTTTAAAGATATAATAATTATATAAGTTTATAAATTTAAATAAAGAAAATAAATCTTTTATAAATAAATAATTTATTCATACTGAATAAGAATCAAGGTTACTTAAAGATATTAATGAATTAAAGAAACTTCTTGTTGAAGATAAGTCTATAAAATCTTAAATGGAATAAAATTTTAAATTTAATAAGAAATAAATAAAATATTCCAATTGAAACTATAAAATGATAAAAAATAATTAGATAAAAATAAAACCAACACTCAATATTCTATTCAAGAAGTTGGATAAATCTCAAATAATAAAGTTTTGAAAATTTTTAAAGACTCATATAATTATAAGACTCAAGTTATCAAGAAAAATATCACACTAAAAGTGTAAAAATGTTATTAAAATTGTTTATGGGAAGTCAAAGTTGAAAACACAAGTTAATAAAACCAATTTTGTGGCAAAACAAAGTGATCTAAAAAATATATAAGTTATGGGAACACAAACTTAAAATAAAAAGACAACTACAATTAGTGGTTACAAAGAGTCTAGAATAAAACTAAATTATAGAAGAATGTGTTCGGAGTTTACCAAAATCTTGGTTCATAAAAAATATCCAATATTTAGGATCAAAATAAAGAATAAAAATAGGTGGTAAATTTTGGAAAACAATCTATTTTCAAAGTAAAAAAAAAGATATTTATGGATATTGTTAGCACTGTGGAGGATTTGGAAACATGGAAAGAATTTTTTGGTTCAATTATCATTATACATGTGATAATAAAATGTTTGGTAGATAGATTTTTAGGAGGATTTAGTCTTCTCAAGGAATAAATTTTCAAAAGAAAATTGAAAAATATGAAATAAAAGATGAGAATAAATTTTAACCATTGAAAGAAGTTTATGGAAGATGTGGAAAACTGGGTATCCTTGATGAATATTTTCTCATGGTATTTCCTACATAATTTTTTTATGTGTTTCAATACTCAAAATTCTCAAAATAAGAAGTATAAAAAGTTGAGTAAAATTATTTTGTTGTTAAAGTTTAACATAAATCCTCAATAGGGGAATTTTTATGGATTATACATATTTTATATTATTTAAAAAGAATAGTATAATTAAAGATATTCTAAAAAAATAAAAAGTTAAATTAAGGACCAATAACCTTTGTAAATGATAGACCACTTAAAATCAAATGTGTTTATTCCACAGTGATTGAAAAGAATAATATAAATCCCAGAACACTATATATTAATGGGATGAAACACAATCTATTAAGTGTGTCTTGGTTATATGATGAAGGTAATGAAGTTTATTTTAGTAAATATGGGTTCTTGGTGAAAATAATATAATATTGATGTGTTATAATAAGAGGATAGTGAACATGGGGCAACTTATTTCATGTTGGTGATGCTGAAAATTCTTACTACTTAAGCTTGAATTAAGAAAATAAATTATGGCATTAAAGGCTTAGTCATATTGGAAAAAAGAACATGATAAATATTACCCAATGAGATGATGTTAATGATGTTACTATTCTAAAATTTTATAGAAATAAAATATTCTTAACTTGTAAAAAAGGGAATATTGTAAATTATCCACATAAAAAAGTTTGAATTTCAACATCACGTCCATTAGATATTATCCATTCTAAAATTTATGGGCCTATGAGGAATAAATCACCAAATATATATAAGTATTTTATTTACCTTATTGATTAATTTACTCATATCACTTTCATTATTTTTATAAAGTATAATTCAGAGTATTTAAAGATGTTCAAGAGTTTTAGATAAGGGCTAAAAAGGAGTTTTATTTCTCTATAAAGATTATTCGGACATATAATAGTGTAGACTATACTAATGGAATATTTAAAGAATATATTTATAAGAATGGAATTCTCTATGAACTCATTACACCATACACACCACACACACAAAATGTTTCTAAATGTAAGAACATAATTTTAGTGGAGATGCCTCAAAATATATTGATTGAGCACAATACTTCTCATTATTTCAATAGAAAATCCATTGGTGCAATGGATTACATTAAAATTAATTGATTACATAGAACAAAATTATATATGTTATAAAATGAGATGTATTATAATAAATAACCAAGTTTGAAATATTTAAGGGTTTTTGGTATCCCTTGTATTATCAAAGTTAAAGGATAACATCTTGGGAAATTTGAGCATAAGGGAGTTGATTCCACCTTCATTGTTTATCTAATAAATGGAAGAGGATATCATTTTTAAAATAACAAGATGGATAATATTGTTTATATTTTTATTATTATAGTGATATAACACTCAAATAAAGATATTTCACATCAATAATCAAGTTTTATAAGATATGAATATGAAAAAATATATTGATAATAAGGATTAATATTTTTGAAATAACAAGAATTTAGAGGTAGTGTAGATATAAGATGATGATTCGGTCATTTATAGAGATTAAGATCAACCTAAATCATCTCATACAAGGCTGAGAAAGTAGAAAGAGGTCTAAAACATTATTAGATAATAAGTATAGAAGTCTCATACAATAACTTTGAGGAGAACAACAGATACCTCATTGTTTTTGTATGTTGAAAAAATATATATGGAAAAAAAATTAGAGCATCAAGAGTGGGTTTATGCTATTAATGAGGAATTAAACTAGATATAGAAGAATTAAACTTGGGAGTTGGTACTCAATCCTTAAAATAATAATGTTATCAGAAAAAAATGGGTGTTTTAAAACAAGTTGAATGAAAGAGGATAATTTATTAGAAACAAGGAATGATTAGTGTGTAAAGGGTACTGACAAATCAAAGGAATTGATTTTTTATTATACCTTTACACCAGTTAAAAGACTAAATACCATTAGGATATTTATTATAATTACATCACAAAGGTAATGCAATATTTTATAAATTAATTTCAAGTTTTCCTTCCTTAATGGTGAATTAGAAGAGGAATTATACATTAAGAAACCTAGTGGTTTCTTGCTTGGGAAGGATTAAAGTTGTGTTTGTAGGATAAATAAGTCACTTTATGGGTTAAAATAAGTGGTAATAGCATTGTATTTTAAATTATATACTTTCTTAAAGAAGTTAAATTTCAATAAAGGGAGTAGATAGTAATCTCTACATTAAATATAATAATGAGGTATCACTTATTATTATTGTTTATGTAGATGATTTTATTTTTTTAGAAATGAATAATTTTATCATTAAGAGTTTTCTTTAAAGATGAATAAGTTATTTTAAATTTATATGCTTATAGAAATAATATATTTTTGGGGTTTACAAATTTCTTAAGAGGAATGTCACATCTTTCTTTATCAAGAGAAGTATTTTAGAGAAATTTTAAAAGAAGTTTATAATGGAGGATTAAAAGTTGGTTTCTACACCAATTTTAATAAGAACTAAACAATTAAATAATTATAAAGTAAAATAATTTGACCATAAATAATTCTGAAAACATATTGTAACTTTTTTATACTTGATAGCTTTAATACCACGCATTTTATATGAGGTTAATTTATGTGAAAACTGTCAAAGTGAACCAAAAGGAGTCTCATTTAATGTATTGAAAGATGATTCTAAGATATTTTAAAGTCATAATTGATTATGGGATAAAGTATGATAATAATGTAAAGCTAAATATATTTGGATATTCAAATAAAAGTTACCCTAGAAATATTTATGATAGAAGGTCAACATCTGGTGTATTTTTATTTTTGGGTGAATGGTGTGTATTTTTTCACACATAGAAGCAATATTCTATGACCTTGAGCACTTATAAAGGAGAATATGTGTCTAAAACTCAATCTATAAACCAATTTATGTGGATGAGAGCTTATTTGGAAGATCTCAAGGTGTGAGTGAATATTCTATAACTTGTGGGTTGTGATAATAAAAGTTTTATCAATTTATCAAGAAATCATAACGAAAATTAAAGATCAAATTACTTTGATATAAAATATCACTTGAATAAAGATATTATGGAGAAAAATGTGTTGAAGCTAGAATTTCTTCCAATGAAGGAATGTTCTTATGAAATAACTACCAAAGGATACATTTCAAAGGTGGAGGTTGGTGATGGGATTTCAACATCATTCCTATCAAGGATTAGATGTAGTGAATCTATCCCCTCTATCATATTATTATTTGGATTGTTATTTTAAAAGGGAGATAAAATACAACATAATTATATTTGTTTTTATCCCTTTTTTATTTTTGATGTATTTAAAAAGAGGCGGGAAATTTAGAGAAAATTAATTGATATCTGTTTTACCCAATGGGGGATAAATCTCTTCTTTTAGGGGGCATGTATTTAGAGAGAGTTATTAAAAGGATAAATATGTTAGTTTAGAATTGGTGTGTGTGAGTTTTTTGTTGAATGAATTGTTTTACTAGTTTTTGGTGAGTATAAAGTTGTGAGGTAAAGTTATGTGGTCAATATTTTTATGTATGAGTTTATTATTTTATGAACTGTTATAATTAGTTTTTAGTGATCATAAATACAAAACGTGTATTCTCGGGTTTTATGAGTGGTTTTTGAAAATTATAAGAATATTTTATTCCCTAGTAGTATCAATCAAGTGGTATAAAATGGAAAATAGAAAATTGATTTTTAAAGTGATATCAATAGGATAAAGAGCTATGAATATGTAAATTTAAGTAACTTTTTTATGGACAACATGATATTATTGTTCAATGTTATTATTTACTTCATAAATTTTACTCAATTAGTCATAGAATTATTTAATGATGGTTAATTTATTATTATATTTAGTTTTAAATATTTTTATTTTCCTGGGTTTTTAATAAAATCTAAAAGGGGATATCATTGAACTTAAGAAATTTTTTGAGAGATTTTGAGTTCTTAAGATATTTTTGAGACCCAAGTTGAAGTTTGTGTGATCTTTTATTTAGGAATTTTCCTCTATCATTTTATATTTTATCTATAAAAAATAACTGAAGAAGATGGAGTGGATATTTTTAGTGTGTTGCATTTTGTTTTAAATATATAAATAATATTCAAACTCACTTAAAATAAAATTATTATAGTGATCTAAAAGATATTAAGAAGTTTAAAGGTGTTTGAAAGTGATTTGGGTTTTTTTGGAATTATTATGAATATTTTTTGATCTAAAAAAATTCAGGTCTTAAATCTACCTAAGTACTCAGTATTTTATAAGGGTGGTCAAATGGCTAAAAATGGATATGTCCTGAATATTTTTTAGAAGAAATTTAATCCCTATAGTATAGAATTTGAAAACTTTTATTCTATAAGAATCGTGAAAATATAGAAAGGGTCAACTACATTCAATAATTTTCATTTGAACTGTGCATAAGAGTCAACATAAATCAAAAGAGTCATCTAATTTCTTAAGAGTGACTTCATAAAAGCGACTTCATAAGTCATTTTTCAAGACTTATCGTCTACAAATTTTAAAATGGAAAGGTAATAAGATTTTCCTGAATTTATAAGATATATTTTGTAAGATTCATTCTATTGTAGTCATCATTTGGCAATTTGAAAAAGGTAAGAACCCAAGAGTCATATGACTTCATAAGAGTCATTTTGTAAGAGTAGTTTACTCTAATGAAATAGATTTTGAACTGGAATATATGAAAATTCAATAACTCTACCTTTACATTGTAAGGATCGTTTTATCTTTAAAAAACTCCACTTAGTGGTTAAAACTTTAGAAAAGGCATGGAATCACTATAAAGTTCATAAGTATTAATTGTATGCTTTGTAAGGATCATCTTGAGTCTAAAAAACTGAAGTGAAAATTTTGAGTTTTTCTAAAGTCTAAAAATGTTATATTCACATAATTAAATATTCTGAAGAAAATCATATCAAATGATGTTGATGAAAAATCAATGATTGATTAAATATCACAAAAAGAGTGTGTGATTTAGGAAGTGATGAAGAATATTGGACCACACTATGGAGGAATAGGTTTCATCATGATAGAGAAAAATAATTATAAAATAACTTCCCAATCACATTACAATATGTGTTGTTGTGTCGTGATTATTTGGAAAAAAAAATTAAATAAGAAATAATAAGTTGTAATAAGAATATAAAGTTGAATTAGTGATTGAAAGGTGGTTATTTTACTACATTTAAGATTTTAAATTCAAGTTTTAAACTGGGAAAATAATCTACTACTCAATATATAGTATTTTTAAGTTGTGAAAATTTTATTAAAATTGTATGAAATAATTTGTATTAAAACATATAGATAAAAAGTTATCAAAGATATATAAGGAAGAGGAAGAGGAATATACTTGTTTGTAAAGACCCAGAAATTCTGTGGAAATTTTTTTTCTTAAATTCATGAGATTTTTATGAGACCGTGAAAATTTACGGCGCTTGATTCTGAGGCCCGGTGTGCCTGGAATCAATTTCTGAAGTTTTGTTCGGGTACGTTCAGTAAACGTGCAAGCGGGATTTTATAACATTTGAACTGGTGCTTGGAATTGAAATATGAGGGTACCGTTAAACTCGTAGCGTCGGTGATTTCTTATTGAGACCTTCACTATAGTTGTGTTCTAACGAGAATGGAAGTTAGATTTTGGGTTTTTAATAAGTTAAATAAAAATAAGAGTGAAACATATTTTTATTGTGGCGGTTAAAATCTACAAGGGGAGGTTGGAGGTGGGGGCCACCACACCCTAACCTTCCATGGGAGGTTATGGTGGTGGGTCCCACCCAAGCATAACCTCCCTTGGGAGGATAATTAAGGTGGGGGCCACCCGAGCATCTAACCCCTTTAACACCCCATTTAAGTGGTGAAACCTTTAAACTTCCATGGTTTAATTTTTGCCAACTCTCTTCATTTTATTGGAGACTCTTGAACTTCCCTCTTTATGATGTCAAACCTCTCAATTAATTGATTGAGCACATTCAGTTAATTAATTTAAACCATTTGAATTATTTTGGCCAATAATTAAATAATGGGTTAGCTTAACCCATTATTTTTGTTGGAACAATTATTTGGGTGGAACATTTGGGAGAGGAGTTAAAGAGCGACGAAGAATGCCTCTTCTTCCAATGAAGAACGACAAACACCCTCATCATTCTTCAACCAGAAAAAAGGAGGGAGCGCCGTCCTTAAAGAACGCCGATGACGCCATACTCGGATTCTTCATTTCTGACGTCAATGAATCGACGTCCGCTCTTTTCCTGTGACTTCATCAACGATCATCAACAAATAAGGTAGGGGTTTTGAGTTGAATTCGTTTTCGTTCTTCACCTTACAATATTTTGGAATGTGAATTTCCGATTGATAATTCCATAATGAGGAGGTCTCAAACCACACGAACAGAGCCCGACCCTCCCCCTTTGTTACTCATGTTTGTGTATGGTGACGACGGCGCATCGGCGCCGCCAGAAGGAAGGACCGCAGTGGAGAAACGCGACCGGCGTCGGGCCGATCACGAAGAAAACCGGTGGTGGAAGCGCCGCCAGGTTGTCAGAGGAGCGCGGCATTGTCGCACTGTGCGGGTGGAGGGGCTGCGGCCAGGAGGGCCATGGTGGTCGGAAGTGGTGCAGCGTCATCGCGCCGCGCAGAGGAGATGGAGGTCGCGGCCAAGCCGGTTCGTGGCAGAGGGGCGTGGCATCGTCGCCTCGTGCGGTGGTGCAAAAACATAGCCAGGGTGGGCTACGGCAGATGGACACATCGCTGATGCGTTGTGATGGTGGTGCGGAGCAGCTGGCCGCTCGACCAGCCGGGAGGAGTGGGACCCCTTCGGGTCACGTGTGTGCTAGATCGGCGCCACCTGGCACCATTTGGAGCTCCACCCAAATAGCAGAGCCGTTCGGGAGCCAGGGGCGTGCGGCTTCCCCCTTGGCTGTGGCTTAGACAGACCCTGCAAGCTGTCGGGCTGGGCCTCCCATTCGGTCCAGGCCACAACCGGGCTGGGCCGGTCCGCCCTCAGGTCGGGCCGCCCAATCGGGCCGAACCGCCTTCAGGTAGGGCCGCCCATTCGGGTCGGGCCGCCTTCGGGTCGGGCCACCCAATTAGGTCGGGCAGACCACTCAGGTCGGGCTGCCCCCTCGGACCGGGTTGGACCCGCGGACCAGGTCAAACCCCGGTTCAGACCAGGTCGATCTGACTGGGTCGGACCGGACCCGGACCTGCTATGGCCAGTTTTTACCTTTTCCGCCCATATCATGGGCTACGGGTGTCCGATCGATGAACCGTGTACAGTGATGGAAATCATAGAGTGAGACGGTTCTTTTGGAATATCCCACTTGAGATTTGGACATAGTTTGAGTACAGTCAGGTTGGTTTGAACCTAAAAACCAACCAGGCCCTTGGGACGGAAATGCCAATAACTCACAGACTGGGCGTCCGATTGACACGTTGTCTGTCACGATGAGACCCCAATGATGAGTCAGACCTTTGAGATACTTCTTTGTTGTATTTTTTTATAGTTGTAGTATCTACCAGTAGCCCATGGAGCGGATGTTCCTGGAGACGAGCGAACGGAGTACGGAGACCTAGTAGCTGGCTGAGACCTGACGACTGCTGACCTTTCGAATCAGAGTGTTTCGACTAGACCAGTGGGAAGAGCCTCTATATGACACGGAAGACCCACAGTGGGGAGCACCTCTGTGTGACGCATCAGACCCACAGTACTCGAAAGGAGGAGTACCTCAGAAGGCTACGAAGGGGAGTGCCTCTATGTGATGTGGCAGACCCACAGTGGGGAACGCCTCTGTGTGACGCGACAGACCCACAGTACTCGATAGGAGGAGTACCACAGCAGTCCAGGATAGTGGGATGCGCCTCTTTGTGACGCGGCAAGCCCACAGTACTCTATAGAGGAGGAGTACACCATTAGTCGAGGTTTCGACATTTTGATTGGGATTATTACATGTTACCACCCCAAGAATAAAATCCTGGTTTTGAGCTGAGTCAATGACTTTTGTGTTTCCTCATGATTGAGATGGGTTACTAGATAACTTAGGTATATGTATGGTCATATACCTAAGTAATGGTTATCTATTGAATTCATACTTTTTATTTTATCCTTGTTGGATATTGTGAGACCTTGAGGGTCTCGGGGCCCCTACTGAGTATCGTTATACTCACCTCTACATGGGCTATGCCCACACCTCATTGTGTTGGTTGCAGACAACGAACAGCACTGATTGGGGTAGAGAGTAATAGGATTGGATGGTACCCAGAGGTGGACCACTCAGCGAGACGTACATGGAGCGGATGGATAGATGTGGAGAACTGTGGAGGCCATCAGTACCTACCCTTCAGGTAGGAACACCGGAGGACGATCCAGAAGCTGTTTTACTTCTTTTCTTCAGTTGTACTAGCATTTCAGTTGTATTGTACTTTACTGTTGAGCTTGTATTTCCGTCCCCTTTACTTTCAACACACTCTTTTTTATACAGTTTTACTTTGTGTTTTACTTCTAGTTGTGTACTCTATTGTGTTTGTTTACTATTATAAAGGAAATGCCTTCCCAGTTTAGGGATTTATGCCTTTGGGGCTAGTTTCCATCCCCTGACCTATGGAAGGCGAGCTTGGGTAATCACAATACGGGCTCCGAGGGACGGGTTGTGACAAATTGGTATCAGAGGAGTCGGTTCTACCACAGAACTTAGGACTCTGATATTTCTTTTTTGTGAAGCAATAGTGTTAAGGGTACTAGGTGTGGTTTTCAGTTCAGGGAGTCCAGTGTTTGTGTGGGCGTCCGACGTATCCATACACCAGGATCTTGACTACTGATTTACAACTTAGTGCACAAAAACACTGATTGCGGGCATGTCTTTAGAATTTTTCTTAATTCAGTTTAACCAGGTCAGCTCACTAGGTATAATCTTTTGAGCGTGTTGCATCTGTTTCTTTAAGGATGCCTCCCCACAGAGCCCTGAGAGTCGTACTCTCTAATAGCCCAATGAGTGATGAGGCCTCGATGTAGGGCCCCTTTCTAGTAAAGCACTAGTGGTACACTTTCCGTTGGGCCATCGATGCCACCAGCCCCAGTAGCAGACGATGCATGCTTCTTGAGCACGTTGCATGAGTTCTAGCACCAGAGGCCACCCAGGTTCAGGGAAGAGATGGACCCACAGGCATATGAGGATTGGATGGAGGCTGTGGTGAGAGTCTTCAAGTTGGTAAGGACACCAGCAGACCTAATGGTGATCCTTTCTACGAGTCTCCTTCAGGAAGCAGTAGACACATGGTGGAGCCTAATGCTTCAGGTCCACGACGAGGTGACATTACTATGGACAAACTTCAAGAGCTTGTTCGAGCCACCCTTAGAGCGGTGCAGATACAAGGGCTACTTCATCTACAGTAGGGCATCATGACAGTAGCACAGTACTCAATGAGGTTCACTGACCTCTTGCGCTACTCCGCATATATCGTACGGGGCCCAATCTTCAGGGCTCGAACATTAGATCAGAGGCTCAGGCGAGAGATCAGATCCTCGATGATCTCCCTCAGTATCCTGACGCAGGAGGGGGTGTTAGAGAGAGCCCTCTTAGTGGAGAGTTTCCTTGTCGAGCAGTCACCAGCAGCGAGGCCCACTACTAGTATACTTTCATCGGAGTCTTATGAAGCTGGTAGTAGAATGATAACGCAGAGGTCCAAGAGGACCAAACCCACAGTTGGAAGACTGCATGACTTAGGATCTGTTATGCGGGGCACCCAGGGTAGTGACTTACCTACCAGAAGAAGGCAGTTCTACTCATGCGGTGGGCAGGGTCACATGGCTCGTGACTGCCCGACCCACAGATCAGATGATCAGCAGACAATTGAGGGACCTCCTAGGCAGAGGAAGAGGTTCGATCGAGGTGGTCCGCAGGGAGCAGGCAGACTTGGCAGAGGATATGGTCGTGTGGCTGGTGGTGGATGTTGTTATGAGGTGTTACCACCACCACCACCAGGAGGTTCACCCCGACTGCAGGGAGTAGGTGGATAGGGGAGAGCTCTTCTTCAGGCAGCTGAGACATACGACCATGGCGCTCCAGAGATGATTCGAGGTACGATCTGTGTCAACTCCACCTTAGCTAAAGTTCTTATAGACATAGGCGTCATTCATTCTTTCATATCCACTACCCTTGTTCGGAGCTCGGAGATTCTGACAGAGCTATTGGCTCGATCCTTATGGATAGAGACTCCTACGGAAGCAGACTTGATGTTATGCACTAGTGTTGGGAGTGTGAGCTTACTCTAGTAGGCGAGAGCTTCAGCTAGGATCTCCTCGTAGTGGTGTTGAGGCCTTACGATGTCATCTTGGGTATGGACTGGTTATCTACAGTCCATGCTCATATTGACTGTATTAGGTGAAAAGTGTGGTGTGTTCGCACATATGGGACCAAGTTTACCTTCACCGGTGAGAAGGGAACCTTTGCAGCACCAGACGGACTTACTCGAAGGAGGGTGCAGCCGATCACTCACCAGTTGTCCTACCTTACCCTCAGAGTAGTAGATGTGGAGAGTCTGACTTATCCTGTAGTGGTGGACCAGTATGTGGATGTTTCCCCTGACGATGTTCCAGGACTACCTCCTCACAGAGAGGTGGACTTCTACATTGACTTGTACCCTGGGATGGAATCGATATCTACTCCAGCATATCGGATGGCTCCCGCTAAGCTTCGTGAGCTTCGGGTATAGCTGGAGGACTTGCAGGGGAAGGGATTCATCTGGCCCAGTGTTTCTCCCTGTGTAGCCCTGATTCTATTCGACAAGAAGGCAGATGGGATCTTGCGGCTCTCTATTTACTATCGTTGCCTAAACCAGGTGACCGTGAAGAACAAGTACCCACTCTCGAGGATTGACGAACTCTTTGATCAGCTAAAGAGAGCTCGGTGGTTCTCGAAGATAGACCTCAGATCAGGCTATCACCAGCTCAGAGTTCGAAACAAGGATGTGCATAAGACGACCTTCAGGTGTTGGTATGGCCACTATGAGTTCTTGGTTATTCCATTCGGTGTAACCAATGCTCTAGTAGTGTTCATGTGTCTCATGAACAGAATCTTCTAGCCATACCTCGATCACTTTGTCATGGTATTCATCGACGACATTTTGATCTACTCCACCACTGAGGAGAAGCATGCCTACCATTTGCAGGTGGTACTGGACACACTTCGAGAGCACCAGCTTTATGGTAAGCTCTCTAAGTGCTATTTTTTGATTTGAGAGGTTCACTTCTTGGGTCATGTCATCTCAGAGGCTGGATTTGCAGTAGATCCAGTGAAGATTGAGGCGGTACTTGCTTGAGAGCCACCCAGGAGTGTGACGGAGGTACGGAGTTTCCTGGTCTTGGATGGATACTACCAGAGATTCGTTCCAAACTTCTCCAGAGTTGCAGAACCACTATCAGCCTCTACGAAGAAGGGGAAACCCTTCATGTGGTCGGAGAGATGCCAGCAGAGCTTTCAGGAGCTGAGGCAGAGGTTGACTAGTGCCCCCATCCTGAGGCTTCCAGAGGAAGGTGTAGGGTACATAGTCTACTGCAATGCATCAAGGACCAGACTTGGGTGTGTCCTGATGCAGGAGTGAGCAGTGATTTCATATGGTTCTCATCATTTGAGATAGCATGAGAAGAACTATTCTACCCATGACCTGGAGTTAGCAGCAGTGGTCTTCACCTTGAATATGTGGAGACACTATCTGATGGGCGAGTGTTTCACAGTCTACTCTGATCACAAGAGTCTCAGGTATATCTTCTCTCAGAAAGACCTAAACCTAAGACAACAGTGATGGCTTAAGTTCCTCTGGGACTATGACTTCGAGATAGTCTATACTCCTAGGAAGGGTAACGTTGTTGTGGATGCACTCATTAGGATATCTGGTATATAGATTCTTGGAGAGGTGAAGGAGTAGATGTCTTCTTTGCAGATATACTTTGTGGATAGGGATGGAGCAGCCTATCTACAGTCTCTTACAGTCACTCCTCCACTTCTTTAGCGATTCAGGGAGGCACAGCATGGAGACGCTGACTGCGAGACACAACGTGCTCAGATATCCACAGGGCAGGCACCTGATGGATTTTCTAAAGGTGGGGAGCACGTCATCCTCTTCAGAGGATGTACCTTGGTACCATTTTCACTTCATGAGGATGTGTTGAGGGAGTTCCACACTTCCCCTCTAGCGGTACATCCAGGTGTGGCGAAGATGTACCAGGACCTCAGACGACAGCACTAGTGGCCAGGTATGAAGAAGTTAGTAGCTGAGTTTGTCTCACGATGCCTCACTTGTCAGCAAGTGAAGGTGGAGCACCAGGTACCAACAGGCTTGGTTCATCCCTTAGAGGTCCCAGAGTAGAAGTGGTATGGGATATTCATGGACTTCAAGATGGTTTTTCCATGTACATCCAGGAGTCACGATTCGATATGGGTGATCGTTGACCAACTCACCAAGTCGGTCCATTTCCTACCGATTAGAGAGCATGGCTCAGTAGAGATCTTAGGACACCTCTATGTGCAGCAGATTTTGCATTTACATGGAGTACCTTCTTCTATAGTCTCTGACCGTGACGCACAGTTTACTTCCTGGCTATGGAAGGGGTTTCATGAGGCTTTTGGGACACAGCTTCTCTTGATCACCACCTTCCATCCTCAGACAGATGATCAGACTGAGCAGACCATTCATACCCTCTAGGACATGCTGTGTGCATGCATCCTTGACTTCAGTTGCAGCTGGGAGGATCACTTACTATTGTTGGAGTTTTCCTACAACAATATCTATCACTCCACCATCAGTATGGCACCTTTTGAGGCCTTGTATGGTCAACCTTGCAGATCGCCACTATGCTGGACAGATCCAGGAGAGTCAGCACTAGTGGGACCAGAGATGGTACGGGCTACCACAGAGAAGGTGCAGATCATCTAGGAGAAGATGAAGACTACATAGAGCAGGAATAATTTGTATTCTGATAGGAGATGAAGGCCTCTAGAGTTTGAGGATAGTGACCACATCTTCCTACAGGTCTCACCTCGATGAGGTCTATGGAGATTTGGCTGAAGCGGAAAGTTATCTCTGAGGTTCATCGGACCTTTTCAAGTCCTCAGTAGAGTAGGTGAGGTGGTTTACCACCTAGCTCTTCCACCTCAGTTGCATCAGGTGCATGACGTCTTCCACGTATCTCAGCTGAGGAGATACGTGCACGACCCTTCCCACATCATCGACCATGGAGAGATGGACATCAATGATGGGGAAACTTTCACGGAGGTTCCAGTGGATATCGAGGATCGATAGGAGCGGGTCCTTTGTGGACGTTCGATACCTCTAGTGTGCATTTTTTGGTGGCATGGGAACCTCTAAGAGATCACATGGGAGCAGTAGGATCAGATGCATGCTCAGTACCTCCATTTGTTTCCTTAGTTTGAGTTGTATCTTATAGGGACATAAAGCCCTGAGGTGGGTAGAAAGTAAAGACCCGGAAATTTCATGGAAATTTTTTTTCTTAAATTCATGAAATCTTTACGAGACTGTGAAAATTTACGGTGCTTGATTCTGAGTTCCGGTGTGCTCGGAATCAATTTCTGAAGTTTTGTTTGGGTATGTTCAGTAAACGTGCGAGCGGGATTTTATAACTTTTGAATCGGTGCTAAGAATTGAAATCTAAGGGTACCATTGAACTCGCAGCGTCGGTGATTTCTTAGTGAGACCTTCACCGCAGTTTCATTATAAAGAGAATGGAAGTTAGATTTTGGGTTTTTAATAAGTTAAATAAAAATAAGAGTGAAACTTATTTTTATTGTGGTGGTTAAAATATCCAAGGGGAGGTTAGAGGTGGGGGCCACCACACCCTAACCTCCCATGAGAGGTTATAGTGGCGGGGCCCACCCAAGCATAACCTCCCTTGGGAGGATAATTAAGGTGGGGTCTACCCAATCATCTAACCCCTTTAACACCCCATTTAAGTGGTGAAACCTTTAAACTTCAATGGTTTAATTTTTGCCAACTCTCTTCATTTAATTGAAGACTCTTGAACTTCCCCCTTTATGGTGCCAACCCTCTTAATTAATTGATTGAACTCATTCAATTAATTAATTTAAGCCATTTGAATTTTTTTGGCCAAAAATTAAATAATGGGTTAGCTTAACCCATTATTTTTGTTGGCACAATTATTTGGGTGGAACATTAGGGAGAGGAGTTGAAGAGCGACGAAGAATTCCTCTTCCACCAATGAAGAACGACGAACACCCTCATCCTTCTTCAACCAGAACAAAGGAGTGAGCGTCGTCCTTGAAGAGTGCCGACGAAGCCATACTCAGCTTCTTCATTTTTGACGTCAACGAATCGACGTCTGCCCTTTTCCCGCAACTTTGTCAATGATCATCGACAAACGAGGTAGGGTTTTAAAGTTGAATTCGTTTCTGTTCTTCGCCTTACAATATTTTGGAATGTGAATTGACAATTAATAATTCCATAAAGAGGAGGGCTCAAACCACACGAACACGGCCTGACCCTACCCCTTTGTTTCTCACATTTGTTGACGACGATGACGGCGCATCGACGCCGCCGGAAGGAAGGACCGTAGTGGAGCAATGAGACCGGTGTCGGTCAGGCCGCGAAGAAAACCAGCGGCGCAAGGGCCACCAGGTCGCCGGAGGAGTGCGGCACCATCACGCCGCATGGGTGGAGGGGCCGCGGACAAGAGGGTCGCGGCGGTCGGAAGTGGCGTGGCACCATCGCACCGTGTGGAGGAGCTGGAGGATGCGGCCAGGCAGAGCCACAGTGGAGGGGCGTGGCACCGTCGCACCGCGCGGTGGTGCAGAACCGTGGCCAGGGTGGGCCGCAGCATAGGGGTGTGGCACCATCACACCACGTCAGTGGTGTGGAGTGGCAGGCCGCTTGGCCAGCCGAGAGGAGCGGGACCCCATCGGGTCCCGCGTGTGCTGGACCGGCACCACCTAGCACCGGTTGGAGCTCCACCCGAATGGCAGAGCCTTTCGAGAGCCAGGGGGTGCATGGATTCCCCCCTGGCCGCGGCTTAGGCAGACCCCACGAGTCATCATGCTACAGGGCCAATCCGCCCTCAGGCCAGGCCACCCATCTGGGTCGAGCCGCCGCCGGGCCGGGCCGCCCTTGGGCCAGGCCGCCCTGGTGCACGGTCGCCCATTCGGGTCGGGCTGCCTTCGGGTCGGGCCGCCCACTTGGGTTGGGTTGACCACTTGGGTCAGGCTGACCACTTGGGTCGGGCCGCCCCCTCAGACCGGGTCGGACCCCGGTTCGAACCGGGTCAGATCGGACCCGGACCCACTATGGCCATTTTTCACCTTTTTTTCCCATATCTTGGGTTACGAGTGTCTGATCGACGAACCGTCTGCGGCGACAGAAATATTAGAAGGAGACATTTCAGGTAAAGACCCATAAATCTCAAGGAAAACTTTTTCTTAAATTATTTGTAATTTTACGAGTCTGCAGTTTCTGACGGCGCCAGATTCCGAGGCCCGGTGTGCCCGGAATCAATTTATGAAGTTCTGTTCGGGTACGTTCAGTAAACGTACCAAGGGGTTTTTCTATCTTTTGAACTGGTGATCGGAATTGAAATATGAGGACACCGATGAACTCACAGCGCCGGTATTCACTTAAGGAGACCTCTACCGTAGTTGCTTTTGGTCGAGAGTGGTAGTTATAAATTGGGGTTTCTATTTAAAAATAAAAGGTTAAATAAAAATGTGTGTGTAACACATTTTTATTTGAAGGTGGTTAATTTATTTTGGGTGGTGGTTGTTTCCTCCAATGGAAATTTTTAGGTGGTTCCCACCCCCATATAACCTCCCATGGTAGGATATTGTGTGGCGGGTCCCACATGAACACCAACCCTTCAACTCCCCTTTAACTCCTTAAACCCCTCTCTTAACTTTGAAACTCCAACTTTATTATGGAGCCTTTCCACTTTCCCCTCATAATGTTGCTAACACAAGATTAATTAATGCCTTTATTAATTAATTTGTGGTGTCAACAATTCATTTTTAATTGTTTTGAATGCATGTTAATATTAATATTGGGGTGCCTTTTATTATATTTGCCTTGGAAAATATTCTCTTGGGGGGACTTTGGGAGGATTAGAAAGAAAGAGTTCTTCCCACGAAGAACATCTCCAATGAAGGACGAAAAACATCTTCGATGAAGAACGACGTCCTTTATGATGAAGAACGAGGAAGAACACTTGAGCCCGGAATCGGCGGCATGTGACGGGTGCAATGTACGACTTCGTCTTCAAATTCTCTTCACGCGACACCGAAAAGAGAACAACATTCTTGAATTGAGGTAGGGGAAATGTGGATTATTTATTTATTTATACGTTTGTATTATACCCTCGTACCTTGGTGATTGATTTTGGTTGATGGTGATCAAGTTGTTATCATCTAACGCGGAGGGTGTGGGCCGAACAAACACAGCCCGACGTCCCTCTATTGAACCTTGTTTATGTTGGTGATGGAGGAGGAGTCGGAAGGGTGTGGTGCTGTCATAACGCGCTGGAGGAAAGAGGCCACGACCATGAGGCGGCGGCGATCGAAGGCGGCGGCAACTAGAGGTTGCGGCCAGGCCGCTAGGCACCGCACTATGGAGGAACCGCGGCCTGCTTCCGCGAGCCACTCAATGGATGAATCGGTCGACCGCCTGCCGGTCGGGCTAAAGAGAACCACAACACCGCTTGGAGCCGTGTGGGAAGGACAGCGGCCCGCTGTTTAGGCCGCTCGCACCGGACAAAACTGGCCGGCTTTGGCTGGTCGGGCAGCAAAGAGGGGTGGCGCCCCTCGGCGATGTCGGGCAAGCTGAACCGGCCCGCAACTACGGGACGGGTCTGCGGGTGGGTCGTTCCCCACCAGGCCGGGACAACCCCCTAACCAGGTCGGACCCACCGAGCCAGGTCCCTAGGTGGTCCGCGCTCCACTTGGTCGGGCTGACCCTCAGCCGGGTCGGGATGACCCACCATCCCATTGGGCTTGATGGGATGGGCTCGTTTCGCTTAAATGGGAATATCTTCTAAACCGCACATCCGATCGATCCTCCATCTACGGCACTGGGATCCTCATGAAGAGGTGGTCCTTTTTCAATACTATAAGTAAGTTTTGGACAACTTTAGAAAACAGATGGGTTTGGAATGAGCGTAATTCCAACCAGGCCCCTAGAACGGAAATGCTGATAACTCTCAGATCGGGCATCTGATTGACATGTCGTCTATCGCGTTGGGTTCCTTATGATGAGACGGAACTACGGGATACAAAAACTCATGACTTCGTAATATTTTATGTATCAACACTTGGCTCGAGGAGCGGACCCTCCTGGAATTGAGCGTGCTGTGTGTGGAAACCCTAGAGCTAGCTGCGACTACGACGACTACTATACCGGAATCCTACATGGGTTCGGCAGCGGCGACTAATGTACTAAGATCCTCCATGGGTTCGACGACGATGGCTATTGTACCGGAATCCTCCATGGTTTCGACAGCGATGACTACTCTTCTTGTATCCTATGTGGGTCTGACAGTTTTGACTTATGTTCTTGTATCCTGTGTGGGTCTGATAGAGTAGCTAGTCTTGTATTTTGTGTGGTTCTAACAGCTTAGCTGGTCTAGTATCCTGTGTGGGTCCGACAGCTTAGATGAATCAATGACTACATCTGATCATCTCTATCGTTGTACGAAAGATGTATACCTGTGTGAGCTGAGTCTTGACTTTCAATCATTATCATCGATGTGATTGACATTAATTTCCTGTGTGGACTGGGTTGTTCTTGGGATTGAGAGTTGGAGATTAACTATGGTTGATAACTTAGGTATATGTATGGGAATATACCTAAGTAGGGTTGGTTTATACTTCGTGATTGTATCTTTCCTTTTTTGGTTTATCCTTCTTGGATTCTGGGAGACCTTCAGGGGTCTTGGGGTCCCTACTGAGTATCGTTATACTCACCCCTTCACGAGCAATGCCCGCACTTCATTGTGTTGGTTGCAGATGACGGATAGCACTGATCGAGGCAGAGTGTTGTGAAGTTGTATGGTACCCGGAGGTAGACCACTTGGTGATATGTACACAGAGCAGACGGACGGACCTGAGGTGCTGAGGAGGCTATCTTTACCCACCCTTCATGTGGGATTCCCAGAGTACGACTCAATAGTGGCTGTTTACTTTTCTACAGTTGTACTTTACTGTAGGGATTGTATTTTTGGCCCCTTTCTTTTTAGCACTTACTTTTGTATTCAGTTCTACTTTGTGTTTATTTTCAGTTTTTGCCTCTACCGCTTGTGTTCAGGCTGTGTGTGTTACAGGTTAAAAAGTCAATGCCTTCCCTTTTATCGGGATTATGTCTTTGGTGCTAGTCGCCAGCCCCTGGCCTATGGAAGGCGGGCTTGGGGTAGTCACGGCACGGGCCTCGAGGATGGGTCGTGACAAATTGGTATCAGAGGAGTCGGTTCTACTGCAGAACTTAAACTCTGATTCTTTAAACGGAAATAGTGTTTATTGTTTTGGGTGTGGTTATCAGTTTAGGGAAACCGGTGTTGGTGTGGAAGCCGACTTATCCATACACCAGGACCCTGACCTCTGATTTCCAACTCAGTGCATGAAAACACTAATTGCATGTGTGTTTCCTTTGAAAAAGTTTTCTTCGTGATTACTTTGTGTCAGCTCACTAGTTATACTGTTTTAACCATGGTGAACCTGTTTCTTTTCAGGATGTCCCCACAAAGGCATCCAGCTAGGGTTCCGAGTTACATACGAGATGGTAGCCTATTGAGAGATGAGGCCTCAGTGTAGGGCCCCATCATAGCAGATGCACCAGCGGTACCACTACCCGTTGGGCCACCGATACCACCAGCCCCAGCAGCATAGAGTGCACGCCACCTGAGTGCGTTGCACGAGTTCCAGTGACAGAGGCCGCCCAGGTTCTGGGGAGAGACGGACCCACAGGCAGCTGAGGATTGGATGGAGGCTGTCGTGAGAGTTTTCAGATTGGTAGGGACACCAGCCGACCTTATGGTGATCCTTGCTGCGAGTCTCTTGCACACAGCAGCAGGTAGATGGTGGATCCTGATGCTCTAGGTGCATGATGAGGCATCATTACTCTGGAAATACTTTGAGAGTCTCTTCTGCTCGGAGTTTATTCCATCCACCCTTCATTTGGTGCGGATTCAGGAGTTACTTAATCTATAGCAGGGAAGCATGACAGTAGCTTAGTACTCAGCAAGGTTCACCGACCTCTCGCGCTACTCCACGAATATGGTATGGGACCCATTCTTCAGGGCCCGGACCTTCGATTAGGGACTCAAGCATGAGATCAGGGCTTCGATGATTCCCCTCAGCATCCCGACGCAGGCGTGGGTGCTCGAGATATCCCTTCTAGTGGAGAGTTTTCTCGCTGAGCAGTCACCAGCAGCGAGACCCACCACAGGGCGACACGTAGCGGAGTCTTCTACAGCCAGCAGTAGACAGTTGACACAGAGGTCCAAGCGGACCTGTCCATTAGGTGGGTGACCTCAGGATACAGGTTTGGTTGTGCAGGGCACACGAAACAGATCCATCCATATGAGGAGCAGGCGGTGTTATGCATGTGGTGGGCAGGATCACATGGCTCGAGACTACTCGACCCGCCATGCGGATGGGCATTAGACAATAGAGGGACCTCCTAGGCAGAGGCAGTGGTTTGAATGTGGAGGTCTGTCGGGAGCAGGCAGACGTGGTAGAGGAGCTGGCCGAGAATTAGGTGGTGGACGACATTTCGAGGCTCTACCACCATCACCACAAGGAGGTCCACCCCGACCACAGAGAGATGGCGGACAGAGGCAGGCTCAGATCCAGGTAGTCGAGGCCTATGACCATGTCACACCTGAGATGATTCGAGGTACAATCTGTGTCTACTCCACCCTTGATGCAGTACTTATAGACACAGGTGAGAGTCATTCTTTTATTGTTGCTGCCCTTGTTCGGAGCTCAGAGATTCAGACGGAGCAGTTGGCTCGATCCTTACGGCTAGAGACTCCTACGGTAGTAGACTCGACGATTACGCACTAGTGCCAGGAATGTGAGCTTACTCTAGAAGGCGAGAGCTTCGTCTTGGATCTTCTTGTAGAGATGTCAAGGCCTTATGACGTCATCTTGGGTATGGGCTGGTTATCCACAGTTCATGCTCAAATTTACTGTATTAGGCATAAAGTGCGGTGTATCCGCATGGATGGGACCAGGTTTACCTTCACCGGCGAGAAGGGATCCTTAGTGGCACAGGATGGACTTACGTAGAGGAGGGTGAAGCCGATCACACATCAGTTGGCTAGTCTCATCCTTAGAGTGGTTGATGTGAAGATTCTGAGTTTTCATGTTGTGGTGGATCAGTATGTGGATGTTTTCCCTATCGACGTTCCAGGATTACCACCTCGCAGAGAGGTAGACTTATAAATTTACCTATACCCCAAGAAAGCACCGATATCTACTTTGGCATATCGGATGGCTCCCACTGAGCTTCGTAAGCTGGGGGTACAGCTAAAGGACTTGTAGGGGAAGGGATTTATCTGACCTAGTGTTTCACCCTGGGCATCCCCGATTTTGTTCGCCAAGAAGGAGGATGGGAGCTTGTGACTGTGTGTCGACTATCATCACCTAAATCAAGTGACCGTGAATAACAAGTACCCACTTCTGAGGATTGATGACCTCTTTGATCAGCTCAAGGGAGCATGATGGTTCTCGAAGATAGATCTAAGGTCAGGCTATCACCAGCTCAGAGTTCGAGATGAGGATGTGAAGAAGACGGCCTTCAGGTGTCGGTATGGCCACTACGAGTTCTTGGTTATGCCCTTTAGTGTGTCCAATGCTCTAGTAGTGTTCATGAGTCTCATGAAAAGGATATTCTAGCCTTACCTCGATCTCTTGGTCATAGTCTTCATCAATGACATATTGATTTACTCGACTTCTGAGGAAGAGCACGCCTACCATTTGCGGGTGGTACTGGATAAACTCCAAGAGCACCAGCTTTATGGTAATCTCTCGAAGTTCCAGTTATGGATTCGAGAGGTTAATTTCTTGGGACATGTTATCTCGGAGGCTGGAGTTGCAGTGGACCCAGTGAAGATCAAGTCATTACTTGCTTGGGATCCACCTAGGAGTGTGACGGAGGTACGGAGTTTCCTAGGTATATCTATATACGATCGGAGATTTGTGCCAGACTTCTCCAGAGTTGCAGCACCACTTTCATCATTGATGAAGAAGGGGAAACCCTTCGTGTGGTTAGAGAGATTCCAGTAGAGCTTTTAGGAGCTGAGGTAGAGGTTGACCAGTGTGCCCATATTGAGGCTACTAGAGGAGGGAGTAGGGTACGTAGTTTACTGCGACGCATCAAGGACCGGACTCGGGTGTTTCCTGATGCAAGAGCGAGTAGTGATAACGTATGGTTCACAGCAGTTGAGACAACACGAGCAGAACTACGCTACCCATGACCTGGAGTTAGCAGAGGTGGTCTTCACCTTAAAGTTGTGGCGGCATTATATGATGGGTGAGAATTTTACAGTCTACTCTAACCACCATAGTCTTAGTTACATATTCTCATAGAAGGAATTGAATCTGAGACAGTGACGATGGCTCGAGTTCCTCCAGGACTATGACTTTGAGATAATATATACTTCTGGGAAGGGGAACGTTGTAGCAGATGATCTTAGTAGAAGATCAGGCATTCAGCTGCTAGGGGAGACAACAGAGCAGCTAGCCGCATTACAGATATCTTTTGTGGATAGAGATGGATCAGCCTTTCTTCAGTCTCTCATAGTCACTTCTCCACTTCTTCAGTGAGTCAAGGAGGAACAGCAAGGGGACGTTGACTGTGAGACGTGATGTGATCAGATATCCTCAGACCAGTCACCTGATGTGTTTTCTGAAGGTGGGGATCACGTCATCCTCTTCAGAGGATATACCATGGTACCAGTTGCACTAAACAATGAGGTGTTGAGGGAGTTTCACAATTCCCCTCTAGCATTACATCCAGAAGTTGCGAAGATGTATCAGGACCTCAGACGATAGCACTGGTGGTCAGGTATAAAGAAAGCAGTAGCAGAGTTTGTCTCGCGATGCCTCACTTGTCAGCAAGTGAAGTCAGATCACCAGGTACCAGTAGGCTTGGTACAGCCCTTAGAGGTTCTAGAGTGGAAGTGGTAGGGGATATCCATGGATTTCGTGATGGGACTTCCACGTACATCCAGAGGACACGACTCTATCTGGGTGATTGTCGAACGACTCACCAAGTCGGCCCACTTCCTACCGATCAGAGAGCAGGGCTCAGTAGAGAGATTGGGATGCCTCTACATACAGGATATCGTACGACTTCATGGTGTGCCATCGACGATCGTCTCCGATCGGGATGATCGTTTCACTTCTTGATTATGGAAGGTGTTGCAGGAGGCTTTGGGGGAGCAGCTTCACTTGAGCATCACCTTCCATCCTCAGACGAATGGTCAGACTAAGAGGACCATTCAGACTCTCAAGGACATGCTCCGAGCATGTGTCCTTGACTTTGGTCATAGCTGGGAGGATCACTTACCCTTGGTGGAGTTTGCTTACAACAAGAGCTACCACTCCACCATCGGGATGTCCCCTTATGAGGCACTGTACGGCCGACCTTGCAGATCACCTCTGTGTTGGACTGACCCAGGGGAGCCAGCACATGTAGGACCAGAGATGGTGCAGGCTATGACAGAGAAGGTGCAGATCATCCAGGATCGGATGAAGACTGCACAGAGCATACAGAAGTCCTATGATGATCAGAGACGGAGACCACTAGAGTTCGAGGATGGTGACTGCATCTTTCTACGGGTCTCACCCCGATGAGGTCTACGGATATTTGTCCAAGGCAGCAAGTTGTCTCTGTAATTCATCGGACCTTTCCAGGTCCTCGGCAGAGTAGGCGAGGTGGCTTATCGCCTAGCCCTTCCACCTCAGTTGCACCAGGTGCACGATGTTTTCCACGTATCTCAGCTGAGGAGATACGTGCACGACCCATCCCACATCATTGACCATGGGGTGCTGGACATCGATGACGGGGCGACTTTCATGGAGGTTCCAGTGGAGATTGAGGATCGACAGGAGCGGGTCCTGCGTGGATGGTCGGATCCTCTAGTGCACATTCACTGGCAGCACAGGAACCTCCAGGAGAGAACATGGGAGTAGGAGGCTCAGATGCGTACTTAGTATCCCCTTTTGTTTCCCTAGTGTATGGTGTAGCTTTATGGGGACGTAAATACCTAAGGTGGGGGTAATGTAAAGACTCAGAAATTTCAAGGATAATTTTTTCTTAAATTCTTTGGAATTTTACGAGTCTGTAGTTCCTGACGGTGCCTGATTCCGAGACCCGGTGTGCCTGAAATCAATTTCTAAATTTTTGTTCAGGTACGTTCAGTAAACGTACGTGCGGGTTTTTATATCTTTTGAACCGGTGCTCGGAATTGAAATATGAGGACATCTATTAACTCGCAGCGCTGGTATTTTCTTAAGGAGACCTCTACCTCAGTTGCGTTTGGTCGAGAGTGGTAGTTATAAATTGGGGTTTCTATTTAAAAATTAAAGGTTAAATAAAAATGTGTGTGTAACCCATTTTTATTTGAAGGTGGTTAATTTATTTTGGGTGGTGGTTGTTTTCTCCAATGGGAAGTTGGATGTGGGTCCCACCCCGACATAACCTCCCATCGGAGGATATTGTGTGGCAGGGCCCACATGAACACCAACCCTTCAACTCCCCTTTAACTCCTTAAACCCCTCTCTTAAATTTGAAACTCCAGCTTTATGGTGAAGTCTTTCCACTTTCCCCTCATAATGTTTCCAACACAAGATTAATTAATGCCTTTATTAATTAATTTTTTGTGTCCACAATTCATTTTGAATTGTTTTGAATGCATGGTAATATTAATATTCGGGAGCCTTTTTATTATATTTTCCTTAGAAAATATTCTATTGGGGGACTTTGAGAGGATTAGAAAGAAAGAGTTCTTACCATGAAGAACATCTCCAACAAAGGATGAAGAACATATTCGACAAAGAACGACATCCTTTCCGACGAATAATGAGGAAGAATGCTCGAGCCTGGAATCAGCGGCGTGTGACGGGCGCAACGTACGACGTTGTCTTCAAATTCTCTTCCTGCGACACTGACAAGCGAACAACGTTCTTGAATCAAGGTAAGGGGAAATATGGATTATTTATTTATTTATACGTGTGTATTATACCCTCATACCTTGGAGATTGATTTTGGTTGATGGTGATCAAGTTGTTATCATCTAAAGTGGAGGGCACGGGCCGAACAAAAATGGCCCGACGTCCCTCTGTTGAACCTTGTTTATGTTGGTGAAGGAGGCGGAGCCGGAAGGGCGTGGTGTCATCGCACTGCACCGGAGGAAAGAGGCCACAACCATGAGGCGGCAGCGACCAAAGGTGGAGGCAACCGGAGGCCGTGGCCAGGCCGGGCCGCGGCGGTGGAGGACCGGCGTCGTCGTGCCGGCCGCGTGGGGGAAATTGCGGCCTGCAACCCAGGGCCGCTCGGCCGAGGAAGAACCAGCCAGCATCATGCCGGACGGGATGGAAGAACCGGCCGGCTAAAGCCCGTCGGGATGGAGAACCATGGCGCCACTAGGCGGCATGCTGTGGAGGAACCGCGGCCCGCTTCCGCGGGCCGGTCGGCGGATGAACCAGTCGATCGCCTACCGGCAGGGCTGAAGGAAACAACGGTGCCACTTGGCGCCGCGTGGTAAGGATAGTGGCCCGCTGTTCGGGCCACTCACGCAGGACAAAACCAACCGGCTTCGGCTGTCCTGGCAGTAAGGACGGGCGGTGCCGCTCGGCGCCGCCGGGCGAGCCGAACCTGTAACATCCCAGGTTAATAAATAATATTACATTCTAATGTTTATCAATATTTGTGAATAAAATGTTAATATTAATTTAAAGTGAATTCTATGCTCGATGGCGTACCCAATACGCGACAAAAAGTTCCTTTGAAATCTTACGTTGCACTCTAATAATAAAATAATATTATTTTAAATGGTAGTTAATGCCTAGCCACTGTAATGGCGGGAAATAACGGAACTAACTACAAAATTATTATATATGTTTTTCAAATATTTTTACTTTTATCCAATAAATGTTAGAGGCGTAAAATGAAAATGAATCCAATTTTAAGCATAAATCTTCTAATATTCTTTAAAAGGTCGATTAACCGCCTTTTGATGGAGAACCCTTTTTAAATATAATGTTGACAATTTTATATGTTGTATTTGACAAAATAAAATCCTTCTTTAGAATCTGGACATCAAAATTTACTTTGTGTAAATTTTTGTTATTTTTCCGATAAAGATCATTTTTAGTGAAAATGTTGCATTTTAATTCAAAACCTCCTTTTAATCTGATTTATTTATATGGATAGATTATATTTTTAATTGAGATAAAAGTTTATTTAGAATATATTTTTACCATTTAATCCAATAGTGGTCATTGGAATTAATTTCACTTTGAAATTAGACTTAAACTAGTGTTAATCTTTTAATAGATACTGTTTCTCAAGAACACCCTATTTGTTTTGACAGTGGGAATTAATTGTTAAATTAATTAATGCAACTTATATGTTTTAAATTTTTTAAAATATACATCATTTTTTAATTCGGAGTATCAAATATAGCTTAGGGTGAATTTTTGGTATTTTTCTGACAAACTTCAATTTTTGATGAATAGTGAAACCACTAAATGGTAGTTAAAGAAACTGATTTTTCATTTAAATGAAACTTTACCACTTCTGTGATTTGATTTTCAAAAATCCGACATACATGGTGTAACGCCCCGACCCCAGCTACCCAGATCCGGTGCGTTACTTTGTAACATTGGCATGATCACAAAAGATCAAGTCTCGAAATACCGATTAGTTTAGTAGCCTTGGAAACACTAGGTACATTCATAATTCTTTTATTACATCAAAAAGTAAACAAACTACAATAACATGGTCTTCATAATCCACACTCATATCCTCTTCTGACTATCCCTGCAGGTCATTCATAAAATACTTCTTCACATCCTGGAAAATATTAAAACATTGAAAGGGGTGAGCTCAGATGCTCAGTAGGGATAACAATGATGCGGAAGCTTTCATAAATAAACATTAACATTTAAAGCAATGTATAACTAAAACAAAGGCCTTTTAAACATGAACTTCAACATAATATGGAAAAAGTAAAATGAGATAATTCCATTTACTTATTCACATGGATATTCTACTGGTCGAATAATCACATGCAATATCAATAACCACTTTCATAATGATGGAATTCATAATGCCAGACTATCATAACCACATAGCCAAGGCCTCGTGCCAAGACCACAAATTAGATTTTGTCAAGGCCTCGTGCCAAGACACTAGTTTGTCTCATGAGACCTGCCGATGCATCGAGGAGCTATAGCGGGCTCCACCCGTCACTTATTAAGTCCAATGCATTCCTCATATGAATAGGTTTAAACATATCATAAACCATAACATAATCGTATCACATAAAACATGAATAAAGGAAACATAACATTTCCACATTTCAATCACAAGATATAAATACAACACATTGATATAATAAAAACGCTTTCAAAACCATTTTCAATACCAAAATAAAAGAAAGTTAAAACTTTGTATTTATTTTTCATTAAAAAAATGATGGCTTGTAGAGGAAGCCGAATCTCAAATAATGGTCACGGCGGGGGAGAAGTCGTTGTCGCCGCATAAGTACGGAAAGAAAAACATTCCCTTTTGTCGTTTAGTAAAACGCTTCGTATAAAAAAGATTCCTTTTGAATAAACATAAAAGTCAAAGGGGTTTATACACCGTATAAAAGAAAGTTGTGTATAAAGCCAAATATGACTCAATGAAAGGAGATTGAGACGAAGTCCTTAAAAAGATCATTTTTAAAATAAAATAGATCTATTATGTGTATTCACTATAGGTACACATAAAGAAATTAAAAATACAAAATAATACATAATAATATCATGACATAATTGGAAAGTAGGAGATTAACCCAAAGAATGGAAGTTGGGTTAAGAAGTTCTCTTACCTTGTGTCTGACTTGACTCAACCGTTCTTTAACCTCCTGAATAATAAACTAGAGTTAATATATACCTTATTAAGAACCATTTTCAATTTCATTATCCTTATTATATCACTTATTACAATGATATGAACATTATGTAATTATTTAAGTTAATAACGGTCGTTTTGTCGATCTTTGGTACTTGAGTCAAAAATAAACTTCTTATAATTACAAGTTGTTTATGTGGTAGAATATCCATTATCTCCAGAATTATATTCATGATTTAGATGTCATATATATCTTATATATCCAGTATATACATTCATTTATAATATTACGTAACATTTAGAGGTAAGAAATGAAATGCACCGTTCATGGAGACGGTAAGCCGTACGTACGCATGAACGCTACTTTCATTTCTATTTCGTATTTAATGGAATTAAATCATAATTATATAAAGGTATAATATAGTTCCATTATAATATCATATATAATATCATGTACTCCATCCTTTATACATCCCACATATGGCATTAACGATTCACATCACTTTGAGGGGGCGGTAGTCCGCACTTCCTAAAATGAAATTATCGCGTTTACCCATAATGGAAATCATAAAGTATGCCATAAATGAGAAATACAGAAGCATAAAGAAAACATAAACATATTTTATATCATATATAAATATAGTGACATCTTAATGTCCACCTTTGAAGGTGTTATATGAGTGTTGAACAATCATCGTTTCGTGAGGCAGAAATTCGCCATCCACAGAAACTGTATGTTCTTTAACCATTAGATGTAGGTGTGTGTAAGTTTAGCTCGAATCATTCTTATAACAACATCCTAGTATATTGAGGATACTGGTGTTGTTACAAAAGAAATGAATAAAAAGAGTTTAGTGGGTTGGAGAAGAAAAATAAAACAAAACAACATTAGAGAAGACATTACCTCAAAATCAGGTAACTCTTTTTGATTTGAGCCAAAGGCTTCCTTGGGAAGCGTTCTGCCCAAAGTGAGGCTTCTAGGAGTAATAGGGGGAAGTTGGGAGAGTATTTGTGCATAGGTTGTCCGAGCCAAATGGCTTGAAAGTGTAAATGAGGTGGGAGAGGTGGGGGCCTTTTATAAGTGGAGAGGAGGGTCACTTTTGGAAAGATTGAAATGTTACATTATTTCACAATGCTTTTCGGATTCTAAAGGTCCCAAACTTATATAATTCGAGGCTAAGGTGATAAGGTTTCGAAATATCCTCATCCAATAGGCTTTGGACAAGTGTAAGCCTTGTATTTTGCATTATCTTCTCATTTTATTTAAATTGTTAAATAATGAGGTCATCGCTGCATCATAATGATGTCATAAATAATTTAATTTATTTAATGTCTAAAAATTATAAAAAAAATACTATGATGTATTAAATCTTTTTAGATTTCTAATTAATATTTATAGTCAAAAATTGGACTTGTGTAACCCCACTTAAAAACTGTTTTAGTAAAATAACTCATGTTTGTGTCAATTTAATTTTAACATTAAATAAATATATATTAATGTCATTTTCCAACCAAAGTGGCTCCATGGGGTCCCCAAGTTGACCCATGAGTTGTCTTGGTCGGCCATGACTCATCCAATAGGAGTAGGACAAGTGTCAAGCTCATATCATATTATTAAAACATTATTTTTACCTTAAACTACACTAATTACCTCTAATCGCGATTAAGAACTTAAAAGTTACTATTCACCAAAAAATTATTTTAATCTCATTGAACCACATTTTACTTCTTAATGACAACCATGTATGTCGGATTTTTGAAAATCAAATCACAGAAGTGGTAATATTTCATTTAAACGAAAAATCAGTTATTTAACTACCACTTAGTGGTTTCACTATTCATCAAAAATTGAAATTTTTCAGAACAATGCCAAAATTTCACCCTAAGCTATAATTGATATTCCAAATTCAAAAATGATGTCTATTTTACAAAATTCCAAACATATAAGTTGCATTAATTAATTTTATAATTAATTCCCGCTGTCACAACAAATAGCGTGTTTTTAAGAAACAATTTATATCAAAAGATTGGCAATTGTTTATGTCCAATTTCAATGTTAAATTAATTCTAATGACCACCATTGGATAAAATGGTAAAAATATATTCTAATTATACTTTAAAACCACTAAATAGTATAATTTATCACAATAAATTAATTTGATTAAAAAAGTTGTTTTAAGTATTTTTCACTATTCATAAAAAAATTGGAAGTTCTCAGAAAGTTACAAAAAATTCAACTTAGGATAATTTCGATATTACGAATACAAAAATGAAGTCCATTTTGAAATATAAAATTTCTATAATTTTAAAAAGTGGTTATTACTATTCATAACGGCTACTTTGATTAGTCGCGGTGTTTTAGAACTCGAAGTTGCGTACAATGCAAGCTATTGCATTATTGAATGAGAAGCGTATCGTGGAAGCTCGGGGTGTTACATTCTCCCCTCCTTCAATAAATTGCGTCCTCGCAATTTGAAATTTTTCTTTTTAAATAAAAGGTTGAAAATAGAAAATACCTTTGTGGAAAACCCACATCAGAAATAAGGTTAATAAATATATAACATTAAAAGAAAGCAAGATAAGTACAAAGGTCACCCGATATAGCCCATTCTAGGATTCTATGAAAATATGGATATGGAGGAGAAACAAACCATCAAGGTCTGATGGAGATTTATAGAAAACAAAATTAGGAGAAAGTTTAACTACAAGAAAATCACAAACTTTTGATTGGTTAAACGGTCATTGAATCCCCAGTTGGAAAAGTTAACTGACAACATTTTTGTTTTAAGTTACCTTTTATAATGTTGAGGAATTTGTTTAGGAGATTTACTAAGAACGTAAGGGAATATACATACTTGTTATGTATACTTTCATTCGTTAATAAATTTTTACCACAAACCCATCTTTTACTCCAAATGGTAACAGAACTCAAAAATATTCTTTTTACCCTAATTGTATAAGGTTCCAAATATTAACACATGCCATTTAGATTAGTAAAACTATTTTGTAAAAACCAGGGACTTCCTGTAGGCTAGTGGTAGGAAATAAAGTCTTGTCGCACTATGGTTGTGGGTTCGATTCCTGCAGCTTTGTCCGACGCGACGGGTTATTCCCCACCCTGCAGGTTGTCCTTTTCCTAAAACTATAGTATTATAATATTCCAAAAATAATCTTCAGAAATGATTTAACCTTAAACAATACTATCCATGGTTCAACTTAATCCATTCCAACCTTAATAGTTATCCAAAATACTTCTGTCCAACTCACAGTCCAAATTTTATAAGGAAGGTAAACATAATGAAGATCCTTTTTCCCACGTAACAACATGCGAACACCTTCATCATGTATTCTTTTTAAACATACTAAATTACCATGATCTCTTATTCCTTATAGAATACTAGATATACTCCTTCTATCCAAAAATGTATACAAAACATCAATCAGTTTCAAGGAAGTTAAGTATATCCAATATAATTTATCCAAATCAATCACGTCTTATTCCAAAATCACAATCTCAGTATCAGAACCATATTATGGTTTATCTTTCTCTCAACCATATATTTTCCAAAAATTTAACCTACTGTGGAGTCACTTTTCTTGGTTCTACACAATCTCAAGTCCTTGATAAATTAGTACTGCAGTACAATCCTTATATACTCCATAATTATTATAACCAGTACATCATTGATACAACACTCAAATTACAAAATTCTTTAATAACAACATAAGAACTCTAATCATTACTCCTCATCTTTGGTATTATCATAACTTGATTATTATCCAATAACATCATTTGGGGCATACTCTGATGATTTGGACATTGGTTTGCGTAGTGTCCCCACTCCTTACAGATGAAGCATTGTACATTTGAAACCTTTTTCTTACCCTTGCAATCACGAGCCTGGTGACCTTTTTCTCCACATTTATAACAAACTCCCATTCCTTTTAGGCAAGTACCTGGGTGATTCTTCCCACAATTATCACATAATGGAAAATCATTCTTTCCCTTTTTCCCTTTATCTGTCTCTTGTTCCACCGTTCTCTTCTTCTCTTGCTTTACTTTGTTGTCATAAGACTTAGAGAATTCCTTTTCTGTCTTGATAGCACACGAGACAATATCTTCGTATGATGAGAAGGATTTTGATACTAAAGCTTGACGGAGAAATGGTTTTAACCCATCAAAGAAATGATCAATCTTACTCCTTGGGTTACGTATATAATCGGCAGCATGCCTCGCTAACCTTGTAAAGTTAGCCTCATACTTTGCGACATTCTCATCCTCCTTCTGCCTCAGACTCAGAAATTGCCTTTCCATATCTGCTCGATGGTCACAAGGAAAGTATTGTTCTAAGAAAATCTCTTTGAACTCCCTCTATTCTATATTCGATACGTCATCATCTTCCTTTGTGTTTTGAATCAGCGACCACCACTGATCGGCATCTCCAGTGAGGCGGTAAACTTCCATGAAAACCTTCTCCCTTTCGCTACTCCCTAAGGCATGAAATATTTTCTCTAAGGAGTTTATCCATTGCTTAGCTACTAACGGATTTGTACCCCCATTAAATGATGATGGTTGTTGCCTCATGAAGCGGTCTAACATTGATCCTCCACGTTGTGGATCAGGGTGATCCATACGAGTAAGGTTATTATTCATAACTTGAGTGAGTTGTCCCAGCATGGTAATAAGTTGATCAGCACCAGTTGTATCTCCAGATCCACAATAATTATCTTGAGCAGGAGGGCAATCCCTACACGGAGTGCGTGCATTGATACGGTTTCCATTCCTTCCACTAGGCACCATTTCTAAACAATGGCATAAACTAGATTAGTTTATGAATCAAAATACATAATTCCATACTTGTAAAATACTTAACATAAATTGAACTATTTATGGATATAATCCATAATCATAAAAAGAAATGTTTTCTTTGAGGAAGTATATACTCATAACCCTTCATAGTGGTTTGTAAATAAAATGAGAATTATCCTAAGCATATCCCCCGGGAGTGTCGTAACCAAGAGTGCAGCAAGGCCCTTTGTCGTGCACCAGTTCCCGTTCGAGTCTAGCTCAAAGCGGTGTTTTCGGGTTTTACCCCTAGGTACATCTGTGCCAGAGCCGCCTCTACCTGCTCGTATCCAGACAGGGATGTATTGCTCGGAAAACTCATAACATCTCTATAATACCAAAATTCTAGGAAGTTCTTCTATACTAATCCTCAAAGTCTATCTTTGGGCTATGTGCTCTAATCAGAGTTTATCTAAATCTAGATTCCAAGGTTAGTACTAAACTGCCTCTGATACCAACTGTAACGCCCCGACCCCAGCTACCCAGAGCCGGTGCGTTACTTCGTAACATTGGCATGATCACAAAAGATCAAGTCTCGAAAGACCGATTAGTTTAGTAGCCTTGGAAACACTAGATACATTCATAAGTCTTTTATTACATCAAAAAGTAAACAAACTACAATAACATGGTCTTCATAGTCCACACTCATATCCTCTTATGACTATCCCTGCAGGTCATTCATAAAATACTTCTTCACATCCTGGAAAATATTAAAACATTGAAAGGGGTGAGCTCAGATGCTCAGTAGGGATAACAATAATGCGGAAACTTTCATAAATAAACATTAACATTTAAGGCAATGTATAACTAAAACAAAAAGCCTTTTAAACATGAACTTCAACATAATATGGCAAAAGTAAAATGAGATAATGCCATTTACTTATTCACATGGATATTCTACTGGTCGAATAATCGCATGCAATATCAATAACCACTTTCATAATGATGGAATTCATAATGCCAGACTATCATAACCACATAGCCAAGGCCTCGTGCCAAGACCACAAATTAGATTTTGTCAAGGCCTCATGCCAAGACACTAGTTTGTCTCATGAGACCTGTCGATGCATCGAGGAGCTATAGCGGGCTCCACCCGTCACTTATTAAGTCCAATGCATTCCTCATATGAATAGGTTTAAACATATCATAAACCATAACATAATCGTATCACATAAAACATGCATAAAGGAAACATAACATTTCCACATTTCAATCAAAAGATATAAATACAACACATTGATATAATAAAAACGCTTTCAAAACCATTTTCAATACCAAAATAAAAGAAAGTTAAAACTTTGTATTTATTTTTCATTAAAAAAATGATGGCTTGTAGAGGAAGCCGAATCTCAAATAATGGTCACGGCGGCGGAGAAGTCGTTGTCACCGCATAAGTACGGAAATAAAAACATTCCCTTTTGTCGTTTAGTAAAACTCTTTGTATAAAAAATATTCCTTTTGAATAAACATAAAAGTCAAAGGGGTTTATACACCGTATAAAAGAAAGTTGTGTATAAAGCCAAATATGACTCAATGAAAGAAGATTGAGACGAAGTCCTTAAAAAGATCATTTTTAAAATAAAATAGATCTATTATGTGTATTCACTATAGGTACACATAAAGAAAGTAAAAATACAAAATAATACATAATAATATCATGACATAATTGGAAAGTAGGAGATTAACCCAAAGAATGGAAGTTGGGTTAAGAAGTTCCCTTACCTTGTGTCTGACTTGACTCAACCGTTCTTTAACCTCCTGAATAATAAACTAGAGTTAATATATACCTTATTAAGAACCATTTTCAATTTCATTATCCTTATTATATCACTTATTACAATGATATGAACATTATGTAATTATTTAAGTTAATAACGGTCGTTTTGTCGATCTTTGGTACTTGAGTCAACAATAAACTTCTTATAATTACAAGTTGTTTATGTGGTAGAATATCCATTATCTCCAGAATTATATTCATGATTTAGATGTCATATATATCTTATATATCCAGTATATACATTCATTTATAATATTACGTAACATTTAGAGGTAAGAAATGAAATGCACCGTTCATGGAGACGGTAAGCCGTACGTACGCATGAACGCTACTTTCATTTCTATTTCGTATTTAATGGAATGAAATCATAATTATATAAAGGTATAATATAGTTCCATTATAATATCATATATAATATCATTTACTCCATCCTTTATACATCCCACATATGGCATTAACGATTCACATCACTTTGAGGGGGCGGTAGTCCGCACTTCCTAAAATGAAATTATCGCGTTTACCCATAATGGAAATCATAAAATATGACATAAATGAGAAATAAAGAAAAATAAGGAAAACATAAACATATTTTATATCATATATAAATATAGTGACATCTTAATGTCCACCTTTGAAGGTTTTATATGAGTGTTGAACAATCATCGTTTCGTGAGGCAGAAATTCGCCATCCACAGAAACCGTATGTTCTTTAACCATTAGATGTAGGTGTGTGTAAGTGTAGCTCGAATCATTCTTATAACAACATCCTAGTATATTTATGATACTGGTGTTGTTACAAAAGAAATGAATAAAAATATTTTAGGGGGTTGGAGAAGAAAAATAAAACAAAACAACATTAGAGAAGACATTACCTCAAAATCGGGTAACTCTTTTTGATTTGAGCCAAAGGCTTCCTTGGGAAGCGTTCTTCCCAAAGTGAGGCTTCTAGGAGTAAGAGGGGGAAGTTGGGAGAGTATTTGGGCATATTTTGGCCGAGACAAATGTCTTGAAAGTGTAAATGAGGTGGGAGAGGTGGGGGCCTTTTATAAGTGGAGAGGAGGGGCACTTTTGGAAAGATTGAAATGTTACATTATTTCACAATGCTTTTTGGATTCTAAAGGTCCCACACTTATATAATTCTAGGCTAAGGTGATAAGGTTTCGAAATCTCCTCATCCAATAGGCTTTGTACAAGTGTAAGCCTTGGATTTTGCATTATCTTCTCATTTTATTTAAATTGTTAAATAATGAGGTCATCGCTGCATCATAATGATGTCATAAATAATTTAATTTATTTAATGTCTAAAAATTATAAAAAAAAATACTATGATGTATTAAATCTTTTTATCTTTCTAATGAATATTTATAGTCAAAATTTGGACTTGTTTAACCCCACTTAAAAACTGTTTTAGTAAAATAACTCATGTTTGTGTCAATTTAATTTTAACATTAAATAAATATATATTAATGTCATTTTCCAACCAAAGTGGCTCAATGGGGTCCCCAAGTTGACCCATGAGTTGTCTTGGTCGGCCATGACTCATCCAATAGGATTAGGACAAGTGTCAAGCTCATATCATATTATTAAAACATTATTTTTACCTTAAACTACACTAATTACCTCTAATCACGATTAAGAACTTAAAAGTTACTATTCACCAAAAAAATATTTTAATCTCATTGAACCACATTTTACTTCTTAATGACAACCATGTATGTCGGATTTTTGAAAATCAAATCACAGAAGTGGTAATATTTCATTTAAACGAAAAATCAGTTATTTAACTACCACTTAGTGGTTTCACTATTCATCAAAAATTGAAGTTTTTCAGAACAATCCCAAAATTTTACCCTAAGCTATAATTGATATTCCAAATTCAAAAATGATGTCTATTTTACAAAATTCCAAACATATAAGTTGCATTAATTAATTTTATAATTAATTCCCGCTGTCACAAGAAATATCGTGTTTTTGAGAAACAATTTATATCAAAAGATTGGCAATTGTTTATGTCCAATTTCAATGTTAAATTAATTCTAATGACCACCATTGGATAAAATGGTAAAAATATATTCTAATTATACTTTAAAACCACTAAATAGTATAATTTATCACAATAAATTATTTTTATTAAAAAAGTTGTTTTAAGTATTTTTCACTATTCATAAAAAAATTGGAAGTTCTCAGAAAGTTACAAAAAATTCAACTTAGGATAATTTCGATATTAGGAATACAAAAATGAATTCTATTTTGAAATATAAAATTTCTATAATTTTAAAAAGTGGTTATTACTATTCATAAAGGCTACTTTGATTAGTCGCGGTGTTTTAGAACTCGAAGTTGCGTACAATGCAAGCTATTGCATTATTGAATGAGAAGAGTATCGTGGAAGCTCGGGGTGTTACACATGGTTTTCATTATGAAGTAAAATGTGGTTCAAGGTGATTAAAATAATTTTTGGTGAATAGTAACTTTTAAGTTTTATTAATCGCGATTAAAGGTAATTAGTGTGATTTAAGGTAACAATGATATTATAATAAAATGAAAATATCATTACACTTGTCCTAACCCTATTGGATGAGTCATGGACGACCAATAAAACCCATGGGTCGATTTTTGGGACCCCATGGAGCCACTTGGGTAAGATAATGACATTAATGCCTTTTATTTAAAGTAAAAGTAAAAATGACACAAACATTTATTGTTTTACTAAAACAATTTTTACATGGGGTTATACAAGTCTGATTTCTGACTATAAATAATAATTGGAAAGATAAAAATATTTCCTACGTCATAGTATTTTTTTTATAATTTTTAGACATTAAATAAATTAAATTATTTATGACATCATGATGATGCAGCGATTACCTCATTATTTAATGATTTAAATAAAATGAAAAGATAATGTAAAATCTAAGACCTACACATGTCAAAAACCTATTGTATGGGTGTATTTCTAACCCTTATAACCTTATCCTTGAAATATATCAATTTGGGACCTTTAAAATCTGAAACTCAATTGAAAATAATGTAACCTTTTTTGACTTTCCAAGAGTGCCCCTCCTCTCCTCTTATAAAAGGCCCCCACCTCTACCTCCTTAACCACACCTCTCAAGCCTTTTTCTTGAAAAAACCCTGCCCATTTCATCTCTCCACATCCCTCTATTCATCATTGAAGCCTCACCTTGGGCAGAAAGCTCTTCAAGAAACCCTTTTGGTTCAAACCAAAGGGAGTTACCCGATTTAAAGGTAAAGTCTTCTTTAATGTTATTTTGTTTTATTTTGCTTCTCCAACCACCTAAAATATTTTTATTAATTTATTTTGTAACAACACAAGTATATTAAATATACTAGGATTTTTTATGTGAAGTATTCGAGCTACACTTACACACACCTTCGTCTAATGGTTAAAGAACATACTGTTTCTGTGGATGGCGAATTTCTGCCTCATGAAATGATGATTGTTCAATATTCTCTTAACACCTTTCATAGTGGCCATTATGATGTCAATATATTTTATATATGATATATATGTTATTTATGTTTTTTATATTGTTCTGAATTTTATATTTAAAACATGCCTTTATGCTTTTCATGTTGTGCAAATGAATAATTTCATACGAGGAAGTGTGGACTACCGCCCCCTCAAGTGATGTGACTCGTTCATGCAATACATGGAATGTATAAAGAATTATATTAATGAATATATGTGACCTATATAACATATATATTATACTGTAATAATAATATATATATCTCC
Organism: Viscum album; assembly: GCA_963277665.1. Lineage (NCBI taxonomy): Eukaryota > Viridiplantae > Streptophyta > Magnoliopsida > Santalales > Viscaceae > Viscum > Viscum album. Next base: position 1,295,021,759 of record OY728131.1, read on the forward strand.
CAATTATTTTTAATTCCATTAATATGACAAAGAAATGAAAGTAGCGTTCATGCGTACGTACGGCCTACCGTCTCCATTAACGGTGCATTTCTTTTCTTTTTATCTCCAAATGTTATGGAGTAGTATAAAATGAATATTTAATAGATATATATGATATTTAAATCATTAATACTACTCTGGAGATGATTTAATCATAACTACATGGACAATCATTTTCAAACAAGTTCATTTTTGACTCATGTACCAAACATCGACAAAAACATCTGATATGAACTCACATTATTAACCAATTACTATAAAAATATAATATGTGATATGAACTGAATAATAATATTTAAAATATGTCCTTAATAAATTATAAATTGACCAAAGTTTATTATTCAGGGATATAAAGAAACAAACAATACAAGTCAGACTTGAGGTAAGGGATCCAACCTCTCTCGTTCTTTTTAAGTACTCTCTTTTATGACATTTCTTATAAGCTCATAATTATTATGTTTGGGTATGTTATTTTATATTCATCATAATGTAATTTTTTTTGTTAATATTATGAGAGTCCCTATTTGATCTCATAAATCCATTTTTGGAAGTTTTAGGTGGTGCTGTTAGGCTGCCGAGTTTTCATAAGGGATTTTTCATCTCACTTTTATTCCTGTGAGATTTATGCTATATTTTCCACCATTTTCCTTTGAGTTTCATATTTAATTACCATTATTCTACTCTTGTTGTAATATAATTTCGTTTATGGGTATTTACATCAATTTTTTATAGTCCTTCTTTCATGGGGTGTACGTTTCGGAAGTTACCCAATTCGGTAAGGGAACCTTTCACCCTCCTCATTTTAAAAGACTTATTTTTTTAGGTCTTTTAATCTTATTATGATAGGATATGTTATTATATATCATTATTTCTATAAATTTTATGTCCAAGTGATGATATACCCCTTTTTATCTTTCATCAACTCATTTGCTGAATTTTGAAGTGACGTCGTTAGGCTGTCAAATTTTTGCAAGGGAACTTCTTAACCCAATTTTGATTCTTTGGGATAAACTTTTACTCCTTGAATATGTCGTTCTATGAATATGTGTGAATAAACTATAATTTTTTTACACTTAATATCCACTTATATTTGGTGTATTCGTTTGTCACGCATAATTATGTAATTTATTTTTCCTTAATCCAAGCATACCGTCTTTGTAAGGGACTTCGTCTCGATCTCCTTTCATTAAGGAATATTTTTGTTCTAATACAAGGATTTATTTTATACATTTTATAAAACCCTTTGACTTATACTTTTATTAGAAATGAATCTTTTCTATATGAAGCGTTTTACTAAATGACAAAAAGTATGTTTCTTTTTAATGTACGCGGTGACAATGACCTTTCCGCCGTCGCGAGTATTATTTTATCTTTGGATTCCTCAACAAGCCATTATATTTTTAGAAGTAAATAAATACCATATACACTTTTTTGGTATTGAAAATGGTTTTGATAATGGATTTTTTATGTCAATATATTTAAGTGATATATTGTGCTTGAAATGTGGAAATGTTTTCTTTCCTTTATAATTGTTTTATGTGTTATGATTTTATAATGGTACTTGGAAATTTGAAGGGTGGTTACGTGATAAACCATATGACGGGTGGTGTCGTGAATACCAGGACGGGTGGTTACGTTATAACCTCCAATGCATTGGGTATGGAAGTCAGCCGTATGGCTATTCCATTAAGTATGTGTGGAAGTCAACCTTATGGTTATTCCATTTAAGTATGTTTATGTCCCAAGTTACCTTTATATGTTATGTGTTCTTTATATGGGTTTTATGGTAATCTTTTGGTTGCAAAAGGATAAGTAATGGTCTTTTATTCAGTGAAGAGTTTTTACTACTTCATAAAGGTGAAAAGTATTACTTTGGTAAAGTACTCATGGTTTACTTGTTGTTTTGAAAAACTAATAGTTTTCCTTCTTTGTGTATCCTTTACTGGGCTTTTTATGCTCATCCCAAGTTTTTAAAATGTTTTCCACAGGACTTAAAGATGAATAGGGTCAAGGATGGGATCAAGGAAAGACATTATATCTAAAACATGGAACTAGAAATGTTTCTTTTTAAGTGTTTTTTTATTTTATGGAAACTCAGTAGAAGTGTCTACTATGTAATCTTTTGAGATGTAATAGTTATGACCTAATTCTATAAAACTCTAAATGTAAAAAGATCCTCTATGTGAATTATTAATTTAATTCATGATTAAGTAATGTTTAAGGTCGGGGCCTTATAGTTGGTATCAGAGGTCGGTTTAGATAACTTTAGAGGTTAGGGTATTCTTTAATCATAAGTGACAAGTTGTGTTTAACCATAATGGTTAGTATATTAGATGGAGTCATTGTTGTTGTTTTTTTTTTGAAGGTTCGAATGAGTTTGAGATAACTTGGATAAGTATGTCTTAGTGTTTATCTTCCTCTTTAGTACATGATGATTTTGTTGATATACTCACGCTGACTTTTTTTTTTGTTTTATTAAATGGATGGATCTAGCAGGAACCAAAGTGACAATGGGTATGAAGGAAACTATTGTGGTTCTTTGATTAAGAGACTGGATGAAATAGACGATTCAATGAGGAATCTCGTGGTTATTCCAAACCAACTATCAAGGAGTCATGATTAACCACTTGAACTTTGGTGAGTTCTCTAATACATCATGTACGAGGGAACAAACTCTATGTGTAATTTCATGTAATAATTATAAAGGTAACCATTAGGGTTTATATGATCCTTACTTTGAGGTAATTATGGGTTACTACATGATATGATGGAATACGAAAGGCATGAGATAAACTTGAGGTTAAAATATGTTATGGTTATTTTTTATGAATTTATCTCTTTTTGAGGAATGTTATAAAATTATATAGTTTTGTAAAAAGGACAACACGCAGACCGTGTGACAACCCGTCGCGTCGGACGAAGCTGTGGGAATCGAACCCATAAATAAAGTGCAACTGGTATTTATCACCTACCACTGGACTACGTGAAGTCCCTAGTTAGTTTGACTAATTATTTATAGTTATATGATTTTATGAATCAAGAATAAGTTTATTTTGGGTTATCTATGGAAATTATTATCCTATCATGGGTAATATGTGATTAGGCTAATTACTTTTCAATTTGAGACTTTAAGAGTAACTGGTGTTATTTGGAGATAAATGTTAAGATTTTATTTGGAAGACAATGTGATTAAATCCTTCAGAGATTTGGGTTTCAATCTTAGTTTTGATTAATATTAAGAATTTTATGGATAGTTGTTTATTGAATGGTCTTTGTTGAACTTTGGGTACTGTTGGACAAATTTTGGAGATTAGGAGTAGTTTTTCTTTTTGTAAAAAAAATATCCTTTTTGGGTATTATCTGATCTCGTACTAAACTTTTTGGTTTGGTTTTGGTTGATATCTAAAGACATGGGAAATATATAGTTCTATTTTGTGGATTAGGTGATTCTCAATAAGTTGATTATAGTACTCTTAATGCGAACAAGCCTTCCTAAATACTCGTCTTTTGGAGAAAATATGAGTTTGATTAAGGAATATAGTAAAAGATGAAAGTCTATGTGACAAGTAAGTATGTTTTATTATGATTTAGTTAAGCTCAAAAATAAATTCCTCAATTAAGAGTAACTTAAAAAAAATGTTTTATGTTAACTTTTCCTACTGGGGAATCGAATACCGTTTAACCCATCACAAGCTTGTGATTTTCTTATAGTTAACTTTCTCCTAGACATGTTTACTATCACTCTCTATCAGAACATGACCCTTTGTTTTTTCCTCCATATCCATATTTTCATACTTGGAATCCTAGTATGAGTTAACTTGGGTGACCTTTGTACTTCTCTCCCATTCTTTTTAAGTGATAGTTTTACTGACTCTTGTTCCGATGTGGGACATTCAATGGAGTTTCCAAGCCCAATTTTGAAATTGTGAGGACACAATTCCCAAAAGGGGGGAAGGATGTAACATCCCAGGTAAATAAATAATATTACATTCTAATGTTTATCAATATTTGCAAATAAAATGTTAATATTACTTTAAAGGGAACAATATGCTCGATGGCGTACCCAATATGGGACAATGAGTTCCTTTGAAATCTTACGTTGCACTCTAATAATAAAATAATATTATTTTAAATGGTAGTTAACGCCTAGACATTGTAATGGCGGGAAATAACAGAACTAACTACAAAATGGTTATATATGTTTTTCAAATATTTTTACTTTTATCCAATAAATGTTAGAGGCGTAAAATGCAAATGAATCCAATTTTAAGCATAAATCTTCTAATATTCTTTAAAAGGTCGATTAATTGCCTTTTGATGGGGAAACCTTTTTAAATATACTTTTGAAAATTTTATATGTTGTATTTTAGAAAATAAAATCCTTCTTTAGAATCTGGACATCAAAATTTACTTTGTGTAATTTTTTGTTATTTTTCCGATAAAGATCATTTTTAGTGAAAATGTTGCATTTTAATTAAAAACATCCTTTTAATCTGATTTATTTATATGGATAGATTATATTTTTAATTTATATTAAAGTGTATTTATAATATATTTTTACCATTTAATCCAATGGTGGTCATTGGAATTAATTTCACTTTGAAATTTGACTTAAACTAGTGTTAATCTTTTAATAGATATTGTTTCTTAAAAACACGCTATTTGTTTTGACAGCGGGAATTAATTATTAAATTAATTAATGAAACTTATATATTTTGAATTTTGTAAAATAGACATCATTTTTGAATTCAGAGTATCAAATATAGCTTCGGGTGAATTTTTGGTATTTTTCTGAAAAACATCAATTTTTGATGAATAGTGAAACCACTAAGTGGTAGTTAAAGAAACTGATTTTTCGTTTAAATGAAACTTTACCACTTCTGTGATTTGATTTTAAAAAATCCGACATACATGGTTTTCATTAGGAAGTAAAATGTGGTTCAATGAGATTAAAATAATTTTTGGTGAATAGTAACTTTTAAGTTTTATTAATCGCGATTAAAGGTAATTAGTGTGATTTAAGGTAAAAATGATATTATAATAAAATGAAAATATCTTGAAACTTGTCCTAACCCTATTGGATGAGTCATGGATAACCAATAAAACTCATGTGTCGATTTTTTGGACCCCATGGTTCCACTTGGGTAAGATAATGACATTAATGCCTTTTATTTAAAGTAAAAGTAAAAATGACACAAACATGTATTGTTTTACTAAAACAATTTTTACATGGGGTTATACAAGTCATATTTCTGACTATAAATAGTAATTGTAAAGCTAAAAATATTTCCTACATCATAGTATTTTTTGTATAATTTTTAGACATTAAATAAATTAAATTATTTATGACATCATGATGATGCAGCGATTACCTCATTATTTAACTATTTAAATAAAATGAAAAGATAATGTAAAATCTAAGACCTATACATGTCAAAAACCTATTGGATGGGTGGATTTAGAACCCTTATAACCTTATCCTAGAAATATATCAATTTGGTACCTTTAAAATCCGAAACTCATTTGAAAATAATGTAACATTTTTTGACTTTCCAAGAGTGCCCCTCCTCTCCTCTTATAAAAGGCCCCCACCTCTACCTCCTTATCCACACCTCTCAAGCCTTTGGCTTGGCCAACCTCTGCCCATTTCATCTCTCCACATCCGTCTATTCATCATTTAAGCCTCACCTTGTGCAGAAATCTCTTCAAGAAACCCTTTTGGTTCAAACCAAAGGGAGTTACCCGATTTAAAGGTAAAGTCTTCTTTAATGTTCTTTTGTTTTATTTTGCTTCTCCAACCACCTAAAATATTTTTATTCATTTCTTTTGTAACAACACAATTATCTTAAATATACTAGGATTTTGTTATGTGAATTATTCGAGCTACACTTACACACACCTTCGTCTAATGGTTAAAGAACATACTGTTTCTGTGGATGGCGAATTTTTTCCTCACGAAACGAGGATTGTTCAATCTTCTCTTAACACCTTTCACGGTGGACATTATGATGGAAATATATTTGATATATGATATATATGGTATTTATGTTTTCTACATGCTTCTGAATTTTATATTTAAATCATGCCTTTATGCTTTTCATGTTGTGCAAATGCGATAATTTCATACGAGGAAGTGTGGACTACCGCCCCCTCAAGTGATGTGACTCGTTCATGCAATACATGCAATGTATAAAGAATGAAATTAATGAACATATGTGACCTATATAACATATATATTATACTTGAATTATAATATATATATATCTATCAATTATTTTTAATTCCATTAATATGACAAAGAAATGAAAGTAGCGTTCATGCATACGTACGGCCTACCGTCACCATGAACGGTGCATTTCTTTTATTTTTATCTCCAAATGTTATGGAGTAGTATAAAATGAATATTTACTGGATATATATGATATTTAAATCATTAATACTATTCTGGAGATGATTTACTTATAACTACATGGAAAATCATTTTCAAACAAGTTCATTTTTGACTCATTTACCAAACATCGACAAAAACGTCTGATATGAACTCACATTATTAACAAATTACTATAACAATATAATATGTGATATGAACTGAATAATAATATTTAAAATAGGTCCTTAAGCAATTATAAACTGACCAAAGTTTATTATTCAGGTATATAAAGAAACGAACAAGACAAGTCAGACTTGAGGTAAGGGATCCAACCTCTCTCATTATTTTTATGTACTCTCTTTTATGTCATTTCTTATAAGCTCATCATTATTATGTTTGGGTATGTTATTTTATATTCATAATAATGTAATTTTTTTCATATTATTAGAGACCCTATTTGATCTCATAAATCCATTTTTGGAAGTTTTTAGTGGTGTTGTTAGGCTGCTGAGTTTTCATAAGGGATTTTTCATCTCACTTTTATTCCTGTGAGATTTATGCTACATTTTCCACCATTTTTATTTGAGTGGTGTATTTAATTCCCATTATTCTACTCTTGGTGTAATATACTTTCGTTTTTGGGTATTTACATCAATGTTGTATAGTCCTTCTTTCATGGGGTGTACGTTTCGGAAGTTACCCAATTCGGTAAGGGAACCTTTCACCCTTCTCATTTTAAAAGACTTCTTTTTTTAGGTATTTTAATCTTATTATGATGGTATATGTTCTTATATATACTTATTTATATAAATGTTATGTCCAAGTGATGAGATACCCCTTTTTATCTCTCATCAACTCATTTTCTAAATTTTGAAGTGACGTCGTTAGGCTGTCAAATTTTTGCAAGGGAACTTCTTAACCCAATTTTGATTCTTTGGGATAAACTTGTACTCCTTGAATATGTTGTTATATGAATATGTGTGAATAACCTATGATTGTTTTACACTTAATATCCACTTATATTTGGTGTATTCGTTTGTCACACATAATTATGTAATTGATTTGTCCTTAATCCAAGGATATCGTCTTTGTAAGGGACTTCATCTCGATCTCCTTTCATTAAGGCATATTTTTGTTCTAATACAAGGATTTCTTTTATGAGGTGTGTAAAACCCTTTGACTTATACTTTTATTCGAAAGGAATCTTTTCTATACAAAGTGTTTTACTAAACGACAAAAAGTATGTTTCTTTTTAACGTAAGCGGTGACAATGACCTTTCCGCCGCCGCGAGTATTATTTGATCTTTGGCTTCCTCAACAAGACGTTATATTTCTAAAAGTAAATAAATACCATATAATCTTTTTGGTATTGAAAATGGTTTTGATAATGGATTTGTTATGTCAATATATTTAAGTGATATATTGTGCTTGAAATGTGGAAATGTTTTCTTTCCTTTATAATTGTTTAATGTGTTATGATTTTATAATGGTACTTGGACATTTGACGGGTGGTTACGTGATAAAACATATGACGGGTGGTGTTGTGAATACCAGGATGGGTGGTTATGTTATAACCTCCAATGCATTGGGTATGGAAGTCGTCTGTATGGATATTCTATTAAGTATGTGTGGAAGTCGGCCGTATGGTTATTCCATTTAAGTATGTTTATGTCCCAAGTTACCTTTATATGTTATGTGTTCTTTATATGGGTTTTATGGTAATATTTTGGTTACAAAAGGGTAAGTAATGGTCTTTTATTCAGTGAAGATTTTTTACTACTTCATAAAGGTGAAAAGTATTACTTTGTTAAAGTAATCATGGTTTACTTGTTGTTTTGAAAAAATAACAGTTTTCCTTCTTTGTGTATCCTTTACTGGGCTTTCTGTTCTCATCCCAAGTTTCTGAAATGTTTTCCACAGGACTTAAAGATGAATAGGGTCAGTGATGGGATCAAGGAAAGACATTTTATCTAAAACATGGAACGAGACATGTTTCTTTTTAAGTGCTTTTTTTATTTTATGGAAACTTAGTAGAAGTGTCTACTATGTAATCTTTTGAGATGTAATAGTTATGACCTAATTCTCTAAAACTATAAACCTGAAAAAATCCTCTATGTGAATTATTCATTTAATTCATGATTAAGTAATAATTAAGTACGGGGCCTTATAGAACCGGCCCACAACCGCGGGCCGGGTCCACGGGTGGGTTGCGCCCCATCGGGCCGGGCCCACCCCCTAACCAGGGTCGGACCTGCCGGGCCAGGTCCCTGGGTAGCCCGCCCTCCACCGGGCCTGGCCAACCCCCAGCCAAGACGGACCCGCCAAACCAGTTCGGGCCAACCCGCCAGACCACTAGGCTTGATGGGCAAGGCCGGTTTCTCTTAAACGTAAATATCTTCTAGATCGCGCATCCGATCGACGCGTCGTCTGCGGCACTAGGATCCTCACGACGAGGTGGACCTTTTGCGATACTCTAAGTGAGTTTTGGAAAACTTTGTAAAATGTATAGGTTTGGAACGAGTGTAATTCCAACCGGGCCCTTGGAACGGAAATGCTAATAACTCTCAGACCGGGCGTCTGATTGACGCATCGTCTGTCGCGTTGGGTTCCTTATGATGAGACGGAACTACAGGATACATCAACTTAGGACTTCGTGATAGTTTATGTATCGACACTTGGCTCGAGGATCGGACCCTCCTGGAATCGAGTGTGTTGTGTGCCGGAACCCTAGAGTTGGCTGCGACTGCGACGACTACTGTACCGGAATCCTACGTGGATTCGGTAGTGACGAATATTGTACTGGGATCCTCCATGGGTTCGATGATGATGGATATTGTACCGGAATCCTCCGTGGGTTCGACTGTGATGACTACTGTTCTTGTATCCTGTGTGGGTCCGACAATTTTGACTTCTGTTCTTTTATCCTGTGTGGGTCCGACAGAGTAGCTGGTCTTGTATCCTGTGTGGGTTCGACAGCTTAGCTGGTCTAGTATCATGTGTGGGTCCGACAGTTTAGATGAATCAGTGACTACATATGATCATCTCTATCACTTTACGAAATATTTATACCTGTGTGAGCTGAGTCTTAACTTTCAATCATTATCATCGATGTGATTGACATTACTTTCCTATGTGGATTGGGTTGTGCTTGGGCTCGAGAGTTGGAGCTGAACTATGGTTGATAACTTAGTTATATGTATGGGCATATACCTAAGTAGGGTTGGTTGATACTTCGTGATTTTATCTTTTCTTTTGTAGTTTATTCTTCATGGATTCTTGGAGACCTTCGGGGGTCTCAGGGTCCCTACTGAGTATCGTTATACTCACACCTGCACGGGCAATGCCTGCACTTCGTTGTGTTGGTTGCAGATGACGGATAACACTTATTAAGGCAGAGTGTTGTGGATCTGGATGGTACCCGAAGGTGGACCACTTGGCGAGACATACACGAAGCAGACGGACGGACCTGAGGTGCTGAGGAGGCCATCTGTACCCACCCTTCAGGTGGGATTCCTGGAGGACGACTCAGTAGTTGCTGTTTACTTTTCTGCAGTTGTACTTTACTGTAGGGATTGTATTTCCGGCCCCTTTCCTTTCAGCACATAATTTTGTATTCAGTTCTTCTTAGTGTTTAGTTTTAGTTGTTGCCTCTACCACTTCTGTTCAGACCGTGTGTGTGTTACAGGTTAAAAAGGAAATGCCTTCCATTTTATCGGGATTATGCCTTTGGTGCTAGTCGCCATCCCCTGGCCTATGGAAGGCAGCTTGGGGTAGTCACGGAATTGGACCTGAGGATGGGTCGTGACATTTCTTTTGGCATATCCCACTTGATATTTGGTCACAGTTGGAGTACGGTCGGGTTGGTTTGAACCTAAAAACCAACCAGGCCCCTAGGACGGAAATTCCAATAACTCACAGATCGGGCGTTTGATTGACATGTCGTCTGTTGCGATGAGACCCCAATGAAGAGGCGGACCTTTGAGATACTTCTTTGTCAGATTTCATGACAGTTTTAGTATCGACTAGTAGCTCGTGGAGAAGATCCTCCCGGAGACGAGCAAACGGAGTACGGAGACCTATTAGCTAGCTGAGACCTAACGACTGATGACCTTTCGACTCAGAGTGTTTTGACTAGCCCAGTGGGAAGCGCCTCTGTGTGTCGTGGAAGACCCACAGTGGTGAGTGCCTCTATGTGACACGGCAGACCCACAGTACTCAACAGGAGGAGTACCTTAGCAGGCTACAAGGGGGAGCGCCTCTGTGTGACGCGGCAGACCCACAGTGGGGAGCACCTATGTGTGATGCAGTAGACCAACGGTACTCGACAGGAGGAGTACCAAAAAAGTCCAGGATAGTGGGAAGCACCTCTGTGTGATGCGGCAGGCCCACAGTACTCTATAGAGGAGGAGTACACCAGCAGCTGAGGTTTTGACCGTTTGACTAGGAGGGTTACATGTTACCACCCCTAGAATAAAATCCTGTTTTTGAGATGAGTCAATGACTTTTGTGTTTCCTCATGATTGATATGGGTTACTAGATAACATATGTATATGTATGGGCATATACCTAAGTAATTCTTATCCGTTGAATTCATACTTTGTAGTTTATCCTTGTTGGATATTGTGAGACCTTGAGAGTCTCAGGGTCCCTATTGAGTATCGTTATACTCACCCCTGCATGGGCTATGCTCGCACCTCGTTGTGTTGGTTACAGACGATGGACAACGCTAATCGAGGCAGAGAGTAGCAGGACTAGACGTTACCCGGAGGTGGACCAGTCAGCGAGACGTACACAGATCGGACGGACGGACGTGGAGAACTGTGGAGGCCATCAGTACCTATCCTTCATGTAGGAACACCGTAGGACGATCCAGTAGTTGTTTTACTTCTTTTCATCAGTTGTACTAGCATTTCTGTTGTATTTTACTTTACTGTTGGGATTGTATTTCCAGCCCCTTTACTTTCAGCACACTCTTTTTTATATAGTTTTACTTGGATTTTTACTTCTATTTGTGTACTCTGTTGTGTTTGTTTACTGTTATAAAGGAAATGCCTTCCCAATTTAGGGATTTACACCTTTGGTGCTAGTCTCCAGCCCCTGGACTATGGAAGGCGGGCTTGGGGTAGTCACGATATGGGCCTCGGGGGATGGGTTGTGACATTTTTGTTGTGTAATTAGAAGAAGAAGAAGAATATATATCATAGTGGAAACTTAAAGGAAATATCATCTGGTTAAAGACTCTTCTATTGTTAAAATTGTTTATATATTTTAGTATCTATGTGGGGGAACTTATGAAGTCGGGATACTTTGGTGTAACATTAGTTCTATAATAAACCTTTCTCATTATAATCTATAAGTTGATTCTAGTAGATCGTATGATATTGAGTGATTTTAGATCATACCAAGGATTAGACTTCTTATTTTGAGAGGTGAACCTTATAAAAATTAAGTTTTACCTATTATGAATGTGTGTTGTTATATATGATAGTAATCAGTGTATCAATTTAATATAAGATGGATATTTTTTCAAGAGGAAACTTAAAAATTAATTAAAATCATTGATTCCCCCCCCCCCATATTAGTGATTTCTTACTGATCTTGAGGGGATTTTCATGAGGTTGGTGAGATACCTAGCATGATAACTTTCATACTTTTATACCTTTCTTATGAAAGTATTTAGGATTATCTAATTAAGGATTGGTTGGGTATGTTACTAATGATTTCATTGGTTTGTTCTCAACCAAGATGATATTTTTCCTCTCATATAATGAGTATGACATTTAGGGACTTGATTATGATAGAATGAATAGTATTTGTCCATACATAGAAGTACATATAATTTTCTTATCTATTCTAATGAGGGTCATGTGATATGATCATCTATAATGGTGAATAACATGTGATTTATTCATTAATGTGGATAGTATATACTCAGAGAGTTGAGAATGTATGATTTGACTATATGGGATTATCATGCTTCATGTAATATGGTCACTTGATGTCTTGGACAAAGGGAACATATGAAAGTTCAAACATGTGATGAAACTATTAGACATGGGTATAGAGATACATGTGTTTGATAGAGATCACACACAACCCCTTTATGTCTTGATTATCATTAATTATTTTCTAGAGGTAGCTCTTTGATTACATTTATGGATATAGATATTCATATTTGTTAATGCTATAAAGGACTAGGGATCACACTTTATGGTTAGATGAATAGGGATTGAGTTTGACTCGACGTGATTCTTTAAAAGTGATTTATAGTTAATATAAAATATTTTTGTGTGGGTATTCACGACATATTTCATATGATGTGATACACATTAAAGTTGATGATAATTTTCAAAAATTGGTTTGGAAGATATCCAAAATAGTTTTAGATATGATTTCATAAGTTGTCATATATGATATGATATAAGTTTAAATGGAACATAAGTCTATGATTATTTATTGCAAGTGAGATGTTGAAGGTGATATGGCCTAAATCCCATTTACATGTGATGTAATATAGTTATATTGTATCTTGCAATAGAGTGGTATCCCCTGCCTTTTCAATCATAGGGTATGATTGATGGGTATCATATGATATCAACATGTACAAGTCATATTGCATTAATATCATATTTTATGGAATATATATACCTATTTCATTGGTAGTTTTGGTAGCTAAATGATAAAAGTTATCATTTATGGTAGTCTTCCACATTAGCTAACATTGAAGAGTCATTTCATAAGATGTAACACATGGAGGATCATTACATTCATGAAAGAGTTATATGAGTTGTCCAAAGAATTTAATAATTAATTATAAAATGTAAGGAAATGTGGGAGAATTATAATATAATCCTTGAGGGATCTATATAAGGATATGTTACCCCATTAAACGTGTTGGTGTGTGAGCATGCAAGATAGCATGATCCCTGGTCGAAGCTCCCTACCTATAATTCTATTCTCCTAACTCTTTTACATCATGAGGTTCTAAAATTCCTTGAAAGATAGAAGATTATACTCAAGCATTAAGTAATTCAATATCATGTGGATACCTTCAGATATAGGATATCTTTTTTATTTCACTCATGTTTATCTTTATAAAACTCATTTGGTGATAGATGAAGGATTAGTGCCAGCTTTGGTATAAGGAGTAGTGGTTATGGTACCTCCCTGGCCATAGTGTGACTTCTCAACTAGACCTAGTTACAATGTGACCTCCCCCTATCATGCTGTGACAATCCATATATAGTAAAAATTATAAAATCGGTTTCTTAGACCCCACTATGATGTTCACCTGATCACTCGAAACACCTCTTGAGCCTCTAAAAGCATCCAAAAACATCTCTTTGAGATGTTCCAACCCTCATAATCCTGATCCAAATATATATTCTCGAAACATCCCCCACTTTGGGAATAAAAATTCAAATTTCCAATAAATTTCACAACTCATAGCGATGTGGTTCATTACATCTTAGAGTTATCCATTCCCATCATGTCTTACACATGATAATTCATTTGCACCCTACTTTAATAAAACCTACCAAGTTGAATGATCAAGGTCTTGAAATGTATTTTATTTATAAGGAATTTGAAAATTAGTATTTTAAAGGGAATTTATTATCTCACCAACTTATCTCATATTATTTCCTTTACATGTATTCATGATTTTAAGGATTTAGTTTGGAGTCTTATTCCTTCCACCAAATCAATATGTTCAAACCATATTGATGTGTGACTCTTTAAACAACTCATAGTTTGCGTTACTAACACAAATTAAAATCCAATTGTATTTATACATATACAAATGCATCCCATGAATTAGGTACATAAAACCATTTCATGTAAGGTTTTAGAGTTATATGAAATCAATAATCCCTATATGAACAAACTTGGAGCCATAATTAGTCAACCCTGTCCTTTCTAAATAGGGCATAAGCCTCTAGGTCAGTGAGAAATCTAACTCAAAGTAATTTTACCTAGGGATTCTTTACTTAATAGATATATCAATTCCATTATAATATTAACACCTAATATGTATAAAATATAATTAACTACTTAATTCAAGTTTATAAATAAATACAATAAAAAGTCAAGGTATAAGAAAACTAAACCCATTATCATACCATGATTGTAACTCCTTAGGTGTATATATGATAATATATATAAGTAGTTTGAAAATTTAAACTAAAACATACACATATTCATAATATAAAAAATTTATAACTATGAATTAACCAGTGAATAAACTAACTAAATTAACAATTCAAGTATTCAAACATGAGATGCATTATCTATAAAAAAATTATAAATAATATATAATCATAAACACTTTATAATTTAGCTAATGATTATGGACATTCTATAATTTTGAATATAAATACTTTATATTAATTTCTATTATTAACTCTTTATATTATTCATTATATGGTATTTACTTTAAATATATGATATTAAATGAAATATAAACATTATATAACCTAATTTCTATTATTTAAATAATTTAAAAAATATAAATATCATACATTTTAATATTTATTTAAACCTGGATCAAATCAATCATCAAAACTACTTTTGGTTTGATTTAAATAATTTTTCAAATAAGTCCTTTAATTTGAATAATTCATAATTTAAATATAAACACTTTTATATTAATCCTTACCCTTATAATTTCTAAATAAATGAATTATTCCTAAATTATAGGGAATTCTATATAATTGGAAAATGTGTTTCAATATTAATAATTAATATTTATGGATATTTATTTAATATATATTTCATAAAAGTTTATACATTAATTATAAACATTTTGTAATTAATTAATTTAGAAACACCTTTATAAAAAAAATATCTCAAAATAACTTTTTATTATAATTTTTAAATTATTTTTAAATTATTAGATTCAATTCACAACTGAATTTTAGGAAGAAAAAATTTCCCATTTTTAAACCCTAAGTAGGATTAAACCCATATCTTTCATAATAATAAAATAGTGTGGTCCTAGCTATTCTTACATAGGTAATGAATTATAATATAGGCATATATAGTATTGAAATCAATATAAAAACCTTATGTGATAGTAAATTGGAATTGTGTAAGAATAAATTAAATACCTCTTGATCTCAAGTAGAAATAACCAAGAACATACCATCTATTATAGAATATGATTTTTTTACTACATGAGATTAAAACTGTTATTTAATGTGATTAAAACCAGCTCTGAATGACACATGTAGTATAAACTTTTTACTTTGTGTAAGAATAAATCACTTTGCGGTGGCCTGTGTAAGTTAAATCTTAGTGCTTGAGTATGATTAATTCATCACCTATGTGGAATTAATCCTAAATCATGGATTCTGCATCATAATAACTTGATCACTGTATAAGGAGAGAAATAACTTTATACAACCTATGTAATATTGATCCTTCACTACTTATGATAACCCCCCTTGTGTAATATTAACTTTTCTTGGAATATGTGTTGCATGAATTGACCTTGAATTATTATTATGTTCCCATGTAAGGGTAATCTAGTGATTATCATTAGTCAATCTACTTCCACACTATAGACTCCAGTTATATTTAATGACTTATACCAAATCATAGATAATGATTTGGTTCTCTATTTTCTCCAACAATGATCAAAACTTCAGTTTAAGGTTGATTTTTATTTTCAAACGACATTGTAATACTCTGATATCATTGTTGTGTTTATTGGGAAGTTTAACAATTAAACTAAGAAGTGGAATCGATAAATAAACCCAAACTAGGAAAACCATGTGATTGAAACTGAAATCATGAAAATTGTAAAATTAATAAATTATGTGCCTTACACCATTGTAAGTTGTTATTTCCATTATTATCATCCCATATTCTTGATAAATAACACTAAATGGAAGTTTATATACTCCCTTATTCACAATGTATCCATGGGAGGGGATGAATTACCCATTTCATGGGAGAGATTCTACTACCTTCCATAACGTGTTAGTGTCTCACAAGGAAAAGAAAGGAAGAGAAGAGAGATCTGGTAGGGAGTGAGGTTTTTCTATTTTCATGTAAGAGTATTCATATAAACCTAATGGTAGTGGCTTTTTAAATATCCCTTAAAGAAACTCCATGAATATTCATGCATTCTCTTGTATGTTATGAAATGTAAAAGTGAAGGTTGTTATTACTTACAACTATTGTAACTATTGACCAACCATATTCTTCCATGAATCTCATTTAATGAAACACTTTAATAATGATATCTAGTTAGTGGAAGAGTTTTTGATTTTATCATATAATGTTCAGTCACCCATGCATGATCTATCCATGCAAAGGTAGTGTAAAATAATATCACTATATATTTTTATATTATATTCCCAAATCATCAAGCATGATATAGCCTAATCTGATCATAATTCATTAAGTATTTAGTGCATATATCATTTAGCATATAAAACAACATTATTCTTATCCCCCTTTGGATACTACTTTTCATGTATCCAAAGGACTCACTAAATTACTGGTGTATGCTTTTATGTTGGAGTATTATTATCAACTATTGGTGAATTATGACGTTTTTTATGTGATTATCAGCTAACAAAAATGAAAAAAGATACTATGGAGCTTTTTATTACTGATATTTTAGGAATTAGAGCGATTTAATTCTTTTACATATAAATAAATTATAATATTTATTTCAATTTAATTAATTTAATTTAATTTACAATATATAATTTTTTATTAAATGGGTATCTTCATACGTTTTTCGTCCAATATGATAAAAAAATTATATAAATTCATGGACCCATAATTTATTTATCTACCAATGATGACTCTAAATTATAAAGAAATAATTGAATATGTTTTTAAAATATTTTATATAGAAGAAATTAAGTGTTTAATACTTCTATATCGTGGGAGGTATGAAAACATATTTCATAACACTTTTAATTATATAATCACCTAGATTAGAATTTTTTTTATTTCAGTGGTAATTAGATGTGATGTGTTTCATATCCCTAAGAAAATATATTTCTCCAATTATGATCCATACTAAGTGATTTTAGGACAAATTTAAATAAATATTAGATTAGTAAGTTATATTAATTTATGGATAATATATTATTATAACTTATTATTGTATTTTATAAGTTTTATCATTTTAAAATAGTTTATAGAATCATTACCAAAAGTTTTCAAAAATAAATTCAAGAAAAATAAAAATATGTTTTTATATAGGTGACCTTGATTTTATAAGTAGTTTTATTTAGTAAATACTTATAATGTTATTTTTAATTTCAAACTTGTTTTCAATTTGCAATGTCATCAACAATGTAGAGCTATTTAATGTGGGTATTACATATTGAAATTTATTTATTAAATGATTACAAGTTTAACAATTATAATTTTTTAAAAGGTTGATTTATCATAAGTTTTTCTTTTAAATATTTTATATTTGTATTAACATTAATTGTTAAATATTTTCTTTATATTGTGCAATTTTTTTATGAAACTAACTCATATAGTGAAAATGAGTTTAACAGTCTACAGGAAATATGGAATGACTATTTTTTAAGTTTATTTAAATTTTAGTTTATTTTTCTATTTTTTTCAAAGATTTGGTATTGTAACTTTAAGATTTAATTTTTTTATGCTTGTGACATTTTTATAATAAAAACTGTAATATTGAATTGATCTTGAAAATGTTTCTATACTAATTCAATTTTTTTTAGTAGGATTTTTTTTGTTTATTTCATAAAAGTATGTTTTTGGTATGTTTTAAAATAAATTATTAAAAATATATATATTTCAAATCCATTATTTTAAAAACTGACATGAAAAATGAAAATTCATATTATTCTATGTGTTTTTTTCAAAAATAAATGAGGAACATTAACTTCAACATAGGTTTTTTATAAAAACTAATGTCAAATATGATATTTCACATTGATTCATAAAAATATGATGTGGAATAACTATATTTTTCATCATATCAATATATGACATCATCTTTTATTTTTAATTAACATCATAATGTAAATTAATTTACAAAATTGGTTAATGTAAAATATATTTGTCTTTTATTTTTAAAAAAAACTGATGTTAAAAACATATTAAAATATAAATTATTATAACTAACAAAAAAATATGTTTACTACATCACATGTATTAATGGTTCTTTATAACCAATGTTAAAAATAAAAAACATTGTTAAAAACTCCTCTTTGTCACTAGTGGAAGTCTCTCTCAACATGGTCATGGGATATGTTCATATCCATTTTAAGTCCATAAAGGATTTTTTTTTTGGTTTATTTAGTCCTTGGGAAATGGAAGAACTAGTATGAAATAATAATATTATCATGAATTATGTGGCCAAACACAAACTCACTCTAAGGACCAGACACTAAAACATTGATTAGATGATTTAACCTATTGATAAGAACTCTAGAAATGATTTTATTGATAAAATTTTAATTGATAATGGGAGTAAAATTAATCACATTTTATGGAGAAAAAATTGGAATTAATAAAATTTTATTTTGGTTAAGAGAGTGGGTAAGAGAACCTGTATTAAAGAATGACTTCATCATGTCAGCAATGATATTTCCCACTATATTCCAATATATCTAACATAAATCACTTGAGAAACTATCTAGTTCTATATATTTGTGTATGAAAATTTAAAACAAAACTTTTTAATCTTCTTTAAAGACTCGGCCTACCCCATCAAATAATTAATTTCTAAACTAGTTAAGGAAGGGAAAGAATCAAGGGAATTACTCCACCAAAAAACACCATTTGATTGAATAGATTAGAATAAAAGTTTTGAAAAGTGTCTATAATAGCCTCTTCATCCTAAATCCATGTATTTTTACTCATTTTATGTCTAATGGTTTTTTGTTACATATGTTCATGAATGTCAATTGATGAAAAATATTGGTGTTTCTATCTCATAATTTCAATAATGTGATTCTTGACTATTATTTTCAGAATATATCCTCTCTTTCCCAAATATTACTAAATTTAAGTAGGATTTATTTATATTTTCCATTTCCATATCCAATAATTTCTTTTTATTCACAGTGATATCACTATGTGATGTAATTTTTTACTAAAGGTTCTGCCATAGTGTGGTGGTTTAAACCACATCATGGTCAATGATAGGGTGAACTATGATGTGTTGAGTTTTACTAAACTATTTTCCATTGCATCATATTGCATGTATTATGTGATAATAATAATTTTTTCTGGAATATTTCACTCTAACTATCATACATCAACTACAATCATCATAATATGATAATTCAATATGTTTTAATGCCTAGAATAATCATTAAAATGTTAAGTGGTTATTATAGTAATTGAGTTATACATTATAAGTAGTTGTAATATTTAAGTGTAGGTCAAACACCTCATCAATATAGCCAAATGTTTGAGTTACAAAGATGGTATTTGGATATCTATATAAAAAAATATAAATCCTTGGATGTGGTTGTTGATATCTATCATAAAGACTCATTTGTTTAAGATGTCCCTTTCTATCTCATTCCTTACATCCTTTAAACTGAAGGTTATAGTATATCATGAATAGGATAGAGATCCTTATCAATTTTTAAGGGATTCATGTAGACTTTGGATACCCTGTGAGGTAGGAACTCATTGGTTTCTCCTCACTGATATCGATCAATCTCATGTGACATGCTTGTATTGAAAGGATTGGTTAGAAAAGGGTATCGGTATTTCTTTATTTTATTATCCATTTGTAATGTATATATATATTATAATTGTGTTTGGGATTTAGTTATTGTTCCCATTGGGTTTTGGATAATTTTAATCCCTCTAAAACTAGTTAGTGGTGTTAGAGTTTATCTATCAATATTTTTATTGATCTTAAAAAGAATGAAGAAACAGGAAAAAGAGTTTTCCAGGTACCATAACATAGTCTCATTCAAAACAATCATTTAAATAATTAAAATAAAAGGAAAACAACATAATGGTCATGATAAATGAGTGTGTGGATCTTATATAAGTAATAATACCTTGTCATAGATCTTGTGAAATCACCATTATAATCATCATAAAGAATATGAAAAAATCATAGTGTTTTAATCGACTTTACAATGGAATGTCCAACTAATTTTTCCATCATGGTCATGGGAACCATGAAAATAGACCATTTAATAGTGAATGTAAACTAATTCATTTAGGGACTAAATTTTTCCTGTCCAAAATGGATTGGTTGGGTCAAATGGTTTCACCTCAAAATAGTTGATATCTTCTACCTAAAATAGCTTGAAAATGACTCTAGTGCTTCCTATGGAAAAATTTTCACTTGAGGAGTCACCACACTAAGTCCATAACCAAAATGATTATATTATTCCAATATAAATAGGTGTCACTATAAGGAATTTATTGTTTTAATTCATTTTATTTTGGGAAAACTTTTAAAAGAAAATCAGTTTTTGTTAAAATTCTAAAAAACCTTCATCGGCATGGCCTTGAGGGGGTATTTAAACCAAACCAAAAATGTTTTAGTAGATTTGATATTGGTTTAAATTTTATTTACATGGTAAGTAATTTTTAAAGTGTTTTTAAATTTAAAATAAAGAAAAATATAAAATCATTTATATTAATTTATGAACTGTTTATAAAAAAAATATAAAATGTTTATACCAAGGCCTTATTTGGAAAAGTTATTTGAACTGTTCAAAAATAAGTATTGGATGATATAATCAATGGTTTAAATAAAATAAAATGTGATATGTTTTATTTATGTAAAAGGTTTACATAATATATGAAATATTTTTATTTGATAATAAAAGTGTTAATAAATATCTCATATTTTGAAATATAAAGGAGTTTATATTAAAACTATGTAAATGATAACATGAAATGTTCATATTGGATAAAAGTGAATTATTCAAGAATATTTGATCCTAAATTATAAAAATTTATAATTTATTTATTTATGAATTTTTTATAACTATTTATCTCACATCAAAATTTATAAATTGTTCATTTATTTAGTTTTATCCTTTACTTTATTATTCATGAATATAAATGTTATATTATTAATTTTGATTTATTCTTCAGTTTAAAATTGTTCAAACTGCTACTTTAAATTATAATAAATGCATCTAAGGAGTTAAATTCTAGGTATGATAATTGATTTAGTTTTATTATTCCTTGAACATGGATTGTATTAGGTTATGATATTGAATTAAGAAGTTTATTATAGTTTATAAAAATTAGGTATTAGAATTTTGGTGGAATTTAGGTCTCTATTGAGTAAATAACCATAGATAAAGGGAATTTTAATTGGATAACTCACTGGCCCTGAGGCTTATGTCTTTTCAATAAAAGTGGGGTTGGATACTTGTCGCTCTATTCTTATTCTTGTGTGGATTGTTGATTTCATATGATTTTAAGCCTTTACATGAAAGGGTTTCATGTACTTTGTGTGTTTATTGAATTTAGATATGTATATATATATTTTTGGATTTTAATTTGGGTTACTAACATAAGATGTGGGTTGTGAAAAGAGTTACACATCAATATGGTTTGAACGTATTGATTTGGTGGAAGGAGTAGGGATTCCAAACTAAATTATTATAAGTATACATACATGTAAATAAAATACATAACATAATATGGTGAGATTAAATCCCCTTGAAAATACTAAGTGTCATACTCTTTCTAAATCAAACACTTATTAATACCATGATTATCCAACTGGGTAAGTTCATACTAAATTTGGGTGTCCATGGATTGTCTTTTGTAAGGAAAGTAAGTGATGATATGAACCTAATAGTTGTGTTCCTTGTTTTCTGAATTTTATTTAGGTTAAACTTAGTTGGGAAACCCTATAAGATAGAATACTATTGTAATAGAGTTTATTTTATTCATATAATGGATTGGAAAAGGGGTTTTCAATTTAACCATCCAAGAGTTATATGTGATATGATTGCATGATATCATACCTAAATAGATAAGTAGTGAGATGAACACTAAATGGACTCATTATTTAGTGAAAGATAGATCTTTTTCCACTAGTTAGTATTATTTTTTAAATAAGGTGGTGTAATAATTTTAATAGGATCACATTTAAAAAAAATCCTTTTTAGATGAATGAAAAACATGATACTCATCTGATAAAAGCTTCTATTTAAGATAAAATGGAATCATCATCATCAAACATGACATTGAGATCAATATTTGAAAAGGAAAATAATAATGTAAGAAACTTCTTAAATTATTATCAAAACTTAAGAATCATTCTTAATCAAGAAGAAAATTTTATGGGTTAGAGTAACCCCTTCCTGAGTAACCAAAGGATGGATTTATTCAATAAGTGAATCTAGATACTTATGATAATCATATATATATTAACATGAGGTTTCAAATTCATTAAATGTTAAATGGTACAAGTAATTTTAGTTTCCAATGATATATTCAATATGATTGAGTATTTCAATGGATTGTAGAGACTAGAGGTTTTCTTAAGGATTTTCATTGTGATATAATTCATCATATAATCATCATTGGAAATATTCCAATAATGTGAATGATTTCAATAATAAATTATTAGGGATAGATGAATTGGGCATGAGATATTCATGTTTTTATTCTTTATTGATAGTATAAGTGGGTAAAATTTTAAACTAAAAGAAAAAAAGTATATTGGAAATTTCAACGATGTTTCTATGAGTAATTGGTCAAAGTTATTAAAACCTAAATGAGGTTTCAGGAAGGAGTGACAATTTTTCATAGGATATAATTGTTTTTGATACCTAAAGGGGTTTTAGAAACTCCATAGAGATTCCATTTCAGGTAATAATGTTATATAAATCTATTATTTGATTTTTGAAAGGTATACAATACTAAATATATATTTTACAAATATTGTAAGTTTACATGAGTTCAAAATCAAGGTAAGGATTTATGGAGCACATATTTTGTATCTGAATAATGTATAAAAGTTGTCTTATATTAAGAAATTGAATACAAAGTATTATGCTTGAGTGAATCTAAATAAAGGATATGTATTTTCATCTCATTTCTCTTATGTGATAAGGGTATTTATCTATTAATAAAGATATGTTAGGAATAAAAGTAATGATACACATGGTTTATGGTTCATCATACTCTATAACATGATTGAAAAGAATATAAGGATTAAAGGATCTTTATCAGGGAAAATGATTTTTTCCATGGTATTTTTTAAAATATATGGGAATGAATTCTCACCACCCATCAGTGGAATATTTTAAGATTAAAAAAAATTCTTAATACTAATCCAAACACATATAATACCATATAATATATGGATTTCAATAGTTTATTTATTAAATATTCTCACTAAGATTAAATAAGTGTTATTTAATGAACAAAAATGAGTTTGTACATATTGGAATGATATTCTATAGATAATTTTGTTTCTAAGAGTTTGGTGGGAGTATGTTTCGTCTTAGAGAAGTTTGAGTATAAAAATAAAATATTATTCCATTCAAAGAGAATTTCACTTCATATCTTGAATTATTTTAGGTTATATCGATAAATAGAAATTTAAAGAGTTGCATGTATTTACTGTAATGAAGTGAATATGACTTTATGTCCAAAAATAGTTTAGAAAATATTGGTAAATAAATATATTAATGTAAAGAGTTATATTAGTTACCAAATTATATCAAATAAAATTATGAATGGAAAAGTTCAAATATGGTTATGATGAACTTAGAAAGAGTTATAAGTTGACTAAAAAATTATTAACATTATAACATTTGATGTTGTAAAGTAAACGAGTTTAAATACTATGTTCAAGGAGTTGAACATTAGGAACATGAATCCTAATTATGACCAATATTCTAAATGGATTTCTTCATAGATTTTAATCACTAAAAGAGTTTAGGTTAAGGGTTTTATTAGATGGTCACATGGAGATTTAGTGGGAATTATATAGAGATATAATGAGTTTAATAAAACCTAAAAAGTGTAGAAAACATAATTCCTCTTTGGTGTTCTATCATATGTTATATGATTAAATAGGTTTTTATGTATGGTTTTTTTAGTATACTTAAATGAGTTTAAGAATATAAAATGTATCATTTTATAAAAATCACAGTCACCACTTTATTATTCTTTCACATTGGCTATATATATTGCATTAAGTGAAATGATAATTAACCTCTCAAAGTATTAATTTGATTTATCCTTAACCAGTGTTCATTATGAAGTTTTATAGGTTTTGATAAAATGTTAAGGTTAGCGTTAGTAGGATTTTATATACAGATATTCTCATGAGGTAAAAAATGATTATATGTGCTGCATAAACCATAAATTATACCATATGTAATGTCATACACCATGTATTTGGTATTATAGGGGTGCATGTTTAATATTTAATCCCAATACCTCAGGTTAGAAAGATACTTATCTTGATAACATTCATATTTTTATACCTTTCTTATGTAATCTTTGATGTTTAGTTAATCAGTGATGGTTGGGTATGTTAACCATATCATCAATTGAGGCTTGACTAAAATAGGATTTTTCCTATCATGTGACTAGTATGACATATGGACCCTCAATTGAGATAAAAATAGGAAATGTATGGATATAAATAGATAAGGTACATATGACATTCTTATCTATCTAGATGAGGGTCATATGATATACTCATCCACTTAGATAAATGATATGTGATGTGTTAATCAACTTTGTATGTCTATAATTATATAATTGAGGATATATGAGTTGACTATATTGGATTAACATTGTCTTATGGTTACTCAATTTCTTGGAAAAGGGAATTATAAGATTAAGTATACTGGTATATGATACAATCAGTATACATGGGTATGGAGATTCATGTGTTTGATAGAGATCATGTCAGGTCCATTTGTAGTTTAAGTAGAATTTATTATTTGATAAGGTACACTCTTTGGTTACTTTTAGAGATTCAATAATTCAAAAAAAATCAATACTATAAGGGTTTGTGGGGTCCCAATTTAAGTTGTGTTGAGGTAGCTAGTGTTGGGTGCGTCATTGGTGGTATGTCATTAGTTGAATGATCAGGATATAATTTGTCACTTTTGAGTTGAGGAAGTGATATCTTAGGTCTGGTTGATCATGATGGTAGTACCTTCATAAATCTATGTTCATGGTAGTCAAAGGTAAGTTTTTTTAGTTAGGTAAATAAATAATAAAGCAATAATGGATGATGACACAAGTCATGTATCATTCTTTATGAGATATCATGATATAAAGATATTATACTACAAGGTGTCAATGTTTTTAGAAAGGTTGTCATTGCTAAGATTATTCCTTATCTATTTAGAGGCCTTGATGGGTTTCTAGGCTCCACCCATGATCTATGAATATTTATTCATTTCTATCGAGATAAGGGCCTAGATGTTCACACACAATAGCATATTCAAGAGTCTTCCCTATTTTGGTGAATAGGTGTATCAAACATGGTGGGCCTCACCATGGGGTCTAATATTTTTCCAAGTATTATCGATAACCAATGAATAAATAATTTCATTATTCTTCAAGCATAGAATAATTGGGTTGAATTTATTTATTAAGAGTATTCACAAGTTATTAAGTGAATATGTGGGAAAATATTAAACAAAAGAATATTATTTTAATATTTAAGGTTCATTTAATATTTTACGAATTATGAGTCGAGTTAATGAATTGATTTTATAATGTAATATATTTAATATATATTACAATTATGTAATAAAATATAAATGGTGTTTATAATGTATTTAGTTCTTCATAACATGTCATTTAATTGATTATTTAGTGAGTGTTGGATATACGGGGAGTTAGGGAACCCTTTCTAAGTATTTTGGACATTCACTGTATAGGAAGTAGAGGATCTGTATTCCATTTACTATTCATCATTTGGAATTGAGAGCTTCTCTCTCCACCGACATCATATAGGGATAAAGGATATTTTTGAGCGATTGATCCAAGAACAACTTCACATATTGAAGGAATGGGGTTGACATGATCATTGTGATATTTAAGGAATCATCATAGACCCATTATAGAACCTAAAATTTGATGGTCGGTGTTCACACGGACTCTTGAAACATCTTTGGATGATCTATAGGGTTCTATCCTCAGATCCTTCAAGCAACAGTCACCGACAACAAGCTATTGTTGATCACATGTCAATTTATACAAGGTAGTTATTTTGTTTAACTTTTTGTGATTTGATAATTCACACAATATCTTTAGACCTATATCAGGGATTCAATCACTAGAGACGATGAAGTTACATCTCTTCGATGATAAAATATTTTAAATCTCCAGCCCATCGGCTTTAGCTACATGCCTCGATACTAAAAATCGGTATCATAGTGATATTTTATAATTTTTGATCCAAGAAAAAAATTAATTTTCATTAAATTAAGTATAAGGATTTAATTTGGTCCCAAGGAAAAAAAATTATGCATCGATCTGATATTAGAAGGACAAGTTATTATTATTCAGAATTTCTTATATGAATCGTTTGTGGTTTGTTTTAGGGTATTAAAAAAATTAAGAATAATGTGTGTGTGTGTGTGTGTGTGTTCATGTTATTCATTTTTAATGAATTAATATGACCCCAAGTTTATCGGAGAGGTACTATCTGGAATCTGGCCACCATAATAGTACTAATCAGTGGCCAAAACATTCCCCCGATTGTTGAATATTTAAAAGAAGAAAACAAATGCTATTTTGAGAAAAAAAATGTGCTTGAGGATTTTTGAGCCAGTTGATGGAATTATTTTGAATTAATCATAAAAAAATCAAAAAAATTTTGAAAAGGGTTGGTGGAAGGTCTTTAACAAAAAATAAATTTTTAATTTTTAAAAAAATAATTAAGGGTAACCCCCCTTATTGCCTTGTTTTCATGGGTTTCCTCCACCTCTGGTTTACCAACACACCCATTGTTATAATCTCCTCACTGGACACCACCGCCTGACCCAGCTCATTGCTGGTCCTGATTTCCCAATGCTACCCTTATCATCATGTCACCATGCCCTAGCTAGCCTGATCACTACCACCTATTGTAGATGGCCTCATCATGGCTTTCGTTCAAGACACCATAGGTATTAGTCCCCTCTGACCCTGTCCCTTTGGTTTTCATCACACCGTGGGAAGCACATGTCATACACTACCTCGCTAAGGACAGACACTAAAATCTACAGTTGAAACCCCCCTCCCCATCTATGGTAACTTCCTACCTGATCAGACTATAACCACCTCTCATGGGTCATGTTTGACCCGATATGCCCCGCAACTAGCCTAAATGGGTCTTTCCAACCCAGAACGAGTTAGGGAGAGTCTTCCCAACTCATAATAGCCCTGCACAGGGTCTTCCCAGCCTAAAATATGCCTGTGTGGTTTCATTCTGACCCACAATGGATCTGGGAGGGTTCTATGGCCCGTGGAAATATTTTTAAATATCTAAAAAATAATTTAATATAAATTATGGAATTTAAAAATATTAATAATAAATTAATTATTAAGGAAATTAATTTTATTTTTTAATTGAATTAAATTAATTTTCATAATGAACAAAATAAATTATTTTAATTAAATTAGTTCATTCAATTTATTTAATATCCCTTGACTTTAAATTTATTACAATTTAATTTTATCACAATTTTATTTTAACCTTTGACTAGTCTTGCGTAGTGACTGAACCTATGTTTTTCAAAGTTAATTTTATTTAATTATTTATTACATGCATGTGATGTTTGTAATATTTTATTAGTTTTATGATGATCTACATATCGTCCTTTTTTGTTCAGTATATATAAGGTTTTTCACATCCAATATTATATGTATGTATTTTGTGCCTCTCATGACCCTCTCACCTAGGTGTGAGTATTCATGTACTATTGAAAATGACATTGTAAGGTATGGAACATGCCAAGATAAGGAGATACCTCATATGATAAGTGAAAACAATAGACTGGGGGAAAGCTGCAATACGAGTTAGGACCCAACTCAGTTATGATGCCCCTAGGTCATGGTTGATCCATTAAGTTTAAATGGATCGACCAATATTAGATTCTCAAGACCAGTAAGGTTATTTATTTCCTTAATGCATTGTTTATTATTTTATTCATGTGCATGTTTACTGTGGAAACACATAAAATAATAAATTGGAAAATGCATAAATAATTGATAAATGTATTATATTAATGCATGTTCAGTTGTGAGTGAAAAAAATATTATAAACATAATTAAAAAAATGGATTATATTCGTTGATAAATATTAAAAACCCCTAAAGGAAATATTAATTCATGAATAGATTTTTTTTCATTTACATTTGAAAAAAAATGGGTGTACAGGGTGCTCTTCATCCATATTTGATGGCGCCTCCTACTACTAGGGAGTTATTTTGTAAATGATGGGTTGGGTTAACTAAAGTTGGTATCAAATAATCTGTCATAGCTTGTGTGATAACACTTTAGAGGAAAATCATTGCAGGAATCAAAGTTATGATTCCGATAAGCTGAGAATTCACCCAATAGATCAAGGAACCATGATTTAATGTGGTTGGTCAGCCTAGATCCTACCTTGGAAATCTCTGAGTAGTGCTATATCCATAGAATGTAGACTCAAAGGAGAGGTTTCAATTATCCTTTCCACTAGAATACTCAATCGATAAATTATTTTGAATCTAATAGTGAGAGCTACTATATTTAAATAAAATAGTGAGCGACTTTTAATGATATTATTAATTAATCAATAATGTCTAAATCAGTAATCAAAATAAAGTACTAACTGTTAAATTTTTATTGTAGATAAAAATGATAATCATCAACACCATCAAAACATTATCACTATGATCGATACTAGATAAAGAAAATATCATGACCATCTGTAACTTTCAGGAGTAATACAAGTGCTTGTGCATAGTACTATGCCCAGAAAGGAATCTTTATGTGTTGGATTCCTCACTTCCTATTGAGACCCCTCAAAGAGAAAGTAAGGCGGATAAAGATAAATGGAAAAAATCATATATAGGATGCACTAGACATATAGTGTATCATGTTTTCATCGATGTCTAGTCAATTTTAGAAATTAATTAGGATAAATATGCCTACAAGATGCTAACTCACACTACTAAAAAATAGGTCTCTAATAGTATCAAAATTGGCCATTTTTAGAACACACAAAAATCACTGACTACCAGAGCACAATTAAAAGCCCTGGTATTTTATCAACGCTTTTAGTAGCCCTAATAAAGGGCTATATTATAGTGTACTATTAAATTTACAACACACTAAAGTATCAGAAATAGTAGAAAAAAATAGGTTGCAAATATAGACTTTAAATAAAATAAAATTTACAACACAAATATAAGAAAAAAACACTATTATAAACATTTCAAACATTTGTTTTTACAATTACATGAGTAAGTAAAAATTATCACATACATTAAAAAAAATATTCCTTTATCTTTGGCCCCAACCCCAATCATGTTATTTCTGAACAAACCACACCAGTTCGAGAAAAGGAATTCACCTATATAATAAAACATTTCTTATGTTAGTAATACAATAAATAAATAAATTAAACACAATTTGTAAATTTTAAACTAAACTTTGAGTCATACCAAGAACACAATGTATCAGATTGATTTGTGGTTGATTCTTGCATGTTACACAATTTCTTTTTCATCTTCAAGAATTATCACTATAAAAATTGACTAAATAAGTATAACATAAAAATGATAAGTAAATTAATTAATTAATAGAAAATAAAATGATGACAAAACAATATGATATCATTTTCTTGGTTTTGGCGATGTGATGCATGTTTTAAACTAAAATAGAACTTATATATTGAAAATATGCACTTTGAGTCATTCTGACCACAACATGTGTCAGATTGATATATGTTCAATTTCTATATGTCAAAAATGAATTATGGATCATTTTTCTGAAGTATCAAAACAATTCAAATGTGTTTTATCATTTTTGAGTATGTCACTTATAATTTTTACTAAAATGTTATTTTAAACTGGAAACGCTCACTTTGATTTATACTAGTAACATCATGTGTTGGTTTGATGTGAGATTTATTCCTACACATCACAAATGGATTATGAATTATTTTCCTAAATTATCAAGACAATTCAAGTGTATTTTCTCAGTTTTCAGTGAGTGACACACTTTTTGAACCAAAATGTCAATTTTAAACTGATAGTGGACACTTTGAGTCATACTGGAAACATATTGTATCATATTGAGGTTAGTATGATTCCTAAACATAAAAAAATGAATTATGTATCATTTTATTAAAGTCTCAAAATAATATGAGTGTGTTTTCTTGGTTTTGAGTATGTCATTTGTCTTTTTACTAAAATTAATGTAAATTTTAAATAAAAAGAC
This sequence comes from Viscum album, assembly GCA_963277665.1. NCBI lineage: Eukaryota > Viridiplantae > Streptophyta > Magnoliopsida > Santalales > Viscaceae > Viscum > Viscum album. The sequence continues at coordinate 1,295,052,561 of OY728131.1, forward strand.
ACACTTTGAGTCATACCGGTCACATAATACATAATATTGAGGTGAAGATGATTCCTACATGTCAAAAATGAGTTATGGGTAATTTTCATAAATTATAAAAATAATATTAATGCGTTTTCTTGGTTTTTCATATTTTACTTTTCATTTTTACTAAAATTTCATTTTCAAAAGGAAACACACACTTTGAGTCTACCAGTCACATAGTGTGTAGTTTTTAGGTGAGAATAATTTCTACACATAAAAAGTGACATATAAATCATTTTATTAAATTACAAACAAAATTTGAGTGTTTTTTCTCAGTTTTTAGTGAGTGATAAACTTTTTGAACTAAAATGTCAATTTTAAACTGATAATAGAAAAATTGAGTCATATCGGGAACACTATGAATTTGATTGAGATGCTTCTAATTATTACATGTCACAAATGAATTATGGGTTATTTTTCAAAAGTATCAAAATAATCTGAATGATTTTTATTATTTTTTAGTTTGTCACTTGTCTTTTTTACTAAAATTAATGTTAATTTTAAATAAAAATTCACACTTTGAGTCATACTAGTCACACTGCACATCTAATTGATGTGTGACTGATTCCTATACATAAAAAATGACTAATGGATAATTTTTATAAAGTATTAAAATACTAAAAATGTGTTTTCTCAATTTTGATTATGTCACTTTTCTTTTTTACTAAAATTAATTTCAATTTTAAATAAAAAATTCTTTTGGAGTCATACCAGTTACACGATGCATCTGATTGAGGTTCGGTTTATTACTAAACAAAAAAAATGACTTGTGGATAATTTTACTAAAGTATCTAAATAATAATAATTTTTTTTACTAGTTTTGAGTATGTCACTTATCTTTTTTACTAAAATATCATTTTAAACTGGAAACACACACTTTGAGTCATACTGATCACATCGTGTGTTGTTTTGATGTGAGACTGATTCCTACATATCACAAATGAATTGTGAATTTTTTTATAAATTATTATGACAATTCAAGTTTGTTTTCTTAGTTTTTAGTGAGTGACACAATTTTTGAACTAAAATGTAAATTTTAAACTAATAATGAACACTTTGAGTTATATCAGGCACATCATGCATCAGATTGAGGTTTGGATAATTCCTATATGTTTTAAATGACTTATGGATCATTTTCCTAAAGTATCAAAATAATATGAATGTGTTTTCTTAGTTTTGAGTATGTCACTTGTCTTTTTTACTAAAACTAATTTCATTTTTAAATAAAAATTCATGATTTGAGTCTTACCAGGCAAACTATGTATCATATTGAGGTACGGTTGACTCCTAAATGTCAAAAATGAATTATAGATCATTTTTTTAAAGTATAAAAACAATAAAAATGTGTTTTATTGGTTTTTAGTATATCAATTGTCTTTTTTACTAAAATTAATGTCAAATTTAAATAAAAAGATACATTTTGAATCATATCAGTCACATCAGGTGTCTGATTGTGGTTTAGATGATTTATACACATTTCAAATGACTTATGGATTGTTTTCTTATAGTATCAAAAAAATGAATTTTTTTGCTTAGTTTTGAGTATTTTTTGTGTGTTTTGAACTAAAATGTAAATTATAAACTAAAAAACATACACCTCAAGTCATACGAAAAACACTATGTATCAGATTTATGTGAGGATTACTAAGTATGTGATGTTTATTATACATTTAAATATCTTTAATAAGATATAAAATAAATAAATGTTCCATTTGTATGGAATATGAAACCCCATGCTTCCTAAAATTCCTAATCCAAAAGAAACATGTTCTCTCTTTTCTGGCTTACTATAGATAGTTGAAAGAAAAATATGACTTACCAAAAGATCTGTGAAAAAAATAAATAATTATTATATAAAAATGATAAGGAAATTAACTTAAGAATATTAGAAAAAATAGAGAAAAAAATAACTAAATAAGTAATAGGAATTCACCTTGTCATGATGTCTATATACATTCTTGACTCATTTCTGTGTTTCCATTATCTTAGTTGAACCCTCAAAGTCCAATCTATCATAATCATGAGCAAATTTGAACAAAACAACCCAACTTTAGAAAAATAATTCACTAGTATAATATAATAATTCTTTTGGTAGTAATAATATAAAGAAATAAATTAAACATAAATATGAAATAATACATTAATAAAATGTCAATTTTAAAATGAAACCACATAATTCGAGTCATATTGGGTACACTATGTATCGAATTGAGGTATGGTTGATTCTTATATGTCAAAAATTATTGAGTTATTGTTTTTATAAAGTATTAAAACAATCTGAATGTGTTTACTCATCTTTTAGTATGTCACTTTTATTTTTTACTAAAATTAATGTCTATTTTAAACTCAAACCACACAATTTGAGTAATATCAGCCACACTATGCATCGTATTGATGTGTGGTCAATTCTTAAACATGAAATTATGGATCATTTTCCAAAAAATTTAAAATAATATCATCTTGTTTTCTTGATTTTTTCTATTTTGACATGTGTTTTAAACTAAAATGACACATTTCTATTGAAAATGTACACTTCAGGTCATATCAACTACATTGTATCATAGATTTATGTGTGGTCAATTCCTATATGTAAAAAATAAATTATGAATAATTTTCCTAAAGTTTGAAAACAATCCAATCTCATTTTCTCAGTTTTGATTATTTTATGTATGTTTTAAACTAAAATGACACTAATGTATTAAAAACACATACTTTGAGTCATACCGACCACATCATGTATCGAATTGACATGAAGTAAATTCCAACATGTAACAAATGACTTATAGATCATTTACTTAAAGTTTGAAAAAAAATACAAGCTCTTTTTCTTGGTTTTGAGCATGTGATGTGTGTTTTGAACTAATCTGTAAATTTAAAAAAAAATAAGTATCAAATAAAAATGAAAAGTAAATTAACTAAAAAAAGTAGATAAAATAATGATAAAATTAACTAAATAAGTATTAGTAAGTAACTTATTCATAATGCCTATATACATTCTGACACTGTGTATTATTATTATTCATTTATAAACTATTTGATTTCCTCCATTATACTTCTCCTTGAGAAATAGATTAAAAATAATATATAAGCATTCTGATACTAATGCTTCACACCCCAAATATATTTCTAAGGTCGTAACCTATACTAGATCCTGAACGTAGTAGGTAATTGCCAAAATTTTATATTGGAAATCATTCTGACACCATGTATGCTGCCCACTCATATATAAACAAATTTACTTCTTATTTTGAGTACAAATGTTGTTAGTAATATTGGTAATACTAAGAAAATATAGACAAATAAATGATTAAGAAATATTTTTAAATAAATTGTAATTACCTTTTTGAAATTACTAATTTAGGAATGCTGGTATTTTCATGATTTATGATCTCTCTCATAAATTTTCAAACATAATATCCATAAATGTTGTTATTATCTTACTTCTAACACTACAGAAACAAAGACCAAAATAAGTAACTTGTTTTCAAATATCTTTTAATAGTTAAATATATCTATATATACATTTATTTGTTTCTATTTAAAATAATCCATGGGATTTTTATATTCATTTATAAACTTCATGCCATGATTTATCCTATATGTAGTGACTGCCCTATCATAAAAAAATTCTTGTTAAAAAATATACTAAAAAATATAATTCAAATTTTATCTATAAAATGTTAATTGTAGTGTATTAAAAATACACAATTCACATCATGTGTGATCATTTTGTTGGATATCCATACATTTGATCCAAAAAAAATATTTGGGGTATCTATATTGAGTTTGATCACCATTCAATGCTTCCTAAAAAACAAAAAAAATAAGTAATGGAAAAAATAAAAAATATATATTTATGTGATTAGATTGTTGAGTTTTTTCCCTACATTGTAGGCATTAAAAAGATTCAATTGTCTATTAATATTTTCTCAAACCCTTTGTTTAGATCATTTTTTTTCTTCTCGGTTTCTTACTTCTCTAAAGAAGTTTATTTTATAGAAATGATACTGTGATTAATTAAAAATTATGATTCACATAGTTTTCCCTTTATATAGTAGTAATATAAATGCCTTAAAAAATATGATTAGTTATTAACTTTAATGAAAATATTATATAATTTTTTGGACATCCATATTTTGAAAATGTACCTTATGTATGTATTCACAACTGAGACTCTCAGCCATTCAAACTTTATTATCTCATTTATACTCTTGAGACCAACTACTTCTGTAATGAAAGTTCAAAATATTTCTTCTTCATATAGAATGTAAGAAATATCATCATATTTAAATGTGATCTATGCAAGAAGTTGTAATGATCATAAATTTTGTAGTGGAACTGGTGTGGATAAGGTACTCCTGGAAGGTCCTTTTGATTTCTTGGTTGATTCACTAGATTGTCTTGATTCGGCCATCTATTTCCCCATCGTTTTATGCATATATAGTATCATAACTCACTTCAGACCTTTTTATATCAACTTTTATAGGTTTTTTATATTAAAAAAGTGGTTAAAGATATTCCTCATGTATCTTTATATGATTAGATTCTCATGCTATAAAATTTTTAATAGCATCATTGACCATTGTAATATTCAGATCATCATGTGGAATAGGAAACTCAGTGGTTGGATCCTAAGATACCTCAATCCCTACTCTCATGTGATCTGTTGGGAGTTATTTATTTTTTAGCTTTTCTCCTGGGATATTATACATCGAAAACATCGTAATGAAGAAATATGTGGGTTTTAATATATATAAATCACAAACAAATTTACCCTATAGATTTTAGTAATTTAAAGTTATCAAAAGTTATTTGATTCTCATTTAGGAGAAAGAGTAATTAAAAAATTTATTAACCCAGTTAAGGTATGTGGTTGAGGGGAATTACTATCCTAAAAAATAGAGGGTTCATTTGGTTATTCACGTGTAAATCAATACTCCACTTCCAGTTCACTTTAACCATTTCTCATATATTGGTCTGCCAAACTAGACTAGATAATAATATATTGTAAATCATATATTATTTCCTGAAATCCTTTCATTATATTATATGTATCTTCTTTTGATTTTATCTTCTCAAAATATGTTTGATGAGACACTCCAAAACATACACCTCTAACGTGACCATATTTTTCTAGTCGCTTCAAAGTTACTGAAAGTAGTTTTTCTTCCAGTTGGTTGCTGATGATTCTTATATCTAAACCATATAAAAAATATGAATATAAATATATATTTTCATGTAATATTGTTATAAATCATAATGAATTATTATTAATTCATACTTACACATGCTTCCCATGCTGCTTTTGTGTTTCCATTAACTCTTTTATACTCCTTATTTACATGATCCTTCTTCCATATCACATGATGTGGGGTGGAAATGGCTTAGGATTTTGATTTATCAATCTAGATATTAACAAAGGAATATATGTTGTTTCATATCACATAAATTTTTTATTATTTATTTAAAATACATATCAATTTCTTCTCTAGTATAGTGTAACTTGTCTTTTTCAATAGGGGTATATTGGTTTTGATGCATGTTCTTTATTTTCATCACAATTTTATTGTTTCATAAATTAATAATTTTGAATAAAATTGGATAAAATAAATAATGTAAAATAATAAATTATCGATTATAATACACCTGAAATAATTTATCATGGTGATGAATGATGAAATCATTTCACATTCCATGCTTTATAATGTGTGCATAACTAACTGGTGGGTGGGGTGTTACTTTCCCCTCGGTATCCCTAAGATGTAACTTGGTAAGAATAGTTTGGAAGCCACTATAGGATTTTCTATTGGTCATTAAGACATATTTCTTATAAAAATATTCTAAATTAAACAAACTCTTCAAGGAATAATGAATATTAAATCAATGTTTCATTATATAATTTTTTAGTAAAATAGAGAAATTATATCGTAACATTACCTTTATATCTTACCAAAGGGTTTCCTGCATTATAGGCTGGACATGGTTCCACAAATCTATTTCAATCAGCACATTCATCCTCTTTGTGACCCCAACAAAACTAATAAACATTGACTTGTTGGGGCCAACAGGTTGGAGGCATTGATTCCATCCAAACTCAAATTTTATACCCTTACTTCTTGCCTTGATAATTTTATTCAATATTGTGATGTTGTTTCGTTCTTTTTTTCATCAACATGTTGTTGATCCACTAATAATTATTTAGTTTTAGCATCAACTACCTATTCTTACCCAGGATTGGTAACATCATAATGTATAGAATACATTGTCATCATGAGTAGTCAAACATTTAATTCTTGTTTAGAAAAGTGATCATTGAGTCCCTTGGATTAAATCAAAGAAAAGTTAAAGAATTTAAAATGATAGGATTTTACATTTTTCATGGATTATGAGTAGAAGCATGTTGTCAGGCAGGGTGGTTGAGTAGATACATACTTCATAATTGAAACCTTTGTTTGTAATTCCATCAGTAATATAGTTATATTCCCTATAGGAGTGAGTGATGAAGTAGTTCATATGAGAAAGTATTTCCAAGAATTTGACCCATTTTCCATCATCTTCCAAGATAAGTTTAGTTGTCCTCTTCTTATCTCTTGAAAAATAGTGGAGGAATCACATTCTAACCATATAGAGATACATCCTCTTTTTTTAACAAGATAAACTGTCATAATCATACGCATCATCCCTGCCTACAGTGCAGTGAAATGACCACAAGATTTATACAAGCATTCAATCACATCTCCATTGTGATCTCTGAATATTACACCATACCCTAATGGGACTAGGTTACCCCTAGATGCTCCATCTATGTTGAATTTTATCCAACCAGTAAAAGGGGATACCCAAAAAAAATCCAAGGTGCCGTGGGGGATGGGGAAATTACCTGGAATCCAAATCTATATGAGTAACAAGAAGTCAGCCACCAAATTATTGCATTTTTTAGTATGCAACGTGTTAGTAGATTTTACTGCAGTGAATATGCACCCCATTTCTAGTTCAGCACTGAAGTGTGCCCTACTATGGATAATATCATTCCTTCTCCTCCACATAAATTGAAGCAGTTCAGAACAGGCAACTCGAAGTAGGATCGTGAGCTAGTTTGAGATGGAAGCATTGTGTATTTCTACAAGAAGGGAGCATATTGAGTCTGTTCTCTGAAACTAAATGTCAAACATTTGGATAACATTTTTCTATAATTTATATGTTGTTTTTCAGATCAGGAGTAAATGATTCAAATCCTCTCTATTTTGATTACATAACACACTTTTGGAACATAGATAAATACCAGCTTTTTGAAGATTCAGATCCACCAGAAGTTTGTTTAAGAGCATCCTCCATATGAGAGTATACCTAGAGGGGGAAATACATTTCTTATTCCATCCACTAATCCACTATATGTAACCATGTATCAGGTGTTTATAGAAGATCTTCGAATCAAGTTTTCCATTTGAGGACCCTTCTCAGAGGAGAAGATCCCCTTGATTTATGAAATCATAGTTGTCAACAATTGTGACAATGTCATCCTGAACTGAATCCATGTTTTCCAAATGTTAAATTATCCTTATGTTGTGATCAATACCACTACCCTCATTAGAATCCCTATTAATAATGGGGTCACCTATCCAGTTGTCATACTAAAACAGTAAATAGTAATGAGTACTATAAACCCATTGATAATGTGTGATGATCTTTTGGAAAACTAGTTTAATTCAGGAAAAATTGAGGACTCTAGATAACTATATTTTCCTAAGAGGATCCTATCCATGAGTCTTCTTATAAGAAGGTCTAGGTCAGTTGAATTTTTGTTGATAAGATTACATATGAACTTGGTCTGTAGAGATTTATTGAAAAACTCTATATTTTTTATCCCCAAGCCTCCAAGTTTGTAAGGAAGGCATCACTTTTTCCACGAAGCAATGATGATTAGCTTTTCCAGGATACTTCCACTCCATAAAAAAAATTCATCATTGTGTTCAACTTTTTTAGGAGAGATACTGGGTAAATATAAATCATAAATGAGTAAATGAGTTTTGATATGACAACATGATTGACAAGGAATATGTGGACTACTATTGAGAGTGATTTCCCTTTCCAGGAGGCTATAGTTCTTCTGATCTAATCCATTATATTTTAAAAGTTAATTGCCTAAGTTTTTCCCCAGAATAAGAAAATACTCAGGTAGAAAAATGGAAAAGATCCCTCCTTGAGTCCAAATTCATTGGTGAGATGCACCTTTCTTGATTTTGTAATGTTCTTACTAAAGTAAATAAAGGACATTTCCTAGTTGATTGATTGACCAGAAACATTCTCATAATGTTGGAGATCCTTTCTAGGATTATTGATGTTTCTCCTATCTCCATGGGTGAAAATGAAAATTTCATCAGTAAATAAAAGGTGGGAGGGATCATAAATACCTCATCCTGTTATGATGATCTTCAAGTCACCCCTTTCCACCATGTCCAGGCGGAGTCTACTTAGGTAGTCCTCTGCAATGGAAAATATAATTTATAAGAGAGGGTCCCCCTAACTCACTCCCTTGATCAAGTGAAATATCCCTCTAGTGACACATTGATGAGGATAGAGATGCGGGTTGAATCAAGAAGCACCTTGACTCATTGAATGAAAGTTATACTGAAACCAAAACTATTCAGAACCCTACCTATGAACCTTTATTCCATTGTGTCAAAGTATTTTTTGATATCAAGATTTAAGGAAATGTTTCCTCCTTTAGTACTTTTCCTGAGAAGGTTCACACACTTTGAGGTAGTGATCAAGAAATCCTAAATATTCCTTTCTTTCACCAATCCAAATTGATTCCAAGTTATTATTATTTTTCGAGACCCTAACAAGCATGTTTTCAAGGATTTTTGTAATCACATTATGAATATTTTTACCCAGAACAGCCAACCTGAATTGAATTATCTCACTTTCATTCTCAACCTTTGGAATTAGAGAAATGAACTGAGTATTTAACCCTTGGGAAAAATTCCCACCCTTGAAAAAAATTTAACAAGTTAGCTGACCTCATTTTGAATAATTTCCCAATAGGTTTGAAAGAAGTAGTTTTTGAACCCATCCATCCCTAGAGAGCTATCCTTTTTTATCCCAAACACAACCTCCTTGATTTCAAATTCCATTAGAATTGAGTTAAGGAAGAGGTTTTCTTCCTCTGTGAGCATATTTGGAATTATTTTTTATCTTAACATTTCACTCTTTGGGGTACTATTGAATATATTCATGTAAATTGAGACAATATGATCATATAGCTCTTGTATTTCCTCCAATATTCTATTTCCATACTTAAGAAGAGAAATATTTGTATTCTCTCTTTGAACCCTTTGAAGGTAATTAAAGAGTTTTGTGTTTCTATCCCCATCAGAGAGCCACATGGTTTTGAAGATATTTTTCTTGATGCTATCTCTTAGCTTCATGATATTTAAAATCTTGTCTGAGATCTCAGTTTCTTGAACCATGTCCCCATAGAAGTTTCCTCTAGTATTGGATTACTAAATATCATGGAGGATTCCAGGCCATCAATTCCCACATCTATAGAGATAAAGTTTATCTTACTCCACTCCTTTAGCTTTATTTTTATCATTTTTATCTTAGATATGCATATCATAGGACTCTTGTTAAGAGTCTTTATACCCCAAGTATCCTAAATTATCCTTGAGTATTCAATAAGAGTGTCCCATGAATTGTTAAATCTAAAAGGATTTGGAAGTTTTCTTTCACTGTTGAGTAGACTTACCAAAATGGGATGGTGATCCAAGTTATGCTTGGACAAGGGAACTCAAGTCATAGAATTCCAAGTAATATGGCAGGCGCTATTGAAAAAGGCTCTATCAGTTATTCTAGCATGCATTCCATTGAGGTGTTGTCTATACCAAGTGATTTTTTTTCCCAGTGAGATTAACTTCATTCAAGCCAGCCACCTCAATGCAGTCTCTGAAATCTTTGGTCGAGATAGCATTAGCAACCAGTTCAATCTTTTCATCCTCATGCATTATGTCACTAAAGTCCTTTATAATGATCTATGGCTACATTATTGAATTTGAAATCCATTTAATGTGTTCCCATAGTAACCTTATATCTATGTAATTTTTATGTTCATACACAATTGAACAGTATATATTCCTGTCAGATTACATAAAGTTGCAAGTAAGAATCTGGGAATCTTCAGAAACAATAGATGGATTGTTCAACCCTCTATGAATGAGTAGCCATATTCTATCCAGAGAGTTTGTGTCGCTTCTGGTGTTTAGAAAGTATTACCCTTTACTGCTAAAGAGAGTGCCCGATTTTTCAGAATTAAGTTTTGGTTCATAAATGCCTATGATTTCAGGTTGGTACCTGCCTATCAGGAGCCTAATGGAACCTTGAGTATCAGGATTGGCTAGAACCTGATATTTCCAAAAGAGAATCCTCATATCTATTTTTCCCTGGGGGTGAGACCCCCCTTTCCTTTATTCTCCAATATTTTTTATTTTCTTGTAGTTCTTGCTGATGAGATAGGGACCTCATCCTTTAAATCTGTTTGGTGACTCCCATCTTTCATTTTTCATGTCTGTTTAGACATGTGTCTATTCAATATTCTTGATTTCAGCATCCAAAACTCTATTCTCTGGAGCAGCCCGTACCTGATCCCCTGCCTCTTTCTCCATTGCAAGATCTCCAAAAATCAAGTTTGACATCACCTGTGTACTATCCTTGACACCTTTTAGATCATAAATCTGGACATTTGAGAATATATTATATTATGAGGAAAAGAATATTATGTTAAAAAACACTTTAACCTTCTCATTTAACTCTCTTTATTTTTTATAGGTTGAATTGATTTGGATCCTCTATAGAGAATCCAAATACCCTATTTATATTTCCCTCTAAATTAAAATACATTTTCTATGTTGAGACCACCATGAATTGGTTGTGATCTCCTAATTAAAGGGACATATTTGATTGAATTTTCATCTGACCCTATAGTTTTTTTAGTCACTATCAGGATAATCAACCAATTATTGTTTTCTTTATCTAAGAAATAAAATAATTTCATTTATTTTGATTCCATTATTAATGTCTCATACTTTTCCCCTTCCACACTAAAATTCTCTTTCACAAATCCCATTTCATCAACTTTCACTACACTCCTATGTCAACCCATTTACAATGGAAAATATGCACTTGAAATTTTATAGAATCCAACTCGTATATCTATTCTATAATGCTGAAATATGAAAAATTCTTATAAATTGTATTTCTATCCTACGAACAATATATGTTCATCACTTTCACTACAAGTGTAACTCCACTATTTTTCATAGTGTTCTTTTGTATAGGATTTATAACCATTGATTACAAAACCAATGTAAGATATAACATTTTCATTTGGTCCCCTCTCTAACCATTGATTTTTTTTTGGAAATTGAAGTAGTGTTTTCATATAACTCCTTATAAATATGATCTTGGAACCATCCTATAATGTAACAGAACAACCTGGGTCAACCAGACCAGTTGCCCAAGTCATCCCATCACGGGGTGGGGTAAAACAAAGATAAAAAACTAGTCTCTTATATAAGAATAACAAGACATAAAATCATAGTAAAAAGAGAAAAAAATATAGGATATACAACTGATCCAAACAGGATAAACTGGAAAAAATATATATAATTATAAACAACAAGTCTCTATGTGACTAAACATCACCTCCAAACTATCCCAAAACAAAACAGCAATGTAAAGAGAATCCTCCATGATACATAATTCTCTTCCCTTTACCTGAATCCTACAAAACAAGGTCTATATCCACCTATAGGAAGAATTAGGGTGTGATCAATAGATCCCAGTAGGATACCACCCAAAGATCTATACAAGTTATAATAACAAGAATGCATAACTTCAAGATTTAGAACAAATAGTTTTATGAGTAATTTTATAAATAAATCCAATTGAAATCATTTTTCAAACAATCCTTGAGTTTTCAAAAATTTCATGCCATGTTTTCAAAATCTAGAAATAATCAGGTAAATATTAAAAAATATAAATATACATGTGATCCAACATCCATGAAATATACTATCATGTAATAAGAAACTATAAACAACAATACACCTACCATCTGGGCTCTAGACTTTGGTAAAATACATACTAGACACTCACAAACCTAACAAGGCATAAGTTTGGATCCAACTAACATCGAGGCCAACCATAGACCATTGGCATAAAAGAGTTAACCTTATAGTGGTGTAACTCACACTAAGGATACCTGTTTCTCTATCTCAACGTACCCAAGGTTCTCATTGTGTAATGTTTTTCAATTTCTATTTTAAAAACCATTCTCATATTTTTTATAAAACAATTTCAAATCCAATACAATATTATTTAGGTTTTGAAAGTCTATTTTCCATTTCAAATCAAGGAACTTTACTCTTCAAAGAAAATACCATTTTTAAAACATGAAACCATTCCCTTTTCAATTTCAACCCATGCAATTACATTTCAAATATCAAGAAATAAATATGAACAACAAGAAATTTAATAAATTAGAACAATTGAACAAATCCACCCACCACGAGAGCATATAAAACTTAATTGTCTTTGACAATGGGGCTTGGAAACCACAAGATCTACCTTAAAAATAAAAGTCCCAACTAAATACTGAAAATGATTGATAGAAAACACAATCCAATTACGAATCCCTATAACAAATGGTGTTGCAACCACAAACGATAGGGGAACCAAGATGAAGGATTACCTGGCGAGACAAAGAGCCTAAAATTGTTGATCAATCATTGAACAAATCAATCTATATGGAAGGAAGATACCAAAAATCACCTAGGGTAAGACCTTTGACTGAGAGGATAAAGCTGCAAGATAGATTTAATCCTCAAACACCCACACATCACCCTAAAAACTACAACTTGGGGAATTATATGGTGTATAATATTTTACACTTCATGAATCCATTTCATTTTATGTTACACAAAAAAAACCCATCTTCTTTTAATTAAAATCCACATTTTCAACTTACATGACGTGTAACCCTTACATGATGTGTAAAAACTCATGTTGTGTAATCAATTCATGGGATGTGTTCAGTGGACAACACATATCATGTAATCCCATTACACATCGTGTAACTACCCAGAAAATAGTATAAACTATAGGTTCATACTGAAAATCCAAAAAATATGTGACTTAATCATTATAGGTATCCTCTCAATTCAATTTCGATAACACATGCTTGATGAGAAAAGGAAACCAAAAGAAAAGATCAAAACATACCTAATATAAAGGTAATGGGGAATTAAAATCTCCCTACTATAAAATATTTATGTCTACAGAAAGAGCTCAAGATCTTAGATTCACAAAAAGAGTAGGCCATTATTTCCTCATCAACGACTCACACTCCCATTTCTTATGGAGATCTTGTCTACACTTCCATAGTACTCGGACTAAGTAAAACATTTTACCACACATTACCTTATCCTGGCGATCCATAATATGAACTATCTTCTCAACTAAATTGGTATCGAGCTCAAGAACAACATCCTCCCATATTATAATATGGGAAGGATCTTGTATATACCTCCTCAATTGGGAAACATGAAACACATCATGTATTTAATTCAATATGGATGGTAACAGCAACTAATAGGAAACCCTCCCTAGTCACTAAATAATCATAAAGGGTCCCACAAACCTTAGTGCCAAATTAACCTGATTTCCCAACTAATGATTGTCCCAAACGAGGTGAAACTATAAGAAATACCCAATCACAAAACTCAAACTCTAGTGGCCGACTCTAATGGTCTGCATAAGATTTATTATGACTATGTTCCATGATCAAACACCTATGGATCAATTGCACTACCTATTTCATATTCTATTTAACACTCGGCCCAACCAAGGACCACTCTCCCAACTCTACCTAGCATATGGTATATCGACATGGAAACCCATACAAATCCTCAAAGGGAACCATCCTGATAAAATTATGATAACTATTATTATAGGAAAACTAAACCAAAGGAAAATGTATATCCCAAGATCCCCTGAAATCAAGCACGCAATAATGGATCATGTCCTCAAGAACTTGGATATCCCTTTATGTTTTTTCATCCATCTATGGATGATAAGAAGTGATCAATTTCAACTAGGAACCCATTTCCTCCTATAAACATTTCCATAGTCTGGATGTGAACCTCGAGTCCCTGTCAGAAACAACTACAAAGGTAACTACATGAATCTTCACAATCTCTTTCACAAACAAGTCCCCAAGCTATTCCACATTCATCATTTTCTTTATTGGAAAGAAATGAACTAATTTAGTGAGTCTTTAAAAAATCACCAAAATCACATCCTTCCCACTAGGAGTTCATGGTAAACTAACAAAAAAATCCATGTAAATCTCATCCCACTTCCATACCATAATGGGTAAAGGCTGGAACAGACCTTAGGGTCTCTGCTTTTCAACCTTAACTCTTTGACTTGTGAGACGCCGTAATGAAAAATCTGCAACTGACCACCTCATCCCCATAAACCAATACCAACATCTCAAATCATGGTACATATTTGTATCCACAGGGTGCATGGACCAACATGAATGGTGTCCACTATCTAGAAACTCTTTTCTCAAGTAAAACGGAACAACCAACCAGCTACGGAATCACAAAGCTCCACTGGGAGACTGAGACAACTTGTATGAGGTCTCCTCGCCATTTAGGATTTCTTCTAATCATTGAATCCCGATGTATATTGTCTTCTTAAGTTGATATTACTCATAAAAAGATGAGTCAACTTTTATCAGATCCAAGAACACTTATCCACCAATCTCCTCCACTTACAATCTCATCTTAGAAAACAAACTCATCAAAGACTATTGTTCAACTGATTCCTTCATGGCTTGGGTCAGTAATTTTGTGGTCAATGCATTGGCCACCACATTCCATTTATCAGGGTTATATACGATATTAAAAATAAAAGGTCTTAAGATACTCAACACATCATCTATGTCTCAAGTTCAGATCTCTATGATTGAAAATATACTTCAGGATTTTGTGATCAGAATACACCGTAAACCTCTCTCCAAAGAGATAGTGATTCCACATTTTGAGTGCATGCATAACAGATACCAACTCAAGATCATTGGTTGGGTATTTTTTCTCATGATGGTTTAAATAGAATGATCCATAAGCCACAACGTGTTTACCCTACATCAAGACACGTCCCAAACCCATACCAGAAGCATCGCAGAAAACATCATAAACTGACCCTAGATCCAGAAGAATCAAAACTGGTGCTAAATTCAACCTCATATTCATCTCCTAAAAATATCTCTGACACTTGTCATTCCATTAAAATTTTACACCATTATGGGTTAAATATGTCATTTAAGATGTGATATTGGTAAATTTATGAACAAACCATCTATAGTAACCTTCCAAACCCAAGAATATTTGGATCTCAAACATGTTTCTAGAATGATCCCAAGACATAACTACCTGCACTTTTTTGGGATTAATTGAGAATCCCCTCTTAGATATCACATACCCCATAAAATTCACTTCTTTGATCCAAAACTCACACTTGGAAAGCTTACCATATAGATGATATTCCCTCAAAGTTTGAATAATGATATTTAAATGGTATTTGTGCTCCTCCTATGTCTTTGAGTACACCAACATA
This sequence comes from Viscum album, assembly GCA_963277665.1. NCBI lineage: Eukaryota > Viridiplantae > Streptophyta > Magnoliopsida > Santalales > Viscaceae > Viscum > Viscum album. Next base: position 1,295,068,266 of record OY728131.1, read on the forward strand.
TCATCTATGAACACAATAACAAAATATTATAAGAACCAATGAAAGATTTGGTTCATCAAATCCATGAATATAGCAGGAGTGTTAGTGAGACTGAATGGCATAAAAAAACTCAAAATTTCTATATTGACTCTAAAACATTGTTTTGTTTATATCCTATTCTAAAAATCTCAACTAGTGGTACCATGAATGTAGATATATCTTAGAAAAACAGTGATTTCCCATTAACTAATCAAAAAGATCATCAATTCTGGGTAAGGGATACTTTTTCTTAACAGTCACATAATTCAACTTTCGATAGTCAACACAAAGTCTCAGACTTCTCTTTTTCCTTTTTAGAAAAGAGTACAGGTGAATCCCACAATGACATGCTAGGAATAATAAATCATTTCACCTCCAAGTTCTCAATCTAGAATTTAAGTTCCACCCACTCAATAGGTGTCATTCGATAGGATGGCATAGAAATGGGCATTATTCTAGACAATAGGACAATAGTAAACTCAACCTCTCTCTGGGGAATAAATCCATAAAAATCATTCAGAAAGACCCCAGGGTACTCACACACAGCATCAGGTAGATAACTGCCCTATCATGGGTCAACTGTATCAAAAAACATTTATGAAATCTAGCATGATATTAAATAGGCATAAGGAACAATCAGTCCTACACTTCCCAATCTAGAGTCCCACTCACCATGAAAAACATGAGTGACCCCATTGGTAGATAAGAACTGTACCTGATGATGATAATATTCTATCTGGTCCTTTATACTAATAATCCAATCCATGCTCATGATTAATTCAAAGATTTCAATATCAAGCACTAAGAAGTCCCAAACCACCTCAAATTCTCCTATCACCACCCGACACATGGGATATTTGAAACCTTGTTTAGACCTATTTCCCAAATGTGTAGAAAGATCCAACAAGAATAGAATAATCTCTAAATGAAAACCCAACACATCAACCAAATTTTATGATATAAATGAATGAGTATCACCTGTATGAAAGAAATTTGAAACCATAGAAGATAAAATAAGCATCGTACCTCTAATAGTAGAAGGACCTACTTCAGATTCCTCTGGTGCACACTTGACGACATAAATCTATCTGGACTTAGCCACCTGGGCATCCCCCTTGTCCTGATAATGAGACCCACCACCCTTGGAAGTATCAACATTAACCTAAAACCCCTTAGTTAAAGTGGATCCCACCTTACTTCCTTGGGATATCTTATCATAGAAACGCTTTAGATGGCTAGATCGCCCAAAAGAAGAAAATTTCTGGGAGCCTATATACATTGAGACCTGGTATGACCACACCTCCCACACTGGTAGAAAATAACCTGTGTCTACCCTGTAGAATCCCCTAAAACTAGTCCTACATAAAACTAACCACTCTTACCCTCTCTTTTTTTACCAGAAGAAGCACCCTAGCTAACCGCTACATCTACTAAATATCCTCACAAGCCTATCCTTCATGATATGTCTACATCATCCAAATATTATTTATCCACTACCTCTATAAATGTTGAAAGGCACAAAAAACTAGCATTGATTGAATTTTATACCTCAGTCCCATCTCGAACCTCTGAGAATTCAGGTAATCATTGGTGAAAATCTCTGATACTAGATGCACTAACTTAGAAAAGTGGGTTGATTACTTTAAAATGGTTTGATTCCCTTGATACAATGTCAGGAACTCCCAAGGATTTTCCGCACATAAATTATCAAGATAAAATTGTTGATTAAATATCTTCTTGAAAGTAACCCAGGTAAGACCTTCATGCAACTTAGCTTTCACTACTTAGTCTCGTTATATTCTTCCTAGACCTTTGAGCATATACATGGAAAACATGCTTGAGAATATTTAGGAGTCTTCAAAAAAATAAAGATCATTTCAATTAATACAATCCACTCCATTGACTCTTATGGTCCTTTGTCACCACGAAAGATGGGTGGATGCTTCTTGGTAAATTCTAAACCATGATCCACTGCCCATCTCGGGTTCACTATACCCATTGACCCCAGAGTCTAAATGGTATGGATCGCTGCTTCAACCAGGTAAAGGTTCACTAGAGGATCAGACTGCAGAACCTACCTCATGGATTCCCCTCTTGTATTTAGAAGATCTCTTCTAGGAGGCATAGTATGTTAAACGCAAGGTAACAACCAATCAGCCATGAAAATTTTCCAAAACCATTGAAATGAAAACAAGAATCCAAAACCGCACTTTAAAACAATAAGAATTTAAAGCAGTTATAAACCCTATCACAAAAATGGAACACCTTTTTAAAAGAATAGGTCTATATAAATAAACTCCCCACTTAGTTTATCCAAATGACCTAACACACACTACGGGAAAAAGGGGTTTTTGCGACGGAGGAATTTTCTCGTCGCAAATAACTACTTATTTGCGACGGGGAAAGATCACCCGTCGCAAAAGGTTTGGCACGCAATGCGCGCCAAACTGCGGGAATGTTATTTGCGACGGGGGGTTACCACCCGTCGCAAATAACCGGTGACGATAAAAAATATTTGTGGCGGGAATATACCCCCGTCGCAAATAGTATGTCGGCAGGTTATTATTTGCGACGGGACCCATCGCAAATAACTATTTAACCGTTGACCGTGATAAATACGGGATAAAGTATTTGCGACGAGTACCGTCACAAATAATACTATTTGCGACGAGTATCCCGTCGCAAATAATCTAACCTATAAATACCCCCATCCGTTTTTTTCATTCATTCTCAAACTCTATCTTCTACTTCTCTCAAAACTCTATTTTTAGAGTTCACAGTTTCTTAAGTTTAATTTTTATTTTTGGAGTTGATATTGAAGTCTTCAACAACTATCAGAGATCAACCTCAGATCAATTTTAAAGGTATTTATGTTCATTTTAATTTAATATTTATTTTAAATTTTTTATTAGTTTTAATTATTCTTAATTAGTTGTAATTTAATTATGTTTAGATTGTTTTATTATTTAATAAATTTAAATTATTAGTATTCATTGTTCATAGCTAATGGTAATTAGGAATAATTAATAATAATTAGGAATAATTAATAATAAATAGGAATAATTAATAATAATAAGTCATAATTAGGAATAATTATTAATAATTAATCATAATTAATAATAAATACTAATAATTAGTAATAAATACTAATAATTAGGAATAAATAGTAATAATTAGTAATAATTAGTAATAATTAGTAATAATTTAGAATAATTAGGAAATAATTAGGAACAATTACGAAAAATAAGAAAAAATACTAATAATTACTAATAATTACTAATAATTACTAATAATTACTAATAATTACTAATAATTACTAATAATTACTAATAATTATTAATAAACCTCCTCCATGCATGCATTAACCTTTACAACTAACCATTTCATTTTTTTTATACATTTAATGATCTATCTATATATATATATAGTTATATTTATTCGTATATTAATATAGATTTATATTAATATAAATATATTTGGTTATAGGAATAAATATATATATATATTCATATATTAATATATATTTATATATATTTATATATATATGTATGTAGTTATAAATTTTTATTCGTATATTTATTTGTATATTAATATATATTTATAAACTTAGTTTTAAATAAATTTATAAAATATGTTTTTCTATGTGTATTTATAAATAAATAAATACATACATACATACATACATATATACAATACACACACACACACACACACACACATATATATATATATATATAGTTATGAATGAATACATAGAAATGAGGGGGTGAAAATCCATCGAGAATGTTAAAATGGATATAACTTCTAATATGTAAGTCTGTTTCAACTCCACAACCAGTCAAATCAAAGAACATAAAATGATCTTCGATATGATATGCGGTACATGCCAAACAGACATCCGGATCGGAAGTTATAGCCATTTGAATGTTAAAACGACCATAAATTCTAATCCAGGAGTCCGTTTCAGCTTTACAATCAGTCAAATCTAAGAACATGAAATGATATTTGATATGATATATGGTATAGGTTTATTGGACATCGGGATCAGAAGTTATAGCTGTTTGAATGGAAAAAACCGGGGTACCCCGAATAAAAACTCAGTTTTAGAGGACTTCTGGGCCTCTTTTGGCCATGCAAATCCCTTGACTGGGTTCCCCCCTACTCGTAGAGACGTAGAAATCGTCGCAGGCTTCGATTTGATATGTTGTAGAGCTCAAACGGAGTCCCGGATCAAAAGTTATGGATGTTTGAAGTTTGGGTTTCATTTTCAACTTATTTTTTATCTTTCATTAATTTTTTTATTTTTTTTATATTCAAAGAGTTATTAAATGACTATTAATTGATAAAAATTACATAATTACTAATTAAAAATATTTTTTAATTTATTTTATATTCCTCTTTTATTAAATATCTTATAAATTAATATTATATTTCCATAAATCCTTTCAAAAACATATTTATAAAATAAATATTATATTTATATCAATATAAATAGATTAATATATTTAAATATTAATAAATAATTTTTTAAATTTTTTTTAATTTTTTTATTATTATTTGCGACGGGAATATATTCCCTTCGCAAATAGGCTCTTCGAAGAAACTATTTGCGACGGGAAAAGGGCTCGTCGCAAATACTTTGTTGCGACGGGCTCGTCGCAGAATTGTTTTTTTAAAATACCAGAAATCTATTTGCGACGGGCCCATTTTCCGTCGCAAAAAAAAAATTATTTGCGACGGGCTCGTCGCAAAAAAAATTAGTTGCGACGCTGTTTTCCGCAACGGGTCATTTGAGATGGGGGCCCGTCGCAAAAGGTCATTTGCGACGGGATCCCGTCGCAAATACCTGTATTTCTAGTAGTGACACACTAAGTCTGTAAACATTGTAGATAGGTTAATTTAAATAAAATATCCATACAATTTATTCAAATGAACCTAAATACTCGATCTTGGACTTGGTAATTATATTTTCATCCACCCATGGAAACTCAAATTCAGTAATGGGAATGAGTTTTCCATACCCCTTTACCACACCTACTTTTTGAATTCTGACGATCCTACTCCTATCTTCCCAAGACACTGAAACAAATCAGGCAGTACTAACACACTTCAGGTAGAGTATCCCCTTTAATACCAAATTGTAACAGACCATCTCAGGTCAATCAAACCAACCACCCAAGTCATCCCATCATAGGGTGGGGTAAAAAAAGATAACAAAACTAGTCTTGTATATAAGGAAAATAATACATAAAACCAGAGTAAAAAGTGGGAAAAAATGGGATATACAATTGATCCAAACAGGATAAACCATAAAAAAAAAAAGACAAGACTAGACAATAAGTCCCAATGTGACCAAACGTCACCTTCAAACTATCCCAAAAAACATCAATGTAAAGAGAATCCTTCATGCTACAGAATGATATTCCCTTTACATGAATCTTGAAAAACAGGCTTTATATCTTCCCACATGAAAAATTAGGGTGTGAGAAATAGAGACTAGTAGGATACCACCAAAAGATCTATACAAGATCTAATAAAAAGAATACATCAGTCCAGGATTTAAAACAAATATTTTTATAAGTAGATTTATAAATAAATCCATTTGAAATCATTTTTCAAACAATCCTTGAGTTTTCACAAATTGCATGCCATGTTTTTCAAATCCAGAAATAACCAAGTAAAGATACCAAAATATAAATATACATGTGATCCAAAATCCATGAAATAAACTATCATGTAATAAACAACCAGAAACAATAATGCACCTAACAGTCAGGCTCTATCCTTTGGGATAATATGTACTAGACACTCACAAGCCTAACAAGGCATAAGGTTGGATCCAACTAACATCAAGGCCTACCATAGACCATCAACATACAAGAGGTTACCTCTTAGTGGTTTCATGCACACAAAGGCTACCTGTGTCTCTATATTGATGTACCCAAGGTTCCCATTGTGCAATTTTTTTCAATTTCTATTTTAAAAACTATGTTCACATTTTTTATAAAACAACATCAAATCCAAGCCAATCTTCTTTAGTGTTTGAAAGTCCATTTTCCATTTCAAATCAAGGAAATTCTATTTTCAAAGAAAAATCCCTTTTTCAAATGAAAAACCATTCCATTTTCAATTTCAACACACATAATTCCATTTCAAATATCAAGAAATCAATATGAACAATAATAAATTCAAGAAATTGGAACAGTTTAATAGATCCACCTATCTCAAGATAATATAAAACTTAGCTACCTTTGACAATGAGGATTTGAAACCACAATATCTACCTTGAAAAGATAAGTCATAACCAAATACTAAAAATTATTGATAGAAAACAAAATCCAATTACTAATACCTACAATGAATGGTTCCATAACCACAAATGAGAGGGAAAATGAGAAGAATTATTATCTAGAGATACAAAGCGTTTAACCCTACTGATCAATCGATGAACGAATAGATCTAGATGAAAGGAAGACACCCAAAATCACCTTGGGTAAGAGATACAACTGAGAGGATAAATTTGTAAGATAGATTGAATACTCAAACACCCATATGACACCCTAAAAATTGCAACTCGATGAATTACATGGTCTGTAATATTTTACACGTCGTAAATCCCTTTCATTTTAAGTTATACTAAAAAATGAATCAAATTTTTAATTAAAATCTATATTTTCACCTTACATGATGTGTAACCCTTACATGACATATAAAAACTAATGCTATGTAATTAGTTCACAATATGTGTCTAGTGGATAATACACATCATGTAACCCTATTACACATTGTGTAACTTCCTAGAAAATAGTAGAAATTGTGGGTTTATGCTGAAAATACAACAAATTTGTGACTTCACCATTATAGGTATCCTTCTAATTCAAGGTCGACAGTGCATGCTTGATGATAAAATGAAACCAAAATAAAATACCAGAACATACCTGATATAAATTTAAGGGGTCATTACATATAAAATGTTGATTATGTGTATTTTATATTTATCCTCCATCCCTTGATGAATTAAAATATCTAATAATTAATTTTTGGGCTTCAATATATGGATAAACACCTTCACTATTATGTAAAATTTAAAGGTGCACTTTCTCCCACTATGTGATGGTAATTGTAACAACATCTCTTCTGGAAATCTCTTCGCCCATAAGGTTTCTGTTGTGATGAGCCTTTGGGTGATTGATGCTGTTAATATCTGATATATAATTAGTATAGAATTTAATATCTTCTTTAACAATATATCATTCTATAATACAACTTTATGGATGGATTCAATTCTTGACATACCCTTTCAAAATCTTCATATATCATCCAATTGGGTACATCTGTAATGGATAGGACCACAAAGTTGAACCTCTCTAATCAAGTAAAGCATTAGGTAGACCATTATATCAAAGAATGATGGTGGGAAGAACATATCTAATTCATATAATATGACTAAAAACTCCTTATTCATGATTGTAAAATTTACTAGGTTTGTAAATTTACTACATATGTATTTTAAAAATAATCATAGTCAAGTTAATGTTTGTCATACATTTTTTAGGAAAAATGAAATGTAAAGAAACAGGCATCAAGTCCTGCATCAAAACATGATATTCATGTGATTTTAGTTCATGTAACTTAAAATTATTCATTGGCATGACATTATTGATATTTGATGAATACCCCTCTAGAAATTTTACACCATTAAAGAAAATGAAAATTTGCAATTTTTCTATCTGAATAGAGTGTAAGCTACTAGAGGTAGAAAAGTACACCCTTTACCCTTCACCAATTCCAAATCTTCCTTTATCCCCATTTCAATCATTTCCAACCTAGACTTGATGTCATATTTTGTTTTTTTAGAAACATTTAGTAATGTGTCAATAACATTATCAAATAAATTTTTTTCTACATGCATGACATCAAGAAAATGTCTGACGTACAAACAATTAAAATATGGTAATTTAAAGAAATTTGATCACTTTTTCCAACCTAATTTCATACATTTTTTCAAAAATGGTTTAATGAAAACAGTTTCAATATATTTTACTTTATTAAATAATTGATCACCTGTTAGTAGAGATAGTGTTGTACCTTGTTTGATATTCCCATCTAATGTTGTTTTCTATGATCAGTATTTACGTTGTCGAGGTAAAAAATTTATAATATCCAAAAAACACAGTCTTCGAGGAATGTTTCAACCGAACTGAGTGTGTGAATTATTCACAAATGGGACACCCTAACATTCCTTTAATGTTATATCCTAACAAATTTCCATAAGTAGGAAATTCATTTATCATTCAGTACAATATGAACCTCAATGTGAATTATTCACTTCTATGAGCATTATACATTGTAATACATGTATCCCACATCAAATTCAAATCTTCGATCAATGGATCCAAATAGACATCAATATTATTACAGGGTTGATTTGGTCCAGATATAATTAGAGACAACATAATAATATATTTGTGCTTCATGCATAAGCATGGTGGAAATTTATAATTTACTAACATGATGGGCCATGTGTTGTGAGTACTAATTTGTACACAAAAAGGATTTATTCTATCTGTGGATAATTCACGATGAAATTTTCTCAGCTCATTTCCAAATGCAGGATACTCATAATCAATTTTCTTCCACTAAGAAGAATTTACTGGATGATGTAGGTTCCCATCTTTAATTCTTATATCTTCATGCCATGTCAATTGTCTAATGGTTTTTTAACATCCATAGTCTTTTAAACCGTGGAATGATAGGAAAGTTCCATACATATTTTGAAGAAATTGATTCATTTTTCTTGTATCAATTTGTGCAATACTTAGGGAATTTTATGAGTGATTCATGGTCCTTGAAAAACAATATAAAATAATTTTTACAATCTTGTATTTTTTAGAGATCATGCCCATTGAATATAGCATTCATTAAGCATCATATGTTCGACAAGAAAGTTCATTTTATTCTTGTGGAATATCATTCAGGAGTCCAAGTAGCTCTGTAAAGCTGGTGTCATTCCATCCTCTATCACCTTTCAAATTATATAACTTCAATACAGTTTACAATGTTGTGTATTTAGTAAAATCGGTATACAATGGTCTCTTAGCATGGCTATTTAACTTCTCAAACAACTTTGGACAATCACGAATGTCATCTTAAATTTCCATTTTCATTTCTTCTATGTGATATCGATCATCGTTTACACTAGTATTCATATCAAATTATCCATAAACCGCAGCATCATCCCAATCAGTGTGAACATTTAGTTTTTTACCATGTTTAGTCCAAAATTTATAGATCTGATTTATTCCATGAAAAATAAAATGTTCTTCCAACTCTTCCAGGCTAATTTGTCTTGAATAATAACAAAATAAACACAGGTAAAGGATTTGAGAAGGTTCATATTCATTCTCTATTTCAAACTTGATGAACTCCTTAACTTCATCTTCATACTCTTTTTCCATACGATTAGAATGTATACATTTTCGATTCATATCCATCCTATTAGATTCATAAAATATTCATTTTGAATAAAAAATAAATAAATACACATAAGATATTCATTATCAAAGGTGAAAGTTATAGATAATTCTAATAAGTGGAACCAAAAAAATTATTATTTCAAATAATTTTAGTATGCTTTAAAAGAATTGGGTAATTGAATTTAAGAAAATTATTACTCCGCTATGGTAGGTTTTATCCTCTGAATTCATCCAAAATGATCATTAGTACCTGGTATGGGATGAATACTATTCAGAGTGGTTCAAAAAACATGGGTGCATGTCTAGAATAGAGAGAAGATGAGTCTCAAGCAACAAAATGAAATAATAACTGTTTGGGAGATGAATTTGATAAGGATGGAAGTTGTCTCTTTAAATCTAAATGTTCCTAGGCTTGGAGTTAGCGAAGCACATGACAACATTTTTTTAGTTTATTTCCTAAAGCAGAAAAGTTTCTTAAGTGCACAATGGCTTGAAAAATGAGTTGATCATACAATACATGTTTACAGTACCCTTACTCTTTTATACCCCTTTCCCCATTCCCAAAAGGTTGAGATACATGATCACCTTGGATCAAGTATACATGAACCATTATCCCTTGGATAGAAAAATTATTTCACCAAGACTACAATATGCTCTCCCAGTGGAAACAGATGCATGATTTCCTAGTCCCACTTATTTCAGACATTATAATGAGGCTCCTAGTTGGTATAAAAGGAATAAAACATAATGTTATTAGGAGTGATTCATGATTTATGTCTCTATTTGATGCAATACTTTTATCCTTATAACACCCTAAGATTTAGGTATGTATATTCCTTTAAATAAATACTTTTTGGTTAAATTTTATCACACACGTCACTAAACTAAAACAAACTACAATATACAATATTATAGATAAAGGTAAACATTAATGCATTATGAGTATAAAATGCGAAGCATCATTATAAAAATTACTATAACAATAAAACCTCAATAAATTAAAAAGATATTAATATTATTTTTTATAAAAAAGTATTGTAATTTCATATATATATATATATATATTCATTTCAAATAATTAATTTATTTGTTCTAATACCAGAAAATTGATGAAATTTAATGAGGATGGGTAATAAATATGATATTATTAAAATAATAAATGTTAAAAATACATATTTCTCAAAGAACTTTTTTTAAAGTGGTGTGTGTATTATCATAAAAAAGTAAATTGATATTATTTAAAATATTATTCCCATAATATGTAATGTTTAAATATATTAAAATTTATCCACCATTGTAGAGGTTTAAATAGTTAAAAAGGTGTTAAATTAAGATACATGGCCATAAATATAAAAAAAATGTATCTCTAATTGATTGGATAAGTTGATTTTATACCTACTATATCTTATAATCCAAATATTCCTAATTTAGATTGAGTTACCAAGAATATACATTCCCTTATTATAATAAGAAATATATATTTACAAAGGTTTCAATTCTCTAACTTAAAAAAAGAGTCCTCCTCTCCCCCTTCAAAGATACACCCAAAAATAAAATTCTCCTCTATGTTAATTCACCCTTTAATCATTTTATTTAATGCTATATTTCATGTTATTTCTTTCAAGGAGATTTGATTTGAAAATTACCAAAGCCTTAATGGTTTTCCATATCAATTGGAGAATCAAGTGAAGGATGATACATTTTCAAATTTATTTCCTTAATCTTAGAGACACCATATTTCCATTTAATTGAGGGGTAAATATGAATTCACATTACTCTAGTTCATGGAAATTAGAGTAACTTTTAGGCTATAGAACAAAGAGAAACTCAAATTGGGATTGGTGAGAAAGAGCACCCAACATCAATAGAGAATGATAATGGAATTTAAATTATCCTTGAGAACTTTGAGAGAATTTAATCCAAGATATCTTGAAATGAAGAAAGAGTGTGGGACTTCATTTAAACAACTAAAGACCACATAAAAATCAATAAAATCATCTTTCCTATAATGAATGAAAGAATAATTGGATGACTTCCCAAAAAAATAGATTTAGGGAACGATATTAATGAATAAGAAATTAATGATTGTATGACTATGAATTCAAATATTAAACAATATTTTGGATATGATTTTCAATAAGTATTACATCTTAAGAACAACAAGAAAATATGTAAGAAAGATGTAAAAAAATGGTAGAGTTGGAATGCATTGGGGAAATTTCCCCCACAACTAGAAGAGACTTGATAGTGACTCGAGAGGTTTATATTAGACTTGATAGTGACTCAAGAGGTTTTCCCACAACTAGAAGAGACTTGCTTTATAATATGGGTACATTGGTTTTAATGTTGGTATTTCATAAAATCGGTTTCACAATGGCCATATAATCAAAACACACAACCAATCAAATTCATACCACAAACAAAATCACAAAATGATAGAATATCACAAAACTCAACCAAAATATGGTCCATCCATATCAACACATCACAATAAACCACCTTCTTTTAAATGCATTTTCAAGGTCCCTTTATGAAATCACTCACTTGTTTTTTTAAAACCAAAACCATTTTTTAAATATTTTCTAAATTCCATATTGAAACCAACCACTTTACAAAACACTTTGCAAGAGACCAAAATGTTTTAAATTACCACATTTAATTTAAAATTACAAATCTCATCTCAAAACAACTTTCAACATTCAAAAGGATACTTTTTGAATTTTTAAAAACCCACTTGAAATCCATTTTTTTAATTACATGTGAATATTGACCAATTTTTTTCAAAACACTTAATGGGATACGAACCACCTTTTCAATAAAAATTGTTAGTATCAAGTGAAAAATTTTAAAATAATATTCAAGAACCATAAATAATAAATTAAAAGTTTAAAACTACTTCCATGGAAATAAGTACACTTTGAAATGTTTACAACTTTATAAGTTCGCTTTGAAATCATTTCATGAGTTTCAAAACACTGAATCCATTTTAGTTCATTTTAAGGGAAAACCTCATTTTTTTCATTTCAAACCCCACTTTAACATTTAAAACCAAGTTTCATTTTTCAAAACTAAATATTAAAATTGGAATGAACATAAAAATGATAAGTAGTACACCAGCCGGTCTAAAGAAAAGCATGATTATTAAAAAAATTATAAAACTAACATGAATAAAACTTTTTTCAGAAGACAGAAGTAAATTAAAAATTTAACTCCTAACATGATTGCCCTGAACTGCCTACCTAAATAATGAGGTTCCCATGGGATTCTTTCAAAATTCAATCAAGGGACTATTCATTTATCAAAAACCAATTTAATAAAATATCACACAAGACGCCATAAATCCAAGCTTTCACATTCCATACAATTTATTCAAGAATCAACATCAAGAAGGTTTTATAAATATTCATGACATTGAAAACTATTTTCCAAAATATCACGAGTCATGCTATTTAAAATAGTTCAAAACATCATTTGAGAACAAGAAAGTATGCAAGATTCTCTTAGAAAACTCTTTTAAGTATCACCTAGAATACATCATTCAAAAACATTATATTTTAAGAATAATCCGTAAAAGTTCCAAACAGGCCTTGTAGTTACATATCATAAAAACTCTAAAGGCCTCATACTTTATTCCTTAATTTATCCCTTAACCCAAATGGGGTATAAACCTTTATTAACTACACATTTGATTTAAAACCCATCCTAAAACATTTCACAATGCTTGTGATTTCAAGTATCACTTGAAATTCCAAGAAAAATCTTTATGAAAATACTTTTCAAGACCAATACATCATTTCAAATTGAAAATATTATTTTAAAGGGCCAATCGGGCAATTTAGCAAGTGAGTAACTTGAAACCATATTCAAACCATTCTTTAAAGATAGGAAAACCCATTGTTATCTATGAAAACCAAGTCAAATCCAATTTCTTCTGTAAAAACCCAATGAGTATAATTAATACTATTATTAAATAATTAAAACAACAATATAAGCATCAAGAAATTAGCGGTTCTAAAATTAAAGAGTCAATCATGGGAAAAAAACAACCTGGACCAAGAGAAAATGAAGAAACCCTAGAGAACAGAGAGAGGACCCCGAGGGAAGATCACATGCCCTGGAAATCAATGTTGTAACAAAAATCAGAAGCCAGAACCCCCTAGGGTTCATCCTAGTGCGTACATAATGAGGAAGATGGTGAAAACAAGAGGGAAAAAAGAAATAAAAGAGGAGAAAGTCAAGGAGAAGCGCAATTGAAGGGGGTCATTGAACTTGAAGGGTGATCTTTTGATCATCTAGATTTATGAAATCAGGAACCCGAACAAGTAAGGAATGAGAGAGGAGGAGAAAAAAATAACATAACTTGGATTTTAGGCTTGATTCGTTTGAGAGAAAGTTGAGGAGGATCATCGGCAGCAGTGGACTTCTGCGAAAGCTTGAGAATCGTGACTGAAATCAGTGCGGTTAGGGTTCTTTTAAAAACATCGGGGAGGGTTTTATCAGTACTTCCAAAAAAGTGATGGTAAAGATATAGCTTTATCACCACTAAAGAACTACTGATAAAGGATTTATAATTATAATTATAAATAAAAATATTGGTAAAAATATTTATAAATATTCGTATATGATTATAAATGTATTTATATCATTATATATATTTATATATTTATATATTTATATATTTATATATTTATATATTTATATATTTATATATTTATATATTTATATATTTATATATTTATATATTTATATATTTATATATTTATATATTAAATATATTCACAATTTAAATATATTTATTATAATTTTATAATTATTTAAATATATAATTATTTATTTATAATTATTTATTTATAATTATATAAATACTTTTTTTTAAATTATATTTATTTATTTGTAATTATAAATATATTTATATTTATTTATTTATAATTATAAATATATTTATATCATTATATGTATTTATATAATTATATATATATATATATATTTTTAATAAATAAATTTAAATATAAATGTAAATATAGTAAATATATTCATTATTTTAATATATTTATTATAATTTTATAATTATTTAAATATATAATTATTTATTAATAATTATATAAATACTTTTTAAAAAATAATATTTATATATTTATATCATTATATATATTTACATAATTATATATATATTTAATACATATATATAAATATTAATGTTAATATGTATATTAATATTAATATAGTAAATATATTCATTATTTAAATAAATTTATTATAATTTTCTAATTATTTAAATATATTTATAATTATTTATTTATAATTATATAAATACTTTTTAAAAAATAATATTTTTATTTATAATTATAAATTTATAAATTTATAAATATGGTAAATATACATTTATAAATATATTAATTTATAAATATTTATTTAAAAATATTTTTTTAACATTATTAATAAATATATAATTTTAAATGCATGCATGTTAAAATGAGTGAAATTGAATAATTAAAAACGAGTACACTTTAAAAATATTGAAAAAATGGATAAGTTTTATTAATTAAATATAAATTATTTAAAAAAATATGGATATATATTGAAATAAAGATGAATAAATATTGAAAATATTAAAGCCTAGTAAATAAATATATATACATAAATATTAGAAAATGATTAAATTCTAAATATATATATATATATATATTAAAAATGACTAAATAATGTCCAACTATATCAATATTAAAAATA
The DNA here is from genome assembly GCA_963277665.1 of Viscum album. Lineage (NCBI taxonomy): Eukaryota > Viridiplantae > Streptophyta > Magnoliopsida > Santalales > Viscaceae > Viscum > Viscum album. Next base: position 1,295,083,490 of record OY728131.1, read on the forward strand.
AATAAATAGAATTTACCGATTAAAAACATAATATATTAAATTTATCATGTTACTAACTGAAATTCTAAAATTAATATTAAAATTTGAATATCCATCCAAAATTAAGAGATTTTATTAAAAGGGGGAGGGCCAAGCCCAAACAAGTCAAGGAGGTCTGAAATAATCCAACCTGAGGGCATCCACCCAAACAAGATTAACACATTTCCACCGGAAGGGAACCAACACTATTATAAATAATACAAGGATTGCATGGGCTTCCGCTGGAATCCAAATGATCTGCAACCATATTTCCATCTCGCCAAATGATATGTAACCATATTTCCATCTCGCCAAGTATGTGAACATGGTTATAAGTTGTCATCTAGAACTTGGAGTAGTGGCCTCCAAGCATACTAAATCCCTGCCATATTTCTTGGAGGTAAACTTGGCCCATAACGAGTGGACTTCCATAAAATCCTAGGCCAATTTAGCCTGAAGACAATTTATGGATTCCTCCATGCTTCTAAGATTGATGCCACCCTATCCCACCTCACGGGAAAGCCTATTCCATGAAGCCCAGTGAAACCTACCTTCCCCGTATGCATCCTAGATAAACTTAACCATGATATTCTCTATATTATGCAGAACAGTTTTAGGGACATTTAGCACCGACAGAACATGCATGGGGATTGAGGAAAGAACATTGTTAACCAAGGTAATACGACCTCAAAAGGAAATAAAACGATTCTTCCAATTCAGAATGCACAGGGAGATATTGTCAACAAGGTTGTCAAAGTGATGAATGCGTACCCTTCTCGGGGAGATCAGTGCTCCTAAGTAATTCATTGGAAATTGTCTTTGATAAAATCCTAGCTTCTCTTCAATCTTATTGCACCTTCTCTCCATGCATGATTTTGAAACAAAGAAACTGCACTTACCACGGTTGATAAGCTGCCCACTCCAATGGCTGTAAAAATTCAGAATTTGATTGAGAGCTTGTATTGTCCTGCTGCTTCCATTAGTGAAAATGAGAAGGTTATCTACAAAGAAGAGATGAGTAAGTCCATAGAAATTAAGCCTACAACGGAAAGAACGAACCCTCCCCTCTACACTGCTTTTAATCAGATATCTACTGAAGGCGTCTTGAACCAAAATGAAGACACTAGGCGATAAGGGGTCACCCTGTCTAAGACCTCTAGCCGCCTTGAAGAAGCCGTAACTTTTTCCCATGAAAGTGATGGAGAACCACGGAGATCCAATACTTCTGAAGAACAGATCAATCGTCAATTCAAAGAAACCCATGCACCTCATGACTCTAATAACAAAGTTCCACTCCACCCTGTCATAAGATTTGTCCATATCAAGCTTAATGGAAATATTAGATCCAATGACCTTTGTGTTGATGTCGTTAACCATTTCATGAGCCAAAGAAATAGCAGTTTGAGTGGACCTTCCTTGGATGAAGACCTATTTCTCTTCAGAGATCCAATAATGAAGATGAACTGCAAGTCTTCTATTCATAACAACTGTAAGGATTTTATAGGGAAAGTTTCACAGACTGATTGGCCTGTATTGTTTCAAAGATGATGAACCCGAGAAGCCATCGGGTCCAGGGGCACTCCCCACATTAAGGCTGTTTACAGCCCCCCAGATCTCCTTCTCCTCTGGAATTTTCTCAAAAAAACTCATTAATAGCCAAAGAGATGACATGAGGTATGGACTCAAAAAGATCATCCTTCCCTTAAGGATAACCTGCCTGCATACGAGGATTAACACCCGCTAACAAGGAATGAAAGTGAGATGCAGCCATACCTCTAACCACTTGAGGTTCATTCGTGAAAGTGACATCTTCGAGAAGAATGTTAGGAGTAGAAGCCCGTCACCTCTCCTTAATGCATGCTTGAAAATACATTGTGTTGTGATCCCATTCTTTAAGACATTTCGCCCTAGAGCACTCTCTAAAAACTCTTTCCTCTTTCAGAAGCAATTTAGCCAAGCAATTCTTTTTAGCAACTAAGAGATTAAACCTCTCTTCATCCCATCGAGTTTCCATCTCCATTTCGATAAGGTCAATGTCAGCTTTGAGGCTGTCCACATCCTGAAAAAAATAATGTATGTTGGAGTTCCAGGTATGAATATCTTCTTTCAACCGCCTGAGATTATTGTGAAATCCAACCCAGGACCCATTCTACATTTGTTTCTGCCAAGATTCACGAACCACACAAAGAAAATAGGGGTCAGCTTCCCATATGCTTGAGTAGAAGAAACGGTCATTACTGACCCTGCCACCAGAGAGGCGAATAAGAAGAGAAGAATGATCTGAAATTGCTCGAAATAATTTATCCACTCTGTTGTTTGGATAGGAAGAAATCACCCAAAGGTTAATGAAGCAACGATCCAGCTTGCACCATGTTCACTGATTTCCTTTCTGATTATTACACCATGTGTACTTGTCCCCTAAAAATCCCAAGTCTAGGAGGACTTTATGAGAGACAAATTCTGAAAAAACTTGACGATCTTTAATGGGGTACAACCCAGCACCCTTCTTTTCAGAAGAATCTAAAATGCAATTGAAATCCCCTCCAAAGATCCATGGCTCATCACCCAAATTAGAGCTGCTGAGATCATGCCAGAGAGACTCCCTCTCCATTGCATCGCATTTGGCATAGACAAAGGAAAAGAAACTATAGCCTTTAGCAGAACTTAGTTTCGTGGAAATAAGTTGATTGCAAGTTGACATAAGCTCAACAGAAAGACCATCATTCTAGAAAATCCAGATATGTTGGTTATCTGGCTCTCCATGCATACAATTATAAATCCCAGTATTGTAACCAAAGTCTTCAAACTTTGAAGGATGTTGCTTGACCTCTAGGACTGCCACCAACGCAATTTTATTACGAAAAATCTCAGAAGCTAGGAAATCGATCTTAACCCAGGATCCCAAGCCCCGAGCATTCCAAATGAGGAAGGAAATCATTGAAACAAAATGCACTTGGTATTGGCCCCCATCACTGATAGGCTTTGTGAATGGAGTGAGGAAGAGGCTTTCTCTCGTTTGGCCCGACTTCGGGTCTGAACCCCCTGAGAGGCAGAGGAAAATGCATTCTGAATCTAGATCCACACGTTCTAAAAGGCTGAAGCCATTTTGATGCTGAATAAGAGCAAGAGCTATAGGGGAAATATTGTTGAGGCTAAACCTCGGGAAACTGGTCTTTTCTTTTCCCTTACAAGAGACAGAACTTTCCCTCCTGATAGGAGATCGAGATTTGAGGACCGTAGAACATAATCTCTGAGAGCAGGCCGAACCAAATTCCTTATCACGGTTAGGAGAGACTTCATCAGGACAAGAGGTCTCCGATCCCTAATGCAGAAGTTGAGCCAGCTCGCTGATAAGCTCCGCACAAACAAGCCTGGGGAGGAGAGGGGGGGAATCCACAATGTCCGTGCATGACTTCTTCTCCTCACATAGAATCTGCTTCGGGGCCAAAGATGTGGGCTCAGGCAGGGGAATACTGGATGGCCAGTGAAGAATAGATTTGACGCTATCCACAATGATGGTACATGAGTTCATCTCCTCACATAAAACCTAATACGGGGAAAAAGCTATGGGCTCAGCTGGGGGAGCACCGAGTGGCCCGAGAAGAACAGATTTGACTTCGTCCTCTAAAGAAGAATGACTCACCGTCACAGGATAAGGACAAGTAGTTGAAGGCTTCGACGAGGAGGCATGGGACATCTTAGACTGGAACTTACGATAAACCTGTATAGAATGTACTTTAAGGTGTCATTCTGAGAAAACCCGCGTAGGAAAAAGGAAAAACAGGGGTTTCCACCAAGATACTTCTTCACCAGATCTAAGAAGAATGCGCACAGGAAGAGCACGGGATAAATCCACCTCAATGCATATATATGGGCCATACCCGCATCCTGTAATTGAAGTGTATGTTCATCAGCAAAAAGAAAGGATCCAAGAGAATCACCTATACTTCACAGGAAGGAAACGTTGTGGAAGGGAAATGGGAGGCCCGAGAGATTAATCCATAAGGCAACTTGAGGAGAATCGCAGCCAAAATGTGAATCCATCGACCACCGAAACAGGTTGAAACGCCATCTACCAATATATTAGGGGCTTCGGGTCTAAGATTTCACAAAATCTTCACTAGAGTCAGCCACCACGTGGAAAGACTTGAGATTAAGAGATGGCACACACACTGGATCCGCCAGGCCCAAGAGGCCACAAAGTTCTGGAAGACAGGCAGAGGGCTTGTCCGCACCAAACTTAGCCACAAGAGTCCACCAATGCAAGTTAACAGCTCTCTGAAACAACCTCTATATATATATATATATATATATATATATCTGTGTGTGTGTGTGAATATACTTCTATATTAAATGCATTAATGAATAATTATGTATAAAAACCGTTAAAAAGTAATAATACATTAATATGTTTTAATTATTACATTTTATTCATTTTCTATATTTATATTTAATGTATATTATTTATTACTATTTATAAATAATATATATATATATATTAAACTTATTCATTTTTATTAATAATTTTTTCATTAATAAAAATATTAATAATTTTGTAGTTTATTCTTTTTAATTTTTTTGTTTAGTTGTTAAAATTTATTCATTTTTTTAATCATTACAATTTATTCATTTTATATATCTATATTTAATATATAATATTTTTTAGTATTTATAGTCTATATATTTGTATATTAAATTTATTCATTTTTATCAATAATTATTTAATTAATAGATTTTTTAATGTTTTTCTTAATTTAATCATTTTAATTTTTATTTGTTTAATTTTTTCATTTTTTTCATTTTATATATATCTATATTTAATATATAATATTTATTAAAATTTATAATTTAATTAATGAAAATTTTAAAAAAAAATTAATTTACACATTTTTAGTTTTTATTTGTTTAATTATTTCATTCTATTCATTATATATATATATATATATATTTAATATATACTATTTATTAATATTTATAATTTATATATATATATTAAATTTATTAATAATTATTTAATTAGAAATATTAATATTTTTTAAATTTATTCATTTTTAATTTTTATTAATTTAGTTATTTCAATTTTTATTATTTCTAATACTTGTATTTTTTATTGGTTTGTATAAAAAAATTACCAATGGACCGGGTCGGGTCCTATAGGACCCAAATATGAAGGTGGGCGAAAACCTAGGATAAGTATAAAGTGGATAAAGGCTTGTATGGGTCCGTGGAGGGCCCATATAAGTGTGCACGATGTGTGTAGGAGCTTGTCCCCGTAGTAAGATTTTGAGCAATGGATATGGTGGAATGACATATAAAGAAGCACCCTCCTGTGCGTTGTTTCGATGTGGGACTCTCTAGGAGATCATGACCTTTATCAGCGTTAAAAATAAAGTTATGATAAAGGTCAGCGCTGTATATATCACTTTTTTTAGTAGTTTAATCATCAGTGGTTATATCAAGAGGGAGCAAGGAAAGAAATGTATGAGATATCTAGTGCCTTGTATGGGTGTATGCTAGCAGAATAGAATTAAGCAGGACCTCATGTACTCAAGATGATCAGGTACATTGCGACACTTGAAGCCCTTGGGTTCAAGCTGAATCAAGAACTAGAAACTGATCTCATCCTTTCCTCTTTACCGCCAAACTTTTCAACTTTTATTGTTAATTACAATATGAGTAACATGAAAAAATCACTCCTGAATATTTTGTCTTCAGTTCTCTAAACTGATAAAGATACGAAGAATGCCAATTCTTTAACCCTTAAGGTGAATAAGAGGAGAAAGGGCAAGGCTAAGGGGTCTAAGGCTAACTCTAAAACAAAGACACTGATGCATCGTCCTTCCAAAATGCCAAAGATATAGAGGGAGTAGAATGAGCATGAGGTTGTCTACTTTTCATGCGGCAAGAAAGACCATTGGAAGAAGAATTGCAAAGCTGAGAAAAATAAGCAAGACGGTATGATGTAGTTGTTTTTTTGACACACTTTACTACATCCTTTTTTTGTATTTTATTGTATTTTTATTATTAGAATAATATTTTTTATTTAGTAATTATCAATTGTTTTTTTATTAAATTATAAAAACAATAATTTTTTGTAAAAATATGTATTTTTCTTATTATTTTAGTCATTTTGAATAATTTAAAATTAATTAATTCATTCTGTTTTTACTTTCTTTTTTACATTCTTTTGTTTTTATTTAAATTTTATTTCTTTATTTTTTTCTTTCATTATTACATTGTTTTATGTTTTTTCAAAATAATTATTTCCTTTATTCTTTTATTTAATTAATTCTTCATGTAATTATTTTTCAAGTTAATAAATCTTAAATTGGGCAATTAAACTTTTTATTATTTTTTTAATTGATTTATTTTGTTCTTTTTATTTTCAATTAATGTATACTTTTAATTTTAAAATAAATAATTTTTTTGCTTTAATTTTTAATTTGTTTTATTTCAATTGTTTTTCAAAATAATAATATTTAAATTTTAAATGTCATTTTTTATTCAAATTCAATTGTTGTTCATACTTAACAATTTTAAGCATTTTAATTTTTTTAACATAACTTTTTGTTAATTATTCAATTTCATTTTTTATTTTATTTTCATTCGTAGTTCAACGAAATAATTTTTTATGTTTTTAATTTGGTCACCACCTCATATTGAAGAAGAACCCAAAACAAAATACCAATTTGGTTTCCAGATCTGAACAATCAAACCAAAAAAATCAACCAAACCCATCTAAAGAACCCTCATCCTCTACTAAAACTGCACCACCAAAACCAAATCCATCGTCAGAACTACTATTGTTGGATCCAGAAGCCGAGCCAAAATGAGAAGCCCCCATCCAACCCACCATCAAGCTTGATCTCACCATCGCTAATGAGCCAAACTGATAGAGCTGTCTTCACCTTTCATAGAGTCGCGACCGCCGCTAATGAAGTCATGGAGGTCGAGACCACTCTTATTATTGAAGAAGATCCAATCGTCGTTGCCTGTTCGCACCTAAAAACCCATTCGCCGCTATATTTCACACCTAAAGATGAGCTGAGATGCTCGAATACACCCCTTGAAATGAAGACCAGGCGCAGAGAACAAATAAAAAATTAAAATTAAAAAAATTAAAAATAATAGAAAAACAAAATAATAATAATAATAATTTTTATATAATATTATAATTAAATTATATAATAGTAAATGTAAATAAATAAATATTATATATATTTAATAATAATAGGATTATGTAAATTAATAAGTATTATTTAATAATTAGTAGTAATATATATATATATATTAATAAGAACATAAATATATAAATACATATGTATATATACATATATATTTAAGACTAGTAAATATAATTAAGTAATATATATTTATATAATATAATTAAGTAATATATATATATATATTAAATGTACCAACATGTTTCTTAATTTTATGATTTTTTTTATTGATTCAGAGTGTGGGATCATGCTGGTGGGATCGTGTTTCATGGCACAAGTTGAGGGGTTGATCATTATGTTGGAAGAGGCTTATGCTCTGGTCACTAATGAGGAAGTAGTTGCATGGTGAACATGTCACACAAAGGTGGGAAAGGCCATCGGGAAGCTGTGATAGGAGTAGGAAACCAATATTAGAAGACTTCGGAAGGTAGTGGAGAGGGGAACCACATTCCATAACCATCGAGAAAGAGGACCAACATCACAACTTAGGGAGTAGGGGATCCATCCAAATTATTTCCACAACATCCATTATAAAACCACCATCATATTTATTCCACATCTCGGAAAATCATTAGATGATTCACATTTATTCACTAAGGGGGCACATAAAAAGGAGTATAGGATCGAGTAGGGAGCACACTATGATCAAGAAGACTGTGGATTTTGAGCTGGAGGAAGAAGTCGCTCAGACCAAAAGGGCTTCTTATCCATTTTATTTTTCCCTATTTAATTGTACTGCTATTTTTTTAAAGAATTTTTACATTTTATATTAGTTTTATTATGAATTGATAAGTATTTTAGGGGGTGGATTGGATAGATTGAACTGCTTTCATTTCATATAATCTTGAAATCAGATTAATCACAAGAGGTATAAGGTATTTCATCCTGTGATTTCTTTTTCTCTTCCTTATAAGCATTTTTTCACTCCACCTCAATTACTAATGGGTGGAGAGTATAGTGCCCCCTTTCCTTGGTGACCACAACTTAAGTACTAATCTAGAAAAGGTTATAGTCAACTCTTCTTCATGAAGAAGCATCAATTTTTTAGATTCCATTGGAAATAATTGTTCCCAAGAGTGATCACTAGTGAGGGTGATTTATTTAACAACAGTTAGACATTTCATTCCTCTGCAAAAAACCTCAGTGCCTCTATGATTGGTTCCATTCAAGAGTAGTTTCATTTTAATCGATCTATTCTGGTTCAGTTCCCCTAACACAACTTATGATTATCTTTTATTCTCAACTCATTTCCCTTTAACTACTTCATTTCACCCTCTTCTTTACCATTTCACTGTTCACTCTTAGTTTTTGTTGTTTTTTTCTTGTTTTTTTAGTTTTGTTTTGGTTAGTACAATCATTGATCCTTGTTTGTAGTTTGAACCTTCTTATCACTGTACTAGAGTAAGTAGGTTTTAAATATTAAATTTTTGTGAGTTCACCAACCTCATGATCATATTTTGGCATCATTGTCGGGGAGGTAAAGTTTTCCTTAGTGGTTTTTCCATTTATGATTAAAAAAAATCAATAAAGTTCCTAGCAGTCAAAAATGAGTTCATTAAGGTGAGGGTAATTTTGAACCAAGATAAAGAAGGGTTCAATTTAATTTTATGAAATGTTGTATCAATAAAGTGATAAAAAAATTACATAACAAAAACTAAGAAAATAGAAAATAGAAAACCAACAAAAATCAAAACATAAAAACAAAAAAAAACTCTCAAATATGTTTCCATTATATGTATGAACACAAGATCATCTAAGCTATAACTTGTAACTCCAAATTCTGAAATCAATCAGTATTGTTCTCCTCTTAAAAAACAATGAAATTCAAAAATGGAAAATTTGGAAAACAGAGCTGAAAATCAAAATGTGAATGTTATGAAACCTGTTGTTTCTGCCCTTGAGAGACTTAGGCTTAGAGATTTATAAATTAAAACAGTGTTAAGAAATACTTCTTGCACCAGGTAGTCTAATAGATCTAGGAATTATGAGATCAAACAGTCTCATCTCTCTCATCTTCCTTCATTTAATGGTCTACCATTAGAGGACTCCATATAGTTTATCAAAGATTTTTATGGTTTTTTACACCAATTACCACTATGATATTTTAGTGAAGAGAATTTTAGGTTGATAGTGTTTCTATTTTTTATAAATGGGAAGGCTAATACTTGGTTCCAAAATTTAGATAAATAAATTCTTGAAACCTAGGTTGAGGTGTTTAATGCTTTTGTCTCTAAATTATACCCCAAGAATGCCATCATAGAAGTGAGGTACAAGATCATTGGATTTTTCCAGGATGAGGAAATATTATTTCATGAGTCATGAGATAGGTTTAAAATTCTTCTTAGTCAAAGTCCCAATCACAAGTTATCTCACCACCTGCTCATGGACACTTTTTACAATGCCCTCACCCCTTACAAGCAAAACTTAGTAGACCATTCTTTTGGGGGTGACTTCTTTGACTCTATTGTTGATGCGCTTAAAAATTTGCTTGATAAACATGATCAAAAGTATTAGCACAAGTGTACAATAAAGAGAGTCATTCATAGAGATGAAACAACCCCCAAACTATTGTTGTTGATTATAGTGTTCTTAGGGAGTAGTTCTATCATTGTGGGATGCTCCATCATACTCAAAGATGTTACCCAAACATTGACCTCCCTATCTAAGGATAATGACTAGTTCATTGATTATAGAGATAAGAATCAAGGAAAAAATGATCCATTTTCAAACCAATACAATATTGGATACAAAAATCACCCAGACCTATCCTTGAAAGAGAAAGTTTTTATTAAACAACCCACTGCTCCAAATTACCAACCACAACCCAAATAGTTTTTCCAAAACCAATATGGGGATGAGTCGTCTAATTATCTAGGGGAATTAAAGGGGGTGCTTTAATAGGTGTTGGGTGAGATCGGTTCACTAAGGAAAGATTCAGACACTAGGATACATAACCTAGAACTTTAAATGGGTCAAATATATAGGGACCTAGGTGGTAGAGACAAGGGAAAGCTGCCCAAAACTACAGCTACTAATCCAAGATAGAATTTCATGGTTGTTACCACCATATATAGCCTTCAAACACAAGAAAAATTAAAGTAACCACCCAGGGAATTTAAAAATAATGAAAAAGATAATTCTAAATATGAAAATCTTGAAATTTCCCAATCTACAAATCTAGACAGCTTGGTCCACAATGAACAGAATGTTGAAACCACCCCTGAAAAATCCAAATAACCAAGTAAAATGAAGTGGGGATTGATTAAAGAAGCCAAAAAATAAAGTTGGGTTTGAGGATAAGGTGAAAAATCAACCCATTTTAGAACATTATTTCCCTCCCATTCCCTTCCCTACAAGAGTAAAAATGAGTGATAGACCTAACTACCTGAGATTCCTGAAAATGATTCTAACCTTCAGTATCAACATGCTTTTTTTAGAAGCCTTGGATAAAATCCCATCATATTTAAAATTAACCAAGTGGTTTCTATCTAACAAAAACGATTATAAAAAATTGGATACCATCAATATCAATGAGGAATGTAGTGAAATTTTGTTGAGGAAGTTGCCTCCCAAGTTGAAGGACCCTAACAGTTTTGTTATTCAATGTTGAATAGAAGGAAGTGGGAAACTAAATTGTTTGTGTGATTTAAGAGAAAGTATTGATTTTATGACTTACTCCTTATTTAAAAATCTAGGACTTAGGGATTTTAAACCAACTGGTTTTTCTCTTCAACTCACTAATAGTTCACACACTCACCTGTATGGAAGGGTAGATGACTTATTAGTTAGTGTAGAAAAACTCAAATTGCCCATATATTTTCTAATTCTTGATATGGAATGTGATGAAAAGTTTCCAATAATATTAGTAAAGAAATTACTTACTATTTTAGGTTCTATAATTTATGTTTCCAATGGAAAATTTACCCTCTAAGTTGTGTAAGATGTGGAGGAGATTCTGGTTTTTGAAAATCCCAAACATGGCGTCAGCTATGACCTTATTGATATTGTTTAGAATCAATATTTCAAAATTGAGGTTAGATATGAGTATAGTTCTTTACATATTTAGGTTACATATATTTTAATTCTCCAACCCATCATGATTTTTCCTCAAGATTTTGTACAAATTCTAGAGTCACCCTTTACACATGATCAGTAAACTACATGTTTCTCTTTCCATCTTAAGATATTTGAGTATGTTTCAGATTATTTTTTCTCTATGCTTGAGTGTACTGATATTTTTTATGAGATCTTTACATGTGATTCTAAAATCTTGAATTTTTCTTTTTCTATATAAATTTCTGGGTTGAAACCTTCTGAAAAAACTTGATAATTTCCACTATGAACATGTGTATTTTCTTGGAAACTTCTTACCTATTGAGTTTGATGATGTGTGTGATGATATTCAACCAGTTTCTGAAAAATTAATTTCATTTGAATCAAGAATTAATAATAAAAGATACATCATGTAATCTGATTATGGTTTCTTTAAATGAGTGTATTACGAGTTTTCTTCTTTACAAGCTATTTTAGGAACATTTTCTAAAAATGTTGAGGAGTTTGTTGTTGAATTTTATTCTTTATATGGATTTCTTCAATCCTCTAAGTGTGGGGGATATGGGGTAAAACAAATTATCAAATAGTTGATTTTTTGGGCTGATATTTAAATTTTTAAGAGTTGAGGAATTGGTTTTCAAATGTCAAATTGAGTTGGATATATTTTTCCCTACAACTATGTTGGAAGAGTTTTGGATAATTTTTCTTACTACTAAAGATGTTAATTTCTTGAGAGATTATATTTTTAATTAATTAGAAAATAGTGAAGTAAAAATCATTAATAATTCATACCCATTGAATGATCATGGTAATAAATATTTTGGGAAATAAATTCTATATGGGAACTTTAAACCTAGAGCTGCATAGGAGGAAACTCACGAGTTTTCTTGTTTTTCTCTTTAAATTTTTGTATGAATAAATGGTCTTTTCTTGGTTATATGTCTATCTGTATTAGTGAAACATAGTTTTTGGAGTTTCATTGTCATATTCTTAACTGTGTTTGACAACCTCTTATTTAAAAGTGTTGGATACAAGATATCATGAGGTGTAAGTGGTTTATAGTTGGTGGTCTTGAAAGGTTTAAGATTTTTTATCAGTGGTATGTTTATTTGAAACGTCATAAAAAAAGAAGTTGGTTGGAGAACATGGGATAAAACTACCCTCAACTCAAACTCTAGTAAATTTCAAATGCTACTATCAATTCTAAAGTCTTATTTCAATATATTAATCATGTAGGAACTTCAAAATTTTCAACCAGGTGACCTTTTCATTGTTGTAAGGTAGGTTACATATTTTTTGTTCAATATTGCAAAGAGATTCTACATACCTTAGGAGAAACTGTTTCACTTATTTCTAACTGTTTTTAGTGTTTCTACAAGTTTTTTTTCTAAAAATATGATTTATTTGTGGTATTTTGTGTTTTATCCTTATTGAACACTTCTATATTTTCAAATTACCATTGAACACAGTAGTTCTTTCACCTGCATGATTTATTGTCTACTCTATTCAAAATTATTCATGAACTCCTCTATGGCATGAAAAGTTTTTGAAAATAATTGTCTTTCCTTAACTATCTGGAAGTGTCTAGTAAGGTTCATGTGTTTTTTGTGTGTTTAACTGATTTTTGGTGTGGAAAAAAAACCTCTGAACTTCCCTGTCATCCCTCAAAACAGAATCTAGTTTAGGATGCATTGCTAAATTTTTAGAATCAAAGTTGTTTACCTATGTTTCCCACCTTGAGATTCAAAAATGAGGGCATTGTTTAGTTTTAATTGTGGTGGAGGGGTAGTAGTAAATATAAACTATGATTTATTGATAACACATCAAAAACCCATTAATTTTTTTCAAATTTCCTCTTGATAAAACTGTAAACACTTTTATTTTTGTAAATATAATAAAAAATTAAAAAAAACAACCAAAATTCCATTATGTCTTGAGGGTTTTCAGGATTCACTTTACATATAATTTTTTTCCTGTCTAGAGGATAATAACATACTGGTTATTGAGGGTTGCATTTCTTCTAACATTATTGGGGATGTATGATTTTTGAGTGGAGTTACAGATTGTTTTTATTGATATACTATTTAGGAACTGAGAAAAAGAGTGATATAGGATATATATTTGTAGCATTATTATCATAACTTTAGGAAATTAGGAATTTTTACTAGAACTTAGGGGACTTTCCTTTTGAAAAGTAACCACCTTAGGGAGCCAACTCAAATTATAATCATATAAGTCCTTTAAAACTACATTTAAAATGGGAAAATGGGATCCCATAGTGAAAATATGAGACTCTAGGCACTGGGTGTGTGTGTAATCCCTCTGTACATATCAAATTAGTGTTTTTTCATAGTGATTTACATATACATGGCTGGGGAAAATTCAAAAAAACAATTAAGTGTCTAATAGTAAAAAATAAGTTCATTAAGGTGAGAGGAATTTTGAACCTAGATAAAGAAGGGAACAATTGACTTGTATGAAAATCATTTTAGTTATATCAATAAAGTGATAAAAATTGAGCTTTGGTTTTTGGAACCTAGGCGAAAGTGAAAATTGAAGGTACTTTTTTTTACGATTTTATTTTCACTTATATCTAACCTATCATCACTCTTAGAATTGGAACTTGGACTTGAATTTAAGTAAGACAATAGGTGGCTTCATATAGGAGGCATGAAATCTTTAACAGTGAATGAGTCTGTGTTCCCTTGATTTCTGTTTTGCGGTGAAGGGGACATGATCAGTTCCCATATATGATTAAAGGGAGTAGGATTTGTTTAATCATTTATATAAGGTTACCTATCTCTGTGGATTTGTCTAGTCTCTAACGAGTTTATTCACGGAGCCAGAAATGACCAGTGGTCCTTGTATCCAATGATCCATGGACCTGCTTTCCAAAGTCATGATCTCGTTGGGTGACATGGCCAACGACATTTAAGAACTCTCATTAGTTGAGAGGATGGGAAATCAGTCTCATCTCACCCTTTTTGGGGGAATTATTGCCTATTTTAGGGCTCTCTTATAGATTTAAGACGTGTTCATATGTTCATGAATCTTTGGTTTATCCCCAAGCATAGTATCCACAGATTACCCCCAGGTTTCAAGTCACAGGTATACATAGGGATCCAGAACCATCTACATCTAAGGTTTACCATCCCTCATCAAATTAATGATTCTGGGGAAGTTTGAGTTTATTCAAACAGCACTAGTCTCAAGCCTTATAACTGGGTGCTCTGGAGTTTATTATCATCCAGGGGGGACAGAGAGTAACTTGAGCGTCTGGATCAAACCCGTAATATGGGCTTCCAATATATCCTTGTGAAAGAAATCATAATCCACATAGTTTGGGGCCACTTAATGGGACACATCACCTTTTAAGTTCATGTGAAAAGTACCCAACCATATAGTTTAACATCATGTGGCAAGTATTTCTAGGCGACAGGTGCCTAGCAAAGGTTGGTGCGGGACTTATGACGAAGCAACCGAGAGGACCTGAGGGAAAATGATTTCCTAGTCCCGGGTATGGTCCTGCTAGAGGAATGAGAACACAGTCTGGTAAGGATATATGGGTATCAGACTTGGATGTTGGGCTTATGCCTCAGGAAGGTTTCCAACACATCCCAGTTGGCTGGGAATCAAAGTGTACGTAGTTCTGGAAGGTCGGGGATTACATGTGATAGTCGCCTATTGAGACCGTGATTGGCAGCCCATGTTGGGGTATGGTTGGGGCTTACATGTGGTTGGTGGACTGAGTTGGGATTGAACCTCAGGGAAGTGTCCTACGTACCCTTCTTAGGTGACATGGATCAAAACCCATGTAGTTCATACGTGTGGGGCTTACACATGGATGTTTCCCATCTAATGGGAACAAAATTGGGTAGACCCTTTTGGAATGGGCACCCTTTTGAGCTCGGGCCATCTGGTAGGCATCCTACATATCCTAATTTGCTTAGGAATCAGAGTTATTGTAGTTCATAAAGTGTGGTTGTGTCGTCATCCTTACAAACCTCTAATCCCACGTGAGTCAAGCTCGGTATGAGAAATAAGAGGATGTGAAATATTCGACAATGCACACGCCTCCTCCCCTATTGGTGGGGGAGGGAGAGCTTGCAGTGGAAGAGGTCGGGGGGATCGTGGGTGAAGGTGCGGAATAATGAACCTTCTTAGACAAAAGGGGAAGGTCTATTTCCATCCGGCGAGGATGGTGTGGGTTTTACTTTAGGAGGGATGATGTCACTCTCTTCAGGGAGGGGAGAAGTTCTCACCACTGGCGCTCATTGAATGGAAAATCGAGCGGGATCCCTCAATCCTGAAGAGTGGAGAGGCGGAAGGGGGCTCCCAGGCTAGGACTTTGCACTACCATGGATATGTGAACCCATGAATGCTTCAGATGTCTGTTCAAGGGATGGAGTAACCCCTTTGTCTTCACCTACCATGGGAATGTGAACTCAAGAGGGAGAGTTAATAGGCCTGAAGGTTTCAGCATTCCAGTTCGGTGGCTTTGGGAGAAGCCTTGGCTTGGTGTCGACGGATAGGCTACTAAAGGGATTTTGGAGGGTTACACAAAATTGGAAGGGCCATATCTGACTCGAGGGATGGAAACACCGAAGGCCTTGGTAGACCACATAGCCATATGAGAAGTGGTTCCCTTCACGTAGGTAGGTTCTACGTAGATGGAGAGGTAGTCCACGTGCCAGTGTAGTACGCAGACCGAGGAGCGTCCCGCATACCAGAGTGGTACGTAGCTTTGGGTTTAGTCTACATAACTAATTGGTACGCGGCACCAGAGTCTTCTTGAGTGGCAGCAGCTGGGGGCAGCGCCGGTCAGGGCTTCGCCCGTGTAGGTGGGTGCTACGTGGCATGCTGGATTGAAGAAGGGGAATAGGCTCCCTGGTTCATGGGAAGTGAATCTGCATAGGGGTCATGGTTCACGGTTTACCAATTTTAGGTTCGCGGTTTACTAATTTATTTATGCGTTCTTTAGTTCTTAACAATTCATCCCCAGTTTATACATGTTGTTGGTTTACGAATCGGAACTTCGCAGTCTGTGAAATCCCAAGCTTCTGAAAGCCTATTCCTTCCAAGTGTCGATCACCAAGAATCTCATCCTCAATCTGCCCATCCCCTTCTTCTCTCCCTTGACATCCTTTTATAGATGGGGGAAAGGGTTGCATCTATAGTCATGAGGCACCTTTTGTGGAGGACCATGATAGAAAAATCAGCCTACAGATGACTTAGTCAGCCTGAGGTTCATGGGATATATTGAATGCACCTCGCCCGCGAACCAACTTGGTCACAGTGGTGCGTCGCGGTCGCGTAGGGCTCCACCTCCGTTTCACGAATGACGTGGTGTGCAGTGGGGGTCGGTCCACCTCACTTCTCTGGTCATTTGGTTTTTTCCCGCATAAGAGCTTCACCTCTGTTTCGCGAACGATAGTGTCCGTGGATGGCGTGGTTCGCCGAACCGGCTACATACCACTGATGATGAACTGGTATGCGGACTGGTTAGGTCATTCACCATTTCTTATGAACATTCTTTATATTTTCCCAAATTATTGATTAAAATTGGGTAGATTCTTCCACTAATTAAGGGAGTATTTTCCTTCCCTTCTGCATATTTTTTAGGACCCTACAAATTCCCCCCATCGGAATGGGGTCTGATTGGAATGAAGAGGAGGCTATTTCGATGTAGAGTGGTCTTGAAACTAGATAATCTTGCAGTAGAGAGATAGACTAAGTGGGGGACCATGCGTATATAAATGGGTCCATGCAACTTGTCCTTTACCGGATCGTTCAGCGAAAAGATATCTCGTTCCCTATTTCCGCACACCCCCTCTGCATACAGCTTCTTTTGTGAACTGCTTCATCCACGAACCAGCTTCGGCTTCTATGAACCAGCTTCAGCGTCCACACTCACCCCCATCCGCGAACTAATTTCCCAGCCCTGAACTAAACTCTAACAACTTTAAAAAGTAAGTCATGGAGGGTCTCATAGAGAAAATGCTATGCGGTTCAGTGGTCTGTGGACTGGAATTATCCTTCAAATTTTTGAACTTCACTTAAGTACTGAATTATGAGAACCCACGTAGGGGCTTGGTATGTGGTCTGTTGGCTATTGCTCCATGGGCCAGGATGTTGTGGACCTCTTCTGTGTACCAGTGGTTCATGGAATATGGGAATCGCGAACCAACTCTAGGGTCAATACGCGATGCGTACTATGCATTCCCTTTGTGGAGCCTTTTCCAAATATTTGTACTTTTCCTGAATATTATTTTTTGGACTAAACCTTAGCATGGTTTTCTGATGTAGGAAGTAAACATGGTTCCTCCACAACCTGCTACTGAATTGATGAAGATGAGGGCCACCATGGTAAGGAATGGCGATGATAATCTTCAAACCCACGTCATTCCTTGTGACAGATTTTTTATGGTTTTCCTGACATCGGAGATCTTAGCTTATTCGTTATCCATACAGTTTTCATTTTATGGTTTTGATCTTCCCATTGACACACCTCTGTTGCTGCCCGACCCTGACCTTCCTTTCATCCATTTAGAAGCACCACAAGGTCATGAATGTGCCTACATTTCCCCAGTAGGAGAAATCATTGCCACTACGATTGAGGATAACATCTTCATAGTGTGAGGCTCGGCATGGGCTCATGGAAACTATGGGTGTCGTGATGATTCCCTGAGGATAGATGCCCGAGATTACCTTTCCATTATCAACATCTCCCGAGAAAACCCTAGCGGTGTATGGAGTGATAAGTAGGATTTTCGGGCCATAGGATGCTTCTCTAATGAGCGGGCTTGGGCGTTCTGGGTGCATCAAACCTGTCTAGAGTGCCCTGACCAGTTAGAGGTAGTGGGCTTACACCAGGAATCCTAGGTGTCTCAGTTTGTGATCTTCTATCCAGGAGAAATTCTTTCGAAGTTGTTGAGCCACTGGTGTTTGAGTACCAACACCTTTCACCTACTACATGGAGAGGTGGGGATCAGTTTATGGGATATTAACCAACTTGTATGTCTCCATATCCTTGGGGAAATGTACAATGAGTTTCTCCCAAAAGCTGCCACATGGAATGATACTAGTCACTTGTATCATTTGATAAGGAGTTTGCGGGTTACGTAGGAGGGACTACTGGGTCATCCTCTCGAGGCATGTTCCCTCATCTGGTTCAAATCAAGGGTAAGATTGTTCTTACAGATGAACGGGCCTAGGCCGAAAGTGCATCACAATCAAACTCACCCAACCCATCAGTCCCTCTAAACTCATGGGTCATACTGTGCTACCCTTGAAGTAGGGCGGTATGCCTAATGGGGGTATGAGCTTTAGTAAGATGTTTCACCTGCGCTTAGGTTAGCAAGTTTCTTCGCCATGTTCTTAAGTGGATGGATCTTCCCATCCCATGATGTATACAACAGGGTTCGGGCCTGCACCTTGATGATGGCGGCTATGCTGGCGGAGGGTCGACCTATTAATTTGGCCCTTCCCACCCTCTCCCAGCTTTATGAATTATTGGGACAGATTTAGGAAGGTGGGTCTCTGCACCGTCTCAGCGGACCGTTCCAATTATTGTATGAGTGGATGGCAGAACACTTCCATATTATGAGTATTGGCATACCGCATGGGTTCCTCATTCCAACTTTCACTCATCTCTTCTCAGCATTTCCGTTGTTCTCCCCCAGACTCTGATTGTTATCGATGTGGTCGGGCTGTTGAACAATGCCTCTCATTTCTCATTCTCACCTCATCCTACTCCTCATATATCCTTGAGAGGTGACAAGGACAGTTCTTTGGGGGAATGTTCATACCTCATCAATCTTTGAGATAGGATGGTCACCACCCGTATAGACCGAGTAGTTATATGTGAACCATACCTCCCCTACCGGTTTTCCAGGCAATTTGGATGCCTTCAACAGATGGCATTGCTTCCGGTTGTTCAACTAAGGGGGGAATTTCATTCTTTGGTTCTCCTTCAATTGTAGATTATGATGATGCATGAGGGTGCTATTAGAGATATCATCATTCCTAACAGGATAGGGCCCACCTTTATATTATAGGAGTATGCCCAATTATGGGTCGATTGTTACCCCACAAGGATGTTGAAAGAACCTGTTCGAAAGGTACAAAAACCCTTGACTATTTCCTATCTTATTCCTTCCCCAATAACAAAACCACAAATTCCCTTCGTCATGAGAGGTACAATAGCCACACCTTCTACTTCTGTCCCTTCAACAAACCAAATAAATACACCTACTTCTCCTGCTCTCGTGGTGATAAGGCGCTCGGTCCATCATCAAAAGTGTTTGGGAGGGATTTCATCAATGAAACCCATTTTAATGGGGAGAGACTCAGACTACTCCCCTTCTATAGATACTTCCCAAGGTCTTAACGAGACTGGCACCAACCAAGTATCGCTGATCATCCCATAGGTCATGGTTAGTCCTCCACATCCGGATCCAGTGGCTGGGCCATCTGAGGGGAAGGAGAGTCTCATGCCTTGGGTGACTAGCTTTAGGTATGTCCCCACTCCTATGGTGATGTTTCCTACTTAAAAATATGTGGTATCATAGGAGGATAAAATTACTACTATTTTTGCAAGACACTAGGAAATGAGCAAAGAGGCATGGCATCAGTTTCATTCTCTTGCCGCGAAGACACCCCTAGCCAATCTCGCCAATGAGGGTGAAATTTTACAGTGATTATTTATTGAGCTGGGTTTTTGCGGCTTTGATTACCAGCACCTTCACTCCCTTATTTACCAAATCGTCATTTCATGAGGAGACCTATCCTCTTGTGAGGACAATATGACCAGGTTCAATTTCTCCCACTACCAGGTGAAAAATTTCTAGGATATCTCGGAAACACTTGATTATTTGACGGCTGAGGAGGTGAAGTCCCATGATTTGGTGGCGGCTTGAGAGGAAGAGTTGCAGGAATGTGAAGCCCATGCAGCTAGGTTGTGGGAGAAACTGGCCTTTTGTGTGCCAATCATAAAGTCGTCCAAAAGAAAAGGCGGGACCTTAAAGTTGTCCTCAAGTAGGTGTGTCTAACGGTCAAAGACGAAATAGAGGAAAGGACTTTTTTGGAATAGACCATCAACGGCCCGTGACAATCACTCTCTATCCTTTTAGAAAGGGAAAACTGGGCCCTATTGTAGTTCTGTCCCAAGTTATAGAATTAACCCCCCCTTTTTGTGCTCTAGAGAGACTCTGAATTGGGGATGTTCCTTGATTTTTGCTGAACCCGATGAAACAAATTTGGATTTTAAATATATATTCTTCATCTCTTTATGTCACCATTATTTCAATCAAGTGTTAATTTTTAAACCATGGATTAAAATCAAGAAATCGAGATAAACGAATCGTACTCTAATAATTTTTTTTCCTAAGCCAAGGGACTCAGCGAGCATAGTTCGACTATTTCTAGGGTTTTATAGGAAACACCTAAAAACTTTGTGTCTCTTCTGATGACACCCTAATTTTTTCCTAGGCCCATTTAGTGTGGACCTAGAGGGTATAGCTCAGCTTTGGTTTAGTATTCCCTTTGTGTATTTTCAACCTAATGAGATTTGTGTCTCTTGAGTTTTTATTGCTCAATGTTTTGTTGAGTCCATACAAGGTACATGCCTGGCGAACTGATACTCAACTTTTCCCCAAGACGCCATTTGCGGTTTTTTTTCTTGGAAAGTTTCATACACATTTCTATAATTGGTTTAAAGTCCCACAAACAAGACTATCCTCATTGATGTTTTAGGTTGAACATTTTTTACCAAATGTGATGGGGTGAGGGCCCCGATGAGGTTTTTATTGATTGTGGATTCCTTATACCTTTCAAACGTATATGAGGGGGATTGTTTACTCAGGTTTGAACAGCATGCAGGGAATTCCATGGGGAATAAGAGCCATATGGGCATACATAGGTAGGAAAAGCATTGCCTAAGGAAGAATTTCCTTTGGTATACGGGCCATGGGAAACAATATGTAGAGCCGCTGGGGGAATGGTATGCATAGTCATGCAAAGGTGTCCTTAAGTCAATGATTTTCCGTTTCTGATGGCTGGGTAACTTCATGGAAGTTCAGATTATGAAGACCACCAGGGGTGGATAAAAAAGGAAATGGTGTCTAAAGGGTTTGGGTACATCCATATAAATCATGGATATGGATAGGATACCACTCCTACACATACTTGGTTGTCGTGAGGGAGGGTTGGATCTTGACTCATTTTAAAGTCATGAAGTTGGGACATTCTCTCAAAATGGAATGGTTTTCCCTAGTTCTTTAGAATTTAACCAGAAACGTTCCACCATACTCATACGTAATTATGGAATGGTTTGTAAACTGTAGCTCAGAGAGTTTTTGAATCCTGGGATAGATATGAGGGCTCAGAGGCCAAGAGGCATTTGGAAAGAAGCATTGCCTAAAGAAGACTTGAATTTGGTAGATGGTCCATGGGAAAAAATATGCAGAGCCTTTGGGGGCATGGTATGCATATTCATGCAAATGTGTCCTTAGGTCAATGGTTTTATTCTCCCGATAGTCGGGAAACTCTAGGGGAACTGGTATTCAAGACCACCAGGGGTGGTTTATGGGAGTTTGGTTCTCTCTAGTCACAAAATATGATTCATGAGGAGGGGGTGTCTGGACACGAGAGAGACATTTTGGGTTAAGATATCCCTAGAATGGGTGAAGTCATCCCTATCACGTAGGTGTGAGACAATGATCTGTGTAGGTCTGACCTGTTCATTGGGGAAGAGAGGGAAGCCTCCTTTCCTGAATGAACCCATGAAGAGTTCGTTTTAGACTATGCAGTTTAATGTCATATGGAAAGGACAGTCTACGTGCAGTTTAACGTCAAACAGTAAGGATTCTTGTAAATGTCACTCTTGATTAGAATGTAACCGAGTCTGAATACCCTAACATGTCCAAGACGTGGGGAGGGTATAAATAGTGTAAACTGTGATTCTGGGGCCTCTTGGATCTGGAGAAATGATATGAGGGCTCTGGGGCCATTGAGCATATGGGGGTAGGAAGAGTGTCGCCTAAGGATGACTTGCCTTTGGTAGACAGGTCGGGGGTGATCAATATGCAGAGCCGCTGAGGGCATGGTATTCATAGTCATGAAAAGGTGTCTGTGGATCGATGACCTTCTATATCCGATGGCCTTAGAGGTTTATGAGGATCCATGATTATCTGGGTCACAGAGTCTGATGTATGGAAAGGGCATGCCTGGTCATGTTGGAGATATTAGGCCTCAGTTGTCTTTGAAGCTCAGGAAGTTCCTTGTACTGATTTTCTATGTGCATGGGGTACACTTTTATTCTGTTTAGTTTAACGTCGTGTGGTAAGGATGATATTTATCTTAGTTTAAAGGTCGTAGAGTTTTTACCATTATTGGTTGATGCTATGGTTACTTGTGGGATAATCGAATTAGGATGCTCTAGAATGCTCTGATCAGAAAGGGTAATGAAGTTGTAAACCGTAATCCTGGGGTCTCTTGAATCAAGAGATGCGTTGTTGGGGTTCTGAGGCCGGTAAGCGTACAAATATAGGAAGAGTGTCTCCTGAGGAAGACTTTCCTTTGGTAGACAGGCCAGGGGTGATGAATATGCAGAGCCGCTGAGGGCATGGTATTCATAGTCATGAAAAGGTGTCCGCAGGTTGATGACCTTCCACTTCTAATGGCCATTAATGATTATGAATATCCGGGATCACTCATGACATAGAGTCTGGAATACGGGGAGATACGTATCTGAGCGTACAAGAAACAACCATATTGTGATTGTTTGTTGGGTTAAAGCATCACAACTCTGGTGTTATTTTATGGATGTAAACCATCATAGGAACCATAGGTGGATACATAATTTAACCAGGTAGGGGCACCCAGGCAACATCTGGACATAAAGGGAACAAGAATGTAAACCAGTGCTCTGAAAAGTTTTGGATCGGGAAATGTGATGTGGGGGCTCGGGGGCCAGTAAGCGTATGAAGATAGGACGAGTGTCGCCTGAGGAAGACTTGCCTTTGATAGAAGGTCCAGGATCAATCAATATGCAGAGCCACTGAGGGCATGGTATGCATAGTCATGCAAAGGTGTCCGTAGGTTGATGACCTTCCATGTCCGATGGCCATGAATGATTATGAAGATCCGCAATCCTTTAAGTCATGGAGTTTGATGCATGGTAAGGAGGCATCCAAACGTTCAAGTAGTGTTCCATCAATGGTTTATTGTGTATCTTGAGTGGATTATGACTTTCATTGTGCATTTTACTGTCATGCGGTAAGGATGATTATCATGCAGTGTATCGTCATGCGGTGAGGACGGGGGGAATTTTTAAATCCGTGCAATTTAACGTCATGCGGTAAGGATGGTGGTAAATCTACGTGAAAATAAAAAGGGTGTCATGTAGTTTAACGTCTTATGGTAAGGAAGGGCTCTATGTAGTTTAGCGTCGTGTGGTAAGGATGGGAATATTTAATTTAACATCCTGTTTCTCGGACAATTTACTATATAGTTTATTGTCATGAAGTAAGGACATCTTTCTCTTAGTTTGGGGTCATAGAGTTCGGACCTGCAGTAATTTCTTCCAAAAAGGTGTTCATGCTATGATTTTATAGCAGAACTGACGTGAATGAGGCTGGGGCCCTCCGGCATGCACCTCAGGGGGGGAATCCTGGATAGTTTGAGGTCACAATACCAGGATTATTGTCTCTTAGTTTAGGGTCAGAGAGTTTGGACCAGCATGGCATAGTTTATTTTCATGTCACAGGGATGAATTATCATGCAATTTAACATCGTGTGGTAAGGATGCTCTACCATGTATTTTATTGTCGGACAGTGAGTAAAATCAGCTCTTGGCAGTTTAACGTTATGTAGCTCGGATGAAAACCGCTCTTATGGTTTCATGAAATATTTCTTCAGAAATCTCGCATTTGTAGTGGTGGTGAGCTGCCCATCCATGGAGATCAGGGTATATGCTCCATTGGAGTATACCTTTTGTATGAAATATGGTCCCTCCCACTTTGTATCCAGCTTCGGTGGCTTCTTTCCAGGTATCATCAGGTTTTGGAGGACCAATACCAATTCTTCTTCAAGGAAATATTGAAGAAGAACCTTTTTATTGAAGGATCGTGTAATCAGGTTCTGATATACTTCCAAGTGGTGAAAAGTGTGAAACCTCTTTTCATCTAGTTACTCCAATTCATCAAGTCACTTTTCTGCTCGCTCATCATCGGACAGTTGATCACAAATGGCAACATAGAGTGGCAGCAATTAGAGTTCAATAGCCATAACTGCTTCTGTTCCGTATACTGATGAGTATGGAGTAGCCTGTGTAGCGGTGCAAGTTGTAGTTTGATGGGCCCGCAAGGCGTGGAAGAGTTTTTTTGTCCATGACTTATTGTCTTTTTCCACTATTTTCTGGAGTATGTTAGATAGGTTCTTTTTGAAGGCCTCTATCTGTTCGTTGGCTGTTGTGTGGTAGCGGGATGAACAGTTGGTCTTGATACCATATTCTTGGTATAGTTTCTCCAATTTAGCAAAACAGAAGTTGGTTTCATTGTCCGTCAGTATTGTATGAGGGATGCCAAATCTGGTGATGATATTGACTTTCACAAAGCTGACGATGCTTCTTGCCCTGACTTCTTTAAGGGGTGCAGCTTCTGCCCACTTAGAAAAGAATTCAGTCATTGTGAGAGTATATTTGAATTGTTTTACCATGGTGAGAGGATATAGTCCCATGATGTCCATTCCCCAGATGGAAAATGTCCAGGAGTACTTATCTTGGTGAAGTAGATCTGGAGGATGATGAATGAAGTTTCCATGAATTTTTCAGGAGTGACACTTCACGGTAAAGTTTGCACAATCTCATGCTAGGGTAGGCCAATAATATCTAAGTCTTCGAATCTGATGGGAAAGCTTGTATCCTGATTGATGTGTTCCACACACTCCAGCATGCACTTCATTAATGATGGTAGTAGTCTCTTATCCATCAATGCATCTGATAAGGACTTCGTCAAGGCCTCGCTTGTAGAGGACCTTCTGCTGGGTCGTGTCTCCATATAGGACAAAATTAATTGCCCTTATCTGAATTTTCTCTCTTCCAGCTCTATCTGATGGAAGTTCTCCCCTATGGAGGTAGTTCGTAATAGGGGTCATCCAGCCGGTAGTAGAAGCATATGGCTCAGGTATAGGGATAACTTCACTGATTTCTTCCACGTTAGTTTGAACAAACAACAAGACCATTCGACGGTGAGAAATTTTGATAACTGTTTCATCCCAATCTAGGTCAGCTAGGGATGTGGACGCATTTTCTAACACATTAGCCTAGGCATTTTGAGACCGGGGAACATAGGTCAATGTTGGCTCTGTGGGAACTCTTCCATTAACCCTTGGAAGTGGTTGAACAGGGGGATCAACTTCTCATTCTTAATAGCATAATCACCATTGACTTTCTTTATGACTAGTTCTGAGTTGCCTTTTACTTTAAGGTGTTTCACTTATGCCTAGAGTGCGAGCTATAGACCTGCAATGAGGGTCTGGTATTCTACCTCATTGTTTGTGTATCCTTTTGACATGAGGAAGGAATATGAAAAAACTACATGATCTGGGGATATGAGTATGACTCCCAACCCCACCTTGTTAAACTTGGGGTATTCCATTATTTTACCTATCAGGATTATGGATGTGCTGTCAAAGTACATTTTCTATGTTCAGGAATCCTTTTGCACAGAGAAGACGTCTTCGTCAGGGAGTTCGATATCTGATGAGGTGGTCTCTGTTAAGGGATGCTCAGCCAGAAAATCAGCCAACACTTGGCCCTTGATAGATTTATGAGGCACAAACCAGATGTCAAAATGTTGCAGGATGACTGCCCATTGGGATAGGTTTCCGGTCAGCATTGGATGGTTGAGGATGTACTACAGCGGATTACTGCACGAGATCAGATGGACTTCATGATGCTGCGGATAATGTCACAACTTTTAGACCGTGAAGACCAGAGCTAAACAACTCATCTCAATATTTGAATACTGTGTCTTAGCATCAATCATGATTCAGATGAGATAATAAAGGTTGTTTTCACTGCTGGCATCATTCTTCTGTGTGAGGAAGGCTCCCAGTGACCGCTCTATAGTCATCACATACAGGATAAGTGGCCTTCCTTCAATTGGAGGCATGAGAACCAGTGGACTCAATAGGTACTACTTGAGGCTATTAAATCCCTTTTTTAAATCATCTATCCATTGGTAGGTAACTCCCTTCTTCATCAACCTGGTAAAGGGAAGACATTTTCCTGCAAGGTTGGCTATAAAACGCCTGATATAGGCCAAGTGTCCTTGGATTCCTCTCATCTTAGTGAGGTTGCAGGGAGGTGGAAAACCAAGGATATCCTTTTTCTTCTCAGGTTTGATTTTGATGCCATGATGGCATATGAAGAAGCTACAAAATCTCTCTAAGGCAACCCCTAAAGTTCATTTCAAGGGGTTCATCTTTAGGTTGTGTTTACAAAGTTTACTAAAGATGGTTTCAAGGTCTGACAGGTGATCTGAGCACTGTCGTTATTTGACCACCAATTCATCCACATAACATTCAACAAACTTCCCCAAGAATGTTTTGGAAATGTGATGCATGGCATGTTGATATGTGGTGCCAACATTTTTCAGACCAAAGGGTGTGACCTTGTAGCAAAATACTCTATGGGGGGGATTTAAGGCAGTGGATTATTCGTCTTCCTGGACCATTATGATTTTATTATATCTATAATAGTCATCTATAAAGTAGAGAGCCTCATATCCAGCCATCACATCGATAAATAGTTTGGTGATCGGGACCGGGAAATCATCTTTTGGGTAGTGCTGATTGAGATCTCTAAAATCAATACAAATGCGGATCTTCCCGTTCATCTTTTTGATGGGGACTGTGTTGTCCAACTAGATGGGGTATTGGACCTCCCGAATTAAGTCTTATTTGATGATCTTGTCAACTTTATCCTCTATCTTGGCCGCATGTGTGGGGTACGTCCCTCTGGTGGCTTGCTTATAGCCTCGATGATCTTCTGGCAGGCCTAGGTGGTGTGTCGCCACCTCAGGATCGAGTCTTGGAATTTCTGTGTAATTCCAGGAGAAATATCTTGATGTTTTCTCAAGAAAGATGTATATACCTCTTGTTCCTTGTAAGACATGGCTTCAATAATGAGAGTGAGTCTCGGGTCTTCTTCAGTACCCAGGTTTATTTTCCCAAGTTCATCAACAGTGGTAGAGATACCCTCTTTGAATGCAGGAGGGGCATCTCAAAGGTCCTCTTCCTCTTATTCCCCTGAATCCTCCTCCTCATCTTCTTCTGATGGGGAGAGATCTCTTGATTTGGGCTCTCTGGATCTCAGAGGCAAGATGTCGCATGGACGTTCTGTGGCAGAAGCGACTTCCTCTAGCTCAATTGGTTGTGAGGCAACCTATGGAGGGGGATAAGCATGGGGGTGACAAGCGTCTTGTCCTTCTACTGCTTCATAGAGTGCGTAAGGGGTATCTTTAGGTTCCAAGGATGGGGAATGGGCCCCCTTGCTCAAGCATTCTTCCTCAGATTGAGGATCAGTAGTTTCTTCTGCGTTGTCAGACTCGGCTGTCACGACTGAGAGCAAGAGAAAAACTGAATACGCATCTAAACTTGAATTCCTGCTCTCAACATGGTTGATGGGTAGCACGTACTCTTCACCGAGATTCCTGTGGGGGGGGGGTCTTTGGGAATTACTTTCAAATTGTTTGGGGCGTGGAACCAATCAATACCATCAATTGAAGATGTCTTCCCCTTTTTCTCGTAAAATATAACATCAATGTAATGCAACTCATAGATCTCAAAAGGGTTTTTATCAGTGCACAATGTCCCACCTTGTCCATTAATTCAATATTTGATACACTAGTGGTTGGAGGAAGGAATGACCATGTGTTGACGCATCCACGACCTTCCTAACAGGGTTTTGAATATCGTGTTTTGCCGAACCACCATGAACTCTAAATGGGAAACAAGGTCACCAAAATGGGTTTTGATCTTGATTTGTCCCACTTGATTATGTTCTCTCTTGTAATAACCCAAGAGAGTTGTGGCCGACGGTGTCATATTTTCCTCATTGTATCCCAACCTACTAAGTGTTCGCAGTGGGATAAGGTTGGATCTGGATCCATTTTCAATGAAGACTTTCCAAACATCGATGTCATTTAGCATGCTAAACACATATAGGGATTTGATGTGTCCTTTCATGGTGGCATCTTCATCCTAGTCGGTGAAATAAATCACTAAATTACATTCAGTCGGGGTAGTCTCTGTTCAATATATCTCAGTGGAATAAACTTCGTCTTGAAATTCTTGGGGGCTGATCAGGGATTCTATGAGTGCCTCCCTGAGTTCTGCTGACAAACTCAGAGCATCCAAGATTGATAGCTTAGCTGGTACTGAGGCCAAATACTTTAGGATATCATACTTTTTCTCTAGAGTCTGGTGCTTCCCCATTTGTGGGAGCTCTTTAATGGTCACTTTAGGGGTTGGAGCATGATATGGGGAGGGACCAGTCGTAGGGGCAAGAGTTGGTTGTGATCCTACGTTCCGGGGACCCAACCTGGTCAGTTTACTCATGCGCCCTAGGTATCTAGATACTTGTTCCTCCTTTTATGGGTATTGTAGAACAATGGGGCCAGAGTGGATGCTTTTGGGGGTGGGGGAATATTCTTGCTCCTACTAGGTCTGTTGAAGGGATCTCCCACAAGTTTCTGCAATATTGACAGTTTGAACTGAGGTATAACTGTAGGGTTGGTTCTGGCCATGGCTGCATCTGCCTCGGTATCCCCTGCCTCTATGATTCTTCCTTCTGGTCCCCCGATCAGGTGTCGGGAACTCAGGTTCATAACTATACTCTTCGTTAGATAATGGTTCCATTAAATGGACAATGTTTATGGAACCAAATATTGGTTCCTCGTTCAATGACAGATTATCCTGGTTGGCTACCTCTGATGGTGTCGTTTGGTGGTTCGATGCCCGGTGTGTCAAGCTTGAGGGCATGAAATCCAAAAGTGTCAAGGCTAGATTTGGCACAGTCACAGATTGCTCCTCTGGTATATGTTTCTTCCCCCTCTGATTATGTCTGTATGACCAGATTTTGGAGGGTTGTGGGGCCGAGGATGGTGGATGTGTTTCATTAGGAGCTATTGGTGGCACAACTGGTTGTTTCAATTGGGCTCAGAGTATTCCATGAGCTCGGTTGATTGTCTTTCAAGTCATCCAAGCATAAAATTTTTGCTTCCTTTTGCTAATTACTTTCTGCCACTCCTCCCCCTCATCTAGTTTAGTGGTAGAAACATATGCTATATGTTCCAGGGGAGGTCCTAGCTTGACCTTCCCTGATTCCACCATCCTTTGTATGAGGTCTTTGAATACAAAGCATTCCTGAATACTGTGTCCCAACATCTGATGGTAGGGACAATAATATGGTCGGTTGTCGAGGCAGACTTCTTCAGGATTTCTTGGCTCTGGTAATTGGAGCAAGTTGAAATTCATGGCGGCTATGAAATAGCCATGGACTTGGTCCTCTCGGAATGAGTAAACTTTATTTCTTCATTCCTCAAATTGGTTTTTCCTAGGTCCTCTTTGATCGTCTTGTTAGGGTGGAGGCTGTCATTGATACATCGGAGGCCCTTGGAAATTCAGTGGAGGCCTAGGTGGTGGAGTGGGTGCAGGGGATGTCTTGAGAATGACAGAGGATGCTTCAGCTCTACCTACTCTTTTTTACAGAAGTATTTGAGGCTATTCAGGACTTGAGGTTAGTCCGCTGCAGGGAGTATTTGATTCTCTGGGAAATAGCAAAGAAATACCAGAATTCGGTGGTGCATTTCACTAGTATGAGTGGTGTTCATAGCTCATCTCATAGGTTGTCAATGCATATAGCCATCATCTCATCCTGGGGAAGCATCCTATTCAGAGAGTAGGTCAGACCCTTCCATCTGGCGATGAAGTTTGAGACCCTCTCGTTCTCTCTCTACTTGCAACTCATGAGGTCATTAACCGTCATTTTGGGAAACATTAAGATGAAGTGAAACATGAATTTTTTCCAAATATCCTCCCATCCTTTTATTGAATGATCTGGAAAACTTGTATACTAGATGAAGGTCAAACCTTGTAAGGTTGGCACAAAGCATCTGAGTTTCACTTCTTCTTGTTGTTCCGGAGTTCCCATCATAGGGTCGCAATAAGATGCATAGTGCATAAAATGTTGTTCTAGGTCACCTGAGCCATTGAATATAGGGAATATAGGGCTCCCAAAATTTGGTGGAGGTGGCATGTTGCTCACCCAGTCTGGGTAAGGATTTCACTCTGGCTGTATCAGGGCGCGTCGGCCTTCCATTACTTCCAATCGAGCTGTCAGTGCTTCTATGGTATTAGTGAGACCCTAGTTTACATCCTATTGGGCCTGATCCTGAATGGGCACAACCTAGCGTGCTACTTGATGTGTTGGATCAGATGTTACCTGAAGCACATATGCCATCAGTGGTATATTCAGATGATTTAAATGTACTCACTCTGGTTGCTTCCTGAGTGGAGGGAAGTCTTGGTATGATCCTGAATCCAAGTTCAGGTAGTTGGATGGTCCAGGTGCCACACTGGGTGGGGGCCCTAACCTAATTTCATTTGATAGGGAAAACCCTTGTTGTTGAGGTGCACTTGCTGGAAGTGTGTACTATAACTCATCTTAGGGAACGTACTTGACTGGAAAATTCCTCTGGAGTAGCTCGGCGTTAATCAGCCTTAATTCCTTCATTTCCTCCTCCTACTGAGAGAACCTCTCTTCGATCATGAGAGATTTTTTTGTGTTGAGAGAAGGAGGTAGGTTGAGGACAACCTGGCATTTGTTCCTATCTCTATTGGTGACTCGGTGGGGAAGTGGAGGGGGGTTCGCTAGAGCAGCCAGGTTTAGGGAGGCCCTCTGGTTCTGGGTGTGCACGCCTACTGGATTATTACGAATCACATCCTGAACGGAACCATCTTATCCTGATCCATTCATATTTGAATTTTATTCGGTTCCATCTATGGGGTTAACATCCATAATGTTGACCAATGCATAATACAGGGTGGAGGAGGTGTCATCTTCCAAGTAGTAAGAGGACCTTCCACACCTCATACTGGTTTTCCCCCTTCTGTCCCGGGATTGTCTTCAGGTTTCTTGATGAGGGGTGACACAGAAGGATCCTTAGTGTGACCTTATAGCACGCCTCCCTCTTGTATGGGATGATGTTTCAAAGGACAAGACTGGACAAGAACCTCCTCTTTTTACTACCCTTCCCAAATGAGAGAATATTGATTCTCGTGGAGGAGTTTGTTGTTGAGTTAAAAATTACCCCATCCCTGCAGGCTGGGGTTGGCTCCGTTCCTTGTGCATTGCACATCTTCCCATTTCTGTTGGTCTTACGGGGGAATTTTTTGTTAAAAATTCCTTCATCCCTACAGGCTGGGGTTGGTTCTGTATTGCGGCAGTTACTGCTGTTATCGCTTCTTGCCTAATATCGCGTGCTCCCATTCAATGGTGAGCTAAACCTAGTGTCGAGTTCACCTGAAAATAAATTCCCTCTAGGGAGGAAATCACTAATCGCTGATTGGATTTCCTTAGGTGAGAATCCTGCCAAATTTTTTTGGTATCCTGATTCAGGAGTTCATGGATCTCTCGCTCTCTTTGGGCCTGATGATTTTGAGACTTTCTCAAGGTCTGTTTCTATCGGATGTGCTACCTCTCCTGAATAGGGACTTCATTTGACTATCGTCTTGATGTGATGGCATTGCAAGACCTTATGCCAAACAGGTTCTGCTGTATAGGAAGTCGAGTGAAATGCAGAGCCCCATGTTCTCCCCATCCATGGATATGGACTCCTGTCAGAGCATCATCAATAAGGTGATGCAATTTGTGCAGTGTACGAAGACAATTTGACTCAATGTCCATTTTATGCCTCTCTAATCACAGTCGTTGTGCCGAAGGAAGATCTTCCAGGTCAATGTGACACAATAGCTCTTCCATTGTCTTGACATGAATTGCATACCCTTCATATGGTAGGAAGTTTAATTTCAACTGGAGAAGGGTTTTCCAAATATTGGAGTGGATTTCATGTACTCTTCCTTCTGAAAACTCTCTAGGTATGTTGAACTGAGAGGTGGTCGTGGGCCAAAACATTACTGGTATATCATCTTTGGACAGTCATTTTCTCAGGTGTAATGCCTCAGCATGTGCCTCTGCCAACGATTCCTATACTTGATCAGCCCAGCTGAGATGCTCCTTGACAGTATGATCGGAGGTAGCGGGACTGGTAGGGATCAAATCGTTATGTGGGTGGCTTCTGGGTGGCTTGGAGGATGAACATGGTCCCAGACCGTCTCCTAATTGAAGAAGGATGTCGTTGATAGTTGAATGGGAATCTGACATGCTCTATTCCCTCCTTCTAAGTGCCTCAGCATAGGAGGAATTTTCTGTACTTGATTTAGTAGGGGGAGGACCTTCCTGTTGATATGATATGTCACCATGGGGAGGACCTCCACAGTTAGTGCTGTAGTGGCGAGGACTACCATCGTGGCTTGAAGTCTGACTGCTCGAAATAATTCTGCAGTGCATACCCTGGGGAGGACCTTCAGAGTGGACTGCAGCAAGGGGAGGACCTTCTTGTTATTCAAGGCCATTGTGGTGAGGGCCTTTGTAATGGCTATCATGGTGGAGAGTACTACCACCATTGTAGTTGTAGGGAGAAAACCTATGGGTTACACCCTGGGGAGGGCCTTCAAAATGTACTGCAATGAGGTGAGGGCCTTCTCGTTTCTTGACTTCTCTGTGGGGAGGACCTCCTCTATTCATGTTATAATGGAGAGGAATAACATTACCATTTGATATCTCACTGAACAGAGGACTTTTTTAGTACGTACCCTAGGGAGGACCTTCAGAGCGAACTGTAGCAAGGGGAGGACCTTATGGATGCATAGTGTTGTTATGGGGAGGGCCTTCGCAAAAACCTCCATCATGGTGAGGATGACCGTCATGGTTTTACGTTCGGTGTGCATCCTGGGGAGGTCCTTCAGGACACACTTCTATAAAGGGAGACCTTCTTGTTTCTCAAGGCCATTATGGAGAGGACCTTCGCAATGGCAGCCATGATGGTTTGGACTACCATCATAGTTGTCATGATGGCGAGGAATACCATCACAACTGCCACATGGAGAATACATGTGGGACACACCCTAGGGAGGGCCTTCAGAATGTACCGTAATGAGGGTAGGGCCTTCTTATTTCCTGATGTCTCTGTGGGGAGGAACCCCGCTATTATGACGGTGAGGATTACCACCATAATCTGATGCCTGGATGCATGAAATATCTTTACAACGTAACCCCTAGGGAGGACCTTTAGGGAAATCCATGGCAAGGGGAGAACTTTCTATCATGATGAGACATCACTGTGGGGAGGACCTCCACAGTTGCAACTATGATGGCAAGTACTACCTTCATAATCTTTGGTCCCACTGCAAGGGGAGTATTTGCAGCATATACCCTCGGGAGGACCATCAGGGTGGACCACAACAAGTGGAGGACCTTCTTGCTGCTCGATCTTCTGGTCATGCAGAGGGATTCTATGACTCGCATAAAAAGAGGAAATCTCATGATTTATCATTATATTCCCATGAGGGAGGCCCTCATGGGTGCTCTAGGAAGAACCTTCAGAGCTACTGGTAGTAACATTGTGGGGAGAACCTTCACAACTGCTACTGCCACTCCCATAGTATGGTAATGGGTGGGAAATATTCTAAGCCTTTGAGACATGTTTGGAAGCTTTGAGAACCCCAGATTTTATCAGAGCATAGTCATGGACCCACTCTTTATTTTCCAGCTACCTTCAGTGCATTCAGGGTGCTCTCATGCGAGCAGTGGGGACTATCTGTTGTTGATAATGGTTGTCACTTCTGGGTCCCTGTCTAATTGGGTCTCATGATACTGTCGAGATACACCGATGAACATATTGAGTTTTGGAAGGGATATATGCTTGCCCTGGAGCATCCACTGTGATGGATGGGTGTCCCCCAGTTGGAACGAGTGAGTATGCTCGATCCAGTTTCCCTTATATCGTAGGATATAGACGACGACCCTCCTGGGAGGAAGTAGGGATGCAGATCTACTCTGAGGTGGATATCTCATCTCTTAGATGAGTCACCTCAATTGGGGAGCTGGGCTCACGGACCCGAGTCATTGTTGTTTCTGCCGATTCAATTACATTCTGGAAAGTCCGCAATATATGATCTAGGATAGATACCTATTCTTCCATCATCGCTAGGATATGTAGAGAGACATCATTGGATGGAATGGGTATGAGGGACCATTTTGCTATCAGAATAGGAACGTCCTGCTTCGGTCCTCCAGTGATCAGTGAACACTGATGATTATCCTATATCGGGGTAGGTGAACGAGTCTACCCCTGTGCTGGAATATTCCAGCTTACTCCTACGTTTGCCGCCACATCGGGATGACGAACTTTACTTGAATCTGCGGATAGCTAGCCCTGCATATGTTGGTGTCCCAATGTATCAATTCGGTGTCCTCTGTTGGTAGGTAGACGTGCCCACCTATTGATCACCACCATATCGGTACGACAGGTGTCAGGAGCATCTGTGAGGAGCTGGTCTTACAGGAACTGGATTTCCACCATGTCTGGTTGGCGGGCTTCATGATCCCAGATAGGGAGAGGCACCTACCGGGTAGGTGTCATCCTGTATGGGTGATGGTATTGATGAGGCTCGGTGAGGATGTGTGCCTAATCGTAGGTTGCTATTATTTTGGGATAGTGGGCTTTGGAAGAGCGTACAGGTGAATGAACCTTCCCGTGATATGTCTCTATGTCTGAGCAGAGAATTTCTTCCTTAGAAATGAGGGTGATGAACTATTCTAGGTTGCATGTTCACCACCCTAGGCAGGCAGTCTGAGGGGCCGGAGCTTGGGGAGTGTGGGCATGGATCCTTGGGGTGGTATCCTCTTCAAGGTGAGGATGCGAGGTTGTGGTGTAATTACGACGACATCTTACAGTGGGGTCCTTAGAGCGGAACCCCCTTCCGGAATGGATAAAGTCATCAACATCAACCTAATCCAACTCCCTAAGATAAGGTAGGTATTCATTGTCTCGCTCCAGGGAAAGGCTCCCAAAACGGTTCGAGACGGCTATTGGGGCCGCCTGGATCTTCTCCCTCGGTCACTGCTGGGCAAGAGGTCGATGGGACTTAGCCGAATGGAGGGTGTACATAGCCGCCTCCATAGTCGGGAGAGTACCGTTCAGGTGGTACTCTCGGATCAGTGCATTCAAGACCTGACATTGAAGATGATGGGAGGGTGATAGGGTCCTCTGCCAATTGAGAGGCCTGGTCTGCGCGTTGATCATCATGCATGTCTGTGAATTCATTTGTGATGTCATTGGATTGAAGGAAACTCTGCTGTGTACTTTTAAAACATTTGGAAAGTACAAATATAAAAACATGTCAACGTGGCATCTCATAATCCCCTACCTAATTAATGACCTTGATTTCCCTCATTTTGAGAAGTAAAGGGGCACTAAATGGGATTATTTTACCACCTCGGTTGAAGGATCACGTCTGAGTCCATTTTTGTTTTGGTTGGAGAACGAACAAGATGGTCCATTGGATATTAATCATCCATTTCTTTTTATGGATAACTTCAGATTGGGGTAAATTTTTCATGATGGTTAAAGATTCACGTTGGGTTCACCATTTTTGTTTTTTGGCGAAGGGGACGTGATCAATTTCTGTGTTTGATTAAAGGGAGTCAGTGTTGTTTAACCATTTCTACCGGGTTCCCTATCTCTATGGCTTTGCCTGGTCTCCAATGGGTTTATTCGCGAAACCAAAAATGCCCAACGATCCTTGTATCCAACGATCCATGTACCTTCTTTCCAAAGGAAGGTTCTCATTGGGTGACATGGTCAACGACACTTAAGAACTCACATTGGTCGAGAGGATGGTAAATCGGGATCATCACACCCTTTTAAGGGGAATTATTGCCTATTTTAGGACTCTCTTATAGATTTAAGACGTGTTCATATGTTCACGAATCTTTGGTTTATCCCTAATCATAGTATCCACAGATTACCCCTGAATTGCAAGTCACAGGTATATACAAGGATCCAGAACCTCCTACATCTGAGGTTTACCATCCCTCATTAGATTAACGATTCTGGGGAAGTTTGAGTTTTTTAGACAACACTGGTCTCAAGACTTATAACTGGGCACTCTAAATTTTATTTTCATCTAGGGGGATAGAGAGTGACTTGAGCATCTGGATCGAACCTGTAATACGGGCTTCTTATGTATACTTGTGAAAGGAATCAAAATCTGTGTAGTTCGGTGCCACTTAACTGGGAACATCACCTTTTAAGGTCATGTGACAAGGAACCAACCGTATAGTTTAACATCATATGGCAAGGACATCTAGGTGACAGGTTCCTAGTCATGGTTGGTGTGGGAATTATTCCAAAGCGGCCTAGAGGACCCAAGGGAAAATGATTTCCTAGTCCCGGTTATGGTCTTGTTAGGGGCATAAGGAAAGAGTCTGGTAAGGATAGATGGGTATCAAACTTGGATCTTGGGATTATTCCTCAGGGAGGTTTCCTACGCATCCTGGTTGGCTGGGAATAAAAGTGTACGTAGTTATGGAAGGTCAGGTCTTACACATGATAGTCGTATGTCGAGAACATGATTGGAAGCCCATGTTGGGGTATGGTTGGGGCTTACTTGTGCTTGGTGTCCTGAGTTGGAATTGAACCTCAGGGAGGTGTCCTATATACCCTGCTTAGGAGACATGGATCAAAACCCACATAGTTCATATGTGTGGGGCTTACGCATGGACGCTTCCCATCTGACAGGAATATAATTGAGTGGACCCTTTTGCAATGGGCACCCTTTTGAGCTCGGACCTTCTGGCAGGCATCCTGCGTATCCTAATTTTCTTAGGAATCAGAGTTCTCGTAGTTCAAAAAGTGTGGTTTCATTGTCATCCTTACAAACCTCTAAGACCATGTGAGTCTTTCTCGGTGTGAG
Source organism: Viscum album (assembly GCA_963277665.1). NCBI lineage: Eukaryota > Viridiplantae > Streptophyta > Magnoliopsida > Santalales > Viscaceae > Viscum > Viscum album. The sequence goes on from OY728131.1 coordinate 1,295,120,887, forward strand.
AAACAAGAGGATGTGAAAGATTCGACAGTGCACACGCCTCCTACCCTATTGGTGGGGGAGGGAGAGCCCGCAACAGAAGAGGTCGGGGAGACCGTGGGCGAGGGCGTGGAACAATGAACCTTCCCAAACAAAAGGGGAAGGGCTATTTCCATCTAGAAAGGATGGTTTAGGGCTTACTCCAGGAGATATGCCCCGTCACTCTCTTTAGGGAGGGGAGAAGTGCTCACCAATGGTGCTCATTGAATGGAAAATCGAGCGGAATCCCTCAATCCTGAAGAGTGGAGAGGCAGAAAGGGGCTCCAAGGCTCAGACTTTTCACTACTGTGGGCATGTGAATCCAAGAATGCTCCAGATGTCTATTAAAGGGATGGGGTAACCCCTTTTTCTCTTCCTACCATGGGTATGTGAACTCAGGAGGGTGCACTAATACGCCTGAAGGTTTCAGCATGCCAGTTTGGTGGCTTTGGGAGAGGCCTTGGATTGGTGCCGATGGATAGGCTACTGAAGGGATTATGGAGGGTTGCTGAATTGGAAGGTCCTTATCTGACTCGGGGGATAGAAACACTGAAGGCCTTGGCGGACCACATAGCCATATGATAAGTGGATATCTTCACGTAGGTAGGTGCTATGAAGATGGAGAGGTCATCCGCGTACCAGTGTGGTATACAGACCGAGGGACATCTCGTGTACCAGAGTGGTACGTAGCTTCGGGTTTGGTCTGTGTACAGAATTGGTACACGATGCCGGAGTCCGCTCGAGCGACGACGGCTAGGGGCAGCACCAGTCAGGACTTCACCTACGTAGGTGAGTGCTACGTGGCGTGCTGGATCGAAGAAGGGGCATAGGCTCCCTAGTTCATGGGAAGTGGATCTGCTTAGGGGTCGTGATTCGTTTTTTTACCAATTTTAGGTTTGCGGTTTACCAATTTATTTATGCATTCTTCAATTCTTAACAATTCTTACCCAGTTTATACTTATTGCAAGTTCTCAAATTGGAACTTCACGGTCCGCAAAATCCTAAGCTCCTAAAAGCCTCTTCCTTACAAGAGTTGATCACCAGGAATCCAATCATCAATCCTTCCATCCCCCTATCCCCCCAGATGTCCTTTTATATAGGTGGGAAAGGGTTTCATATATGGTCATGCGACACCTTTTGCAGAGGCCCGTGACAGAAAACCCGGTCTACGGATGACTTAGTCAGACCGAGGTTCGTAGGGTATATTGAATGCACCTCACCCGCGAACCAACTTGGTCACGGGGGTGCTTCGCGGCCGCACAGGGCTCCGCCTCCGTTTCATGAATGACGCGGTGTGCGGCGGGGGGTCGGTCTGCCTCACTTCACCGGTCATTTGGTTCGCACCCGCGTAGGTGCTCCACCTCCATTTCGTGAACAACAGCATCCACGGATGGCGCGGTTCGCTGAACCGGTCGCGTACCACTAATGATGAACCGGTATGAGGACTGGTTAGGTCCTTCACCATTTTTTATGAACATTCTTCATATTTTGCCCAAATTATTGATGAAAATTGGGTAGATTCTTCCACTGATTAAGGGAGTATTTTCCTTCCCTTCTGTGGATTTTTCAGGACCCTACAATCTCCTAGTGGATATTTGAATTTAGGCTACACTTCTTTTGATCATTTCATTGTAAATGCCCGAATCTTGGGTTTTGTTCCTCAGTTAATAAATAGATTTTCATGCTTCATTTTGAGCTAAATATGAAAAAAAACATGTGTTTGTTTCAAAATGATAAAAACATGGAATTATTTAAGGAAAAAAAAATATTTAAGTGTGGGGAAGTTTGATGTGCCTTTTTTTAACACACTTTGGTGCATCATTTTTTGTTTTTTATTGTATTATTATTATTAAAATAATTTTTTTGTTTAATGACTATCAATTGTTTTATTTTTTGTATTAAATTTTTTAAAAAATTATATTTATGGAAATATGTATTTTTTTTATTTTATTCATTTTAATTAATTCAAAATTAATTAATTAGTTTTGTGTTTAATTTTATTTTTTTATTATTTTCTTGTTTAAATTTAATTTTTTTTTATTTTTTCGTTTATTTATTACATTTTTTTATATTTTTTAAAATAATTATTTCATTTATTCATTTATTTAATTAATTATCTATGTAATTATTTTTCTATCTAATAAATATTAAGTTGAGTAATTAATCTTTTTATTATTTTTTATAATTAATTTATTTTTGTTCTTTTTATTTTCAATTAATTTATACTTTTAATTATAAAATAATTAATTTTTTTAATTTTAATTTGTTTTATTTCAATTGTTTTTTAAAATAATATTATTTAATTTTTGAATTTTATTTTTATTTTTCAAATTCAATTATTTTTCATACTTAACAACTTTAAGTATTTTTATTTTTTCAATATATATTTTTGTTAATTATTCAATTTAATTTTTTATTTTATTTTCGTTTTTATTTGAAAGAAATATTTTTTAATGTTTTTAATTTAAATCACTTAATTTGTTCAATAAATTTTAATATTATTAATTTAAATAAATTGACTTAATCCTTTGTTTTTGTAACTAATTAATTATTAATTGTTTAAATTTATTTGTTTTAATTTTTTCAACTAAGTCACTGCTTTATTAATTTATGTTATTTTAGGGGTGTGAGTCATCATAAAGAATATAGAATGATTCTTCCACCAGCTCTCTCCAATGGTGGCACCACCCTTCTTCCACTATCTCCACCCCCTGATGAGTCACTTCCACAACATAGAATAGTTTCTCAACCCACCATCAACACCCATCGCCAGAACAGAATGGTAGTCACTGCCATTTTCCTCCTCTACCGCCAGTTTCCAATAGTAGTTCCCTAATACCGATGGCTTTCTGTCGTCGTCGCTTTTTGCTTCCACCAGCAACCCCAACTCATTGTCATCCCCTCACTCACCACCAGCTTCACCCCATCCACCATTGGAAATCATTCACCACCACCTTGTGATACTACCAAACACTTGCCACCATTTGGACAATATCTGTTGCTGTTGAAATAGAGGTTCCACCACCAAGAACAACCCTGCTTCTTCTGCTACATTTTTCTCCACCAGATTAACCAAATCAATTGGCTTCCACCATAGATTGAAGAAGAACCCCAAAAAAATACCGATTTGGTTTCTAGATCTGAATAATCGAACCATAAAAAATCTACCAAACCCACCTGAAGAACCCTCTACCTCCACTAAACCCACACCACCAAAACCAAATCCATCTCCAAAATTGTTGTTGCTGGATCTGGAAGTCAAATCAGAAGGATAAGTCCCCACCCAAACCACCATTGAGCTTGATCTCACTATCGTTGATGAGCCAAATTGATAAATTTTCCTTTTCCTTTCCTAGAGCCACGATTATTTCTAATAAATCCACAGAGGCCAATACCACTCTTGTTGTTAAAGAAGACCATATCATTATCGCCCATTCGCACATGAAAATCCATCTATTACCAAAGTTTCTACCAGAATAGGTCCAAATCATATTAGGAAAACCATTACTTGCTACTGGTGGTTCTATAATTGATGTTTCCAGAGGAAAATTTACCCTCTAACTTCTGGATGATGTGGAGGAGATTCTGGTTTTTGAAATCCCAAACATGGGGTCAGCTATGACCTTATTGATATTGATGAGAAACAATATTTTAAAATTGAGGTCAGATATGAGTATAGTTCTTTACCTATTGAGGTTACATATATTTGAATTCCCTAACCCATCATAAGTTTTCCTCAAGTTTTTGTACAAAGTCCAGAGTTACCCTTTACACCTAATCAACAAACTACATGTTTCTATTTCCAGATTAAGATGTCTGAGAATTTTTTAGATTCTTTTTTCTCTATGCTTGAGTGTACTGATCTTTTTTATGAGATCCTTACATGTGATCCTGAAAGCTTGAAGTTTCTTTTTTCTATAGAAATTTCTCGATTGAAACCTTCTGAAAACTTGATTATTTCTACTATGAACAGGTGTATTTTCTTGAAAACTTCTTACCTACTGAGTTTGATGTTGTGTGTGATAATATTCAACCAGTTTATAAAAAATTCACTTCATTTGAATAAATAATTAAGACTAAAATATACATCATGTAATCTAATTATGTTTTCTTCAAATGAGTGTTTTATGAGTTGCCATCTTTACAAGCTATTTTAGGAACATTTTTTTAAAATGTTGAGGAGTTTCTTAAAAAATGTTATTCTTCATATGGGTTTTTTAAATCCTATAAGTGTGGGGGATATGGAGTAAATTTTTTGATCAAATAGTTGATTTTTCTAGGATGCTATTTAAATTTTTAAGAGTTAAGGAATTAGTTTTCAGAGGTCAAATTGAGTTGGACAGATTTTTTCCTACAAATATTTTGGAAGAGTTTTGGAGAATTTTCCTTACTGCTAAAGATGTTAATTTCTTGAGAGATTATATTTTTAATTACTTAGATAATAGTGAGGTGAAAATCATTAATAATTCATACCCATTGAATGATCATGGTTATAAATATTTAGGGGAATAAATTCTAGATGGGGACTTTAAACCTAGAGATGCATAGGAGGAAACCCATCAGTTTTCTTGTTTTTCTCTTTAAATTTTTGAATGAATAAATGGTCTTTTATTGGTTATATGTCTCTTTGTATTGGTGAAACATAGTTTTTGGAGTTTCATTGTTATATTATTACTTGTATTTTAAACCCACTTGTTTAAAAGTGTTGGTTACAAGCTATCATGAGGTGTAAGTGGATTACAGTTGGTGGTCCTAGTAGGTTGTAAGAATTTTTATCAATGGAAGACTTATTTGAAACTTCATCAAAAAAAAGAAGTAGTTGGTTGGAGAACATGGGATAAAAATTCCCTCAACTCAAAATCTAGTAAATTTTAAATGCTACCATCAATTCTAAAGTCTTATTTCAATCTATTAATCTTGTAGGAACTTCAATTTTTTCAACTAGGTGACTTTTTAATTGTTGTGAGGGAAGTTACACATTTGTTTTTCAACATTTCAAAGAGCTTCTACATACCTTGGGAGTAACTGTTTCACTTTTTTCTAACTATTTTTAGTGTTTATACTGGTTTTTTCTAAAAATATTATTAATGTGTTATATTCTGTATTATATCCTTGTTGTAAACTTCTATATTTTCAAATTACCATTGAACATAGTAGTTCTTTCTCTTGAATGATTTATTGTCTACTCCATTGAAAATTATTCATAAGCTCCTTTGTAGCATGAAAAGTTTTGAAAATAATTGTCTTTCCTTAACTATATGGAAGTGACTAGTAGGGTTTATGTGTTTTTTGTGTGTTTAACTGATTTTTGATGTGGAAAAAAACCTTTGAACTTGCCTATCACCCCTCATAATAGAATCTAGTTTATGATGCATTGCTAAATATTTTATAATCAAAGTTTTTTACCTATTTTTTCCACCTTGATATTAAAAAATGGGGACATTATTGAGTTTTAAGTGTGGGGGAGGGGTCATAGTTAATATAAACTATGATATATTGATAAAACATTTAAAACCCATTAAAATTGTTCAAATTGCCTCCTGATAAAACTATAGACACTTCTATTTTTGTAAATATAATAAAAAAATTTAAAAAAACAACCAAAATTCCATTGTGTTCTGAGGGTTTTTAGGCTTCACTTTACATATAAATTTTTTCCTGCCTAGAGGATAATAACATATTAGTTATTGAGGGTTGAAATGTTTCTAATATTATCGGGGATGTATGATTGATGAGTGGAGTTACAGATTTTTTTTATGGATATTCTATTTAGGAACTGAGAAAACGAGTGATATAGGATATATATTTGTGGCATTATTATCATAACTTTAGGAAAATAGGAATTTGTACTAGAACCTAGGGGACTCTCTTTTTGAAAAGTAATCACCTTAGGGAGCTAAATAAAATGATAATCAAAGAAGTCCTTTGAAACTGGAGTAAAATGGTAAAATGGGATCCCATGGTGAACATCTGAGACTCTATGAATTGGGTGTGTGTGTAATCCCTCTGTACATATCAGATAAGTATTTTTTCATAGTGCTTTGTATATAGATGGCTAGGGAAAATTAAAAAAACAATAATGTGCCTAATAGTAAAAAATGAGTTCATTAAGGTGAGGGGAATTTTGAACCCAGATGAAGAAGGAGATAATTGACTTGTATGAAAATCATTTGAGTTATATCAATAAAGTGACAAAAATTGAGCTTTGATTTTTAGAACCAAGGCGAAAGTGAAAATTGAAGGTACTTTTTATACGATTTTATTTTCACTTATATCTAACCTATCATCGCTCTTATAATTGGAACTTAGAATTGAATTGAAGTAAGACAATAGGTGGCTTCATATAGGAGGCATGACATCTTTAACAGTGAATGATTCTGTGTTCCCTTGATCACCTAGTGGGTATTTGAATTTAGGCCGCACTTCTTATGATCATTTCATTGTAAAAGCCCGACTCTTGGGTTTTGTTCCTCAGTTAATAAATAGATTTTCATGCTTCATTTTGAGCTGAATATGAAAAAAAACATGTGTTTGTTTCAAAATGATAAAAAACATGGAATTATTTAAGGACAAAAAAATATTTAAGTGTGGGGAAGTTTGATGTGTGTTTTTTTAACACACTTTGGTGGAACCTTTTTTGTTTTTTATTGTATTATTGTTATTAAAACAATTTTTTTTGTTTAAAAATTATCAATTGTTTTCTTTTTTGTATTAAATTTTTATAATAATTATTTTTTATGGAAATATGTATTTTTTATTTTTTTAGTCATTTTAATTAATACAAAATTAATTAATTAATTATTTTTTACTTTCTTTTTTTTTTTATTTTTTTGTATAAATTTTAATTTTTTATTTTTTATTTTCATTATTTCATTGTTTTATGTTTTTTCATAATAATTATTTCATTTATTCTTTTATTTAATTAATTCTCTATGTAATTATTTTTCTATCTAATAAATCTTAAGTTGAGTAATTAATATTTTTATTATTTTTTATAATAAATTTATTTTGTTCTTTTTATTTTCAATTAATTTATATTTTTAATTCTAAAATAAATAATTTTTTGTTTTAATTTTAATTTGTTTTATTTCAATTGTTTTTTAAAATAATATTATTTAATTTTTGAATTTCATTTTTGTTGTTCAAATTCAATTTTTGTTCACACTTAACAACTTTAAGTATTTTTTTTCAATATAGATTTTTTTTAATTATTCAATTTCATTTTTTATTTTATTTTTTATTTTATTTGAAAGAAATATTTTTTAATGTTTTTAATTTAAATCACTTAATTTGTTCAATAAACTTTAATATTGTTAATTTAAATAAATTGACTTACTCCTTATTTGTTTTTTTAATAATTAATTATTAATTGTTTAAATTTCTTTGTTTTAATTTTTTCAACTAAGTCACTAATTTATTAATTTATGTTTTTTAGGGGAATGAGTCATCACTAAGAACAGAGAATGATGCTTCCACCAGCTCTCTCCAACGGTGGCGCCATCCTTCTTCCACCATCGCCACCCCCTGCTAAGTCACTGCCAAAACATAGAACGGTGTCTCAACCCACTATTATCACCCATCACCAAAACTGAGTGGTAGTCAGTGCCATTTTCCTCCTCTACCTCCAGTTTCCAGTGGTAGCACCCTAATACCGCTGACTTTTTATCGTCATCGGTTTTTGCTTCCACCAGTAACCCCAACTCATTGTCAGCCCCTCACTTACCACCAGCTTCACCCCATCCACCACTAGAAATCAGTCACCACCACCTCATGCTACCGCCAAAAACTTTCCACCATTGGACAACATCTGTTGTTGCTGTTGAAATAGAGGTTTCACCGCTAAGAACAACCCTGCTTCTTCCGCTACATTTGTCTCCACTGGATTAACCAAATCAACTGGTTTCCACCATAGATTGAAGAAGAACCCAAAAAAAATACAAATTTTGTTTCCATATCTGAATAATTGAACCATAAAAAATCAAACAAATCCAGCTAAAGAACCCTTAGCCTCCACTGAACCTGCACCACCGGAACCAAATCTATCACCAAAACTATTGTCGACAGATATGGAAGTCAAACTAGAAGGATAAGTACACACTCAAACCACCATTGAGCTCGATCTCACCATAACTAATGATAAAAATTGATAAAGTTGTTTTTTCCTTTCCTAGAGCCATGAATGTCACTGATAAAGCCACGGAGGCCGAGACCACTCTTGTTGTTAAAGAAGACCCTACCATTGTCGCTTGTTCGCACATAAAAATCCATCTGTTTCTGAAGTTTCCACCATAATAGGTCCCTATAATATTAGGAAAACCATTAATTACTACTGTAGGTTCTATAATTTATGTTTCCAAAGGATAATTTACCATCTAAGTTGTGAATGATGTAGAGTAGATTCTAGTTTTTGAAATCCCAAACATGGGGTCATCTTTGACCTTATTGATATTACTAAGAATCAATATTTCGAAATTGAGGTTAGATATGAGTATAGTTCTTTACCTATTGAGGTTACATATATTTGAATTCTCCAACCCATCATAAGTTTTCCTCAAGCTGTTGTACAAAGTCCAGAGTCACCCTTTACACCTAATTAACAAACTACATATTTCTCTTTCCAACTTAAGATGTCTAGGTTTGATTTAGATTATTTTTTCTCTATGATTGTGTGTACTGATATTGTTTATGAGATCTTTACATGTGATCCTGACAGCTTGAATTTTCCTTTTTCTATAGAAATTTTTGGGTTGAAACCAACTAAAAAACTTGATAATTCCCACTATGAACAAGTGTATTTTATTGGAAACTTCTTACCTATTGAGTTTGATATTATGTGTGATGATATTAAACTAGTTTATGAAAAATTAACATCATTTGAATCGAGAATTAAGACTAAAAGATACATCATTTATGTAGATTATGGTTTCTTCAAATGAGTTTTTTATGAGTTTTCTTATTTACAAGCAATTTTAGAAACATTTTCTAAAAATTTTTAGGAGTTTATTACAGAATTTTATTCTTCATCTGGGTTTTTTAAATCCTCTAAGTGTGGGGGATATGGGGTAATTTTTTTATCAAATCATTGATTTTCCTAGGATACTATATAAATTTTTAAGATTTGAGGAATTAGTTTTCAGAGGTAAAATTGAGCTGGACATCTTTTTCCCTACAAATGTTTTGGAAGAGTTTTGGATAATTTTTCTTACTGCTAAAGATGTTAATTTCTTGAGAGATTCTATTTTTAATTACTTAGATAGTAATGAGGTGAAATAATTAATAATTCATACCCATTGAATGATCATGGTTATAAATATTTAGGGGAATAAATTCTAGATGGGGAATTTAAACCTAGAGTTGCATGGGAGGAAACCCATGAGTTTTCTTATTTTTATCTTTACATTTTTGTATAAATAAATGGTCTTTTCTTGGTTATATGTCTCTATGTATTGGTGAAACATAGTTTTTGGACTTTCATTGTCATATTATTACCTTTTTTTGACAACATCTTGTTTAAAAGTGTTGGTTATAAGCTATCATGAGGTGTAGGTGGTTTATAGTTGGTGGTCCAAGTAGGTTGTAAGAATTTTTATTAGTGGTATACTTATTTGAAACTTTATCAAAAAAAGAAGTAGTTGGTTGAAGAACATGGGATAAAACTTCCCTCAACTCAAAATCTAGTAAATTTCAAATGCTACTATCAATTCTAAAGTCTAATTTCAATATATTAATCTTGTAGTAACTTCAAATTTTTCAATCAGGTGACTTTTTCACTATTGTGATGGAGGTTACACATTTTTTTTCAATATTACAAAGAGCTTCTACATACCTTGGTAGTAACTGTTTCACTTCTTTCTAACCGTTTTTAGTGTTGCTATTAGTTTTTTCTAAAAATATAATTTATGTTTTATATTATGTGTTGAATCCTTATTGTAAACTTCTATATTTTCAAATTACCATTGAACACAATAGTTCTTTAACTTTCATGATTTATTGTCTAATCCATTGAAAATTATTCATGAAATCCTCTATAGCATGAAAATTTTTTGAAAATAATTTTCTTTCCTTAACTATCTAGAAGTGACTAATAAGGTTTATGTGTTTTTTGTGTGTTTAAATGATTTTTGGTGTGGAAAAAAAACCTTTGAACTTCCCTGTCACCCTTCAAAATCGAATCCAGTTTATGATGCATTGATAAATCTTTTAGAATCAAAGTTTTTTACCTATTTTTCCCACCTTCAGATTCAAAAATGGGGACATTATTGAGTTTTAAGTGTTGTGGAGGGGTCATAGTTAATCTAAACTATGATTTATTGATAACACATCAAAAACCCAGTAAATTTTTTCAAATTCCTCATGATAAAACTATAAACACTTCCATTTTTGTAAATATAATAAAAAAATTAAAAAAAAAACAACCAAAATTCCATTGTGTCCTGAGGGTTTTTAGGCTTCACTTTACATATAAATTTTGTCCAGCCTAGAGGATAATAACATTCTGGTTATTTAGGGTTACATTGTTTCTAACATTATTGGGGATGTATGATTGCTGAGTGGAGTTAAAAATTGTTTTTATGGATATTCTATTTAGGAACTGAGAAAAAGAGTGATATTGGATATATATTTGTGGAATTATTATCATAACTTTAGGAAACTGGGAATTTTTACTAGAACCTAGGGGACTCTACTTTTGAAAATTAATCACCTTAGGGTGCCAACTCAAATGATAATCATAGAATTCCTTTAAAACTGGAGTAAAATGGGAAAATGGGATCCCATGGTGAACTTATGAGACTCTAGGCACTGGTTGTGTGTGTAATCCCTCTGTACATATCAAATAAGTGGTTTTTCACTGTGATTTGCAAATACATGGCTGGGGAAAATTCAAAAAAACAATAAAGTTCCTAATAGTAAAAAATTAGTTCATTAAGTTGAGGGGAATTTTGAACCCAAATGAAGAAGGGAACAATCGACTTGTATGAAAATCATTTGAGTTATATCAATAAAGTGGTAAAATTGAGCTTTGATTTTTGGAACCTAGGCAAAAGTGAAAATTGAAGGTACTTTTTTTATGATTTTATTTTCACATATATCTAACCTATCATAACTTTTAGAATTGGAACTCGGACTTGAATTGAAGTAAGATAATAGGTGGATTCATATAGGAGGCATGATATCTTCAACAATGAATGAGTCTGTGTTCCCTTGATCCCCTTGTGGGTATTTGAATTTAGGTTGAACTTCTTATGATCATTTGATTGTAAAATCCTGACTCTTGGGTTTTGTTCCTTAGTTAATAAATAGATTTTCATGCTTCATTTTGAGCTGAATATGAAAAAAACATGTGTTTGTTTCAAAATGATAAAAAACATAGAATTATTTAAGGGAAAAAATATTTAAGTGTGGGGAAGTTTGATGTGTCTTTGTTTAACACACTTTAGTGCATCCTTTTTTGTTTTTTATTGTTTTATTATTATTAAAATAATTTTTTTTGTTTAATAATTATCAATTGTTTTATTTTTTGTATTAAATTTTTAAAATAATTATTTTTTATGGAAATATGTATTTTTTATTATTTTAGTCATTTTAATTAATTAAAAAGTAATTAATTTATTTTGTTTTTACTTCCATTTTTTTATTCTTTTTTTGTTTAGATTTTAATATTTTATTTTTTTCCTTTCATTATTACATTGTTTTATGTTTTTTCAAAATAATTATTTCATTTATTATTTTATTTAATTAATTCTCTATGTAATAATTCTTCTAGCTAATAAATCTTATGTTGAGTAATTAATATTTTTATCATTTTTTATAATTAATTTATTTTGTTATTTTTATTTTCAATTAATTTATACTTTTAATTCTAAAATAAATAGTTTTTTTTGTTTTAATTTTAATTTGTTTTATTTCAATTATTTTTCAAAATAATATTATTTAATTTTTGAATTTTATTTTTGTTGTTTAAATTCAATTGTTGTTCATACTTAACAATTTTAAGTATTTTTATTTTTTTAATATAGATTTTTGCTAATTATTCAATTTCATTTTTTATTTTATTTTCTTTTTTATTTGAAAGAAATATTTTTTAATGTTTTTAATTTAAATCACTTAATTTGTTCAATAAATTTTAATACTGTTATTTTAAATAAATTGACTTACAACTTCTTTATTTTTTTTAAATAATTAATTATTAATTGTTTTAATTTATTTGTTTTAATTTTTCAACTAAGTCACTACTTTATTAATTTATGTTTTTTAGGGGAATGAGTCATCGCCAAGAATAGAGAATGATGCTTCCACCAGCTCTCTCCAATATTAGCGCCACCCTTCTTCCACCATCACCACCCCCTGCTGAGTCACAGCCAGAACATAGAATGGTGTCTCAACCCACCATTAGCACCCATCACCAAAACATAGTGGTAGTCACTCCCATTTTCCTCCTCTACCACCAGTTTCTAGCGGTAGCACCCTACTACCACTTGCTTTCTTTCATCATCGCTTTTTGATTCCACCAGCAACCCCTACTCATTTTCAGCCCCTCAATCACCACCAGCTTCACCCCATCCACCACTGGAAATCATTCACCACTGCCTCATGCTACCGCCAAACACTTACCACTATTGGAAAACATCTATTATTGCTGTTGAATTAGAGGTTCCAACACCAAGAACAAACCTGCTTCTTCCTCTACATTTGTCTCCACCAGATTAACCAAATCAATCAACTGCCACCATATATTGAAGAAGAACCCAAAAAAATACCGATTTTATTTCCAGATCTGAATAATTGAACCATAAAAAATCAACCAAACCCCCCTGAAGAACCCTCAGCCTCCACTGAACCCACACCGCCGGAACCAAATCCATCACCAAAACTGTTGTCGCCAGATCTGGAAGTCAAACCAGAAAAAGAAGTCCCCACCCAAACCACCATTGATATCAATATCACCATTATTGATGAGCCAAATTGATAAAGTCTCATTTTCCTTTCCTAGATCCATGATTATCATTGATAAATCCACAGAGGCTGAGACCACTCTTGTTGTTAAGGAAGACCCTATCATTGTTTCTCGTTCACACATGAAAATTCATATGTTGCTGAAGTTTCCACCAGAATATGAGCCGAGCTGCTCAAACCCGCACCCCCTCCTAAAATTAAGACCAAGTGCAACGAAAAAAGAAAAAAAACTAAAATTTTTAAAAATAAAAATATATATATATAAACAAAATTAAAAAATATATATGTATAAATATATTAACAATAATGATTATATTTTATATATAATAATATAATTAAATTATATAATATTAAATATAAATAAATAAATATTATATATAAATATAATAGGATTATGTAAATTAATAAGTATTATTTAGTAAGTAGTAGTAATATATATATATATATATATTAATAAGTACATAAATATATAAATACGTCTATATATATATATATTTAAGACTAGTAAATATAATTAAGTAATATATATTTATATAATATAATTAAGTAATATATATATTAATTGGAATGGTGTGTTTCTTAATTTTTTGATTTTTTGATTGATTCTGGGCGTGGGATCGTGTTTCATGACACAAGTCGGGGTTTGATCATTCTATTGGAAGAGGCTTATGCTCTGGTCACTAACAAGGAGGTAGTGTAATGGTGAACATGCCACATGGGGGAAAGAGAGGCCATCATGAAGCTATAATAGGAGTAGGAAACCAATATTATAAGACTCCAGAAGGCAGTGGAGAGGGAAACCACATTCCAAAACATCGACCAAGAGGACCAACATCACCACTTGGGGAGTAGGGGATCCATCTAAATTATTTCTAGGACATCCATTCCAGAACCATAATCTAGAACATTCCACATCTCAATACGATCATTTGAAGATTCAAATCTATTCACTGTGGGATATGTAGAGGTAGGAGCACAAGATCGAGTTGGGGGAACAATCAGAGCAAAAAGACTGTGGATTTTGAGTTGGAGGAAGAAGTCGTTCATATCGGGAGGGATTCTTATCACTTTTCCCTTTCCTTTTTTTAATTGCACTAAGACATTTTTAAATAATTCTACATTTTATGTTGCTTCTATTATGAATTAACAAGTAGTTTAGGGGGATTGGATTGAATAGATTGAACCTCTTTCATTTTATCTGCTCTTATAATCAGATTAATCACAAGAGGGATGAGATATTTAATCAATTTATTTAGTTTTCTCTTCCTTGTGAGCTTTTTTTCACTCTACCTCATGTAGTGAGAGTTGAAGGGTAGATTGACCCCTTACCTTCGTGACCACAACCAAAGTAAAAATATGGAAAATGTTGTGGTCAGCTCTTCTCCATGAGGAAGTATCACTTTCTTAGGTTCTATTATAAATAATTTTTCCCAAGAGATATCACTAGAGATAATGATTTATCTAAATATAATTATAAATTTCATTTCTCTTCACACAAACTCAGTACCTCTGTAATTGTTTCCATTCAAGATCAATTTCATTTTAATAAATCTATTTTAGTATGGTTTTCCTAACTCAACTTCTGATTGTCTTTTTCTCTTAACTTTTTTCCCCTACACCATTTCATTTCACCCTCATTTTCACCATTTCATTGTTCAATATTAGTTTTTATTTTATTTTTTCCCTTTTTTTTAGTTTTTTCTTGGTCATCACAATCACTAAAACTTTTTTGTGGTTTGAGCCTTCTTACCACAGTACTAGAGTAAGTATGTTTTAAATATTAAATTTACATGAGTTAAATGACCTTGTAGTCATGAAAATTCTACTTAATGTTTTTTTTCATTGAATTCAATATTTATTTATCTATAAGTTGAGTATTGGATAGAACATGTGACTCATACCATTGTTTTCATATACAAGAACCAAGCCTATTCTAATAAATTACAAAGGGAGAGGTGGGTCTTTGAGCTGTAAATGGTGTGATACTAGCAGCCTTGGCGGTGAGAGGTTATCACCTAACTTTTATTGGTGGTTTAGTTCTTATATTAAATAACATTTATTATGTTCCTTCAGTTACCAGAAACATAATCTCAATGTCAAGTTTAGACACAATGGGAATTTATTTCAAGTTTAGAAATAAATGTTTTCTTTTTTATAAGGATAACATGTTTTATGGTATGACACATATTAACAATGTATTATATATACTTGAACTCAAAAATCTTGTAGTTAGAATAAATGAAAAAAACATTGAACATGACTCATATAATGTTCACCTATGGAACTTCAGGCTTGGTTATGTAAATGAGAACCATTTATAGAAATTACATCAAGAAAGGTATTTAGACTCAACTAAGTTAAAGCCCATAGATGTATTTCATGATTATTTACAAGGTAACACTATTGGAAAATAAATCTATCCCAATGAAGCTATACCCACAGTTTAAGAAAATAATGGGTATAGAGTTTCTATTCAAGACTATACCAACAGTTTTTAAAAAACTGCTGGTATAGTTTGGTCTATACAAATTGTTTTTTAAAACCGATGGTATAGAGTTTTTTATATTAGAGGATTTATTGGGCTCCTCCTCCCCTCCTCATTGTAACCCTAAACATCCCATGCATCTGCACTTCCCCACTCCCCTCGGTTGAATTTGGCCTCCTCCCTCCCCTAGTCAAGTGGATTTGGTGTCCCCCCTCCCCTCCTCAGACGATTTTGGCCTCCCCCTTCCCTCGGGTGAATTTGGCACCCCCCTATGTGACATTATACCCATCAGACGGTGTTCTTGCTCTATTTTTGGAAAAACAATTATTTTAATCTTTGAGAGGTAATATTTACTTCCCTACTCTTATTTCTTCTCTTGTGTTCCTATATTTTCATGGGTGTGAGTCACTTTTATAAAAATTAATTTGTTTTTTATATAGTTTTTTAATATTTTTAACTTTTTTAGATTACAGATGCATGATTTTCCATTTTAGTTTATGTATTTTGTGGGAAAAAAGTTTTATAATTTTTTATTTGATCATTAAATCCTAGTTTTCAACCATTAGGGATTATAAATATCATTAACATATTGAGATATAATGAAAAAAAATTATTAATGATTTTATAAATATATGTAATGATTTATGTCAAAATTAAATAATACCATTATATATTTGTTCACTTGATATATTTGCTTAGAAATATAGTCATTGGGACTAAGTTCATTCAATATATGATCATTGGACAAGCACGTATTCAATAGGTATATTTATGATGTGTATTTTTTAGTAATAAGTTGAAAATAATATAAATCACAAATGATAAGCAATGTAACAAAAATATAGTATTTAATGGAATTATTTTATTATATAAATGTTTCATCAAAGTTTCATATTATTATTCTCATTAAAGAGACATTTGATGTATTAAAAAAATAAATGCCATTTCATTTTATGTATTAAACAAGTAGATGAGATAATTAATGATTGTTCCTTATCCCTATGGAACTATTGGGCCACTTTCACTGAAAATGTCATTCCATTCACATTAATGAATTTTTATATAGAAAACATCCACCCAACCACACCTAAAAAATTTCATATCCACTACCCCCCTAAATTCACTCTATTCAATTAAAATTATCATGAATAGAATAAAATTTTCAATAATAATATATTTAAATTAAATAGTTATGTAAGGATGACACAAAAATGGATAGCAGTTATAATATATTCTCTTGTTATTATTAAATTACCTCAAATATGATTGTTTTAGATTCTATTCTTGGAAACCATAATCAAACCATAAATAAAGAGTAGTGGAATGAATAAATAATTTAAACATTATTTTTACACTAACATTACTAATTTGAAAATTATGATTATGGAATGTTGGAATGAGGACTGATATCATAATAATTATACACATATTTTCATTGAGTAAACATGATTTATATGTGATTTTATTTTTTTACTTTGATTTTATATAATTAAATGGTTGTTTTTATTATATATTTTTCAAAACATAATGTCATATTTTTTCCTAAAGGTTGTTTGGTTGGGTTTATATGATAGTTGGATATATTTAAAAGATAGTGATTATTTTTATATTTTATGTATTTATGTTTTATAATAGATTTAATATTTCACTATGTTATTATTCTATGTTTGAATTTTCTTTATTTAAAAAACCTTTATTTTATATGTATTAATGAATAATATATGAAGTTTTCATCCTAGGTTCCCTAATGGAATTATTTGTTTAGTTTTATTTTTATTAAGGTGAAATCATTTCTATTATGTAAGTATATGTCTTTGGAACTTGTTACTAGCCCTTGTTGATCAAGAATGAAATTTAATCCTTGTGGTAGACAAAATCGAGTATAGGGATAGATAGATAGTGTTGTTTTATTAAGACATAAGTGAATAGAAGGGAATAATATAGATTATAGTGTTAATGTTATTCAATTTATTTCCCATGATAGTGAATTATTAAATGCCAGGGATACCCAACTTTATTATTTATTTGTAGTCATTGCTTATAGCATATTTTAGTTCTCTTTTTTTTTCTAGCTACTAGTATGTTTTGATGACTTTCATATTAAATTGGTTGTAATGAATTTTTTAATTATGGTTTACATTTTTGATCAAAAAATTACTTTTTTCTCCTTGTAATAGAATGGATAGAAGGTGGATGTATCATACTAATCGAATTTCAACCTTATTTCAAAAGAATTTGGAAAAAAATATATTTTTCATTTAACAATGCTTCATATAGAGGTTGTATATAGTGTACATGATATAATTGTATTTTAAGACCATGTTTAATCCAAGAAAAAGTTAGCTACCATATAATTATAGTAGGATTTCAAACAAACTATTATGTTTTACATCACCATTGAGAGACCGTAAAATCTTCTACTATAAAGACCCTGACCCCAGTAGCCCAAATTTGATGCCTTATATTAATTCATTGGCATAGATAAAAGACAAAAATCTCAAAGTACCAATTAGTTTATCATTTTTGGAAACTATATTAAAAAAATAAACATTTCATTATAACTTTAAATGAAAAACAACTAAGAAACTCCATTGTAAACACCCATAAACTCCAAGATTATTCATGTAAGTCATTCATAATAATCATCTTTGCATCCTGGGGAAAAATAAAACATAAGAAATAGGTGAGATATAATGCTCAGTAAGGGTAAGTAATATATAAGAAGCAAATATAAACAATAATTTATAGTGAATGAATGAAAACAAATGTCATTAGAAAATAAACTAGAGCATAATATGGAAAGAATAAAAAGCTGAATAAATAATGCCATAAAAATAATCACATGAGAATGAAGCTTAACCATGGATATTCTAATAGTCAAATATTCACATGGATTATAAATTAATAATATCATAATTAGGTAATGCATATGTTGGTCATATGAAACATACCATCAAGGCCTTGACCAAGCACTACTACAAAATAAGGCTATAGCCATGGACCTATAGCCACGGTTTTGTAGGTCCGTGGCTATAGCTAATTTATAGCCACTGTTTGATTAAAAAATTGTGCCTAAAAATTGCCGTCCCCTTTTTTCCCCCAAAATCCGTCGGGCTCCTCCTCCTTTCTTCCGATCAGGGACCTTCCTACCCTCGTGATTCCTCCTCCCCCGCGATCTCCATCTCGCCGCGCCCTCCTCCTCACCGCGACCTCCTCCTCGCCGCGCCCTCCTCCTCCCCACACCCTCCTCCTCCCCAAAGCCTCCTCGTCGCTCCCTCCTCATCACCGCGACCCTCCTTCCCGACGCCTCCTCATCGCGCCCTCCTCATCGCAGCGACCCTCCTCCCCGACGCCTCCTCGCCGTGACCCTCCTCCTTGCCGCGACCCTCCTCCCCGCCGACGTTCCTCTTCCTCTTTCAACGCTTCACCACAGCTAGCCCACCTCCCCACCGACATGGCTCCGATGCGGCCTCCCCACCTCCCTGCTGATGCAGTTCCGACATTGTGGTGTGAGTTCGAACGAACCCTAAGGTACTCATATGGTCCGATTATTGTGGGTTCTCCTTAAAAGCTAGGATTTCTTCCATATTGAGGCACCCAAGATCAACCATAGACCCATCCATCTCCTGTATAGGGTAATTTTCTCTTCCAATCATCTTTGCAACATTAATATCAGCATTTCACTCTTTTATATCAGTATATTAATACAAAATTTCTGTAATGTATTAAAATATCTGCATTCTTAAATCTGGAATTAGGGATCAAATTTATTCAGTTTCTATCAGCATTAATGGAATCTAATTCATTCCATGGTCGTGTATTTTTTTACCTCGATGTGCCTTGACCAACCCTAAATTTCCACTACGCTACATAATGTGTGTTATAGTATCCCCCTGACAGAATTTTCTCTCTGCTATACAATATTCAGTATTCAGGTTCTCTTATGATTTTTTTGTATGTTCTTACAATACATCTTCTTTTCAGATTCCACAATTGTTCTTTGGGAGTATGAATACTCCAAATCTAGAATAACAACTGTTATTTTCAAATTCTATGGGTATTATATACTCCAATATCTGCATTGTTATTTTCAATTTTAGTAATTTTTTCTCTTTATTTGTATTTTTTTCACAGTATTTACTATTCAATTTTATAACTTATATAATCCATTATTTGTTTATATTATTTTCTATATGCATTAAATTTTAGGTTTCTTTAATACTCTATCTTCAGGCATTATTTTTACAAAATATCTCTCATCAGCTTCCCTCATCCATATACTATAAATTCATTAAATATTTTTGTTTCTCAAGGGTGCATTCCACTATAGTTTTTCTTCACTTTCATCATAAAGGGTATGGACTCTCTTTATATTGTAATCAGTAGCCCTGTATTTGTAATTTTTTTCAGGTCTTGAATGGTATTCTTTACTTCTTCTTAATGTACAAAATTAAGTACTAGTCCCATAACATTATTTTCAGAATGGAATAGCTTTAATATTTGTTTTCCTAATTGAATTGAATTCTGCAAAACATCATCTCCATCAAGAAATTGGAGGACTTTGTAAAACCACAATTCTATGTTTCTTCTTCCTTTTAAACATTGATTTTGCACCATATGTTTAGTTTATGTTTTCTAAAAAGAAGTCACAAGGGAAGTTTGAGCCCCAACATGCTTTTCAAAAAGTACTTGGTTGTAGGTTAGTTGCTCCTCACTATAGTTTATTCATTCTTTCGGTTAGAAAAATTATATAATGCCTTTCAATTGTCTCAAGACACCGCGACTACAATTAGTCATGCAACTACTACAGAGTCGAACAAAGGAGTATTTAAACAAGATGACTAAAAAATATTACTGACTTTTTGTGGTGAAATATCAAGGTAATACTACTTCAGGTTTGTTTTTAAAATTTTCAAATTTATTTTCTGATTAGTTGTTTACCGTAAGAAGTGTATTATACTATGCAGTTTAAAATAACAATGCAATAATGAATCTTGATTTTTTTATTATCAATCGCAAGATTCAAAACTACTGTTATTATGTAAAATAATTTTACAGTTCATAGATTAATCTTCAATGAATAGAGGAAAGTAGTAAGAATATAAGCATTGTGCAATAATAAAATGTTTGTGCAAGAAATTAAAACAAAACAACATTTTAAAAGCTGATGGAAATTTGAATTACATGGTTCTGCTATTGGAATTAAAACACATAAGAACATACAAGGATTTAGTATCTATATTTATTGAACAACACGAAGATCAAATGAGTCATTTACAATATTGTGTTTCATATTAGAAAATTTATGGTCTCATACTTTCTGAATATTTGAAAAAATCCAGTATCACTACACAATGAAATCAACCACAATGCATTGATAGTGAACCAAATTTCATTAGCTTTTCAGGTTTGAAGCAGACTAGACATCAAAACAGTGACTGCAATATGAAATTTGTTAAATGAAATTAGTGTTCCGTATTTTTTATTTACCTGCAATGAATACAGGTTATAATTAAGTAGTGCTGTAGATTTTGAGATGTTTGCGTTATATAATCCTTTTCTACAACTACTTTTTTATTATATGAGATATCATTGTAATCCATCTTATAATGTGTCCTTACATTATTTTATTTCTATAGTATCCTGTTAGTGTAATTATGGTGGATGAGGCCTATGAAAGATCCCTTAGAAAGATTACTTATTGGGACTCCTTAAAAGGGTAATTTTTTTTATAAGATCAATCTATGTGAAATTTTTCCAGAAACCAAACATTTCATGTGTATCCTTTTTTAAAATATCATCATAAATCTAGATCCAACACTATCGACCCAAACTTCACCTCATTATCTCATCAGCTACAATTTAAGCAAAATCAATGTCTATTTTTTTTCATAGGATGTTTTATTTCAAGGACTAATATGTGATACAGTTTATCCTTTATTTTTTGTGGGATGGGTGTTTCTATTCAATCAGGTTGATCAGACCTATTTTATTTATTGGAAATTAGCAGAAATCATCATGGAGTGGATGCCCTGGACCTTGGATTCAGGGTTGAACCAGTTATCTTATCTGTTGAGGTATGTGGTTTTTATTATTTTATTTTTTCTCCTCAAATCCGTTAAATTTCCACCCTATGTTCTTTTATATTACTCTTCCTTTTCTTTTAAAAAACCAAAAAAAAACATGCTAAGAAACCAGTTTGGCGCGTAGTTGTGCTATTTTTTTTTGTGACACAACATCAACAGGCCTTAAAACAGGGGATGTCCCTACCAACGGGACCCAACACTTGAAAAGGATTTATTTGATTGTACGTGAAGTGAGATCCATTTTGTGAACAATGAGGGTTGTCTTGGTTAAGAACTGGAGTTGGGGTATTTCATTTTCTTGATTCTTGTTTTTACATTTCTGAATGGGTAGTGTCTTCATGTTAGATTCTGTTTCCCTTTAAACAATCCTAGAATTTTCTCTTAATCCACATTTCTTTACCTTCTACTCATCATTAAATGTTTACTGTGTTGTTTTGGTGTTATCTAATTATTTTACCAGTAGTTGTGAATAAAACAACAGGAATTGGTAGTGAATGCATGTATTGTGTCTTAAAATTGGGAAGTTAACCTCTGTTTCAACCGTCATATGCTTGCAGGTAATTTTCGCATGAATTTTCCTGAATCCAATATTCAAATTCAAGACAATCGCTTTTTAGTTTGATTATTTTCCTGTAAAGTAGATGATACTATTGTAATTTTTATTTCATTTGTCATCTGTTCATTGCAATTCAACTACTTTAGGACTGACTTATGGATTGTTGTTTTAGGTATGTAGAAGGCGAAAATGAAATAGCACCTATAGCCAGACATCCTATGGAGAAAACCTCTGGGCGCCTCTAATGACATTTTTTTTAGGATTCTCTATCCAAGGTAGGATATCAATATTCTTTAAACCACGACATCTGTACTTTATTTCCTGGATATATCTTCTCTTCAAGGGACATGTTTGTTCATAAGATGCATCCAGGGTCTGCTTGTGTTGTCTTCAAAACTGGTTTGTAGGTAGTTTGTACTATTTTCCAAGATCCAGTAAACCCATAGTTGATGTGTTTCCAGTGAGTATGTTATGTTCACTAATTTCTCATGGATGTCCTAGTAAACCTTCAACATTTTAGTAAAAAATATCTGTAATTTCAATATCCTGTTTTATACCTTAACTTCCTACAATTTTTATTAGTACGAATCGGCAGTACACTGAAACTGTGATGTTTACTGTTGAGGGGAGCATATCTAATGCCTTAGTCTGTAAAATTGAATCTTTTTTTTAACACTGCATGTCTGAATGAAGACAATTCCTTGACATATGTGATCACCTAGAGTATTACTGACATGCATAAGGTGTTATTTTACTATTTAGTAACATTTTTTTTCTATTTTCTGGTTAGGAAAAGAGCTGGACAGTAACTCATGCACCTATTGTAGATTAAATCATTTAGTTATTGGAAGCAGAAATAGACATCTAGGTTTGTTTTCTTAGTTTGTTTTCAATGTATTTCATGGTTTCAACCTACCTCTTTATAGTGTATGCAAGGCATTTCTGATTTAATTTAATGTTCAGGTATCTCTAAAAGTTATTAAATGTGCAGTTTTAATGTCACTGTTATCCAAGATTTGATTTACTCACCTTTGCAATGGACCTTTGAGAGACTGTAGGTAAATATCTCCTTTTTTGGTGCACTCCATTACTGATTTTGTATTATTGAAGAACTTATTTAAAGATAATAGAACATGTGTTTTGAACCCCCCCCCCCACCCACATGCAAGTCACCGTCTTACTATCAATACATTGACATCATCTTGTATGACATTATTTTAGTACACCAAATTTAATCAATCCCATGAAAAAATCATTGTTAATAGGTAAAACAGGAACTACATTTAGGAAGAAACGCTAATTTGTTTATTTTATTGAGTTCTGATTTGATCATGCACAATTCTATTATAGGATATATTTGTGTTTTGAACTAATATTTTTTAGTTTCTTATCATTTCAGTGCATGTAAAGGGGGTGCATACCCGGATGTGGTGGTTCCTACTATGAAGACCACACCCACTAATGGACTGGGGTTGACCTGTAGGAACTGTCCAGCTATTGATTAGTTATCTACAACACATGTTTGGGGTTATAAACCCAAAAAATATTCTCCTTTTCATTTAATTTTATTTCATTTAGTTAATTTTCTACTTAATAACAATTTTTTCCTCTTTTATGGGCTGGATAAAATCTGGAAAGCACCTCACACAGCTGTTGAAAATCGATTCATACAATTGTTAGAAGCTGAAACAAATATCCAGGTTCCTTTTTTTACTTTGTTTTCAATGTATTTGATGGTTTCCACCTTCCTCTTTAAGGTATATGCAAGTCATTGCCCATTAATTTATTATAGAGTATGCCACCGATATGGCCACTGCTTGACGATAAGGACAGATTAGATGAACATTCTCCACCCAGTCCATCTGTAGTGGACCCCTACATTTTCACATGTTTTACATGATTTCCCTAAGCCTTCAAAGTGGATTAGATGAACATGCTCCGCCCAGTACCAGTAATGTCAGATTACATGTTATGTAACCTGTGATTTTCCTGATCCCATGGGGTATTCCTCTAGGTATTTGGCCCTGCTCCAGCCACATCCAACCCACACCAGCCCCCTTCCACCTTCATTTCATCCCACTGCCACCAGTATTCTAGCCCACAACAGCCCCCCTGCCACCTTTGAATCAGCCCACACCATCCCCCCAACACCTACAACCAGCCCCCTTCCACCAGCATTTGATCCCTCACCGAATTAGGTATATCAGGGGTCATCTAATCCTCTAGTTATCACAGATTAACATTCATTTCTTTAAATATTCTGAAAAAACATCCTCTCATGCCATCCATATCATTCTTTTTGAAACTAAGTGGAAGATGCTACCCCGCGGATGTCGCTGGACCGGGCCAACACGCTGCGGTCACGCTGCGGTCACGCTGCGTTCACGTCGCGGTCACTCCGCGGTCACGCCGTGGTCACGCCGCGGTCAAGCCGCGGTCATGCCGCGGTCACGCCGCGGTCACGCTGCGGTCACGCCGCGGTCACGTCTCGGTCACGCCGCGGTAATGCCATGATTTGGCCTTGCTTCAACCACATCCTTCCCACACCAACCCCCTTCCACCTTCATTTCATCCCACTGCCACCAGCATTCCAGCCTGCAACAGCCCCCCTGCCACCTTCGAATCATCCCGCACCATCCCCCCAGCACCTGCAACCAGTCCCCTTCCACCAGCATTCCAACCCTCATTGAATTAGGTATATCATGGGTCATCCAATCCTCTAGTCATCACAGATTAGCATTAATTTCTTTAAATATTCTAAGAAAACATCCTATCATGCCATCCATATCATCCTATTTGAAACTAAGTGGAAGATGTTGCCCCGCGGATGTCGCTGGACCGGGCCAACACGTCGCGGTCACGCCGCGGTCATGCCGCGGTCATGCCGTGATTTGGCCCTGCTCTAGGACGACACCCCACGACAGTTCGCAGTGATAATATTCCATTAGTATTGTGATCAATGTTGAGACTGACTAATCACAATTTCTGGCAGTGGGACGATGACTAGAATGTTTCCCCGCCTCCTCCCGCTCCCTTCACTCCTGACCGGAAGATGCTGCCCTGTGGATGTCACTGGACAGGGCCAACATGCCGTGGTCACGTCGGGGTCACGCCGGGGTCACGCCGCGGTCACACCATGGTCACGCCGCGGTCACGCCGCGGTCACGCCGCGGTCACGCCGCGGTCACGCCGCGGTCACGCCGCGGTCACGCCGCGGTCACGCCGCGGTCACACCGCGGTCACGCCGCGGTCACGCCGTGATTTGGCCCTGCTTTAGGATGACACCTCATGGCAGTTCACAGTGATTGTATTCCCTGAGTCTTGCTTTTTATTCCTTCCTTGAAATGTCGCTCAGAAATTAAACCTGAGATGAAACTAAATTAAAACTCTGACCTAAGGGGGAGCACAAACAAATGTCGATGAAACCGAGTCCCAGCGTTTTCCACGTTTGAAGGAAAAATTTGACCCAAGGTGTAGAAGACCTAACGGCGAGTTGGACAGATTTCGAGGTGATGATGGAATTTGTAGCTTGGAAATCTCGAGCTTAGAGATCGATGAAGCTGATTCATCGAGTTGTACACCGCATGAGTCTGCGACTTCAGTCGAATTCGACCGAAGTAAGTTGGATCAGGAGGATGATGACGAACCAGCTGTACGGGATTAAAGACCACTGTGCACATCATGATGTTGGTTCAATTGAAGCGTCGGTGACTGTTTGGGTTTCGAAGCGGCGCATATGAAACCAAATTGAAGTTTTAATTCAGAAAAACGAGGCAACAAAAGATCTTCAATCAATCTTTGGTTGAGCTTTAGACCAGCGTGTCAGATGTTTGAATCGATGAAGATGATAGGGTTAGGCGCACTGATCCCACGACCAGAGTTGAAGAGAGATGAGAATTCATTGCGCTGGTTGAGGAAATTCCAAATTCAACTGATTGAGTCTGTATCTTAGATGAACTGCTACGTGTGAACCTGATCAAGCTTGCTCGTTGAAGACACGTCGTTAGTTGATTTTGTCTGAAATCAGTAACGAAGACGGTGGGGACCTCTTCCCTCTTTACCACTACGATTTCAGTTTTGAAGGAACCTTCACGGCAGGTAATTACTTGAATGCTCCAATGAAGTTCCCATTGAAGGCGATGGCACTGAAGAAGATGACATTGTTCCAGAAGAGAATGCACAGAAGGTGTTTGAAAAATTGCCTCAGTGAGCTTAGTTGACTTCACCGCTTGAAACACCAGTTGCTTCAACATTAAAAAATTAGGAGAAACGCCAACCCATGCTAGGTGCACGAAAAAAATTCTCAAATGAAGTTCCAAACTGCTGATCCACACCTTCCTATTGAATCCCGGACCAGGTTTAAGAGATTCCACAAATTAATTGTTTTGTTGAAAATGAAGGTGACTGTGTCAAGCTCTGCACAAGGGTGAAGAATCTAGCTTGATGAATACTAGAAGTATTTCCATGCCCAATATTGAAGCCCATGGACCAACTTCTCAGGCCCAAGAGGCCCAAGTTGTCCAGAACCAGGTCTGAATACCAGCAGCATGTGAATCAGTAAGGCTCCTCATCACGCGAGCACACTAAGCAGAGTAAGAGTTCCACCATAGCCACGATGAACCAAATCATTTGACCCTCTAATACTTCACAAAAGAGTACATAGCTCAATCGTGGGAGGGGGATGATTTAACAAGGACAATTCAAATGATGCTCTCTCATGAATAAATATCGACCATCAAGCTGTGCATGAGGTGTCAATTTGAAGAAAGGGAGTCAGGCTTGGAATTTGAGGAATAATTCAGAATTTATAGGTTCATTGAAGTTAAAGTTAATGTTAATCTTGTGGCAGATAATGGAGGATTGAAAAACCTTTAGTATTTCTATAAGTGGGACCAATGTTCAATAGAGGTGGGGGCGCTTCCAAGACTTGATCAATCATGATTTTGCTGCTTTTCTCTACCATCTTTTATTTCATTATGTTGTAATACTCTGATTATGGCACATTAGTCCATTTGTGGTCACACTAAATATAATCCACCCATACTCTTTATTTAATTATACCCGTTAATGCTTAACCCTCCTACTTACTTCTCTGGTTGTTTTTAATTTCATAATCATTATAAGGTTTCTACTTTCTTTTTCTTTTAATCGCTTCTTCTCTCATTCTCAGAATTGCACAAACATTCCACTTGGATTCAATGCATTGCCTACAATCATGGGAAGTGGGTTGGTCTTATAGTGATTGAAAATTTCCAATCATTAGGACAGGCAAGATATTAGAGAACCTAGTCCCTCAAGTTGTGGTGTAATTTTCAAAACTAGTAGAGGCTTCATCAAGGGATGATTCTAACAATTGGTTGGAATCTTTATTACTCTTGAAGTTGAACTTTGGGTGGTAATTCATGCTGTTAAATATGTAAGAATTATGGATGGAATAAGTTATGGATTGAAATTGAATTCTTGTTGGTGTTCAACATACTCAGGTGTAAATCTATAAAGGTGCAAAGTGTCTTGCAAGGAACTGCAGGCAGTGAACTGCTAAATTCTGATGTTCCCCTACAAGGAACTGCAGGCAGTGAACTGCTAAATTCTGGATAGAAAATACCTATAAAGGTGCAAAGTGTCTTGCAACACACAGTGCTAGGATCTGAATATCTTCAGCAAATTCCCCTTGAGGAGGCCTTGAGAGGACCATAATCTATGACAGCGTCGGAGGATCCACTGGGATATCATTGCTGGGTTAATCCACCTATAAGACAAAATCAAACAGTTGAGACAAGGGGGGCAGTCTGAGAGCCCTACTGCCTTCCGCCACTAGAGGCTCACGCCTCCCATCCTGGTTCCCTCGACGACAGACCTGCACTAAGTGCCCCTGAAGGAGCCAATGCTGGAAGTATCTGGGAAAGACTGGGTAAAGGATATCCTGGATCCAACAAAGCAAGTCTTCTACATTGATTTCCAGCTTGTCTGGCACATGGGGAGATAAATCCAATTCCATGAAAAGTTGAGCTATCGAGGTAGACGAACCGCTCCTAGTGTTTTCATCAGATCAAAGATAGCCCCCGAGAGAGTTCTCAATAGCCATTAGGAAGTCTTCGTTCTAAAAGGGAAGGGAAAACCTAGGGAGGCATATACAGACGGCTACTAGAGGTGTCCAGGAGGGAGGGAGGGGGGGGGGTGTCCAGGCAGGGGGTGCTGTCTAGGCAGGGGGGAGGGGTGTCCAGCAGGGGTGGTGCTGTCCAGGCAGGGGAGAGAGGTGTCCAGGAGGGAGGGAGGGGGGGTGCTGTCCAGGCAGGGGGAGGGGTGTCCAGTAGGGGGGGGGGTGCTATCCAGGCAAGGGGAGAGGTGTCCAGGAGGGAGGGGGCAGGAGGGAGGGGGGGTCTGTCTAGGCAGGGGGGAGGGGTGTCCAGCAGGGGGGTGCTATCCAGGTAGGGGGGAGAGGTGTCCAGCAGGGAGGGAGGGAGGGGGGGTGTTGTCCAGGCATGGGGGAGGGGTGTTCAGTAGGGGGTGTTGTCCAGAAAGGGGGATAGGTGTCCAGGAGGGAGGGGGTGTTGTCCAGGCAGGGGGGAGGGGTGTCCAACAGGGTGGGGGGGGGGTGCTATCCAGGCAGGGGGGAGCGGTGTCCAGTAGGGAGGGAGGGGGTGCTATCCAGGACGGGGGGTATCCAGGCAGGGGGAGAGGTGTCCAAGTGGGAGGGGGTGTTGTCCAGGCAGGGGGGAGAGGTGTTCAGCAGGGAAGGGAGGGGGTGCTGTCCAGGAAGGGGAAGAGGTGTCCAGGAGGGAGGGGGTGCTGTCCAGGCAGGGGGGGAGGGGTGTTCAGCAGGGGGTTCTGTCCAGGAAGGGGGGAGAGGTGTCCAGCAGGGAGGGAGGGGGTGTTGTCCAGGAGGGGGTGTTGTCCAGGCATGGGGGAGGGGTGTCCAGCAGGGGGGGTGCTGTCCAGGCAGGGGAGAGAGGGGGGTGCTGTCTAGGAAGGGGGGGTGTCCAGGGGGGAGAGGTGTCCAGGCAGGGGGAGAGGTGTCCAGGAGGGAGGGGGTGCTGTCCAGGCAGGGGGGAGGGGTGTCCAGCAGGGGGGGGGGGGTGTTGTCCAGGCAGGGGGGAGAGGTGTCAAGCAGGGAAGGGAGGGGGGTGCTGTCCAGGAAGGGGGGGTGTCCAGGGGGAGAGGTGTCTAGGAGGGGGGGAGGTGAAGGGGAGAGGATGGGGGCTATTTTTTTGGGGGAGGAGGGGGGGCTGTCCAGGAAAGGCTTTACAGGGGGGAGGGGGTTGTCCAGGGGGGGCTTTGCAGGGGGGAGGGGGGCTGCAGGGGGGGTTGTCTACTGCAAGGGGAGTGGGGGGGGGCTGTCCAGGGGGGCTTTACAGGGGGTGGGGGATGCAGGGGGGAGGGGGGCTTCAAGGGGAGTGGGGGGGGGGGGCTGTGTAGTGGGGTTGGGGGGGTATTTTTTTATGGATTTGCAGACCCTATAGCCACATTTTTAAACCGTGGCTATTGGTTAATTGCCACAATTTTTAATCGTGGCTATAGGTCTAATTCCACGGTTTTAAACCATGGAAATAAAGTTTGCTTGCCCTCTTGTATAGCCACGGTTCTAAACCGTGGCTATAG
This sequence comes from Viscum album, assembly GCA_963277665.1. Taxonomy (NCBI): domain Eukaryota; kingdom Viridiplantae; phylum Streptophyta; class Magnoliopsida; order Santalales; family Viscaceae; genus Viscum; species Viscum album. The sequence continues at coordinate 1,295,150,582 of OY728131.1, forward strand.
TGATAATGCCACAGTTTGAACCGTGGCTATATAACTATAGCCACGTTTTGAACTGTGGTTATAGGTCTAGGCCTATAGCCATGCCAAACTTAGCCACGGTTCCTCAAACCGTGGCTATTACCTATAACCATGGTTTAAAACCGTGGCTATAGCCCAAATTTCTAATAGTGAAGACATCTAAAAATGATTAAGGCCTCGATAAAAACCATATCTGAAAATGGGAAAGGCCTCTACCAAGTCCATATCTATTATATATCATGAGACCTACTGATGCATCAAGAGGATATAATGGGACCCACACATCACTTTCTAATTTTAATTCAGTTCTCATATGAATGGGTTTAAACATAAAAAACATATACATATGAAATGTAAATAAATTTTCCCAACCATAATCACTAACCATTCTTAATAACATAGTGAATGGTATCGAGATAGCGCATCCACAGTCAAACTGATCATAAACTATTTATTAAAATATGTTAGATGATAACCATATGATATAAATCCCAATAAATCATAAAATTAAACATAGGTGTTTAAATATATGAAAATACTCTAATAAATCATTGAGGAATTCTTGATAGAAATACCCCTTTTACTTTTCAAAAAGAGTTCTTTTGGAAAAAGCATTTATAATTGTCATAATTGTTTATATAAAACCTGAAATAAAAAAAATATAGTTATTAGGACAAAATTAGTGATTTTATAAAAATAATGGTGTCTTGAAACATATTATGTATGGTTCTTGAAAAATGGGTAAGAAATCAAGACGTTCCCTTTAATCAGGCTTGCGTATCGGAAAGAATTGAGAAGGGAACCTTGTAAAACATGTATTTCCCCATAAAAAAATTAAATGACATGGATACATGATTTTAGAATGTATTGATAGAATTTATAATAATTATATAAAAATAATGAATAATTACATTGGTGTATATAGGGAGAAAGCATAACCTGAATGAAAATGGAGATTTGGGAAGAAACCCTTACATTATGTTTGAAAGTGTTCTACACTTGACCTTAATGTCCCGGATAATCAAATTAAATCCATTAATTAGTTAATTTAAATCCTTTTATAAATAAATTTTATTCATTATAGATTTATTGAGTTTATTTATGACATTTTTTATGAGTTATAGAGTTTAACTTCATCGTTTGGGAGCGTTCGTTTTCTTGGTTTTCATGATCGGTTCGCTTGTTTATAAGTAAATAAGTTCATGAAAAATGGGTATAATTATCCAAAATTTGAATTATATTTTATTAATTAAAATAAAAAATATTTAATGGTCTTATATATATATTTTATATATGAGGGTGATTCATTATATGGATCTTTAATGATGATTGTTTAGATCATTTTGGTGGGTTTTAGATCATCGTGAAATAGTTTTGTCTTATTAATTAATATTATGTATATATACCGGTTCCAGAATACTAAATAACTTATAATGTGTATAATAAAATATTTTTTAACCATAATTTTGGTTTTATGACTAGCCTTTAAAGTGTTAATGGAAAATTAAAATGCATCATCCATGATGTCGGTAAATTAACACATCACAGGTGATGTTTTCATTTATAAAATAAAAGAGAGAGATAAAAGAGTTTGATGATGGATCTTCCATTAACATGATAGAATTGTTGTATATAAATGATAATTTAGTTATCATGTATCTTTGGATAGGGTAGGTGAGGTAAGAATAAGAAAATAAAAGAAATTAAAAATAAAATAAATAGGATTTTTACCTCTTGAATTCTCCTCCTTGATAACCTCTTTAAGGGGATTGATTTTGGTCTATTTATGAGACCAAGAGCTTCTGGACATGGGGGTAGGGACTTGGTAAGAGTATTGGGTAGAATTTAGACAAGTATCAAGGCTTGGATGGTGTGAGGAGAAGAGGTGATGATGGGGGTATTTATAGTGGATGAGAGGGGTGTTTTTTGAATATTTTATTCATTTTATTATTAATTTTCACTCAAGACTATGACTAGTTTGAGAATTATCATAAAATATGTTAAAATAATTAAGGGAAGTTTTAGATTAATGTGCTTACATCATTCATGACTCAAGGAATGGTGTATTTATTTTATAATGTATATATACTATAAATTACCATATTTCACCATTCACCAAAAAATCAACTATTTTAGAAAAATCCCAAAAAAAATCACCCTAACCATTTTTCAACATGTAGAATTAAAAAATGAACTCCATTTTTTTGAAAATAATTTTATAAATATGATAAATTTAATTTTTAATTAAAAACATCATTTATTAAAAAAACAGTTTTAATATTATAACTAATTTTATGACACTTTAAAAAATTAACTAATGTGTCATAAAATTATCCTATAATAATAAGACAAAAAATATTAATATATGAATTTATTTTATGAAAATATATTTTATTTTAAATCGTTATATTAATTATAAAATTGTAATTAAATACAAACACTTAATTAATATTTTTTAAAATATTTATTTACTTATACTATTATATAATTATATCATACTTTCATTTATAAGATACCTAAATTTTATTTATCCTTTCATGGGTGAGGCTACTATTCATTTGGTTAGTTTACTATTCATAAGGGTCATATTATTATTCCTAAGTGCAAGTTAATATTTCATCAGTATAGGTTCATTAACTTATAGAAATACCTCATATTTCATTTATTCTTCATTTATAGAGTTTGTATTGTGATCTCTATGTGATTTTATGTGATTTATACTATATGAAATAATTATAAGAAGGGAAATTTTATTGATATAATTCTGGGTCGTTACATTCTCCCCTCCTACAAAAATTTCTTCCTCAAAATTTTCAAAATGTCACCTTATAAAAAGATTTAGGTATTTATTCATCATAATTTCTTATGGTTCTCATATCACCTCTTCAGTTTTATGATTTTTCTAAAGTACCAACACCAGTCAAGTTTTCTGATTACTCAACACCTATTATTTAGTATCTAGAATCTAGATAGGAACTTCATAGTAAGATAAATCAGGTTACAAATATATTCCTTCATAAGTGAGGAAATTTGTTGGGTCTGGCATGTACTTTCTTAACAAAGAGATGTGGAACACATTGTGTACTTTAGAAAGGCTAGGCGACATCACAATATGATAATCCATAGATCCAAATATCTCCAGGATTTCAAAAGATCTAATGTTCCTAGTGATTAGTTTCCCTTTATTCTTGAATGTTATAACACCCTTCTATAGAGATACTTTCAAGAAAACATGATCGCCCACTTAAAATTCCAAATCCTTCCTTCAATTATCGGCATAACTATTTTTTTTACTTTTAGATGCTTTGATATGTGTTTGAATAGTCTTTACCTTTTCTGTTGTTTCCTTCACAAGCTCTAGGCCTATAAGATTCCTTTCACCAACTTCACCCCAACAAGTTGGTGTACGACATATCTTTCCATACAATGCTTCATATGGTGCTATTTGAATACTTGAATAGAAACTATTATTGTAGGAAAACTCTACAAAAGGTAAATATTGATCCCACATGCCTGGAAAGTCAAGTGAGAATGATCTCAACATGTATTCTAAAGTATGGATCGTCCTTTCTGACTGCCCGTCGGTTTGAGGGTGACAAGTTGCACTACCATAAAATAGGACAAGGGAAGCACTGCCTTTTATCAGCGCTAAGCAAAAAGCACTGATAAAGGGGTGGGCCTTTATCAACTCTAGATAAAAGCGCTGATAAATGTACCCTTTATCAGCGCTAAAAAAATCATTGATAAAGGTGTACCCTTTATCATCACTTTTCTTAGCGCTGATAAAAGTTTTTAATAAAAAATATTATTAATTTATATAAAATTATTAAATTTATATTCAAAAATAATGTTTATTTATATACATTAAATAAAAAATGCATGTTTATAATTAATATATATATTTTAATAATTCAAAAATATATATATAATGTTTTAATTGAAAAAATTATTTCTAAGATTATAATTATATATATATATATATATAATTAAATAATTATAAGATTATAATAAATATATTTATTATATTTATTATATTTATTATATTTATTATATTTATTATATTTATTATATTTATTATATTTATTAGATTTATTAGATTTATTAGATTTATTATATTTATTAGAGATTTATTAGATTTATATTTATTAGATTTATTAAGTTAATTTATTAGATTTATTAGATTTATTGGATTAATTTATTATATTTGTTATATTTAATATATTTATTTTATTTATTTTATTTATAAATATATAATACTTTTTAATATATATATGTATATAATTAAAATTATTGAATATATATGCGTTTTCCAATGAATTTGGTCAATGAATATATTGATCATGTATATATATTATGTATCATGCATGAATGTTCATTTATACATTACATCACATTGTCCATTGATGAGGTATATTGATTAATTCATAATGTTACCCATATGAACTATATATGTTCTAAAAAATGTACTTATAAAATTACATTAAATATATTTAAATAATAAAAATATTTTATTATATTTTTAATGATATATATAAATAATTTGAAAATACATTTGTAATTATAATTATAACTATATATATATATAAATAATTATAAAATTATACATATAATGTTATAATTTTATTAATATATATATATATTAACAATTATATACAAATGTTTATAAATATATACTATTTATAGTTATAATTATAACTATAAATAAATAAATATATATGTGTGTAAATAATTATAAAATTATAATAAATATATTTATTATACTACTTATAAAGTTATAAATATTTAATTAAATAGATATATTTATAAATATATACAAATATTTATAAATAAATGCAAATAAATTTATATTTATTTAAATAATTTTTAATTTATAAAAAATATATTTATTATTTCATATATAATATGTTATATATAATTAAATAAATATATATTTATAAATATATTTATAAATATTTATTCAAATATTGATAAATAGATAAAAAATTTATTTATAGTTATAAATAAATACAAATATATTTAAATAATTTTAAAATTATAATAAATATATTAATTATATATATTAAAAAAATTATAAATATTAGATATATAAATTTTTTATAATTTTATAATTATTTAAATAAATAAATATTTATTTATTTATAATTATATTTATAAATAAATATATATTTCATATAAATATTTATAAAATTAGAATAAATATAGTTATATATATCTAAAATCTTTTAAATATATATAATTAAAATATTTATTTTATATATTTATATGATTATAAATATAATAAGTATATTTCTTATAATTTTATAATTACTTAAATTATAATTTTATAAGTATAAATAAATATTTATTTATTTATAGTTATAATTATTAATAAATAAATATATTTATTTATCCTATATATCATTTTAAATAAATATATAATAATATAAATAAATTCTTAAAATTGTACCTTTATCATTGCTGATAAGGATAGCCTTTATCAGTGCTAAAAAACACTGATAAAAGATGTCTTTATCAATGCTATAATTTTAGCGCTGATAAATAGGTCTTTTATCAGTGTTTTTTTAGCACTGATAAAGTCATATCTTTATCAGCGCTAACAAAGTGCTTATAAAGGTATGTTTTATTAGGGCTTTTAACTAGCACTGATAAAGGTTCTAGTGGGTTTTATAAAAGAACCATAATAGGCTCCACCTCCCTCGCACCCTTTTAAGCCTTCGAGGAAGCTAACCCCTGCGTTGTCGAGCCCTCCTCTATTGCGACCCCTTCTCATCCTCCTATGTCATCACTGCTACCTCCTCCTCCTCCTCTGCCTCCTCCTCCTCCTCCTCCTTGTGCAGCCCCCTTGTCCACTTGACCTGTTCTGGTGCGCCCTCCTCATATGAAGATCATCCTGGTAGCCTTCTCTACAGCGCACAGATTCCCCCCGATGAGTCTATATTGTGGTTTCCTTAGTTTCCATAGGGTGTTTAGGGTTTGGTTGAACCCTTATGGGTAGGTTTTAGGTGTGATGTGTTTCTTTTGGTTTTTAGGGTGTGTGGAGGGTCTGCGATGTCTTGTTCTCCCTTCTATTGAAGCGTCGTCTCATTTGCACACATCTGAGGTAGGCGAATCCAAGTTTTTCTTTCCGATTAAGTTCATTTGATGCTTGAATGTTTTTAGTTAAATCATTGACTTGATTTTCATCTTCGCAATACACTTGTTTAATTTGATATAGTGTTTTCAAATTAGTTGGTTTTGTTAAAAATAGTTTTTGAAGTATTTTTCCCTAGTCATGTTTGTGTGTGCTTATGGAAATTGTGTTCAGTGGATATAAAATGTTGTTTTCATAATGTTTTCAACATGAAAAGCACATTCGTATTACTCTTGAATAGTTTATTATGGTGTTTTCTAGTTTATTTCATTTGTTTGATTTGTTTATAAAATTTTTAATAAACTGTTTGGTTTGTTTATAAAAAAATTATTTATAAATTTTTTGGCCCGTTTATGAAATTGTTTATAAATTGTTTGATTTTTTTATAGAATTGTTATCAAACTGTTTGGGTTTCTTATAAAATTATTTATACTTTGTTTATCCTGCCAAAAAATTGTTAATAAATTGGTTAGATTTTTATAAAATTGTTTATAAACCGGTTGGGTTGTTTATATAATTTTTTATAAATTGTTTGGTTTGTTTGTACAATTGTTGATAAATTGTTTGGTCTGTTTTATAAATGTGTCATCATTTTAAAGTTTTTAAGAACCTGGTTTTTGCTATAAAAGACTTTGGAATATTCTTGATGTCATTCCAGAGCAGCGCCTTCAGACGGCGTGTGATTCCGAGCCCCGGTGTGGCTGGAATTAAATTTTCAGTGCGTTCACACTGGGCATACCAAATAAATAGAATAACTCCTAAATGGTAATTCAGATCCTAAATCTGAGAGTACGGATGGGTCCGAAATGGGGTTTTTACCCTAGGAACGACATAAAACATGTCGGCGCAGGACGTTGGGACCCCTCGCCCATTGACAGAACATTAAACAGATGAATAAAATAATTAATTTATTAATTTAATGGTTAAACTCAAGTATCTCTTAAATGGTTGCTCGGATGGGAAAACCAAGGGCACCGTTGAGTCTGGAACGTGCCGTTTACCCTGAGAGGGGTGTAACTTTTGCGGGCGTGGGCCTGCTGTGAGAGATGTCACCCAGGGGCAAAGTGGTCATTTTGGAATGTCCATTTAGCGATTTTTTATCACTGGAGTTCTTTTTTAATAACATTCAAATGAAGTCTCAGAATTGAAATTCGAGACTTCCGTTGAGTTCAAAATGGGGCGTTTTTCCTAAGCGTGAGATAAAATAGGCGGGCGCGGAGGTTTCGGAATCCGCGCCCGTTGGGAGAATTTTAGTGAATTTCTATAAATTCACTAAGTGTTGGAAGGGAGAACCCATTTTATTTCTCTCTCTCTCTCTCTCTATCTCTCTCCTGTTCTTCAACGTTCTTCACCGTTCTTTGACGAATCGAGGAGTGATCTCCACCGGAGCCTTGGAGGATCGGAGCGGGAGCATCGTGGACGCGTCGCCAACAACGAACGAGCGATCCGAGGTAGGATTTCTGATTAAATTACGCACCTTCGTGAAATTCTTGGAGTTTTTTTCAATTTTGTCATTTTAAGTTCTTAAATTTTAGAATTTGGGGCGTTGGCCGAACGAACACGGCCAACGCCCGAGCCCCATTTTTATCCGTCATTCTTGGGCGTTCTTTGTCCAAATTTTTGGACGCGCCAATCGTGTCGGATCAACGATCCGAGGTAGGTGCTGCGAAGGCCTCACCCCGAGGATTCTGAACCCATGTTCGATTTTGATTTTTTGGGCCACCGAAGCAGTGGCGGCGGTCATCGAAAGCCCGGATCCAGCAAAGGCGGCGACCGGAGGTCGGGGAGGCGCAGTGGGGGTTCGGACGAGGTGGCCGGCGCAGATGGGGTTCGGAGCGCGGCGGTCGGAGGAGTCCAGCCGAAGGAACCCGCGCGAGCCGCGACGTTCGGTGGGCTTGAGTGCGGCTGTGCGTTCGGCGAAGGGGGCGACCGTGTGTGCAGTGGCGTCGCAGCGGAACAGGGAGCCGGTGGCGTGGGGTTGTTACGGTGTCGACAGCGAGCAGGGCGGTGGCGCTCGGCGAAGCGAACTGCGGGGTGTCGGCGGAGCCCAGCAGCGGAGCTGGGTGGTGCTGGTGCGGAGAGGCAGCGCGGGCCGCGGCGAGGTGCGCCGGTGCGCTGCAGACGGAACCGGCCGTCACGGTCGAAGGGGGAGCTGGCGTGGAGCTAGTGCGGGCGACGCCTTCGGGCTGTTGCGGTCGGGAAGAGCCTCGTGGTCAGCGCCTCAGGGAGGGGGAGCAGCAGCAAGGACCCGCATTGTGCGGGTCCTGCTGGGTGGCTTGCGGAAGAAGACCGACCAGGATGGCCGGTCTAGTTAATACACACACTCACACACACACACACAATAAGTTTATAATAATAATAATAATAATATTATTATTATTATTATTATTATGAAAATGATTTATAAATAATAAATCATCTACAGGGCGTCTGATTTGGGCACCGTCTGCAGCCACGAAATCCTTGAATCGAGACTGAGTTTTTAATATGGTCTCGAGGGTTTTTAATCCCTGAGACGAGGGGCTCGGTAGCGCGACATGCCCATTAAGTAGTTTGGCGTTTTTCTAGTGGTTATTGTTTTGGATGGTGCGGACACATCCGGAGTCCGTTTTGAGCGCTGTCAATGGCATTACAACCCCGACATCGAGAAGAAGTTTTCTAGAGGGTTTTTGGGCGTCGAATCCGGAGTTGAGGCGTGGGCCCCACAACCCGGCATTTAAGCTGCGCGCCGCGTTTCACAAATTTTTCATCAGACGTCTGTTCGGGGCGTGCGAGCAGTCGTTTCTGAGTGTTTTTCTGAGGGCATTGCAATGGAGAAATCGATCCTCTTTAATTCTGCATGATGGTGTGGGCCCCACGAGGGTCGTTTTGGGAGTTGGCAGTGATTTCAATCTTTATCACCGAGTGTCCGCTTCGGACAAGTGGATAGTCAATCTTGTGTACTTTTTTGAGAGGATTGCAATGGTGTGATCCGTTCATTGCGCTTCAGGACTGAGATGTGGGTCCCATGAAGCACCGCTCATGTGCGGTATGGCGAAATGTATCTTTTTCTCCGGACATCCATTCCATGCAAGTAAGTAGTCAATTTGATGTGTCTTTCTGAGGAGATCGCAATGGTGCGACGCGCCTGACTGTTTTCGGGACCGAGGCTCGGGACCACGGGACGTCGTTCGGGCATAAAGCGGTGTTGGATGACTTTTTCATCGGATATCCATATGAGTCAAGTAAGTAGTGTGTCTCACGTGTTTTTCCGCGAGGATTAGAATGGGGTAATCATTTCGTGTGGGCGAAGCCTCTTACGTGATCTTATTAAATATGGAAATATGAAGGGTGCTCCGGTGGCGGTTCTTTTTGCTGTGTTCGGAAGCGAACCCTTGGCGTGAAATCGCGTTCACTCCCGTGTGAGTTAAGTTGATGTCTAAAGAGATGTGGTTGGTTGTGCTAGGTCCGTGGAGGAAGCAGGTTGGCGAAATTACATTTTCACCCTTCGCGTTGACGTTGGGTGTCGTGTGCATGATAGAATTTGGGCTAGAGATGTGGTATACTCTGGGACTATACGGGAATTCCTGGAGGTACATGTTGTGGTTTGTACCCAAGAATGTTGGTACTCTTGGTTCAGATATGACATAGGGCCACACGTTGTGTGGGCCCCTTGTGTGTGTCGTGTTCTACTTTACGTACCTTTGACCTCTCGTGACATAGAGGGTCCTCCTGTTCTCGATGGTTTCAACCAGTAGGGTTGAGTGGGTTCCCCTAGTTCTGTTCTCGATGGTTTGACTGGCAGAGTTGTTTTGGTTCTCTTGTTCTTTCAACTGAGGGGGTTTTCGGTGTTGGGTCCCTTTCACCAGACTGCGGCATCATTTATGTCTACATGCATTCGTATAGTGTGGATGTGCTCCCACTTTCTGGAGTGAGTTTTCTCGGTCCACTTTGACAATAGACTCGGTGTATTGGAGCATGTATCACCCTGAGAGGCCCGGGGAGATCCTCGCGTCCATTCGTGTTACTTGGTAGGGTTCTTTGGGTATCGGTGTGACCAACACATTACACAGGCACCAATCCTCTACCCAGAAGGTTGTTTCCAGTAGGGTACGGAGCCCCCAGTGAGCCCTGGGCACAGACTCCCTAGCTATGTATCGAGATCATATCTTCCTTCCGCGATCTTTCACTACGTGTTCCGGTTTCCAGTGGTGTACCATCCAACAGGGATGGCCAGTGAGGTACCATCCAGTAGGGATGGCCAGTGGTGTACCATCTAGCAGGGATGGCCAGTGGCGTACCATTTAGCAGGGATGGCCAGAGTGGTTCCGGGTCTCCCTCCAGTGGATTCCCCTTTTCGCGGGGCTGGGCAGTGGGAACCCGTCGACTTTGAGAAGACCTCTCGACTATGTGAAAGTGACGAGGTGTGGCTAGATGTTCCCCCAGAACTCTCAAGTACGAGGGGAACTTTCCCCACCGAGACGCGTCCTTGTGACGTGACCTAAAACTGTGCGGGCGAGTCAGTGCCACCCAAATCGGATAGTGTCAAGGTGCAGTGATTTGAGCCCCTTGACTTCCATTTTGGGGTAGACATATGGATACTGGGCATCAATGGTGTTTACTTATGGGACTATTGGCTACTCACTTTCTTGGGCTAAGCTATGGGACGGATATCACCTTACGATCCTGTTCGGGTTTCTTCAAAGAGCATATATATATGTATACCTTGTTCCAGTACTCACTCCTTGGGTTTTGGCTACTCTCCTTCCAGGAGAGGCGAAGACGTGTGGGGTATGCCACGTGCTTTTCGTTTCTATCCTCTCGTGGTTGGACAAGTCTACTCTCCTGCCATAGGTAGTGAAGACTCGATGAGAAGTTCATCTTCTCACCATTTCTATCTCCTTGTGATAGTAAGAGTCTTCTTCTTTCCTCTTATTGGGTTGAGTTATACTCTTTACTGCACTCTCGGTTGTACTCTACTTTTCCCTATTCGATCTACTGCTCAACTCTTCAGTACCTCCTTTGTTTCTCCCTTGAGCCTTCGGCGCATCCTACTGAGTATTTTTATACTCACCCCTGCTTGTGCTTTTCCCTCACTTGGTGTGCCCTTGCAGACAACGGACAGGTTGGCCGTGACTTCAGCGGAGCTTAGGAGTTCGGGAGTTTGTACTCCGTACGGTGATCGTAGTCGGGTTCTAGGTGTGGGACTCTCCGAGCTGTTTTACTTTTGTTTAACTGTTGCCGGGTTGTGGTACTTTTCTGGTTGGGTGCGTGTTTTTCCCCTTTTATTTTCTGTTTACCTTCAGCACTTTCTTTGTAGTGTTTAAAGTTTGATGCAATTTTTGGTTTACTTATAGTAGTTGGTACTTTACTTTTCCTTTTACTCTTCACTTCTACATTGATTGGGTTGCATGTGTGTGTACAGGTACTTAGGCAAAGGCCTCTCCGAGTTGTTTAGACTTCGGCAATGGTCGCCAGCCCCTGGCCTATGGAGGCGGGCTTGGGGTAGTTGCGGCTTGAGCTCGGGTAGAGTCGGGTCGTGACAAAGTGGTATCAGAGCTGGTTCATTCCTTGGGACGTTTTTAGGATGTCCCTAAAAAGGAATTGGTTGGGATCTAGGGCAATAGTGTCGACGTGTCTTGAGAGTGGCTCTTATGCCAGGGAGTCCAGTGACGGTGCGGCGGCCGACGTATCCATTCACCAGGACCCTAATAACCCACTTTTCGACTTGGCATGCTGAGACACTCATTGTAGGGAAATTGGTTTGTTCATCACATAGGATTGAGTCTTTGACTGTCCTTCTTGATTCATCTCCCCATTATTGTGACTGTTATATATACATATATGCTCATATGACCACAACACTCCTTGATTACATTCAGGATGTCTATGTGAAGACAGCCAGCCATGATATAAGCTTTGGTTCGTGACGATGACCCTGTGAGCTACAAGGCCTCAGTCCAGGAGCCATCATGTGAGTCCCTTTCTCCAGGTGGGCTAGTAGCAGCACCCCCACCTAGTGAGTAGAAGACAGCTTCAGCAGAGTAGACCGATCTTAAGCGCAAGTTGAGCGCTCTCTGTGACTTCCAGCGACAGAGACCACTGAGGTTCAGTGGTGATCCAGACCCTTAGGCAGCAGAGGTTTGGCTCGAGACAGTGGTTCTCCTCTTCAGGCTTGTGCAGACGCTGACAGATCTTATGGTGGATTTGGCCACCAGCCTTTTCCACGAAGTAGTTGGGCGTTGGTGGAGTCTGGTGACTCAGTTTCTCGATGATTCGTCACTTTCGTGGGGCAACTTTCAGCTGCTGTTTCATGAGGAGTTTTACCCCTCCTTCTTACACTCCGTTTGGATCCGGGAGATTTTGTAGTTTCAGCAGGGAGGGATTACGGTGACTGAGTACGTGACTAGGTTCGCGGACCGTGCTCGTTTTTACTCATAATTGGTCCACGACGGCAACTTCCGAGCACAGAAGTTCGAGTAGGGTCTCCACAGAGAGATTCATACTGTAATAGTACCCTTGGGCATTTCCACTTATGGCAAGGTGCTAGAGAAGGAACTGGTGACAGAGAGCTTCCTGTCACACTCTAAAGTTGGTGCTGGCAGCAGGCACGATGGAGCCGAGACGTCTGTCGCAGCTAGCGGGCGTCGGCAGACAGAACCTCAACGTAGGTGGCTTTCTGATAACCGGACTCAGGGGCATGTTCGTACACCATAGTGGCACCAGAGGGCACCCGTGCAGTCCGGAGAGAGTCGGTGTTATGTTTTCAATGTCCGAGGTCACCTGGCGTGGGACTGCCCAACCAGGCACGCTGAGAATATCGGGCAGGCAGTAGGTGCACCACCACGACAGAGGCAACACCGTGATCGAAGTAGTGCCTAGAGAGGTGGTGCTAGCAGAGGAGTGGGAGCAACTGGAAGTGGAGGATGACCTTACGAGGTCTTCCCATCACCACCAGGTGGTCCACGTATGGCTCTGGGAGCTGACAGTTGGGACCACAGATAGCCGCGAGCTTTGGATGTCTACGATCTTGTAGAGAATGAGGTGATAAGAGGTACGCTCTACAGCTCTTCTACTTTTTGCAGTATAATTGTTAGACTCTGTGTGTGAAATGATTTTCTCCCTGCTAATTACTTGAAGTGTTACCAGGGTGACGCGGGGCATCAGTGTAACCATGTGTCAATAGAGTAGAAGATGTGGAACCTTTTCTTTAGTCGATGGTGTCAACTCCTTCACTCTCCAAGCGTGTAAGAGAGTCTGGGTTGTGGGACATTGACTGTGAAATCTTGCGTGACCAGATATCCTTGGTTGTTTCACCATATGGATATTCTAAAGGAGGGAATCGCCGGTCTTTGTCCCAGGTCCAAATGGTGATTCCAGTCGCGGCGTGCGACGTAGGGGTTCAATCAAGGAGGTGAGCTACCCTCGAGAGCCTTCGGGCCGTTTGAGATCGTGTGAAGGGATGGCGAGGTTCCCTACCACCTTGCCCTAACCCCAAAGGCTGGTTTGGGTGGATAGCGTCTCCCATGTGACTCACCAGAGAATAAGTGTGCGTGCTCCTATGCACTTCATCGGCAAGGGAAGACCTCGCGTGAAAAGATCAAATCCTTTGGTCTGTGTGCGGTGACGCGGGACTGTGCAAGAGTTCTTCTGGGTACAGGAGAGCCAGGTGTGGGCTTAGTACCCTAATTTGTTCTCTGGTTTTGCTTTTTGGGGATGAAAATCTTGAAGGAGTGAATGATTTAAGAACCCAGTTTTTTCTATAAAAGACTTTGGAATATTCTTGATGTTATTCCAGAGAAGCTCCTTTAGACAACGTGTTATTCCGAGCCCTGGTGCGGCCGGAATTAAATTTTCAGTGCGTTCACACTGGGCACGTCAAATAAATGGAATAACTCTTAAACGGTAATTCAGATCCTAAATATGGAAGTACGGATGGGTTAGAAATGGGGTTTTTACCCTAGGAACGACATAAAACATGTCGGCGCGAGACGTTGGGACCCCTCACCCGTTGACGGAACATTAAACGGATAAATAAAATAATTAATTTATTCATTTAATGGTTAAACTCAAGTATCTCTTAAATGGTTGCTCGGATGGGAAAACTGAGGGCACTGTTGATTCTGTAACGTTCTGTTTACCCTGGGAGGGGTGTAACTTTTACGGGCGTGGGCCTGCTGTGAGAGATGTCTCCCAGGGGCAAAGTGGTCATTTTGAAATGTCCACTTAGTGATTTTTTATCACTGGTGTTTTTTTAATAACTTTTGAATGAAGTCTCGGAATTGAAATCTGAGAATTCCGTTGAGTTCGAAATGGGGCATTTTTCCTAGGCGTGAGATAAAATAGGCGGGCACGGAGGTTTCAGAATCCACGCCCGTTGGGAGAGTTTTAGTGAATTTTTATAAATTCACTAAGTGTTGGAAGGGAGAACACATTTTCTCTCTCTATATATATATATATATCTCTCCTGTTCTTTGGCGTTCTTCGGCATTCTTCGATGGATCAAGGAGGGTTCTCCACTGGATCCTTGGAGGATCGGAGCGGGAGCGTCGTGGACGCGTCGCTAACGATGAAAGAGCGATCTGTGGTAGGATTGCTGATTAAATTCCGCACCTTCATGAAATTATTGGAGTTTTTGTCAATTTTGTCATTTTAAGTTCTTAAATTTTAGAATTTGGGGTGTTGGCCGAACGAACACGGCCAACACCCGAGCCCCGTTTTTATCTGTCGTTCTTGGGTGTTCTTTGTCCAAATTTTTGGATGCACCAATCATGTTGGATCAACGATAAGGGGCAAGCGCTGCGAAGGCCTCGCCCCGAGGATTCTGAACCCGTGTTCAGTTTTGATTTTTTGGGCCACTGGAGCGGTAGCGGCGGTCGTCGAAAGCCCGGCTCCGGTAAGGGCGGTGGCCGGAGGTCGGGGAGGCACAGCGGGGGTTCGGACGAGGTGGTCGGCGCATATGGGGTTCGGAGCGCGGCGGTCGGAGGATTCTGTCCAGAAGAACCCACGCGGGCTACGGCGTTCGGCGGGCTCGAGTGTGGCAGTGCGTTTGGCGAAGGGGGCGGCTGTGTGTGCGGTGGCGTTGCAGCGGAATAGTGATCTGGCGGCGTGGGGTTGCCGCGGTGTCAGTAGTGAGTAGGGCGGTGGCGCTCGGCGGAGCGAGTCGCAGGATGTTGGTGGAGCCCAGCGGCAGAGCTGGGTGGTGCTGGTGCGGAGAGGCAGTGTGGGCCACAGCAAGGTGCGCTGGTGCCCTACAGGTGGAGTCGGCCGTTGCGGTCAAAGGGGGAGCCGGTGTGGAGTTGGCGCGGGCGACGCCTTTGGGCTGTCACTATCGGGAAGAGCCCCGAGGTCAGCTCCTCGGGGAGGGCGAGCAGCAGCAAGGACCCGCACTGTGCGGGTCCTGCTGGGCGGCGTGCGGAACCAGACCATCCAGGATGGAAGTTCTAGTTAAATATATATATATATATTTTATAATAATAATAATATTATTATTATTATTATTATTATTATTATTATGAAAATGATTTATAAATAATAAATCATTTGTAGGGTGTCCGATATGGGCACCGTCTGCAGCTCTGAAATCCTTGAATCGAGACTGAGTTTTTAAGATGGTCTCGGGGGTTTTTAATCCCTGAGACGAGGGGCTCGGTAGCGCGACACGCCCATTAAGTAGTTTGGCATTTTTCCAGGGGTTATTGTTTTGGATGGCGTGGACACATCTGAAGTCCGTTTTGAGCGTCATCAGTGGCGTTGCGACCCTGGCATCGAGAATAAGTTTTCCAGAGGGTTTTCGGGCGTCGAAGCTGGAGTTGAGGCGTGGGCCCCACAACCCGTCCTTTAAGCTACACGCCACATTTCACAACTTTTTCATCGGACATCCATTCGGGGCGTGCGAGCAATCGTTTCTGAGTGTTTTTCCGAGGGCATTGCAATGGCGCAATCCGACCGCTTTAATTCTGCACGATGGTGCGGGCCCTACGTGGGGTGTTTTGGGAGTTGGTAGTGATTTCTATCTTTATAACCGGATGTCTTCTTTGGACAATTGGATAGTCAATCTTGTGTACTTTTTCAAGAGGATCACAACGGTACGATCTGTTCGTTGTGCTTCGGGACCGAAATGCAGGTCCCACAAAGCACCGCTCGTGTGCGGTACAGTGAAATGCATCTTTTTCTCTGGACATCCGTTCCATGCAAGTAAGTAGTCAATTTGACGTGTCTTTCTGAGGAGATCGCAATGGTGCGATGCGCCCGGCTATTTTCGGGACCGAGGATCAGGACCACGGGACGTTGTTCGGGCATAAAGCGGTGTTGGACGACTTTTCTGTCGGATATCCGTTTGAGGTGAGTAAGTAGTCTGTCTCGCGTGTTTTTTCGCAAGGATTACAATGGGGTAATCAGTTTGCATGAGCAGATCCTCTTACGTGATCTTATTAAATGTGGAAATATGAAGGGTGCTCCGGTGGCAGTTCTTTATGATGTGTTTGGAAGTGAACCCTTGGCGTGAAATCGCGTTCACTCCCGTGTGAGTGAAGTTAATGTCTAAAGAGATGTGGTTGGTCGTGCTAGGGCTATGGAGGAATCAGGTTGGTGCCGTGTGCATGATAGCCTTTGGGATAGAGATGTGGTATACTCTAGGAGTATATGAGAATTCCTGTAGGTACATGTTGTAGTTTGTACCCAAGGACGTTGGTGCGCTTGGTTCAGAGATGACATAGGGACACACGTCGTGTGGGCCCCTTGTGTGTGTCATGTTCTAATTTACGTACCTTTGACCTCTCGTGACGTAGAGGGTCCTCCTGTTCTTGATAGTTTCAACCAGCAGGGTTGAGTGGGTTCCCCTGGTTCTGTTCTCAATGGTTTGACTGGCAGAGTTTTTTTGGTTCCCCTGTTCTTTCAGCTGAGGGGGTTTCCAGTGTTGGGTCCCTTTCACCGGACTATGACATTGTTTACGGATACATGCGTTCGTATAGTGTGGGTGTGCTCCCACTTTCTGGAGTGAGTTGTCTCGGTCCGCTTCGACAGTAGACTTAGCGGATTAGAGCATGTATCACCCCGAGAGGCCCGGTGAGATCCTCACATCCCTTCATGTTCCCTGGTAGGGTTCTTTGGATATCAGTGTGACCAACACATTATGCGGGCACCGATCCTCTACCCAGGAGGTTGTTTCCAATAGGGTACAGAGCCCCTAGTGAGCCCTGGGCGTAGACTCCCTAGCTGTGTATCGAGATCATATCTTCCTTCTGCGATCTTTCGCTACGTGTTCCGGTTACCAGTGGTTTTCCATCCAGTAGGGATGGCCAGTGAAGTATCATTTGGTATGGATTTCTAGTGGTGTACCATCCATCAGGGATGGCCAGTGGGGTACCATCCATAGATATACTACATCTATTATGTTGAGCCTCAAAACAAACTCACCCCAAAAGGAACATGAAGTATATCTCTAGTTTAAAATAGATTAAATACAATCTCAAATTTATATAACCATAACTAAGTCACATTACTTATAAAAAAACCATCATACTTCAATAAATTCTATATATAGAACCCCCTTAAGAATATCTTTGTTATATTCCCAGCCTCTAATTTTAGTCTATGATGCACATCCTTGGATTCTTGATGCACCTCTTCTTATTGAACCTCATGATGGAATAACACAACCGAACTAAATATAATTACTTAAACCAACCTCATTCTAATGAAACATATATAATTAATATTTAAACACACTGCCACATCATCATTTCCATCAACATCTCTACATCATTCACCCCCCAAGCTTATCATTTACACATTCCACATCGCTTATAACTATATGATGAATGAAACCAAACCTATTAATATTCAATGAGGTTTGTAAGATATTTCCTATATATTTTTCTATAGGTTATGAATTAATCACATAATTTTTAATCACCTATTAGTTTCTGATGTCTACTTCAGACACTAGGTTCAACAAACATTACTACTATACAAATGAGGAAATCCTTAGTAGTGACTACTCTAATGTCCAATCTATAAAAGATTTATCAAATATGATACTATCAGGACCCACCCCCTTAGGAACTCTAGTGGAGTTGGTAATATATTAGTGTCTGAACCCCCCCCCCCCCACCCCCCATACTATATTTAAATGGACACGGGTCAATTACAATTGTAAATGTAATGATACGGGCCAAGCTAGTATCATAACCAACAACTGACCTAACTTTCCACTAACCTAAGAGGCATTTATGATCCCTATGGGATAATAATTATCCCCTGAAAAAAAGATACAATTAATGTGGAATATTTTACCCCTAAATTAGAGTAAATTAAAAATTATCTTTCTCCTAAAAACCAGACATGTCCCATTCATAAGTTGAACATCTAGGAAAATAGTAGATATGCAAAAAATAAATAAACAGGAACCAGATATCATAGATGGAAAATAAAATCCCACTATTTACTAATAAAACTATTTAACCAGAAATGTCACATTCCTAAATCTCATTATACCTATTTTGGATAGGTATAACATATGAGTTCTCATTTTATGTTTTCTTTTCAGTTGGAAATCTCCTCTGCCACGCGCTGCTCCTTCACTGCAAATGCACCTCCGCCACGCACTAAACAACACATTCACGGTGAGTTTTATCCTCTTACTAATTAGTTTCCTATTTTTCGCATGTTATTACTATTTGGTATTGATGGTTGTGTTGTAAACTGTACAAGCTAAACACCCCGCTAAAAAGCATGGTCGTTGGTGGTCCTTATTTGTGCACTAAATGAATTGAATGTTGGTTGGTTCCTGTTGAACATTTGAATATAGAAATTGGTAATTTATGTATAATTGGATAATTAATGAATGACCCATGATGATAAAACTTCTATAATAACCCATGAATTAACAAGAATAATTGAATAAGGTATGATTTATAAAATATGAAATTGTGTTTGTTTGGTTTGTATGGTGTTGCAATTGTGAGAACGATTGTGTGTTTGTAGGGTGTTGCAATTGTTGGCATGATTGGTATTCAATTTTTTCCATGTTTTAGTTTCTCCACCATTTAATATCAATCCAAACCTTACCCATTTCAATGACACCACCACTTTTTTACTAGTGAAATTCCACTGAATCTTAGAAAACCACTTCACTAGAGGACTTTATGGGACACTTTATAGACACCCTAGTCAAATAACCATAACAAACCATGTAATTAATCCTTCCACCCAAAATCACACTATGTAAAATCATACCATCTATTAGTTTAGTACCATAGTTCATGACTTGAGACATTATGTTTCTAGAGAAACACTAAAAAACCGGTTTACAACGATGCATATAGATCACATGTGGGATACTAAAACATTCTAGTGCAAGGGCTTCTCATAGCTAGTTCCATTGATCAGGTGGTTGGGAAGATGGGTGTAATCTAATTTGGTCATGAGTAATTCATGTAGAGGTAAGGGTATTGTTTACCATAACTAGTTACATTGATTATAGTTGGATGATGATCCTAGTTAAACATATTTTGTGTAATTATTTTGTTAAATATTAATATTACTGAATCAAATAGGATGAATATGAATAAAGAATAGATGAATGTCAATTGGTTGACAAAAGAGTATGAATATGTCATGAAAGAGTCTATCAATTTTACAAAATATGATGCATATAAACCTTCTAAAATTCTTTTTTCGTGTTTATGTTGTTGTTATTCAAGAAAAATTAGTCTAAAGGAGTTGGAAGAACACTTGATCTATCATGGAATAGATTGAAGTTATACATGTTGGAATAAACATGGGGAAAAATGAATGTAGGTAGTGGCTGGGATAACACTATATTTTATGGATCATCTAATATGATTAAAAGTGTGAACAATTAAGAAGACCATATGGAGGATATGATTACAAATGTGAATTATGATGAAGATCATATTGAGGAAATGAAAAGGACAGTTGAAGATGAACTTTGGGATTTCCCAAAATTATTTGAGAAGTTAAAGAGTTGTTCAAAGGCGCCATTGTATGCTGGTTTCACTAAATATACAGCATTGTCAGTTGTACTAAATTTGTATAATTTGAAATAAGGCAACAGGTGGAGTGACTCCAGTTTTATGGAACTACTTTCTCTCTTGAATGACATGCTCCCAGAAGATAATGATCTACTGATCTGAACATATGAATCCAAACGAATGCTACACTCAATGGGTATGATCTCTGAAAGAATACATGCTTTCCTGAATGAATGTATACTATTTTTTAAGGATTGAAAATCACTTAAAGAATGCCCAAACTGTGGTTCTTCTCGATACAAGAAAGATAAATCCAACCCTACAAAAGTTTTATGGTACTTTCCAATCATTCCAAGGTTTAGGCGCCTATATGGAAGTGAGAATATTGCAGCACAATTGACATGGCATGCAGATACAATAATTAAAGATAGGAAACTACGTCACCCATCAGACTCTCCTCAGTGGAAGAGAATTGATCATGAGTATCCTAAATTTGGAAGCGAGATGAGAAACCTTCATCTTGCATTATCTATAGATGGAGTGAATCCTTTTGGTTTTCAAAGCAACAGTCACAGTACATGGCCAGTTGTGTTGGTAAATTATAAATTACCACCATGGATATGTATGAAACAAAAATACATCATGTTATCTATGCTTATATCAGGACCAAAACAACCAGGTAATGATATTTATGCTTACTTGGCTCCATTAATCAAGGATTTTAAATTATTGTGGGATTCAGGTGTTACGTTGTATGATGCTTACAAAAATAAAGATTTCACTTTGAGAGCCATGTGGTATAGGATAATAAATGTCTTTCCTGATTATAAAAATTTGTCAGGATATAGAATTAAAGGAACTCAAGGGTTCCCCATTTGAAAAAAAGGGTACACAATCAATTAGGTTGAAACATTCATCGAAAACCGTGTTTCTAGGACATCGCAGATTTCTACCCCGACAGCATAAGTATTGATCTTGGACGAAATAATTTAATGGAAGTTCATAAGAACATACAATATCGTCTCCACTAATATGTGATCAATTTTTTGTGAAAGTAAAATATGTGTACACTACTTTTGGTAAACCATTTTTGAAAAACCTTACAAAAACTGATTGGAAAAAGTGATCAGTTTTTTTTTGAATTACCATACTGGAATTGTCTGCATGTCAAACATTTTATTAATGTTATGCATGTTGAAAAAAATGTATGTGATAGTGTCATCAGCACATTGATAAATGCACCGTTCAAAACAAAGGATGGAATTAAGGATAGGTTGGACATGGTTGATATGGAAATATGAGAAGAGTTAGCACCAATAAAGGGTGAAAAATGAACATTTCTTCCTCCTGCTGCTTACACTCTTTCTAGGGAGATATATTAGTTTTGAAACTTCTTTAATGATGTAAAGGTTCCATAGGGGTATTAATTAAATATCAAGAGCATCATGTCGATGAGATATTTAAAGTTAAAGGGTCTGAAATCACATGAATGCCATGTTTTTATGCAAGATCTAATTCCTATATCTTTACATTGCATTTTTCTCAAGAATTTATTTCATACATTAACAAATCTCTGTTTTTTCTTCAAAGCTATATGCATAAAATTTATAGACCCAGATAAATTTCCAACTATAGAAAGGGAAATTGTCTTCATATTATGTGAATTGGAAATGTTTTTCCCACTGAAATTCTTTGATATGATGGCCCGTTTGATGATTCACTTGGTAAGAGAGATTCGACTATGTGGTCCTGTACATTATAGTTGGATGTATCCCATTGAATGGTATATGAATATTTTGAAAGGGTATGTCAAAAATTCAAGTCGGCCAGAGGGTTGTATTATAGATCGATATATTGTTGAGTAATCCATTGAATTATACACTGAATACTTGTCTAGTGTGGAAAGAATTGGCCTACCAAAATCTCATCACACTGGGCGGATTGAGGGTGAAGGAATTTTTAGAAGAGAGGTCGTCAGAATCAATATTACATATTATGAGTAGACCCACATTTATGTTATTTATAATAGTTTCGATGTTGACCCATATGTTCAAACCCAAATTGAAATTCTTAGGAATTTGAATCCATCTAGGGATGAAAATGGATATTAGATACACATAATCTATATTTTATAGGATGGTTTTGGGACCATATTTTTAAGAAGCCAGATGAAAATACAAACTCAATTTCAGAATGACTTTGATGGCTAACTGGAGGACCAAGTGTGTATGTATTATATTATAATTCTTATGTAGTTAATGGTTATACATTCTATACTAATGAACATGATGAAGATAGTACCATGAAAAATAGTGGGGTTACACTTATGGCTAAAGTGATGCATGTTTATGGTGCTAAGGATAGAAATACAATTTATACAAATATGTCATACTTTGGCATCATCAAACAAATATGGGAGTCAGATTATATGAAATTCCAAGTGCTGATTTTTCAATGAAAGTGGGTTGATAACAAGAGTGTTGTTAAAATAGATGAATTGGGATTCATGAAAGTTTATTTTAGTAAGGAAGGGGAGAAAGACTAACCATTTATAATGGAATCACAGGAAGTAAAAGTATTTTATGTTACAGATCTTGCAAACCGAAACTGGTCAATTATTCTACTATCGACCAAAACAACTAAAGGGTCAGATGAAAATTCAATGGAGGATGAACCTTTCATTGGGAATTTTCAATCATTTCGTAGCAGTACCAATTTAGATGGAATTTTGTATGTCATAGGATACCAAAATGAAGGGATTTTCATAGTCTATATAGGGGTCAAATCTATTCAGCCTTTAAACATAAAAATAGAGTTCAATAACCAGGTTGTTTTTTATTGTAATATACATTGTGTTACCTTATGTTACTATATGTTCATTGCTGCTTTTATGTAATCTAAATTAAATGTTAAACCACTTCTGTAGATAATTACTTCAGCACCTACTGATGTTCCCAATCCTAAGGCACAATAGTTCTCTCAACCTACTAATATTGGTCCCAGTGTAGAGGAATAATAGGTTTATCAACCTGTTGTTGCTAGTGCCAGTGCTGAGGTACAACAGGTTTCTAAACATGTTACTATTGGTCCCATTGTCGATGTTAGTTCTCCGAAGGAACATAATGATGATTATAAAACTAGGTAAATGGTAGTCAATGAAACCCTGGTGGCACAAAAAAAACAATAGCACCTTAGTTTGACAATGTTATCCAAAATCCTTAAGGTAAAATCAAAAGGCATAAAATTTGAGGTGGGATGGAATGAGTGAGTCCAGCATATTAAACCTAAAAAAATCCATGTTTAGTAGCTACATTGGAATCGTCACTCAGCAATGCATGCTGATTGATGTACATTTGTAGCCCCATGTTTTCAATGGGCTTAAGACACTAATGTGGGAAGAGATTACTGTAACATTATGATATCATTTCTTTAATTTATTAAAATAAAATAAAATACTAAAACATTGACTTACTCTTCATCTTCCCTTATAGAGTGCATTTATAGTAGATGACTCACACAAGGAATATGTATTAAGAGTTTCAGTAAGGATTCATAAAGGCTTCTGCACAATTTTAAAGAAATATAATCTTAAATATGCTGAAGGGAAAATCAGGCTACACCCACCTCCTCTTTATGAACACTTGATATCCCAAAGAGTGTGGGATGTGTTTATCAACCATCATATGGAGCAAACTTTTCAGGTACATTGTGTCTGGTAATATGTTGTTTGAAATTTCTTGTATTAATCACTTTGATTGAAAGATTTTTATTTATGAAATAGAAACTGAATGCTGAAAATAAGGAATTGGGAAGTAAAACTAGCATACCCCTACCGTAAAGCAAGGATGTGGTACGCTTCACTTGAGAAAAAATTGTTATGTATTTTAAATCTACTGTAATACTTTTATGTGACATAAAACAACACCATAACCATGTTCCTATGTTTATATGAATATTTATGAATCAAAATCAATAGCCACTTCCATCCCACACCATGTGTTATGGAAGGAGTCTTGTGTAAATAGAGGGGATAATGATAGATGAAAACATACAAAAAGTGTGGGAAACATGTGTAAGTATGACATAATATAAATTTATTTTTCTTTAAATCGCTATTACATAACAGTGATTACTTATTTTCTTATATTTTCTATCTGAAATAGTTACAGGAATCAATAACACCCGCACCAAATGCAGACATACTTTCAGAAACCTTGAAGCAACCATAAAAGTATGACTGCATCAGGGGTGAAGGTTTTGGGGTGACACCCGAAACAGATTTTCAGAAAAAAAACAAGCAGAGGATCAAATTGAGGAAATGAAAAAGATGAGAGAAACATTAGTTATGTTTCAAGAATAATTAAAATACCAGAGAGATCTGATAGCAAGTTTTATGGGGGGGAGTCAAATAGAAAAAACAACTCAAGAACAACCCATGCATAAAGATCCCCCCCCACCCCCACAAGTTTTTAGGCAATCCATTCCCCTCAAAACCCTAACTTATCTGAGGTAATCAATGTTCTAATAATTGTTTCTAAAAAATGTGAATCATATAGATACTGATGCATTTTCTGTACTAATATTCTATAGGTTGAAAATGACTATGATTTATATCTATCAACTCACACCCATCGCCTTGTAGTGAGGGCTATAGTGTTCAATATACAGAACAACATGCTACACAATAGACCACTTCCAAAAGGTCATGTTAGAGTGTCAATTAACTTATCTCATGAGTCGAGTGCCGAGCTACCTATTCCAAATGATGATGGAGACATTAATACGATTTAACAAGATGTTGGAACATTCATTGCATGGCTATCAATTCTTGTAAAAAAACATGTCTATAAGGAGGTATTCATTTCCAATTTATTTTTCAAGATGAACCTTTAACATTTAATGGAAAAAGTTTTGAACCAATGAATGTTATTACAAAACAAAAAAGAGAAGGGGGTGAAATGAAATATCGGATCAAAACTATCTCAAAGATCAACCAACTTATTAAAATGATCTACTAAGATCACTTTCACCCCACCCGTTCTATATCCACATTTAATATCATTGCAAGATCATGTGGATACAAAGTTGATAGAAAGAAATACTTACACAGTTGATTTTGAAAAAAAATATGTATAGAGGGGAAGAATAATATGACATTAGTGTTGACAATCTAAATGAAATCCTAAAGCATGAATGACTAGGCGTCTCAGTTGTAAATGTATACATGAGATATGTTTTCATGATTTGATTTTACAAAAGTTGATATACTATGATAATTATGAATAAATTCATTTCATATTTTTCATAGGCGTATATATGAAAAACAATTGAAGGGATTTCCCCGTGAAAAAAAATTGGACTCGTTAGTCCTCACGTCACCTCTTCAAAAGAAGAAATAAATTCTGATAAATAGAGTGAAATAATGTCATCCCTGCTCAAATCGTTTGAAAAAAAAATTACAGATGACAGACACTTTTTAATACCAACGATGCAGGGTTAAAACTATAAAATTTAATCATATCAACTATATTTTCATTTCTTTCATTATTTATTACTTTTTTTGTTTTTAGGTAGCATTGGATGCTCATTTCGGTCAATTTGGATACTTATGGATTCAATGCATGGATATCCAACAAACCGACCACGCATGATGGCATTTGTCAATTTGTAATACACTAGATCCAAAATTTTATAACTAAACATCTAGTTATATAATTTATATTATCTTTTAATTAGGATTCTGTTATGATAGGGTGGTGCATCAATATCTTCTACTTAATGGAATGAATCCAGGGCCCAAGGAAAATAATTCCGATAAGATCTACAACAAGAAAAGTATTAGGGTATATATAATAATATTTCACTATCCAAACACATATCAAAATAAATTACTTATTTTTATCGATGTTTATGAAGTGTCCAAAACAAACAAATGGAAAGGACTATGGTTATTGTGTTTGTAAATTTATGAAATAGGTCGTATTTTATCAACAAACTAGAAACCCTAAAGAGGTATTTTCAAAAATAATTACTAGTTCATTTAAAATATTTATTAATTATTTGTGTATTTATATTTTTTCAGTACTAACATGACTATCACAAAAACTCATATTCACAAGATGATATGAATGTGTTTAGAAATGAATGGGCAGCATACCTGATGGAATATTGTACACAAATAGGATGAAGGTGAATTCCTACTACTTATGTTATCCTTATATGATCATTGATATCTCCCCTTTTTACACTTATTGAGCATCTATGATCGTCCTTTCTCATGTTTCATATCCTTAGGTTATGAAGAATGGTTTTAGAAATGATTTTTATTTCTAGTAAATAATAACTTAATAAGAGACTTTTATGAACTAGTTATTTATGTTTCTATGTTTCCAAAAGCACTAGACCTAAAATATTATGGAATGGATCATTTATATTCTGTATTTTGGTCATTTATGCTGTTGTTTCTACTGATGTAGTGTGTTGTAAGAATATTGGTTGTGTATTACTCACAAATTTAATAACAAAACTAAGGATTCTTCACTACTATTGGTTAACTACCGCTTAGCATAGCATCTCATCTGAAATTCTGATCTGGAATCCCCATGATGCCCTCATCCCACACCATCTTTATGCTATCATCATTCAGCATTCACTTTTCCTTCCTTCCTGCACCCATTTACAAGTTAAATGGGTGCAGAAAGAGAAGGAAAAGTTATCGTTGAATGATGATATCATAGATATGGTGTCTGATTAGAGCATCACGGGGACGTCGGATCCATTTACTAGGTAAATGGGTGCAGGAAGAGAAGGAAAATCGAACATTGAATGATGATATCATAGAGATGGTGTCTGATTAGAGCATCACGGGGATGTCGAATCATAAGTTCAGATCAGATGTTATGCTAAGTGGTAGTTAACCAATAGTAGTGAAGTGCACAAAGAATCATTAGTTTTGTTATTAGCTTATATCTGGACCAAAACAACCCTTTGGAAATATGTAAAGGTAATGTTATGATATAATATCTCTATTTTAACGAAAAATTATATAATGAAATTTTTATTTGATTTTCATTATTTCTTTTAGGTTTTGTTTATTTTAGAAGATTTGTGTCCATGTGACATGCCTTTGTAGGAAGAGAAACGAAATTGTGTCTACTCAATCACAGTGGTAATATTAATTTTTTCACAGTAAAATCATTTTCCATAGAATTAATTCATTATTTCATATTTTTTTTAATTTATTTCTTTTATATAAAGAATATTAATCTACTAATATGTGATATCAATTTATGAAATGTTAATGTTGTTATAGTTGGTATCAGAGTAACTAACCTATTCAAAATCTATAAAACACATTCAATTGTTTTGATACTTTAGGTAGATGATTAATAAGTCATTTGAAATGTGTATAAATCAAATCCACCTCAATACAACACACTATGCAAATAGTATGACTCAAAGTGTCTCTTTTTATTTAAAATTGACATTATTTTTAGTAAAAAGAACAAGTGACATACTAAAAATTGAGAAAACACATTACGATTGTTTTTATGCTTTAGAGAAATGATCCATAAGTCATTTTTGACCTACAGGAATCAACTTCATGAGTCATTTTTGACATTTATGAATCAACTTCACCTCAATTTGATGCATGGTGTGACTGGTATGGCTAAGAGTGTCTGTTATCAGCTTAAAATTTATATTTTATCTCAAAACGTGTCACTCACTAAAAACCATGAAAACCCACTCCAATTGTATTCCTAATTTAGGATAACAATTAATAAGTTCTTTTTGATTCATATGAAGCAGTCTCATATCAAACCAACTCATTATGCGACTGGTATGACTCAAAATGCGTGTTTCTAGTTTGAAATGACATTTTAGTAAAAAAACACAACTGACATACTAAAAACTGAGAAAACACATTCGTATTGTTTTGATACTTTATGAAAATGATACATAAGTAATTTTTGACATGTAGGAATCAACCACACCTCAATTCAATGCACAATGTTACTGGTATGACTCAAAGTATCCCTTTTTATTTAAAATTGACATTAATTACAAAAAAAACACAAGTGACATACTGAAAACTGAGAAAATACATTCATATTGTTTTGATACTTTAGTAAAATGATCCATGAGTCATTTATGACATTTATGAATCAACCACACCTCAATTTGATTCACGGTGTGATCAGTATGGCTAAAATTGTCTTTATCATTTTAAAATTGACATTTTATCTCAAAATGTGTCACTCACTAAAACCCAAGAAAACCCACTCCAATTGTCCTCATAATTTATGATAATTATTAATAAGTTATTTTTGATGTGTATGAATTATTCTCATATTAAACCAATGCACGATTCAACTGGTATGACTCAAAATGCATGTTTCTAGTTTGAAATGACATTTTAGTAAAAAAACACAACTGACATACTACAAACTGATCAAATACATTTGGATTGTTTTTATACTTTAGTAAAAAAATACATAAGTAATTTTAGAAATGTAGAAATCAAATGCACCTCAATTAAACACACAATACGACTGGTATGACTCAAAGTGTCTCTTTTTATTTAAAATTAACATTAATTTTATTAAAAAACATAAGTGACATACTGCAAACTGAGAAAAAACATTTATACTGTTTTGATACTTTAGAACAATTATCCATCAGTAATTTTTGACGTGTAGGAATTAACCACACCTCAATCTGATGCACAATGTGATCGATATGGCTAAAAGTGTCTGTTATCAGTTTAAAATTGATATTTTAGCTCAAAACATGTCACTCACTAAAAACCAAGAAAACCCGCTCCAATTGTCTTCATAATTTTGGATAACAATTCATAAATTTCTTTTGACGTGTATGAAGTAGTCTCATATCAAACCAACGCACTATGTGACCGGTATGACTTAAAATGTATGTTTCTAGTTTGAAATGACATTTTAGTAAAAAAACACAACTGACATACTAAAAACTGATCAAACACATTCAGATTGTTTTGATACTTTAGAAAAACTATCCATAAGTCATTTGTGACATGTAGGAATAAATTTCACCTCAATTAAATGCACAATATGACTGGTGTGACTCAAAGTGTCTCTTTTTATTTAAAATTGACATTAATTTTAGAAAAAACACAAGTGACATACTGCAAACTGAGCAAACACATTCAGATTGTTTTGATACTTTAGGATAATGATCCATCAGTAATTTTTGATGTGTAGGAATCAAAATCACCTCAATATGATTCATGGTGTGACCGGTATGTCTAAAAGTGTCTGTTATCAGTTTAAAATTGACATTTTAGCTCAAAACATGTCACTCACTGAAAACCAATAAAACCCACTCCAATTGTCTTTATAATTTAGGATAACAATTTATAAGTTCTTTGTGATGTGTATGAATTATTATCATATCAAACCAATGCACGATGCGACCGGTATGACTCAAAATGTGTGTTTCCAGTTTGAAATGACATTTTAGTAAAAAAACATAACGGATATACTACAAACTGAGAAAACACATTCAGATTGTTTTGATACTTTAGGGAAATGATTCATAAGTCATTTGTGACATATAGGAATCCATAACACCTCAATTCAATGCACAATACAACTTTTATGAATCAAATTTTATTTTTTAATTGAAATTAATTTTATAAAAAAACACAAGTGACATACTACAAAATGAGCAAACACATTTGGATTGTTTTGATACTTTAGGAAAACAATCCATCAGTCATTTGTGACATGTAGGAATCAACCTCACATCAATCTGATGAATGATGTGACTGATATAAATCCAAAAGTGTCATTTAAATTTTATATTAATTTCAGTAAAAGAACAAGTGACATACTCAAAACTGAGAAAACCCATTCATATTGTTTTAATATGTTAAAACAATGACCTATGACTCATTTGTGACGTGTAGGAATCAACCCCACCTCAATACGATGCATGGTGAGACTGGTATAACTCCAAATGTGTCTTTTTTATTAAAAATTGACATTTTATTAATGTATTATTTCATATTAATGTTTAATTTATTTCATTATTATATTACTAACATAACATTTGTTTTTTTATATAGGTGGAATTTTTTTCTTGAGTTTGAATGCTTTGTTCGGCAACTAATACCATGGATGATAATTTTTGAGAGGGGATCATGGATGCCAAAGGATGAAACATTAATGTTTTTAACTATTTATTGGATAATTTTAATTGTAACCATATAAAACATTATTTTAAATGTATATAGCAGTGTGCTTTTTGTATTCATGATATCAAGTAAATGTATATATAATTTTTTGAGAAACTCTTATGTGCGTTATTTCATTATTATATGCTTTGTTCATGTGCATGTGATATTTTGTGTAGGTGTGTAAGTGTTGGGTGTGTTGTTAAATAAATAGCACATCATAGGAAACTAGGCCTTTATCAGCACTCAAAATAGCACTGATAAAGGTGGCCCTTTATCTATGCTAAAAAAGCACTGATAAAGGGGGGACCTTTATCAGCGTTTTTTTAGTATTATTAAAGGGGATCCCCCCCCCCTCTTATCTTCACCATTTCACTTTTCTAGCACTATTAAAAGCAGTTTCTAGTGCTTTTAAAAGCCTTATTTATAGTAGTGTTGTACTAAATGAACCTCAGTATCCAAATATTTCTACAGACTTTTCAAGAATTTAGATGTAAATCGTAGATCATGATCAGAAACAATTAAAAGAGGTGCTTCATGAAGTCTTAAAACTTCATTAATATAGAGTCTTTCAAGGTATTCCAGTGAAAAATCCTCCCTTATAGTAAGTAAATGTGTAGATTTGGTAATTCGATCAACAATTTCCCATGTTGCATCATTATTTCTTGGAGTTTTTGGTAATCTAGTGACAAAATACATAGTAATTTCATCCCATTTCTATGTAGGTATAGGTAGAGGTTTCATGACTCCTATAGTATGTTTTCTTTCAGCCTTAACCTATTTATAGACTAACCATCTTGATACATAATCAATAATTTCACACTTTATATTTTCCCACCTGAAATGTTCCCTCAAATCTATATACATCTTAGTGATACCAGGGTGTATATAGAAATTCGAGCTATGGGAATCATTCGATAATTCCCTTTTTAACTCGGGTAAATAGGGAACACAAATTCTCTTCCCAAATTTCAAAATAGCATTTTCATATACAAAGTCTTCCAACATCCCATCATTCACATATTTAATTTTCTTTTGAATATTCTCATCATCAAACTAAGAAATTTTAATCATTTCCAATAAATATGGTTTGGAAACCATTTGAAAAAGTAATTTTGTTTTACCTTCCTTGATAATTTCCATATCCATATTTTCTACATCCATGTACTTAGGATCCTTTTCAATCCTCATTTTGTTCAGAACTCCAAAATCCTTTTCGCTCAATGCATCTATTACTTTATTCTTTTTCCTTTGGTGGTAGCGTATTGGACAATCATAATCCTTGAGTAGCTTGAGCCTGTAAGAACCCGGTTCTTATTTTGAGGTACGGGCTTCTTCTTTTCTCTTTTCCGTAAGTGTTTTTGAGAAAATATGGAAAATGGGAAAAAATCCTGAATTTTGGAAAGTACACGTCATGTACTTTGTCCACACTCCGTGTACTTTTGGTCGTGTGGGATGGGTACACGGGGCGTGTGGCAATGCCGGGGATGAAGGGTGTAGGAATCGACTACATGTCGTGTAGTGTTCCTTTACACGCCGTGTAGTCAGTCGGCAGGCCAAAACAGTAAGGCGGTGGAGCAGCCGCCAGCTGGACGATAGTACATGCCGTGTAATCGAGAGTACATGTCGTGTACTCATGTCGACGAATGAACAGTGTGGCGGTGCCGCCAGAATAATAGTTAAATGAAGGAAGTACACACCGTGTACTTGGAAGTACATGTCGTGTACTTTGTTTTTCGCTTAAAATGGGCAGTAGCCTCCCCTGTTCACAGGGAAGGCTTCGAACGGGAAGAGAGCTCGGGAGAGGATGGCCGAACATTCAGAGATCCGCCGGGTGCACGTCTGGAATCCAATTCTGCTTTGGACGATCTCGTTGGAACCACATGGGTAATCCCTCTCTTCTCCTGGTGTGGTTCATACCAATTATTTCCCTAACGAAATTTATTTACATTTTAGCGGGTTTTGTTCTTTTTCAGATCTACGTCGTTCTTGGGCATTTCTGGAACAGGCGTCCATGTATAACGCTCGTTGGCGTATAAGGTAGGTGGCTTGGTGTTAATTTTTCCAACTGTCATGTGTTTTTTGCGTTTTTTGTGCCACGAACCCATGTTGGGGTGTCGTGTGGCTGAGGCCATTGCTATATTAAACACCTAGAATTAAATAGGTGGTTAATTATGATAATAAAACGTTAGTTGGGATCATTGCTTGGATCCAGGACCATCCTGAGGGGTGTGTTCCTCTGTTTAGCCGTTTGTCCAGGATACCCGAGGGTATGCCTTGTTTAAATTATGCATTACTTTTTCCTTGAGAGGAATTGTATTCAAATTGCATTTTTATATGTTGGGAATGGCCCGGTTACTTATGCCTGAGGGTGGTGTTTTTTTATAGCCTAAGGGTGTGAGTATATTAGCCTAAGGGCATGACTGTATTAGCATGAGGGCGACATTCTATTTCTCCTGAGGGAAACCTTTCGTGCCTGAGGGCTTGACTTCTGTTCCTGAGGGCGACACTTCGTATGCCTGAGGGCGAGAATTCTGTTATGCCTGAGGGCGAGATTCTGAATGCCTGAGGGCGAGATTCTGATTACCTAAGGGTGTGGTTTTACTTGTCTGAGGACACCGACTGTTTAATTAGAAATTCACTATGGTGTTTTTTTTAATATTAAATGGTTAAATGAATAATTAAATGGCCATATAATTGGTAAGTTAGTTACTTTTTAGTACTGCTTAGCTTACTGCATTTTTACTACTGCACACTTGTTGCATGTTTTAAACACAGTTGAGAATGGGCCTTTGGTGGGTGCCTACTGAGATATATTTCTCACACCCTGTTTGGGTCATGCTTTTTGGCCCAAAAAGATTACGTTTCTGTAGGTGTGGATAGGGGCAAGAGTCCCTACATAGGTACTTGACTGTGGCTGAGGAGTAGGAGGGCATGGGACCGAGCCTAGGCTCGCGATGCCGCTGCCAGTTGTTTTGCTTTGTATTGTTGTACTCTTCTTTTTATTGTACTGTATTGATGTATAACATGTTCTGGATGTTTTCTTAGAACTTGAGACATGTAGAATCATTATTTATATACTATTGGTTGTATACACTACAGTTGTTTATTTCAGTTGTGTATGGTTTATTGCTTTCGCTTTCGTTGTATGTTTTGTTTTGTATTCCGCTGCACTACACTTTGAAAAATGAGGGCATAGTTTCCCTACTATCAGACATGGGTCCTCGCTGCTAGTCGGCAGCCTCTGGCATTTGGGGAAATACACTTGAGGTCACGTGTTGAACCGGGTTCGGGGCACCCGTTGAGTGGCACCCGGAACTGGGACGTTACAAAGTGGTATCAAAGGGGTTTCTTTTCCTTGACTTACTATTTGGATCCGTAGTCAGGGATAGGATGGAAAAGGTAGTTAGTAATAAGTTGTGCCTGGGCATAGCTAACCGGTGTACAGGGAAAAGCTAATTTACCTCGTATTGCAATTTTTACTAATTTTTCAATTTACAGTTGATATGATTTCACCGAAGGGTGATGCACTTGGATTGTGCTGTTGATATTTTATCTATGGGTTCTATTTCGTTGCAACCCTATGAGATGAGGGTATGCCATCTCATGCATCATTTAGGCACATTCTATAAATCACATGTCATGCCTAGTTCCATTCCATATAGGTGCATTAGAATTTCGCATGTTGTTGTGTTAGTTGTTGTGCTAGTAAAGCATGTTGTTGTGATAGATGCTTTGATAAAATATCTGATATGTGATAGGGTAATTTTATTTGAGCCTGTGTATAGAATGAATGCCAAACTTTGGTTTTTGGGGAGTATGGTTCCTCACTGACTGGAATTTGGTGGATCATTAGATGGTTATTTTGTTATAACACAGATAATATGTAAAACTTTGATTCGTGGGGAGTATGGGCCCTAACGGGTCGGAATTTGAAACTTAGGTGTTGTTTTTCAGTATTTTCTGGGTTCCGAGGAAGTTTCTAAGGCATACTATCCGGAAACCCAGTATACACGCTGTGTAGTATCTTTACACACGCCGTGTATGGCCTTCTTTTCGGGAAGAAAAATGAACATTTTTAAGTACACGTCGTGTAGTCTCTTACCGTGTCACAAACCGTGTGGGTGGCGACACAGGGTAGGGAAAGGCTTGGGTAAAACACACTGTGTACCGAATGTACACGCCGTGTAGTGTTGACCCGGAGTCCGGTCGTGTAACTAACAACACGGGTCGGTGAACTCCTGTACAGAACACGCCATGTCAATTATGAACACTCCGTGTAGTGTGACCTGGGGACTCGACCGTGTAACTAACAACACGAGTCGATGTCACCTCTCCTTGAACACGTCATGTACCTATGGGACACGTCGTGTAGTCTTGTCCGAGGACAGACCGTGTGGAGTTAGCCATGTGATTGGAAAAACGAGGTGGTGTACACATCGTGTGCGGGTGAAACACACCTTGTGGTGTCAAGCCTAGTAGTCGGACGTGTCACAAACGACACGGGAAGTTGGAAAATAACACCATACACGCCGTGTAGATTATATACATGCTGTGTAGTTTTTTTTCAATGGGAGCCGTGTGGCTTAGCCATGCAGAAGGACCCGGGTAGGGAAAGGAAGTCAAGTACACGCCGTGTAGTTAGTATACACGTCGTGTAGTCTTGTTTTTTAAAATTTGAAATGATTTTTCCTCTTGTGCCCTTTGTGGTTTCTTCGTTTCCAGACTTTTATAAATCTTGTTCTAAGGCATGCATTTGAACTTGTAGTGTCATTCCGTTGAGATGACCGCGCGTTGTTCTCCAGGAGAGCGACAACGAGTATACTCCAAAGATGGTGGGCCATGGGATACCAGTTGATCCTCCTGTAGAGCCGGATGCGGTGCCAGATGTTATACCGAACGTAGGCGCAGAGGCACAGTTCCTTGAATGCTTTATACGGTTCATGAAGACCTTTCAGGGAGCACCACAGGTTTCCACATCTATGGTTGAGCTTACTCGTATCTTCCAGTAACAGCATCTGCCTACGTTTTCAGGGGATGGCAGACTGCAGGCTGCGGAGTCTTGGCTAGGATCGATGCAGACTATTTTCGAGCATCTTGAGATGCCTCTGGGGCGGTGGGTCAAGCTCGCGACATACATGCTGCGTGATTCCACCAAGAGGTGGTGGGATGTCACCACCAAGTCATAGCATCATAGAGACATGGCATGGGAGGATTTTCAGACAATCTTCTATGAGTTATTCTTTCCCGAGACGCTGCAGGAAGACAGAGCTCGAGAGTTCATGAATCTGCAGCAGGGTGCCATGTCGGTGATGGACTATTCTTCTCGCTTCACCGAGATTCAGTGTTTTTCACCCGTGCTGGTGGGTGATGAGACGTTGAGATCCAGACGTTTTGAGGATGGTCTTCGATATGACATCCGAGCGCTGGTGAATGTCTTCAGGTTTCCTTCAGTGCATGCTATTATGAACCAGGTGCTGATTACAGAGAGGAACCTGCAGGAAGCTAGTGGTGTGGGCCAGGGCAGTTCAGCACCAGTTTTTGGTAAAATATCAACTAGCAAGAGGAAGAGACAGATGGATTTCTCATAGGGTGGCAGTATCAGCCAGACAGTCTCTTCAGGTGGCCCGATTATGTGCTACCAGTGTGGTAAGAAGGGGCACAAGAGACCACAGTGTCCACGTGATCCAGTGGAGTGCCAATCTTGTGGAAAGATGGGTCATCTGCAGCATTTGTGTAGGGTGTATCCACTAGTGACTAGTGAGAGGGGTTCTGTACAGACTCTGTATGCGGGAGCAGGACCAGTGGATTCTTACTAGTCAGGGAACTGGAATACATCAGGGCGTGCAGGCAGAGACAGTGGTCGGGGCCATGGTAGCCAGACACCAGGATCTCAGAGGCAGAAGGGCAGGACAGCTCAGGGTAGCCAGGCTATGTCGCAGGGCCGCAGCACTGGACAGGCATATGCAGTGCAACAGACCCAGCAGAAGTGGGATCCTAGACCTTCTACAGTCAGAGGTACTATTCTAGTAGCTTCTGTTTTATCTTCAGTACTTTTTGATATGGGTGCTACACATATTTTCATATCTGTACCCATTGTGGAGAGCCTTGGGCTTTGTGTTTCTACTTCTTCTGATGTCATGACGCTAGACACTCCTTTCGGGACTAGAACAGTTGGTGTGCGTCAGTGAAAAGAGTTCCCCCTTGAGGTTGGTGGGTGTCACTTTCTTTGGGACCCCTATGTATTAGAGATGACAAGCTAGGATGTCATTATTGGGATGGACTGGTTGGTTCCCTTTCGAGTCTTTGTAGACTACTATCGTCGTAGGGTGAGCTTCACGTCACCAGAGGGTGGAGAGTTTCTATACAAGGGCGAATGGGATGTTCAGGCGAGTCAAGCTAGACCAGAGCATTATGGGTGAGGAGGAATCACAGCCCAGATTACGAGTTTATATCTGGATGACCAGGGGACTTGTCAGACAGATTTCCCTCCAGTGGTTGATCGTTTTAGGGATGTCTTTCTAGACTACTTTTTAGGTCTTCCTCTGAAGCTAGAGGTGGATTTCTCTATTGAGCTTGTTCCAGGAGCAACACCAGTGTCTATTCCTCCTTATAGGATGGCCACGCCTGAGTTGCAGGAGCTCAAGAGGCAGTTAGAGGAGTTACAGGAAAAGGGCTTTATCCGAACCATTACTTCTTCGTGGGGTTCTCCAGTCCTTTTTGCAAAAAAGGCGGACAGTACCCTCAGACTCTGTGGTGATTATCGGAAGCTGAACCAGTTGACGGTTAAGAACCGATATCCTTTGCTGAGGATCGATGATCTTTTTGATCAACTTCGTGGAGCACGAGTGTTCTCAAAGATTGACTTGAGATCAGGATATCATTAGCTACGCGTTAGACCATATGATATACCTCTCACAGATTTCAGGAGCAGGTATGGTCTATACGAGTATATGGTTATGCTGTTCGGACTCACGAACGCGCCAGCCGTTTTCATGGATCTGATGAATCGTGTGTTCCATCCTTATCTAGACTTTTTTGTGGTAGTATTCATGGACAATATCTTGGTGTACTCTCACACTCAACACAACCATGCCTCCCATCTTGAGATCATATTGAGTACACTGAGAGAGCATCGGCTATATGATAATCTCTCCAAGTACCACTTTTGGATAGACCAGATTCACTTTCTGGGTCATATCATCTTGAAGGCAGGAGTTGAAGTAGACCCAGAGAAGGTGAGAGCAGTAGTTTCCTGTGAGCAGCCTAAGAACGTGTTTGAGATACGAAGTTTCTTAGGGTTGGATGGTTACTACAGACGCTTCATACAGGACTTATCTCGCTTAGCAGAACCATTGATGGGTCTGACTAAGAAGGGTGTGAAGTTCGTTTGGTCAGAAGCCTGCGAGGTAGCCTTTCAGGACCTGAACGGAAGGTTGACATCAGCACTGATCCTAATACTCCCAGAGAAGGGGAAGAGCTATACAGTTTACTGTGACACATCAGGTGTTGGGCTGGGAGTTGTGTTGATATAGGGCGATCGATTTTTTGCGTACGAGTCTCGGCAATTGAGGCCACATGAGAGGAATTACCCGACGCATGATCTCGAGTTGGCTGCGGTTGTGCATACGTTGCGCTGTTGGAGACACTATCTGTTGGGAGAACATTTTGTGGTTTTCACCGACCACAAAAGTCTTAAGTATATCTTTACTCAGCGTGACTTGAATTTGAGACAGCCAAGGTGGGTTGAATACCTTCAGTCCTTTGATTTTGAGCTTTCCTATACACCTAGAAAAGGTAATGCAGTAACTGATGCACTGAGCAGGAAGACTCAGATACAGGCAGTGCAAGAGGCCAGTGGTGAATGACAGCTTATGGATTTGTTCTCTGAGATGCATTTGGAGGTGCACGATAGTCAGGGGAAGACCTATCTTTCCTCGTTATCTGTGATATCTACCCTCTTGGACAGAGTGAGGATGAGGCAGCTATCTGATTCAGAAGGCCTAGTTCTACGGGAGTCGGTGGCAAGTGTGGACCCTCCTCCTGGTTGGACGATAGGCGATGATGAAGTTATGCGTTTCCATGTATGTGTATGGGTTCCAGGGGATATACGCGAGGAGCTAATGAGGGATTTTCATGCTTCAGCTTGGGCAGTTCATCCCGGGGTTACCAAGATGTACCGAGACTTGAGACACTAGTACTGGTGGTCGGGTATGAAGAGAGATGTAGATGGTTATGTTACAAGGTGTTCCACCTGTCAGCAGGTGAAGGAAGAGCATCAGAGACCAGCTGGACTGTTACAGCAGTTACCCATTTCGGAGTGGAAATGGGATAATGTCGCGATGGATTTCGTGAATGGTTTGCCGAGGTCACCTCGAGGCAATGATGTCGTGTGGGTTGTTGTAGACAGACTCATGAAGGTAGATCACTTCTTGTCTATCAAGGAGACCTTCGGTGTTGACGATCTCGGGAAGTTGTATATCTGAGAGATCGTACGTCTTCATGGGGTCCCTCATTCTATCGTTTCAAATAGGGAAGCCCGTTTTACATCTCGTTTCTGGCAGAGTTTTCAGAGGGCACTGGGTATACAGGTTCTTCTTTGCACAGCTTACCACCCTCAAATGGATGGCCAGTTAGAGCGTACGATATAGGTGCTTGAGGACATGCTGCGAGCATGCGTCCTAGACTTCGGGGGCTCTTGGGAGAATCATATACCCTAGTCGAATTTGCATATAATAACAGTTTTCAGGCAACTATTGAGATGGCACCATACGAGGCTTTATACGGTAGGTCGTTCTGATCACCTTTGTGCTGGTTAGAGGTAAGTGAGGCAGCCTTTCTGGGACCACGTCTCGTGCAGGAGACTTCTGAGTAGGTCCAGTTGATTCAGAAGTGAATGTCTACCACACAGTCTCGTCATAAATCTTATGTTGATCGCCGCTGATGACCTTTGGAGTTCATGGTCGGGGATCAGGTTTTCTTGCATGTTTTGCCGAGGCTGGGACACAAGCAGATCAGGAGACAGGGTAAACTTTCACCGAGATATGTGGGGCCATTTGAAATTATGGAGAGAGTCGGGCCGGTTTCCTATCGGTTGCAGTTGCCTCAGAGGTACCGGGCCTTGCACGACGTCTTCCATGTATCTCAGTTACGCCGCTATCATTCAGACTCATCTCACACCTTTCAGCCAGAGGAGGTTGAGCATCAGATGGATATGTCCTTTGAGGATCATCTGATTTGTATCGTTGACAGGAGCACGAAGGTTATCTGAGGCCGGTCAGTTCCTCTCGTACGGGTTCTATGGCAGCATGGCCGAGTGCAGGACAAAACCTGAGAGCGGGAGACCGACGTACGTGCTCAGTGGCCGGAGTTGTTCATGACTATATCTTCACCACCCTTGGAAGGGCAATTCGAGGACGAATTGCTATAAGGGGGAAAGTTGGTAAGAACCCGGTTCTTATTTTGAGGTACAGGCTTCTTCTTTTCTCTTTTTCGTAAGTGTTTTTGAGAAAATATGGAAAATGGGGAAAAATCCTGAATTTTGGAAAGTACACGTCGTGTACTTTTGGCCGTGTGGGATGGGTACACGGGGCATGTGGCCATACCGGGGATGAAGGGTGTAGGAACCAACTACACAACATTTAGTGGTCCTTTACACATCGTGTAGTCAGTCGGCAGGCCAAAACAGTAAGGTGGTGGAGCAGCCGCCAACTGGACAACAGTACACGCTGTGTAGTCGAGAGTACATGTTGTGTGCTCATGTCGATGGATGAACAGTGTGGTGGTGCCACCAGAAGAACAGTTAAATGAAAGAAGTACATGTCGCGTACTTGGAAGTACACGTCGTGTACTTTTTTTCGCTTAAAATGGGCAGTATCCTCCCCTGTTCATAGGGAAGGCTTAGAACGGGAAGAGAGCTCAGGAGAGGACGACCGAACCTTCGGAGATCCGCCGGGCGCACGTCTGGAATCCGATTTTGCTTCGGATGATCTCGTTGGAACCGTACAGGTAAGCCCTCTCTTCTCCTGGTGTGGTTCATACCAATTCTTTCCCTAATGAAAGTTATTTATGTTTGAGTGGGTTTTTTTCTTCGTCATATCTACATAATTCTTGGGCGTTTCTGGAACCAGCGTTCATGTATAACGCTCGTTGGTATATAAGGTAGGTGTCTTGGTGTTAATTTTTCCAACTGTCATGTGTTTTGTATGTTTTTGTTCCACGAACCCATGTTGGGGTGTCGTGTGGCTGGGGCCATTGTTATATTAAACACCTAGAATTTAATAGGTGGTTAATTATGATAATAAAATGTTTGTTGGGATCATTTCTTGGATCCAGGACCATCCCAAGGTGTGCGTTCCTCTGTTTATCTGTTTGGCCAGGATACCCGAGGGTATGCCTTGTTTAAATTATGCATTAATTTTTCCTTGAGAGGAATTGTATTCAAATTTCATATTTATATGTTGGGCATGGCCCGGTTACTTATGTCTGAGGGAAATTTTTTGTTATAGCCTGAGGGCGTGACTATATTAGCCTGAGGGCGTGACTGTATTATCCTGAGGGCGACGTTCTATTTCACTTGAGGGAAACCTTTCGTGCCTGAGGTCTTGACATCTGTGCCTGAGGGCGACACTTCGTATACCTGAGGGTGAGAATTCTGTTATGACTAAGGGTGAGATTCTGAATGCCTGAGGGCAAGATTCTGATTACCTGAGGGTGTGGTTTTACTTGTCTGAGGACACTGACTGTTTAAATAGAAATTCAATGTGGTGTTTGTCTTAATATTAAATGGTTAAATGAATAATTAAATGTCCATATAACTGGTAAGTTAGTTACTTTTTAGTACTGCTGAGCTTACTACATTTTTACTACTGCACACTTGTTGCATGTTTTACACACAGTTGAGCACGGGCCTTTGGTGGGTGCCTACTGAGATATATTTCTCACACCCTATTTGGGTCATGATTTTCGGCCCAAACAGATTACGTTTCTGCAGGTGTGGATAGGGGAAAAAGTCCCTACATAGGTACTTGACTATGGCTGAGGAGTAGGAGGGCATGGGACCGAGCCTAGGCTCGCGATGCTGCTGCCATCTGTTTTGCTTTGTATTGTTGTACTCTACTTTTTATTGCACTGTATTTATGTATAACATGTTCTGGCTATTTTCTTAGAACTTGAGACATGTAGCATCATTATTTATATATTGTTGGTTGTATAGACTGCAGTTGTTTATTTCATTTGTGTATGGTTTATTGCTTCCGCTGTCGTTGTATGTTTTGTTTTGTATTCCGCTGCGCTAAACTTTGACAAATGAGGGCATAGTTTCCCCACTATCAGACCTGGGCCCTCGCTGCTAGTCAGAAGCCTCAGGTATTTGGGGAAATGCACTTGAGGTCACGTGGTGAACCGGGTTCCGGGCACCCGTTGAGTGGCACCCGGAACCGGGATGTTACAGAGCCATTGCCTTTTCCCCATGTTGATTTCTTTATGAGAGAATATATATTTCAAACTCATATGATATGTATATATATCACATATTTTACCTTATAGATATTGTCTCTATATATTTAGAGAAAATATTACGGTTGGTAACTCAAGGACATGATTTGGATAGTTATGTTCATGGGTTTTTAACTATCTGATGCATAGGAAATAACTCTATCATTCTGTATAAAGACACATATAATTCATTTATTTAACACATCATTATAAATCACAAATCCACCATTTCCTGATGGTAGAGTCAAGATCAAAGCATTCACTAATCTCTTATTCAATTCTTCAAAACATTATTCATGTTCTTTTATTTATACGAACTTAACCCCTTTACAAGTAAGTTTGGTTGACAGGTTAGCTAATCGGGAAAAATTTTGAACAAAATGTCTATAGTAACCTACCAAACCAATTAAAATACATACTTTGGTTATGTTTTTTGGTGTAGGCCATTTTTTAATTGCATTTTTCTTCACAGGATCAACTGAGATTCCATTATTATAGAAAATACATCCAAGAAAAGAAACCTATTGAAGCCAAAAATCATACTTTTTAAACTTCCCATATAATTCATTTCTTCTAAGAGTTTTCAGAATGATCTTCAAGTGATTCTCATGGTATTTTTAGCTTTTGGAGTATACCAAGATATCATTAATAAATACCAAAATAAATTCATCAAGATATTCCTTAAAAAATTTATTCGTTAGATCTATGAAAATAGAGGGTGCATTAGTCAGTCCAAATGGAATTACTATAAATTCATAATGTCCATACCTGGTTCAAAATTTTTTCTTTGTAATATCTTCATTACTCACACACAATTGATGATATCCAGATCAAAGTTCAGTCTTTGAAAAATATTGAGCTTCGTGAATTTGATAAAATAAATAATCATTGCAAGGTAGTGGATACTTATTCTTTATTTTAATAGCATTGATTTCTCTATAGTCAATGAATGGAATCATGGATCCATCTTTTTTATTGACAAAGAGAATATGGGCTCCCCATGGAGAAACACTAGGGTGA
Organism: Viscum album; assembly: GCA_963277665.1. Classification (NCBI taxonomy): domain Eukaryota; kingdom Viridiplantae; phylum Streptophyta; class Magnoliopsida; order Santalales; family Viscaceae; genus Viscum; species Viscum album. The sequence goes on from OY728131.1 coordinate 1,295,193,432, forward strand.
ATAAATCTTTTATCATCTAATTCCTCTAGTTTTTTCTTTAGCTCCAATAATTCCATAGTGAACATTATATAGAGAGTCTTTAATAGAGGTATTGCACTAGTAATTAAATCAATAAAGAACTCAACTTCCTACTCTAAAAGATGTCTAGGTATATCCTTTAGAAATACATTAATATATTCTTTTACAATATCTACATCTTCAATTTAAATATTTATTTCCTTATCCATCGATGATTTTTTTTATTCCTCCCAATGAATTTAATTTAAAAGATCTAATGGATGTGGATCCAAATATGACTCAGATGATGAGGTTCCTACTCTAAAGATAATAACTTTCCCCAATTATAATCACTAACCATTCTGGGTAACATAGTGAATGGTATCAAGATAGCACATTCATAGTCAAACTGATCATAAAGCACTTGATAAAATATAGTAGATGATAATCATAGTATATCAATCTCAATAAATCATAAAATTCAATAGTGTTTTTTAAATATATGAAAATACTTAAATAAATCATTGAGTAATTCTTGAGATAAATAACCCTTTTACTTTTCAAAGAAGAGTTCTTTTGGAAAATTCATTTATAATTGTCATATTGTTTGTATAAAACCCGAGATGAAAAAATATATTTTTTCATGAAAAAATTAGTGATTTTATAAAAATAATGGTGTTTTAAAACATATTATGGATGGTTCTTAAAAAATGGGTAAGAAATCAAGATGTTCCCTTTAATCGGGCTTGCGTATCGGGGAGAATTGAGAAGGGAACCTTGTAAAATATGTATTTCCCCATAAACAAAAGATGAACTAATATGGATACATGATTTTAGATTGTATAAATAGAATTTATAAGAATTATATAAAAATAATGAATAATTATAATGGTGTATAGAGTTATAAAGTGTAACCCAAATAAAAATGGAGAATTGGGAAGAAACCCTTACCTTATGTCTAAAAGTGTTCTACACTTGACCTTAACATCCAAGATAATAAATTTAAATTAATTAAATAATTAATTAAAAACCTTTTATACATTAATTTTATTCATTTTTTTTATGAATTTCATTTATGGACTTTTTTATGAGTTATAGAGTTTAACTTCATCATTTGGGAGCATTCATTTTCTTGGTTTTCAAGATCGGTTTGCTTGTTTATAAGTAATAATGTTTGTGTAAAATGAGTATAATTATCCAAAATTGGAATTATATGTTATTAATGAAAATCCAAAATATTTAATGGTATTATATATTATTTTGTTTCTATATATGAGGATGATTCATTATATATAACTTTAATGATAATCGTTTGGATCATTTTGGTGGTTTTTCGATCGTCACGAAATAGTTTTGTCTTATTAATTAATATCATGTATATATAATGGTTCAAGAATACTAAATAACTTATAATATGTATAATAAAATATTTTTTAACCATAATTATGGTTTTATGAAAATACTTTAAGGTGTTAATGAAAAATGAAAATGCATCGCCCATGATGTCGGTAAATTGACACATCATGGGCAATGTTTTCATTTATAAAATAAAAGAGAGAGAGAGAGAGAGAAAGGATTTTGATGATGTATATTCCATTAACATGATATAATTCTAATATATAAATGATACTAGAGTTATCATGTCTCTTTTTATAGGTGAGTTGGGGGAAGGATAAAAAAATAAAAGAAATTTAAAATAAAAGAAAAGAAAAGAAAGAGGATTTTTACCTCTTGAATTCTCCTCCTTGGGAACCTCATTAAGGGAACTGGTTTTGGTTTTTTATGAGACAAAGAGCTCTTGGAAGTGGGGGATGGTATTGGGAAGAGTATTGGGTAGAATTTAGACAAGTCTCAAGGCTTGGATGGTGTAAGAAGAAGAGTTGGTGAGGGGAGGTGTTTATAGTGTAGGAGAGGGGTGTTTTTGGAATATTTTATTCATTTATTTATTATTTTGGCTCAAGAATATGAATAGTTTGAGAATTATCATTAAATATATAAAATAATGAATTAAAGTTTGATATTATGGTTCTTACATCATTCATGACTCAAGTAATAGTGTATTTATCTTATAATGTATATATACCGTAAATTATTGTATTTCACTATTCACCAAAAATTCAACTATTTCAAAAAAATCCAAAAAATTCACCCTAACCATTTTTAGACAAAAATGAAATCCATTTTTTTTAAAATAATTTTTCTAAATATGATAAATTTAATTCTTAATTAAAAACAACATTTATTCAAAAAATATCAATTTTAATATTATAACTAATTTTATGACACTTTAAAAAAATAACTAAGGTATCATGAAATTATCCTATAATCATAAGATAACAAAATATTAATATATGAATCTATTTTATGAAAATAAATTTTCTTTTAAATCATTATATTAATTATAAAATTGTAATTAAATACCAACACTTGATTAATAATTTTTAAAACATTTATTTACTTATATTATGATATAATTATATCATACTTTAATTTATAAGATGACTATATTTTATATATACTTTCATGGGTGATGTTACTATTATTTTGGCCAGTTTACTATTCATAATGGTCGTATTACTATTCCTAATTTCAAGTTGCCATTTCATTGGTATAGGCTCCTTAACTTCTAGAAATACCTCATATTTCATTCATTATTAATTTATAAAGTTTTTATTATTTTATATATGTGATTTTATTTGATTTATACTATATGAAATAATTATAAGAAGTAAAAATTTCATTGATAGAATTTTGGGTCGTTATATCTACTATTCATGGATGAAAAGAAATAAGTGGTATAGAGAATTTGATATTTGATCGGTATCCATTTGTGTATCATCACGAGAGAGATAGTATGCTAGTGTAAAAAGGCAATTATTTCAATACACATGGGGAAAAGAATGAAGATGATGATGTTGAGAGAGTGAAAAATTTAATGGATGGTGCCAGAGCTCCATTATATCAGGAATGTACTAAAATGACTAAGTTGGAATTTTTAATGCGGTTATATCATGGAAAACCCATGTATGGAATTTATAATACCGCAATTTATTTTATTCTTACCTTTTTTAAGTACTTGCTTCCTAATGGTGCAGATATTCCCTTAAATCATTATAAGGCATGGAAGTTAATTAAGCATCTTGGATTTTCTATTAATAAAGTTCATGCTTATCCAAAATATTGAAGTTTATTTTGGGAGGAAACAGATGACCGTAATGGATGTAATGAATGTGTTACATCTCTATAGAAGGAAAAATCAAATGGAACACCATATCATGTGCCACATAAATTCATGTGGCACTTTACATTGATTCTTAGACTTCAAAATATATTCATGTATGCATAATCTCATCCAATATTCAATGGAATAATGCTAAGATAATTAAAGGTAATAATGAGTTGGTTCATCTTACAGATGGATTAACATGGTGGGAATTTGATACACAACATCCTGGTTTTGTAACTAATGTGTATAATGACAGGTTGGGTCTATCATGTGATGATTTTAATCTTTTTGGTCAGATGCTTACTGCTCATAACACGTGGCCAGTTTTTATTTATGTTTATAATATTTCTCCATGTATGTGTATGAAAAAACCTTTCAATTTCTTGATTATATTGATATTTAGACCTTTTGATCTTGTCAATGATATAGATGAATACTTACAGACTTTAATAAGAGAGTTGAAGCATCTTTGGGATATGGGTTTGTGGACATTCAATTCATCTTCAAAAAAAATATTTCATATGTGTGTTTCCCTTTTATACACTATAAATGATTTACATGATTATTAAATGATGTATGGTTAGAGAATGAAGGTAAAACTATCATGTCCTATATGTATGAAGAATATATTGTCAAGAAAGCTTAAATATCTTCGTAGTTTCAGTTTCATGGGGAATCAATGATTCTTTCCAATGGATCATCAATATATAAATAATCATCATATGTTTGATAATACTGTTGACACTAAACAACCATATCAACATATCTCAGGTAGTGATGTGCTTAATGGATTGAAATATTTCAGCTTTTTATTAGGAAAAGGTAAGCTGAAATCTAAAAAGAGGAAGAATGTTGACACTGAAGCCACTTACAATTAGAAAAAGAGAAGTATATTTTTTGAGTTTCCATATTGGTCTACCAATTTTGTATGTCATTTTTTAAACATAATTCACATTGAGAAAAATATATGTGAAATATTTCTTGAAATTCTTATAAATATCAAGGGGAAGACCAAATATTACTTCCAATATTTTCAAGACTTGTTGGATTGGGGAATTCAACTGGAACTACATCCTTTTTGTATCATTAAAAACAAGTGGAAAGTTCCTTGTGCTTCTTATGTGATGAAACCATCAGAGAAAGATCAATTTCTGGTAGTATTGGAGAAAATCAAGGTTCCCGATGGCTATTACAGCAACATATCTAAATGAGTCGATAGAAGGGATTTGAAACTAAAATACCTAAAAACTCATGATTATCACATCCTTCTTCATGAATTGATTACAATAGCAATTTAGAATTTTCTATCCAATAATTTAAGGGTCACAATTATTCGGTTGTGCCATTTTTTCAAAGACCTTTGTTCAAAAAGGTTATCCAAGTCATTATTGATAAAAATTAAGTAGTTGGCACCATTAATTTTTCATGAGATTGAAAAAAAATCCCTCCATCCTTTTTCAGCTGCATGCTGCATTTAACAGTCCATCTTCCAACTAAAACACTTCTTGGAGGACTAGTTTCTTTTCGGTGGATGTATCCTACTAAAATAAATATGTTCACAATGAAATCATATATCCAAAAAAATAATTGTCCTGAAGATTCAATTGTGAGAGATTATCTGGCTCAAGAATGTATGGATTTTTTTCAATGTATTTTTCTGATGTGAGCACAGGACATAACTATCCAATGAGAGATAAATATGACTAGTATGGGGAAATTTATCCCTCATTTCCATATATTCACTAAATAGGAGTAATTTTTGGGTCTTATACATTGGATACATTGAGCCTTTAAGAGAGAGATATGGCACATCGCACAGTCTTGTTTAATTGTGGTTTGTTTAATGACTATATCAAGTAAGTAATTTGGATATTTATATTTTATCTCATATTATGTAATTTCACATATACCTTATAATTTTATTATCATTTTATATAGGGAACATAAAATTTTATAAGTAGAGTTCATCGATCTTTTCCTTTGAGAAGGAGAGGGGCTTTGCATAGCCTAGAGTTTCCTACTTGGTTGAAATCAAAGGTATGACCATTAATTTAATTATATTAAGATATAGATATTTATTTAATCATATTATTCATATATATTTTAGGTATTGAGTTTACCTATTGACTCTATCTCTCAAGAATTTAGAGTATTCACTTTTGGTCCTAATTATTTGGTTCATGAATGAAAATATTTAATAATCAATGGGTATAGATTTGTTACAACTATTCAAGCAGTGAAAATTAGAACACAACATGATGGTGTTATGTTAACTAATATAGTGTATTATCATGCAAGTGCATCCAATAGTCAGCCTCAATACAAATATGTGTATTATTATGGACTTATTGAGAAAATATTGTTATTGGATTACTACTCCCATGGTCAAGTCACTATGATCAAATGTAAATGGTTTTATCCAATGACATGATAGGGTAAATTTATTAATGAATGTGGATTCAAAGTTATTTACATTAGTTGATTCTTGTATACTGATGAACCATACATTTTGGCATCAATGGAAAAACAAGTGTTTTATGTGAAAGATCATTTGATACCTGGTTATGATGTCATTATTGAAGTAATCTCAAGACATATTTTTCATAATGTTGGGGATGAAATTTCCACCATTGATGAACCCATTGGTGTTGACCAAAATATTGCATTCAATGACTCAAATTGTCACATTATGAGAGTTTATGTTGAACATGAAGTAGTGGTGGGTAATATATAGAAGCGACCATATATGTTCATTGTTTATTCAGTTTATGTTGACGTGAGTTTATCATGTTAGTATTACTGAAATTAGTTTCAGTTTGAAATGATATTTTTGTTTTAGTATTGTTTGGTTTCGTTTCATTTAATTAGATTTATTTTAATTCAGAAAAACTAGGTCTAAAACTAGTTTTTAAAAAATGTATAACTTGGTTTTACTAAAAGATGTTATGAAATTTCTTATTCCTTCTATAAATTCTAATTTGTATGCATTATTTTTAAAAATTGTTTCTAAAAAATGTACATTTCATTCTTATTCAAATTATGAAAAATACTTCAAAATTTTGAAGGAAGCAATTATTTGATCATGATCAACATGTGTGTGATCGTGTGTCTCCTCCTTCACTTCCATTAGTGAGTATAATAATTGTAATATTTTTATTCTAAATTACATATAATTTCATGTTAATATTATTTATCAAAAAAATTAGGTGCATTCAGTTCCACTAGAGTTATCTCCTCATCCTACTAGCATGGGTCCTAGTGTGGATGCTCTTAGTCCTATATGGCACAATTTTCATACCCATTCCCACACTGACCCACCGGCGGACACCCCATATACCACACCTTTTCATCCTCTACTTTAGCCTCATGGATGTTCCCACTCATGCCTTTATCAACTCATTTAGTCTCTTTTTCCCATACCACATCTATGTCACCTCTATGGATGTTCCCACTTTTACTATATCAATATCTATTGATGTATCCCCCAACATACTACCCATATCATGTCATGTCTATACCGCCTCCATTTCCTACCATCCATCCATCATCTGATGAGTTTGATCCTTCAGGTTCCACTCTGGTGTATGAATATCACCCAAAGAATGAATTGGAACAGACACTTCCTTTAGAGGTTGTTGATCCAAGAAATCCCACAGATCCATCACAACCTATTGAGCATCCTGCATCATGTTTTTTTAGTATAACTATGTCAAATTATATCACTTCATTTTTTCTTGTTGTATCGTGACTTAATTCTTCTTTTTTACCTCTTATCTTATTCAGTGGGATCTTCTAATAGGCAACATTGGCACACTTGTATATAGGAATCTTGTAATCTCCAGATGCATATAATGGTGGATTACAATGAATAAAATCATATGATGGGTTAAAATATCATGCAGTGTAGAATTTTCATGGCCACTTTAGCCAAGTACCATGATATAATTCTGTTGGAACCAGTCTTATTAAGACATCTCATTAATGAAATCAAGGGAAAATCATGGATATAGATATGGGTAAGAAAATTTTATAAATTTATATCTATACTTTTTTTGTATTTATATGAATTAACATGTTAATTATAGATTTAGTTTAACTTTCTCAATGGTGAAGCTGCTAAGACTACAAGTTTGATGGATCTTGGGGAGTTATGGTGATCATGAAAGTGTGAGTTGTATGTTGGTTGGAAGAGCAGAGTCGGTTCTAATTTGGAGGGTGTGCCCATATTCCCTAACTATCCAAAAACTCAATATCAAAAAATGATTTCATATTGTAAGATTGATAAGTTTAAGGTATTCCTAATCTTTAATGGTTTGCATATAAAATTTAATTCTTATTACTTGTACTGATTTTTTTAGGAAGCATTGGGGGAAAAAGAACAAATATTTAATGATATATCTATACACATTGGGGTGAACTACAATTACTGGGCATGAGAATATCCAGGTACTTTAATCTAAATTGAAATAATGACCTTATTTATATTGTTACTTAGTTATCTTTTCATGCTTAATTTTAAGTTTTATTTTAATTAATACCTTTAATATAAGGCTAAAAATGCCCTTTCAAATGGCCATTAATCCTAGAGGCCAATTTTCCATTAGGCCCATAAGCCAATTGGTCATTAGGACAAGAGGCCAGTTGGCCATCAGGCCTAGAGACCAATTGTCCGTTAGGAATATATCCCAATTGGCCATTATTCCTATATCTCAATTGGCCATTATGCCTATAACTCAATTGTTTATTAGGCCTATAGACCAATTTTCCATTAGTCCTATAGCCCAATCAGCCATTAGGCCTATTGGATAATTGTTCATTGGGATTATTGGCTGATTGTCCATTAGGCCTATATCCCAATTGGTCATTAGTCCTAGAGACCAATTGGAAATTATGTCTATAGGCCAATTGTCCATTAGGCCTAGAGGCCAATTGGCCATTAGGCCTAGAGGTCAATTGGCCATTAAGATTAGATCCCAATTGTCCATTAGGCCTATAGCCCAATCTTCCAATTAGAAATATAGCCCAATTGGCCATTAGGACTATATCCCAATTGTCCATTAGGCCTATAGTCCAATTGTCCATTACTTCATTAGGCCATTACGCCTATAGGCCAATCGTCCATTAGGCCTAATAGTCAATCGGCCTATAGGCCTAATATCTATTAGGCCTAATGGCCCATTGACCTTTAGGCCTAATGGACAATTGTCCATATAATGAATAATATGGAGTTTATATTATGAAATGAATATAAATCATTCATATTCAAGATTATTGAATGTTCATAATGAGTACCTAAAATTATAAAGTGTTTATGATTATCTTTTATATATGAATTTGTCATCAATGTTTATCACATTTCTAAATTTATGAATTTTTCATTAATTTAATAGTTATTCCATTTTATTATTATTCAATCTTATAAATTGTTTACACTGTGAATATGTTTATACTAATCAATTTCATTTTTAGAAAGCTATATTGGTCATAGAAGGTCATATACCTTGACCTAAATTATTTTGATTAAGTAGGATGAAAAATGATGTAAGTGCAGTAAATGCACAAACACAATAAAATATTGTTTGTTTTTTTATTTCTATTTAAAATATTTATAACAAATTCATAATTAAATATATTTTTTATATTTTTAACAAACTTCCATGGTAGCCCTTGATGATAAATAAGATGAAAACTTCGGGATGAACAATCATTTGAGTCAGGTATTAGGTGATGAGCACCAGGGCAGAGTCTAATGTCGACTAGGGAAAAACATCATACACTATTTTTATTGGTCCTCATCAGGCTCCTCTCAAGCCTCTCAGACCCCCGAGCTACAAAGAGATCATGTAGAATTAGCTGAGGAAAAAAATAGCTTTAGAGGATCCTGAAAGAAGTAAACAGGATTGTGAAAGAGGTAAGATGATCATCGAATAATTCCTGAAAGCTATGTTAGTTATAAGTCAATAACTTCCTTCATAGGCTGATACTACTAATGATTCATATATGGTATCGATGCATTCTTTAAATGATTCCTTGAGTGATGCCAATGAGGGTCCTAGTGGCGATCGAGCTAAAGGTGGTGATGGTGATACTGTTGATGATGTTGCTACTCTAGATGATGTTATTGGTGAGGATGTTTTTTTATGATGATGATGGTGATGTTGTTGATTCTTTTGAGGATGATGATTTTGGTGATGGGGGTGGATATTGATCCCCTCTATTTTTACTTAGCAAGAAATACACTTGTGTAGTTCTATAATGACTTGAATTGATTTTTTTTATGGATGTATATGTATGTTTTAGTATTTTATATGGTTTTAAAATTATTACAAGCTTCTGGTTGGATGTTAAATGTATAAAATTTTTATTTCATTGAATGTATATTGTATGTTTTATTTGATTTTTAGAAGCTAGAGGAATAAGTGAAATGAAGGCAGCTACCTATACCCATGGTTCTAAAAACCATGGGTATAGATTATATGATGGGAAAAGATATACCCAAGGTTTAAAAAATTGTGGGTATAGATATATACTCAAAGTTTTATTAAAATCATGGGTATGGTAGAATATATGGGATCTATACCCACGGTTTGTATAGAAATCATGGGTATAGGTCTATACTGACGCATCAACAATTCATAGTTTTAAAAATCGTGGGTATAGCATATAACTATAATTTTAGAGGATATACCCATGGTTTAAAACTGTGGGTATAGGTGGATTTTCTAGTAGTAGAAAATGTTCAAATAACCCTTCTCTATAAAAGGAGAAAGATCTACTAAATTACTAGAATTAATTCATATTAACGTATGTGGTCCATTTATAGTAGAATAAAGGGGTTGGTTTTCATATTTCATTACTTTTTCCAATGATTATAGTATATATGTTTATGTATACTTAATGAGTTATAAGTCAGAATCCTTTAAAATGTTAAGGAATATTATCATAAAGTAGAAAACCATCTTGGTGATGAGATTAAGGAACTCCACTCAGATCGGGGAGGATATTATCTTAACTAAGCTTTCATTGATCACTTAAAAGAGTGTGGGATAGTATCCAAACTCACTCCTCCTTATACATAAAAATGGAATAGTTCTATTGAAAGGAATAATTCAACCTTACTAGACATGATCAGATCAATGATGAGTTGGGAAAATATTCCATTGTCCTTTTAGGGATATGCCTTACAGATAGTGGCATATACCCTTAACTGAGTTCCAACTAAATATAGATATAGGATTACATGTGAATTATGGTATGGAAATAAACCCAGTCTTTCACACATACATGTATAGGGATGTGAGGCTTTTTTAAAGACTATACCTAGTGAAAAATTAGTATCTTAGGGAACTAAGTGCATCTTTATATGTTATCCTAAAGAAACTAAAGGATGTTAGATATATAACACTTTAGATAAGAATGTGATTGTGGAAAGACATTCCATATTTCTAGAAAGGGGACACATTTCCAATGGAAATAGAGGGAGAAATATTGAATTCAATGAATTTGATTCTCTATATACACAATAGTTGGCACAAGAACTATATCCACAAGTGAAAATGGGAGATGAAGAAGTTCCTAAGGCACAAGTACTGTATAGGTCAACTTGAGAGGTTATAGAACCAGGGTTTTATGGTTTTCTTATCACCAATTTAGGTGACACGTTACTCCTAGATAATGGTGAATCTATAACCTATAAGGAACCATTAGAAGCCAATAATTATGATAAATGGAAATATTCCATGTATTCTGATATGGAGTCCATGTATCAAAAGTAAGTTTATATTTTCATAGACCCTCCAACTGATTTAAAACCCATTGGTTATAAATGGGTATTTAATAAAAAGCTATAAATGGATGGTAAGTAAATACCTATAAATCATGACTGGTAGTGAAGTGTTTTAGGCAATGTCAAAGCATAGACTATGATAAAACATTATCACCAGTAGCAATGCTAAATTCCATCAGAATATTACTTGAAATAGCATCCTTCCATGATTATGAAATTTGGAAAATGAATCAAAAAACTTCTTTTCTAAATGGGAAGTTGGTTTAAGACATCTATATGAATAAAATCAAAGGGTTTGTTAAGTCAAATAATTCCAATAAAGTGTGAAAACTGCAGAGATCCATTTATGGGTTGAATTGGGCATCATGATCATAGAATGTTCGTTTTGATGAGTCCATAAGAGAATTTGGTTTTGTAAAGAATGAAAGCAAGCCATGTTTCTATAATAAGGTTAATGGGAATGTAATCATTTTCCTTATATTATATGTTTATGACATGTTAATTATGGGAAATAAAGTGCAAGTCTTACAGTCAATTAAGACTTGGTTAAATGAATACTTCTCTATGAAAGTATTAGGTGGATAATTCTATATTCCAGGTTTCAATATCTATCGAGATAGATCTTATAGGATGCTTGGGATAAGTTAAAGTACATATATTGACAAGGTACATAAAAGGTATAATCTGGAACAATTCAAGGTAGGGTTATTGTTGATGTCACATGGTATCAATCTCTCTAAGAAAATGTGACCAAAAATATAGGAGGATATTGAAATAATGAGTAGAATACCTTATGACTATATAGTGGGATCTATCATGTATTTCATATTGTGTACTAGGTTTTATGTTGCCTTTTCTTTAATCATGGCGGGTTGATATCAAGATAATCTAGGAGAGCTAAATTGGGTAGATGTAAAGATTATCCTTAAGTTCTTGAGGCATACAAAGGATATGTTCCTAATGTATGGAAGATATGATGAACTAGTAGTGATAGGATACATTGATGCTATTTTCTAGATAGATCATGATGATATAAAACCGCATTTAGGATATGTCTTTTCTCTGAATGGTGATTCATTGAGTTGGAGAATCTTAAATCAAAATGTGGTAACCGATTCTATAGAAAATCTAAGTATATAGAGGCTTCTGATATAGATAAGGAGTCAGTATGTATACACATATTTGTCTCGGACATTGGTTTTATGCCTAGTAGTACAGACCCTATTCCAATTTATTGTGATAATACTGCAGTGGTGGTGCTTTCCAATGAGATCAGGTCACACCAGAGGACAAATCATATACTTTAGAAGTTTTCTATATTAAGTTATTTTACCTAGAGAGTTGAAGTTGTAGTTAGAAGAGTAAAAATAGAGGATGACATGGAATACCCCATAACTAAATCAATATCTCAGTAGAAGCATGATTCATATGTGAGAGATAACATATTGATACTTGTTTGCAGTTGGATCTAGTAAAAGTGAGAGTGTTGAAAGTGGGCACCCTAGACCCAGATTTTTTATATAATTTGATTACCATTAAATGTATACAGTTTGATATATACATGTTTCTATATTATCATAATAGTGTTTCTACTTATGTTTCCACTATATTTATAGTAATTTTTTTAGATTACATATTGTATCAAAAGGTTATAACAGTTCTTAGGATATAATGAGAACTAGGAGATATCATGACAATAATATTAAAGTTATGTCCTATGGTCTAAATACATCATACTGACAATTCACAACTGATGTGTGGACCATTAGATGTTGGGGGTTCATAATCATTGAGACTTCTTCTCATTAAGTTCGCACTTGGTGATCTTGAGTCGATGAGATCATGAGGACAGACCCGCTAATAAGAACGCCGCATTTTTTTGGTGTCATTAGTTGTTCTTGTATATGAAAACATGTATTAGTATCTTTAATTAAGATAATTATCAATGTATACCATTTGATATCATACTTTTATGTAAGGAAAAAAACCATGAAATTGAGGTCATGGTGATGTAGCTTATGTTGGGTGTGTCATTGATGATATGGAATTGATTGAATGATCAAGATATAATTTTTTGCTTTTGAGTTGAGGACGTGATATATCAGGCCTGGTTGATAAGGATGGAAGTACCTTCATAAATCCATGGCCATAGTAATAAAAGGTAAGTTTTTCTAGTTATACCAATAAATGATAAAGCAATAACGGATGATGACACAATTTGTACATCCTGCTTTATGATATTTCATGAGATAAAGAGATTATATTACATGGTGTGTATTCATAGGAAGTTTGTCATTATTATGAATATTCCTTATCTCTGTAGGGTCCTTGATGGGTTCCTAGACTCCTATCCTATTCTATGAATAGTTATTCACTCTTATCAAGATAAGGTCCTAAAGGGTCACACACAATAGTGTATTCAATATTATGCTATATTCTAATGAATGGGTGTATCGGATATGGTGGGCCTCACCATGGGGTATGAGAGTTTTCCAAGAATTATCAATCACTAATGAATAAATTAATTAATTATTATTCAAGAAAAGAATAATTATGTTGAATTTATTTATTAATAGTATTCACAAGGTATTAAGTGAATATTCATAAAAATATAAAATGAATTAATATTATTTAAATATTCAAGTTCCATTGGGTGGAGCTTGCTTCATATTGCTCGGTCGATCTCTGATATGCCCTGGGATGCGATGTTCATCGCACCAGCCCATCCCCCTCGGTGGGGGTGGGACCTCCACTGCCTCTCAATGGTTTTTGACCATTGCCTTTCTCCCCTTTTCAAACCCTAACTTTATCCCCTCCTTTCCTCAGATATGTCTCATCCCAAAAGTCCCAAAGTTTTTTGATGGATCTATGCAACTGTCAATCTTAACTTTGGAGTTCACTTAGGCTTATTTATTGTTGCATCTAATGCTGATTGTGTGATTTAAACAATGACGGTTGTTGGTTGATTAATTTGACTAGTTCATCTTTGGATCTTGGGATTTACAGGATTGAGTGATTATTGGGCTCCTCGATTCCAAGAACATCATGATAAGATTTGCCTCTGAAGATGATTTGATTATGGCATGGTCGATCATGCCTCAAATCTGCAATGGATCCCATTTTATTCTCTTTAAATGGATGGATGACTACCATATGAAGCGTGATTCTCCATCTATAGTGATATGGGTTAGATTTATGCACCTATTGATTCCTTTCTATAATCCCTATATTATTCATATGTTAGGAAATCTCATAGGATGGTACCTTTGTTATGATAGTAGAACTAGATCCACGTGCCACCCAATTTCACTAAGGGTTTTCATTGAATTTGATGTGTAGAAGCCACATGTTTAATCCTTTTGGGTCATTGTTGGTGAGAAGTTCTGTTATAAGCAATTTTTGTTCTTTGAATCTTGGAGTGATTTCTGTCTGATGTGTAAGAAACTGGGGCATAGGTTGGAGGTTTGGAGGCATCATAATTCATTGCAACGAGTTTTTATCTTGAATGAGATGCATCATTCCATATGTGGGGGTCTGTTGCTTAGGATTTTTGCCCCATTCACTCATGTGAAGCGGTAAAGTAGGTGTAGAAGGTGAAGGTTCTGCCTCTTGACCCAAAAGTTTATAATATTTATAGTAGGATGAAATGTGATCTAGGAGGGGTAAATTATATAGGTGTAACCATGAATTAGAGTAATTAAGTGGAATTTATTCATAATATTATAGGAGTCATTAACCCCCATTTTGGTGTAGTGCTTACAGCCTTCAATGAGGAAAAAATAGATGAATGTATTGGTGCAGTGGGCACAGAAGTGTCTCAGGATGTTTATGTTAAAGATGGAGAGGGTGTGATTTCCTTAGATATTAATCTAGACATGAAGTGAGAGTCTAATAATCATTTCAAGGATGTTGTAGTGATTGAGGAAGTTCCTCCAGGTCATACTGCTTGTATCACTCAATGTGTGGATTTGGAGGACACAAATACACAACCTTAGTTTATGGGGTGAGGTTTCATCCAGCCGAGAAAGTTTGAGTTAGGGAAGGATCCAAAAGATTGTGAATGCAAAATCGATGCACAAACTACTAATTTTTAGGAAAATATTCGAGAGCTCTTTAAATATTTGACAATTAAGGATAAGTGGGAAGATGTTTCTTCTGATGAAAGGGTGATGGATAACACCCCCTAGAAATCCTTGGAATGTGATAATGCCAAATACAAGGACATTATTACAAGTGGTAAGAATAATTTGACTTACAATGATGGGTTCAGCTCTCCCCCCCCCCCCTAATAAAGAGAAGACTAAGGAAAGATTGCTCCAGTGTTCCAAGGATTGTTTCTACTAGGTCCATGTTAAGAAGGTAAAATCTAGAAATAATCAAGATATTAAATCCAGGTACTTCTCAATATAAATGGGAAATAGATGATGAATATGGTTATGGGGATGACTTGTCATATTATGATTTTTAGTTTTTTCTTATGTTGGGTGTGATAAATTGTTTTATGGATCATCTTCTCTTCTTATTAACTTTTTCTTTATTTTAATAAATATTCAGAAGCCTTTTCTTCTGAATAGACTTGACTGGTTAATATTTTGGGAATTACAATTCGGTTTAATGAGTCAATCATTCATGACCATGTTATACCTTCAGGTCATTTTTCTTAATGACATTTGTGCCACTGCCTTGTATGGGTTCCCTCTCTACCCATTTTTCAAAAGGGGATTCTTATTTTATGTTCAATAAAGGGGACTTTTCCCTCAACCTTTTCAAAAAAAATTACAAGTATGTGATAAAATATAAATAACATTTATGAAATAGTTAGTTCATTATAAAATATCATTTATTTCTTATTTAGTAGGCATTGAATATACGGGGCTCAAGGAACCCTTTCCTAGTATTTTGGACATCCACTATATAAGTAGGGGAGGATGTCTATTCTATGTACTTTTAATCATTCATAATTGAGATCTTATCTCTCCTCCCGTATCCTAGAGAGAGAAAGGATTTGTTTAAGTGATCAATCTAAGAAAACCTTCACAGATCGAAGGGACGGGATCAAGTTGATCATCGTAACGTCAAAGGAATTGCTATAGCTCTGTGCTAGCACATGAAATTTTATAGTCAATGTTCAAACAGACTCTTGAAGCATGTGTGGATAATCTATATGGGTTTGAACTTAGATCCTTTGAGCAATCATCATTGGTTATGAGTTGTTATAAAGTGCACTTCGATTCAGATGAGGTAGTTGTTTAGTTTAAATTTTTCTGATTTGATAATTTATGCAAGATCCTTGGACCAATATTAGGGCTCAGATCACTAGATACGATGAAGTTACATCTCTCTAATGATGAAAAATTTTAAATATATAACCCATCGGCTTCCACTATATGCCCCAGTACCATAAAATTCTAGGATGTAGTTCAATATAGTAATGGTAACTATGTCATGGTGAAGTGCATTTCATTGTATGCATTATGAAATAACACTCAAATTTTCAAGCTTCTTACACTACAGTTTTCATACCTCATTTGAAATCATAAGATTATGATTTAATGAGTTTAAATGTCTCGAATATTCTTTTAAACATTAAATGATTATTATAGTAATTGAGTTATATGTTACAAGGAGTTGTGTTGTTTGAGCATTTGTGTAATGCCTCGTCAACATAGTTGAATGTTTGAGTTACAAATAGGGCCTTTGGATGGATATATAAATAGGATGAATACTAGGATGTATGTGCTGATATATATCATAAAAACTCCTCAGTAAAAGCTCTCCCTTTCTCTCTTGTTCCTTCTATACTTTAAACTGAAGGTTCTAGTAGCTTGTGGATCCTTCATGAGCATTAGAATATTCATGCAACCTATGGATTCCCTAGGAAGTAAAACTCCATTGGTTACTACTTAGTTATCTTGATCAATATCATGTGACAAGCTTAAACAGGCCGAGTCAACTGTTGAAAGGTTCATTTCTCTTTTTTGTTTTATTATCCAATTCAGATGTATAGATAAATAATGGTTTTATTTGGGTTTTGGTTATTGTTTTTGTTGTGTTTAGGATGATTTTCATCCCTACAAGACCCATCATTATGAACTATCTTTATTCCATTCATGTTATGAGGAAAATATTTATTGAACCATTATTTCAAGATAATTCTACATTTTTTCACCTTCAATCCCAAGGGGTAACCATGATTAACCCCATTACAACTGCTAAAAGTTTCACACATTTGTTCAAATTTAAATATCTTTCTACCTTTCTTGTTAAAAGGATGTGAATCAATAAACAATTGTATAGTATGATCCCAACACTTCATTATGGAATACTTGGTATTGAGGAAAAACTTGTATTCATTCCTAAGATCCCAAGGCTCTATCAATCCTTTCAAGGACTAGTTGATTGCCCATTGTTCTATTGTTCCAAGTAAACCATTGACCTTGATAGACTATTTCATTTAATTTTGACTTAAGAATCATTGAGTTAAATTTCTCTATCAAACTAGGGCTCCTTGGAGCTCCCCCAATATTCTCATAAGATAAAATAATATCATTGAATCCTCAAACATAAATCCATGGTGCCCTCATATAAGCTCCAATGATCTCAATTTTTTTCCTCAAAATTCACATTTTACCCAAATTTGGGTCAATATAAACCCAAGAGATATAAGAGAAAATAGTTTCATCCATAAGATAAATAATAGATCTCATGTAATTATTATCATGGAAGAATATTTCAACATTGAAATCATCTAGACACCAAATGGAGAGTCCCCTTAAAAGACCATTAAAATCAATATAAATCTCACTCCCAAGCTTCAATCATATTCTAATGCTAGATATCCTCCTCAAATTATTCTTTATTTCTATTAGGAAAACTATACTGGGTCAGTGATTTTGTATGAGGACTTTAAGATATTGAATTATCAAGGTTGGTCCCAAACTTTGACAATTGTAGCTAATGAAAATCATGGCTCCCACATAGCTGCTTTTAAACTACCACCAAAACCATCTGGGATAAGGTGGGTAAGAAACAATAATAAAAAATATATCCCAATTTGAATTCATCTCTTGGGGATGTATTATGTATTTCTTTCATTTTGATCGATTAGTATTAAACTTTCCTTCTACTTTTTGGGGGAGTTCTCTTTCTTGGAAAGCCTAAAGTATAATATATAGGATTGGATTTTAATTTCATTAAAGTACATAGGGAGATCTCATTCGCTAGTATTGTGATAGATAGAGTTATAATAGTAGGGATGAGATGGGAAGGGGTAGGGATCACAAGGGATTATGGATTTGATGTAGGTGGGGATGAGTCAGGGAATTCCATAAAATATATATTTTGGGGGCGGAATTGTGAAGAATGTGGGAGAGAAAAATCCATGGTATATTTCAATTATGGCAAAAGAGATTCTTTGCATAAATCAATTGAAGGCATAGGTTGGGTATGGATTTTACTTGGGTGAGTGACCTCTTTCCCAACAGTCAAATGAGCAGTGGGTAGTAATTCTTCCAAGGGACATTATTGGTTTAAATTGTGTTAAGAGGAATACTAGTTAGAGGGGCTTTTAAGGACTAGGGATAAAGATTTTTTCCAAAGGGGTGGTGGAATATATAGTTGGGGGATAGGGAATGACATGGGTGATTGGTTGTAGAGGGTCTCAAGGAAAGTTACTATTGGATTTTATAAGGTAAACTATGGTAAATGAAGAGGAGGGGAATCACTAGAATAATCCACTAAGGAAGAAGATCGAACTAGATATTTGTTGTCAAGATATCACTCCCCCTCAAAATAGGCCTAAAATTGGAGCTCTAAGCCAAGGCCTAAAATTTTTATCGATGCCTTGTAATTTATATCTAGTGGTTGAATGACCAAACTCACCACACCCGGGGAAAATATCTCAAAAAAATCATATTTAAAAATCATATAATATTTCTCTATTTTATTATGACTTGCTCATATAACTAACTTCATTAGAATTCTCCAATATTGAAATACACTATGGGAAAAATAGGCTTTTGCGACAAGCTATTTGCGATGGGCCCATTGCCCATCACAAATAGTCCTTAATAAAAAACTACTTGCGATGGGAAAACTAGACCGTTATAAATACCTTTGGCGCGCATGCGCGTCAAACCATGGGAAAGGTATTTACGACGAGAATATACCCCACATCGCAAATACCTTCCGTCATTATTGTTATTTGTGATGGAAATTAATTCTCAGCGTAAATAAACTGTCGGCAGAAGAGTATTTGTGACGGGACTCATTACAAATACCTTTTTAATCACCAACAGGATTATTAATTGTGAGTACTAATTGTAACAGGTCTCGTCGCAACTAATACTATTTGTGGAGGGTTTCTCATTCGTAATTAATCTCATCGCTAATAATATAACCTATATATACCCTCCCCCCCCCCGCCCAAATTTTTTTCATGCTCTCCTCCTTTGATCTCTCTTCTCTTCCTCTCCTCTCCTCTTTTTCTCAAACTTTTAAAAGTTTTAAATTTTATAGGGAAGAAAATTCTCAGCTTTACATTCGATAAGAAGTTTAGTTTTAAGGTACTTATTTAATGTTTTTAATTTTTAAATTTTTTATTTTTTTATGTTAATAATTATTATTATTAATTAGGATTAGTTTTAATTAGAATTACTTACTTTTATTTTATAGTAATTAGTTTTAAGTATGAGTAATTGTTTTTAATTGGAATCATTTAGTTTTAATTGTTAATAATTATTTTTAATTAGAAGTAATTATTTTAAATTAGTAGTAATTAGTTTTAATTGTTAGTATGTAATTAGTAATAATTACTAATAATTATTAATAATTAGTGGTAATTAGTAATAAATAGTGGTAATTAGTAATAATTAGTGGTAATTGGAAATTATTAGTAATAATTAGTAATAATTAGTTAAAATTAGTGGTGTTTGGTAATAATTAGTAATGATTAGTAAAAATTAGTAAAAATTACTAATAGTAAGTAATAATCAATAATAATTAGTAATAATCAGTAATAATTAGTAATAATTAGAAATAATTGGTGGTAATTGGTAATAATTAGTAATAATTAGTAATAATTAGAAATAATTAGTGGTAATTGGTAATAATTAGTAATAATTAGTAATAATTAGAAATAATTAGTGGTAATTGATAATAATTAGTAATAATTAGTAATAACTAGTAATAATTAGTAATAATTAGTGGTAATTGGTATTAATTAGTGGTAATTAGTAATAATTAGTAATAATCAATAGTACTTAGTGGTAATTAGTAATAATCAGTAATAATTAGTAGTAATTAGTAATAATTAGTAATAATCAGTAATAATTAGTAATAATCGGTAATAGTTAGTGGTAATTAGTAATAATTAGTATTAATTAGTAATAATTAGTAATAATTAGTGGTACTTAGTAATAATTAGTAATAATTAGTAAAAAATAGTCATAATTGATAGTAATTAGAAATAATTAGCAATAATTAGTAGTAATTATCAATAGTTGGTAATAATTAGCAATAATTAGCAATAATTAGTCATAATTACTGGTAATTAGTCCTAATTAGTGGTAATTAGTAATAATTAGTGATAATTAGTAATAATCAGTGATAATTAGCATTAACTAGTGGTAATTAGTAAAAAATAGTAACAATTAGTAAAAAATAGTAATGATTAGTGATAATTAGTAAAAATTAGTAATAATTAGTAAAAAATAGTAATAGTTAGAAATAATTAGTAATAGTTAGTAATAATTAGCCTAGATTAGTAATAATTAGTGGTAATTAGTAATAATTAGTGGTAATTAGTAATACTCGGTAATAATTAGTGGTAATTAGTAATAAATAGTGGTAATTAGTGATAATTAGTAAAAAATATTAAAAATTATAAAAATTAGTAATAATTAGTAATAATTATTAAAACATAATAATAATCAGTAATAATTAGTAATAATTAGTGCTACTTGGTAATAATTAGTGGTAATTACTAATAATTATTAACAATTAATAATAATTAGTAATGAATAGTAATAATTATTATTAATTATTAATAATTAGTGGTACTTAGTAATAATTGGTGGTGCTTAGTAATAATTAGTGGTTCTTAGAAATAATTAGAAATAATTAGCAGTACCTGGTAATAATTAGTGGTACTTAGTGATAATTAGTAATAATGGGTAATAATTAACAATAATTAGTAATAATTAGTGGTAATTAATAATAAATAGTGGTAATTAGTAGTAATTAGTAGAAATTAGTAGTAATTAGTGGTAATTAGTAATAATTAGTAAACATTTATAAAAAATAGTGGTACTTAGTAAAAATTAGTAATAATTAGTAATAATTAGTAATAATTAGTAATAATTAATGGTACTTAGTAATATTTAGTAATAATTAATAATATTTTGTAATAATTGGTAATATTTAGTAATAATTAGTAACAATTAGTAAAAATTAGTGGTTCTTAGTAATAATTAGCATTAATTTGTAATAATTAGTAATAATTAGCAGTAATTAGTAATAATTAGTAATAATTAGCGATATTTAGTAATAATTAGTAATTATTAGCAGTAATTAGGAATAATTAGCAGTAATTAGGAATAATTAGTGGAAATTTGGAATAATTAGATCTAATTAGGAATAATTAGTGGTAATTGTTAATAATTAGTAATAATTAGTGGTAATTAGTAATAATTATCATTAATTATGAATAATTAGTAATAATTAGTAATAATTAGCGGTAATTAGGAATAATTAATGGTAATTAGTAATAATTAATAATAATTATAGGTAATTACTAATAATTAGTATTAATTAGTGGTACTTAGTAATAATTAGTGGTAATTAGTTGTCATTACCCCCTACCTCCAAAGATGATCCTCCTATGTTGTAAATGAAGAAAGGGAGATAATAAACCCTGAGTCTCGCCTCCAGTAGGCCCCGAGTTAGCGACTAGCACCAAGGGTATACAAATCTCACTAAAGAGGCATTACCTTTTATAGAAAATAAGATTAGGTGATAAGATGATTTATCCCCAAAACAACTCCAATATTTATATATGAAAGAAATATAAAAACCATCCCACATGCATGCATAAAGTAGAACTGTTATAAGTACAAAAGTCTCCAAAGTAAATACCAAAAGTAAAGCTAAGCAGTGAAACAGTAACTGTCAAGGTCTGAGCTAGTAGGATGGAGTACAATCTGTAAAATCCTCTTGGACACCTGAAAATAGTTTTATATATGTAGGGTGAGTATGCAGGTATACTCAGTAGGAAAACCAAAGTCACTCATACACATGTGAAAGAAGCATACTAATGCTTCTATGAGAAAATAGTAGAACCAAACAGTACCTAACAGGTATACTAACCATCCCAACCTCACCAAGTCACATTCACCAAATAATGAAAGCCAAGTAATGTAATATAATGCATATCAATGATAGTGTACCTCACGCCACTTCCCACATATTATCTGCTCTTTTCTAACAGAAAACATCTTTGTGCTCCCACCTTTTCCAAAAGTACCACATCACAACCCACCCGCACACATCAGGGCCACAAACCATATCATGTCCTCCTCAAAAACACCTAGGCCACAAAACACATAACATCCCACCCATAGACACCTGGTCCAAAAACCACATCACATCTGGCCTGCAGACACCTAGGCCAAAAAACCACATCACATCCCTCCCATAGACACATGGGCCACAAACCACATCACATCCTGCCTATAGACACCTGATCCACATACCACATCACATCCTAAAGACACCTGGAAAAGCACAACACATATCATCCTAAAGGCACCAAGGAAAACATAAATCATATCATCCTAAAGACACTTGGGAAATAACAACTCACCCACGCACACCTGGGCCTCACAAACCACAACATGCTCAAAGAATATTGGGATATCACTACCTAGAAGAGGGAGCAGGAAAGAGTGGGTGTTTAGCCATCCATCCTCCCACTGAGATATTTGAGAAATACACCCTCCCCTATGACGATGGGGGTGTTCGGCACATAGTGATCAACTAGGGTGGGGTATGTATAGAAATCATAAGGAAAATATGATTATATACATATATGATACCAAAAACTCAAGCCTAGCCTATGGGTTATCATAAAAACTACCAACTCACAACACTGACAACTTTACTACTACCTCTAAATGCACAATACCGCACAACAAGCCATGATACCTTATTCACATTCCCAACCAATTTAATTAGCCATTTAGATCCTATTAGCCAAACCAACCCAAGTCATTACAGGATTTTTTAATCAATTATTTATTAATTCCATCACTACACAAGAAACCACTAAGCACAACACACCATAGGAAACACAGAAACAATCATTCATAAGGCAAGGAGCCTGATAAATTAAGGTGGATCCACATTAAAGACACATCGTTCCAATTTGTCCATGTTTAATACCCACTCATGGCATATCATATATTGATCTATTAGATATGAGGTGAATATTTTTACATGTTACTCTTAGAGAAACTCCAAGTGAATTATCCATACCAAACACTATTGTCTTCCTTCAAACTCATCCCGCTTAGGCCACGTACTAATAGAACCAACCCCTAACTCACAACCTTAACCGATAAGACATTACCACACAACTAGTCTCATAGCCCCACTGCACAACACTTCTCATCCATTCCACAATCAATAAATCTCTCAACCTGAGATTTAATTACATAGCCAGGTTGATGTATTGTCTACAAGTTCATCCATAACACCACTCGGGCCACCCGTAGCACACAACCATGCTCATAGACATACCACAGTGAAAATTATAGTAAACCCACACATCACAACATAGCCACTTCACATTACATCAGTCCCACGCATGCATCCACAACTATTACACACATCACATCAAAGACCATGACGTAACACATTTTCAGATTTTGAAAAGAGGACACTTGTCCAAATTCACTTCATTATTTAAGGGATTTATCACACAAACTAAATCTTAGGGCATTCATTCATTATATAGATTTACATGATTAACCAATTTACATATATAAGTGTTCAATAGGAACCAAACAACATGCAACCCATTTAGTGCACAAATAAGGACCCCCAATGGCCATGATTTTTAGTGGGTCATCAAGATCGTATAATTCACAATATCATAATCATAATATCAAAACTGCAAAGGTAGGAAAATCGAATCCCCCTACCCCTTTCAATTTCATTTAACTGGTTATTATATTTGATTATCCTGGCACAACCATGATTAATAGGTGAACAAAAGTAGATCCCTCCCACATGATTCCCAAATGAAGAGAAAAAAAGGAAATCCTACCTCAAAAGGGTGTCAATTATCCTCACACAAGAATGATTCACACAACGGATTTCCAATCACCTCACCCGCAAGATGTGCATCCATTCAAGGATGTCGCGACACCACTGAACCAACAACAATTGAAAATAATCCCATTTATAACCATGGTAGATAATCTTCCATCACATGGAAAGAAGAAACGGGATAGTAAAGAGACCATATCAGAAGAAACCACAAGAATGGAGGAAGAATTCACCTTAGATTGTAGACAGATCACTACATATCAAAGGAGGGAAACTAGGAATCAATACTTGGAATGGGAATCCTCAAAATGATTAAGAGGGGTAGTCGAGTCACCTAGGGTCAAGGAAGGGTCACTACAGACTTATGGTTTGACAACTCTAGTGGCTAGAAAAACAATTAAAAGTTACAACAATGGGGTATTACATGATGTGTAATACCCTTTCACACCGTGTAATTCCCTGTGGTAAAATTTCACTGAAAAACCCATTGTCTTTCGATTTTTTTTATTTTTAAGACCCAAAAACATTTAACTCCATGAACCAGCCTTGGAGAAGTAATGAAAACAACTTTTACATCATGTAATACATTTACATGATGTGTAACTCCTGCAGCAGCTTTGTTTCACCCCTAGCTCCTGAAAAAACTCCCAAAACCTCTTCCAAACACCTTAAACACCCAAAACTGACAAAGTAATGGATTGAGAGGATGAAATAAATTAAATTAGATACCTATCAAACAATTATCATTCTCAGTAATCCAAAACCTATCCCAAAAGGAAAAAAGGGGTCCAAACAACCACCTTGTGAGATACCTCTCAAGGGTCTCGCCACTCTTCAAGCACTGCCACCAGCCAAACATGTCGACTCAAACAACCAAAACCACAGTGCATATAAGAACTGTGTAACCATATCACCCTCTATAAAACCCAAACCAATAACCACTATATTCAATGAATGATGCTATCCCAAACACACAAATTGGGAAATTTCATCCTCCATGTCAAGATATTATCCGCTCTAGGTGGCATCGAATCACCTGAATAGGTTTAATCATGTCATATTTAATGCATATTTATTATTAATTTGGTCCTACATTCTTCTTATGTGATGAATTTATCACATACCACACCACACACATCTCAAACTAAAGGAAAACATCTCATCTTATAAAACAAAGTTCAAACATTACATTTCAAAACAAAACAGAACAAGGCCAAACTCAGAACAACTCTAGGTACTAGGCATGCATCTGCATTTCTCACTCCCAAGTAATCTCCTCTTAACCACCATGCCTCCACAACACATGAACTAGTGGAATGGTCCACCCACACGGTGCTTTCTCTTAATGATCCTGGATCTCCATTGGCTGCTCCATGAACGTTGTTTCATCCTAGATATCCAACTCTCCCCAATCAAGGACATGGGATTCATCATGAAGATACTGACTAAGCTGAGAGATGTGGAATACATCATGAATTCTCTCTAACTACGGTGTAAATTCCAAATGGTATGCCACCTTTCCAACTCGCCCAAACACCTCAAAGGGTCCAAAAAACCTAGGAGAAATATTACTCCCTCTTCCAAACCTCTACTGCCCATGTTGAGGGGAAACCTTCAAAAACACATGGTACCTAACCTCTAACTACAAGGGCCTCCTCCTACGATCAGCATAAGACTTATGTCGATCTTTTGATACTTTCATTTTCTAATGAACAAACTGAACCTTCTCTATCGTTCTCTACACCACATCAGGACCAAGAACTATTGTCTCCCCAACCTCCATCCAACACAACAGTGAATGACATGATCTTTAGTAAAAAATCTCAAATGGATCCATTCCAATGGAAGAGTGATAGCTATTATCATAAGAAAACTCTACCAAGGGTAGGTGCCACACCCAAGATCTACCAAATTCCAAGACGCATGCTCGCAACATATCCTCCAACGTCTGGATAGTCCACTCTATCTGCCCATCTGCCTGAGGGTGGAAAGTAGTATTGAGGCGTAACTAGGTTCCAAAATCATACTGCAATCCCCTCCAGACTTGAGAGGTGAAACATGTGTCCTAATCTGAGACAATGGATCTCATAACTCCATATAACTACACCACCTCATCTGCATACCTTTTTTCCAAGGCATTCACTGCTCCTGGATCCTTGATCGCTAAGAAGTGAGCTGATTTTGTTAGTCAGTCCACTACTACCTAGATAGCATCACAACCTCCTTGATATTTTGGTATCCCTGTGCTTAAATCCATCGAGATGTCATATCACTTCCACTTGGGAACATCCAAGGGCTGCAACAAACCATTGGGAACACGGTGTTTGACCTTTAGCTATTGGAAGACCAAGAATCTTACCAAAAACTTTGTTACTACCCACTTCATCCCAGGCCACCAAAACTACATCCTCAAGACATGGTATATTTTAGAAACTCCTAGGTGTACCACTAAAGGTGATCTATGAAACTCATGAAGGAATCCATTTCACATTGTCACCGAAACAAACAACTCTCCGCAAAACAATATATGGTTCTGAAAATCCCTTCAAAGCATTGCCATGGCCAACATGATCACGCATCACCTCTTCCTTTGAGTCTCCCAAATGAAACTCCTCTACCTGTTGCATCAGAGAATATTGTATCGTCATCTGAAACAAACATCCTATATCACCATACACTCTTGCATCTAGGTGCAAGGCTAAAAACTCATATATCACTCTCCAATCATCCACAAATTCTTAAAAAACATCCTTATGTGAATTTCTTCTCAAAGCATTGGCCACGAAATTCCCCTTTCCTGAGGTGTAGGGGATCTCAAAATCATAGTCTTAAAGAAATTACATCCACCTCTGTTTTCGCAAGTTCATATATCACTTGGAAAAGATATACCTCAAACTCTTGTGATCCGTAAAGACCACAAAGCACTCTATAATGAGGTAATGTTGCCAAAACTTCAGCACAAACACAACTGTTGCTAGCTCCAGATCATGGGTGGAATAGTTACGCTTGTGGGGATATAACTGTCTGAAGCCATAAGATATCACTGCTTGTTTCTACATCAATACACATCATAATCCTAGATAGAAAGAATTATAGAACACCTCAAACATTACCCCTTACTCATGCAACTAGAGCACTGGATCACTAACCAACCTCCCCTTCATATAGTTGAACGCTATCTAGAACTTCTCAATATACACAAAATATTGGTCCTTCATGGTAAAATACTTCAATAGGGTTGAAACTCAAGAGAAATTGGGTACAAACCTCTGATAATAGCCTACAATATTGAGAAAAATACGAACTTATTCCAAATTATTAGGTGATTCATGAGAAACTACTGATTCAATATTCGAAGGGTATACTGCCACACCCTATTGATACACCACATGCCCAAGGAAATGTACCTCTCATATCCAAAACTTACACTTGTACAACTTCCCATAGAGCTGGTGGTATAGAAAAACCTTCAAGATAGTTCTGATATTCTCAGTGTACTCATCCTCTTACTTTGAGTAGATTAAGATATTATTGATGAACATGATGAAGAACCAGTCCAGGAACTCATGGAACACAGAGTTCATAAGCCCCGTGAACAAAGCTGGTGTGTTTGTAATATCAAATGGAATAACCACAAAATCGAAGTTCCCATACCTGCATATGAAGTTAGTCTTCATGATATCACCCTCCTTCACCCTTAACTGGTGATATCCAGGCCGTATATCGATCTTAGAAACCAAACTTACCCTCTCAGCTGGTTGAAAATATTGTCTATCTTCGGAAGAGGGTAATGGTTCTTGATCGTTACCTGATTCAACCTCTAGTAGTCTATACACAGCCTCAAAATACCATATTCCTTCTTGGAGAAAAACATTGGAGTACCCCAAGGAGATAAACTGGTTTGGATAAAACACTTATTCACCATATCATCTATCTAAATCCTCACCTCTCGTAGCTCATAAGGTGTCATATGATAAGGGGTCATTGAAATCAGAGAAGTATCGGGCTACAAGTCTATCCCGAACTCAACATCACATTGAGTGGGTAACGTCATGACATCCTCAAGGAAAACATTCAGGAACTCCTTAAATACCCCGGGAACCTCCACTATCCTAATTTCCATTTATTCCACTGACAACTTAGCCAACAAGGCAAGGAGGGGTTCCACACACTGACTGTCCTTCTAAAAACTATGTTATCCAATGAAAACTATATTCTATCTATACACATATGAAAACACAACTCTCCTATGGAAATAGTCAATAACGGAATGCATGGAATACAACCAGTCGATGCCAATAATGACATCGTATGGTTTCATTTGTAGCAAGAAAATACCCCCATGGGAATGATGCGGTACCATCATCAATTTACATCCCAAGCACACATCAAACATGTTGTTATGGCCTCCAACTGATGTACTCAACACCAGGGACATGGAAAGACTCTCTACATCTAGTATTAGATCATGGGCTAGAGTGGTTGTAACAAAAGAGTGTGTAGATCCTGAATTAAATGAAGAACAAGAAAGGTTACTAAACAAACTGATCATACCTCTAATGATCTCTGGTCCTTATGGAATTGTCGCCTCTATTGTGTGAAACCAACCACATATGGATCCTATTCCTCTCTTATAATGACCACCTCCATGAATAAACTTAGTTCGAGGCCCCTGAACATGAGTAACATCCTGAGGTCAGCCTATGCCTGCTTCATCTCCCCTCGGTGGAGCAAAAGCCTATTTTCCCTACTACTGAAACAGTCTCACTAACAACCGCTGATGAGGTTAGTGATGAAACTATCCACCTCCATCATACTAATCTCAAACAATTATTAGACACTAGTTCTAAAGATGGACACAAATTCCACATAAGAAACACCTTGGCCCCAAGCTCATAGGAAGAGCATGGGAACCACTAACACCAGAAGGCTAGAAAGGAAGATGCTAAGGTTGACTCCCTGCCGATAAAAACCTTGAAGGTCCTAGCATCTGAGACCTTCTGTTGGTGACCCTTCCTCTCAAATAATTATGTTTCCTCCCCTCTCGCAGTAGACCTTCTCATGAGTGTGTCTATTTGATCGCATATGCCTTCTTCGAAACCTCCAAGTACATTGGCAATGTAAAAGGGGTAACTCCATACTGGATCGAAGGAAAAAAGCACCTCCTCAAGATGTCTCTCATGAGACTCCTCATCCGGAAAGAGTTTTGGTGAAAAATGAAGGAGTTCCTTGAACTTGATCCCAATATCCCGCACTAGCATACTTCCCTATTGAAGGTAGATTAGCTCCTGCCTCTTCTCAGCCTTCATGGTCGATGAAAGGAACTCTGCTCGAAACTCCTTTTCAAAGTCAACCCAAAAAACATATTCTTCCTTCTTATCCCATAGATAAAGTGTCCACCAATGATGTGCATATACTTGCAATGGACTAATTTCCAAAGGAACCCAATACTATATCAGGGCCCAGATCAAACTGAATGTGATCTCATGATCCTTGATCCATATTTACATCACTATGTCTGAAACACCACCCTCGTACTTTCCCAAATACTTTCACTGGAAGGCACACAATGTCCTCTTCCACTGGTCATCCTCCTCAACTGAATCAACCCTCTATCAATCAACCTAATCAGCCTATTGAGCCTTAACTACCCAATCCACATGTGGGTGATGACCAAGAGACATAGCTGAAAAGTAAATAAAGAGTTCATAAGCCCGAGAAGTATGAAATTTTTATTTAAGAATCATTTTAACACATTTAACTCATTTTTTATTCATTTCAACCTTCCAAAATCAACTCAATCCAAATGAGAACACAATTCATTATGATGTGTGTAGCTTTCCTAGGGTCTCTACCCTGTAAACAGTGTAGCATCACTTGGTCGTTCGATAGGCTAAGAGTCCTTGCATCGGATCATGAGGGCCCTAAAATCCAATATCTTGGCTAGTATTACCTAGCCTATGTCATGCACCAATATCACCTGAAACTATTGTCCTACAAACCCATGAAATACTTATTGTGCCTAATCACAAACTCCATCTGATCTCTCAACCATTGGCTCTAATTCCATTATTTCATGACCCTCTCCCTTCAAAGATATCCCTCATGGGATAGCAATGAAGAAATAGAGATAATGACCCCCGAGTCCCGCCTCTAGTAGGCCCCAGGTTGGCGACTAGCACTAAGGGACTACAAATATCAAAAAATGGGAGGCATTACCCTTTATAGGAAATAAGATCAGAAGATAAGACGGTTCATCCCCAAAACAACTTCAAGATCTATATATGAAATAAATATAAAAACCATATCACATGCATGCATAAAGTAGAATTGTTACAAGTACAAAAGTGTCCAAAGTAAATACCAAAAGTAAAGTTAAGCAGTGACACAACAACTATCAAGGTCTGAGCTAGTAGGGTCCATCACGGTCTGCGAAATCCTCCTAGAAACCTGAAAATAGTTTTATATACATAGGGTGAGAATATAGGTATACTCAGTAGTAAAACCAAAGTCTCTCATGCACATGTGAAAGAATCATACTAATTCCCCTGTGAAAAAAAATTAGAACCAAACAGCACCTAACAGGTATATTAACCATCCCAGCCTCACCAAGGCACACTCACCAAATAACGTAAGTCAAGTAATGTAATATAATGCTCATCGATAATAGGGTACCTTGTACCACTCCCCACTGATTGGACACTCTTTCCTAATGGAAAACATCCTCGCTCTCCCACCTATTCTAAATGTACCACATCATAACCCACCCACACACACCTGGGCCACAAACCACATCACATCTCACCCGCAAACACCTGGGCTACAAACCATAACACATCCCACCCACAGAAACCTGGGCCACAAACCACATCACATCCCGCCAGTAGACACCTGGGCCACAAACTACTTCACATAATTCACGTAGACACCTAGGCCACAAACCACATCACATCCTGAAGACATCAGGAAAATCACAACACATATCATCCTGAAGACACCTGGGAAATCACAACTCGTATCATCCTAAAGACACTCGGGAAAGAAAAACTTTCCCACACAAACCTAGGCCTCACAAACCAGAACCTACCCAAAAAATTTTGGGTTATCACCACCTAGAAGAGGGAGCATGGAAGAGCAGGTGGCCAGCCATCCATCCTCCCACCGGGATGTTTGAGAAAGACACCCTCCTCTATGATGATAGGGGTGTTCAGCACATAATTCTCAACTTGGGTGGGGTGTGTATAGAAATCATAAGAAGAATACAAGTATATACATATATGATATCAAACACTAAATCCCAACCTATCTATTCTCATACAAACCACCAACTCACAACACTTCCAACTTTTATGCTACCTTTAAATGCACAATACCACTCAACAATCCACGAAATCCAATTCACATTCCCAACTAATTTAATTAACCATTTTCATCTTGTTATCCAACCCAACCTAATCCATTTCAGGCTTTATTAATCAATTATTTATTTATTCTATCACTACATGGAAAAACACTAAGCACGACACACCATAGGCAACAAAGAAACAGTCGTTCAGAAGGGAAAGAGCCTGATAAACTAAGGTGGTTCCACATTAAAGACACGTTGTTCCACATTCTCCACGTTTAATACCCATTCATGGTATATCATATATCAATATCTTAGATACTGGGTGAATCCCTCTGCATGTTACTTTTGGAGAAACTCTGGGTGAATTACCCATATCAAACACTACTATCCTCCTTCAAATGCATCCTGCTCAGGCCACATACCAACAGAACCAACCCCCAACTCACAACCCCAACTGATAACACATTACCACACAACCAGTCTCACAACCTCGCTGCACAAAACTTCTCATCCATTCCACAATAAATCAATCTCTCAACCTAAGATTTCATTACATAGTTATGTTAATGTATTGTCTACAATTTCATCCATAACACCACTCATGCCAACCCACAGCACACAATCATTCTCACAAACATACCACAACACAAACCAGAGTAAACCCACACATCACAACATAGACACTTCACATTACATCAATCCCATGCACGCAGCCATAATCATTCCACACATCCCATCACAAACCATGACATAAAACATTTTCAGATTTAGAAAAGGTGACACTTATCCAATTCCACTTCATTATTTAAGGGAATTATCACACAAAAAAAAATCCTGGGGCATCCATTCATTATATGGATTTATGTGATTAACCAATTTCCATATGTAAGTGTTCAATAGGAACTAAACAACATGAAACCCATTTAGTGTGAAAACAAGGGCCCCCAACAGCCATGATTTTCAGTAGGCCATCAAGCCTGTATAATTCACAATATCACAATCATAATATCAAAACCGAAAAGGCATGAAAATTGAATCCCTCTACCCATTTCAATTTCATTTAACTGATTCTTATCTTTGATTAGTTGGGCACAACCATGATCCATAGGTGAAAAAAAGTAGATCCCTCCTACATGATTCCCAAATGAAGAGAAACAAAGGAAATCCTACCTCGAAAGGGTGTCAGCGATCCTCGCATAAGAACGAGCTACGTGATGGATTTTTTATCACCTCTCCCACAAAATCTGCATCCATCTAAGGATGTCGCGACACCATCGCACCAACAACAACCAAAGAGAATCCCATTTAGAACCATTAGAGATCATCCACCATCACATGGTAAGAAGAAATAGGAGGGGAAAAGACCAAACTAGAATAAACCACAAGAACGGGGGAATAACGCACCTTAGATCGAAGATGGATTGCTACAGATCGAAAGAGGGAAGCTAGGAATCAATCCTTAGCATAGGAATCCTCAAGATGCTAAAGAGGGGTTATCGGGTCACCTGGCGTCGAGGAAGGGCCGTTGCAGCCATAGGGTTTGACAACCCGAGTGGCTAAAAAACACTTAAAAGTTACAATAGTGGGGTATTACATGACATGTAATACCATTTCACGTCGTGTAATGCCCCTCGGTTGACTTCTGCCGAAAAACCCATCACCTTTAGATTTATTTTATTTTTCAAACCCCGAAATATTTCACACCGTGAACCAGCCTTAGATAAGTTGTGAAACCGACTTTCATGTCATGTAAAACAGTTACACAACGTGTAACTCCTGCAGCACCTTTGTTGCACCCCCAGCTTCTGTGAAAACTCCTGGAACCTCCTATGAACACCTTCAACACCCAAAACTGACAAAGTAATAGACCGGGAGAACACGGACCATTACATTAGTAATAATTAGTGGTAATTAATAATAATTTGTGGTAATTGGTGATAATTAGTGATAATTAGTGGTACTAAGTAATAATTAGTAATAATTAGTAATACATAGTAATAATTAGTAATAATTAGTCATAATTAGTAATAATTAGTCATAATTAGTAATAATTAGTCATAATTAGTAATAATTAGTTGTAATTAGTAATAATTAATGGTAATTAGTTATAATTAGTGATAATTAGTGGTACTTCGTAATAATTAGTAATAATTAGTAATAATTAGTAATAATTAGAAATAATTAGTAATAATTAATAATAATTAGTAATAATTAGTAATAATGAGTAATAATTATTAATAATTATTGGTACTTGGTAATAATTAGTACTAAGTAGTAATAATTAGTAATAATTAATATTAATTTTTAATAATTAGTAATAATTAATATTAATTTGTAATAATTAGTAATAATTAGAGTAATTAGCGGTAATTAGTAGTAATTAGCGGTAATTAGTGGTAATTAGTGGTACTAAGTAATAATAAGTAATAATTAGTCATAATTAGTAATAATTAGTCATAATTAGTAATAATTAGTCATAATTAGTAATAATTAGTTGTAATTAGTAATAATGAATGGTAATTAGTAATAATTAGTGATAATTAGTGGTACTTCGTAATAATTAGTAATAATTAGTAATAATTAATAATAATTAGTAATAATTAGTAATAATTATTAATAATTAGTGGTACATAGTAATAATTAGTACTAAGTAGTAATAATTAGTAGTAATTAGTAATAATTAGTAATAATTAGTAATAATTAGTAATAATTAATATCAATTTGTAATAATTAGTAATAATTAGATGTAATTAGTAGTAATTAGCAGTAATTAGTGATAATTAGAATTAATTAGAGATAATTAGTAATAATTAGTAGTAACTAGAAGTACTTAGTAAAAATTATCGATGATTAGTAAAAATTATCAGTACTTAGTAAAAATTTGTGGTGCTTAGTAAAAATTAGTGGTGCTTACTAAAGATTAGAAGTAAATAGATAAAATTTATAGTATTTATAATTAAATTATAAATTTTTAATTTTCTACTATTTTTTGGAATTTCTTTTTCTTTTATCAAATTAATCATATAAATAATTTTTTTATTTAATATTTTTTTAGAGAAATATGGAACAAGGAAGTCGAAAATAGTCTTTATTTCATGATCATGATTGGATAAATCATCATAGGAATCCAAAAAAAATTGGTGTAAATCATGTATATATTGAGGATGTTGAAGCTTCTTTATCATTTGCATCATCAAAACCAGAATTTGTTTCAAAAGGGACAATTAAGTGTCTATATAAGAAATGTGATATGAGGAGGTTTGAAACATTTGAAAATGTTGGGGGTTATCTATTGCATTTTGGTTTTTGAAAAGATTATGTTTTTTGGTATCAACATGGTGAATACAGCTCCAGAGAAGATATTAATTATTTTGTTCCAAATCCATCACGGTTTCAAACTTTAGTATATAATGTTTTAGGTCTATATTTTCAACAAACTAAAACTTAGGATGATATTAATTTCACTCTTGTGTTAGAACCAAGTCAATTTTATGAGTTGCTAAAGTATGTTGAGGATGTCTTACATCTTGGTTGTAAGATAAAAAAATTTGAAGTCATTAAAAAAATTATATCTATTAAATCAGATAATGGAATGTCAAATAGTTATTTTGATTAGATATTCTCTTTGGTTAAATCACTGTTTCCTAAAGGAAATGTGTTGCCTAAAAATTTCTATGAGAGTAAGAGTTTGGTTCATAATTTGGGTCTAACTTATTAGAAGATTCATGGATGTTCAGATGAGTGTATCTTATATTATGGTGAAAATGATTCGTTAGTTAGTTATCCTACATGTGGAAAATCAAGGTACAAAGAGGCTCAACTAGAGAAGTATGGATTTATTCCTATTAAACAGTTGAGGTATTTCCCACTTACACCCAGATTGTAATGTTTATTTATGTCTTGAAACACAATGTCATTGATATCATGGCACAAAACTAATATTTCAACTGATAAAAGATTAAATCATCCTTGTGATGGTGATTCATGGAAACATTTTGACCAAGTACATCCATCTTTTTCTTTAGAAGCCTGTAACATGTGATTTAGTCTTTCTACTGATAATTTCTTCACATTTGATACTTACGATAGTCAATATTCTTATTAGACCATCTTTATAACTCTATAAACTTACCTCCTTGGATATTGATGAATGAGCCATAAATCTTTTTTACCTTATTAATTTCAGGACATCCAAAAAATAATATCGATGTTTATTTGTAGCCATTGATTGATGAGTTAAATTTATTTTGGATTAATGGTGTTAGTACATATGATGTTGTTGTGAAAAAAAAATCTTAATGAAAGTTTCATTAATATTAACAATTAGTGACTTCCCAACAATGGCATGTTATCTAGATGAAGTACACATGGTCCAAAATCATGTTCGTATTGTATGAGTGACAGCATAGTATTTATGCTCTTCAATGGTAAAAAACCATGTTTTTTCATTTGTCATCATAGATTTCTTCCTGTTGATCATCCTTTTTGAAGGAACAAAAAACATTTTAGAAAAGGCACAATTGAAAGAGATGGACTTATAAAAATTATCTCATGTATTGATTTAAAATCTATTGTCTCTTTATTACCTCCCATTACCTTTAGACCAACTATAAACCAATAAAAAATAGATTAATTTGGGAAAGATCGCAATTGGATTAAATGAAGTATTTTTTTGGATCTTTCATATTGGTCTGATTTTTTGGTCTATCACATGTTGGATTTCATGTATATTGAGAAGAACTATTTTGATAATATATTTTATATAGTTTTTGATGCACCTAGTAAGACCAAATATAATGTAAATGCATGATTAGATCTTGCTTAAATTTTCAAGCGATCATAACTTTAGTTGTTTGAAAATGACTGGTCACGGAAGTTAATGAATCCAAAAAGCAGCTTATACACTTTCCAAAGATAACTATTTATTATTTTGATACTGGATTGTGGATTTGAGACTACCATATGGTTATGTTTCCAATTTGGTTATATGTGTTAGAAATAATCATATTACCAGATTAAAATTTCATGATTGTCATGTTATATTGGAAAGACTTCTACCAATTGGATTTAAAGGTTTGTTGAATTATTAAATTTGGGATGCACTAATAGAAATATCATATTTTTTGAGAAATATGTGTGGTGATAATAGATTTTGATGTACTTGGTAGATTGTAAGAAAATATTGTTTTAATTTTATGTAAACTAAAAAAAATCTACCAAATTTATTTTATTTAATGGAACATTTGATATTATATTTTTCATATAAAGAAAAATTTAGAGGGTTAGTATAGTTCTAATAGATGTATCTATATGAGATATGTATACAAAAACTAAAGAAAAAGGTACTTAACAAAGCATCATTTGAAGGATCAATTGCATAAGGTTATTTATAGGAGGAAATTTATTTTTTATGCTCCCATTATGTCCAACCTGAATATCCTTCAAAACATAACTAAATGGGACGTAATGAAGAAAATTTTGACAATGCAATGAATATTAAATTATTAGTTTTTAATCAGCCTGAACTTGGATTTGGTGGAGTCCATGAACGATGGATTTCAAATGATGGACATCATAGGGCTCATACATATGTTTTTCTTAACTGTGAATAAATTACATGATTTGTACAGTGAGTGATACTACCACATATTATTTAAATTTTTTTAAAAAAAATATATTATTTTATTTTGATATTGTATGATAATCATATCAATAAATAGTTTCCACAAATTACAGTAGGTTCTTTTGAAGAACATCATAAACATTATTTTTCCTACTGGTTTCAAAGACTAGTAAAGTAAATTGTTTATGTTTTAACATGTGAAATCAATTTATTAATTTTTATATTGTTAATTGTTCAATTTTTTAGGTATCACAACATGCCAATAAAATTGATAATCGATTGTTTGTATTGAGTAACCCACCATCCAAAATGATTAAATATTATAATGCATATGTGGTGAATGGTTTTTGATTTCAAACACATGCATATAGTGAATCAAAACAAATAATGAATAGTGGTTTTTGATTGAGAGGATATCATCATAGAGAAAATAAATTTTACTTTTATGGCATGTTGGATGAAATAATTGATATTAAATCATTGATATTAAATATAAAATCCTTCTTGTAGTAAATGAACCATTTTTATTTGGATCATTAAGAACACAAAATTTATTATGCCAATTATTATGATACTTAAAGAGAGTTAATTTATTAGTGGAGCATTATAAAAATGAAATCCCATGAAAATCAGTTTATGCAAAGTGAATGTGATTCTTTTAAAGTGCAATGAATTGAAATTTTTTAAGAGACGGTTCTAAATACATCTTTTTAATGAAGATACGTGAATATTGATGATGACACCCCACAGTTATGGGTCGATGGTGATGGTGATGTTGATGATGTAACAAAATAATTTGAATTAACAATTGATGATGAAACTAAAAATCCTATGGAAATTGATGATACTGATGAGGAAGATGAAGATATTGACACCATCATATATGAAGATGAGGATGAATGTGAATAATGACACAATTACTTGTTAGTTATAGTCAAAATATATATATATATATAACTCATTTACAATTATTTGTTGACAACATTATTTTCATGTTTCAGATGGCTGATGAGACTTATGATAATATATTTCATAGCCTCGAGGAGGTTGTATGATGAGTCTGATGCTTTATCATATGAACCTCAAGTTCTTAGCAGTTCATCATTGACTTAGAGGGGTTGGGGCATTGTGAGATTGATGATTCCTGGCCCTATTCTCAAGTGGCATCCATGTATTGACTCCAATCCACACATACGGATGTATGTTCAGTTGTGTATTTTAATTAGTTTTCATTAATTTTCATTAATTTATTTATGTACTAATTGTTTGATTATTTTCTCTATTTTTTCATATCTTTTCATATATAGTTGTTGGACAGTGGAGCGTTATTCTGTGGAACTATTTTTCTAAGACATAGATGATGTGGGATGAGATTATCATTGATGTTTGGTGTTTCATGCTTTATCATTGGATGGTAAGTAAATAAATAATATTTATTTTGAAATTTATTTAATTATTAACTTTATATTATTAAAAAATGTAGTGTTCATGGTATCCCATTGATAACAGCATATAGAGTTCCATCAGGGAGGCCTGAGAGGTGTGTATGCGTGAGCGCTGTGGTTAGTTTTTTGCACAATTTGAGGAGTACATCCATGAAGAAGTCGGGAGTCATGGATTTTGATTAGTCTTGTTGCACCCATCGAACATATTACATATCATCTCAAGTTTGATATGAATTATGTTTATACTATATGGGAGTTATTTTCCATAGGAGAGCATCATTAGGTCAGAAGAATTGGGGGAGGCAAGAGGCGACGCATCGAGATGGTAGTCGTGCATTCAATACGCATCAACGACATATGGTAAGTACTTTTTTTAATAATTTATATAAATTTAAATGTAAACTGATTATTTTATACTCATATATTCAGTTGAACATCCTAATATTATGGAGTTCATCATTTATAAGTGGATGTACATTGATCATGTCACTAGAGATATTATAGGTGGTTTCCAGCGTCAGATTATGGTCAATATTTTTTTTGAGTTTTAAAATTAACTGAAAATAATATTTTTACTATTTTAATTTTAAATTTCAATTGAAGGAGTCATATGAGGTCGCGACTTCTCAAAAATAGGATGAGAGTCAGGCTGAGAATGTGAGTCAGGCCAGCGATGTGGCAGAATTTAATGATGTTGCATGGATGCAGGCGGCGCAGTATGCTTTTGAGAAGGGTCAAGTAGTTAATATAAATTCTTGACTAATGCCTGGTCATTTTTATAGTATTGTTGCATGGTCGACATCCAGCTCGATGGGAGCTCCTTGAGAGTCACCATCATCGATCTCACAGTATAAGGAGATGTTACAAGCTCATAATGAGGTTATAGAGGTCATGCGTACGGAGCGGGAAGAGTTATGTTGACAGCACCAGTAGGAGGAGGAGATGCAATGATGGCAGAAGCAACAGAACGAGTACATGCGACGGTTGGTTCAGGGTTTACGGATTGAGTTCCCTCCCTATCCTCTTTTAGATTACCCTACCCCTCCCCCTCCCCCTCCATAGTGATTGATACATTATGTACATATTTATTATATTAAAATTTAAATGAAAATATTTTATTTAATATTTTTATTATTTCATATGTTTATAATTTTTATTTACTATAATTTTTTAAATTATTTTGATGTTTTTATATTTTTATTTTATTTTATTTTTATTTTTATTCATTTTTTTATTTTTTAAACATATTTCAAATGGGTTAGAGTCTCATCAAAAATAATTTATTATGACGGGTCTCTTGACCCGTCACAATAAATTGTGTAAGTAATCTGTTTAAAAAATTATTTGCGACGGGGAGCTTTCTCATTGTAAAAAAAAACTTTTTACGACGGGCCATCACAAAGAGTATATTTTGCATTGTCATTTTCGGCGATGGGTTATTTGCGATGGGACCCCTTTACAAATATCTATTTGTGATGGGTTCTCATCACAAATAATCCATTTTTCAGTTGTGACATCCCTAGAAAAGTGATATTTAAAAGACTAAATGTTACTACCCATGTCAATAAGGTGAAATTTTCTTTTCAGAAGCCTATCTGATAAGAACTTCACGATTAAGCGTGCTTGACTTGGAGTGGTGTTAGGATGGGTGGCATCCTAGGAAGTACTCATGTTTCACCCTTTAAAGTGTAACACCCCTATAAGGTTGAGACTTAAAATTCTAAATGTTACTACCCATGTCAATAAGGTGCGCCTTTGTTTTTGGGAGTTTTTTTGATAAAAACTCCATAGTTAAGCATTCTTGCCTTGGAGTAGTGTCAGGATGGGTCACCTCTTGGGAATTTTCTTAGGGTGTGTATGAGTGAGGACAAAGCACATTGAAAGAATATGTGTTGACCTATGGGTACAGTCATTAGTCTGATAAGCGAACTCGATGGGTAATAGCATATGGGGTACTAAGAGGGAAACCATGGTATTATAGAAGAACCATGGGGTAAGATGATCGGGTTCATGGTGTGGGGAGATCGGGTCATGAAAAATGGTATTAGAGCCAATACCCAACTGGAAGTGCAATGGCATTGCTTAGGTTTGAGGTGTGGAGTACACAATGAAGATGTTGTGCTTTAAATGGATGGAGGGCGTAACACCCCTGGAAAAGTGAAACTTAATGACTAAATGTTACTACCCATGTCAACAAGGTGCACCTTTCTTTTCAATAGTCTATCTGATAATAACCCCACAATTAAGTGTTCTTGTCTTGGAGTAATGTGAGTGAGGACAAAGCACACTGAAAAAACATTCATTGGTCTGTGGGGACATTCATTAGTCTGATAAGTCGCCATGGGGGGTAATAGCTTGTGGTGTACTAGGAAGGAAACCAAGGTATTACGGGAGACCCCTGGGGTTAGATAACTAGGTTCATGGTTTGAGGATTTCGGGTCATGATAAATATGCATTGATCCTAGCTCGTACAAACCCTCTCATGGTATCACCATTCAAATTGACTAGTTCACACTCTAAAACATCCCATATAGGTCCTCCAATATTCCTGACATTATTTTTTGTCATCCAATTAAGTTCCAGACCATGAACTTGAACCCAAAAAACACATTTATCAAGTTGTACACCTCCATATTTTAGTGAGATTCCCAAACATTTAAAGCTTATAGTTTCCCTATGCATGCTTGTGGTTCATCTTTTATGACTAGCCATGGAATGTTTATCCCCAAAGGTAAAAACATGCTATTTTTTATGCTACAATTTCAAAATTCCATAAGAATTCTATATCTTCTTTAAGATTGATACAATTACTATTTTTTACTTTTGAAATAATATGGAAAAGAAACATTGCTTTGTTTGAAAGAAGATTGTAATCCTGTATGGCTAGGACAAAAACTAGGGTGTGATGATCATCGGTGACATTATCGTAAGTAAAACCAACATTGAGGACCGGATCATCCATCTCTTATACAAAGATACCCAGATAAGATCATGATAGGAAAAAAGAACCTGACTTGGGCGTAGAATGAAATAACAAGGACTAAATAGGGGAGTTACAAAGAAGAGCCAAGGAATAGGCAATCAAAATAGGAAAAAAGTGACATTGAATAATAGCTCAAACATATCGCCTCAATGTCAAAATTTCACCTATGGATCTGGTCAAATCCTTAAGCCAAACATTGATGGAGCAAAGGAAGATGAGAAGACAACATAGCACATAAGAATAAATGGATGATTGAAAGGCATAAAAAGGGTTTGAAAAACATAAAAAAAAGGTTATGAGTAAGAGGAATGTAAGAAAGAAGAATATGGATTTTAGGATTTTGTGTGAAAGAGAAAGGGGAACTGGAAAGTATAGGTTCTGATGGTAAACAATGGAGGGAAGAGTCAAAGGCGATACATAAGAAACTGGCTTAATGCTACCAGAAAGTGGTGATGAAGCTCATCTCATAGAAGAAACTCCTCTATGCTGTACCTCTCTCTCTTATAGTGTTTTCATGATCGCAAAAACTCATCTATGTTTCTAACAATTTCATTTGAGTAAGTTTTTGTAATTATATTGAATATCAAGTGAAGGAAACTTTTTTAACAATTAGTGACTTCCCAACAATGGCATGTTATCTAGATGAAGTACACATGGTCTAAAATCATGTTCGTACTGTATGAGTGATAGCATAGTATTTATGCTCTTCAATGGTAAAAACCCATGTTTTTTCATCTGTCATCACAGATTTCTTCCTGTTGATCATCCTTTTTGAAGGAACAAAAAACATTTTAGAAAAGGCACAATTGAAAGATATGGACTTATAAAAATTATCTCATGTATTGATTTAAAATCTATTGTCTCTTTATTACCTCCCATTACCTTTAGACCAACTATAAACCAATAAAAAATATATTAATTTGGGAAAGATCGCAATTGGATTAAATGAAGTATTTTTTTGGATCTTTCATATTGGTCTGATTTTTTGGTCTATCACATGTTGGATTTCATGTATATTGAGAAGAAATATTTTGATAATATATTTTATATAGTTTTGGATGCACCTAGTAAGACTAGAGATAATGTAAATGCATGATTAGATCTTGCTTAAATTTTCAAGCGATCATAACTTTAGTTGTTTGAAAATGACTGGTCACGGAAGTTAATGAATCCAAAAAGCAGCTTATACACTTTCCAAAGATAACTATTTATTATTTTGATATTGGATTGTGGATTTGAGACTACCATATGGTTATGTTTCCAATTTGGTTATATGTGTTAGAAATAATCATATTACCAGATTAAAATTTCATGATTGTCATGTTATATTGGAAAGACTTCTACCAATTGGATTTAAAGGTTTGTTGAATTAT
The DNA here is from genome assembly GCA_963277665.1 of Viscum album. Classification (NCBI taxonomy): domain Eukaryota; kingdom Viridiplantae; phylum Streptophyta; class Magnoliopsida; order Santalales; family Viscaceae; genus Viscum; species Viscum album. The sequence continues at coordinate 1,295,236,539 of OY728131.1, forward strand.
TAAATTTGGGATGCACTAATAGAAATATCATATTTTTTGAGAAATATGTGTGGTGATAATAGATTTTGATGTACTTGGTAGATTGTAAGAAAATATTGTTTTAATTTTATGTAAACTAAAAAAAATCTACCAAATTTATTTGATTTAATGGAACATTTGATATTATATTTTCCATATAAAGAAAAATGTAGAGGGTTAGTATAGTTCTAATAGATGTATCTATATGAGATATGTATACAAAAACTAAAGAAAAAGGTACTTAACAAAGCATCATTTGAAGGATCAATTGCATAAGGTTATTTATAGGAGGAAATTTATTTTTTATGCTCCCATTATGTCCAACCTGAATATCCTTCAAAACATAAATAATGGGACGTAATGAAGAAAATTTTGACAATGCACTAAATATTAAATTATTAGTTTTTAATCAGCCTAAACTTGGATTGGGTAGAGTCCATGAATGATGGATTTCAAATGATGGACATCATAGGGCTCATACATATGTTTTTCTTAACTGTGAATAAATTACATGATTTGTACAGTGAGTGATACTACCACATATTATTTAATTCTAAAAAAAAATATTATTTTATTTTTATATTGTATGATAATCATATCAATAAATAGTTTCCACAAATTACAGTTGGTGCTTTTGAATAACATCATCAACATTATTTTTCCTACTGGTTTCAAAGACTAGTAAAGTAAATTGTTTATGTTTTAACATATGAAATCAATTTATTACTTTTTATATTGTTAATTGTTCAATTTTTCAGGTATCACAACATGCCAATAAAATTGATAATCGATTGTTTATATTTAGTAACCCACCATCCAAAATGATTAAATATTATAATTCATATGTGGTTAATGGTTTTTTATTTCAAACACATGCATATAGTGAATCAAAACAAATAATGAATAGTGGTTTTTGATTGAGAGGATATCATCATAGAGAAAATAAATTTTACTTTTATGGCATGTTGGATGAAATAATTGAGTTGTGTTATCTGGGATGGAATTATGTAACGATGATTAAATGTCATTGTTTTTTATACTAATAGAGGCTTGTGTGTTCATCTACGCCATGAAATCATTGATATTAAATATAAAATCCTTCTTGTATTAAATGAACCATTTTTATTTGGATCATTAAGAACACAAAATATATTATGCCAATTATTATGATACTTAAATAGAGTTAATTTATTAGTGGAGCATTATAAAAATGAAATCCCATGAAAATCAGTTTATGCAAAGTGAATGTGATTCTTTTAAAGTGAAATGAATTGAAATTTTTTAAGAGACGGTTCTAAATACATCTTTTTAATGAAGATACGTGAATATTGATGATGACACCCCACAGTTATGGGTCGATGGTGATGGTGATGTTGATGATGTAACAAAATAATTTGAATTAACAATTGATGATGAAACTAAAAATCCTATGGAAATTGATGATACTGATGAGGAAGATGAAGATATTGGCATCATCATATATGAAGATGAGGATGAATGTGAATAATGACACAATTACTTGTTAGTTATAGTCAAAATATATATATATATATATAACTCATTTACAATTATTTGTTGACAACATTCTTTTCATGTTTTAGATGGCTGATGAGACTTATGATAATATATTTCATAGCCTCGAGGAGGTTGTATGATGATTCTGATGCTTTATCATATGAACCTCAAGTTCTTAGCAGTTCATCATTGACTTAGAGGGGTTGGGGAATTGTGAGATTGATGATTCCTAGCCCTATTCTCAAGTGGCATCCATGTATTGACTCCAATTCACACATACGGATGTATGTTCAGTTGTGTATTTTAATTAGTTTTCATTAATTTTCATTAATTTATTTATGTACTAATTGTTTGATTATTTTCTCTATTGTTTTCATATCTTTTCATATATAGTTGTTGGACAGTGGAGCGCTATTCTGTGGAACTATTTTTCTAAGACATAGATGATGTGGGATGAGATTATCATTGATGTTTGGTGTTGCATGCTTTATCATCGGATGGTAAGTAAATAAATAATATTTATTTTGAAATTTATTTAATTATTAACTTTATATTATTAAAAAATGTAGTGTTCATGGTATCCCATTGATAACAGCATATAGAGTTCCATCAGGGAGGCCTGAGAGGTGTGTATGCGTGAGCGCTGTGGTTAGTTTTTTGTACAATTTGAGGAGGACATCCATGAAGAAGTCGGGAGTCACGGATTTTGATTAGTCTTGTTGCACCCATCGAATATATTACATCTCATCTCAAGTTTGATATGAATTATGTTTATACTAGATGGGAGTTATTTTCCATAGGAGAGCATCATTAGGTCAGAAGAATTGGGGGAGGAAAGAGGCGACGCATCGAGCTGGTAGTCGTGCATTCAATACGCATCAACGACATATGGTAAGTACTTTTTTTAATAATTTATATAAATTTAAATGTAAACTGTTTATTTTATACTCATATATGCAGTTGAACATCCTAATATTATGGAGTTCATCATTTATAAGTGGATGTACATTGATCATGTCACTAGAGATATTATAGGTGGTTTCCAGCGTCAGATTATGGTCAATATTTTTTTTGAGTTTTAAAATTAACTGAAAATAATATTTTTACTATTTTAATTTTAAATTTCAATTGAAGGAGTCATATGAGGTCGCGACTTCTCAAAAATAGGATGAGAGTCAGGCTGAGAATGTGAGTCAGGCCAGCGATGTGGCAGAATTTAATGATGTTGCATGGATGCAGGTGGCGCAGTATGCTTTTGAGAAGGGTCAAGTAGTTAATATAAATTCTTGACTAATGCCTGGTCGTTTTTATAGTATTGTTGCATGGTCGACATCCAGCTCGATGGGAGCTCCTTGAGAGTCACCATCATCGATCTCACAGTATAAGGAGATGTTACATGCTCATAATGAGGTTATAGAGGTCATGCGTACGGAGCGGGAAGAGTTATGTTGACAGCACCAGCAGGAGGAGGAGATGCAATGATGGTAGAAGCAACAGAACGAGTACATGCGACGGTTGGTTCAGGGTTTACGGATTGAGTTCCCTCCCTCTCCTCTTTTAGATTACCCTACCCCTCTCCCTCCCCCTCCATAGTGATTGATACATTATGTACATATTTATTATATTAAAATTTAAATGAAAATATTTTATTTAATATTTTTATTATTTCATATGTTTATAATTTTTATTTACTATAATTTTTTAAATTATTTTGATGTTTTTATATTTTTATTTTATTTTATTTTTATTTTTTTCATTTTTTTTATTTTTTAAACATATTTCAAATGGGTTAGAGTCTCATCAAAAATAATTTATTATGACGGGTCTCTTGACCCGTCACAATAAATTGTGTAAGTAATCTGTTTAAAAAATTATTTGCGACGGGGAGCTTTCTCATTGTAAAAAAAAAAAAATTACGACGGGCCATCACAAAGAGTATATTTTGCATTTTCATTTTCGGCGATGGGTTATTTAGGATGGGACCCCTTTACAAATAGTTATTTGTGATGGGTTCTCATCACAAATAATCCATTTTTCAGTTGTGACATCCCTAGAAAAGTGATATTTAAAAGACTAAATGTTACTACCCATGTCAATAAGGTGAAATTTTCTTTTCAGAAGCCTATCTGATAAGAACTTCACGATTAAGCGTGCTTGACTTGGAGTGGTGTTAGGATGGGTGGCATCCTAGGAAGTACTCATGTTTCACCCTTTAAAGTGTAACACCCCTATAAGGTTGAGACTTAAAATTCTAAATGTTACTACCCATGTCAACAAGGTGCGCCTTTGTTTTTGGGAGTTTTTTTGATAAAAACTCCATAGTTAAGCATTCTTGCCTTGGAGTAGTGTCAGGATGGGTCACCTCTTGGGAATTTTCTTAGGGTGTGTATGAGTGAGGACAAAGCACATTGAAAGAATATGTGTTGACCTATGGGGACAGTCATTAGTCTGATAAGCGAACTCGATGGGTAATAGCATATGTGGTACTAAGAGGGAAACCATGGTATTATAGAAGACCCATGGGGTAAGATGATCGGGTTCATGGTGTGGGGAGATCGGGTCATGAAAAATGGTATTAGAGCCAATACCCAACTGGAAGTGCAATGGCATTGCTTAGGTTTGAGGTGTGGAGTACACAATGAAGATGTTGTGCTTTAAATGGATGGAGGGTGTAACACCCCTAGAAAAGTGAAACTTAATGACTAAATGTTACTACCCATGTCAACAAGGTGCACCTTTCTTTTCAAGAGTCTATCTGATAATAACCCCACAATTAAGTGTTCTTGTCTTGGAGTAATGTGAGTAAGGACAAAGCACACTGAAAAAACATTCATTGGTCTGTGGGTACATTCATTAGTCTGATAAGTCACCCTGGGGGGTAATAGCTTGCGGTGTACTAGGAAGGAAACCAAGGTATTACGGGAGACCCCTGGGGTTAGATAACTAGGTTCATGGTTTGAGGATTTCGGGTCATGATAAATATGCATTTATCCTAGCTCGTACAAACCCTCTCATGGTATCACCATTCAAATTGACTAGTTCACACTCTAAAACATCCCATATAGGTCCTCCAATATTCCTGACATTATTTTTTGTCATCCAATTAAGTTCCAGACCATGAACTTGAACCCAAAAAACACATTTATCAAGTTGTACACCTCCATATTTTAGTGAGATTCCCAAACATTTAAAGCTTATAGTTTCCCTATGCATGCTTGTGGTTCATCTTTTATGACTAGCCATGGAATGTTTATCCCCAAAGGTAAAAACATGCTATTTTTTATGCTACAATTTCAAAATTCCATAAGAATTCTATATATTCTTTAAGATTGATACAATTACTATTTTTTACTTTTGAAATAATATGGAAAAGAAACATTTCTTTGTTTGAAAGAAGATTGTAATCCTGTATGGCTAGGACAAAAACTAGGGTGTGATGATCATCGGTGAAATTATCGTAAGTAAAACCAACATTGAGGACCGGATCATCCATCTCTTATACAAAGATACCCAGATAAGATCATGATAGAAAAAAAGAACCTGACTTGGGCGTAGAATGAAATAACAAGGACTAAATAGGGGAGTTACAAAGAAGAGCCAAGGAATAGGCAATCAAAATAGGAAAAAAGTGACTTTGAATAATAGCTCAAACATATTGCCTCAATGTCAAAATTTCACCTATGGATCTGGTCAAATCCTTAAGCCAAACATTGATGGAGCAAAGGAAGATGAGAAGACAACATAGCACATAAGAATAAATGGATGATTGAAAGGCATAAAAAGGGTTTGGAAAACATAAAAAAAGGTTATGAGTAAGAGGAATGTAAGAAAGAAGAATATGGATTTTAGGATTTTGTGTGAAAGAGAAAGGGGAACCGGAAAGTATAGGTTCTGATGGTAAACAATGGAGGGAAGAGTCAAAGGCGATACATAAGAAACTGGCTTAATGCTACCAGAAAGAGGTGATGAAGCTCATCTCATAGAAGAAACTCCTCTATGTTGTACCTCTCTCTCTTATAGTGTTTTCATGATCGCAAAAACTCATCTATGTTTCTAACAATTTCATTTGAGTAAGTTTTAGTAATTATATTGAATATCAAGTGAAGGAAACTTTTTTAAGTTGAATGATCTTATCAAAGGCTTTGAGTGTCTTTCAGGATCTTCTTGAAGTTATATTTCATGTCTCAAATCTTTGGAATCAAATTAAAAGAACCTTAGAAGGCCTTTCACGGAAGTGGATGAGCCACTTGTTGAAGTTGCATGTAAAACTGGCCAAAACGGTCAGTGTTAAGGCGTGGTAAACCTGGGTGTGGTGGAAAGGAAGGATGTCAGGCCAAAATGGCCAATTGGATGTGAAACAACGTTTTGAAGGCCAAAACGGTCAAGCTTTATGCACCAAGGCATTGTGCAAGCCGCGTCGATAGACCAACTGCTTTTAATGTCAGTCAATGTTTCATTAATTTGGTCTTCAACGGCTTCATTACACCCCGTCGAATTCTAGAAGTTTTCCAAAGGTTTTGAAGGCTATAAAAGGAGTCCCTAGGCACCTTGGGAAATAAAACTTTCTCCCAACAATGCTCTCAAGATTAAACTGACACTAAATTGCTAGATCTCCAAAACCTCTCAAAGAGCCTTCCTAAGTTCTCTCAATCTCTCAAAGTCTCTCAACCTTTTCTCTCAAATCTCTCATCCCAAATTGTAATCATTCATCCAAGAGATTTGTGAGCGGCTTTATAATGGGTTTGCGTCAAGCAAACATCTCTCCTCTCATCACCTTTTTCTAATGACTTCTCACTCGGTAAAAGTGAGGGACACTCCTTGGCTACCGGTGTAGCTCAAGAGGGTGCCCACAAACCATAATTGTGAGAGATGAGTTTCTTAATCATTGCTAAGATCAAGAGATTTATATCATTGACCTCTTGAGTCGAGGATGGCGACATAAGGGCTCAAATCAAGCTATTAGTGAACCCCTTATCAATTGTGTTTGTTCTCACTTTACCACATTGCATCATTTAACATCGATTCGCATACATAAATTCGGTTCGATCGATTTTCATGCTTAAATTGCTTTGATATTATCTTTATAAACTCGGGTCGGATTTATCAATTTTCACTCAATCGATTTCTCGTTTCATTATTTTAAAATCATTTTAATTTTGAATTTACTTTTTACTTCCACTTTATTTTTAAAAGGTCGATTCACCCCCTGGTCACCTATCTTAGACCAACACTCTATTGGGGTAATTGGGTGTAAAAACGGCTCGGGTTAGGCTAGTTTGGCACAAATAGTGTTGGTGCTCGGCCCAAGCCCGGCCCCGGGCTGGCCTGATTCTTTGGGTTGGGTTAGGTTAGGTTTGTCGAACCGGGCCATGAGCCAGACCGTTTTTACGCAAATTCACATAACAAAAAAAATGGTAAAACACGTTTTTTTTTTAAAAAAAGTGATGCATTAAAAAACATTTTAACGGTTTATTTTAAAAAATATATAAAAACTTAAATAAAAAAAGAGAAAGAAAAGTGTTATACGTTTTGTAAAAAAACACGTCAAATGTTATATGTAAACGTTTCGCAAAAAAAAATGTTTTACCGTGTAATTTTTTTATAAAATTGATACATAATTATAGATATCTTAAAAATATAATAGGGTTGCAACATCTAAACTAGTTGATCGAGACACACTCTTGGAAGACAATGGTAAGGGGTTTGAGTATCCCCTAATGTAAGTTTTCTAATAATTTTTTAGGTTTTCTTGGGCTTGATTCGGGCTTGCAGGAAAGGCCATCCACGGCCCTATGGGTTAGGCTTTCAGGCAGACCTTGGCCAAAATATAATAGCTCAAATCTGACCGGACCACGAACTATGCTCAAACTAGGATTTTTCGGGTCAAGCGTGATCGGCCTTGGATCAGGTTGTGCAAGCTTTCGGACCGCAGGACTGGATTTACACCCCTAGGGTAATGGCTCTAGACACGCACGAGAGAAACCAAAAAACTCTTCAAGTTTGGGTCATGATTTGATGTCAAAAAAGAGAGTAAAAAAATGGGAGCCATGCTTGTTGTGATTCAAATAAAATTTAAATTATGTATGTACGTGCCATACATTTAGTCAGTTTTCATGAACATGTTTTTGTTTTTATGATCGGTAAGCAATTTGAGGGGGGAGAAGAGAGCAGAAAAAAATGAAGGTGAAAGGTTTGATTGGTACTCTCCATGTATAAGGGATATCACATCACATGTTGATTTATAATAAAATTAAAAATATGTGACAAAAATAATTTTAAAACAGTAGATAAATAATCAAAATCAAAATATATATTAAATCGTTAATTAGACCACTTAAATGAGTTAAAAAAAACGAATTTGAATACCTGTACGGAGGGATTCGAGCACGGGTCTCAGCTGCGACACGTGTCATTCTTAAAGAATCAATTCCTAAAAATTGTGACTGCTGGGATTCGAGCCCAGGTCTCCACGGCCACAACGTGGAATTCTGACCACTAAACTACAGTCACCATATCTTTCACGTTGAAAGAAAATCCTTTTGTACTAAAGCCTAGATTTATTTTGGATGAACTTATTAGTAAGATAAAAAACAATCACTTATTAAAAGGCAGCAAGTCGTCTCATACAATAAAATATTAATTTATATTAGTGAATAAATTCATCTATTTTTTAATAAAATAAAACATATCCATAAACACAATTCATGAAACCACAACAAAGGGATCAGAACTGCAACTTCCTCCCCAGCTTGTTTTCTTCCAGCAACGGTGCCCCGTAGATTCTCACGCACAAAGTTCACAAATTCAGAGTCCTTGGAATTTCTCGAGCAAATCCTGAATTTTTTTTTTAAAAAAAAAATTGCTAGACATAAAAAATAAACCAATTATTGCAGTTAATTTTTATAACGGTATCAAAAGTGATAAACAGTTGTTAACAACAAACCCTAAAACCCTTGCCATACCTTCAGACAGATCAGTTGAATCTATCAGCTGAAGGCTTTTTCATGAACACGAACCCTCTGGGCCGGGCATACTCGGTAGAAATTACAAAACCGTCAATCATCTGCACAAAATTTTAAAATTTAGAAAAAGAAAGAGGTTTAACTTAATGTTACAAAAATAATTAGAAAAATAAGAAAACCAACCTGCCCATTCATACCCTTCAATCCTTTTTCGGCCTCTTCTAAAGTAGCATAAGCCACAAACGCATAACATTTAGAAAATCCAGTTTCATCATCTATTGGAACAGTCACTGACATGCAAGCAATTTCATATTGATTATTTTGTAAATTCTAACCTAGAATCATGTTAATAAAGTATGGACATACACAGATGCTTGAAATGTGCATCAGCCTTTGTTTGGTACATAATAACACTAATCTGGAAAAAGAAATGAGTGGGATATCGGCCTGCAAGTGGAACAAGTGTCTGGAAGATTAGCAATTAAAATCAGTGCTTGTTCGTCTTTGGAGTGGTGGTCATATTGTTTGTAACGCCTAACTTCCCACAACAATTCTGAGTTTTATAATGTCGTCTGTGAAGTTTGTAGTCGAAAATTTTGACGGAGAAAATGATTTTAATCTTTAACCAATCAAGATGTGCGCTCTGTTGGTGCATAATGGACTTGCTAATGCTTTGCGGTGTAAAGAAAAAGATCACCACTCTAAAGGACAGACCGCACCATCCTGCATTGATGTCCCTTCTGATGTTCTTGAGAAAGCCCATTGCCTTCTGCTGCTGTCCCTAGGAGATAAAATTTTTATCAATCTGGTTAAAGCTCAAACATCTTTATATGACCAAGTCCCTAGTTGGCGAGCTTTATAAGAAGAGGAGACTGTATGCTTTTAAAATGTGTTCCAGAACTGCAATCTGGCTTCACTCCGAATGGCCCGAAAACTTTCTATTTTTATTCATTTTTTATAATCACTTTTTTAAGAGTTGAAGGGGAACCCGTACATGGCCCGTAGGCTTCATGACATTACATAGATTCGTTTAATATTGAGGTGAAAATAGAAGATGAGGGGACCAGGTCATTATATTGCTGACATCTTTAGATGACTCATATAATTCTTTGAGGGATCCAATGATGTATGGGAGAGATTCTATAACCCCGAACACGTTAAGTCCCCGTTACTGCCTAGAGTCTGAAATCGGATGGGGAGTTCATGAATGCGAGGGGTCAACTATAAAACAGTGGCAAAGAGAGGAAGGATAGAAGTTGGTTTAGAACTGTTAAGTGCTATCATTGTGGGAAACTGAGTCGCATTAGGAGGAGCTGTCCTGGGAGAAATAAATCAAGGAATGGTGGAGCCCAGTCTAATGTTGTTGTGCCTAGTTTTGATGATGCTGATGCCCTATGAACCTGTCTAATGCACTTTAGAATAGAGTTAGGGTGTAGCTAGGGCTAGGCAACCGGTTGGAAGTGTTCTCTGGTGTTAGGGCTAGGCAGTACTGTCTTCTCAGGACCATGTTGTTATGGCTGTGTCAGTTTGCATGTTTTGCTTTCTCTGTTTCTTTTGTTGCTACTTGTTGCATTTGAGCTTTTTATATATTAATATTTTTGAGATGTTTTTGCCATGTTATGAGAGGAAGGTACTGCAGATGATTTCTTACCATTATAGTGCAAACTTTTCTGCATCCACTATAATAATGGTAATGTTCAAAGGTTAATGTCGTGTCGAGAGGTTATAACAGATCTCAGGCTATAATGAGAACCTCAAGATACAATGACATTGATCTTAAATATATATTCTATAGTCTAGATACATCTTACTGACTGGACACAGTAGATGTCTGACTATCAGGTGTTGGGGACTCATAAGCATTGAGACTTATTCTCATGAAGTTCGCACTTGGTGATCTCTAGTAGTGAGATCATGAGGACAGACCCGCCAATATGAACACCACATGTTTTGGGTGTCATTGGTTGTTCTTATCTACGAACATGTGTATTGGTCTCCTGACTTGAGACCATTACCAATGTATATCATTTGATTACGTACTTTGATGCAAGACAAAAACCATGACAGCAACGTCGTGGCGAGGTAGTTTGTGTTGGGTGCGTCGTTGGTAGTATGACGTTGGCTGAATGGTCAAGAAAAGATTTGTCGCTTCCAAGTTCAGAAAGTTGTATATCTCAGACCTGGTTGAACAGGATGGTGGCGCCTTTATAAGTCTTTGACCAAAGTAGTATAAAGGCAAATCCATCCGGATAGATCAACAAATAATAAAGAAAAATAAGGACGATGACACAAGAGTGTGTCCTGCTTTATGAGATATTTAATGACAAAGAGATTATAGTACACAGTCAGTGTTCGTAGGATGGTAGTTGTTGCTATGACTATCTTTATCTCTTTAGGGGACATGATGAATTGTTAAACTCCGCTCTTGGTCTGTAGATTTTATTCACTGTTATCGAGATAAGGGTCTAGAGGGGCACAAACAATAGCGTATTCAAGAATCCGCCCTATTCAGTCGAATAGGTATATGGACATAGTGGGCCCCACCACGGGGACCGAGCGTTGTCCAAGTTATCAATCACCAAAAGAATTAAATAAATTCATTAATATTCAAGTTATGAATATTTGGGATTGAATTTATTTAATGTATTTACAAGTTTAGTAAATACGAGAAAAATATTAACCGAACGAATATTATTTAATATTCATGGTTCGTTTAATATTAAGCGGGACAGCGAGTCGAGTTAAATGACTCGGATTTTATCACGTAATATATTTCAAATATATTACAAGTATGTGATAAAAAATAATAAATAATATTGGCGCAGTTAAATTCGTCAAAATTATTTATTTAGTGAACGTTGAAATAAACGGGGGTCGGGGAACCCTACCGGGTATTTATCAACGTCTCTATAAATAAGAGAGAAGGCTCTCTCTCTTTGGTGTGCAAATCACTATTCATTCATTTTATGGAATGAAAGTTGAGAGCCTCTCTCTCCTCCCGCTCTCTAGAGAGAGATGCTCTCGATCCAAGATGCTCGGATCGTGATCTCTCTTCTGCATCGAAGGCTTCTCGATGCGGTGATCGTCGGGACGTCGAAAGCATCGTCGGATCACCGCACTAGCACCCAGAGTTTGACGATCGACGTTCCAGCGGATTTTTTGGAGCGCGTGTGGACGATCTAGAGGGATCCTGCTTTGGATCCTTCAAGCGACGATCACCATTGGCTAGTAGCAGTCGACCGCGCCTTCAGATTCGAAACAGGTACGTTTTCATTTTAATTTTGTGCTCTTAATAATTTACGCAAGATCCTCGGACCTCTCCGGGGCTCGGATAGTCGGCGATGACAAGTTCCGTCGTCCCGCCGACAAAAAATATTAAAATCCCTGGCCCACCGACTTCCACTGCGGGCCCCAGAACCTAACACAGACTTGGGTATATGATGGGTGTTAAACCCTCTTTTTATTATTATTTTGGCATCCCGACGTTTTATAACATAACTTTTCATTACATTTTACAAAACCGATGATCAGGTTTAGTGTCTTGAAAACCAGAAACTTAAAACATGAAAACATAAAACATTCTTGTTAAACACTTGAAAAGCTTCTCCTTATGTTCATCCTAGGTTCATTACAGCATCTCATAACCTGGGACATACATCAAAAGAAAGGGTGAGCAGAAGGCCCAGTAAGGGAAGCAAGGGGAAACATTTAACATGTGAACTTGAGATACATCAACAATGTCATGAAAAAGAACTTTAAGACATGAGAAAGAAATCATGAGGCATATTATAATAAAAATAACGTATTTCATAACTTGAAGATGTGGCTACAACATTTAATATTAACGATCATTTCCGTTTCACCAAGGTTCACCCCAAGGTGTCATTAAAAATTACCAAGGTTATTCACCAAGGCGTCGTTAAAAATGGTCATCTCTAGAGATTAAGTCTTTACCCAATGCATTGGAGCGTTATCAGGGTGCACCCTTCATTTGTCTTTATTATCATGTGAGTCACATATATCATCATCAATCATTTCATAAACAACTCATATAGCATAAAAGAAATGAGTTTCATTTCATAATCATAACGTTTTAAAAACTGCTTTAAAGACATGATCTTAATGTCACTTTAAACCCACGGAAAGGAAAAGCGGGTCTCATGTATGTAAATCCCGGAATTTAAAATAGAACATTTTGGTATATATGTGAATACCCCTTTAGAAGAAAGAGCTTTGAGTATTCACTTAATAAAATAAATGAATTTGAGAATAAGAGAGAGACATTTTGAGACGGAAATTCTGTAGCATAACAGCTATGTTACGAGGTTTTAGAAAATATTGAAAAGAGAGGGGACATGAGTCACCCACTCATAAATGATCCATAAAACAGTAGGGGAACATAATATAAAGGATTTAAGAACATGGTAATGAAATTTGAAAGATATACCATATGAAATGAAGAACATGAAAGGAAGACAAAAATAAGATTTCTCTTATGAAAATTCGGCAACCTAACGGCGTCACTTAAACTTCAAAAAAAAGAATTGACGAGATCAAATAGGGTCTCTTATCATATGAATATAAAAGATCAGTATGATAGATATAGAGATCATACCCCAACATAATAAAAAGGAACTTGAAAGACTTGACATGAAAGTAGAACTTTGAAAAATGAGAAAGGTGAACGAATCCCTTAAAAATTTGATAGCCTAACGGCGTCACCTAAACTTCAACAAAAATGAATTGACGAGATCAAATAGGGTCTCTCATCATATGAACATAAAAGATCAGTATGATAGATATAGAGATCATACCCCAACATAATAAAAAGAAACTTGAAAGACTTGACATGAAAGTAGAACTTTGAAAAAATGAGAAAGGTGAACGAATCCCTTAAAAATTCGGCAGCCTAACGGCGTCATTTAAACTTCAAAAAAAAGAATTGACAAGATCAAATAGGGTCTCTCATCATATGAACATAAAAGATCAGTATGATAGATATAGAGATCATACCCCAACATAATAAAAAGGAACTTGAAAGACTTGACATGAAAGTAGAACTTTGAAAAATGAGAAAGGTGAACGAATCCCTTAAAAATTCGGCAGGCTAACGGCGTCATTTAAACTTTCTTAAAATGAATTGATGAGAGCAAGAAGGGGTCTCTCATCATATGAACATGAAAAAGGCAGTAAGAGGAATATAAAAGAACATCCTCCAACATAAGAGCATGGAACATAAAAGAAATGACATAAAAGAGATTACTTGAAAATAAAGAGAGAGGTAGGATCCATTACCTTAAACGTAACTATTAAAACTCGAAGGTTGGGACCTTGAGGGCTTAGGGGCACCTTGGGAGGACTCCTTGGGAGGTAATGAGACCAGAGCTTCATTGGGGGAGAGTTAGGAGTGAAAACTAGAGGGAAGGGTGGGTATTTATAGGGAAAGTGAGAGGCAAAGCATTAATGGCCAAGGGACACCTCATTGGTGGTTTTGGCAAAACCATGGGCTTGCCCATGGTATTTGCCCATGGTATTGGCCACTTAGGACATCTCATACCTTATCTTACTATTCATAAGTCGACCATATTGATTACATACTTAACACATCATTTAATGATGTCATTAAACACCCGTAACTTAAAAATTGTATTTTCACTATTCATCGAAAATTCAACTTTCTCAGAAAAATCCCAAAATTTCACCTTAACCAAATATCGATGCTCTGATTTCAAAAATGAACACCATTTTATAAAAATAATTTTCTAAATATTTTTAATTTAATTTTTAAATAAATACACTATTCACCGAAAATTCATTTTTTTCAGAAAATTCCCCAAAAATTACCTTAGCATAATATCGATGTTCTGAATTCAAAAATAAAGTTCATTTTATAAAAATAATTTTCTAAATATTTTTAATTTAATTTTTAATTAAAAAAACACTATTCACCCGAAAAAACTAATACTTGACTAATAATTTATGAAACCGTTATTTAACCATTTTATTGAATCACATTACTTAATCAAAGTGCCTAGATTATATTAATAATTTCTTTAAGTGAGATTACTAATCCATTTGGTCACATTACTAATCCTAAGCATAAAATCACTATTCATAATTTACTATTCATCAAAAATTAAGTTGATCTTATTAGACTCTAAATTTCGTACTGAACATAATTGTAGAAGACCATTTTTTGAAAATCATTACACATTTTTAATTATTTAAGGTTTACATAAACATTTTTAAAATATTCTTTCTCTAAAATTCATCAAAAATATGCATACTATATTTATCCGGACATTTGAAAATTCATAAACTCCATCATAAGAAGAAATCAAAATTTTTATTTAAAACAAAGGATTACACAAGGCAGTTACGGTCTCCTTACATAGCCCCTTATAACCCCAGCATAGGACCTAAGTGTAAGGTGTGCTAAGGTGAGAGAATCTGAGGGCGGCTCAGCCAACATTGCACGAGTAGTAATTTCTATCAGTTTGAACTTCTCGCGAAGGCGATTCCGTTCTAGCTTCACATGATGAAGTTCGGCTTGGGTTTGGTCCAGAGCAAAGCCCAGTGGTGCTACCTCCTTCCCAAGTTCCGTTAGATGGGCTTCGATTGGCCCGAGACTACTGGATGAGGTCATCGAATCTTCTTTCTATATTAATTAACCAAGATCGCTTGTATTTAGAGACAATCGAAACGTTTAGTTTCAGCGGTCATATTGACCAATGGTCATATAACAGTCAAAACTCAACGGTCTCATTTTAATTATACTCATGTTATCAAATGAAACAGTTTTGTTGAGTATAAAAATAAAATAACACACAAAATTAGGAAACAAGATTTATTCAAAATTTCGGGTCATTACAATTATTATGGGTATTTCCGAGTCCCACATCGGAATACTCCTTTGTACATTCCGCCTTCTCATTCTATAAAAGAAGGGCCCCACCTCACCTTGAAGGTAAGGGAGTTTCTCAACCTACATGGTATCAGAGGGAAATTAATCCCGAACCCTCCCTCCCCTGCGGACTCCCAGTTCTGTCTGGCCCCACCTCTCTCTCCCCTCTGGCTATCTCCTTCCCGGCGACTACCCCCTTCCCGGCGGCCCTCCTTCCCCCTACGACCCTCCTTCCCGGTGGCCCTCGCTCAGCGGCGCTCTCGCCCTCGCGCTCGGGTTCCATCCCAGCGGCCCGTCCTCCCAACGGCGACTCCCCGACGTCCCGCTCCCTCTCGCGCGTCCCGCTCGCGCTAGGGTTCCATCCCAGCGTCGCCGCTCCCGCGACGCCTCCCCGTCGATCCCGGCCGTCCTCCCAACGGCGGCTCCCCGGCGTCCCGCTCCCTCTCGCGCGTCCCGCTCGCGCTAGGGTTCCATCCCATCGTCGCCGCTCCCGCGACGCCTCCCGTCGCGCCTCGCGTCGCCCCTCGCGGTCCCGCTGCGCACTCATCCGGCCAGGCTCCTCCGTCGCGCCTCCTCCTTTCTCCCGGCGACTCCTCCCAGGCGCGACCCTCCATCGCGGCTCCTCCTGGCCCCCTGCGCGCCCTCCAGGCCCGTCGCCGCTCCCTGGATCTTCCCTCCAGACGCACCGGTTCCATCCAAGCAGATTGGGCTCCTCCCGGCTCTTCCAGCGCCCGGCGTGCTCCGCTTCCCGACACGTCTCTCTGATTCCGGCACTACCCACCACTGCGTTTTCTCCAACTACACGACGCTTCCATGGCAGACTCCTCCCCTCTGCCGCAGATGATCACCGCTTCTACCCGCCTTGTGGATGACCGATTGGACTCCACAAATTTCTCCATCTGGCGGAAGAGTGTGGTGATGTCCCTGGCCGGGATGGACCTCGATCATCACCTTGAGGATCCTCCCCCGGCTTCGACTGACCCCAAATATCGTACCTGGAAGCTTGCTGACAGCAAGATCTTCGCTCTGCTGGTCAATTCCATGGAACGATCAGTCAAAGATGTCACCCACACGGCGAATACCGTCAAAGAGCTCTAGGACTCCTTGAATATCATGTATTCCGAGACCAACAACCTGGCTCGGGTGTCCGATCTCCTTCAGCGATTGTCCCATGTTCGACAGCAGGACCAATCCTTTACCACCTACTTCATGGAATGGAAAGGGCTTCGTGATGAATTGCAGGAGTTGTGGCCCATTCCACAAACACCATCAGAAGCTCAGACCCAGCGGGACCAACTCTGCATCTTCACTCTTCTCAGCGTCCTCGCTTCGGAGTTTGCCACCACGGCAACCGAGCTGCTCGCTATGTTGGATTGGTGTTGCCCGATCCGGTTGGGCCGAATGCTTGTGGCCCGCAACTTTCGGCACTGTAGCAATGCTGACCACTGTAGCGGAGCTGACCGACCGACACCGACAGACACTGTAGCGGTGCGGACTTCGGGGTCAACTTTACTGTAGCGCTTTTGACAAAGCCAGCCGCCGTTCACTGTAGCGACGCGGACCACTTTTTCAAATAGTGATCGTCTTCTCCATTTGTTTTATAGCCCATTTCGGGCTAGGGTTTCATGTTGGAAATCCTCTGTAATTTCTGTGCTCCCGAATCATAGTGAAATTCTGCCTCCCGTGGACGTAGGGATTTTTCCCGAACCACGTAAATCGCCGTGTTCATTGTTGCTTTTCTTTCTTTCGTTTTCTCATTTTTCTGTCGTTCTGTCTCCCGGTGATTCCGCAACACGCTAGCCCTTCGACGCTGGAGATCTCGCAGGTTTATCATCGGCTGAGCAAGGCCCAGCGGGCTCTTCCTCCTCCCGCCCCCATTATCGACCACTCAGCTCTCGTCGGTCATGGCGGTGGCCGCTCCTCGGGACCTCTGGACGTGGTCGTGTGGAAGGTCGTCCACGTCCCCTCTGTCAACATTGTGGCAAGGTTGGCCACTCGATTGACCGATGTTGGGTCCTGCATAGACGTCCATCTCAGCGCCCGCAGCAGGGACAGACAGCGGTCCAGGAAGCGCCATCGGCAGTCGCCACTCTTCCTCATTCTCTGGACCTGTCTATGGCCGACATCTGGCTAACTCATGATCCTCGGGACTCTGCCGACCCCGGCCCATCCTCGGCTTCTCTGGCCCATTCTACTCGTTCCGCTGCCTTTGTCGGTCGTCGCTCCCCTGCATGGATGCTGGACTCAGGTGCCTCCGACCACCTCACCGGTGATGCTGGTATGTTGACCTCTTACTGCTCTTATGTCGGTTCCTCAGCCATCACTGTCACTGATGGCTTCACTATCCCCATTGCGGGCTTCGGCGCATGCTCTCTGACTTCGTCGATTCACCTATCCTCTGTGGCACATGTGCCCCGCAGTCTATTTAATCTTCTTTCCATCAGTAAGCTGACAAAAGATTATAACTGTGCTGCCATATTTACCTCCTCTGGTGTTGTTTTTCAGGAGCAGACAACGAACCGGGAACTTGGTAGAGGCCGACTTCGGGACGGGGTCTACATGTTCGATGGACCGGCACCCATCGCTTGCTCGTCTACCTCTTCTCGAGCATTGGATTTTCATTCCCGGTCGGGACACCCGCCGGCATCCACCATTCATCAGCTTTTTCCAGAATTTAGTCGGAGTCTTTCTTTTCATTGTGAGTCATGTACTTTTGCAAAACATCATCGCACTACATACATTCCTCGGGTGGATACACGGGCCTCAAACCCTTTTGATCTGGTTCATTCAGATGTTTGAGGTCCTTGTACCATTTCGAGTCATTTGGGATATAAATACTATATATCTTTCATCGATGATTATTCGCAAATGACTTGGCTTTACCTCCTTCGAGAACGCTCCGAAATGTTTTCCACCTTCCAAACCTTTTACAATGAAATTCACAACCAATTTTCCACATCTGTCAGATGTCTCCGCTCGGACAATGGGCGTGAGTATCTCTCCACTTCCTTTCGGCAGTTTCTCCAGACGAAAGACATCCTTCATCAGACCTCCTGTCCTGATACACCCCAGCAGAATGGCGTGACCGAGCGGAAACACAGACATATTCTGGAGACTGCTCGTGCCCTCCTCTTTCACCGACAGGTGCCTCTGCATTTTTGGGGCGATGTCATTCTCACCGCCACCTACCTGATAAACCGTCTTCCTTCCTCTATCCTTCAGGGAGAGACTCCTTTTCGGACTATGTTCTCCTCCCTCCCTCTTCACTACCTTCTCATTCGCGTGTTTGGATGTCTCTGTTACGTTCGTGACACACATCCAGGTCTCTCCAAACTCGCTCCCAAATCTCTCCGCTGCATCTTTCTAGGCTACTCCCGCACTCAGCGCGGATATCACTGTTTCTCCCCCGACCTACGACGGTATGTCATCTCGGCCGACGTTGCTTTTGTTGAGAGTTCTTTGTTCTCCCTTCCTTCTACTCATCCTGACCCTACCATCGATGATTGTCTTCCTCTCATCATCCACCCTCCACCGGTGTCAACCCCTGTTGACACCCATTTTGGTCAGGTCTACTCCCGACGTCCATCAACTGTATCCCCCGACCCGGCCAATGACACCGATGCTCCCGCTTCGTCTGATGCTCCTGCTCCGCCACCCGAGTACTTGCCCATTGCCCTATGGAAAGGTACTCGCTCCTGCCAAAATACTCCTCTATTTGTATCTTCATATAGGGGTATGTCCGCTCTGGAGACAGTTTCTATACCTCGCACAGTTGGTGATGCCAAATCTCACCCCGGGTGGCTAGCTGCAATGCGGGATGAATTGCAGGCTCTGGAGGACAACCATACTTGGGATCTTGTACCTCTTCCAGCAGGCAAATAGGCAGTGGGCAGCAAATGGATTTACACCGTCAGGCTGAATCCCGATGGCACTCTCCATCGCCTCAAAGTCCGCCTTGTGGCCAAAGGCTTCGCACAAACTTACGGTATTGACTACTTTGATACCTTCTCACCGGTTGCCAATATGGCCTCTGTCCGATTATTCATCTCTCTCGCCGCCCATCATCATTGGTCTCTTCATCAATTGGATGTCAAGAATGTCTTCCTTCATGGCTTCCTTGAGGAAGAAGTTTATCTGCAGCAGCCCCCCGAGTTTTGTGCCTCCTGTGCTGAATCACGAGTCTTCCGTCTACACCGCTCTCTTTACGGTCTCAAGCAGTCTCCCCGCTGAATCACGAGTCTTCCGAGTATGAAAGCATAAAACCTTAAAAACAATCCATAATATAAATCTAAAATTTTCAGCCAAACAAGTCTTAAGCAAAAACCATAATTGAATACATGTCTTTGAATACAGTACAAGAGGTCCAAATACAAATAAACAAAGCAGCAAGACATCCACAAGGACTCCACGCGACAAGGTGTCATCACCCACAAGTCGTCTCCACAACTCCGCCCCAAGGATGGGAACTAGCACCCCGAACTGTCATCACCCAAAGCTTTCCCCCTTTGTGCTCAAACAATTTCAGCATGCTACACAAATTCATTTTCATATAAAACACCACTAATGGTCACATACAATCAATACAGTAGCTATACACATTTTAAACCACTTAAAACACACAATAAAACACTTTGATTTTTAATAAAACGATTCCTCAAAAATCCTACATTGTTTTGCACCCAAAACTCTTTGAAATCCCTACTTTTCATACCATGTGCATACTCAAAAGTCACCAAAACAGAAATGGCAGCCCAAATACATTTCAAAGAAACCAACAGATTAATTTTAGGGCAGCCCCATGTGAACCAAGAAATGTTATCTTCGTAAAACTTCAATTTTTAAACAAACATGGCACTTAAAGTTTACAAGTTCAACAAACACCATTAAAACCCACTTTCGCACCAACAACCAAAGGGGTTAAACATTCAAAACATGATGTGAAGCCCTATTACATTTCAATAAAATCAACTAAGTATTTATAGGGCAGCCCCAATTGAACAAGGATTTTGTAATCCCAACACGGTCTCCACTACGACGTGGCCCTCACCACCTCCACATTTCACACCCACCACGGTCCTCACAATGCCCGGTGAAACGGCTTGTGTGTCGTTTCAAAATTTGTTGGCTGAAATATCAATCATATTTTACGATTGATAAACCTTTACGTTTTGTTATTCACGGTGTGGCCCTTCTTCCCACAGTGCGGCTGACCCTTCTCAAAACTCATCTTGAATCACAATATTCTTTTGAATCATTGCAATGTGTAGAATGAGGAAACCCACTTACTCTCAAGGTAAGGTGGGGGCCTACTTTTATAGAATGAAACGGCGAAAGATACAAAGAAGTATTCCGATGTGGGACTCGGAAATACCCATAATAAAAAAGAGGGTTTAACACTCCCCCTCAAGCTGGACATGCCCAGCTTGGACAACGAGTCCCACAAAAAATAAAGAAAAAGATGACACCACACAAGACCAAGACATACTCCCCCTCAAGCTGGGTGTCAGATGTGGTGGATCCCCAGCTTGGAACTGAGCGAGGCAAGGCGAGCACCGGGGAGGCCTTTGGTGAAAATGTCAGCAAGCTGGTCTACCGTCGGAATGTGGCTAAAGCTGACATGTTTGTGCTCCAGGTGGTGGTGAAGAAAATGACAGTCCACCTCAATATGCTTCGTGCGTTCATGGAAGACGGGGTTCGAAACAATTTTAGTGGTTGTCTGATTGTCACACCATATGTGAGCAGAAGTTTGCTGAGTAAAGCCAAGCTCCTGGAGGAGTTGCTGAAGCCAAAGGATCTCGGTAGTGACGGTGGCCATGGCACGGTACTCAGACTCGGCACTGAAGCGAGAGACGACCGTCTGTTTCTTGTTGCGCCAAAAAATGAGGTTGTCTGCCAAGAATATGGCAAACCCAGAGGTAGATTTCCGAGTGGCAAGGCAGCCAGCGTAATCAACATCACAAAAGGCCTCAATATGCTGATGAGGATGCTGGGAGTAGTGAAGACCACGGGCATGATCGCGCTTGATGTACTTGGCGATGCGGATGACATCATCCCACTGAGATGTGGTCGGATGCTCCATAAATTGACTCATTTTGGCTACCGCACAGGAGATGTCGGGTCGAGTCATGGTGAGATAATTGAGTTTGCCCACCAATCGACGGTACCGCTCGGGA
Organism: Viscum album; assembly: GCA_963277665.1. Classification (NCBI taxonomy): domain Eukaryota; kingdom Viridiplantae; phylum Streptophyta; class Magnoliopsida; order Santalales; family Viscaceae; genus Viscum; species Viscum album. The sequence goes on from OY728131.1 coordinate 1,295,258,111, forward strand.
TGTGGGTATAGTGTCGAGGAGGCATAAAGAGACCGTTCTCCAGGCTTGAGAGGAGTATCGACCGCAGTGGCCTGAGTCAGTCCAGCATCCTGCAATATATCCAATGCATACTTCCGTTGGCAGAGGGAGACGGTGTCCGAGGAGTAGGAAACCTCGATGCCGAGGAAGTATGTGAGAGGACCAAGATCCTTAGTGTGGAAGTGCTGGTGAAGATGGGCCTTGAGATGAGTGATACCCACAGAGTCGCTGCCGGTGATGACGATATCATCCACATAGACGACCAATAAGATGCAGCCATGTGGGGTCGTCCTGTAGAAGACAGTGTGGTTCTTCATACTGCGAGAAAGCCCAAAGTCGCTGACGACCGTGCTAAAACGGTCGAACCAAGCACGGGGAGACTGCTTGAGGCCGTAAAGAGAGCGGCGTAGAAGGCAGACTCGAGATTCAGCGCCGGAGGCACAAAATCCGGGGGGCTGCTGTAGATAGATTTCTTCCTCAAGGAAGTCATGGAGGAAGGCATTCTTAACATCCAATTGATGAAGAGGCCACTGATGATGGGCGGCGAGAGAGATGAATAACCGAACAGAGGCCATTTTGGCAACCGGTGAGAAGGTATCAAAGTAGTCAACACCGTATGTCTGAGCAAAGCCTTTAGCCACAAGGCGGGCTTTGAGGCGATGGAGAGTGTCATCGGGATTCAGCCTGACGGTGTAAATCCATTTGCTGCCCACTGCCTGTTTGCCTGCTGGAAGGGGGGCAAGATCCCAAGTATGGTTTTCCTCCAGAGCCTACAATTCATCCCGCATTGCCGCTAGCCACCTGGGGTGAGATTTGGCTTCACCAACCGTGCGAGGTATAGAAACTGTCTCCAGAGCGGACAGACCCCTGTATGAAGATACAAATAGAGTACTCTGGCAGGAGCGAGTGTCTTTCCGTAGGGCAATGGGCAAGTCCTTGGGTGGCGGAGCAGGAGCAGCGGACGAAGCGGGAGCATCAGTGTCACTGGCCGGAACGGGGGATACAGTCGAAGGACGGCGGGAGTAGACCTGACCAAAATGGGTGTCAACAGGTGTTGACGCCGGTGGAGGATGGATGATGAGAGGAGGACAATCATCGATGGCAGGGTCAGGAGGAGAGGCAGGAGGAGGCAACTCCGGAAGAGGATGGATGATGAGGGGAAGACAATCATCAATAGCAGAGTCAGGAGGAGGAGAGGGAAAGGAGAATGGAGAACTCTCAACAAAGGAGACATCCGCTGAGATGACATACCGGCGAAGGTCCGGGGAGAAACAGCGGTATCCGCGCTGAGTGCGGGAATAACCAAGGAATACGCAGCGGAGGGGTTTGGGAGAGAGTTTGGTGCGGCCAGGACGAGTGTCACGAACATAACACAAGCAGTCAAACACTCGAAAAGGGAGAGAATGACGAGGGAGAGTGGGGAAAAGAGCCCGAAAGGGAGTCTCCCCCTTAAGGATAGAAGAAGGAAGGCGATTGATGAGGTATGTAGCAGTGAGAATGGCATCTCCCCAAAAGAGCAGAGGCACCTATCGGTGGAAGATGAGGGCACGAGCAGTCTCCAGAATATGTTTGTGTTTCCGCTCGGTCACGTCGTTCTGCTGGGGTGTATCAGGACAGAAGGTCTGATGAAGGATGTCATTCGTCTGGAGAAACTGCCGAAAGGAAGTGGAGAGATACTCACGCCCATTATCCGAACGGAGACATTTGACAGAGATAGAAAAACGGTTCTTAATTTCATTGAAAAAGGTTTGGAAGGTGGAAAACACTTCGGAGCGTTCTCGAAGAAGGTAAAGCCACGTCATTCGCGAATAGTCATCAATGAAAGATATATAGTATTTATATCCCAAGTGACTCGGAATGGTACACGGGCCCCAAACATCTGAATGAACTAGATCAAAGGGGTGGGAGGCCCGTGTATCCGTGCGAGAAATGTAGGAAGAGCGATGATGTTTCGCAAAAGAACAGGACTCACAATGAAAAGTAGGAGTCCGACTGAAGTCTGGAAACATCTGATGAATGGTGGATGCAGGCGGGTGTCCTAATCGGGAATGAAGATCTAGTGCCCGAGAAGAGGTAGACGTGCAAGCAATGGGTGTTGGTCCCTCGAACATGTAGACCCCGTCTCGAAGCCGGCCTCGACCAAGTTTTCGGTTCGTAGTCTGCTTCGGAAACACAACACCAGAAGAGGTAAATATGACCGCACAATTATAATCCTTAGTCAGTTTACTGATGGAAAACAGATTAAAGGGACTGCGGGGCACATGTGCCACAGAGGGTATGTGTATCGATGGAGTCAGGGAGCATGCGCCGAAGCCCGCTATGGGGATAGTGGAGCCATCAGCGACGGTGATGGCTGAAGAACCGGCATATGTGCAGTAAGACGTTAGCATACCAGCATCACCGGTGAGGTGGTCGGAGGCACCTGAGTCCAGCAGCCATGCAGGGGAGCAATGGCTGACAAAGGCAGTGGGGCGAACAGTACGGGCCAGAGAAGCCGAGGAGGGACCGGGTCGGACAGAGGCCGGAGGATCGTGAGGCCGCCTGAGGTCGGCCATAGAAAGGGCCAGAGACGGGGAAAGAGAGGCGACCGTCGAGGACGCGGCCTGGACCGCGGGTTGTCCCTGCCGCGGGTGCTGAGATGGTGTCCATGCAAGACCCAACATCGGGCGATCAGGTGGCCAAACTTGCCACAATGTTGACAGAAGGGACGAGGACGACTTGAAGCACGACCACGTCCCGAGGAGTCTGCCATGGAAGCGTCGGGTAGCTGATGCAGCGGGCCGGCGGGATGATCGTGCGCAGGACGTGCGCGTGCAGGAAGGGCCGTCGGAACGAGGGCGCGCTGCCGGGACAAGGGCGCGCTGCCGGGACGAGGGCGCGCTGCCGGGAGGGTCCGCCGGGATGAGGCCGAGGGCACCAAGACGAGGGCGCCGCTGGGTAAGGGGAGCCGCGCCTGGAGAGAGGGCTGCGGGAGGGAAACCACGCCGGGAGAGAGGGCCGCCGGGGAAGGAGGCGCGTTGGGTGAGGGCGACGGGGGCGACTGGAGGCGCGACCCAAGGCGCGACCGTCAAGGGGTGAGGGCGCCTGCTGGGGTGAAGGCGGCAAAAGGGGAGCCGCGGGGTGAGAGCAGCGGGAGCGCGCGGGAGGCGCGGGAGCAGCGGGAGGCGCGGGAGCAGCGGGAGGCGCCGGGCGAGGGAGCTGAGACGGGAGCGCGCTGGGGAGGAACCTTAGCGCGAGCGGGACGTCGGGGAGCCGGGACGCCGGGGAGCCGGGAGTCGCGCTGAGAAGGAGGGCCGTCGGGGAGCCGGGAGCCGCGAGAGGGCGATGCACGGGAAGGAGGGCCGCCGGGTGGAACCCTAGCCGGGAAGGAGGGGAGAGGCGGGGCCGGACAGAACCGGGAATCCGCAGGGAGAGAGGGTCGGGACTAATTTCCCTCTGATACCATGTAGAATGAGGAAACCCACTTACTCTCAAGGTAAGGTGGGGGCCTACTTTTATAGAATGATACGGCGAAAGATACAAAGAAGTATTCTGATGTGGGGCTCGGAAATACCCATAATAAAAAAGAGGGTTTAACACAATGTTTAATAAAATAAAGAACTTCAGCATCGACTGATTGAACTTCCCGATCTATCTTCTGGAAACTCTCCCAACTTCAGAAATTTTTGCTAACTGACCCTTACGTATCACAGTGCACCTCAAGACTTTGTCGATTTCTGCTTCAACTCAGTATGGGTAACTTTTACATATTCTTAAGATGACTCATACGTATTCAGGTAAGGTTTCTGCATTTGTCAAATTTCCGATTTGTTTTTCAAACATACTCTTACGTATCTCGAAGTGCCTCCAACACTTTGCCAGATTTTTCAGTCGGTAAGTTTGAACTCACTCTTCGAATTCTCACGAGCTTCAGAGTTACTTTTACGTATGGGGCAGACTCTTGGAGTTACCTTCACATGTCAAGATGAGGTTCTGGACTTTGTCACTTTCTACAAAATCTGCAACTTCCAGGGTTCTCAACTAAACTCCAATCACCTTCAGCTATTTCAAATCAACTTAAAAACATTCTCAACACCTCAAACACTACCTCAACAACTTCCAACTGATTCTTACAAGTGGCTGACAACAAATACAACACAACCTCAACGATTTTATGGGTTCTTCAAGTACCATCACTTATTCAAGCTCTGTCATCTTAGTTGTCCGGTAGGAAGGAGAACCTCCGGAAGGGAGAGGGGAGGGGGCCGTCGGGAGGGAGATGCCGGCAGGGAGGAGATCCGCTGGGATGGAAGCGCGCCAGCAGGCAGGGCCGAGAAAATCCACAGGAGGCGGGGCCGGCAGATCCATCGGGAGGAGGGTCGGGAGATCCGTCAGGAGGAGGTTTGGGAGCCGCGACGGAAGTTGAGAGGGAGTCGGCGCACGGAGGACGCATAGGGCGGGAGGGGGTCGCCGAGAGGATGGTCCGCCGGGAAGGGAGGCAAGGTCGGGCTTCGCCGGGAAGCCGCAGGAGAGGCGGGAGGTGCCGAGAAACGCTGCGGGAGCCGCACCTGGAAGCGGGGACACCGGGGTGCACCGCTGGAGCAGGGGGCCGCTGGGATGATGGTCCGCCGGGAGCTGCGACGAGGGCACCGATAGTCCCGCGCGGGGAGGGCAGGGCCGTCGCGCGGGGAAGCGGCGCAGCAGAGGAGGCGTTGGAGATCCGACGTGCAGCATGAGGAGACCACCGGGAGGGAGAAGCCACCGGGATCGCGACGGGAGGAAGGGCCCGACGCGCGCTGCGGTGAGGGGCGCCGGGAAGCAGGCGCTGACAGGGGGTGAGATCCGTCGGAGATGGAGGGAGGCGAGGCCGAAGTGAACCGGGAATCCGTAGAGGCCGGCCAGGGGCGGCGGCTATTTTAGGGCTCGATGGCCTTTGGCAGAGCCGCCGCCCCCCACCGGGAAAATTATCAGGAACCCTAAACGTGATAAAAAAAATAGATGGGAGGGAGGGGGTCGGTATTAGGTTCCCTTTGATACCATGTAGAATGATAAAATAGGAGAAACCGAACCCCCAAGGTGTGCTCTCTAAAGGAGCCCTTGGGGTTCTTTTATAATGAATAATTAAGACCACACCGGACCTCAAATCCGATGTGGGATGCATACTCCAACATTAGTAAAGAAAAAAGACCCGTCATGGCAAGTGTGTGTTGCTTATAGAGCTTTGAACAAAGTGACAGTTTCAGATAAGTTTTCCATAGAAGAATTGCATGGTTCTCAGGACTTTACGAAGCTTGGCCAAAAATTCATGCAACATCAAATTAGGATAAAAGAAGATGTAGAGAAAACTAATTTTCAGATTCACAATGGACGTTAAGAGTTCGTTGTAATGTCATTTTGGGCTCACAAATGCCCCCATCAACATTCCAAGCCGCTATGAATGAAATTCTCAAACCCATCCTGGTTTTTTTACGATGCACTAATTTCCAATCCATCATGGCAACAACATTTGGAGGATATTGAAGCACCTTTGACTGTGTTAAACACAAATAATTTTGTTAATAATTTTAGTAAAGCAATGTATAGCGGCTTTCAACAAAAATCTGCATGGGAAAGGGAAGTGATGGTCATTGTTCTATCCATTGAATATCAGTGTTATTGCCAGAGAACCTTTAGGGTATTTGCCGACCACAAAATTCCAAAAAAAATTCACATCACATAATAGCAACAAAACAGGACAGCTAAACTGTTAGGCTATCAATTTGAAATCTTTTACAAGGCCGACAGAGACACTGCAGCAGCAGATGCACTGTCCAGAGAGCATGAGGAGGCAGAATTACACTTAATTATGTCTTTCCCAACATGGCTAAAAGGTCAAGGTTTAACAGATCAGAGGGTCTTCTCTAGGAAACCCAATATCTAAAATTGTTGCAGATTTGCAGAAAGATCTAGTATCTCACCCTGCATACACCTGGTCTCAAGGGGTTTTGTTTCATGAAAGCAAGTTGGGTATTCCAGCTTATTTGCCTTGGATACCCACTTTATCAACAAAATTTCAAGCCACACCTGAAGGAGGGTACTTAGGATATCTGAGAACATACAAGAGGATGTCCAGTAATATCTATTGGATAAGAATGAAGAGAACGATCCAAGCATTTGTTCAGGAATGTGATGTTTGTCAAATATATATTTCTGATCTTACTCCTGGCGGATTACTGCAAGCTTCAGAAATTCCCGAAAAGGTTTGGGAAGATATATCAATTGATTTCATTATCGGATTACCTGAGTCTAAGAATTACGAAGCGATCTCAGTGGTGCTTGACTGACAATACAAGTGCAACCATTTTATACTACTGAGACATCACTACACGGCAAGGAGCATGGCGGAGTTATTTATCAAAGAAGTGGTTTGTTTACATAGCATACCCTCTTCCATTGTAGGCAATAGAGATCCCTTGTTCATGAGCAAGTTTTAGCAAGAATTGTTTAGAATGCAAGGAACTAAATTGAGGATGAGCTCCACATGCCATCCCAAAACAAATGGACAAACAGAGGTGATTAATCTATGTCTTGACACTTAAATAAGACGTTTTGCACCGAAAAAGCCTAAGACGCTGTCCAATTAGGTGCATGGGCTTAGTTATGGTACAATACCTCCTTCTCACTCCATTTGAATATTTATATGGACCTCCTTCGCTCTTGCCCTTCATTCTGGAAGAAACAAAGGCAGAGGCAGTAAGTAGAGAATTGATGGAGAGAGACAATGCTTTGCGTCATTTAAGATCTCATGTCCTTAAGGCGCAAGTTCAGATATGCAAGAAAGCCAGCAAACATTACAAAAATGTAGTGTTTAAAGTGGGAGGACGGATTTTTTGAAGACCCTGTAGACAGCAAACATTAGCCACTTGGATTAACAAAAAGCTGGCTCCAAGATTTTTTTAAGCTTTTTAGATTTAAAAAAAAAAAATAGGACTGGTATCTGGTAGCTTGCAGCTGCAAAAACATCTCATATTCACCCAGTTTTTCATGCATCCCAGCTTAAAAAGGGTTGCAGGCACCAAGCCGGTTTCAGAGGCTCTTCCAGATGGCATGTATATGGAATTCCTTGAGTATGCTCACCTGTACAAGATTTTAAGATCTCTGACTAATTTTAAACATGGTGGGAAGGTTTCCCAGTGGCAAGGAAGATCAGTTGAAGACCCTACAAGGGAGGATGCTTTGATCATCAAAAGTCAATTTCCTGATTGCAGTTTTGAGGACAAGGCAAAAAATGATGTGGAGGGGGGTGATGGGTTCCATGATCCAAATGGCCCAATGGAGCAATTGCTTGACAAAAATGGGAATGAGAAGAAATAAAAGGTGTGGCGAGTGTATCCTAGAAGATCACGTGGAGAGGAGGTGGTTGGTGATTCTGTTAGCAGAAATCATAGAAGGGAGGATAAAAGGCAGCAGGCAGGAAAACAAATAGTTAAAGAAGAAAGTAGTGAATAACCAGCATAGCTTGGGACTTCTGATTCTAGGAACCGTAAGGTATTTTCCTATCCTCAGTCATCACTGTTTTTCTCTTTGCTTGTTGCCGTGTCTTCCTTTCGTTTTCATCAAAAATGTTTCCCCCGTACCAAACGTAGGCGAATTTTCTATTTCGTAAGTGGGTTTGAGGGTAGAGAATAAAGTTGAAAAATATAAATAAGAACATGGAATTAACCATTAAAAACTTCGCCAAATTTAGAAAATTCTTCGGAAATCTTGTCTGGCAGGGTTCGCTTGTTGAGGCCTACAACCATAAGGATTGCTTCAACTCAGATGTTCAGCATAAGCAAAACTTCTTGAATGAATACGATGACAAACCTGATATAAAAATGGACTTAGAAGGAGGATTCACAGGTGCGCCATCGGAAACCGAAGCAACAGAAGCAGCAAAAGCGGTAGGTAATAATGATTCGGGAGAGGATGTCGATGTCGATGTCGATAGGAATCGTCGAACTAGACCAATATTTGTCCCCATTTTTATCCTTCGGTCCCTTGGATAAATAATTTGATACATAAGAGCATCACGAGTACTGTAATATGAATGCATTTCCATTTTTTTAACCGTGGATCTGGCCACCGAACGGCCTCGGTATGCACATGTTCGGGTGAATATTTGCAAAAAATGATTCGTTTATGATTAAGTTTCTAATCATAACCTAAATGACATTTTTTGCATTGAATAATTATATTACAAGTTTTCGTTTGATTTTCATTAGTAATCTCACTTGTGAATTTTTAGAGTGAACTTCCATTGGTGATTTTTAATTGTTTCAAAGTTGGAATTTATTCATATAATTCCTCTCGGGATTTCTATAATTAATTTGCAATTCAATCAAAGTTGAAATTTCATGTGATAATTTTCACTTAGAATTTCCAAATGATTCGAAGTGGGCGTTTTCAATTGATTCTAAAAATCGACCTTTAGGAATTTTTACTATGAATTTCCATAGAAAATTCTCAATGAGTGTTTTCATTGGGAATTCACAGTGGGAATTCCCATTAGAAATTTGCATTTGTTTCAAAAGAAGAGATTTGTGATTTCTAATCGATTTAAAGTGAAAAAGTCATCTCGTATTTCGATGTTGGAATTTAAAATTCAATAGAAGTGGAAATTTCCACTCGAAGTTTTCATTAAGAGTTTCTGCTAAAAATTCTCAATGGGAGTTCCTAGTGGGAATTTTGATACACTGAAAATTTCCAATTGATTCCAAGAAATGACCAGTATGAATTTACACTCGTAATTTCTACTGCAAATTTCCACAGGGAATTCTCAGTAGGTATTTTCCACTGGAAATTCGCACCATGAATTCACAGTGGAAATTTCCCACTCAAAAATTGCAATTGATTCAAAATACATGATAATTGAATTAAAGTGAAAATGTCGCACTACTACAAAACTGGGTTTATCCAGCGCCAGAGCTTTAACAGTGCTAGCTAAGAGCATTGTTAAAGACCCTCTTTGTCGGTGCTAGAAAAAACGTTGTTAAAATGAGTATTTAACAACGTTTTTTTAACGCTATTAAAGGGTGAGTCTTTATCAACACTTTTAAAAGAACGTCGATAAATGTTCACTTTTATCACCACTAGAAAAAAAAAACACTCATAAAGGTCACCATTTATCAGCGTTTTTTTCTAGCGCTGATAAACAGTATATTTCATAAAAAAAATATATTTCATTAAAAAAAATATATTAATATATAAATATATTTATATTGATATAAATATAATATATATTTTTTAAATAGGTTTTAGATAAAGCTAAATGAGCATTTACACTTAATGTATAAGATATTTAGTGAAATGACTTACAAAATAATTAAAAAATATTATTAATTACTAATTTGCTAATTATTATCGAGCAATAGTCATTTAATAATGGTTGAATGACATAACAATTAAATGAATTAATGAATGTTCTAAAATAAGTTGAAAACACGACTTTAACTTCAAACAGACATAACTTTTGATTCGAGTATCCATTTAAACTCTACCACATATCAAATCTAAGTCTGTAACGATCTCTACGCATTGATGACTAGAAGGACTCTTGGTCACATTTTTATAGGCCAAAAGGCCTAAAATGCATCCAAAACTGAGGTTTTATTCGGGGTATCCCAACTTTTTAAGATTCGATGGAATTTCAGCCTCATTTAAGGGAGTTTTTTTCCTCTTTTCAATGAAGACTGGATTTATTCCGAGATATTACATTCATATTGATATTATGGTTTTAAAATTTCATCATTTTTCACGATGTAGTTTTATTTATAATTAAATATATGCATATTTTCTTATATTTACTTATAATAAACCACTTATATAATCAACATATTTACGTAAAAATGTATTTTTAAATATATAAAATAAATATTTATTATTAATTTTATTTAAATTAAAAAACTATCCATTTTATTTATCTTATACAAATGCACTAATATGTATATACATACCTATACAAGTAATGTTTATATATAAACATGTCCGTGTCAATAAAAAAAATATGTATATGTATATTATAATATATGTAAATAAATACATATTCTAAAAATGCATTTAAAACAATATCTAACCATTTTTCACATCATACAAATACACATATATATATATATATATATATATATATATAATGTTTATATATACATATATGTGTGTATTAATAAACAGATGTATATTTATATTATATTATAGCATATGTAAATGAATATAATATATAATATATTTAAATAAATATAAGTATATATATATATATCACACACACACACACATTTTATAAGTGTATTTAAAAATAATTATATAAATATATGATTAAAAAATATACATGTAAATATATATAAAAATAAACAGAAATATCATTAAACAAACAATAAAACAACATGATGCAGTGGTAAAGGTGTTCCATCTTCAAATGAGAAGTGCAAGGTTTGAATCCAAGCGTGTCCAGGAGGTTGAAAATTCGCAAAGCGCTGTTAAAGGGGTGTTCATGTGAAAAGCGCTGATAAAGGGAGGTGGAGCGTTGTTAAAGGGGTCATAGAAGCGCTGATAAAGGGGCTAGGCTTAGAGGTCCGAAAAAAATATAATTTTACCCCCTTTAACAATGCTTTTTGCGAGCACTGTTTAAGCCCTCCCTTTAACATCGCTTCTGTATACTGCGCTTTATAAGAGCTATTAAAGGCTCTTTACTAGTGTTGTTAAAACCTAGTTTTGTAGTGGTATCGTATGATATTTCATTGTTAGAATTTAAAATTGAATCGAAGTGAAAATTTTCACTTGAAGTTCCCACTGGAAATATTCAATGAGAATTCTCAGTGGGAATTTATATGCACTAGATGTTTCCAGTTGATTCTAAGAAGTAACCTGTAAGAATTTCCACCAGTAATTTCCATTGCCCAATGGGTATTTCCATAGGAAATTTGCACTGTGAATTTACAGTGAGAATTCCCGCTGGAAATTTATAATTATTCCAGAAGAAGTGATTTGTGATTTCTAATTGATTTAAAGTGGAAATGTAATGTGGTATTTCACTATTCGAATTTAAAATTGAATCAAAGTGGAAATTTACGCTCGAGGATTCCATTGGGAGTTTCCACTAGAAATTCCCAATGAAAATTTCCAATAAGAATTTCTATGCACCGAAAATTTCCAATTGATTCCAAGAAGTGACCTGTGAAAATTTCCACTGGTAATTTTCACTACGAATTTCCACTAGGAATTCCCATTGGAAATTTTCAATTGATTCAGAAAAAGTGATTTGAAATTTCTAATTGGTTTAAAGTGGAAATTTTATATGGTATTTTTCAGTTGAAATTTAAAATTGAACCAGAGTGGAAATTTCCACTTTAAGTTTCCATAGGGGTTTCCCACTAGAAATTTCCAATATGAATTTTCAATTAATTTGAAAGAACTGATTTGTCATATAGTAATTTGCAGTTGAAATTTAAAGGTGATCGGAAAATTTGTGCACATGAATTGTAAAAGCCAAAATGGATTAGATTAAGTTGAATCTACATAGCGTACACAATTCAGAACACATAAATTCATTAGATTTGAATACCATGCAACATTCATCTAACTTTTACATGAGGGAACATAAAAGTGATGACATTACAAAGTCAAGTTGCAATGCTCAAATTTTAATTGATAGAGATGAAGTTCTATATTCACAAGAAAACACCCCATCCAATATCATTTATAAATAAAACACCACATGAAGACCAAACATTGAGATGTTTTTTAAATCAGAGTCTGAAGCCTATTAATTTTATATTGCTTATGGAGGTATTGTTGGTTTCAGTGTACAAAAGAAGTATGGTAATATACATAACAAGGATAAAATCTTAGTGACATCAACATTGTATACATGTAGCAAAGAAGGATGCAGAAGATCAGACAAACGTGATGTCAAAGCCAAAAAACCACGTGCCGAAACAAGGACTAATTTTCTAGCATGAATGAGAGTTGTTTACATGTTCAATAAACAATATGAGTGTAGAAAATTTTTTGAGGAACATAACCACTCATTATATTCTCTTGAGACCATGCATTTGATGAGGTCATAATGATATATTATTGATGCACAATGTTCCGAGTTGGATGTAAATGATAAAATTGGTGTAAGGCCTAGTGATTCATTTTCACTTGTAACAACTGTTGTAGGTGGGCTTGAGAGTCTTGAATATACAAAAGTGGACCAAATTTTTTTTACATCCTAAAAGACAGAGGGAGCTGCTTCCAAATGATGTTGATGGTATGTTACAATACCTAGAGAAGTAATCAAGGGAGAACACATCATTCTTTTACTTAGTGTAACTTGACATGTGTGGTAAAATTAAAATGTTTTTTGGTTTTATCCTGAAATGAAGGTGGATCATGAGTATTTTAGAGATGTTTTCATGTTTGACACTGCCTTTAACACAAACAAGGAGTGTGGGCCTTTGGGAGTGTTTGTAGGCATAAACCATCATAAGGAGATTGTAATTTTCAATGCAACATTGTTATATGATGAGACGATAGACTCATTTAGTTGGTTGTTTAGTAGATTTTTTGGTTTTCATGGTGGGAAGATTCCCAAGACAATTTTAACTGATCAAGATAAAACTATGTTCAAATCCGTTACTTTAACCCTACCTAAAACAAGTCACAACCTATGCACTTAACACTTAATGAAAAATGACATTAAACACTTTGGACCTGTAATGAAATATGGGTTAAAATTGTTGAAAAAAATTCAAAAATTGCATGTATGGGGTCGATGATAGTTTAAAGTGCAAGGCTTTATGAAAACAAATCCAAGCAGAATTCGGTAATAAAAATTCAACATGGTTAGAAGATGTGTGCAAGTTAAGGAAAAAATGGGTTCATTGTTTGTTGAAGACTATGTTGATATTAGGCATTCAAAGCACACAGTTGAGTGAGAGTTTCAATAGTGCATTAAATGACCACTTGAATCATAATCTCGGTGTCTTAGAATTCCTCCAACAGTTTGAGCGTGTGCTGGAGAAGAATTGGTATCGGGAAATGAAGGATGAATTTTAGGATAGGGAAAATCTCCTGCACAATCATTTTCTATATCATTCGATCATGGTTCAAGTAAGTCAATTGTACACTCAAATGATATTTGATCTTTTTTATCATGAACACCAACAATGTGGTGCTTGTTTCCTTCAACATTCTGATGAAATTATTGTCCCAAAAAGGTTTGTTGTATGAATGAATGGTTCCTCAAATGAGTTTTCAGTTGCAGTGAGCCAAGATTCACATGTGAGAATTGGTTATAGTTGCATGAAAATTGAGAGTTACAGGTATTTATGTTTTCATGCACTCAAAATATTAGAGCAGCTGGATGTACAATGCTTGCAAGATTTATATATTCATAAGAGATGGGCAATAAATGCCTATTATATCCACATAGAAGACATGAAAATTAATAATTTTGATGAGGATTTGATATTAAGAAGAGAAAAATGTTACTAGAAGTTTTCACAAATGAAAATAAGTCTTGTAACATAATCCTATGAGTTTAAACAAAGATATATGATTGGGATGTCAAATCTAAACAATCATTCTAGGGAATTACAGGAAGATAGAAATAATTTACCCTCTAAAATGCATTCAAGAAGAATCTAACATATAATGTTGTTGTAGGGAAGTGCTGAAGAACTACTGAATACTGCCTACCATGGTGATTCTATCATAGATCTAAATTTAAGTATGTAATTATTATATATAGGTTGAAAAACTTCATATTTAAACAAACTTCACATGAATTCATATATTTTGATATTTGAATTCTCCATGATCTTCTACCTTTATACAACACTTCTACTATTTTTATTTTTAGTTATTAATATAAATTTATTACTGAAATTAAGAGCCAGTAGAGAACAATTTTAAATTGGTCAGAGTGGAAAATTTAGCAACCAATGACTCCTTTCTTGGGTTCACTAAAACTAACAATAATGTTCTTTAAAACCAGTTATTTTATTCAAAAAAATCACATGCTCAAAGAAAAAAGATAACGGTTCATATAAAATTGGAGGGGAAGTTGATGGTAACAGTTACTTTGATAAGCAGATTTCAAAAGCACGAACCACAAATCAGATTGACAGTAGAAGTATGAGAACCAACATGTGAAAGGAAACATTCTAGATTTTAGATAATCTACTGCTTCAGCTAAGAATGTCATAACAATATTAAACCATTCATGAAAAATATTTTTTGTAATTACTGATGTGGGTGTTTGAAGTGGTTGTTTTATACAATTAGTTCCTTTATGATTAAGTTTCTAATGTTAACCTAAATGAAATTTTTGGATGGTACCCTTGATTTATAGTAATTACAAGTATGAGAATTTTCACTGAGAATTTATTGGGGATTGACACTATAAATTCTCACTATAATTCCCTACTAAAAACTCACATTGGGAAATCCAATTTATTTCCACTGAATTTTAATCAGTAATTTACAATATGATCAGACCACTAGGAACTTTCCATGGTCATTTCCAATGGGAATTTCTATAGGGAATTTCCAATTATTTTTAGTGTAAATATCCACTTCCATTTTTCTATTCCAATTTTTACTAGTGGAAATTTCCATTGGAAATTTACATTGAATCAAAGTGGAAATTTACACTGGGAGTTTACACTGAAAATTTCCAATGGGAATTCCTAGTGGCAATTTCTATACACTAGAAGTTTCCAATTGATTCTAAGAACTGACCATGTTGACATTAAAAAATAAAATTAATATTTAACAACTATCATAGAATCATATATTACATCAATACCAGCTTCATCAATATATTGATCCAGATCACCAAATAAACATTTCCACCCCCAAACCCATGCCCACCCAAATGTTCATAGAAAATAATACTATTTCAATTTGTTAATCAACATCCAAATATCTCTTCCAGTGAAATAATGATTTAACTATCTTCAAAGATTTTTGAAAAAACCAAATACTTATTGCTCTCAACATCCATCTTAAATGTTGTCCTTACATGATCTATTAGAAAATAATGAACCATAGACAATCACAAGTCACTGAATTCCTTTTCACTCAAACGTTCTACAAATAAAACTCCTATTGCCAAATATTCCATTACACAACAAATGATGACACCGCAATCCAAAGTGGCATCTCCCTGTTGCGGTGTGTTTTCAATTGTCATATCTCATTTATGTTTCTTGACATTTCCTTCAATATTGCAGCTGAACATGTATTCCAAATATGATTTCTATAAAAAATGAATGACCAGTCCATATTTCAATGTCTTTAAGATTCTATTGAATAATGTATAGGTTCTTACCACATTGACTGCATATTTAAGATACAAATTACTAGCTCTTGTTCCTTGAATAGGTTTCATTGAGTTATAATATCTAAGTAACCTATTTTTGATATCTATAACTAATAAATTCTAATGGATATTGTCCAAGTTTATTGGACATAATAAAAACGTGCATCTCCTCATAATATCAACTGTCGTCTGATTTAATTGGCTTTCCTTTAATTTGTCATTTTTTAAATACACAACTACCTAGAAACCAAGAAAAAAAGAAAATAAATTATTCCAGTCATCATTATATTTAAACCTAGATTGTGGTAACATAAATCATGGAAAAATATGGTCATTCATTATCTCAAAAATTAACTTCAATCATACTATAAATGTGTTGGGCATAAAGTAACAAATTTCTATTTCAGCAATGATATCCATACTACGTAGCCAACATCTTTGTTCAATTATGACTGTGTATGCATCAATGACAAATTTAAAAATATATAACTTAATAAAAAAAATAGTGCTTGTTAAGTAAAATGAGAGCATCACACATACCATACTAGGTGTGCACCTCTTTTTTAACAAATCAATAATGTTCTTCAAATTAATATGCTATGATTTCCCAATAAATTCTTAGAATACCGTGTTGTTTCTATAAAGGTCATTTTTATTTTTAGTATAGAGTAAATATACAATAAAAAATTCTAACTATATAAAGATAGTAACATTACCCATCTTCATCATCATTAAGAAACATTTGTAGTAGCCTCATATCATGTCCTGTGACTATGGTCTACTACTTCATGCACCTGAGTAGTAATCGAGAAAAATTTTGGGGTAGTGTTGGTATCTTATTCATAGTCACCTACACATATATATGGATATTGAAAATTTGGTCTCCTTGACCTACACTTCACACCTCCAATCATGATGTTTGTTTCATTGAGGTAGAAGTGGAAACACCAGACTCCTCAATACCTTTTACTTCTTACATACTTATTTGATGACATATTCCTCTCTCTGAATTACCTCTGTACTACCAGTTTCCCTCAAAGCCATGTCATCTCCATGAATTTCTTATGTGCTACCCTTGATAGTAGTGTCTAAAGTTTTATTTTTTTCTTTTTGAATTTTTTGAATCTCAACCTCCTCTTCAATACTTACTTTATCCTCACCAGAAACTTATTTCATATCTTTCTTATCCTTCATCATTAGTCTTCCTATCAAAAAAGAAATTTGTATATTATTAAATTTTAGTTGTCCCTCTAGTCTCTTCACCTTTCTATAAAGTTTCACATTTTATATATAGTATCCCACAGTCTCCTCATTTTAAACTACTCTTTCCTGTCCTTTGATAGTGTATGGAGGTTATTTTTCATCGAAAACCAACTAAACATCTTGTTTAACCTTAGATAGAACTGTTTGCATCATGTAGCTATGTCTTGGCATGGTAAGAGTATACATGGAATAATATAATCATAATTTCACGCTTTAAATTATTAGAGATTAATTTTAAAATAAAGGTCTATTCAAAAACTTGTTCTAGTAACACTACCTTACTAGTTTCTTGTATAGAGGCATTAACATCTTGTAAAATTCACCTAAAAAATAATGGAGTACCCACTCTTTTTGCTGGAACATTCCCAAACTTCTTAGTATACCAATACTATAAAAGTGGATATTGTTAAGAAAATCTCAACCAACTTAAAAAAAATAAAGTTAAATAAACTTTATCACCTTACCAATAAACTGAAAACACAACTTATAATTTTTAAAGGAGTGGTGTGTTTTTTCATTGAGGTAACTAGTAGCTCATGAATACCCATAACCTAAGAAAAGCTCCTCAATTTTGAGATGTCTTCAAAATATGTTATGAAATTCCAACCCACATAGGAACCAGATCTGGGGAAAAATAATGTGGCGCATGCAAAAAGGAAAAGAAGACACACAACAACAGAAAAATATTTTCCTTCACTACCTTCAATAGTTTCAATAATTTCTCTTTGTAACACTACCTGTAATAATAGACGACCATCATGTGCAAAAATACTCCTCAATAGTGCTGAACTATTTGGACTTAATGTACAAGAAACTAAAAATGACATGTCACCATCCTCAATGCCAAATATATGAAATATGTTATCAACTGTTAACTTCATCATCCTTCCTCTAACATCAAACATTTTTTAATTGATGTTGAACCACTGTAGTAATAATAAAACATAGTCATTAATTTTTTTAAAATAATTGAATGAAACAGTTTTATCAAGAAAAAATTTAAACAACTACCAAAATGGAATCCTTTTAAGAAATTTAATGTGATTTTCAGTAATCTTGTACATAATCTCATCAAATATTTTCTACAACCCAGTCATGGAAGACTTTCAATGGTTGGAAGTTGATGTAGAGGCTCCTTCTATCATAAAAAATAGAATCCCTAACAAATTAGAATCTTCATTTTGAATTATAACATAGTGCATAAAAGTTTCCATAGGAAATTCCTAATGGAAATTCCAACTAGAAATTACTAGTGGAAATCCCCCTCTATCAATTTCTAGAGGCAATTCAATTAGAAATTACAACTGGAAATTGGTAGATGAAATATCCAGTTTGAATAAATTGGAAATTCCAACAGGTTAGTTCTTTAAATCAATTGTAAATTTCTAGTGCATAGATATTCTACTGGAGATTCCCATAAAAAATTTCTAGAGTAAACTCCCAGTGGAAAGTTTTAGCTGTATTCAATTTTAAATTACTACTAAAAATTTCCAAAAGACATCCACTTTGAAACAAATATTAATTATTTAGAATCAGTTGAAAATTTATTATGGATACATATTCCCACTATGGGTGTCCATGGGTTGGGTCGGGTCAATTTTGAGGGTTTTTTGGGCCCGAACCAAGGGAAAAATGATGGGTTGGGTCAGGTCAGGTCAGAGGTGATTTTCAAATTGGACCTGACCCGACCCAACCCATCCTGGATCGGGTTGGGTCCATTGGGTTAGGGTAAAAAATTCATCGTTGCTTCATAAAAGAGAACGAGACCCTCAAGGGAGACCTATACTCCTACCAGTATCGTCTTACACACCAGTGCTGCCAGGATGCAACACTGAATTGGGGTAGTATCCAGCCATCCACCTCAAAAAAAATTGTGTCACTGCATAACCTAAACGACTCCTCGCTTGACCCTTGATTCTGATGGGGTGATTTAAATGGCCACTGAACAACTGTGTTGATGAATAAACAAGAAATGAAAAAACTTGAGCATTAATAGTCATAGCTGAAAGAATATTTGAAGTAAACCCTAAATTATATAAACGACAATCAATGGTCGATGAATTTTTTTTCTTCAGATTTATATACAATTTTCAATGATTCAGAAGAAGAGAGGCCCTCATTCACAAGAGAAGCAATAAAATTGAGTACTCTAAACGCATGAGCAGTGTCGTGGGAACCATCGTTCCCTGCCATGGCTGATTTCACAAGATTCTCTATGTTCTTCACCATCTCGGTTAATCCCATTGCTTCCTGTGAGCTTCGAATTCCTTCCATGCTAGTGCCACAGTTCATGTAATTTTTGTTTATTGGTTTATGAAAATACAGAAGGAAGGGAGGGTGATGATGAACCAGATAGGAGGAAGGGCAATGGACATTAGGGATGGGAGGGTGATGACCTATGTGGACGGGACATGAGTGAGGACCATAAAAAGGTGACTAGACTCAGAAGGAAGGTTGGGTGATAAATGGAGGTGGGATCGCAGAAGAAGAAGTGCTGCGGTGAGGGTTGGGAGCATGGTGGGATAGGCGATATCAACGATGGGGATCAACTCGCTCTCCATGAGACTCAGGGGCTGTGACCGTCATGAGGTGGATCACAGGATAGAGATTGAGAAAATGGGGAAGATGGTGGTAGTGGGTCGAGTGAAATATGAAGTGCGACAACCAAAAAAAATGAAGGTCGGGTTGAACGAGTTGGGTCGGGTCATTATTTTGAAAACCCATGACCCGACCCAACCCGATCTCAACCCGACCTAAACTGACCCAACCCATCTATATACCTATGCAACCCGACCCAACTCGACCCAACCCGATCGGGTCGGGTTGGGTTGGTCAGGTTGGGTCAAGTTTGGACACCCCTAATTCCCACTATAGATTCCCACTAAAAATTTCCACCTTAAATAAATTTAAAATTGAAATTGTGAAAATTTTGAATGACATTGAATTAGTTATTTTAAATCAATGAAAAAATTTCATTGGAAATTTACACTAGAGATTCCCACTAGAAACCCCACTAGAAATTTCCTGTGGAAATTCCTAGTGAAAAATTCCACTGGGAATTTACTATGGAAATTTCCAGTGAAAACTCCCACAAAAAATTTCTAGTTCATAGATATTTTCACTGTCAATCCCCACTAGAAATTCCCAGTAGAAAGTCCCACCAGAAATTCTACAATGGAAATTCCCAATGGAAATTCCTAGTTGAAATTCCCAGTGGAAATATCTAGTTGTATTCAATTATAAATCCCAACCACAAAACGTTTTTCTTGAATCAATTAAAAATTTACACTTTGAATTCCCAATAGAAATTCCAACTAGGAAATTCCTAGTGGAAATTACAACTAGAAATTCCCAGTGTAAATTTCCCATGGCAATTATCAATGTGGAAATTTCCATTTATAGTGAATATAAAACTTCAACCAGAAATTGATAGATGACATGCACTATTAATCAATTCAAAATTACAAATTAGTTCTTTGGAATCATTTGAAAACCCTCACAAGAAATTTATAGTTGTATTCAATTTGAATTTTCAATTGGAAATTACCAAATAAAATTTCCACTTTCAATCAATTGAAAATTAAAAAATAGTTATTTCTATTCAATTGATAATTTACAGTTGGAATTTCCACTAAGGAATATTAATAGAAATTCAAAATGGAAATTACCAGTGCATAGAAATTCTATGAAGGGATTCCTAGTTGGAATTTTCAGTGGGAATGACCAGTGGGAAATTCCAACCAAAAATTCTCGGTGGTAATTACCACTGAAAATTCCCAATGATAATAACCAATGAATAGAAATTAATAGTAGGAATTACCATTGAAATTTTTTAGTGGAAATACCTAGTGGAAATTCTCATATGAAATTTAAATTTGTATTCAACTTCTAATTCCAACTAAAAATTGCTAGATGAAATTTCCACTTTGAATCAATTGGTAATTACAAATCTGTTCTATTTTATAAAATCAAAATTTCCAATGAAAATTACCAATGAGAATTTCTAGTGGAAATTCCAATCATATATTCCCAGTGAAAATTACCATTGGAAATTCTCAGCGGAAAATCTAACTAAACATTATAAGAAAAATTTCCACTAGAAAACAAATGAATATTACCACTAAAAAATACCAGTGGAAATTCACTCTATAAATGTCAATAATTTTTTTCCTTTTTTTACAAATAATAAAAAAGAATGGAAACCCCTTAAAAATATATCAAATCCAACCAATTGGAACATCCCACTATAAAATTCTTGTTATTTAAATCAATTCAAAATATTCAGTGTGAAATAATGATGGGCAATTGCCACCGTAAATTTTCACTAGACATTACCAGTGAAAATTAACACTAAAAAATGGAAGTGGAAATTCACATTGTAGATAAATTGGAAATTCACCATGGGAATTACCAATTGAAATTCTTAAGGTAAATTCTTAGTGGTTGGATCATAATGTAAATTTCCATTTAAAATTTATAGTGTAAATCAATTGGAATTTCTAGTTGAAAATTACTGGTGAAAATTACCATACTTGCAATTACTGGAAAATAAGAAAAACTTCAAGTTTAAATTAATAGTTGAACATCCCACTAGAAAACAACCAAATTTTTACATTCATATCATCCTATTTACTAATATAGAAAATAAAAAAAAACCCTATATTTTTTTAAAGAAACCCATAGAAACAAATACAAATTTATCTCAGTAACTCTCAATATTTATAAAGAAACAATCAAATGTGACTCTATATTAGTAACTACCAAAATTTATAAATAAACCCACAAAAATAAAAATACAAATCACATAAACCTCCTATCATCTTCTGTCACTATTGGAAGAAAACCTAGACCAGATCTCCAATGATGTAATTTAAGGAGTTCTTGTCTCTCCAGATCTCATGTAAGTTGGACAATGCATTCCTTGAATCTCTATAGTAGTCATCATCGAGGTTTTTTCCATAATATAGGGATTTTAGCATCAATTTTTTTCACCCATATTTCCAATTTTATTTTTAATCCCCATATCTGATCAAACGACCAGAAAAAATACTAACCACGTGGCAACTATCTGATGACTAACCCGACCCTCGGGTTGAGAGGTGAACTTGAGATTATATTTTCCCCCAATACCACCCACCTAACATTTTAATCATTATTTTTTATTTTTTAAAACTAAAAATTCATAATTACATTCACTAATGCTTCTAGCATAAAATTATAGGTAAATTAATAGACTTTACAATGCAACAAAATGGATAATGTTATGGAATATTATTTATATGTGGATGTCATAATCCTAAAAACAATTATTACTTACACTTAAAAACAAAATCCATTAAAATAGAAAAACTTATTTATTCCCTAACCTCTTTGAATTTTATTAGTTGGATTAGATATAGTAGAGATTAATCTTAACCATGGGATCAAATCACATGTAGCATATATATCCAGGGATAACATAATGAAATGAGAAATTTTGCGCCTTTATCTTTTTATCGAATTCTTATTTACTTATTTTACATCATTTTAGTTGTTCATTATCGTTATAATAAAGTTTGACATATCATTATGTCAATGATACATTTCACCTATGATCGATCACGTGCTTCCAATTTCAAAATTCCTCATGTTTTCAATCGACATTCAAACAGTTTCACAACAAATTATCAATACAATCATATTATTTTCATTGAACATACTGAAAACTCTACCTCTATCACTATCATCTATGTAATGTGATTCTTACATGAAAATGGTATGTCACTTGTTTTTCCAGACAATCTTCTTTCGGCATGTTTCATCGCATGCACACCGACTCCACTCATTCGAAGAGCTATATCAATAAGTAATTCAAAATTTTATGTATCATATATTATTATATTTATTTACCTCTCTTGATAACATTGAAAAAAATATAAAAATCATTTTCTTAATCTTTTGTTGTGGGAAAAATAATAAGCTTCTGAAGAGAATTAATGACCCATGGCTTCTAAATTCTAGTCCATACCCTGAAGTGAATGCGATTGTTTATTATTTAAATTGTATTAATAACCAATGTGGTCAATTCTAAAACAAAAATAATTCATCAAATGAAAATATAAAACAACACCACTAAAAGTGGTCAAATGGTGAACACCACATACTTGTTGTACGCTGAAGTATTAAAGTGGACTTCATTGATCATGCTATAAACCATGATGGTGGTATAATAATATTTGACATCTCCTATTTCTTTATTCACCCTAAAGGTTCCAAAAATAATTATGATGTATAAATTTTCATGATGGAGATGAAATTTATTTTTTGTATTTTTAAATAAATATTATATTGTTTTATTTATTTTATCTTTTATTTCATTTCTTATAAAATATTTGAAAGAAATTAAATTTTCAAAAGAAAAATATAAATATATTTTATTAATATTCATCCCCAAAGTGGATGAAAATTATGAATTCAATATTTATTTTGTTTTCTTGAAGAAACCATAAAACTCGATCAAATAATTGCATTCTATTCACTAAAGTGAATAAGAACATCTATTAAAACAATTATATTCTTCAAAGTGAATGAAAATATACATTATTTTATTTTAAATCAAGTTCATGTGAATATGATATTTCGTTATGATCACTGTGTCTTATTTGTTTATAAATAAAACAAATAAATAATAATAATATAACCACTAGAAGTGGTTTGACGACAATATATATATTTAAAGTGAAAAATGAATTTTATTAATAATTATAGAATAGTGAATCCCTAGAGGATGATATAAAAATAATTTCTTTTGAAATTATGTTGAATAATATCTTTATCTATCAATTATTACTCCCATGACAAAAATATCAAAGAAACAAATTATTATTATTTATCATGTGCTTATGTATTATCAATATCATCCTGCAAAATTCATTCTATTTTATCCATTTAAGTGGATGATGTAATTATTATAGTTTATAAATGAGATGATAGAATTATATAGTTTTGATAATCCAATATATTTTATAAAAATATTTTTACCACCTTAAGTGGCTAAAACAATGATCATCATAATAAATACAATTAATATTTTTGTACAAATATAATCATTATTGATAAATAATGAATTATCATTCATGGATTATAGAATTTAATGAGTGAATTCATTCCTTGGTGTGAATATAATTTTAATTACTTTATTTCATTCCTTGAATAGAATGAAATTAATCATGAAAAATTGGTATGATTTGGTTTATTTATACTTAAATTTTTATCATGAATGCTTGAGAGTTGATAAAATTTGATCAAATGATTTCTCCATCATTTTATGAAGTGAATTTTATTATAAAAATTATTCTATGGATTATAAATTATGATAAAAATGAGGTGTGTGTTGTAAATATAGAATATTCTTCCATATTGCTTCTTATGCCATATTTATCTACCATAAAAAACATGGGGGATCCTCTCCCTAGTATATATATTTTAAAATGTTTGGACCAAAAGTTCTAAAATAAAAAATAATCTACTATATGATGATCCTAACCCATTATGATTATATTATGAATTATTCAATCACCATAAGTGGAAACCATAATGAAAAATATGATCATGGAAGATCATAAAAATATCAATCTTAAAGAAAAAGTTTTTAAAATATTAATTTGATTAAATTATTTAAAATAACTCATATATCACTACAACATAAAACAAATTTAGCGGCGATTTTGTAGCGGCGGTTTACAAAACCGCCGCTAAACCTTTCGGTAAAAAGATTTAGTGGTGGTTTATTAAAAACTGTCGCGAAACCCATTTAGTTTTTTACATCGGCGACACTTCCCCCCCTACCTGAGCCAACGTTCTCTCCCCCCGACCCTGCGAGGCTTCTCCCCCCGACGATCGCGAACCCTAGCTCTACTCCCCTCCGCTGCCCTCCCATGCCGCCGGTGACCTCGCCGCTGGTCGCTGCTGACCCCACTTCTCCCCCCGACACCCGCGATGCCGGTTTCTCCCCCGACCCCGTCGAGTTTGTACCCTAGGTATACTCACCTCCCCTACTACCGATGGGATCATCCTGTTACGGTGGATTTTGTGTGTGTAATGGTTAGAGAAATATTGTAGAGGAAAAATGCATAAGGTTTTATGTAGTTTCATTATTGTTGAGTCATTGCCATAATTTATTTTGGTTTATCATAAAATTTGGATGAATTAATTTAATGGAATGACTTCATATATTTAGGTTTTGTTTAGAAATGAGCTCATAGGTGTTCCAAGAGTGATCCATACCCCATTGCTTGAAGTTACAGTGAGGATACATAATTGACGAGATGTCCCTAAAGTATGACTAATTGGATTAATATGGATTAATTCTCTTAATTAATTATTATTGCTTTATAATATATGTTGTAATTTTATGAGTTAGGGGATTGAGATGGTGTTGGTTCCTAGAGATGGATTTGATGAGGATGGAATGAGATTTCTTAAGGGTATAACTCTATGGTCAAGGTAGTTTATGACTAATATTACCATAGGATATGGTTATGCATTTATTGTGTGGATTGAAATTTCATGTAGGTGGGTATGTGACATGAATGGGATCCATGAGTTATTTACCTTATAAGACATGAGGATAGAGATTCATGTTGGGTTCATAGAATTCCCTTTAGTATGATGCATTGATTATACAACCATTGATAACTATGTTATATATGTGAGAGGCTTAACTATAGGGAAATTAAAACCCCAATAGGGTGTCCATCATGTATTTATGGGTCAAGTTATCTATAAAGGTCTTGTTTTAGGTAATTGATTATCTCCTAAAGAAATGTCTAGGGGCGAGGCTATGGGATGGTGTGGTAATGGTCATCTATGGTATGATAATCTACGAGAACATATGAATGACCTAGTATGGAACCAAGTTAGGTTCCTTTGCTCGATGAGCAATCAATATGGACTATATGGATAATGATAGGTTCTCAAAAACTTATGAGTTGGGAATATGACCCTTGACAGACATTTATCCCTTAGGTAGGGGTGAGATACATAGGAAATGGAACCGTAAGCGGTGTCTTTATGATACACATTAATCAATTTGCACAATATCAATATAACTTCAAAATTAGATTTATCACGTCAATAACAACTTACCAATCACACTGAAACCACACTAATGATAGTAAGGGAATAACTACTTCCTCTAAATTTTTCTTCTTATTAGTGGTCTAATTGTAACACCCTGATATTTTATGAAAAATATTATTTTAATTTCATTGATGTATTGTGTTGTACGACACACCAAAATTATCTTGTGCTATACGCAACACTGTATTAGATTTTATTATACACAAAACTATTCTTGGCTTGTGTTGCACGCAAGAGCAACCTTCCTCAATAGCGTGTGTTGTACGCAATACTGAGTTTCACTAAACAACGATATATTGTTATGAACTAGCCGTTATGAATAGTAGTAACTAAATTTTGAATTTTATGAAATTATAATTCATCTTACACATTTTATAGAACATGGTATGAGAACAAAATAATTTTTTCGGGTAAAATAAGTATTTTTCAAAAAATGCAGTTTTGCCGCCTTTTGATGGTGCACCCACTTTAAATCTAGTTTTTGACATGTTTATAAGTAAAATTTGAAAAAATAAAATTCTTATTTGGAATCAGGATATAAAAATTTACTTTGGATGAATTTTTGATATTTTTTGATAAGTTTCTTATTTTGATGAATAGTAAAAATACGCTAAATTTTAATTAAAAAAACTTTTTTCATCGAGATAATTTATATGGTTAAATTATAATATTGAATGGTTTTAAAGTATAAATAGAATATATATTTTACCATTTAATATAATTTTAGTCATTAGCATTAATTTTACACTGAATTCATAAGTAAAAACATTTCAATCTTTTGCAACGTTTTAACTTTTAAAACCCGTTTTCTTAACAACATGATTAATTTTAAATTAATTACTGCAACTTCTGTGTTTTGAATTTTGAAAAATGGATTCCATATTTTAATTCAGTGGGTCCAAATTATGTTAATATTTTATTTTTATTTTTTTTGATATTATGAATAGTAACTACGGTAATTTTTATTTACTGTAGTTAAAGGCAAATCGGGTAATTAAGGGTAAAAATAAGATTATAAAATTACCTTAACACCTGATAAAATTATATTGGATGACTAAAAGTTGACCCATATCACCTAAGGGTCGGAATAGATTCATTTTATGGACTTTTGACCATGAAAATAATTTAATTATTATTAAAACCAAAGAAAGTGACAACATGTCACTCTCTTAAATATTATAAGTATAATAATTTTAATTTAGTGATAAACTTCATGAAACATCGAAAATGAATAGTCTACATAAAGATAATAAAATTATATACATCATGAGAATTTATTTAGAATTTTTAGGGATTAAATAATTTTCATTAATGATGACACAATAATGATGCAGAAATTGTTTATTTAGTGAAAAATCAATAATATAGTTTTTATAAAACTAATAGTGACCATAAAAGGCACAAAAACCTGACCAAAACTTATTGGTCATGTACATGTAAACCATAATCATCCAATGGTCGAATATTTGACCATTTGGAGCCTTATAAAAGCAATTATGACATTTATATTATTTTATTTTAAATGATGTCAAAGATGTAACATTCATAATTTAATAAATATAACAATTTAAATGTTGTGATTTTAAGATGATAAATTCTATTAAAAATATTATTATCAAATTTATTAGATTTATATTCATCATAGGATTTTATTTTTAATTTTTATGCAACTAATAAGTATATTAAGTGATTATACAAAAATGATGTAGTAATTGTTTTATTAAGAGAAATATCAAATAAAGAGTTTTATAAATATTAAAATAAACATTATATGAACTAATTAATTTTCTACATAAATTTTATATATGAATATGACATGTTAGGAATCTATTAAACTTTTTTTTTGAATATATCCTCTGTGTGGATTTTATTTAAATTCAAATAAATGAATAGTGTCAAAATTAACACTATTGTTATTTTATAAAAATAACATATTATTAAATTGTTTAAAAATCACATAAATATTAAAAAATTATAAAATGAAATTTATATGGTATAAATTGTCATAAAGTAACCAATTATGGATAATTAAAACACATAAGTAATTATTTATAACAATTTAAAATTTAGAATATTATTACCACAAATCAGATTAAATAAATTAAATAAGGATAAATCAAATTAATAAGGTTTAAAATAAATTCACAACATGTATAAATTTTATTGTATGATTATATTACAACCCTATATAATCTAATATTTAGATTTAAGTCATTTTTGTAAGTTTTTAAGTGGGGTTTGAGTTTATTATAAATTAATATTTTTGAGGTTTTCAAAAGTGCCCCTCTCTTCCCTTATAAAAGGGAACCTCCTCCCTATCCTCCTCACACCACTTTGAGCCTTAAATCTCGTCCAAATCATAAAAATTTATCTTCTCCACTTCCCTAGAAACCTACTATAGGTCCTGGACTTCTTCCAAGACCAAATTTAGTGTCTTAAGAGGAGGTTAAGAGGAAGCGCGTCGAAGAAGAGGTAATCTCTTCTACCAATTCTTTCAAGATTATTTATTCTTATACTTACTCTTATTTAGTTGTTTCATTATAAAGTAATAACATAATTATAAATAATATACTGATATTTTATTATAAATATGAATAAACCCTATTTCACATTCTAACCATCCTATAAAAAACAAAATCACCGCGCGTGCGTACGTACGGAATACCGTCTCCACACCGTGGTGTAATCTGTTTTTCCACCAACACCTTACTTGGATGAGTATAATGGTGTAAAGAATAACTATATATATGGTTATTATAACATTATACTAATTCTGAGATATTATATCATCCACTCTAATTCCATTCAATAATTATGGGAACAATATCATCACTCGTGCGTACGTACGGATTACCGTCTCCACGACGCGATGAGATTCATTCTCCAAGTTAACCATTCAAAAATTATTATAAAGTATATATATATTAAATAATCATGAAATATATGACATATT
Source organism: Viscum album (assembly GCA_963277665.1). Lineage (NCBI taxonomy): Eukaryota > Viridiplantae > Streptophyta > Magnoliopsida > Santalales > Viscaceae > Viscum > Viscum album. The sequence goes on from OY728131.1 coordinate 1,295,286,769, forward strand.
AATGATACTGGACTTATGTATATGTTATTTACTTACTTCCATTCAATTTAATAAGGAAACGAAAACAGCGTTCATGCGTACGTACGACCTACCGTCTCCATGAACGGTGTATTTATTTCCATTTATCGATCTATTATATATATGTATATTCTGAATATATATTATATATAAATAATTTTTTACATTCTGGAAGTAATTAATCATGATCTAAGTAATCATCTGAATAATTACAAGTCAAAACACAGACGATAAATGAAACGATTTTACCCAAAACGCTACTTTAACATGAATTTACAAAAGAACGAGTAATATAAAGTCATAAGTGAACCATATATGATATCATAACAATGAATATAATTATGTAATAAGTAAATTACATTATTTAAATCATTATACAGGAGGTTCGGATACATACGAAGCATATCGGACATAAGGTAAGGGATAACTATTCCAATCTCGTTCTTATCCGAGATTGTTTATTCGTAAGTATTTACTGGGGTTACATTTTTCATCCATGTCCATAAAAAAATATTTTTCATAAAGTTTTTAATATTATTAAATGTATGTTTAAAGTCATGTTTTCCCCTCTTTGACTTTTACTTTGTGTTATGGAAGGAATCTTTCTTTTGTTTACCATACGGGGTACTTTTTGACTTTTCCGGCAAAAGTACAAGAAGAATGTTTTTTTAACTTATACGACATGAACAGATTTTTACGGTTTCATAAAGCCTTATTTTAATGAAGATTACTCCACAAGATTTCATGATTATTTTCAAAAAAATCCTTTTCTTTTAAAATTTCAAGGCATTTTGTGAAAAGAAAATGATTTTGAAGAAGAAAAGATATTTTCCTCAAGAATTCATTTTAAGTGTTTTGTCAAAACTATTTTCCATATAAGATGACATTATTTAGTATGATTATGTTTCAAGTATAATGTCTCTATGATTTTCATGGTTTCACTTTTCTTATGATGAAATGATATTCATTTGTTTTATATGGATTATGTTATGATGGGATGATGTTTATGAAACCCATTTTATTCTTTGGGTTATGATGAATGATTTATGTTTATGTTGCGGCACACATAAGAATGATTTCATTATGATATGGGTTGGACATATATCTCCCTCCAATGCATTGGGTAAATATTTATATCTCATGAGATAGACATGGCTGGAATGACAAGTTAATCTGTTTCAGTGATGCAGGACTGAAACGAGGAGTGAAATCAATTCAGTAAGGGACTTTGTCCACTAAGATGGTCTTGGCAGCAATGCCTTTGCTATTATAGAAATCATATCATGTGATTAATTATTTTCCACAATGAAATGTTTTATTCCCATGCAATTTTATCATTATTGATGTTCCATTATGATCTATGACTTATGTACTGCCATGTTTTTTGTCATTGCTTAAGGTTTTGATGTTTAAACATTATGTTCATGTTTTTATGTTCAAATTTATATGGTTTGTTTTATTTTATACATGCTTACCCTTAATGATCATTTGAGCTCACCCTTTATATGTTTTCTTTTCCCCAGGATATAAAGAAAGTTTTTAGGTAAGAAAAAAAAGGAAGATCTTTATGGGAGATGTTGAAGATCTTTCACCATGATTAGAAGATTATGTTACGAGTTTCCAAAGACACTAAACTATTACGGTCCTTGAGTGTTGGTTCTTGTTATGTATTAATTATTCTGAAAAATTAATGTAATGTCCATGTACTTCGAGCTTGGGTCTCTACAGTTGGTATCAGAGGAAAGGTTTATTCAACCTTTGGAAATTAGGATGCGAAAACTTTAGTGAAATCCCTAGAGATATTTCTAAGGTATGTCTAGGGATGTCTCTAAGGTTAATTATAAGTATAGGTTACAGTCCTATAATTACAGGAACAATATTATAATTAAACCTAATATGTTAGATATTTAAGGTACTCCCCCTTTATTATGATTTTTGCCCCTCACACTATTTTTTTTGGGTTTTAGAAAATGGCTGGAAACAGGAAGATTCACGATAATGGAAGATATGATGGACAATGGAATGATATTATTCATGAGAAACCAAATGAAATTGGATTTGGAGGTCCACATATCGTTATTATTACTAATCATCAATCTCATAATATGATCAATAATCTCAACTTTGGTAAGTTTCCCGACTCAGCTAATAAGAGAAAGATGGAGTTTCCTAATGATCATAGAGGAAAGAAAGTTCAATTCCCCTCATGTAAATCATGTGGGAAGAGGAATCAGGGAGAATGTTTCAAAGGAACTGAAAGATGATTTGGGTGTGGAAAATAATGACACAAATCCAGTAATTGTAAAGGAAAAGGTTTAGTTAACACCATGGACAAGGATAATGGTATTGCTAAGACATCAACAACGGTTAAATGTTTTAAATGTGGAATGTACAGGCATTATACAAACCAATGCCCTAAAGGAAAATCTCATGAAGAGAATCAGCATGGTCATATGGGAAGTATTTATGTGGATGATGATGAAGAGACTACAAATGATATATGAGATGAAAGAAATGATGAAGCTCAGTCAGTGGTTTAAGAAGGTAGTGGAATGATTGTATGTTTATCAAGAATAATATATGGTACTATAGAATAAAGAAAAATCTAAGGATTGTTACACTTTTTTCTTTCCTTGAGTTTTTGAAAGTATATAATGAATGGTACTGGTAACCATGGAAGGTTATTCAAATATTTTTGGAAGGTAGATGATATGTGCATAATGAAAGGATATGGAGATAATGAGATGTTTGAAAGTATTAATGAGCTCATGACTGATATAAGGACAATGTGATATCATGGTTTGAGTATATAGAAATTTTGGGATTTTGGTATGTAAGAGAATACATGATTAAGGTATTCACATGTTTGGAATGTGACCAACGAGATATATCTTATTATATATGGATGATAAATGATGGTATTCACATGCTCGGTAGATAACATTTCTAGTAATTGTTTTCTTTATACTATGAGCTTGGATAGAAGTATTTTGGATAAGACTAAAGATTGGAATGTATTATGTTGGACATAAGTTAGTATTGTTTAAGGATAGAACCTTTTTTCGATATTATTTTTGGAATGTTATAATAGTGTAGTTTTAGAAAAAGGACAACCTGCAGGACAAGCGACAGCCCGTCGCGTCGGACAGGGTTGTGGGAATCGAACCCACAACCGAAGTGAGACAAGCCTTTATCACCTACCACTGGCCTACAGAAAGTCCCTAGTTAGTAGAAACTAGTTTTATTTTATTAAGCGGTATGATGGATGAAGTATAAGTCCATTTTTGGAATCATATACGATTAACCTCACCATAGATGGACTTATGTATATTTGATAACTTTTGCTAACATTTTGTTTGAGATAGATGGAATGACCCATCATTCTATCACATGATCTTATAACACTTCAAGAATGAAAAATTCAACTTCATTTCTTTAAGAGATGAAATGGAAATTGTTCAAGGAATGACCAATGGTGAGATTATACCAAAATCAAGAAAGTATTTCTTCTAATTCCAATTTTTTCAACTTTAGGGAAATGATATTGAAAACCAAAAATGTTGTCATATTGCCCTCATATCTGATGAATTAGATGGTACCTTAGATCATTACAAATTTATGGCTTTGTGATTATTGGATTTTTCATAGCCATTTTCTCTATCACTCTTCATCAGAACTTGATGGTTAGATTTCTCTTCCATATCCATATTTTCACCTATATTATCCTATGTGGAAACCCAATGATGAGTTACTTTGGGTGACTGTTATGTTTCTAACTTTCTTTTTAAAATTAAGTTTTAGTATTCCTTTTTACGATGTGGGTTTCTATGAAATAAACTTTCAAGTAGTAAACGATTTATAACACCGACGAATTTCGAGGGTGAAATTCATTTTAAGGGGGGTAGAATGTAACACCCCGGGATTTTAAGAAAAATATTCTTTAAATTTCATTTATGTCTTGTGTTGTATGCCACACCAAAATTAGCTTGTTCTATACGCAACACCGTATTAGATTTTATTATACACAAACACTATTCTTGGCTTGTGCTGCACGCAAGAGCAACCTTCCTCAATAGCGTGTGTTGTACGCAATACTGAGTTTCACTAAACAATGATATATTGTTATGAAATAGCTGTTATAAATAGTAGTAACTAGATTTTTAATTTTATGACATTATAATTAATCTTACACATTTTATAGAAAATGTTATGAGAACAAAATAAATTTTTCGGGTAAAATAAGTATTTTTCAGAAAATGCAGTTTTGCCGCCTTTTGATGGCGCACCCACTTTAAATATAGTTTTTGACATTTTTATAAGTTAAATTTGACAAAATAAAAATTTTATTTGTAATCAGGATATAGAAATTTACTTTGGATGAATTTTTGATATTTTTCCGATAAGTTTCTTATTTTGATGAATAGTAAAAATACGCTAAATTTTAATTAAAAACAACTTTTTTCATCGAGATAATTTATATAGTTAAATTATAATATTGAATGGTTTTAAAGTATAAATAGAATATATTTTTACCATTTAATATAATTTAAGTCATTATCATTAATTTTACACTGAATTCATAAGTAAAAACATTTCAATCTTTTGCAACGTTTTAACTTTTAAAACCCATTTTCTTAACAACAGGATTACTTTTAAATTAATTACTGCAAATTTTGTGTTTTGAATTTTGAAAAATTGATTCCATATTTGAATTTAGTGGGTCCAAATTATGTTAATAGGTTACTTTTATTTTTTTTGATATTATAAATAGTAACTATGGTAATTTTTATTTACTGTAGTTAAAGGTAAATCGAGTAATTAAGGGTAAAAATAAGATTATAAAATTGCCCTAACTCCTTCCAAAATTCTATTGGATGACTAAAAGTTGACCCATATCACCTAAGGGTCGGAATAGATTCATTTTATGGACTTTTGACCATGAAAATAATTTAATTATTATTAAAACCAAAGAAAGTGACAACATGTCACTCTCTTAAATCTTATAAGTATAATAATTTTAATTTAGTGATAAACTTCATGAAACATCGAACATGAATAGTCTCCAGAAATATAATAAAATTATATACATCATGATGATTTATTTAGAATTTTTAGGGATTAAATAATTGTCATTAATGATGACACAATAGTGATGCAGAAAGTTTTTATTTAGTGAAAAATCAATAATATAGTTTTTATTTAACTAATAGTGACCATAAAAGGAACAAAAACCTAACCAAAACTTATTGGTCATGTACATGTAAGCCATAATCATCCAATGGTCTAATATTTGACCATTTGGAGCCTTATAAAAGCAATTATGACATTTATATTATTTTATTTTAAATGATGTCAAAGATGTCACCTTCATAATTTAATAAATATAAAAATTTAAATGTTGTGATTTTAAGATGATAAATTAGATTAAAAATATTATTATTAAATATATTATATTTATATTCATCATAGTATTTTATTTTTAATTTTTATGCAACTAATAAGTATATTAAGTGATTATAAAAAAATTATGTAGTAATTGTTTTATTAAGAGAAATATCAAATAAATGGTTTTATAAATATTAAAATAAACATTATATGAACTAATTAATTTTCTAAATAAATTTTATATATGTATATGACATGTTATAAATCTATTAAACATTTTTTTTCGAATATATCCTCTGTGTGGATTTTATTTAAATTCAAATAAATGAATAGTGTCAAAATTAACACTATTGTTATTTTATAAAAATAACATATTATTAAATTGTTTAAAAATCACATAAATATTTAAAAATTATAAACTGAAATTTATATGGTCTAAATTTTCATAAATTAACCAATTATGGATAATTAAAAACACATAATTAATTATTTATAACAATTTAAAATTTAGAATATTATTACCACAAATAAGATTAAATAAATTAAATAAGGATAAATCAAATTAATAAGGTTTAAAATAAATTCCCAACATGTCTAAATTTTATTGGATTATGAGATTACAACCCTATATCATCTAATATTTGTATTTAAGTCATTTTTTGAAGTTTTTAAGTGGGGTTTGAGTTTATTATAAATTAATATTTTTGAGGTTTCTAAAAGTGCCCCTCTCTTTCCTTATAAAAGGGAACCTCCTCCCTCTCCTCCTCACACCACTTTGAGCCTTAAATCTCGTCCAAACCCTGAAAATTTATCTTCTCCACTTCCCTAGAAACCTACTATAGGTCCGAGACTTCTTCTAAGACCAACTTTAGTGCCTTAAGAGGAGGTTAAGAGGAAGCGCGTCAAAGAAGAGGTAATCTCTTCTACCAATTCTTTCAAGATTCTTTATTCTTATACTTAATATTATTTAGTTGTTTAATTATAATGTAATAAAATAATTATAAATAATATACTGATATTTTATTATAAATATGAAACAACCTTATTTCACCTTCTACCCATCCTACAAAAAATAAAATCACCGCGCGTGCGTACGTACGGAATACCGTCTCCACGCCGTGGTGTAATCTGTTTTTCCACCACCACCTTAATTGGATGGATATAATGGTGTAAAGAATAACTATATATATGGTTATTATAACATTATACTAATTTTGAGATATTATATCATCCACTCTAATTCCATTCAATAATTATGGGAACGATATCATCGCTCGTGCGTACGTACGGATTACCGTTTCCACGATGTGATGAGATTCATTCTCCAAGTTAACCATTCAAGAATGATTATAAAGTATATATATATATTAAATAATCATGAAATATATGACATATTAATGATACTGGACTTATGTATATGTTATTTACTTACTTCCATTCAATTTAATAAGGAAACTAAAACAACGTTCATGCGTACATACGACCTACCGTCTCCATGAACGGTGTATTTCTTTCCATTTATCAATCTATTATATATATGTATATTCTGAATATATATTATATATAAATTATGTTTTACATTCTGTAAGTAATCATGATCTAAGTAATCATATGAATAATTACAAGTCAAAACACGGATGATAAATGAAATGATTTTACCCAAAACGCTACTTTAACATGAATTTACAAAAGAACGGGTAATATAAAGTCATAAGCGAACCATATATGATATCATAACAATGAATATAATTCTTTAATAAGTCAATGACATTATTTAAATCATTATACACGAGGTTCAGATACATACGAATCATATCAGACATAAGGTAAGGGATAACTATTCCAATCTCGTTCTTATCCGAGATTGTTTATTCGTAAGTATTTACTGGGGTTACATTTTTCATCCATGTCCATAAAAAATATTTTTTATAAAGTGTTTAATATTATTACATGTATTTTTAAATTCATGTTTACCACTCTTTGACTTTTAATTTGTGTTATGGAAGGAATCTTTCTTTTGTTTACCATACGAGGTACTTTTTGACTTTTCCAGCAAAAGTACGAGAAGAATGTTTTTTTAACTTATACAGCATGAACATATTTTTACAGTTTCTTAAAGCCTTATTTTCATGAAGCTTCCTACACAATATTTCATGATTATTTTCAACAAAATCCTTTTCTTTTAAAATTTCAAGGCATTTTGTGAAAAGAAAATGATTTTGAAGAAGAAAGGATATTTTCCTCAAGAATTCATTTCAAGTGTTTTGTCAAAACTATTTTCCATCTAAGATAACACTATTTAATATGATTATGTTTCAAGTATAATGTCTCTATGATTTACATGGTTTCAATTTTCTTATGATGAAATGATATCCATTTGTTTTATATGGATTATGTTATGATGGGATGATATTTATGAAATCCATTTTATTCTTTGGGTTATGATGAATGATTTATGTTTATGTTGTGGCACACGTAAGAATGATTTCATTATGAGATGGGTGGGACCTATATCTCCCTCTAATGCATTGGGTAAAGATTTATATCTCATGAGATAGACATGGATGGAATGAAAAGTTAATCTGGTTCAGTGATACAGGACTGGAACGAGGAGTGAAATCGATTCAGTAAGGGACTTTGTCCACTAAGATGGTCTTGGCAGCAATGACTTGGCTACTATGGAAATCATATAATGTGATTAATTATTTTACACAATTAAATGTTTTATTCCCATGATATTTTATCATGATTTATGTTCCATTATGATCTATGACTTACGTACTGCCATGTTTTTTGTCATTTCTTAAGATTTTGATGTTTAAACATTATGTTCATGTTTTTAAGTTCAAATGTATATGTTTTGTTTTATTTTCTCCATTATAACCCTTAATGAGAATTTGAGCTCACCCTTTATATGTTTTCTTTTCCCTAGGATATAAAGAAAGTTTTTAGGTAAGAAAAAAAAGGAAGATCTTTATGGGAGATGTTGAAGATCTTTCACTATGATTAGAAGATTATGTTCCGAGTTTCCAAAGACACTAAACTATTACGGTCCTTAAGTGTTGGTTCTTGTTATGTATTAATTATTATGAAAAAGTAATGTAATTTCCATGTACGTCGAGCTTGGGTCTCTACAGTTGGTATCAGAGGAAAGGTTTAGTCAACCTTTGGAAACTAGGATGCGAAAACTTTAGTGAAGTCCCCAGAGATATTTCCAAGGTATGTCTAGGGATGTCTCTAAGGTTAATTATAAGTATAGGCTATAGTCCTATAATTACGGGAACGATATTAGAATTAAACCTAAGATGTTAGATATTGAAGGTAATCCCCCTTGATTATGATTTTTGCCTCTCACACTATTTTTTTTGGGTTTTAAAAAATGGCTGAAAACAGGAAGATTCACGATAATGGAGGATATGATGGACAATGGAATGATATTATTCATGAGAAACCAAATGAAATTGGATCTAGAGGTCCACATATCGTTATTATTCCTAATCATCAATCTCATAATATGATCAATAATCTCAAATTTGGTAAGTTTAACGACTCAACTAATAAGAGAAAGATGGAGTTTCCTGATGATCATAGAGGAAAGAAAGTTCAATTCCCCTCATGTAAATCATGTGGGAAGAGGAATCAAGGAGAATGTTTCAAAGGAACTGGAAGATTCTTTGGATGTGGAAAAGAAGGACACAAAGCCAGTAATTTTAAAGGAAAAGGTTCAGTTAACACCATGGACAAGGATAATGGTATTGCTAAGACATCAACAACGGTTAAATGTTTTAAATGTGGAATATAAGGGCATTATGCAAACCAATGCCCTAGGGGAAAATCTCATGAAGAGAATCAGCATGGTCATATGGGCAGTATTTATGTGGATGATGATGAAGAGACTACAAATGATATATGAGATGAAAGAAATGATGAAGCTCAGTCAGTGGTTTAAGAAGGTAGTGGAATGATTATATGTTTATCAAGAATAATGTATGGTACTATGGAATAAAGAAAAATCTAAGGATTATTACACTGTTGTCTTTCCCTAAGTTTTTGAAAGTATATGATGAATGGTACCGGTAACCATGGAAGGTTATTCAAATATTTTTGGAAGGTAGATGATATGTGCATAATGAAAGGATATGGTATAATGAGATGTTTGAAAGTATTAATGAGCTCATGACTGATATAAGGACAATGTGATATCATGGTTTGAGTATATAGAAATTTTGAGATTTTGGTATGTAAGAGAATACATGATTAAGGTATTCACATGTTTGGAATGTGACCAACAAGATATATCTTATGATATATGGAGGATAAATGATGGTATTCACATGCTTGGTAGATGACATTTCTAGTAATTGTTTTCTTTATACTATGATCTTGGACAGAAGTATTTTGGATAAGCCTAAAGATTGGAATAGATTATGTTGGACATAAGTTAGTATTGTTTAAGGATATGACATTTTTTTGATATTATTTTTGGAATGTTATAATAGTGTATTTTTAGAAAAAGGACAACCTGCAGGACAAGGGATAACCCGTCACGTCGGACAGGGTTGCGGGAATCGAACCCACAACCGAAGTGCGACAGGACTTTATCACCTACCAATGGCCTACAGGAAGTCCCTAGTTAGTAGAAACTAGTTTTATTTTATTAAGTTGTATGATAGATGAAGTATAAGTCCATTTTTAGAATCATATACGATTAACCTCACCATAGATGGACTTATGTATATTTGATAACTTTTGCTAACCTTTTTTTTGAGACAGATGGAATGACCCATCATTCTATCACATGATCTGATAACAATTCAAGAATGACAAATTCAACTTCATTTATTTAAGAGATTAAGTGGAAATTGTTCAAGGAACGACCAACGGTGAGATTGTACCAAAATCAAGAAAGTATTTCTTCTAATTCCAATTTTTTCAACTTTAGGGAAATGATCTTGAAAACAAAAAATGTTGTCCTATTTCCCTCATATCTGATAAATCATATGGTACCTTAGATAATTACAAATTTATGGCTTTGTGATTGTTGGATTTTTCATAGCCATGTTCTCTTCCACTCTCCATCAGAACTTGATGGTTAGATTTCTCTTCCATATCCATATTTTCACCTATATTCTCCTATGTGGAAACCCAATGATGAGTTACTTTGGGTGACCATTATGTTTATAACTTTCTTTTTAAAATTAATTTTTAGTATTCCTTTTTACGATGTGGGTTTCTATGAAAGAAACTTTCAAGTAGTAAATGATTTATAACACCGACGAATTTTAAGGGCGAAATTCTTTTTAAGGGGGGTAGAATGTAACACCCCGAGATTTTAAGAAAAATATTCTTTTAATTTCATTGATGTCTTTTGTTGTAAGCCACACCAAAATTATCTTGTGCTATACGAAGCACCGTATTAGATTGTATTATACACAAACACTATTCTTGGCTTGTGTTGCACACAAGAGCAACCTTCCTCAATAGCGTGTGTTGTACGCAATACTGAGTTTCACTAAACAACAATATATTGTTATGAACTTGTCATTATAAATAGTAGTAACTACATTTTTAATTTTATGACATTATAATTCATCTTACACATTTTATATAAAATGGTATGAGAACAAAATAATTTTTTCGGGTAAAACAAGTATTTTTCAAAAAATGCACTTTTGCCGCCTTTTGATGGCACACCCACTTTAAATATATTTTTTGACATGTTTATAAGTTCAATTTGACAAAATAAAATTTTTCTTTGGAATCAGGATATAAAAATTTACTTTGAATGAATTTTTGATATTTTTCTGATAAGTTTCTTATTTTGATGAATAGTAAAAATACGCTAAATTTTAATTAAAAACAACTTTTTTCATCGAGATAATTTATATGGTTAAATTATAATATTGAATGGTTTTAAAGTATAAATAGAATATATATTTACCATTTCATATAATTTAAGTCATTAGCATTAATTTTACACTGAATTCATAAGTAATAACATTTTAATCTTTTGCAACATTTTAACTTTTAAAACCCGTTTTCTTAACAAGAGGGTTAATTTTAAATTAATTACTGAAACTTCTGTGTTTTAAATTTTGAAAAATGGATTCCATATTTGAATTAACCGGGTCCAAATTATGTTAATATGTTACTTTTTTTTTGATATTATGAATAGTAACTACGGTAATTTTTATTTACTATAGTTAAAGGTAAATTGGGTAATTAATGGTAAAAATAAGATTATAAAATTACCCTAACACTTTAAAAAATTTTATTGGATGAATAAAAGTTGACCCATATCACCTAAGGGTCAGAATAGATTCATTTTATGGACTTTTGACCATGAAAGTAATTTAATTATTATTAAAACCAAAGAAAGTGACAACATGTCACTCTCTTAAATCTTATAAGTATAATAATTTTAATTTAGTGATAAACTTAATGAAACATAGAACATTAATAGTATCCAGAGATCTAAGAAAATTATATACATCATGAGAATTTATTTATAATTTTTAGGAATTAAATAATTATCATTAATGGTGACACAATAGTGATGCATAAATTGTTTATTTAGTGAAAAATCAATAATATAGTTTTTATTAAACTAATAGTGACCATAAAAGGCACAAAAACCTGACCAAAACTTATTGGTCATGTACATGTAAACCATAAGCATCCAATGGTCATATATTTGACCATTTTAATCCTTATAAAATCGATTATGACATTTATATTATTTTATTTTAAATGATATCAAAGATGTCACCTTCATAATTTAATAAATATAACAATTTAAATTTTGTGATTTTAAGATGATAAATTAGAGTAAAAATATTATTATGAAAGGTATTATATTTATATTCATCATAGAATTTTAGTTTTAATTTTTATGCAACTAATAAGTATACTAAATGATTACACAAAAATGATGTAGTAATTGTTTTATTAAGAGAAATATCAAATAAATGGTTTTATAAATATTAAAATAAACATTATATGAACAAATTAATTTTCTCCATAAATTTTATAGATGAATATGACATTTTAGTAATCTATTAATTTTTTTTTGTTAGAATATATCCTCTGTGTGTATTTTATTTAAATTCAAATAAATGAATAATGTCAAAATTAACACTATTGTTATTTTATAAAAATAACATATTATTAAATTGTTTAAAAATGACATAAATATTTAAAAATTATAAACTGAAATTTATATGGTCTAAAATTTCATAAAGTACCCAATTATGGATAATTCACAACACATAAGTAATTATTTATAACAATTTAAAATTTAGAATATTATTACCACAAATAAGATTAAATAAATTAAATAAGGATAAATCAAATTAATAAGGTTTAAAATAAATTCCCAAAATGTATAAATTTTATTGTATGATGATATTACAACCCTATATCATCTCATCTTCTGATTTAAGTCATTTTTGGAAGTTTTTAAGTGGGGTTTGAGTTTATTATAAATTAATATTTTTGAGGTTTCCAAAAGTGCCCCTCTCTTCCCTTATAAAAGGTCACCTCCTCCCTCTCCTCCTCACACCACTTTGAACCTTCAATCTCGGAAAAAACCTGAAAATTTATCTCCTCCACTTCCCTAGAAACCTACTAGAGGTCTTGGTCTTCTTTCAAGACCAACTTTAGTGCCTTAATATGAGGTTAAGAGGAAGCGTGTCGAAGAAGAGGTAATCTCTTCTACCAATTCTTTCAAGATTATTTATTCTTATACTTCATCTTATTTAGTTATTTCATTATAAATTAATAACATTAGTATAACTAATATACTAATATTTTATTATAAATATGAAACAACCATATTTCACCTTCTACCCATCCTATGAAAAACGAAATCACCGTGCGTGCGTACGTATGGAATACCATCTCCATGCCGTGGTGTAATCTGTTTTTCCTACACCACCTTACTTGGATGGGTATAATGGTATAAAGAATAACTATATATATAGTTATTATAACATGATACTAATTCTGAGATATTATATCATCCACTTTAATTCCATTCAATAATTATGGGAACGATATCATCGCTTGTGCGTACGTACGGATTACCGTCTCCACGACGCGATGAGATTCATTCTCCAAGTTAACCATTCAAGAATAATTATCAAGTATATATATATTGAATAATCATGAAATATATGACATATTAATTATAATTTACTTATGTATATTTTATTTACTTACTTCCATTCAATTTAATAAGGAAACGAAAACAACGTTCATGCGTACATACTGCCTACCGTCTCCATGAACGGTGTATTTCTTTACATTTATCAATATATTATATATATGTATATTCTGAATATATATTATATATAAATCATGTTTAACATTATAGAAGTAAGTAATCATGATCTAATTAATCATATGAATAATTACAAGTCAAAACACGAATGATAAATGAAACGATTTTACCCAAAACGCTACTTTAACATGAATTTACAAAAGAGCGAGTAATATAAAGTCATAAGTGAACCATATATGATATCATAACAATGAATATAATTATTTAATAATTCAATGAAATTATTTAAATCATTATACAGGAGGTTCATATACATATGAATCATATCCAACATAAGGTAAGGGATAACTATTCCAATCTCGTTCTTATCCGAGATTTTTTTATTCGTAAGTATTTACTGGGGTTATATTTTTCATCCGTGTACATAAAAAATGTTTTTCATAAAGTGTTTAATATTATTCCATGTATGTTTAAAGTCATGTTTACCCCTATTTTACTTTTACTTTGTGTTATGGAAGGAATCTTTCTTTTGTTTACCATACGAGGTACCTTTTGACTTTTCCGGCAAAAGTACAAGAAGAATGTTTTTTTTAACTTATATGGCATGAACGGATTTTTATGGTTTCATAAAGCCTTATTTTCATGAAGCTTCCTCCACAATATTTCATGATTATTTTCAACAAAATCATTTTCTTTTAAAATTTCAAGGAATTTTGTGAAAAGAAAATGATTTTGAAGAAGAAATGATATTTTCCTCTAGAATTCATTTCAAGTGTTTTGTCAAAACTATTTTCCATCTAAGATGACACTATTTAATATGATTATGTTTCAAGTATAATGTCTCTATGATTTACATGGTTTCACTTTTCTTATGATGAAATGATATCCATTTGTTTTATATGGATTATGTTATGATGAGATTATATTTATGAAATCCATTTTATTCTTTGGGTTATGATGAATGATTTATGTTTATGTTGCAGAACACGTAAGAATGATTTCATTATGAGATGGGTGGGACCTATATCTCCCTCTAATGCATTGGGTAAAGATTTATATCTCATGAGATAAACATGGATGGATTGACAAGTTAATCCGGTTCAGTAATACAGGACTGGAACGAGGAGTGAAATCGATTCAGTAAGGGACTTTGTCCACTAAGATGGTATTGGAAGCAATTCCTTGGCCACTATGGAAATCATATAATGTGATTAATTATTTTACACAATTAAATGTTTTATTCCCATGCTATTTTATCATGATTGATGTTCCATTATGATATATTACTTACGTACTGCCATGTTTTTTGTCATTGTTCAAGATTTTGATGTTTAAACATTATGTTCATGTTTTTAAGTTCAAATGCATATGGTTTGTTTTATTTTCTCCATGCTTACCCTTACTGAGAATTTTATATCACCCTTTATATGTTTTATTTTCCCTAGGATATAAAGAAAGTTTTTAGGTAAGAAAAAAAGGAAGATCTTTATGGGATATGTTGAAGATCTTTCACCATGATTAGAAGATTATGTTCTGAGTTTCCAAAGACACTAAACTATTACGGTCCTTGAGTGTTGGTTCTTGTTATGTATTAATTATTCCGCAAAAGTAATTTAATGTCCATGTACGTTGAGCTTGGGTCTCTATACTAATTCTACTAAATTCAGTGCTTGATATCCCTTGTTATAAACCAGATTCAATATGACATCATTGATTCGCTTAGTTAAGACTTGGAAACCTCTTTTTATTCTAGAATAATACCTTTTTATGTATTTCTAGATTCAACAAGTGACTTTACTTCAGCATGAAACTTATAGATCAAGTTTTGAAGAAAAAAAGTGGTTTCTTAACACGACTTGATGATTCATGATCAGCCATGACACGTTTTGATCATATTTTATATCAAATGAGACTTGAAATAATTATTACATCACTTATTTCATGCATTTTTTGGATTTAATTAGTTATTACTTTAGTTTAATAACATGTACTTTATTAGCACATCCACCCCATGGATCATATCTCCCCATAAATATTGGGCCACTTCTAACAATTATTAGAATTATTTAATTTAATAGGAGAGGTGAACCTCCAACTTTTTAAAGTTGATTAATGTGGTTGG
Organism: Viscum album; assembly: GCA_963277665.1. Classification (NCBI taxonomy): domain Eukaryota; kingdom Viridiplantae; phylum Streptophyta; class Magnoliopsida; order Santalales; family Viscaceae; genus Viscum; species Viscum album. The sequence goes on from OY728131.1 coordinate 1,295,302,575, forward strand.
ACTTTGTTCACTCACCCTAATCTCCCAATTTAATTCTAATCCTTTGTGGTGGTACTACTTTATATGACACCACTAGTGGTTGATTTACCATATGTATTGATATAGGAAAACCTTATGTAACATATTTATATATTATTTCAACTAGTATATATGAACCTCTTTCCATATTTAGTAATAGTTATGTGTTTTAATTTTTTTAATATTGTGTAGGCACATTGTGATATACATGGATAAAAGCTGGATCACATTACCGAGGAACGCACCTCAGTATATTAAGGGTTTGAATGAGTTTTTAGATTTTTCAATTTCCTATATATCCATTGAATGGAGAATAAGATGTCCATGTTCTAAATGAAAATTTAGAATATGGTTGAAGAGAGATGAAGTTTATGAAAATTTAATCTTGAAGCAATTCCCTGGTCAATATTTGCGTTGGATTTGGAACGGAGAATCGAATATTACAGAAAGGTTGAGCACTGATGTCAATCCACAGAATGACCTCCCAAATTATTCGGAAATGGAAAATGAAATGAAAAACATTATAAATGATGCATTCAGGACTACAAGAGACCACCATCAACATCAAAACATATCAGAACAACCAGATGAGGGTGTTACAAATAGCAATGAGACAAGTGATGTTTTTGAGACTATAGGACAACCATATCAAGATTGTAACATATCAATGGATCTTCCTCTTGATTCTTTGGAGACTAATGTAAAAGAAAACATCACTGAGGAAAATATGTTCCATGATTTATTTGACGATGGAAATCAAGAGTTGTATAGTGGATGTTTGAAATATTCAAAACTTTCTTTTATGCTGAAGTTGTACCATATCAAATGTCTATGTGGAATTAAAAATAAGGCAATTTCCATGATTTTGGAATTGTTGCATGATGCATTTCCAAAAGAAAACATCCCTGAGTCTTTTTATGATATGAAAAAAGTTGTTAACAGGATTGGTCTGAATTATACAAAAATACATGCGTGTCCCAATGATTGTATGCTTTATTGGCGAGAGGACTCAAATAGACAGGATTGTAAAAAATGTTCTTCTTCTAGATGGCAGTCAATGGGTGATGTTGGAAGTCTGAATCAACATACTTTCATGAAGAAGAAGAAAAGGAACACACCTGCAAATGTTTTGCATTACTTTCCTTCAAATCCTCGATTGCAAAGATTATTCATGTCATCGAAAACCACTGAACACACGAAGTGGCATTCTGTAGATAATAACAATGATGGGTTAATGAGACATCCACGAGATTCACAATCATGGAATAAATTTGATTCATTACATCCAAATTTCTCAAATGATCCTAGGAATGTTCGATTGGGATTGGCTACTGATGGATTCAACCCATTTGGGATTTTGAGTACTAATTATAGCATTTGGCCAGTTGTTTTGATCCCTTAAAATCTGCCTCTGTGGATGTGTATGCAACAAACGTATTTTATCATTTCAATGATTATTCCTAGAAAACAAATGCCTGGAAATGATATTGATGTATACTTACAACCTTTAATTGAAGAATTACAGGAGTTGTGGAGCAACAATGTTGAGAAATTTGATGCTTCTTCTAAGACAATGTTCAAAATGCATGCTACTTTAATGTGGACTATTAGTGACTTCCCTGGGCTTGGGAATTTATCTAGTTGGAACACTTACATGGTTTTGGATTGTCCTATTTATAAATTTGATTTTGAGCCCAAACGACTACCTCACAATAGAAAATGGTGCTTCTTGTGCCATTGAAGATTTCTCGATGCATCTCATAGATTTTGGTTGAACAGATCAAAGTTTAATGGTTTCATTGATCGTAGACCACCTCCAAAGTTGTTAACTGGTTTTGAAATATTGAAACAACTTGGAAATGTTGAAACAAAATTTGGGAAGGTTCGTCATTTGAATGATAGTGGAAAATGGGTTCGAAGTGCATCATCAAGCGAACTCGGAACGCAACAATGGAAGAAAAAAAGTATATTCTTAAAACTTCCATATTGGGAATTTAATTTGTTGCGGCATAATCTTGATGTGATGCATATTGAGAAGAATGTATGTGACAATTTGATTTTTATATTTCTTAATGATAATGAAAAGTCGAAGGATCATCTCAATGCTCTTAAAGACTTATAATCAATGAACAGAAAATGTGATCTCTGTCCATATGAGAATGAAAAGTATCCTCTGGAAATTTTTGCAATGAAAAATAGGGATAAAGATAAATTCCTTCGAATTTTAAAGAATGTTAAGGTATCTGATGGGTATTCAAGTAACATCTCTAGGTGTGTTGACTTGAAGAATCATAAGTTACATGGATTGAAAAGTCACGATTCACATATTTTTTACAATAGTTACTACCATTGGCATTGCGTACATTATTACCTGAAAAAATTACTGATGTTGTACTCCAATTCTGAAAATTTTTCAGACAACTATGTGAGAAATATCTACATATATTTCATCTTCACAACCTCCAGGAGAGGTTTGTATTGACCCTTTGTGCAATGGAGATGATCTTTCCTCCGTCGTTTTTACTGTAATGATGCATTTAACTGTGCATTTGGTTGAGGAAGCTAAATTAGGAGGCCCTGTTCATTATCGGTGGATGTATCCAATTGATAGGTACTTTATTTATATGTTTTTAGTAAAGTAAACAATTTTTGGCAATTAATTAAATACATAATTATGTTTATTTTATTTCACAGATATCTTGGACATTTGAAATCATACGTGAGAAATAAAGCTCAACCAGAAGGCTCTATTGATGAAGGCTATTTGGATGAGGAGTGTATTACCTTTTGTTCTAGATACTTGGATGATATTGAGACAAGATTTAATCGAGTTAGACGTGTTGAAGACACATCGACTGAATCTCAAATACATCAGAAATCAAAAATATTTCCTACTATTGACCAATCAGTTGGAAGGACCTCAAATGTGACACTGACAGAATTGGAATTATTACAGGCACATAGATATGTGCTGCTGAATAGTGAAATTGTAGATCCATTTATTGAAGAGTTTATGATACAAAAAAAGAGACAAATGAGAGGCCGAACATTAAATGAGAAAGATATAATGAAATATGTTAATAAAGAGCTTGTAGAATGGTTTGCACGACGTGTAAGTTCCTAAATATTGCAATAAATATGAATATTAGTTTGACACATATATTTTGTAAATCTAATAAAGTATATTTATTTTTTTAGATCATGAATACTGATACTCGAGAAGAGGTGTTAGAATATTTGAAGTTTCTTGCTCGAGGTCCTCTAAAACAAGTTAGAAAGTTCGACGCTTACAACGTGAATGGCTTCAGACTTCATACAGTCAATCGAGAAGAGGGTTTGAAAACACAAAATAGTGGTATATTTACATTTTTTTAATTGGAATACTATGGAAAGCTGACTGATATTATTGAATTAAACTACCACGGGCATTTTTCAGTTGTTTTATTCAAATGAAATTGGGTCGATTTTATCAGAGGTGTTAAAAGAGATTCCTTGAAATTTACTTCTGTGAACTTCTCTCACTTGATGGATATGGGTGATCATGAACTGCATGATCCATATATCTTATCATTGCAAAAAAAAATGGTATATTATGTGAATGATATTGTGGATGAAGGGTGGAGTGTGGTTGCTCACGTAATACAAAGAGATTTGTATGATATGGGCGATGAAGTGGAATATTTGACCTTTGAAATTAAATCTCATCAACAACAAGAATCAGAATTATTTTTCCATCATGATATTGAAAATATTAGTCTAGCAAGGATGAATGGAGTGGATGAAGTAATGGAGCAGGAAACAGGCATGATTGAAGGGGAAAATGATTGTATGTACTGTTATTTATTCATTCAGGAACCACTTATTTCATTTATGCAGTCATTCATTATCATTGTTATGTATATTTTGTTTGTTAGTACTCGACATATATTATCATTTTTAATTTTTTTTTGAAATATATGTTCTGAACTTAATTTTATTTGATTAAATGACAGGAATTCCAAGGAGGAAGCGATACACTATTTCATATACTATTGCGACAGATGACGATCAATCTGTCTCCCTCCCTATAGCATCTGAGCCACCAACTGCCTACCCACCTACACCATCTCTCACACCCTTTGTGAGAGTCCCTGAACCATCTCCCCCTGCACCATCTCTCACACCATATGTGAGCGTCCCTTTAGAAGCTGAGTCGTCGACTCCCCCTTCAGTAGCCTCATTAGTCGGGCGGCGGCGCGCCACTTCCAGTTCATCACAGACATACTGGAGGCTCACTGTCATAGGTACAAATTTTAATTAAATAAATTTATTTAATTTTGTTTATACTAATTGTTTGCTCATTGAAGATGAAAAAAATGCAACCGTGGAGAAAAAAATAAAAAGTTCAGATGTTTGGAATATGAATGGCGATTAGATAGTTGTGCCATTTGATGCTTATGGGGTCCCTACAGATGAAGCCACGTGGTTACTTAGCCATATTATAGGCCAGTTGGCAGCGGAGCCCATTTCCCTTCCTATTTGTTATGATGATTGGATAAATATGCCTCCAAGCTGGAAAAATGAAGTTTTTTATTCCCAAATAAAGGTAATTTTATTACATTATGGTTTAATTGAATGTCATGTTACTAATATGTTCAAAATAAATTTCTGTATACAGTTGTTCTTCCACTTTACAGTTGCTGATGTGATAGCACGAAAGTGGACATTGAAAAATCTTGGTAAGAAATGGAAAGATTTCAAATGGAGATTGTGGTGTGATTTCAACGATACTTTGTTGACCATGCAACAAATTTATGAGAAGCTACTCAGTGGGGTACTAAAAGAACAGTGGAAAGTTTTTTTTGACAGACATCATGATGAGAAGCGGATGGTATTGAAATATATATTATTATATTATCCTTATTTTACATTTATACATGTATATGAAGAGGAGATGACACTAAATACATTACTATAAAATTGCATTTTATTTATTTCAGGATCTCTCAAGAAAGAATGCATCAAGCTGGCCAAAGCAAGTCATCCCTGACACTACGGGTTCAAAAATCTTTTCCAGAAGCCGATCGTCTCTGGTAATATTTTAATTAGTTTAAATATTTATAAGATAATATTAGATGTTTAATATATTGAATTTTTGATTTATCTTTTCTTAATGCAGTCACAGAGTTTAGGGCACGAAGCATCCCTAACTGAACTGTGGTTGGATGTTCACAAAAAATCAGATGGAAGCTTTGTTAATGAGCCTACCAAGGAAGTTAGGGTATGAAGTTAATTTTTTATTATAATAACTTATTATCAGTTTTTACTGTGTTAATATATATTTATATTTTATTTATAGGTAAAAATTAAAGAACTATGGGATGCCAATCCTAGGCAGTCCTACTCAGTCTCCCAGGATGACCTGGTTGCTAAAGTCCCTGGGAAGGAGCATCCTAGTAGAGTGCGTGGGATGAGTTTGGGACCCATACCATCTGAGGTTTTTAGCAGGCCACCGGGGATGGCAGCTGTATCTACTCCTGGCTATAGTCAGACCATATCTGGAGATTCTAAGAAATAGATTGTTTCTCTACGAAACACAGTTCACGAGCAGGGGGATCCGATATCCGTGTTGCAGAAAGAGTTGACTGAAATACGTCAGCAGATGAGCAGATATTCCCTCGGTGGTACTGTATCGACTGGTGGTGAGTAGGTAAATCAAAAAAATTCAAAAAAATTTACTTTTCAATCTTTTATTGGTTTTAAGTTTAAATATAAATATGCAACACTATTTAATTTTCAATATAATGTTCTTATTGGTGGTAGATGGAAGTGGAGATGGAGATGGAGAGGGTGACGATATGTGTTCATCATCAGACAATGATTATTTGTATTGTTGATATGTTGGAGGTGGAGAGGGTGACGATATATGTTCATCGTCGGTTTGTATATGTATCATGTGTGGCACATAGTTTCCGCCAAACATTTTCATGACCTAACATTTTATTGATTTGTCATGTTTCCTTTATGTATTTTATTGATTTCTGATGTTTCCTTTTATGTATTGATTTCTTGAGTGTGGTTTTGGTATTTAGTTTAGGGGAGAGGGTAGAGTCAATTGGATAACAATCCTTATAGATTGAGATCTTAGGTTGTCAAGATAATATTGAGAATAGAATAGGTAATAATACTAAAATACCCATAAGGATCAAATTTTACAACCTAGTTGCAAGTCACCTCAAGAAGGTAGTAAGAAGTGTCTAAGATATCATAAGTCTTTATGTACCTGAACTACTTAAACTTCCCATATTATGTATTTCCACCTAGAATAATAGTGGGTCCTATACAATGAATAGGTACACACTTTAGTTTATAGAGTACTAAACTATTATTTCAAGACAAATTTTCTAAACCCACATCACCTCTTAGAAACAATATCAAGGATTCCAACCACACAAAGTCATAGGAGTGTCACCTTTTAGTGTACTAACCCCATTGGAGGACCCAAATATCATTGAGAAAACCACATTGAAAGCAGTGGTACCTATCTCCCAAGATAGATGACCTACACATCATTGGTGGGAGAATTCTAAGATTTATGATCCATTATATGGGGGATCCACACCTTGTCAGGTCCAAGAGAGAGTTGATTATATGACTTAACTTGGAGGAACCAGAATTTGAGTATATGGGGGAGTATCCAGTGTTGTTAAAGGTGCGCGCCTTAGGGAGCCTTGGCGAGAGGCGAGGCGAGGCGCAGCTGGAGAGCCTTGTCACAGGTGAGGCGAGGCGACCTCACTAAGGCGCGCCAAAGGCACGCACCTCACGCACCATCTTAGGAGGTGATAAGGCGCAAGGCACTGTAATGGCGTGCCCCCTAAAATAAAAAAACCAGACATCCCTTCTAAAAAGTGGCAGCGGCGAGGGTGGAAATCGTGGCTACAGATACAACAGACAGGGGCGGCGGAGATCGGGGTAGGATAGAAATCTGGGGTACAAGCGGAAATCGAGGTATAGATAGGGGAGGCGGAGATTGGGGCAAGACAATGGAGATCGGGGGTGGGTGAGGTCGGTCAGTGGAAATCGTGGTGCACCACTAGAAATTAGGGTAAGTTAAATTAAATAGAAAATTTAATATATTAATAAAAAAACATAACATACTATAAAAACATCACTCACCGACACCTCACTGCCATTGTAGTTGATTGAAAATATTAATTTGTATTTTTTTATTTAATTTAAGTTTATTAAAATTTTAAATATTGTTTCAAACTGTATATAATTAATTATCCGCACATGCACCTTATTTTCACCTCGCACCGCGCCTTGCACCGCATCCCCAAGTGGCCTTTGCACCTTATTGCGCCGTGAGACTTTAACAACAATGGGAGTATCAAGCCCTATGAAGAATGTAGGATACCCATGCCTTATAATCAACACATTGCCAAAGGAGTAACTAACCCCATGTATTCTCCAATCATCTTTCCCAAACCTAGTCATTAGACCTATAGAGATAAAGAACACAAATTTATTTAATTTCTAAAAGTTTCACCTCTAATTCCAAAGAGGATCATAACACTGTGATATATATGGAAAATTCATCGAATGGACTACTCACATTCCAATATCCAAGTCTCAAGATGGAAAATAGGGAAATACTATAGAATTCCCAATATATGTAATTTACTACCATGTAGAAAACATGTATGTATCAGGTTACAACTAAGAGTTCCACTAATGTCTCTATAGTGTGAAGTCAAACTCGACTGCATGTCCTTGTGGGATGATCAATTTGCGGGACCTATGATTTAGTTAGGAATGTATCTCTGATACACACAATCATGTTATCCCAATATATATGGTGTGTTATCCAATGATACATGAAATGTGACTCTACAAGGTTATTTAGTGTGTATAGCCATGACCTTATTCATGTTTCTAAAATTATACACAACATGCACCCCTACCGATATGACATGTTTGGACAGGAAGAAATCCTCTTGGTGAGGCTTGTGGTTTCCACTATGATATGTGAAGCTCAAAAAGTAAATTAATGTGGTTATGTGTCTACCAATTGAACGATTATGTAGATATGATTTCTTGTTTCATACATATTTAATAATTTTTTGGATTCTATGTAAATTCTTATTTAGAAATTGTTTATGCATGTATAGGTTGAATAATGATAAACCCCTTTGATAAAGGTGTGTTTGATTATGTCTTGTCTTGTCTTATGAATAAAATATGTTCCATGGTTTATGAAGTGAGAAGGAATATGGGAATAGTATGTGTTTATGTGGGAAGACTTGGATATTTATGCTTTTCATGACCCATCCTACCTGGCCAGATCATGATACGACCCTTTAAAACATTTACAATGGAGATTGGTTGGCTCAAGTTGGAGACACACCATCACGTCCAATATTTATTACTATGAGTACACAGATCCATGTGGATGCTATATTCTTGTAATTGTTTTTTTTTCAGGGCACTGGTACAAAAGCTACAGAAGCTGCTGTTTTTTTTGTAACTGTGGTTTTAACGGGGGTTTAAACCGCCACTAATTGTCAACATTTTTCAATTATCGGTGGTTATAACCGCCGCTAAATGTCAGAATATTTTCAATTAGTAGAGGTTTCAACCACCGCTATAGTGGCCCATCTTCCACGTGAAGTTCGCGGCAGTTATGAGGATTTTAGCGGCGGTTTTCCCGACTAGGGGTTTAGATTTTTTTAGAGGCGGTTTTAACCGCTACTAAAAAAATTAATCCCCTAGATGAGAAAACCACTGCTAAAAGCCTCATAACCGCTGCAAAATGCACTATCTACGACGGTTTCGAAAAACTACCGCGAAACATCTATAACCGCCGACAATAGTGTCCCAATACACAATTTAGCAGCAGTTTTTGGAAACCACCGTAGAATCATATAGCGGCGGTTTAAACCGCCGCTATACCCAAAAAAAACCGCCGTTAACATTGAATTTTCCTGTAGTGTATGTTTATTATTAATAAAAACTCTTGAAGAGTTAGTATTTTATCATGTAAGTATATTTACCGATAGTGAAAAAAAACCAAAGTCTCCTGAAAAGAAAATATATTCCTACTCAGTGATACAAAATTATTAATCAATAATGCTTTTCTATATCTAATATCTCAATGAAATATATTTTTCATTAATGATATTATTGAAAATGAATACCATATAAAGACATTATATAAAGAAGGTGTCAAATATCTCAATATATAACAAGAATTCATAATAGATAAAAATTGATTCTAAATAATTTTTTATATATAATTGAACCAATTATGATAAATTAGAAATTTACTAATCATGGCACATTAAATACATGAAATTATCATTTAGGTAATCCAAGATCAATTATAATGAAAAATATTGATACAAGTATACATGATCATCAATTTATTGATAAAATAGTAAACACCCATTAAGGGGAGAATGATGAATTTATTTAATGGATTCATGTCTACTAAATCATAATGTATAAGAGAATTATTCATTCTCATTATGTTATTATGAATTCCCCCCTGAATTATGATTTCCCATGGGTTACCTATTATTAAGGTAAATTATTTATATCATTACTAGTTATATTATAAGTGAATTTCTATTAATTATATAAAGTATAAATTGTAAAATATATATGGGCACACCCACCGAACATGTGATCCTTTTAAATATCATATAAAATATGAATATAATAAATGGTCATGTGTATATATTTGTTGGTGAGAATATAATGCATGCTATGCATGTTAATTAAAATAAATATTGTGAATCATATACCATAATGGTTCTTTAGAAACATTAATAATCCACCCAAAACACTTATATGAATAATTTAGTTATAAAGTGTTGAAAATAAATAGCCTAATTATACACACCATAAGTGTGGTTGAATTGATTATATTAAAACATTGTTCACTATAAGTGGAAAGTATATATTTTCCATTTGAAGAGGAAAGTGAATATATTGATAAGAATATATTTTTTAGATATTTTCCCAAAAGTGACAATGGTTCTAGATAAATCATGAGATCTCATTAATTGTTGTTGATGATATATTTGAATTTTTGAATGCTTTCAAAACTAATCCATGATAATGGATTCTGAAAGATGTCAACATCAAAATAATTGTCCAAAAAAATTATTAAAGAAACATTTTCTATGTTCAAGTTATAACGTTTTTGATTTTTTATCCAAACTACTAAGACTATTGAATATTGATGTGATTATTGTAAGAAATATTCTTCCTTATAAATTTGGGTATTTATATATATTTAGATTTTGTTTTATTGATATTATTATTATTTATCTATATGTTAGTATTTATTATAACATATATGAATCCCTAAAGGGTTTAAAATGACTGAATCATATTAAAAATTATGAAAGTTTCACCCAATTTAATAAATTATTGTATGGGGTGAACTAAATAAGGTATATTTCATGTATACATTAGGGAAGAATCTAAAATTGATTTTATCATCTCATTGTTTGTATAAATAAATTTATTTATTCATCATGTTATCAAGATGTTTTGAAAACATCAAAACTCTCAAAGAGTTTGTGAAAGTAATAAATTATTTGATTATAAAATTATAAGGAATGTACTTGTATTTTTTTTAAATTATCCATCTAGAAGATGAAATCATGAATTTTGGAATAATTTTACACATTCATGAAAATATCATTAACAATTAAATCTCTTTCTTCCTAGAGTGATATAATAATTAAGGGATAGTTAAAAAATTATTTTTCCTAGAAGGATTAAATATAAATGCACATTTTATTTATTCTTAAAGTATATAAGTGCACATGTTCATATATACCATGAAAATAATGTTAGGTTTGATTATAATGAATTTTATGCAAGGTAATATTCTTCTCATACTCATAAATATTTAAAGTGTATAAATGATTACTTATTCTAAAATTTATAACCAAAATTGGTTGGTTATGTTGATATTGGATATTTATTTGATCCACATAAACTTAGATCACAAAATACATATTTGTTCAAATATGGTGGAACTTCCATTTCGTTGTTCTCTACAAATCAAACCATTTATGTGACTTCCTCTAATCATGTTGATTTGGTTTCAATTAATAAAGCAAGTCAAGAATGTGTTTGATTGAGATCAATTATTCATCATATTAGAAATGATTGTGGATTAGATATGAATAAAAATATTCCCACCATATATGAATATAATTATACTTGTATAACATAATAAAGGGTTGGTATATCAAAGGTGATGAAACAAAATATATCATACCAAAATTATTTTCACTTATGAACTTAAAAAGAATAGTGAGGTTAATATACAATAAATAATGACTTTTGATAATATTAAAGATTTTTCATAAAGGCATTACCAACTGAAAAATTGATTTATAAAATTGGGATAAGAAGACTATAAAGTATATCATGATATTATGGGTGGGAGTTGGGAGCACTACACTCTTTTTCCCTTCATCGGGTTTTACCATTGGATTTTACTAATAAGGTTTTTAATGATGTAGTACGACATGGAATTCAATTACTCTATATTCACTTGTTTTTTCCCATGAGAGGTTTTTAAATTCAAGATTATATAAGATTCCATGAAATTATGGCATATAAGGGGGAGTGTTATGAAATATTATTTATATTTGGATATCATATTCCCCCAAAATATTATTACTCCAACTTCCTAAAAAAATATCTTAATATAGACAACCTTTTATATTCCCAAACCATTTTGAATTCCAACTGTTGTATTAGATGTGGTGGAGATTAATCCTAACCATTGGATCAAATCACATGTAGCCTATATATATGGGAATAACATAATGAGATGAGAACTTATATCACTTTATCTTTGTATCCAATTCTTCCTGACTTCTTTTAAATTGGTTTCACTGTTCTCTATATCCATATGAAAGGTCAAAACATAATTTCATCCATGATACAATGCACCTATGATCGATCATGTGTTTCATATTTCAAAATTCCTCATAATTTCAATTGGCATTCGATCGGTTTCAAAAAATATAACATGATTCTATAAGTATTTAAGACTTGTAATAATTCTATTTCTTGTAGATGGGCCTATGATACTTAGTCAATTTAATCACTACACATCATAATTATAATTGTATTAAATACTTAATAACATCATAATAAACATGCATTTAATTGTATTAAATAATTAATAAAATCATCTTATATACATTATATATACGATGATATTAATATATAAAATCATAATTATAATTTTATTAAATATTAAATAAATGGATTTAGGTTCTAGTTTAGTCATCAAATTTTTAAATGGGTTCATATTCGAGTACCCTAAAATTCACGAGAACTTGATTGGTTATCATATTTAAGAAGTGTGAACTAGTTTTCTAACCTATATAGGTATTAGTATATATAAATTAATTTTTTTTTCATAAAAAACCTAATAATTATTATTATAATAATGATTATTATGATTATAATAAATTATCATTTAGGATTTAGAAAATAAAACAATAGAAAAATTTTCCTCTATTCTTGATAGAAAACATTAAAAAAATGCGTGGTTGACCAATTGTGATATTAATTAGGAATCAATTGATTATGACATTAATTGGGAATTAATTAGTTGTCATATTAATTAGTAATCAATTAATTATGATATTGAATGAGAATCAATTAATTTATTGGTTAAAGAAATAAAGGATAATCATTAAATTTTGGCAGAAATATATTTATAAAAAAGGCATAATTGGAAACTTTAGAATCCATAAATAAAATACAAAAATTTAAGAAATTAACATTCTTTAAATTTTTAATGAATGTAATAGACCCATTAATTTTCATAATGAATAATTAAATCAAACTCATTAAATTATCATAACGACTAATTAAATTGGAGCTGTTAATTATCATGACATATAATAAAAGCAGGCCTACTAAATTTTCATAATAGATAATTAAATTGGATCCATTAATTTTCATATTGAATAATTAAATTGGATTCACTAATAGAGATAAATAAATTACTTGAACTCCCCTTCTAGGAAGGCACACACACAGAGGGGGGGTATTTCACCTTCGATTCACAACTGAAGGGTCTTTGAAGAGATAAAATGAATATTGTGCTGCTTTAGATCTATAATGTCTTATTATAGAAGTGGATTTATTAAAACTCATCAAAATATAAGTGGGGACATATTTTATTTAAGGAAAGTAAAGTTTATTTAATAATTCAATCAATAATTTTACTATGTAATTATTCCTTAATCTTGATATTTTCTCTTTTAGTATTCCATATCAATTTGTTTTGATTCTTTTGATTGTTATTTATTTTATATAATTTAATTAGTATGATTAGATTAATCAAAACTTTAACATACTATTCAATGAGTTTATTTCCAACAATATTGAAGAATATATCAATGATTAATCTACCATAACCTAGTACTATCAAAATGACTTCCTCTAGTTATAGAATTGGTGTTGTTTCTAAAGTTGATATGTCTAGAGTGCCTAAAAAATTTAACGTCCAATGATTCAGGAATTGGAAACAATATATGTTATGGTTTTCTAGTCATTTATTAACATTTAATAAAAGTAATATAATCATAAGAAACCATGAATCCCAAGAACTACATGCATTAAAAACTAAAATCATGTGAAACTAAAATGAAATATTTGTGTATCATTCACTATAGAATGATACTATTGTCACTTTTCTAATGTTTTTAATTAAGATAACCTAAGGGATAACCAAATGGTTATTCCATTTGAGGTGCATCCATGAGTTTCTATGAATTTCCTAAATGCTTTGGGTGGGATCTTCTGATTTCTTCATGATATGCTAGTATCTTGGTGACAAAGAAGGAAAGAAGGGAGGGATTTTGGAAGGAAGTGTATCAACTGAAAATTATTAAGAGGGTCACACATAATAACCCATGTTTGTGACTCCTTTATATAAGCTATATATATGATCCCTGATCCATACACATGTGTCAAGCATTTAGTTATACATTTCATAAATGTATGAGTAAATTCCTTCAGTTATATAATATAAAACCCTTAGCCAATAACTTCTCATAATTGTTTCATATTATAAAATGATGTATGTAAAGACCCCAAACCTAGTAGCCTAAATTCGATGGTTACTTTATTACATTGACACTAGATAAAAGTAATCACACCCTAGAGGACCAAATAATTTAGTAGTATTGGTAAACTATATACTTGCTGGAATCTCATAATACATTTAAAAACATAAAATGAAACATAATATTTTATTTGAGAACATCATTATTATTTCTTTAATATCCTTTCATATCAATCATAGTACTCTTCCTAGAATCCTAGGGAAAGGAAACATAATAATGGGGTGAACTCATATTCTCAGTGAGGGAATACCTATAATGAAGCTATCATATAATAAATAAGGCATGATTAATTTGACAGGAATAAACGACGATCAAATAATTGCATATAAATAATCACATGATCTTGAAACTTATCTATTGAGATAATAAATATTAAAATAATCACATGTACATTAATAACTGATTTCATAATGATGGAATCTATAATAATATACATATTAAACTTACCATCAAAGCCTTGTGTTAAGACATCTTATATAAATGGGTAATGCCTTAACCAAATACACGAAATGTTTTGTCTCATGAGACCTACTGATGAATAGATGACTTATATAATTCTATCCTCACTCATCACTTAATAAGTACAATGCATTCATCATATGACTAAACAAAACAACTTAATCAACATGCTTTAATAATCAATAATTGCATGTATTGGAAGAACTAGCATACAAAATGTCAATAATTTCCCCAATAAAATTGATCGTAAAAGATACAGAGAAATATGGTAGATGGTATCTTTAGATTATATCCTCATTAAATCATAATATCTATCAAAGGATGTTCTTATAGATGAAAATACTTTAAAAGGATCTCTCAAAAATTTCTTGAGGAAAATACCCTTTTCATTTCGAAATCACTTATTCAAAATATAAATATTTATAAAATATTAGGAAAAAAATTACATTTGGAAAGAACTAAGGAAAATTATAAAGTAATATTCAATTCAAAGAGTTTTCATAACGGAGGAATAATTCATTTGTGTCGTGTATATTAAAGAAAATATTCTGTTCAAACCTTCAGTAAAAAGTTTCTTATTTAGAAAATGACAAGAAGATTACTTATAAATATTTTTATAAGAAGTAAAAAATTAGTGAAAATGACTTTAATAAATCACTGTATAATATTAAAAAAATTCTTGAAAATATTTTAAAGAAAATATGGACATGGTAGAAAAATATTCCCCACTGAATAAAATATAAATTAGGTTTTCCTTAAAAAAATTATTTCAGTCTCTTGAGTACTTAAAGAGAGGAAATTGAAATTAAAACGTGTAATTTCTATAAATAACTAGTGAAAAATAAAATAAATGGGTTTTATGTTGGAAATATCATATAATTCCTCAAATGGAAACTTAAACATAAAAAATATCGAATAATGATGAGATTGTGAAATAAACTCGTATCACTTTGGTAACTTTCAAATCAAAACCCCTTGGATTAAATAATTTGAATTATAAATTTAAATACCATGAATTAAGAAGTATCCCTTATATAACATTCAATTTATTTGTATATACACTTCATAAATATAAATAGGTGCATAACATCAAACATGTCTCAATGAAACAAAATTAAGATGAAGAACCCTTACCTCAAGTTTAAATTGCTTCTTAAATGATTTTAACCTCTTGTATAATAAAATTAAATTTATTATAATTTTATAACAGAACCATATACATACTTATAATATCTTATATTATCCACTTATCACATTTCAATGTCTTTTTATTAATAATTATTTATTAAAATCATTATTTCTGAGTATTAACTCTCTCATTTTTCATGTAAGTTTTGATCCTTGCATATTTATCATATTTAAATCATATAATTTCTTTTAATAATAATATAAATATTAAATATATTTTTTATATACATATTTAGAATCATCAATTAAAGGCAGACATGAAAAATGAGTCACATCACTTCGTGGAGGCGATTGTCCACATGTACGCACAAGTGGCGTTATCATTTTTAATGGGTGTAAGAGTAAGAAGGTAAATGATATATTATATTAATAAGACCATAATGATTTAATAAATATAATATATACTCATTATTCCCATATTTATAATAATCCAAGTAAAATGGTTCTGAAAAATGAATTACACTGCTACGCAGGGATGGTAATCCGTACATACGCATGAGCGATTTTTTTACTTTCTGTAGGATAGAAATAAGGCGGATAATGGTTTTTAAATAATCATAATAAAAATTAATTATATTAATTATTTTATATTAGATACCATATATTTATAAGTTTTAGGAGAATAAATAAAATGAAAACGCTCAGTTAAGACGATCACCTCCTCTTTGAAGAACCTCCTTTGGATCTCTCCTCACATACCCTAAGGATGGTATTTTGAAGAGAGAAAACCCATAGAAATTTTATA
The DNA here is from genome assembly GCA_963277665.1 of Viscum album. Classification (NCBI taxonomy): domain Eukaryota; kingdom Viridiplantae; phylum Streptophyta; class Magnoliopsida; order Santalales; family Viscaceae; genus Viscum; species Viscum album. Next base: position 1,295,319,141 of record OY728131.1, read on the forward strand.
AGGGTGTTTATAACAGATTTTTCATGGTTTTATTGATCCAAATTGTTCAAAATTTGTGAAAAATGAGGAGAGGAGGTACCCTTTTATAAGTGAGGGGAGGGTCACCCTTAGAATTACTTAAAGTATTAAGTTAATATAAATTAATTTTTAGGATAAAGTAGATCAAAATTGATATATTTAGAATCTAGGATGAGTATAAGTCTAATTAATCTCATAAAATAATATTTATACAAGTTTAGGTGATGTTTTAACCCTTATCCCTTAGTTTTAACCCATCATTGACCCTTTTGTCAATTACCATGATAACACAGTTTTTTACACTTTAGGGGCCAAGAATTCCACTATAAAAGGAAAAGTGAACCATAAGTGAAAAATTATTGATATTATTGACTATATAACATATTTACTAAAGATAATTTTTTTATGAATTTTAATTCATTTAATAAAATAGTATTTAACATAAGATACCATTAAAGTCATTTTGAGGACTATTGAAATAGTTCGACTTTAAAGACAACCGAATTAAAATAGAATTAAAATATAAACATTTAAAACATCACTAATATGTTATATTTATCTATAAAAAATGTTTAACATAAGAATTCATCCAAATTGTATTACTTTTAGTATTTTTAAAATCATTTATTTTATTTTTTCTATTACTTAAACAAGTACCATGCCAGTGTTGAGTAAGCATTTAAGTTAATTATTACATCACTAAAAATTAAAAATAAAATACCATAATAAAAAAATTAATAAATATTTCAAGTAAAAATTTATAACCAAACCTAACCTCATTTTATCTTTATGAAAAATTATTAGAGATATTAAAACAAATAGAGTGACATTTTGTATTTATTCTTTACTTAAATTATGGTAATTATAAAAAAATGGCACCAAGTTTCCATATATTTGAATATTTAATGATTAAGTTCGAACTAAACTCATAAAATATAAATAATATAGGTTTTAGATATATTTTTAAATCCTTATCACATTATTTTTAACCTTAATTACTCGATCTACCCTTATTGAGGTGACAAATATTTACCACAGTTACTATTCATAATGACTAAAACTAGAAGGGTAATATTTACCAAATTTAAATATACTGATTCCAAATATGATATCCATTATTAAATATCTAATATAAATAAGTTTAAAAAATAAATTTTAATATAAAATCATAAAATGAAATGAAAAACGTTTTTTAGAAAAAAAGAATTTTTAAGAATAAAAATTAACTTATATCAAAATCATGAATATTTTTGATTAAAATGGAATTATTTAGATAATTATAAATCAAATTAATCATATTTAATATTAATACCAAATATAAAATATAATTAAACTTTTAAATCACTTAATTTAATAAAAATAAATGACAATATTTGAAAAATTGGTATTTTTCACTATTAAGTGAAAAATCAGTCATTTTAGAAAAATCCTGAAATTTCACCCTAAGTTAATTTTTATATTTTGATTTCAAAAATTAATTTCATTTTATAAAATAAAATCTCTAAAATTGGTATAAATTAATTATAATTTCCACTCATAAAATGCAATAATTTTGTTTTTGAAGAAATTCATTTTTGAAGCATAAAATGACTTCACTAAAAATTGAGTACTTATTTTCGAGGAATTAATAAATACTTTTGTATTAATTTAGATCATTATAAATATATTGAATACTTTGGTTACTAATATTCATACCCTCCAATTCAATTTCTAGGTTATAATAATCATATTTAAATAATAATATTTTTATAATATATCTCAATTTGCTTAAACCTCAGTGTTGCATGATAAGAAAGAAATTGAGATTATTATTCTTTTAAACTAAAATTTAAGGGAGTTACATTCTCCCTAATTAAATAAATTCACCCTCAAAATTTTATCTAGGTCATTAAAGGTTCAATATTTTAAAATAACTTTGTTGAAAACCCACACCATACGGAGGGACAATAAAACTTCCTTTGAAAAGGGGAAGTGGGAAACATAAAGGTTACTTGAAAGAAAAAATAACCTGGTTCCTAGATAAGGATAAAATTAGTGTGTAGTTAAAATATATACATGAAGGAGGAAAATAATTTCCAAGGACTAATAAAAATCTACATAGGACATGATCATGATAAAGTGGATGACTACAAAACCATAAATAAGTGAGGGGTTAAAAGACCATCAATTCATCAGATATGAAGGTAAAAGAATATATATTTTTTTTATTTCAAGATCATTTTCCTAAATTTGAGGGATTATTTTACTATCAAGATATAAAACACAATAAAATATACTCACTTGATTTCTTTCTATTTCATAAGCATAATTTCATTATTTGGTTGTGCTTTGATCAATTTTCTCTTCATCTATTACTCCAAGAAATTAATATTCAATATGCTTTTTTCATGCCTAAAGCACTAAAATTAACTTTTAATAAGATCCATAAATTAATGAAAATTCATTACTTCTATCTATAAATATTTACCAAAACCAAAATGGTTATAAAAAGTTATTCAATATCAATAAATATAATACATTAATCTCTAAAACCTCAAAAATAACACCCGAAGTTAAACTTAATTCATACAATAAATATTTAACCATAAGAATCTCATAAATATGTCTGAACAAATTCAAATCCCCAAAAAATATAAAATATTTGATCACATATTTCTTTTCCAGACAAACTTAACTATTATATCCAAATAATATCAATCATAAGGCCATATAACAAAAATGTATACTTCCTAATATTATACTCCAAAAAATATGCTAATCATTTCTATAAAACTCCCAAATAACTATAAATCTAAAATAAAATCATATATGCTTCTATAAATTAACTCAATCTTCATTCCTATAATTATATTTACCTTAATCATATAATATTCCCAATATAGTCTACTTAATGTTAATAATGTATTCACCAAATCACTTTTCAATCCCATGGTTATCTATATGATATATTCCCAAAATATACTAACTTTTTTATCTGAATAAACCATAATTACTATAACATTAATGACCATATTAACCCTAAAGGTTATCAATAACTTTAAACTTATGCCTACAAAATATAAAAGCATTGTTATTCAAATAAAATTTTCACTAAAACATATACCAAACTAAAGGGTTTTATTCCTATAAATGCCTCCCAAAATATCCTTAATTATCTTAAAACCCCATCATATAAAACCTCAAAAGGGTATCCATGACTTTAAAATTATGATCAACCTTAGACTTATCAACCAAAGAAACTTTAGGTATATCCCATATCAATATGGAATATCATAGATTTACATAGGTTATATTCTCTCATTAATCATAATGGTTCATAAATAAAAATTGAATTAACCCAAGCATATCCCCCAGGAGTGTAAAAACAGGTGCACAGTAAATGACCATTCACCGTGCACCTGAATGATGGATAAGATATACTCAACCAACTCTTTTAAGGGTTATTACTCCTAAATTAATTTGTGACCAAACCAATCCCACTTGTAGTATCTAGACATGGATTTTTTGGTCCATTAGGCTAGATACCCTGAGGGGGGGGGGGGTGAATCAGAGTATGATAAATTAAAACATCTGACCCTTTTGATCCTGTTTTGTTGTTAAACAAAACGTTATTCTCTCTCTCCTTCCCATTACAGAGTAAGAATGAATATTAAATCATGCACATGATACAAAAATTTTACTTGGTTCACCCTCACTAGGCTATATCCAAGGATCATACACCGAAGATGTGTCGATGTACCAAATTCACTATAAGCGCACTGCCATTTACAAGTTTGAAGAGGACTCACTATCCATCCTGGTTTACAACCATTCACAATTTGAGAACTCACTGCTCTCTCAACTGAAGTGAGTTCACTACTTCTTCAGAATATCCACTCACAGTTCAAAAACTTGTAAGTCCTTTCATTATCTCTAATGAGTGAATCCTTCACTGTATGTAGATGCTACGTTGAAGTCCAAATTTCATCCACTGATGAATACCCATTTGCCACTGATCACTGGGAAAAAACCTTTGGAAATACCTTTGAAAAGAACCCTACTTTGCGAATCTCCCAATTTAATGAATCTCAATCAAGTCTTCACGAAGTCCATACCTCTTCGTAAAGAACAAACCTTTGCAAATCTCATTGCTTCACATAGCACACTGCTTCACAGAGCTCAAGACTTCCCAAAGCTCAAGACTTCGCAGAGATTAGTCCGTTACAGAGCTCAATCAATCTCAAAGTGAATTCCTTCGCAAATCTCACTGAGCCATTGTGGAACACACCTCTTTCACAGAGCTAGATTAGCCGCCGTGAAGCTTCTATATTTTGTGAAGCACACTGCCTCTACGAACCTCTTTTTCGATTTGAGAGAAACAAATTTTTCTTGGAAAACTCTCTACTTCTCTCGAGGGGGTCAAGGATTATTTATAAGAGATTCCACCAACTCTAAAACCTTTCATGCAAAGTCAGTGCCACGTCATCTAAAATAACAAATATTTAAAATTTCTGCCAAAATTCACTATGTTTCTCAAAGCACTATGGCTATTTTATAGATTTGAAAAGCTCTTCGTAATTGCAAAGCGTTCCATCAAATCCTTTGTGCCGCTGCGATTCTACACTCGCAATGATCTTTGTCGTTGCAATGCTCTCTTGAAAATATATTCTCCTCTTCTATTCGCGAATTTCATCATAATCATGAATAACACCATCAAAATTTCTTTATGTCTTTGCGAAATATAATTCATGAAGCCCATATTTGTGAAACTCTTACCCTTTCCATATTTTGATGAGATCTTCAAGGAAATCCACTTTTCTAAATGCTCACCAAATCCTAAATTTTGGACCCCAAAAATTTAGCAAATACTTGAAAATGGAACCACCTTGTATTTGTTCTTTTGTAACACCTTTAGATCATCCATTCCTTTTTCATGATTCTTTGTCAACATGGATTGTCAACAATATCTTTGGAACTTGAAAATTCACTATTGAAACCTGAATTATCAACAAACACAACCAACCCAAAAATGCTGCAATGTTACCTTAAGGGATTTTTGACCAACATATTTATTTTATAGGAAAACCACACAATATCTACTTTACCAATTTTTTTTAATATTATTATATACTTAGACATATCATTAGAATTTTTCATAGGGTTATGTTCTCCAATATATGTTTTCCTAAATCTAGTTCCCAATGTTTTTACTAAACTTTCTATAATACCAACTATAAATAACCTAACTCTAGTGTCCCAGAGATGGTGGTTGCTTTATTACATTAACACTAGATACAAGTGATCACATACCAAAGGACTAAATAGTTTAGTAGTATTGGTAAACTAGATATATGATTGAATATCACATTACATTTGAAAACATAAAATACAACATAGTTTTTTCTTTGAGAACAACATTATTATTTATAGAATATATTTTTATATAAATCATAGTTCACTTTTTATAATCCCAAGTAAAAGAAATATAAGAAATGGGTGATCTTAGATTCTCAGTAAGGGAATGCGTACAACAGAAGCTATTATAGAATAAATAAGAATTGGATAATATGGAAGGAATAAACGATGATCAAATAATTACATTTAAATAATCTCATGATCTTAGAACTTATCCATATAGATCACAACTATTAAAATAATCACATGTACATAAACAACTAATTACATAATGATGGAATTCATAATTCCAAACATCTTAAACTTATCATAGAGGCATCGTGCTAAAACATCTTACATAAATGGGTAAGGGATTAACCAAATACCTAACCTATTTTGTCTCATGATACCTACCGATGTATTGAGGGTCTATATAATTCATATCCCCACCCATAACATAATAATTCCAATGAATTCATTATATTAATAAACAATACAACTTAATTAACATGCCTTAATAATCAATAAATACCCACATTAAAAGAATTTGCATATGGAATGTAAATAATTTCCCCAATCAAACTGATCATAAACCATCCAGATAAATACGATGGAGGATATATTTAGAGTATATCCTCAGTAAATAATAAGATTAATCAAAGGATTTTGACATATATGAAAATGCTTTAAAAATATATCTAGAAAATTTCTTGAGGAAAACACCCTTTTCATTTTGAAATCACATATTAAAAATATAAAGATTTGTAAAATATTAGGAAAAAAATTTAATTTAGAAATATATAAGGAAACTTTCAAATTAATATTCAAAGAAAAGAGTATTCATGATGGTGGGAAAATCTGTTTGTGTCATGTACATTAAAACATAGATTCCATCCAAACCTTCAGTAAAAAGTACCTTATTCAGAAAATAACAAAAAGATTCCTTTTAAAGTTTTTTTATAAAAAGTAAAACATGATTGAAAATTAATTTAATAAATCATTATATAATATTGAAAATATTCTTGAAATCATATTAAATAAAATATAAACATGGAAGAAAAATATTCCTAATTGAATAAAAAACAAAGTTGATTGTCCTTACAAAAATTATTTCAACATATTGCATACTTAAGGAAAGAAAATTGAAAGGAAAAAAATTTAATTTCTAGAAATAACCTGATAAAAAGAAAATATATGGGGTTTAATATGTAAATATCATATATTTACTTAAATGTAAACTTAAACATAAACAATCCCAAACAATGATAAGATTGTGAAATAAACCCTTACTACTTTGATAACTTTCAAATCAAGACCCCTTGGATGAAATAATTTTAATTATAAATTTAAATTACATGTATTAAGAATTATATATGATATAAAATTTTAATGTACTAGTATATATACTCATAAAAAAATATGTTCATAACATCAAACATGTCGCAATGGAACAAAATTAAGATAAAGAACTCTTACCTCAGGCTAGACTTGCTCTGTAAGTGATTTTAACCTCCAGTATAATAAATTTAAATTTATTATAATTATATAAAATAAATATATACATACTTATAATATCATATATTATCCACTTATAATATTTTAAAACCCTTTTATTAATAATTCTTTATTAAAATCGTCGTCTTTGAGTGTTAACTATTTCATTTTTCATGTAAGTTTCAGTTTGGTAGTTTCAGTACTTGGATCTTTATAATGGTTAAATCATCTCCATAATTTTAATTATGATATAAATATCATATATATTATTTATATACATATTTATAATCATCCATGAAAGTAATACATGAAAACTGGGTCACACTGCTTTATGGAGGTAATAATCCGCACGTACACACGAGCAACACTGTCATTTTTTAACGGGATGAAGGGTAAGAAGGTAAATGATATATTATATTCCCAAAACCATAATTATTTCATAAATATCATATATACTCATTAGTTATATATTTATAACAATCCAAGTAAAATGGTGATTAAAAATGAATTACACCACTACGTGGAGATGGTAAGCTGTACGTACATACGAGTGATGTTTTCGCTTTACATAGGATGGAAAGAAGGTGAATAATGGTTTTTTCATAATAATAATAACAATTAAGTGTATTAAAGATAATAACTTAATTATTTTATATTGGATACCATATATTTATAGGGGTTAGAAGAAGAAATAAAATGAAAATTCCCAGTTAAGATGATTACCTCCTCTTTGAAGAACCTCATTTGGATCTCTCCTTATGGACCCTAAGGATGGTATTTTGAAGATAACATATCTTATAAAATGTGTATAATAATTTTTAGAGGAGTTTTTTTTCAAGGGTTGGTTGATCCAAAGTGCTCAAACATTGTGAAAAATGGAGGGGAGGAGGCGCCCTTTTACAAGTGAGGGGAGGGGAACCAAAGCATTAAATTGATATAAATTATTTTTTGAGGTTTAAGTGGATTTAAATTGATATATTTAAAATACAGTATGATTATAAGTCTAAATAATATCATAAAATAATATTTATAATATTTCATGTTATTTTTTAACCATTATATTTTAGTTTTAACCCCCGTTAACCATTTTGACAATTATCATAATAACAAAGTTTTTTTTCACTTTAAGGGTAAAAAATGTTACTATAAAAGTAAAAGTGACACATAAGTAGAAAATGGTTGATGTGATCGACCATATAACATTAAATTTTCTTAATATAGGATTTTTATGAATTTTAATTCATTTAATAAAATATTATTTAACATAAGATACCATTAAAGTCATTTTTGGGACTATTCACAAAGTTTCAATTTAAAGACAACAAGATTGAAATGGAATTAGAATATAAAACTTTAACACATAAATAATATTTTATATTTATATATAAAATTTATGGAACACAATAATCCATCCAAATTATATTACTTTTAGTATTTTTAAAATCATTTTTTTCTATTACTTGAACAAGTACTGTGTAGGCTTTGTGTAAGAATATAAGGTAATTATTTAATCAATTAAAAAAAACAAATACCATGATAAAAAATAATAATTAATATTTAAAATAAACATTGAAAAATTACCCTAAACTTTTTTTTATCCTTATGAAAAAATATTATAGATATTAAAAAAAAGCGAGTGACATTTTGTATTTATTCTTTACTTAAAATAATATTAAGGATATTATCAAAGAAAAATGGAACCAACTTTCCATATCTTTGAATATAGGATTATTATAGTAAAAATAAGCTCATAAAATAGAAATAAGTTAGGTTTTAGATATATTTTTAAATCCTTATCACATTATTTTTAACATTAATTACATGTTTTACACTTACCGTGGTGAAAAATATTTACCACAGTTACTATTCATATTGACCAAAATTAAAAGGGACATATTTAAAAAATTTGAACCTACTAATTCAAAAATAGGGTATAAATTTTTCATGATTATATCTAAATAAATTTTAATATAAATGCATAAAACACAAGGAAAAACAATTTTTAGCAAAATGTGTTTTTAATCATATAAATTAACTTATATCAAAATCATGAATACTTATAATTCAAATGGAATTAATTATATTATTATAAATAAAATATATAATATGTAATATTAATACCAAATAAAAAATATAATTATACTTTTAAATTACTTTATTTAATGAAAAGAAATGAAAATATTTGAAAAATTGGTATTTTTAACTATACATTAAAAAAATCAATCTTTTCATAAAAATGACAAAATTTCACCCTATTTTAATTTTTAAATTAATATTTAAAAAATTATGTTCATTTTATAAAATAAAATTTCTAAAATAGGTAAAAATTAATTATAATTTCCACTCACAAAATGCAATAAAAACCAGTTTTGAAGAAATGCATTTTTGAAGCATAAAATGTCTTCACTAAAAATTGAGTGCTTATATCCTAAGAATTAATCAATAAGTTTGTATTGAGTATTAAAATTATAAATATATTTCATAATTCAGTTACTCAACTCATACCTTCCAATTTATGACTAGGTTATAATAGTCACATTTAAATAGTAATATTTTTATAATATATCTTGATTCACTTAAAGATTGGTATTGCATGTTAATAAATCTATGGATCTTATTATTATTTTAAACTAATTTTTCAAGATTTTACATTTTATTCATGATAGAACATGTGTAGAATATATATACATTAAATCCTTAGCATTCAGTTTCCAAAGTATGTTACGATAGCGACTAAATGCATCGACTCATTCGATACTTGACACTACAACTCAACTATATCATTCAGTATGGTATAATCAAACAACCACCATGTGATATCACTATATCATAGGTTATTACTATCTAAGGAAGATCCTACGATATCTCAATATCATAGGATATGATATACCCTTAGTCTAGAATAAAAGACTCTTAGCCATGTGCTTGTCATACCTTAAGATAAGACCTATCATAATATATGATATCCATGACTTTAAGGATTATTCCCATCAATATCCTACTTTCACTAAAGGATAATATAAATTCATGACATTTCAATTTATATCATATCATATATGAAAACTTATGAAATCATATCCAAAACTCTTTTAAGTATCTTCCAAAACACTTTTGGAAAGCTATCATTAACTTTACATAATATTACATCATATGCAATACATTGTGAAACCCCATCCAAAAATTTTTTTAGATAAAAATATAAAACATTTTTAGAGTATCTCTCTGATTCAAACTCAATATCCATTTGGTCAACTACAATTTTTGACCCCATGGTACTTTATAACATTGAAAATAAACATGAATCCCAAAATCCACATATGTAATATGAGAGAGTTATATAGAAAAGATCAATGTTACTCAAGCTATAGAGGGGTCTAATGTGATCTTCATTAATCAAATGTATATCTATACTTTTATGAACCTGTCACATCACATGCTAGCATGATTTTTCATACATTACCTTTGTTCAAGATATTGAGTGACCATAGAAAATGTTATGTGTCAATACCATATAGTATCCTCATACATTCTCAACTCTTAAAGTATTGTAACACCCTAATATTTTAGAATATATTTATCTTTAAATAAATTTTATTTCTTAGATAACTTTCTTTACATGAAACACCGAGTTTAAATAAACTATTATATACTATTAAAATATTTAAACATGACCATTATAATATAGTTGTTAAATTTGTAGTATGAATAGGAATAACCAAATTTTAAAAAAATATGTATAAAGGTTTTAGATAATGAAAATATATTGATAAATAAGTAATAATGTTTATGTAAAATCATTATACTCTTTAAAAGTACATTATTCTTCAAAAAAAATAACTTTTGTGCTAAAATAATATAAATTAATTTCTGACACTTTTAGAAAATTTATTTGAAAAAGTGAACTTAATTACTGAAACAACATGTAAAAATTATCCTAGATTTAATTTTTGATAATCTTCTATTTTTTTATTTTTTAATGAATAGTGAAAATACTAATTTTTATTGAAAACTTATTTTGTTTCAAACATTTATAAAGTTAATTTTATCTTTAAAATTGTTTTAAAGTAACATTAGTTCTCTAATATTATGAATAATCAAACTAGGTTCATTAGAATAAATTTTATGGTAGAATTTGGTATAATTTTTTTATACTTATTGATGCCTTCCAGATGAGAATCAACCAATCCACAAGGGAAGGAATACATGAATATGGGTATTATTTTACCTACAAATCAAAAGAATAAGAGGGTGGCCAAGATCACATGGATCGTGTGAACCTCCAGAAGACATACGATCACATGACCTTCATAGGGTCATGTGAATGATAAAGAACATCGCATAACCTATGGGATTCCTCATAAAGACCCTTTGATGAGTCCTTTTTCTCTTGAAAAGGTGTCTAGGGCACTTTCTAATCATGCGACGGAAACTAGATAAGCTCCCCTAGGTCACACGACTTATCAACCAGCAGACACCTGACAAACCATCCAAAAACCCTTGGAAAATAAGGAGAAAAATATCAAAAATTAAGGAGACTCTTGTAGTCTTAAAATTCACATGACTCAACCAAGTGGTTCATGATAAACTGCAATACCATGAAAACATGACCGCCTTGCCACACAAGAGCCCGCTGGCATGTCACTATTATAACGCGGAAGGCTTCATACATGTCCATCCAGTCCTTCAGTCCTCCTTTGGCTCCAAAGACAAGTAGGAGGGTTTTTCAATGATAATGCTCACACATCACCATAGGAACCTTTATTGGTCATGTGATGCATCATCTATGGGGAGAGTAATTGTATTCAACAACACTCAAGAAAACTCACAAGACCCTATGCCCTTATAAAATAAACAAGGAAATAAAAAAGGGGGAAAAGTGGGAGCCTCTTTCTATCATAAACTTCATGTGATGCATTCATGCACTCTGAAAGAACTCATAAAATCCCTTCTTCATGATGGAATGATCTCACAAAGGACCCCTAGAAATCCATCTTTATATCATGGAAGATCCCAGATAAGTCTCCCCAAGTCACGTGAGAGCCTTTCAATAAGCATCCTGATCTCATGTAGGCCCTTGGACATGTTGCCCCGACAATGTGAAAGACCCTTGGAATTTCCATATGATTAGGAAAGACCCAATTAATTTGATATAATCCAATAAATTGGGAGTTTATGGGATGGTATCATAGTCACTAAAAATTAGGCAACGACCCTAGAATGACTTGTAGAAGGATCTCATGAAACACATGACATCAAAGACCTCCACTAACTCCATCCTGGATTTGTGCAATACACATAGTGAAAATAAGCATATAATCAGGGTGGTGAGGCCTATAAATCCCCCAACATAGTATGAAAAAAATACATCCTTGGATCCTCTCATCAGTACACCTAGTCATTAGAGTGGATTTCTCAGAGTGGATGGTCTCACGATCGGAAAGGTTTTCCATTAGGTAAAGTCCGAGGAACAACCTAAGAGATCATATGATATGAATAATAACTTCACATGATCACTCATAAATCATGAAAAGGACATCTCACATACCTGACTAGTAATGCAAGACTTAAACAAGCCAACACTGAACAAATCCTAGGCATATGAAATAAAAGGCTAGAACAAAGACTAAAAATATGGGAGACTTATGTGAAGAACATATATGGATATCCTCATACACTTTTCATGAAGCACCCGAGTCATGTGACAACACTAGGAAATTTCACCCAAATAACGCAACACTCCTTTGGTATACTATCTGGATCATTCGAAGTCCCCTAGATGTGTTAGAGCAAGTCACATGGTTCCCCCCTAGACGTGCCACCCAAGTCCCATGAAACCCTCTAGGCCCACCATACAAACCTCTCTATGTCTTCTAGATATGTATCCCAAGTCATATGGTGGCACTAGTACATGTAATCTAAGTATCGCGATGGCATCATTACATGCCAACTAGATCTCATGACACCCTCTTGACAAGACAACCAAATCCCATGACATCCTCTACACATGTCAATCAACTTTCATGATGACACTTAGACAAGTCAACCTGGACATTCAGCACCCTATAGACATGCCACACCAACTCTCACAACACCCTCTAAATGTATCAGACAACTTCCATAATGAAACAAGAGTAAGTCAGTTAGATCATGTGACCCCCTCCAAGTATATTAGCTGAGATCATGCGATGGCCTCTAGGATCATCCAACCAGGTCTTATGATGTCCTTTAGATAAGTTATCCTTGATCATGCGATAATCTTCAGACATGCCATCTAGATTATGTAATGTACCTCGAACAAGTCAATTGGATCATGCAATTGTCTTTAGATATGTTAGAAAGATATCCTCTGACATGTCAAGCATACAATCAAGGAATGTCAGACAGATAATCAATGCATGCCAGGTAGACAATTAGGCCAGGTTAAGTGGGTATCCCAAGACTTGATAACCTTTTCCAAGCCTCCATATAAGGGAAACCTCAGTGTGTAATACCTAACCACCTGAACTATGAGAACTCTGATTCCTTCTATAACCAGGATATATAGGATGCCTTCCTAAGGCCTGAGATCCATACTAAACCTCTGAAGGGCTATCCTGGTACATAATTTCCACATCCATAAGCAATGAGACTGATTATTTTCCATCCATTATTTCCCACACCAAGAATATATCATGTGGGATTAGGGAGTAATAATAATCACATCATCCATATTGTAGGATTGAAATAATAATGTAGATGCTCAATATACAAGAGCGGGGTGAATTGTATACTTTAAAAATTCCTTTGGAACCTTTAAAGTTAGTTACAAATAACTATGTTTTCCTTAAGAAAAGGAAAGGGCTAAGTTTAACAAAGTTAAACCAAGCAAATTCACAACACCTCTAATATCAAATGAAAACTTGGAAAGAGATTCCGAACGTAGGTTCCAGAAATATGATTCCGGAAAATGAAACTTAACAAAAGATTACAATATGAGATTCTACCTTAAAGCGTATAGAATCTAAATGAAACAGAGTACAAATAAGGAAGTATAAGAAAGTTATACTTTCCTTACAATACAATATACAGCGGAATATAAACAAGTAGTAGAACTACAAGTAACAAGATATAAGTCTTTTAAACCAAAGAGAAGGGTATCCAACAACTTTGGATAAAGGTCCCTTGATTTATACTTTCAAGAAAGTCTGTCTTACCCACACCAGGGTAAGCCCTCGATACGAAGATCAGAGTCTCTGTCTTGCTATCCCCACAAGACCTCAACTTCAAGGTAGTTGGCAACCTCTGTCTTCCTCAGCAAGGAAGCCCTCAAACTTCAAGGTAGTCGGCACCTCTGTCTTCCTATCCCCAGAAGCCCTCGAATGTAATCACCAACATTCGGAGTCGCACGAAGCTTTGAGAGTTAATAAGAGCCTCTCTCTCTAGAAATCACTTCAACAGCATGTATGCACAAAACCAAGTTGTTCATCTATCATCAGTATCAAGCTCTTTCAAATGAGCTCCTATTTATAGGTAAGGTCAGCCTCCTTCCCAACGGTCATATTTTCCTTAAAAATCGGAGGGACCTGTACACGTGTCACTTAGACAACGGTTAGTTTATAACAAAATAGATGACATCGTTTTATAAAAAAACAAGTGTAACAGAATGTACGACATCGTTTTAATTCTAACTCAAAAGTTCAGAATGAAAACTTCAGAGTGAATGTTCGGAGTGTAAGGAGAATAATAAAGAGTAGTAAAAAAAAATAAAGGCATAAGCAAAATGAAAGTTCAGAGTCTAACCAAAAAATAATTTTTGGAGTCTGAATAAATTCAGAGTGTATAAAAAAAAGATAATTAGATTCTGTTTTATAAGAGAATTCGGAATGAGAATTTGGAATGTGAATTCATCATCATAATTCGTAATGAGAATTCGTCATCAGAATTCGTAATGAGAATTCATCATTAGAATTCGTAATGAGAATTCATCATCAGAATTCGTAATGAGAATTCATCATTAGAATTCGTAATGAGAATTCGTCATCGAACTTCATAAGAATTCGTTATCCTGAATCTGAAGTAGAACTTAATCAGAGTTCGTATCCGGAATTCGGAATGAAACTTCCTTAGAGTTCTTATCCAGAATTCGGATCCTAAAACAGAATGCTTTATATCAAAGTTTCAAGAAATTCCGAGAAAATAGAAATAAATCCGAATCTCATACTTAAGAAAAATCTAGATGAAAATATGATAAGGATAATTTTTCTTATAAAATCGATTTTCCTTATAAAATCAATTTTCCTTAAGATAGCATTTTTCCTTAAGAAAGTAATTTTTCTTAAGAAAGCAATTTTCCTTAAGAAAGCATTTTTCCTTAAGAAAGCAATTTTCCTTAAGAAAGAATTTTTCCTTAAGAAAGCAATTTTTCTTAAGAAAGCAATTTTCCTTAAGAAAGTATTTTTCCTTAAGAAAGCAATTTTCCTTAAGGAAAAGGTGTTTGTGATTTTCAAAACAAGAAGGAATGAAAAAGTCATAAGGAAAACCTTATTGACTCAACACATATTAGGGAAACCTCAATGTGTAAGCCTTAATTAGTGACATAATATGATATATCCCACATACAAAGGGAAACCTTAGTGTGTAATCCCTTATCACCTGAACTAAAAGAACTTTGATTCCTATTATAACCAGGATATATAGGATTCATTCCTAAGGTATGATCTCTAGATTAAACCTCTAAAGGGTTGTCCCAGTATATAAGTCCTGCATCCACAAGCAGTGAGACTGATTATTTTCCATCCCTTTTTTCCCACACCAAGAATAGCACACATGGTCTTAGGAAGTTGTAATAATCACATCATCCATATTAGGGAAACCTTAGCATGTAATCCCCGATCAGTGGAATAATATGATATATCCCACATAAAAAGGCAACCTCAGTGTGTAATCCGCGATCAACTAAACTATGAGAACTCCGACTCTTGCTATAAATAAGATACACAGGATGCCTTCCTAAGGAATGAGATCCATATTAAACCTCCAATGGGTAGTCCCAGTATATAAGTCCCAAATCCATATGCAGTGAGACTGACTACTTTTCATCCCTTGTTTCTCACACTGATCATGGTTCACGTGGGATTAGGGATTTTCAATAGTCATATCATTCGCATCATGAATCTCTACTACTTAGGTAAACCTCAGTGTGTAATCCCTAATGAGTGTCATGATATTACTCCCTCTATGTAAGGATATCCACCTTGGGTCCAGTCCTAAAGGCATGATCGAACTATGATAACTCTGATTCCTACCATAACCAAGATACATAGGATTCCTACTCGAGACTCGAGCTCAAATACTCAGAGCCTTAGTGCCCACACATATGTCCTTTCCACATGATGTTAAACTAAATGGGTTCAACGGACTATGTGGGATTTTATTCCTGCTATAAACAGGATATGTAGGATGTCTCATAGTGTATCAATACCATCCTTGACATATTAAACACCTCCTTACATGAAATCAAATTCCAAAGTGCTCAGTTATACGACTTCAAAGTATAAGCATCTACCCATCAAGGTAAATGGATGAAGAACCTAGAACACATACATATATATATCCACTAAAAGATTCCCCTTCATGTATAAAAGAGATTTAACCTCTGGTCATTTTGTGAGGGAAACCCATTTCATATCAGGATTGGAAGGAGGTTCAAACTATGGTAATTTTGTTAGGGTAATCGGTTTTGTATGAGGATTAGAAAGAGATTAACAAACATGTATTAAATATATAATATAGTCCTGTAGTAGGAAACAATTCCCCCCCAAGGGTGTGGTGATCCTAACCACCCATCCTCTCAACCAATGCATGTTTATAAGTGCCATTGGGTCTAAAACCCCAACTGATGCGCCAGACTTTGGAAAAATGTCTATACCCAGTTATGGATGTGGGAATCATTGGGAGTTTTCATTAAGAACAATGATGGATAGACCCCCTCTTTCCTACAAAACAAAAGGATAGAGAACTTGACACCAACTCATTTAACCATGGAATCTTCTTCACCAGATAAAAAGGATAGACTGCCCAGTTATTGTCAAACCATATTGTCCCTATCATGAGGGTGCCCCAAGAAATTCATTATCATATTTTCCATTGAAAAAAATGGTGAAACCAATATTAATATCTCAAATAATAAAATTATTGGTTGTCCATGCATTGGGACAGTTTGTTTGCACATATACGCAAACAAAAATGGTGAACCTGACGTGAATCTCTCAAATAACAGAATTATCAATTGACCGTGCATTGGGATTTTTTTTTTTCACATCCCACACAAAAAATGGAAAAATCATCATGAATATCTTGAATAACATAATGATCAGCTGACCATGCATCAGGCCATTTTGTTTGCATATCTACACAAAAAAAAATGGTGAACCTGATGTGAATCTTGTAAATAACAGAATGATTAGTTGACCATGTGTCAAGCCATTTTCCTTGTACATCCCACACGAACATAGAAAACCTAACATAAATCTTATGAATGATCCTATGTAGTCAGGGTTCTTATGAAATAATCCCATCATCTCTTTGATAAGTCCATGCAAGCAGAATGCCTAGATCAGGAATAAAAAGACAATTGTGGCACCCATGAATATATGATTTATCACATATCATGCCTATAATGATGCACTAACTGATGAAAATTTTCATTATTGTCTTTGTGAATGAAGATACTACTCTCTCAAACAACACCTTAATTTGAAATGTCTTCATCCAATAACCGTTACAGAAATTTAGCCATAATTGAAACCCCTATGGGCCTTAAAAATGACCTAACCCACCAAATATCTTCAGCGAAGGGTGGTGAATGAAATGATCTGGGAGTACCATCAATATGGTAAGATCTTGACCCTTAAGTCTTACCATGAGGGTCTTCAAGTAATAAAAGATATGAGTCCGCATCATCCGAAGAAAGCTGTAGTAAAGCTAGTGGAACTCATCACCATAGCCAACTGCTTTGAGAGCTTATCCCCAGAGTAGGATAACCAAAACCTTTAGTATCTGATGAAGGTGGAATTGAGAGTCAACTAAGGCTACCTTATGGTTCAAGGGCCACTAAGGAGGGATCCTATCAACAGTTTTCACCAGTGAAATCCCATCGGTACCCTTAAATTACCTACTGAGGGTACCACATGACACACTGACACCTCTACTACCCATGCACAGGCAACAAGGAAGACACCTCGGGTGCAGAAGCCTCTAGATAATCATGAGTGGGATCATATCCCCACTCCCACTGACAATGTCTGATGGCATATTCTAGTAGTAACCAGTGAGAAGACTCATATCCCTGCTCACTTAGAACAAGTCCATAGACATATTCCTGTAGCAGGCATGGGGGAGGTGTATATCCCTACCCAGTGCATGAATTCTATCAACATATTCTGATGGCACAAAGAGGATATATTTGGGCTCATATTAATGCTTCAATCGAATATATATGCTAGTATATAGTGGAGATAGAAAATGTGTAGGCCAACATTCCTATGTGCACTTTACTAAAGTATTATTACATCTTAGAAACAACTAAAGAACTCTGTCAGCATATTCCATTACTAGTAAAAATATAGTGACACACACATATTCCTATCCCTAAAGTCAGGGCACCACAACACTTTAATATTTATGAATAAGTGGTTGCTCTGAAGAAAACACAATTCTTGCTTCTGTACAAAAAGATTATCGACATATTCTTGTAAAGAAAGAGGTGCCAGAATGGGATCATTTTCCCATTCCAACCAGGGCTAAATAGGTGATAGTGACACATGCCTCGGGATAGGGGAACATTTCTGTTAAAAAAGAATAGAAAAATATTTTAAAGGCCTAGGATTAGGATCATATCCCAATTCTGGATGGGGCTTATCAAGTAAGAGGGACACATTCCATGAGACAGACTCATATTACCATAAAAAAATATCAACAACATACTCCAGAGGCCCAGGATCAGGCTCATATCCCTATCATGTCCAGGTCTCACCAAGTTAGAATGACACATGCCTTAGGAAAGACTCATATTCCTATAAGTTAATATGTCTGTAATATTCCAGCAGATCACATAAGTCAGGCCCATATCCCTACTTCCACCGATGAACAATTTCATCAACATCCTTCCAAGGCTATACAGGAGGAGGATCATATCCCTTCTCCCGTTTCAGAGGTATGCCAACATATTCCAATGGGGAATTCATACACATACTGGGATTATACTCCCACTCCAACTGGGAATAACCAAGTGAGAGCAACAAAAGCCTCAGAGTAGGATCATATTCCTATCAAGAAAGACCAATGACATATTCTAAAGGCTCTGGATTGGGATCATATCCCCATTCTAACCGAGGATCACCAAGTGAGAGTGTCACATGCCTAAAGTTAGGCTCATATTCCTACTAATAATGAATAATATCATTGGTATATTCTTGCGGTTTCTTAGCAGAAGACTCATATTCCCACAAAACCAGATGGTTATCAACAATTTATAATAACTATCATACAATAGGCTCATATCCCTACACAATTACAAATGGAAGGTCATCATATTATGACCATTACATATAATGATGCACATATTCTTAATTTTCTCAATGCTAGTGTCCTTGAGGTTGTCTGAGACACATTATCAACACCCCAAGGGTCTTATAACACTTAAACTAAAGTAGAAGATGATCATTACCATGATAGGCCTCCTCATGGTAGCATGGATATGGATCTTAGAGACTTTACTCCTGAAATATTCCATGGTCAACCTCCCCATGGTGATATCTCTCACAGAAAAGGAAATAACCCCTTACCTAGAAACCTTTGTATAAATAGGTTTTCAAAACTCAAACACTTTCATATAGAGAAGTGCTCAAAACATTGGGGTTAACCACATATATTTCCCCATAAACTACCAAAAAAACTCTACTCTAGTCAGCAGGAAACCCTAAGAAGCATCTTTTGTGGTATGACTGGATGGAGTCATGAAAATCTGATGAAGAGGAAGAAAAAATTGATATACGGAGAGAGTTAGCTGGAAACAACCTCCCCACCATGTTCTAGTATCTTTATACTTCTGACTACGAGATCCTAGATGAGCTATAGAAGAAGTGAATTCCTTATCTATGTCAAAAAATGTGGGAAACTCATAAAAAATTGAGGGATAAACACCTCCCTTATCTAGGATATGAGGGTCACCTTAAAACCATCAAGATACTCTATTGTCAGCTAGATTTGGCTACTATCTCCATGGTCCAAGATCCAAAACTAGAAAAGAACAACATAAATCTACAACACAGTTTCCTCCACTACATAACAACTCTTAGGCACATGATCTATAAATCCACTTCACATATATGCATTTGAGGATGGGGAAAGTATGGAGAATTACACTTCACCGCACCCCTAGAATAACATAAAACATCAGATACAACATCCTAAAATGTTATAACCTCTGAATAAATTAGAGGATTGGGTGATTCTTAGGTTATTTGGTCACTACAACAAACCACCCCTATTTCAATGGTTCTAATACATCACAAATGGAGGAAGAGGACAACTCAAATAGATTTGATTTGGGTCCCTTGAAATAATGGGAAATAATTTCAAACAAAGAAGTTAAAGTTACGATCAACTCAAAGGATTCCCATAGAAACTAACTCCCATCATGGGTTTCCATTACACCCAGATTCTACATGATCACAACTGTGCCACATAAAATAAGTTATAGTAGCAGCTGCCGCAGTTCCCCTCCAGAAGAAAACCCAACCCACCGGGATAGGGGAATATCTACCACTACCTCCACCCCTCAGATCTTAAATTTCTGATAAGATTCAAGACATATCACCAATAACTACAAACAAACCCAATCCTACTAGGCTGGGGACATTTATATCTCAATCACTATCACCGGGTTCATCATCCTCTGAGAAGGTCCTGGGGAAATCAACAATGGTTCTAGATCAATCTCATACTACTAGTATAGGGGCTTTTATATCTCAATGTATGTCATGGGAGTCATAAAATACCTGAATGGAATCATTGAATCCTCAACAATAGGATCAATTGATTCCAATTGTGGCCCCAAATATCTCTCAACCCATAGGACTGGGGGAATTTTCATCATCATCATCACAATATAGGGAATCATTCTTATCTAGGTTGGGTGGTAAATATCGATGGTTGAAATCCAATTATTTCCTCCCACTATAAGATAAACCCTTGCTATTTGGGGCCTGCTCAGCAGTCATGATCAAAAACTCCCTCAAGGTAACTACTCACAGGCTAATACAGGAGGAGCATATGGTGAAGGCAATCAAACCTCACTGGGATCACAAGCCAAAATAGACCAATATGGTCAAGGGTTCATGGAAAGACCCTAATGAAGAAAGTACATAATCATCCTGTTACGTTGAAAGTAATGGTATAACCACCATTTCTCAATATACCTCTATAAATGTCATCACCATCAACACAAAATACAATGCATATTAAGACACAGATGCATAGGGTCGCAACATGGAAAACCTACCCTAAGAGGAGGGTGATCTGGATGCACCAAATGAGGCTACATGCACTTCAAAATAGAGGATACTCCAAAATATGGAACCTCTAAATATCGATTTTCCACCTATATGGTGGAACACTGCTAAAGATAAAGGAAAAGGTGCAGATACATCCCAATCACTACCCAAAAGAACTGAAAATCCTTCCATGGAAGACCAATTATCATAATAATGAGACAAAAACTCTCAGGAAACTCAACAAGGAGATACTTAGGGGAAATATTCCTACTGGGTATCGTCTTTAGGTAGAGACAAATATTCTTCCTCCCAGGGATAACCTTCCTATAAGAGCAGCATATGAACATCAGACTAGTTCTAGATCTAGGTAGTCGGTCTATATAAATGAGGAATTTGAAAATTATCATGACGTCCCTCCATTATAGTGATAGCCTATCCCTCATTAGGGTGATCACTTAGTCTTCACATGTGTTAAGAATCATCAGGAGATAAAAACAAGACCACCTCATCAAACCTCTCCTGCTTATTATAGATGGGAGGCAACTCAAATAGTAGTACCTTTGGAATCTCTCAATGCCATAAAGTCCCTGGCCACTTGAATGGAAGACATGGAAGGTTGAAGCACACCTATGTAGCCTGAGAAGAATCCATATCCCAAATGGTTGGATGAAACTTTACCTACACCCAATTTTGGAAATCCTACCTTCTCTACCTTTGACAGCGTGTGATACCCTAAAAAACATCTCACACACTTTGTATCCTGATGCAGTCCAATGATGGGACCTCGAGATCAAAAGGAGGTGACCAAGTTGAGGTGTTTTGTATAGACTCTAGTAAGGCCAACCTTAGTTTGGTACAACAACCTTCCAATAGGATCTGTTGTAGGATGGGAAGACCTTATTCATCAATTCCTCTATCAATTCATCTCCACACTGAGGAAAATGACAATTTTCAACCTAAAAAACTACAAGCAATATGAAAATGAGAGGGTGTATAATTTAATAGCTAGATGGAAAGGTTTAATATATTCACTAAGTATCCCTCTCTCATAGGATAAATTAATGTAAATCTATGATAAGAATATTAGGGATAAATTGGAGACACCTCTGATCCTAATGAAGTATCCAGGTGGGTTCTGTGAGTTTGAAAAAATGTAACAGTGTCTTGAAGATTCAATTCAGCAAACTCAATACAAATCTTGACTCATTCCCTTAGAATAGGGGAAAAATCTTGAAAAGGAATAAACTACCACCGTTACCCTCAAACCAGTAGCATTTCCCATTCAAGCACCGAAGTAGGTCTCAAGCCACCCAGTGCCTCCAGTCGAGTGACAATAACTATAAAATCTCCCTGGGCTAGAATCCAGAAGAGATCAGGGTCACCCATGATTTAAGAAATAGATAAATAAATAATACTCCTTATAAAATGAACAAGTACCCAATTATTTCTTAGTATCCATGAAAAATAACCTACTCAAGTAGCCACAAACCAAGAATCTCGATGAGGTCAACCTCACTGATTGTCCCAACTACTTCCCTTTTCATAAGAGGTTGGGTCATAACATTAAGAATTGATTTGTCTTCAAATAATTTCTATTAAGAATGGTCAATTATAGACATGTGATGTTGGATAACTCCCTAGAGTAGGTGACCCACATAACCATCATCTAGTTAGAAGAAGAAGGTGATTGGAAGAAAGTTCTGGATAGACGTGGATAAAAGTTCAACAACTAGATGAATCGAAATAAAGTTGACTGAGATCATAAAACCCTGATATAAAAACTTCACAGACCCACAATAGTTCTACCACCTAGGGAGGTGACATCAAATATGTCTCCTGAATGTGGATATGACCATTAGATGTAGGAAGAGATAGAAGAGGAAGAGTCATATTCTGCTCCAACGCAAGCTATTACCCTTGAAGATTTCTTCACTAAAACATCCAAATCATGGAACTACCCCACCAAATATAACCCTAATAAAATGAAGAGATCATATTTGGATCTATTAATATGATACACTTATCATACCCATTATACGATAATGAATATGCCTTCGAGTATAAATTCCCCACACCTAACCGAGCAGTAGGAGGATATAGGAGCAGAAACCGAGGATACAGGGCACATAATGGGTATGTTAGGACCCAATATTTTGGTCACATACCCATAGAGGACATATATGTAGCTAAGAATCATGTTAAAGTGCTCCATCATGCCCAATAGATACATGGAGGTGTCTCAAAACCCTCCAACGGTCACCCATGCCCACTCATCTTGTATGACCATCTAGAGGGGGTGTGATTATCTGATCAACCCTGACAACAGGGAAGGTTGGTAAGAACTAAAAAACTGTTAGTATATACTCCCATGAACTCTACACAATCATCAATCTTGTATACCTTAAATTCCTTAGTTCATGATCCACATAATAGAGATCAACCCCACCTCAGGAAGTGCTAATCTATGACACAAAAGTGCGATATTCTGAAATAGTTAGTGATTATTCTAACCAATCACTTGATCCTGGATGCACTACATATTTAAAAAGAACCTAGGGAGGAACTAGTTGAATACCTCTAAAGGCCACAATAGTTTGAGACAAAAGCTGCTGCATCCAAGGTATATCAATTAGAGACCATGCAAACAGAGTACCATGTTGTAATCTCATTCACAGATCAGGATTAGGAGGAGGTCATCCAAGGATACATTGGGACCCTATATGTTTCAGGTAGACTCAATAATGTTTAAATTTGAAGTTACCTAATTGAAAATGGTTTTGGGATCAACCTCATCCCTATTTGAACCCTTCAACATTTATGGTATAGAGAAGGGGATTTGTCTCCCACAAAGATATCCATTCAAGGGTATGATAAGCATGAACAAAGACCCTCCCCGAGAAGATCAATCTTGAAACTTAGTTTGGGGATCTCACATATAACATTGATTTTATGGTTATCCAACAAGATACTACATAAAATAACTACTCAAAAGGCCCCATATCCACAACCACATGGTAGTACCCTCAACATTCCATCAATTTTTGAAATACCCCATCAATGGAAAGGTCGACATAATATATGGTGATAGCACCCCCTTCGAGACTTACATAGCCACATATGCTGAAGTAGGATTATATAAAAGGGAAGTTAAAAAACCAATGGTGGATGATGATATAAATTTTTTATCCCCCAATAGCTTGGGTACCACCCTTACAAATCCCTAGAGCATGATTGACAATAACTATGTGCTACCCATAAATCTAGTTGAGGCAATATACTTTATCCCAGATGTCGAATCCCCTTATATCCCTAATGAAAGCATAAAAGAGGATCATATTTGACATCTCTTTGCAATGAATCTAGAAGCAGGGGATGATAATGTCTCTTCTTATGGACTCACTCACCTCAATAGTGACAAAGATACCCCCATATTTCCAAACTCATCTGAAAATGCCTCTATAGACTCATAGGTGGAAGAAGAAGAGGATAACCTTAGGAATTACCCTCCTTCATTTGAGGAGGGTGAATCCACCAAAATTGATGAACTAAGGTAGGAAAATATAGGAATGAGAGAAGACTCATGGCTTACATTGATTAGTGCTTCCATGCCTCTCGAGGATTAAGAGATGTATATCACATTTCTAAAGAAACATCGATATGAATTTTCTTAGAATTATATAGAAATTAACATACTAAATCTAGATGTTTCTATGCACCATATCGGTTTATCAGATGAATATCAAGGATTCAAGTAGGTAGCCAGGAAGATTCACCCCTATCATGCCACCAATGCAGAGGCGAAAGTTGACAAATTGATCAAATTCAATTTTTCCAAGAATTGAAATACCCAAGATGGATCACCAATATCATCTCTATCAAGAAGAATAATAGGAAGATTATGGTCGACATCAATTTCAAAGACCTTAATTGACACTGCTTAAAGGATGACTTCCCATTTCCAATCATAGAACTCCTGATCAATCTAGCCACTGGTTTCTAAGTTCTTTACTTCATGGGTGGGTATTCAGGGTACAATTAGATAAATATGTCCCTTGAAGATGAGGAATCCACTACCTTTAAATAACCACAAGGGATATTTTTCTATCAGGTTATTCCATTTGTCTTAAAGGATGCTGGTTCCACTTATCAATGTGTCATGCATCATATCTTTAAGCCTTTCTTGGGAAGAATAATCAAATGTTATGTTGATGAACTGGTGGTTAAATCCTGATAGAAATGTGACCACTTCATTGATATTAAAATGGTCTTCAATAAGTTGATACATCATAGTTTGAAGATGAATCCACTGAAATTCACTTTCAGGGTAACATCAAGGAAGTTACTTGGCTTTTTGGTAGGCCATCGTGGCATAAAGGTTGACCCAGAAAAGACTTGTGCTATTTTAAAAATGTCATCCCCAAGAATCTCAAAGAACTATGGGGGATAAAAGGGAAACTTACTTACATTCAGTGTTTCATAGCCAACTTGGCCAATAAATATCTCCCCTTCACCAAGCTAATGAATAAGAATCGCCTATCAATGGGATGGGGACTGCCAAGAAGCGTTCGAGAGTCTCAAGCAGTATCTGCTACACCCACTAGTCCTGATGCCACCAGTAACACTCATATTATATGTTGCTGCCATGGAATGAATACTAGGAACCCTACTCACATAGAAGAATGATGCAGGAAATGAGAACAATCTCTACTACCTCAGTCGAACAATTCTAGATATTGAGATCCGATACTCTGATGTCGAAAATAACTGCCTCACACTCATCTTTGCAGTGTAGAAACTGAGGCATTACTTAAAGCATCATGAATTACACTTGGTATCTCATATTGAACCACTAAATTACATCCTTGGACATACCATGATAACTGGGTATTTTTCCTGATGGGCAGTCATTCTTCAATAATAAAAAATCCAGTTCGTGTCACAAAAGCCAGTAAAAGGACAGGCCTTGAATGATTTCCTTGTAGCACATCCCACTCTAGAAAGCACACTAGTAGACACTGAACTTATATATGAGGAGGTTTTATATGCCTATGACACTCCCTAGACATGGGAGATGTATTTTGATAGAACCTTCCAGAGTCCTATTGGTAAGAGATTGGAAAAAACCAAAACTCAATTGGGTTGGCTTAGGGATTGCATTTTTCTCTCTAGACAAAGAAAATTTTACCTAATATTTATCACCATCCAAAGGAAGCATGAATGACGAGGATGAATACCAATCTATCATCGCCAACCTATAATTATCCATACAACTGCAGATAACTTACTTGGATATCAAATGGGATTTAGAGCTAGTGATAAAGTAGATTAATAGAGAATATTCCATTAAAAAGGAAGAATTGGACCCTCTCACTGGCTACATCATGGGACTAATGGTAGAATTCCCTTACATTTCATCATGTCCCCTGATCATAGAATTATCATGTCGACACATTATCTAATGAAACCATAGTTCTGGCCGACCCTGACCAGGAGGAAGAAATATTCTAAATCACACACTGGAGAATGGTCTCATCAATCATCATATGTGATATGGAAGAAATCAATCAGGTTGATACTACCACAGAGCACGATGAACTAATATCCACTCATGGATAGATGGATCCCATAGTTGGTTATCTCCAAAATGGGACTCTACCAATAGACTGAGCTAGAAAAGAATAGGTTTGATGGTGATCAGTGAACTTTATCTTGTGGAATGGTCCAAATGAGCATAAAGCACTCTAGAAGTGTGGCTTAAACAGAATCCTCCTAAGACATATAACAAAAATAGAGATTCCCACCCTCATGGAATAAGTTCATGTGGGCTCCTGTGATGCTCATCAATCTGGGTTCAGGCTCTCCCACCAAATTAGGAGGTTGGGTTACTACTAGAAAACCATGATATAGGATGGTGTGGAATTCATCAGGAAATGTCATGCATTCCAAATCCATGAAAACTTCATCCATCAACCCCTAAAATTGCTACATATAGATAAATATTCCTGGCCATTTTTCGTATGGGGAATGAATGATATGGGGCCATATCACCCAACTGTAACTAAGAAGTTTAAGTACATCATCACTACTACCAAATTCTTCTTCAAATGGGATAAGAAAACACCCCTCAAAGAATTCAGGTCTAAGAACATCATCAACTTTGTAAATTCCAATGTCATCACCATGTTCAAATTCCCTCACATGATTTTGATGGACAATGAAACCAACTTCTATTCCACAGAGTTGAAGAAACTATACTAAGAGTACAACATTGAGTCTAATCACTCATCTCGCTATCAAAAATTAGAAAATTTAAAGATATAGGCCTTTAATAAGACTCTATCAAATACACTCTAGAATATGGTGAATAAGGTCAAGAATTCCTGGCCAGAAAAGATCTTCCATGATTTATAAGACTACCGTACCACCACACATACTGCTATACAAGAAATTCCATATTCATTGGTGTATAGAATCAAGGTAGTGTTACCCATATAAGTACAACTACCTTCACTTTGAATAACCCTCTTCGGAAAACTCTCAGATGATGAGCAATCACAAAAGTGGATGGATGAATTGGAGTGGCTTAATGAGAACAGGTTATGGACATTTCACAACCTTGAAGTCCATCATAATAAGATTTCACAATCTTTTAATAAAAAGGCCTGCCTCTATTTGTTCCTCCAAGTAGAACTAGTGTTGGCTCTCAGAACTCCAATGATACCAAGCAAGAATCCTCCAAATCTAAAACCCAAATGTGAAGGGACTTATATCATACATAAGGTCCATAAATTTAGAGCTTACTCACTAGACACAATAGATAGGGAGCATGTCACGTCACACACCAATGAAATATTTCTCAAGAAATAATTTTAATACCTATCATCAATCATAGATAGTATTGATTTCATGATGATAAACTGCACAAATAAGTCTTGGAAGTAATACTTTAAACTTCACAACATATATCTTCCTAACCACAAGATGTTAAACTGTATGGATCTTATCCTGAAAGAAAGATGATAAACTGCACAACATATTTTCCCCTTACCACACGACATTAAAATTCATGACAAATGTCCTCACCACATGACATTAAACTGCATGAGATTCATAATCTCACTAAAAATTCACCGTACACGAGCCAAATATATGCAGAACAAAGATGAAATTCCCCTATCCCCATGTGAGAGTCAGATCCACATAGGGAATCACTTAATCCAAGAACTATGTATGTCTTGATTCCTACCATAATTAGATATGTAGTGATTCCTAGAACTCTATTCTTGAGCTCAACCATGATATCTATTTCCTTCCATGTCAGGTGACCCTCATCCTTACCACATGATGTAAAAATTCACAGATCCCCAACATTACTCTTCTTTCATATCGAGTCACCTATATTCCTACCACATAACATTAAACTGCATGGATGATGTCCTTACCATATGAAACTAAACTACATGGGTTTCTAGAACTACATATGTCTTGATTCTCATTTTAATGAGATACATAGGGATGCATAGATCCTATATCCTGGTTCGGTCACCGCATGGTACAAAATTCCCCTATCTATCCTCCAAATTGTCTCCATACCATGAGGAACTGTTTCCATTCCTTATTTCTCACACCAATTATAGCTCATGTGAGCTTAGTAATTTTAGTAAGGTCTCTCCTTGAATAACTGATATATATCAATTCATGATAGGGTGGCCATGGTCTTAAATTTAAGACCTTAAAAGTCACACCATGAGTTCTTACCACAAGATGTTAAACTGTACGACTGATGTCCTTACCATATGACAATAAACTACATGAGTTTCAAGAACTACATGAAACTTGATTCCTATCATCACAAGATACATAGTTATACCCAGATATCCAATCCCAAGTCTATTCATAACAAATAAACATAAAAAAAATTCCCCTCCCTACATACGGGTCAAACCTGTGTAGGGAGATTCCATCGAAGAACTATGTGTGGCTTGATTCATGTAATTAAAGGATATATAGTGACCCCCATACCTCCATTCTTAGGCCCAGTTTCAACATTACCTTTTCATGTTAGGGGGCCTATGTCCTTTCCACATGATGTTAAACTACATGGTTTCTTAATAACTACATATGGCTTGATTCCTGTCCTCACCAGATATGTAGTGACGCCCAAATCTCCAATCTCAGGACCATCCAAAACAATCAATGGGAATAATTCCCCCCTTTTCATATGGGCTAGACCTGTATAGAATGATTCCCATTCAATAACTACATATGGCTTGATTCATGTCCTCACAGGATATGAAGCGATTCCCGGATCTTTGATTCTTGGGTCCAGCTGTGATTAAACAAAATATTACCCCATCCTTACATATGAGTCATACCTATGCAAGGAAATTCCCCCAACTACATAGGGGTTGAGTCATGCAAGATCATTTTTCCTACATATGAGCTAGATATGCATGTGGATTTCTTTTGCACAAAATACATCCTACACAATTTTTCACGTTAGTTCCCACGTCCTTACTACATAAAGTTAAATTTTAAGGAAAATTTCTTAATTTCAAGACATTAAAACTATATGGTGAATACGTACTTACTACACGACTTTAAACTTTATAGACCGTCACCCATTTTCATCCCTTATCAAAGGACCATGAGATCCTGACTCAATCAACTAGAGTATGAGGTGCTTCCATCATCTTTTAATCGCCTCATCCCATAAGTCACACTTTATGTCTTGAGTACCTTGGGTTTCCACAAACCTTCCATGGCCCCTGGAAAAGGATACTTGGCTTCAAGGGACCCTTTGTTTGAATATAAATGTATACCTATGGCTTCTGTATATGTTCCTATGGTTGTCAACCAGATGTGTCACTTTTCAAAAAAGTATTTTTGATCCTTGTGAGCCCTGATATCACTGTGAAAGAGATAATAACACTAGAATGTTTTGGGACATTCCTATCATGATTGTCTCATATCATTACTCATGACCTAAGAACCTCGATCCATGATTTGTAACATTCTCATCCCTTAATCATAAGGATGATGGAGTACTCTTGATACTAGGTATCCTAATTAGGTTCTTTTATAACATTCCCCTCATATCAGGTCCATGTGTGATATGAACTTAAACTGCCTGCACTTTGGTCAAAGTTGTATGACATTAAACTCCAGCCTTTAATAGTCCAAATCACAAGACCTTTAATTGATAGTGAAAGAGACAAAAAAAAATTTAGGTCAAAAACCTACAAAGGGCGGCCTGAGAAAAATTGAATTCTTCAATTTCTAAACTCTTCATCTTTAGAGTTTAGGAAAACATTAGGGTGTAAATAAATGAGGAATAAAGATCATAGGGTCCACTTTGTGGACCTAGTAAAAGATGATTCATGCTCGCTGGACCCCCTAGTCCAAGAAAAAGTTAATGGTTTGTTAAATCTATTTTCCACGATAACATGTTCATGAGGCAGTGAAAAAATTTTTAGGGTAATTGAACCCTTCTTGAATATTAAATACTCCAAAAATCACACTTCATGATCAGAGCATCTCATATCACTGTAAATCTTCCATGACCCTTGGAAAATGATACCCAGTTTTATGGGACCATTTTTTTTACTATGCATGTATGCCTATGGATCCTACACATGTGCCTATGGTCATCAAACAAATGAATAACTCTAAAAAAAGGTATTTCTAATCCTTATGAGCGTTGACATCACTACGACAGAGCTTGGTACCCCAGTGTGTTTCGGGCCATTCTCAGAATGATTGTCCTACACCATCCTCATGAACTGAACACTTTTGACCATGATTTACAATTCCCATAACTAGACTATTCAAGTGGATTAAACATCCTTTACATTATGTCACTATGTTTTGTACCCTTTATCAAAGTAGGAATGTGATAGTCCATCCCTAAAACTTTTGATAGCCTACATCCCATGATTCAAAACCATAGGGCATAGGGATTGAGCTTCATAGTTAAAGAGATGGAATGCCCTAGGGTTCTACAAACCTTCCTGGATAGCCTTTATTCCCATACCCAACCTCATAATTTAGACATTTGAGTCTTCAAAAATCATTCATGGCCCTCAAAAAGGAGTGGAGATCATCTTTTCTTGACCATGTTATCGACGCATAAGGGCTTTGACCTACCAACTAAAGGCATATCCTCTTTTTAGGAAAGGAAATCAAATCCTTGTGATCCATAGAAACACCATGGAAGAACCCACCACCTTAGGGTGTTACAAGCCATTCTCAGCATGTATTCCCCATTTCATATTACTCAACTCAAACTTTTGGGTTATGACTCACATTACCCATATTCCAACTATACAGGTGGAGTTAACATCCCTAGTATTTATCCCTAGACCAATATCATACCCATAAATCTTCTATGAACCTTGGAAAATAGTGGAGACACCTCTATTTGACAATGATACTGATGTATATGGGACTTGAACTACCAACCAGAGGCATACCCTCCTTGCAGAAAAGGAGATCTAATCCTTGTGAGCCTCAGCAATGTCGGCCGACAGACTAAGCGTCTCCCAAGACACCGATTAGTGACAACAACAAAACCTCAAGTGGGCATTTACTTTCCTTGGAACCAAGACCTTGTCCCTGAAGACATCACTCCTGAGGGGGGGGGGAATTGTTGACACCCACCAGATAAGCATAAGAAAATCCACAAGGTAAGAAATACCTTAATATGGTTATTATTTTCCTCAAAAATGAAAGGAAGAATAGGGCAACCAAGATCATGTGGATCATGAGAACCTCCATAAGACACGCAATCGCATGACCTTCAGAGGGTCATCCGAATAATCATTCATAATTCATAACCTTCAGGAGCCCTCATAGATCCCCTTTGAAGAGTTCTTCAACTCTCATAAAGGCATCTGGGGTACTTGCTGATCACATGGTAGGAGCCAGATAAGATCCCCCAGGTCATGTGACTTGTCAACCGGTGTACTCCTAACAAAGCATCCAAATATCCTTGAAAAATAAGGAGAAAAATATCCAAAAGGAGAGAACCTCTTTCAATCATAAACTTCATGTGACTTGCCCAGACAGTTTATGAGACACCGTAAGCCCATGATGACATGACCGCCTCACCGTGTGAGATCCGGCTCGTATGTCACTCTCGTCATGTGGAAGGCTTCAGACATGTCCTACCAATCCTGTGCTCCCCTTTGGATCCAAATACAAGTAGGAGGGTTTTTCTATGACAATTATCGTGCATCACCATAGGACCCTTTGTTGGTCATGCGATGCATCACCAATGGGGAGAGTGATTATCTTTGATAACACTCGAGAAAACTCATGAGAAACCATGCCCTTGTAAAATTAATAGGGAAATAAAAATAGGGGAAAGATGAGAGTCTATTGTGGTCATAAACTTCATGAGATGCACTCGTGCACTCCACAAGACCTTGAAAAATACCTTTATCATGACGTCTTGATCTTGTGAAGGACCCCTGGTAAGCCATCTTTTTCTCATGAAAGATCCCATACAAGTCACCCTAGGTCACGTGAAAGCCTTTCAATAGGCATCCTGATCTCGCACATTCCCTTGGACATGAAGGCCTGATAATGTGAAAGAGCCTTTCCATATCCGTATGATTAGGAAAGACCCCATTAATTTGATATAATTCAATAAACAGGTCATTTATAGGATGGTCTCATGCTAAAAATAAGGTAACACCCTCGGAATGGCCTACAAAATGACCGTGTAAAACACATGACATCAAGGACCTCTACCAACTCCAGCCTAGATTTATGCAATACGTGATGTGCAAAGCAGTGTATAATCAGGGTGGTGAAGCCTATAAATCCCCCAACCCAGTATGATAAAATGAATCCTTGGATCCTCATACCAGCGCACCTAGGAATCAGAGTGGATTTTTTGGAATGGATGATCTCATGATCAAAAAGGTTTTCCATCAGGTAAAGTTTGGGGAATTACCTAAGTGATCATGTGACATGCATAGTAACTTCATGTGATCACTCATAAATTATGTGAAAGACTTCAGGTGGGTTATGTGAAGGACACCCCACATACTCGATTGGTCATGAAAGACTTAAACAAGATAACATTGAAAAAATCTAAGGCATATATAATAAAAGGCTAGAAAAAAGACTAAAAAGACAAGAGACTTATGCGAAGAACATATGCTGATCCTCATGCACTTCGCATGAACCACCCAGGTCATGTGACAACACTAAATCATGTTACCCAGATAACATGAAACACTTTTGGTATAATATTTAGATCATGCAAAGTGACCTGGACATGTCAGACCAAGTCACATGGTGCCCCCAATCATGCCACCCAAGTCTTGCGAAATCCTCTAGGATTGCCATACAGATCTCTTGATATCCTCTAAATACGCCTCTAAAGTCATATGGAAACACCAGTATATGTCAGATAAGTCTCACTATGGCATCAGGACATGAAAAATGGATCTCACAACATACTTTGGATGAGCAATCTATATCCTGCAATGCCCTCCGGACATGTCAGTTGGCTTTCGTGATGACACCTGGACAAGTATTCCCAGTCATGCAACACCCACCAGACATGTCACATGGATTCTCATGAGACCCTCCAAACATGTCATCCATATTTTATGATGACACCAGTTCAAGTTAGGTGGATCATGTGATGCCCTCTAAGCATGTCAGTCGAGATCATTCAATGGCCTCCATGATCAACCAACCAAGTCTTGCGATGTCCTTTGGACAAGTCAGCCTCGGTCATGCGATGACCTTTAGGCATGCCATCCAAATTATGAAACATCCCTTAGATAAGTCAAATAGATCATGCGATTGTCTTTAGACATGTTAGGAAGACATCCTATGACATGTCAAGTAGAAAATCAAGGAATATCAGGTAGATAATAAACACATGTTAGGAAGATAAGTAGGCTAGGTCAATCAGGAATCCTAGGACTTGATAATATTGTCTAAGCCTCTATATAAGGGCAAACTCAGTCTGTAAGCCCTGACCACCTGAACTATGAGAACTCTAATTATTTCTATAACCAGGATAAGTAGGATTTCTTCCTAAGGCCCGAGCTTCATATTAAACCTCTAAAGGGATACCCAATACATAATTCCTGCATCCACAAGTAGTGAGACAGATTATTTTCCATCCCTTATTTCTCACATAGAGTATAACTCAAATGAAATTAGGGAGTTGAAATAATCACATAATTCATATTAGAAAAACCTCAGTGCGTAATCTCCAATCAACAAAATAATATAACATGTCCTGCATACAAAGGGAAACCTCAGTGTGTAAGCCCCCATCACCTGAACTATAGGAACTCTGATTCTTTCTATAATCAGGATACGTAAGACGCCTTCCTCACACTGAACATGGTTCATATAGTCTTAGAGAGTTACAATGGTCATATCATTCGCATCATGAATCTCCACCAACCAAGGAAACCTCAGTGTGCAAGACTCAAT
This sequence comes from Viscum album, assembly GCA_963277665.1. NCBI lineage: Eukaryota > Viridiplantae > Streptophyta > Magnoliopsida > Santalales > Viscaceae > Viscum > Viscum album. Next base: position 1,295,354,027 of record OY728131.1, read on the forward strand.
GAGTGGCATGAGATGAATCCCTTAATGTAAGGATATCCACCTTGGGGCTAGTACCAAAACCACTGAACCAAAACATATGTGAAAAATAAAGCTTCTATCACTAGAAATAATTATTTTAATAAATTGTTCTCATAAAATAGAAAAATATCAAGTATATTTCTTGGTGTTATCTATCTTGATAGTAAAATAATCCCTCAAATTTAGTAAAAAGGATCTTGAAATAAACATTTTATTCTTTTAACTTCATTTATGATAATTCAATGGCCTTTTCAGCCACCACAAATTTATGGTTTCGTGGTTGTTAAATTTCTCATGACCATGTTCTATATCACTCTCTCTTTTTCCTTGGAAATTAGTTTTCACCTCCATGTATATATTTTCAATTTCTACTAATGTTATATTATTTGGAAACCTAGTTTTTTTATTTAATATGAACTTTATATTTACCTTTACCTTTTTTTAATAGGAAGTTTTATTAAACCTTTTTACGATGTGGGTTTTCAAAAAAAAAACTTTAAAATGTAAAACCCTTGATTACCAATCACAAGTTCAAATTGAGAGGCCACGATCTATTAAAGTATGTGATAATGTAACACCCTGATATTTTAGAATATATTTATCTTTAAATAAATTTTATTTCTTAGATATCTTTCATTACATGCATAATCGAGTTTGAACGAACTGCGATATACTATTAAAATATTTAAACATGATCATTACAACATAGATGTTAAATTAGCAATATAAATAGGAATATTGTTTTAAATAATATTTATAATGGTTTTATATAATGAAAATATATTGATAAATAAGTACTCAATTTTCTAAAAGTCATTACACTCTTTAAAAAAAAAATTTATTCAAAAATGTTTTTCACTAATTTTTATGAGAAAATAATATAAATTAATTTAGACCACCTTTTTTAAAATTTATTTGAAAAAATGAACTTAATTATTAAAATTATCATGTAAAAATTATCTCAGAGTGAATTTTGATATTTTTTTGAAAAGATTAATTATCCAATAGATAGTGAAAAATACTGATTTTTATTAGAAACTTATTTTGTTTCAAGCATTAATAAAGTTATTTTTTTAAATGGTTTTAAAGTAAATTTAGTTTTATAATATTATTAATAACTAAACGAAGTTCATTGGAATCAATTTTATGGTTTAATTTAGCATAAAAAAATTTATACTTAAAAAGGTTTTTTATGAAAAACTGTTTTTCATTGCATTTTATGTTTTTATATTAAATTAGTTTCTACCACTTAGAAAATTTGAATATTTAAAAATGGATTAAATATTTGGAATAAGGAGTTCTAAATTTTTTTAAATAGTCCCATTTTATTTTTAGGCATTATGGATAGTATTCGTGGTAAAATTTATCACCCTAGTAAAGGGTAAATTGGATTAACCTAGGTTAAAATAAGTGTTAAGGTCACCATATTCCATATTAATTATAATTAGATAATTTAAATTAGATATTTAAAAACTTAGTCACGAAATTTAATTGTTTTAGGGACACTATTCCATAAAAATTACCTATATAATATTTAAAGAAAATTGAAATACAAAATGTCACCCTTTTGCTTTTAAATATATCTTATGTGTTCACATAGGGATAAAAGAAAGGTGTGAATGAATATTACTAGTTATTTTATGAGTAATGAAATTATTTTTATGATTACAATTTATTTATAATTTTTAGTGATTATATAATTACCTTAAATGCTTAGACAACATTGACACAACATTTCTTCAATTAATAGAAAAATGAAATAAATGATTTTAAAAATATTAAAATAATATAATTTGAGTGAGTTATAATGTTATAGTAATTTTATAGATAAATATAACATATTAGGTATGTGTAAAAGGTTTATATTTGAATTATTTTTTTATCTTGATGTATTTAAAGTCAAATTGAATGATTAGTGTCAAAAATGACATTAATGATATTTTATGAAAATAATATTTTATTAAATTATTTAAAATTCATAAAAATATTATAAGAGGACAATGGGGATAATATATGGTCTAAAATGTCATCTATTGTCCATTTATGAGCCAATTTTTACCATATAAGTTAACTCTTTAATATTCAAAAAGTCATTTCCATGGTTAAGATTAAAATTAGTTTACTAAGGAGTTAAACCAAATTATAAGATTTAAAATGACATAAAAACCTATATAAATTTAATTGGATGATGATATTTATACCTTAGATTATTAATCTTTGAATATATAGTTATTTGGACTCATTTTTTTAGAATGACTTAATTATATTTCAATCTTTTAAGAAATTCCAAGAGTGCCCCTCCCCTCACTTATAAAAGGATACCCCTTACCTCTCTTCTTTACACCAAATTGAGTAACCTATATTGAAAAATAACTACCCATTTATCTTCTAAACATCATTATACAATTTATATGGGCACCATTCTTCCCAAAAGGCCAAACTTAGGTTCCATAATAAAGGATCTAAAGGAAGTCTCTTGAAAATGAGGTAATCGTATTACCCAACCTATTTAAATTTATTTCTTATTATGCATAATATAAATATATGTAATTTAATCAGTATCCTAAATATACTAAAATTTTATTATAATTATTAAACCATCATTATTCACCCTCTTTTCCATCAAATTATAAGTGAAAGTATCGTTCGTGGTAAGTATGACTTACCGTCTCCATGTAGTGAAACAAATCATTTTTCATCACCATATTTTATGAATGGGTATTGTGATGGTTTTAATATTTATATATTATATTTATTACATAATTATAATTCTGTAATTATAATATCATGTCTAACTTCTTACCTTCCAATCCGTTGGAAAATGATAACGTCGGTCGTGCATACGTGTGGACTACCATCTCCATAAAGAGATGTGATTCGTTTTTAATTTTTTATTTACATGGATGGTAATAAGGATGGATTTAATGAATATACATGATATTAATTACTATTTATATTTATTTTATTCTATTTTTCAAAAAATGGAACAATATTCATGCGTACGTATGACCTACTATCTCTATGAATGGTGTAATTCATTTTAATATATCCATATTTTATAGATAACTCTAAATATATATATAATGAATATATATATAATATTTATATCATGATTAATATTCTGAATATGATTTAATCATTATCAAATTATAAGGACCAAAACTACCGAACAAAAGCATATGTGAAAAATGAAGCAGTCATCACCCGAAATGATGATTTTAATAAAGAATTATTAATAAATGGGTGATAAAAGGTTATAAGTAAATCATATATGGTATTATATATATATTATGGTTATTTAATATATTTTTAATAAATCTATATTTATTATATAGTAAGTTCGAACACATATAAAGGAAGTCAGATCAAAGGTAAGGGTTTATTTCACAATCTCATCATTATTCAAGATTGTTTATGTTTAAGTATTCTATAAGAGAAATATTTAATTTTTATATATTAAAATAAATATATTTTCTTCTCCCCTGTTTATTTATGGAAATTAAAAGTTTTCCTTTCATTTTCCACTTTAAGTACTCAAGATACCAAAATAATGTTTTTTAAAGAAAACATACTTTTTTTTACTCAGTCAAGAATCTTTTTCTTCCATGTCCATATTTTCCTTAAAATGTTTTAAAGGTTTTTTTTAATATTATAAATTTTTTATTAAATAAAATTTTAATAATTTTTTTATTTTTTTTAATTTTTTTAAAAGGAATATTTTTGTTATTTTCCAAATGAGGTACTTTTTGAATTTTTTACAAAAGTGTGAAATGAATATTTTTTTTAACTTTTACAACATGAATAGAATTTATTAAAATTATAACCACTCAATTTTTTAAAGATAAATTTACAAGTTTAGAAGTTTCTTTTCAAATAAAAAATTTTCCTTAATTTTTTTTATATTTTTAATAAGTGATTTTAAAGTGAAAAGAGTATTTTCCCCAAGAAAATTTCCAGAGATATTTTTAAAGTGTTTTTATTCTATGTAAATATAATTTATTGAATATTATTATTTACTAAGGATATACTACAAATATAATATCCACTATATTCTTATGGATATTTTATGATTAGTTTTACCGAGGAAACTATTAACATTACATATGCTAGTTCTTCTTATACAGACAATTTTTGATTATTAAATCATATTGATTAAGTTGTATTATTTATTCATATGGTGAATTAATTTGAATTATTAAGTGATAGGTGGGTCCTATAATTATATGTCCCCTCTATGCATTGGTAGGTATTATGAGAAAAAATTGATTGGGTATTTGGTTGAGGCCTCAACCATTTATATAGATGTCTTGGAATGGGGACTTGATGGTAAGTTTTAGATGTCTAAAATTATTCATTCCATAATTATGAAATTAGTTATTGATATCCATGTAATTATTTTATATCCATGGATAATTCTCAATCTCAAGTGATTATTTATATGGAATTATTTTTTCATCATTTATTTCAGCCATATTATTCTTCATGCTCAAGTTATTAATTAAATGACATGTGTTTTCAGTTATTTACCTTTCCATATTGATTATGCCTTATTTATTCATGATAGATTCCACTGTATATAACCTTCATTGAGCATCTAATCTCACCCTTTATTTTTTCCCTTTACCTAGGATTCCATGAAGTGTACTATGATTGATATGCATGGATATTCTAGAGAAAATAATGGTTTTCTCAAAGAAAATACTATGTTGTATTTTATGTTTTCAAATATAATGTGAGATTCAAGTATGTATCCAATTTAACAAGAGTATTAAACTATTTGGTCCTTTGGGATAAGATCGCTTGTATATAGTGCTAATGAAACAAAGTAACCATCAATCCTAGGTAACTGGAGTCTAGCGCTTTACAAGTATAGCCTGACTAGTTTGATAAATACATTAAATTTCATTCATATAGTAGATTATTACATCATATGAACCTAATTCAAATAGAAAATCACATCATATAAATCATCTAATTATTTCCAGAAATTTCTTAATTCTATCTCATTTAAGGGCCCAAATGTCATACCCATTATACGGAAGTAAAAATCCCATCTTAGTTGAGATCTAACTGACAAAATGATCAAAAACATACCTGAACACCTCTTGATTAGCTAAGCCTCATGGATTTCATAAGAAAGGTATCATTGTATAAAGGTTCTTATGCTAGGTATCTCTCTAACCTCAGATAATGAGGAATTTAATATGAATAATGTACCCCCATTATACTAAAGAAATAGTGTATGACACTCTATATGGTATAATTCATGGGTCATCGAGTACACAAAGCATTTTTGTGCCTCATGATCATGTTTTATATCTTGATACAAGAATCATACTCACAAAAACCTTAACATTTTTTCATAACCTAACATACTCTATGATGAACATTGGTTAGGGATAACTCAAAGTTATACATTGAGAGGTAAATTATAATTACATTTCAAAAATTTATATCAATATATTCATTTATGAAACCAGCATAAAATAATGATAAATTTAAGATTTCCTTTTATATGATACATTTTATATTCTTAAACTCTTTTAAGAATATATAACAAAACCTTGCATAATCACCTATCTAACATATCACATATAACAGACTACCAGACCAACCTTGTACTTGCTGCACTTTTGTGGGCTTTGTTAATTCATTAAACCTATATACAATTCGCTCTAAATATCTATGTGACTATTTGATAAAATCCTACCACTAAATATTTAATGAGTAACATTTATAAAGTAATCTAGTTTGAATAACTACGGGACTTAGGAATCATATTCCCAATGTTTTACTCCTTGAACATATTCAAACTCCTTAACTTCATAACACCCAATTTTATGATATTAATAATTTATTTTGTCTATTTAGAACTATTCTAAATGTATCATCACCATCCTTGAAACCTTTTTAATCAAAAATTTTCCTTAAAATTTATTGATAAACAATGTAATTTTTACATAATATCTTAAACATTTTAGGATATAAAGTTAAGTTCACTTTTTTATGGTAACTAATTTAACTTTTATATCATTTCTTTACCACTATATCCAAAACCATTAAAATATTAATTGAAAAAAATTTATTTGTTAACTTTTAACTTTTTATGTTTGATTATACTCTAACTAACCTCTTAGAAACTATATTCTTTCTAGGATATCATGTTAAGATACACAAATCCCCTTTGTGTTTAATAAAAAACTCTTATTTCCATTTAGTGGGAAAAATTAACAAATAAACTATTATTTATATATCATATATGATATTATATGTGTTTGTAAACTTTATTATATGAATAATTTTATCAAATATTACTTTGTTTTTTGGAGAATCATATTCCTTCGTATTCTTGGAAAATAATTTATCCTGGATAAAAATCCTTTTATCTTTATTCTCTTTTCAAGAATGTTATATAATTGGATGAATCATAAACCATGTGTATCTACAAATTTCAATCTCATTTATTCAAACAATTATTTTTTTATAATCTATTCTTAATAGAAAAATGAGATAAACAATATACAGTTTTTAAAAAATTCATCATAGCTTGAAGTACTTCTTGTATCCAAGTTGTTAATGCAGCAATTCCTTTGATACATTACTTGAAATAAAAATTTTAAGCTCCAATACACAATAATTTCTTTACTTATAACCTACTGTATATTTAAAAAACTTTTAAAATATAAAGTTTGGTATCATATACCTGTTCAAATAAAATAATTTAATTTTATAACATTAATACCAAAATTGGACTCTCCATGCGGCTTCTCACAACATTTTAGATATTCCAGAAAATTCCTTCTCTGATGTATAACCTTACCATAATTAAAAAATTGTACCTACTTCCTATTATTTATATTAACTGATAGTTTGGACTCTTCATAACCTCTTTTATCATATTTTTAACAAAAAAATTTACCCTTATCCTTTTGTACCATACACATAATACTTGATCTTGGACCACCCATGTCTAGTTAAACTATCCTCAACATGTTAAGGATATTGGGAAAATTTTTATTGAAACCTGATAGAGATAATATTTTTCTTATTTTATATATGAATTTAAATTATTTAAACCCTTCCAATTTATCAAATTGAGCTTATTTATAACAATTTTGGAGTTATGGTGTGTTTTGAGATAAAATGTGAAAATTGGTTAATTCTAGAAATTAAACAGTTTTATGTAACTTTAGTATTTTGAGCATAAAATTTAAAATATCAATAAAATTGATATGATTATTTTTTTATAGGATTAATACATTCATTTTATTCAACTTTTTTTTTCTGAAAAAATAGATTATTCAAACATCTAGAGGCCTGAAAAAATTAATGAAGTTGGAAAACCTTCCAGTCAGACAACATGGAACCCACCTCCGTAACTGAAGTATAACTTGGAATAAACACATAAAAATGAGGTGATTACACCTTTAATTTAACTATGACTCATATTATCATTTAAAAAATAAATTTCATGGACTTATGAAACCATTAATGTGGCCATTGAATGATATACATTGAAGACACATTTCTGGAATTCTCATCCAGAAAAAGTCATACTCAATATTTATTCCATAACTTCTTCTATACACATCCAATTAATATGAAATTTTTATGGGAGATATGAAATTAAATTTGGAACAACTTATAATAAATTACCTTGTGGTTATTCAAATATATGGTAGACTAAACAAGATATAACTTTTGTAAGATATATTCTGGAGGGGAAGCTGCTGCACTCATTTCTTTTCTCATTTTATTTTTCTTTTTATTATTTTAGTGTAGTTTTATTTTCAATGTAATTTTAATTAATTTTTTTATATAAAATCTAATTAATTCATGGTTTTAATTTTTGTGTCTTCTTCCACCCATCCACCCTCTTTTCTTCTCCATATTCTTCTCATTCTTCTCTTCTTTTCTTTTATTTTTAGTTTGTTATTTCATGTGAGTGTTTTTATTCTCTTTTTCTCATCCTCATTATTTTAATTTTTATTCTTTTCTTTTCTTCTTATCTTATTTATCATCTTTGCACTCTGACCTGTTAACCTAAAAAATGAGGGGCTAACTTGAGGCTTGGCCTGGGGGAGGTAAGTGGCAATTCTATTCATTTTGTAATTTATTTTTTATGTTTTATTAAGATTGTGATAAGAAAGAGTAATAGTGCATGGGTGTGGATATTTTCCACTACAACACTGAACTCAAACTCATTTATGTTATTCTATTAATTATTTTACCTCCCTTCTACTAGATACAATCTCTTCATATGATGGAGTTGATCCATTCAGTAGATGAAATGACATACGATGGATCTAGGTCTTGGAAGATGTCAAACTCTCAATTGAGGTGTAACATTAGCCTTGATTATAGGAGGAGGTGAAATTAATATTGATAAATACATTCAAGATTTCACACCACTAAATAAAATAATATTAATTCATGGATGATATCTCAAAATTAAATTATCAAAATTAATTTAGACACCAATAATAAGAATGATGGAACCCACAAACCAAACCATAAAGCCCAAGTTCTTTATTCACTAATTATATTTTGTCATTGCATGTTAGTTTAATATTTTATTTAATTTAAATTCCATTACTTTTCTAGATTAAATAAAAATAATAAAAAATAAGCAGTTTAGGTGAATTATATTAAAGGAGTGAACAACTGAGAAAGCTCCTCAAGTGAGATGACCTCGGTCAGCCTCTGTGCTGCATTAGGAAAATAATTTTCTTTTTCCATTCCCTACAATAAGTATGCATCAAACACATTAATATTATAATTCAAAATAAACTATAATAACATTTTAAATAATTATTTTAAAATTAATTCCATATTGATATTGAGATTAAAAGGTGAAAATCATCTCCAAGTCATTTAAATGCCTAATTATATTGAGTACATGTGTTGAGACCGAGGTTAATTCTACTATTTTTTACCAAAAAAAGAGACTTCAACACCTCATACCTTTAATATCTATCTTTCTTCTAATAGGGGATTTTCAAGTTATATATTATATTATAGGCATCCATAGTTTCTTTTTGTTTTTTTTAACTTAGAATCCATGGTTACTGAAATGACTACAAAGACTTCCAATGAATCCTTTTGACACTTTTCATAAGAATCTATGTTCATTTGTTGAACAAATTCACCACTCAGTTGCTTAGGATGGGGTTGCTTTGACATATAGAATTTTTCTTCTTGATTGAGTGATATTATCAAGTTTTGATACTAGTTAAGGAAATTTCTACCATTTAGTTTTTATTTATCTAATATTAATCTCAAGGTCAAGCATGATGATGATAATGATGACATTATCTACAAAAAAAGATTTTATCAGATGAGTATCAAATTTTATATTCTTTTAATAAGGAATTTTATTAAATATACTCACACTAAAATTATTACCTTAAACATCATATCAATTTAGTGATATAAGATCCACATTTCACTAAAAAATGAGTCCAATTTAGTGTTCCTATCACCATTTTTATTTAGGCAGGGAAACATCCCAATCATATCAATATGACTCTGGGATAGTTTGGTGGGAAACTCTTCATTATATGTACAAACTCAACACCATTCCTCTGATATCATTCTTAAGGGTTTAATAAATAAATTTAACTCAAATATTATAGATGTATTTGGTTACCTAACTCTTAGGGTTATCTATTTACACCATTCCTTACACAAGATAATCCATATGAACTTTTCTTTGGCAGAACGTTCCCATTTGAATGATCATGATCCTGATATGTGATTACTTTAGAAGGAATCTAATACTTAGTATTTGAGGGGTTTTCTTTTAATGTCTTACCAATTTAATATAAATCATATGCATAGTAAATTTATAACTATTGTATCATATGTAATATTTATTATCTCATGTTTAATTCCTTTTTTATGCACGCTTCTAAAAATTTGGTTTTGGAATCCCTATATCATCAAAAAATTTAATATATTCACACCATATTAATGTGCAACTATTTATACAACCCAAAATTTATTTTACTAAACCAAATATATAAGCTAAACATATTAATACATATAAAAATTCATCCTATGCATAAGGTATAAGAACTATTTATGTAAAGGTTTATAATTATATGAGATTGATAATCTCCACATGAGTAAGCTCATAGCCATATATTGTCAACCCTCACCTTTCTAGAATAAGGAATAAGCCTCCAGGATAGTGGTAAGTTTAACCCAAAGTCCCTCTACCTTAGGATACTTTACTCAATATATAATTCAATTCATCATAATTCTATCACCTAATATATATAAACTATATTCGATAACTAAATTCAAGATAATAAATTTAATTAAAAATTGAGGTCGAGGTATATGAAAACTAAATCTTATGTTTTCATACCTAAAATTTCATTCATGTCTTGAAAATATACAAGAATCAATTTATCCAATAAATTAAATAATATAAAGTATTCACATTTTATAAACAATTTATAAACATGAATATTCAGAAGGAATTAAACAAATAAGTAAATATTTTACTTATTTTCCTAACATGAGATATTCATTTATAAACAAATCATAAATCAACAATTATAAACACTTTATAATTCATTATGGACAATCCATAAATACATAAATATAAAAAACTTTATATTTATTCTCAATATTAACTCTTTCATATTAATCATTAAATGTCATTATATTTTAATATATGATATTTCATGAAATATGAATATTTTATATTTTAATTTCTATTATGTATACATTTTACATGATAAAAATATCACATATTAACATTATTTAAACCTTTGATCATATCATCTCTCAAGACTCTTTGATATAGTGTAATTAATTTCCAAATAAATCCCTTTTAATTTGAACATATATTATGAACAATTTATAATTTTAAAATATAAACACTTTATATTTTACCTCATTTTTTTAATTTATAAATATTTTATAAATTATACTTATGTTTTTTATATAAACAATTTTACATCCAAATTATAAGTCATGATATATAATTTTGAAAAGGTAATTTAATATTAACTCTTAATATTATTTAATATTTATTTATAAATGTTTCAAAATTTTTTAATTAATTAACTATAAATTATATATAATTAATTAATTAATTTATAACATTTTATAAATAAATAAATATCCCAAAATGTTTTTTAGCCTTATTTATAAACAATTTATAAATAATAAAATTAAATTCATAATTGTAAATTAATAAAAATAATTTTTCTACAATGTATCATGTAACATCCTCTTACTATATTTTAGGTACTTCTTGACTCTTGTTTTGATTGTCCTTTGTTTGGGTCTTGGTTTGGGTTGTTTCTAGATACTTTTTGAATTTTTTTAGAAGTTTTTGGGGCTATGCACGATTGGTGCATGGTTAGGGAAAACCATGTAGTTTATCCCAACAAACTGTGTGCCATGTGTGGTGGTTCTAGAGGGAGGAACATGGTTAGTTCATGGCTACTCCAAATTATGTAGTCTCCCCTTCAAACCATGTGGCTTGGGATAGTGAGGGTTTGAATGGTTTACACATGGTTAGTCTAACTGTGTGAAAAAACCATGCACCCTTTGTAGAAGCTCAGTGAGGAAACATGGTTAGGATTGTGGTTAGTAATAACTTTATGTCCTCACTTGTTAAATTGTGTGAAGGGGTTTTTAATCACCCAATTTTTTTAATTAAAATATTGAAACCCCCAGTATAACTTCTAAACACATCCCATTCAACCCTAATTCAATCCTTTGTCTTGGAGGCTCTCAAAAGGTGATTTGGATTCTCTAACCTCTCTTCTTCTCGGATCAAAGTGCCAATGGATGCGATTGATCTCCCTCCAATAAGTGAAACTTCTCTCATTTGGAACCTCTTTTATTCTCCTCTCACCTTCTTATATAGTGATGGATCCTCATGTTGTTTTTATATCTAAACCATTATATGATGGATTTTTATTTTAGGGTCTCCTATTTTATCATCCTAGCCTTTGATTCTTTGTTGGGGATTCTAATTTTGTGTGGTTTATTAATTTATAGTGTGATTAAAGGTATGAATTTCTGTTAGGACTTTACCTATACTTGAAACCTTTATTTTATTACTTTATTTCAAATGTAATTTTAATTAATTTCCTCAAATTGATTAGATTTCATGTTTTATTTAAAAAAGGAATGAATTTGTACAGTAAAATCCTTTTTCATAGGTTTTTATAAATTTGGTGATTTTGTGAAAATATGGGTCGAAATGAGAATTGATTTTATTCTTAATAAAAATGAATTTAAATGAAATATGATTTTGAAAGGAATAAATTTGATGAAAACCCAAGATTTGGTTTTGAAATTGAAATGGAATGTTTGAAATTAAAATTGGGAATTTGAACTATGATTGATGAGTTGAATTGAAATTTAACAAGATTTATTTATTTATTTATTGATTATAGAACTTGTGAGTTAGAATAGATAGTGGGTGATTAGGATAATCATTCTAGGACTCTAACTCCCAAGCACTGGATTGACTATGGAAACTCTAACTAAACCATGTTTGATATGATTTTATCCAATGGGGCATTGATTGATTTTATCTCAATGGATTGAGCCTTAGGGACATGTACAGACATCTTGATCCATGATTATTGACTAAGTAGTGTGACGATCTTGTAACCAAAAACTAACTAACCTCAAGGCATATGACCATGGTGATTTGTTATGATTTGATTATTATATAAAGGTGATTTTATAACTATTTTATTCAAGACCTTGATTTATTAAAATGTTCATTTAATACCATTTTGATACAATTTCTATCTTCTTAATTTGAAATAATTATTTAACTAATAAATATTAAAATGAATGTCCATGCCTTGTATTTATTTAAAATTTAAGCATAAATGTTTAATTTTCTATGAAATTTATTATTGAACATTCATTGTAATATTACTAGGTTGTTTTTATCACACCTTAAATTTTCCTTTAAGATTTTAAAGATTATATATTCTAGGTCTAGGAAAAGAGAAAGCACCACTTAGAGGTGGTGGCTATACTTGATTCATGGGATCTAGAAAATGATAGTGACTAGTAGAATTTTTATCCACCCCTTGGATGGAGTTTCTGAGTCTTTAACTTGGTGGATGTTGTGTTGTTTTATTTTGTATGATGCACTATTTGGGTTTTCTATCTATTTTGTGTATAGAAATTTTATCCTTAAGGAGTGTTGTAATACTGAATGTGTATTTTTCATTGATTCATCTTCCATTGTTATGTGTTGATCATTTTTTCTAGGGAGAAATAATTCTCTATAAATTCTTAATGATTCCCATGCACTGGTCTCCAGCTTGTGGGGATCAGGAACACCCTTCGGGTCAAGCCAGTGCCAAATCGGGTACCAGTGTACTAGGGTACTTGGGATGGTTCATAAAAAAAATGGTATTAATAGAAGTTTGATAATGTTTCCTTAAAGTTAGTATGTAGTATGGGATGTCTTGGTATATAAGAGGTAGGATTTTAATGACTTAATGGGTAGTTGTGATCAAGTTCTTTTCCATCTCTCATCATAATGCACCTTAAGTCACCAAGGGTGTTTGGGAAAAGCATATTTGAGGAATAAATTATCTGATTCCAGTATTTTCCCAATTTGATCAGAATATTTTGAAACCCAAAAAATTTAATTCTATTTGATGGAATTGATGTCCCTATATCTCATTATTGAGTTAATGATATGAGTATCTTTGCTGATGTTTTCTTGCTGTTTATTGATGTTGTACAATAATATTCCCCCAAGAATAAATTTATACAGACCTCAGGAGGGTGCTGTTGATAAACCATGAAAATTTTACCATAAAATTGATCATAACCTTGTTGAGATAGTGGTGTGTGTTGTTCAAGATCTGGGAAATGTAGCTATACCCATTCCCATTCAGGCTCCGGTAGTGGAACCTCCAAGTGAAGAAACTCAAGATCATGCCCAGGATTTTCTTCATTATAAACCACAATCTTTCCAAGGATCAAATAATCCTCAAGATATATAGGATTGGTTGAAAAATACTATTTTTTTGAATTCTTGGAAATTTTAGACTACATAAAGGTGAAATGTGCCACCTTTAAGCTTGAAGGGCCTAACAAGAGGTGGAAATATTCGATGTTTATGAAGATAAAACATGAGGGATTGGAGTATAAATACTTTATATCTATTTTAATAGAACAATTATATCTAGATTCTATGATTTTGGAAAATTATATAGAGTTTCATAACCTTAAATAAGGTGATAGGACTATGACTCAGTATACAAAACAATTTGCTGAACTCATTCAATTTTCTCTTGAGGTAGTGAAGAATGGAAGTAGAAGGCCTAAAAATTTGAGATGGTTCTTTGATATGAAATTCAATATTAGGGTTTTATATTGAATCTAACTTCTTATAAAAATGTGTAGGATAGAGAATTTATGACTGATATTGACTTGAATGTTAAGTCAGGGTTGATGGGAGTTCCTCTTACTCCTAGTGAAAGTTTTGTTAGTTCCTTTAAAGGAAAGAGGAAGTGTGATGGGTCTCATGGTATATCTCAACATTAGGCATCATCTATACCTTATATGGTGTCTAAAATAATCCCATTGACTTACTTCCATTGTGGAAAGGTTGATCATTCAAAATGATTTTATATTGAGGCACTCAAGATCCATGGTACATGCAGTCACTTAGGCCACCTAAAAAAGTTCTTTCATTTATTTTCTTCCCCATGTAGTGGAATGGGCTCATAAACTCCTAAAAGTAATGCATTTCAATCCGATTATTTAATAACTAAGAAGTTCTATCCTTAGAAATCTATAACAAAGCATCTTCATGCAGTGGAAGTATCTCCAAAGAAAGCTGATGCGGGTCTAACGACAGTGAGAGGTACAATCACTATAGATTCAACTTTAGTGATTACTTTATTAAATACTAGTGCATTTCATTCATTAATACAAAATCATTTTGTGAATTTGATAATCCTTCATATGAAGATTATGTTTTATATTATGGATATTTCTAAACCCCTCAGAAAGAAGAGATAGTAGGGTCACCGATGCCCATATTATACCTTATTTTTTTTTATTAAAGACTAAGATCATCTGGTATTTTCTAGTTCTTGACATGAAATATTTATATTTCATTATCAGGATGGATTTATTGATCACCCATAGAGCTTGGATTGAATATTATCTTTGGCGGGTCTCCTTTAATACCCCCGATGGGGTGTTTCATGTTTTCTAGGGAGAATGGGACCCAAGGTAGCATAGATATGGGCCTCCTTTTCTAGAGTTGGGTATGGTGATATCTGTGATTTCTTTTTGATATAGAGTGATAATCTTTAAATGGAAATCTTCATCTAGTAGTCATTAAGTTTCCTGATGTGTTTCTATCTAACTTTTCTGACACGCCTCTAGTAAGGGAGGTATATTTTTTATTTACTTGGCACTAGGTACCCAAACTATCTCTATTACTTATTACCATATGGCACTAGTTTAACTAAAAGAGTTAAATAATCAGTTGGATTAATTTTTGGATAAAGGATTTATTCTCCTGAGTGTTTTGACTTGGGTGGTGCCAATTTTTTTTACAAATAAATCTGATGAAACACTTCACATTTGCATTGATTACTAAAAAATAAAATAAGTTATAGTAATGAAAAAGTATATATTTCCTTTTATTAATGATTTGTATGACCATTTGAAAGGGGTGACATGGTTCTTGATGATTGATCTTCAGCCTGGTTACCACCAGTTAAGAATCAAATAATACAATATCTTAAAGACTAACTTCAAGAGTAAGTATGAACATTACAAATACCTTATTATGAATTTTGGTCTAACAAATTCTCATGTGGTGTTTATGGAACTGATAAACAAGATATTTCATGAGTATCTCTATTTTTTTGTGGTAGTATTTGTGGATTTTATCTTAGTTTACACTTAAACCAAGGAGGATCATGTGTGTCATCTAAGATTAGTTCATGAAATTTTGAGATATCACTAAATTTATACCAAGATTTCAAAATGAAATTTATGGATTTAGGAAGGAAATTTCTTGGGACATGTGGTCTCATTACATGGTATTTTAGTTAATCTTGAGAAGGTGAAGGATATTATGAAATGGGAGCAACCATGAAATGTTTTCAAGATTTGAATATTCTTGGGCTTAGTAGGGAATTTCCAAAAGTTTGTTAATGATTTCTCAAAGTTGGACTCTATGATGATATCTATCACTTGAAAGGGAGTAAATTTTTTATCAAATTCAAAATGTTATAATTATTTTGATGATTTGAAATTTATTTTGACTTATATTTCAGTGTTGACCCTTCTAGAGGTTGGGTAGGGCTATGTGGTATTTTGTAATGCATCAGGTTCTGGTTTAGGCTATATTCTTATATAGGGTGATCACATGGTTACATATGGTTTCTGATAGCTTAGGTCACACAAGAATAACTATCCTACTCACGAACTCAAACTTACATCTATGATGTAGGATCTTAAGAGTTGGAGACAATAAATTTTCAGAGAAATGTTTAATTTTTATTCTAATAAAAAAAATTCTAAGTTATATATTATTTAAAAAATATTTGAATCTCCATTAGAGGTGATGAATGGAGTAATTGAAGTTTTTTTATTTCAACATTTCCTACACACCTGGTAAGGGAAATTCTATTTTTGATACCTTGATAAGGAAAATTTTGACCCAAGATGTGAAAAAATCATCAGAGTGGAAATTGATGACTCGTCTTACTCATATGCACTTGGGATCTTGGGAGGGTGAGACCAAAATTGTTTTAGAAAGCATTCAGTTGACCTCCTATCTTATTAAGATGATTCCTTAGAATAAACAACTTGATGATGATTTTTATAGATTTAGGGACCATTTATAGTGTGGATACCATCAATGAGTGGTAATTATCCCTTGGGGGCATCCTATGTTTTCGGATCTGATATATTATAGCTTTACTCATGAGAAAAGCAGTGATGGGGAATTTCTATAATTCTCAGTGGGTGGTACACCCTAGAACCATAAAATATTCTATGATATGCAGTGATGATTCTGATGCCTAGGTATGAGATGACATATCACTAGTTTTGTTTATCATTGTTATACCTATCAATAGGTTAATCTTGAGGACCATTAGGATTACTCCAACCCCTTCCAGTGACAACTTATAAGTGGGATGATATTTCTATGGATTTCATGATTGGTTTTCCTAATACCCCTTAAGGGAAGAATGAAATATGGATAGTGACCTATGTACTGATAAAATCATCTCAATTCATCACTATTAGTGATATAATCAAATTTTAGGAATTGGGAAGTTTATTTTCAAGATATCATTAGATTACATGGAGTTCCATATATTATAGTTTTTGATAGAGATCTTCAATTCAATCCTCATTTTTAGAGAGGCATCTAGGAGACAATGGGATCTCAGGTGAGTTTGATCATGACATATCATCCACAAATAGATGACCAAACTGAATGAGCTATACAGATTCTTGAGGAAATTCTTCATACCTACATTCTTGAATTTAGTGAATCTTGGGATAACCACTTGGGACATGTTTATAAAAAACTACCATTCATCCATCAAGATGGAACCCTTTAATTCCCCATATAACCGACCATGTAATTATCCATTGTGTTGGTTAGATATTGGTAAATCTTCTTTAGTTGGGACTAGTTTGTTCTAAGAGATGATTGTAAAGATTCAATTGATTCATTAGAGAATAGTGATGACACTATTTTGTCAGGTTTCGACACAGACGTGGGATGGGTTCCACTTGATGGTTTTATTGAGGGATATTTTAAGGCCTCACTCAATCACACACATCAGGTTTACCATCTATTTTATCTTCCCTAGAAACTCCAAATGGTTCCCTCATACATATATACGTATGGACCTGCTTTCCAAAGGCTGATGGTCATCTGGGTTTTCAAGACCATCGACTCTCGGGGACTCACATTGGTCAAGAGGATGGGAGGTAGGGCTCATTTAAACCTTTTGGTGGGAATTATTTCCTACTCTATGAATCTATTATAGATTTAAGATATGTTCTTGAATCACTTCCTAATCTTGATACAAGACTAGTTTCCCTAATGAAACAAATGTAGGTTAATTCACTTTCATATTCAAAATACTAGGATATCTTTAGTGAATCCATCTGTATGTATCTGTGGTTATCTATCATTTTCTGGTAATGGGTGGTTGCTTATATTTTTAAGCTGTATAACCAGGTGCTTTGGGATATACTTCTATATAAGGAGGCAGTTAATATTCTAAGGAGGGGATTGAGCCATCATGAGGCATCCTATGTATCCTGATTATTGTATGAAACAAAATCCATGTAGTTAGTTTGTCCCATGCAGTTTAATGTCATGCGGTGAGGACATATGTTTAGGTAATGATAAAACAAATATTTGAGCTCGAACCCTAATGGGGTGTCCTATGTATCCTGAGTATAGAGAGAATCAGAGTTGTCGTACTTCTCATGTATTGGGGTTTCCTATGTCATTATAGAGACTCATAGTATAGATGATATGATTTTTGCAAATACCTAAGATCATGTGATCCATGCTTGGTGTGAGAAACAAGGGATGGAAAGTGATCATTCCATTTCTCATGATGTAGGGATTATGCACTGGGACTGCCTTGAGATGATTTATTATAAAACTCAGGACTTGGAGAGATGTCTTACGTATCTTGGTTATGACAAAAATCAGAGTCAATGAGATAGGGTGATCATCTCCTAGGACTAATTGAGTCCCACTAGTTGAGACGTCAGAGTTATGGAAAGACTTATACCAAAAGGGGTTTTTTATTTGAGCTCGGGCCTTAGAAAGACATCCTACATATCCTGGTTATGGAAGGAATCAAAATCATCATATTTCGATTGGTTCCTTAGTCCACTGATGGATGAGATAAGGTGATCATCTCCTGATACTAATTGAGTCCCACTGGTTGAGACGTTAGAGCCATGAAAATACTTATACTAAAAAGGGGTGTTTTATTTGAGATCAGGACTTAGGAAGGCATCCTACATATCTGAGTTATGGAAGGAATCAGAGTCATCATAGTTTGGTTTATGTTGGGGCTTACACACTGAGGTTGCCTTTTACCATTGTGGTGGTTTATATTGCAGATGATATGATCATTGCTACTCCCTAATCCCATGTGAGCCATGCTCATTGTGAGAAACAAGGGATAGAAAATAATCAATATCATTTCCTTGAATAAGGGAATTAGATGCTAGGATTTCCCTGGATGATCAATATAGGTCTTGAACCTCAGGGAGAGGTAGCCTACGTATCCTGGATATAGAAGGAATTAGAGACTCTATACTTTCCTTTATGTCAGGGATTACACACTAAGGCTTCCCTATATTCGGGGCTTACATACCAAGGATAGAAAATGTTATCAAGTCCCAGTATGCCCTATTTATATGGACTTATTATATAGAGGGTTTTGTATAACCCAGTCGACATGTCCAAGGAGCCATCGCATGACCTGTCTTGACACATATAGATGGTGTTGTGATATTCATTATGGAATAGTCTGAGGGGTTTTGTGTATCTAGTCAGACACCTATGGGAGACATTGTGAGGCCTTTCCGACATGTCTGGAGGGTTTTGTGGGTCCCATCTGACTTTCCCAGATAGTGTCATGGGATCTTGGTTATCATGTCCAGACACTTTCGTGAGACTCATATGACATGAGAAAACATCATTATACGAGTCAGAAGATGTGTCCAAATGACATCGCAAGTCCTAGGTGACAAACCCATAGGATTTCATGAGATCAAAGTGGTGTTTTTGGGGGGAACTGTGTGAATTTCTCTAACATGTATAGAGTATTTTGTGTTCCCTAGATGGAATGCTGAAGGAGTGTCGCAAGATCTATGTGACATGACTTGGTGCTGTCTCATGTCTTTGGATGAATTACGTGAAGTACACAAGGGTTTTTGAGCATGTATTTTTCTTGTTCCTTCCACCTTTGACCATGGTTCTAACCCTTGCATCATAAATTCCTTGGTTTTGTTCAATGTCGATTAATCTTGAGTCTCGCGTTATCTATTGGGATTGTGGAATGTTATTCATATAACCTACCAGATATCCTTTGCATGATCTATGAATGATCACATGAAGTACTTTATGCCTAGAGCATGACTACTATGGTTTCCCTCTAGTATATTACCTGACGAGAAGTTGTTTGGTCATGTGATTTTCCACTCTAAGAAGTCTATATAAGTTGAGAGTTGAATCCTTCAGAGTCCAGGAATCTGGCATGCATAGTATTCGTCAGAGTACCACAATTTCTTCATGTTGGAGTGGAGAATTTATAGGCATTTCCACCCCTATTGTTTAGTGCTTTGTACAGTGTATCTAGTACAAGTCTAGGTTGGAGTTGGTGAAGGGGTCTAGTGCCATGCGTCTTCACGAGTCTCTATCATGGACCACTCTGAGTGTATCACATTATTTTCAGCGATCGTGAGTCTCTTCTATCAATTCCCCTTTATTGGATTATATCCAATTAATGGGGACTTGTTTGATCATGAAGATGTGTCGAAGGACTACCAATTTTTCATGCTGACATGTCCAAAGACCTTCGAAAGATCCGAGTGTCTATTGGAAGACACTCACGAGACATTGGGTTACTTTTCTTGGGGTCTCATGAGATAAGGATAGTTTTTCCAAGGGTCTTGCATGACCATTCTGTGGGTGCGCTGGTTGCGCTTCATTCTTTTCAATGACCAAAAAAACCTCTCACCTCCTCCCTTTCGACCCCCTTTGTTTATGTGACTAAGGTGGGGATTCATTCTAGATTTCATGTGTGTTTTCGAGGGTATTTATTCTAATTTTTGGTGATGCATCACATGATCGATATGGGTCATATGGGAGTGCATGATCATCCCATGGAAAAATCTGTTCGTTTGTCCTTATAACTCCTTAGAGTTTCCTGGGGATCTTTGCATGGCGAGGATGACAAGATAAAGGGATCTCCCAAGGCAAGTCAGACATGTCACTAAGGACTCGTGGTGTCTTACAGATCATCGGGGGCATGTCGCATGTACTTCAGCAACCTTGAACACCTCTCACCTCTTCCCTCTCTATTTCCTTTGTTTTATTTTACAAAGGTTATGGATTATGCGAGTTTACAAAATAAATGTTTGGGATTTTTACTCAATTTATTAGTGATGTCTCGCCTGACCAGTATGGGTCATACAAAGTGTGTGCAAATATGTAGTGGACAAGTCTATCTATCTGCCCTTATAGCACCAAAGGGGATCCCTAGACATACTTTAAGACTTCTGTGTGGTGGGGCTGGCAAGCCAAAGGGATTTTTCAAGATGAGGAAGACATGAAACCAAGGTCTTATAGAGTCTCAATGATTTCCCAGGGAGTGTGTCACGTGTCCTTCAGTGATCGCGAACACCTCTTGCCTCCTCCCCATTATCTCCTTTGTTTTATCCTAAAATGGTTCAGAGGTCTTTCTAGTTTTCCTAGATGTCACCAAGTGATTTTATTCTTCCCAATAATGATATGGATTGTGAGATTCATGACCACTGGGGTATCTACCTTTGAATATCATCCCTACTTATTTTTTAAGGATTTCAGGTGGTCTATCACGCACTTTCCAATGAAAAACCATGTGGCCTGGGGGAACTCATTCGACTATATGGGGTGCCTTCACGAGAGTAGGAAGTTTTGTCGAAGGGGGATCTATGGGAATTTCAATGGTTTATGTGCCATGTATGGAGCCTTTGTGTGATATTGAAATGGTCACATGATCGCAATCCCTTCAATGGATTATGTGATCCATAGGTTTTGGCCATCCTCTCCTTCCTTTGATTTTTGGGAAAATAATACCCATATTCAGGTGTTTCTTCCTTAGTGATTTTTCTGATTTCCATCTAGTGGGTGTCAATAAATTCCCCCTTAGTAGTGATGTTTGTGGGTATGAGGACTCAATTCAGAAGAAAACTAATGCCCGCTAGAGTCTTTGGCGGTGTCATGAACCGGTGATTCAGGTGATGTTTGGTCTATCAGGCGTCGTTTGGTATTCTTCAAAATAACCTATATATAGGGGTGATAACTCATTGTTATGATATTATGTGATCTAAAAATTATACCCATTCCTTGATTTATATTGAATGAAATTGAATTCCTAGAATTGAATGTTGAAATTCTAATAGAATCCCTTTTGAAGATGGTCATGGATGCCCACTCACATGATATTCTATATTGGTAATTTGTTCCAGCTATCTTGAGATCACATGATTTGCAGAGGGATCACTCAAGTAGAAGATATGTCCTAAAGGGTGAATGATTTATCTATTTCTAAAGATGAGATGTTGGGTGAGAATAGCTTGATGTTAAAGGACATATGTTAGGCTTTTACAATATTTTATAGACTGAATTGTTGCTGTGCTTTAGTTTAGGGTCTTTTAGATCAGACATAATATTGCTTTTTTCTAGGTTATTTTAACTCAGAACTTATATTTCTTTAGTTTAGGATCTTTTATATTGGACCTAATATTGATTTAGTTTAAGGTATTTTAGTTTAGATCTAATATAGATTTATTTTAAGGTCTTTTAGCTCAGACCTCATATTGCTTTAGTTTAGGGTCTTTTAGCTCGAACCTAATATTGATTTAGTTTAGGGTCTTTTAGCTCAGACCTTCTATATGATCATGGGATATGGTACATACATACCGGGAATGACTTAAAGCACTATGAGGTTCTGGGTTCTTCCGTGGTGTTGCAAAGGCTCATGAGGATTGGAATTCCCTTTTTATAGAGAGACGTATTTGGTTGATGACCATATGCACATATGAAGGATCCATAAACATGTATACATAGTCAAGAAAAGGGTCCCTGAAGCCGAGTATCTTTTCCAAGGGATATGGAAGATTCATGGAAGTAATATGGTTGGGGTTGGAATACTATTTATACTAGGACTTTCTGAATAGTTGGAGTATGGATGGTGTAAATCATAACCCAAAAGTTTGAGTCCATGAATATGAGATTGTGTTGAAATGATGGGTATATCCCATGAAATTATAGAATGTCAGGTTTCGCCATGGTGTTTCTAAGGTTAATAGGTATTTAAGATTCTTTATGTCAAGGAGAATATGACTTTAGTTTTCAGGTCAGGACCCTTATGCGTCACTAACATTCCAAGTGAAAGACGGTCTCTAATTTTTTCTGAGGGCTATGAAAGATTTGAGAAGACTCAAATGTATAATGATGAAGTTGAGTCTGGGAAGAAAGCTATCCAGGAAGGGTTTTGGCATCTTAGGGTAATTTATCTATTAATGAGAAGCTTGAGCCCTATGACCTGTAGTTTTGAATCATGAAGTGTGTCCCATCAAAGGTTAGGAAATGAAATGTCTTAATCCATACTTGAGATGGGTTATGAAACATGGTGATGCAGAGATGAGGACATCGAATCCTCTTGGATAGTATGGTGCATCGATTTTAAATCATAATCTAGAGTGCTTGAGTTAGGAGAAAGATATGGGACAATCATACAGGGAGTGGTTCAGACACACTAGGGTGTTGAGTGCTTCCATGATGATGTTAGGGATAATTAGAATTGGAATGTCCTTTTTCATAGTAACACATTTGGTTGAAGACCATATGTGCATATACATGAGCCATGGACATGTATGAATATTCAAGAAAAGGGTCCTTAAATCCAAATATCCTTTATAAGGTCCATGAAATGTTTTGGTGATTTGAGACACCCCAACTCATGAAGTGATATTTTTGGAAAGTGTAAAATCTAAGGAGGGTTTGAGTACCCTAAAAGTTTTTTCACCACCAAGCTAACACATTCTCATGGTGAGAAGATGTGACAAACATTTCTCTAAATTTTTCCCAAACCAGTGGGCCCAGTGATCATAGATTGGATTTTATTAGGGATACAAGGTATAACCAATTAGATTTATTCCTTTTATGGTTTCACCCTAATTTTTACCTAAACTTTGAAGATGAAGAGTTTAGCGGGTGAAGAATTGACTTTTTCTCAAGTTTCCCTTTGAGTTTTTTCAACCTGATAAGTTTTGTGTCACTTTTGTTAGAAGTTTACAGTCTTACGGTTTGGACCATTATGGGATAGAGTTTAAGTTCATATAACTTTTACCAAAGAATAGGTAGTTTAGGGTCATGAATCGTATGGACCTAATGTGGTAGATGTGACACAAGATCCTAATTAGGATACCCAGGGTTAAGAGTACTCCAACATATTCCTAATAAGGGGATGTAAATGTTGTAAATCATGGATAAAGTTCTATCAGTCCATGGGTAATGATATGGGACAATCATACTGGGAGTAGTTCAGACATTCTAGGGTGTTGAGTTCTTCCACAATAGTATTAGGGATCACAAGGACTAGAATGTCCTTTTTCAGAGTGATTCATTTGGTTGATGGACATAGGCGTATATGTAGGAGCTATAGGCATGTATAAAAAGTTAAGAAGAGGGTCCTTGAAGCCAAATATCCTTTCCAAGGGCCATAAAAGGTTTATGGCTACTTGAGATACTCAAAACATGAAGTGTGGTATATGGATTGAGGTGCTCTTAAAGGATGGTGGAAGCACCCTATACTCTATTTAATTGAGGTAAGTCTCATGTGGTATTTTGATAATGAATGGATAATGGGAGATGGTATTCACAATTTATTATCATTTAGTAGGGAAATCTTTATGTCTAGTTCAATTTCATGAGGTAAGGAAGTTGGATCCGATGTGAATGTACATGAATGTTGTGATTGGACCCAAAGATGGAGGCTTGGGCATCACTATGTATCTCATGAAGATGAGAATCAAGCCACACGTAGTTCAGAAAAGCCTTGTAGTTTAATATCTTGTGGTGATGACTTATTTTGAATGACATGAAAAGTGATAATGTTGTGTTTGGGCCCAAGGATAAAGACTGGGTGTCACAAAATATCTCATGATAATGAGAATAAAACCACACTTAGTTTTGGATAACCATGCAGTTTAGTGTCTTACGGTGAGGAATAGATCCCATCGAGGCTGATATGACCTGTTCATGAGGGGATGCCTTTACCATAATTCCTAATCCAATGTGATCCATGATCGGTGTGAGAAACAAGGAGTAGCAAGGGACCCATGTAGGATAGGGGTATTTTACATCGTGCAGTGGCTGGACCAAGATACAAGATCAAAGAGTCCCTACATATCCCATTTAAAAATGATAATTAAGACATACATAGTTCTAGAATAACTATGAAATTTAATGTCATGAGGTAAGGATGTAGGTAACTCAACGTGAATGGGGATGAATATCATGGATCCATGTAGTTTTATTTCATGTGGTGAGGACATTGAGACACCCATTATGAAGGGGGAAGTTCTGAGTCTGTGTAGTTTAGTGTCGTGCAGTAATGTAACGTCCCGGATCCGGGTGCCACTCCATGGGTGCCCCGAACCTAGTTGGTCACATGACCTCAAGCGCATTTCCACAAACTCCAGAGGCTTCCGACTACTTGCGAGGGCCCAGGTCTAATAGTGGGGAAAATATGCCCTCATTTGTCAAAGTGTAGCGCAACGGAAAAGATAAATAACATACAACAGCAGAAGCAGTAAACAATATACAACTGAAATGGACAACTGAAGTAAAAGAGTACCAGCAGTCATATATATAGAGATGCAGCATGTCACTAATTCTATGAAAATAGCCAGAACAGGATACACTGCAATACAATACACTGGAAAGTATAGGTACAACAAAA
This sequence comes from Viscum album, assembly GCA_963277665.1. Classification (NCBI taxonomy): domain Eukaryota; kingdom Viridiplantae; phylum Streptophyta; class Magnoliopsida; order Santalales; family Viscaceae; genus Viscum; species Viscum album. Next base: position 1,295,379,802 of record OY728131.1, read on the forward strand.
TAAAACAAAGCAGAGTAAAAAAAACGCATCAGCATCACAAGCCTAAGCTCGATCCCATACTCTCTTACTCCTCTGCTACAATCAAGTACCTATATAGGGACCCTTGACCTTATCCATACCTGCAAAAATGTAATTTGTTTGGGTCCGAAGACATGACCCCAAACAGGGTGTGAGAAATAAATCCCAGTAGTCACCCACCAAAGGTCCGTGCCCAACTGTCAGTGAAAATGTGCAACAATAGTGTGCAGTAATAAATGAAATAAACTAATAAGTACTCAAAAGTAAATAACTTTACCAGTTTCATTGCCATTTTAATATTCATTTAGCAGTTCAATTTAATAACATTCAATGTTCCTCAGAACTAAGCCCTCGAGCTAATCAGAACCTTGCCCTCAGGCTAATATAACCACGCCCTCAGGCTAATATAACCACGTCCTCAGGCTTACCATCAAGTATAACGAATGCTGCCCTCAAGAATATGGAATCTCTCTCTTAGGTATACCGAATATTTCCCTCAGGCATGGAATCTACTGCCCTCAGGCACAAGATGCGTTGCCCTCAGACTAAATAACTACTGCCCTCGGGCGAAGAAAACAATGTCCTCAGGCTAAATTAAAACATTTCCCTCAGCCGCAAGTAACTGGGCCGAGCCCAATAGATAAGCAATCAATCATATAAAATTACTCTCAGGGAAATTTAAAGCATGCTAAATTTTACGGTATACCCTCGGGTAACCTGGCCAAATGTCTAAATAGAGGAACGCACCCCAGGGGTGGTTCTGGATCCAAGAAGCGATCCCAAACAACAGTTATACATGCTTATTAAACTACCTATACAATTCTAGGTATTTAATTATTCAAGGTCTCAGCCATATGACACCCCATTCATGGGCACATATCACAATGGTACACAAATTCACCACAGCAGTTGGAAATAAACACTAGACCACCTACCTCAATTGTCCCTGATCGGTATACGTGAACGAGGCACCTCGAAACGCCTGAGAACGATGTAGATATAAGGTGAAAATAACCTTGTTCAAACTCAAATAAATCCCTTTAGAGGAAGAATTGTCAAGATCTATGCAAGGAGAAGGAAGAACTGACCCGTGCAGTTCCAACGAGATCGACGGAGGTGGAATCGGATTCCCAGTGCTCGATCGGGTGATCTCCAAAGCTCCGGCCATCCTTCCAGAGTTCTCCTCCAGTTCTAAGCCCTCCCTGTGAATAGGGGAGGCTACTGCCCATTTTAAGTGAAAAAAAACAGACTACACGGCATTTACTATTGGGTACACGGCGTGTACTTTCCATTTTTTAACTGTTCCTTCAGCGACTTCTTTACATCGCGACACTGTTCATCTGTCGACATGAGTACATGACATGTAATACCTAAGTACACGGCGTGTAATACCTGAGTACATGGCGTGTACTGTTTCCCAGCTAGCCACCGCCTTACTATTTGTCTGCCGACTGACTACACGGTGTGTAAATACCCACTACATGACGTGTAGTCAATTTTTACACCCATCATCATTGACTGGCCTACACGCCCTGTGTAATCATTCCACACGTCCAAAGTACACGACCTGTGGAAAAGTACATGGCGTGTAGTCACAAAATTTAAGATTTTCTCCCATTTTCCTTATTTTCTCAAAAACACTTAAGGAAAAGAGAAAAGAAGAAACCCGTACCTCAAGAATAAGAACCAGGTTCTTACAAACTTCCCCCCTTAAAGAAATTCATCCCCGAATTTCCCTTCCATGGGTGGTGAAGATAAAGCTCAGAACAACTCTAGCCACTGAGCACGTACGTCGGTCTCCCACTCCCAGGTTTCGTCCTGCACTCGGCCATGCTGCCATAGCACCCGTACGAGAGGAACTGATTGGACTCAGAGAACCTTTGTGATCCTATCAACAATATGAATCGAATGCTCCTCAAAGGATGCATCTATATGAAGCTCAACCTCCTCTGGCTGAAAGATGTGAGACGAGTCCGAATGATAGCGGCGCAATTGAGATACAAGGAAGACGTCGTGCATGGCCCGATACCTCTATGGTAACTGCAACTGATAGGAAACCGGCTAGACTCTCTCTAGAATCTCAAACGCCCCCACATACCTCAGTGAAAGTTTACCCTATCTCCTGATTCGCTTATGTACCAACCTCGGTGAAACACGCAAGAAAACCTGATCCCTGACTACGAACTCCAAGGGCCATCTGCGGCGATCAACATAAGATTTCTGACGAGACTACGCAGTAGACATCCACTTCTGAATCAACAAGACCTGCTCAGAAGTCTCCTGTATGATACGTGGTCCCAGTAAATCCGCCTCACCTGCCTCCATCTAGCACAAAGGTGATCAGCATGGCCTAACATATAAAGCCTCATAAGGTTCCATCTCAATAGTTTCCTGAAAACTATTATTATAGATAAACTCGACTAGGGGTATATGATTCTCCCAGAATCCCCCAAAGTCTAGGATGCATGCACGCAGCATGTCCTTTAGCACCTGTATTATATGCTCTAACTGACCATCGGTCTAAGGGTGGTAAGCTGTGCTCAGAAGCACCTGTGTACCCAGTGCCCTCTGAAAACTCTTCCAGAAACGAGACATAAAATGGGTGTCCCTATCTGAAACGATAGAACGAGGAACCCCATGAAGGCGTACAACCTCTCGGATATACAGCTTTCCGATCTCATCAACACCGAAGGTATAATTGATTAGAAAAAAGTGATCTACCTTTGTGAGTCTATCCATAATAACCCACATGACATCATTGCCTCGAGGTGACCTCAGCAACCCAGTCATGAAGTCCATCGCGACATCATCCCATTTCCACTCTGCAATGGGTAACTGCTGTAATAGTCCGGCTGGCCTATGATGCTCCGCCTTCACCTGCTAATAGGTGGAACATCTCGTAACAAAACCAGCCACTTCTCTCTTCATGCCCGACCACCAGTACTGACGTCTCAAGTTACGGTACATCTTGGTAGCTCCGAGATGAACTTCCCAAGTTGAAGCATGAAACTCCCGTATCAACTCCTCACGTATATCCCCTAGAACCCACACTTGTACATGGAAACAAAGTACCTCATCATCGACTATCATCCACCTAGGAGGAGGGTCCTCACTTGCCACCGACTCCCATAGAACTAGGCCTTCTGAATTAGATAGCTGTCTCATCCTCACTCTATCCAGGAGGGTAGAAGTCACAGCTAAAGATGAAAGATAGGTTTGCCCCTGACTGTCGTGCACCTCCAAATGAATCTTAGAGAACAAATCCATAAGCTGCCACTCACCATTGGCCTCATAAACTGCCTATGTCTGAGTCTTACTACTTAGTGCATCGGAAACTACATTACCCTTACCAGGTGTATAGGCAAGCTCAAAATTGAAGGACTGCAGGTATTCGACCCACCTTCACTGCTTCAGATTCAAGTCACGCTGAGTAAAGATATACTTGAGACTTTTGTGTTCGGTGAAAACCACAAAATTCTCTCCCAAGAGATAGTGTCTCCAATAATACAACACATGAACAACTAAAGCCAACTCAAGATCTTGCGTCAGGTAATTACTCTCATGTGGCCTCAACTGCCGAGACCCGTATGCAACAACTCGATTGCCCTGCATCAACACAGCTCCCAGCCCAATACCTGATGCATCACAGTAAACTGTATAGATCTTCCCCTGCTCTGGGAGTATTAGGATTGCTGTTGATGTCAACCTTCCCTTCATCTCCTGAAAGGCTGTCTCTCAAGCTTCTGACCAAACGAACTTCACACCCTTCTTAGTCAAACCCATCAATGACACTGCTAAGCGGGAGAAGTCCTGTATAAAATGCCTGTAGTAACCAGCCAGCTCCAAGAAAATCTGTATCTCAAACACGTTCTTAGACTGATCCCAGGAAACTACTGTTCTCACCTTCTCTGGGTCTACTGCAACTCCTGCCTCTGAGATGATATGACCCAGGAAGTGAATCTGGTCAATCCAAAAGTTTCACTTCGAGAGCTTAACATATAGCCGATGCTCTCTCAGTGTACTCAATATTATCTCAAGATGGGTGGCATGGTCGTGTCGAGTGTGAGAGTACACCAAGATATCATCCACAAATACTATCACAAAAGAATCCAGATAAGGATGGAACACACGATTCTTCAGATCCATGAAAACTTCTGGTGAATTCGTGAGTCCGAACGGCATAACCAAGTACTCATATAAACCATACCTACTCCTAAAGGCTGTGAGAGGTATATCAGATGGTCTAACGCGAAAATGATGATATCCGGATCTCAAGTCAATCTTTGAGAACACATGGGCACCTCTAAGTTGATAAAAAAGATCATCAATACTTGTTAAGGGATATCGGTTCTTGACCGTTATCTGGTTCAACTTCCGATAATCCACACAGAGTCTGAGGGTACCATCCGCCTTCTTCACAAAAAGGATTGGAGAACCCCAAGGAGAAGTACTGGGTCAGATAAAACCCTTTGACTGTAACTTCTCTAACTTCTTCTTGAGCTCCTGTAACTCAGGTTTAGCCATCCTATAAGGTGGAAAGGATACCAGTGCCGCTCCTAGAACAAGCTCAATGGAGAAATCCACCTCATGCTCTGGAGGTAGACCTAAAAAGTCATCTGGGAAGACATCCTCGAAATGATCAACCACTGGAGGGAATTCCTTCTGACAAGTCCCCTAATCATCCAGATATAAACTCGCAATCTGGGCTGTGACTCCACCTCGCCCACGATGCTCTGGTCCATCTCGACTCTCCTGAACATTCCACTCACCTTTGTATAGAAAATCTCCGCCCTCTGGTGACGTGAAATGCACCCTGTGATGATAACAATATATAAAGGCTCTAAAGGGAACCAACCGGTCCATCCCGAGTATGAAATCATAGCTCATCATCTCCAAGACATAGAGGTCCCAAAATAAGTGACACGCACCAACCTTAAGGGGGCACTCCATGCACTGACACACACTAGCCGTTCTAGTCCCCAATAGAGTGTCTAGCATCATAACATCAGAATAAGAAGAAACACAAAGCCCAAGACTCTCCACAACAGGCACAGATACAAATATATGTGTAGAACCCGTATCGAAAAGTACTGAAGATAAGGCAGAAGCTACTAGAATAGTACCACTGACAGTAGAAGGTCTGAGATCCTGCTCTTATTGGGTCTGTTGCACTGCATATGCCTGCCCAGTGCTGCGGCCCTACGACACAGCCTGGATACCCTGAGTTGTCCCGCCCTGCTGCCTCTGAGATCCTGATGTCTGGCTACCACGGCCACGACCACCATCTCTGCCTGAATGCCCTAACATATTCCAGTTGCCCGACTGGTGAGAAGCTACTGGTCCTGCTCCCACACGCGGAGTCTGCACAGAACCCATCTCACTAGCCACTGGTAGAAACGCCCGAAAAAAGCACTACAAATGACCCATCTTGCCGTAATATCGGCATTCCACTGGGTCACATGGAAACTAAAGTCTCTTGTGCCCCTCCTTACCACACTGGTAGCAAATAATCGATCCACCTGAAGTATTCTTTTGGCGGGTACTGCCAGCATGAGAGAAGTACATCTGTCTATTCCTCTTACTGGTAGAAATAGTACCAGCAACTCGTGCTGAACCGCCCTGGCCCACACCACTAGCTTCCCACCGGTTCTGCTCGGTAATCAGTGTCTGGATCACAATAGCATGTACAGTAGGCAACCTGAAAACATTCACCAGTGCACGGATGTCATATCGAAGACCATCCTAAAAGAATCTAGCCCTCAACGTCTCGTCACCCACCAGAATGGGCGCAAAACACTGGAGCTCGGTAAAACGAGAAGAATAATCCATCACCGACATAGCGCCCTGCTGCAGATTCATGAACTCTCGAGCTCTATCTACCCTCAGAATCTCTGGGAAGAATAAGTCATAGAAAGATGTCTGAAAATCTTCCCACGCCATGTTTCTGTGATGCTCTGACTGGGTGGTAACATCCCACCACCTCTTGGAGGAATCACACAGCATATAAGTCGCGAGATTGACCCTCTACCCTGGAGGCATCTCAAGATGCTAGAAAATAGTCTGCAATGAATCTAACCAAGACTCTGCAGCCTGTGTTCCACCATCCCCTAAAAACGTAGGCGAATGCTGCTACTGGAAGATACGAATCAGCTCAGCCATAGATGTGGTGTCCAGCGGTGCTCCCTAAAAGGTCTGCATGAACCGCATGAAGCCTTCACGGAACTGCGCATCCGCGCCTATGTCCGGTATAACGGCTGGTGCCACATCTGGCTCTACTGGAGGATCCACTAGTAGCCCATGGCCTACCATCTCTGGAGTATAATCGTTGCTGCTCTCTTGGTGAACAACATGTGGTCGTCTCAGCGGTATGACTCTACAAGGTCAAACACACACCTTAGATCAAGATTATCAAAGACCGAAAGCAAGGAGACGGAGAAGGAAAGTTTTCAAAATTTACAAAACTTGACTACACGGAGTGTATAAATACTACACGATGTGTTCTCACAACTGTTCACATGGGCGTGTACTCCAGCTTAAACTGGCCATGTAACACCCCAAACACCCGACATGCCTTCTAAATACATGGCGTGTACTTGAATCCTCCTTCCCTGCCCAAGTCCTTCTACATGGATAAGCCACACAAATTACTTTGAATAAGACTACACAGTGTGTACTGCATCTACATGGCGTGTATGGCTTAATTTCCAACTGCCCGTGTCATTCGTGACACAACCGACTACTCGGCTAACACCACACGGCGTGTGACACCCGCACACGGCGTGTACACCACCCCGTTTTCCCAGCCACACAGCCAATTCCACATGATCTCCCACCGGTAAGGACTACACGACGTGTCCCTTAGGTACATGATGTGTTCAAGAAGAGGTAACACCGACCCGTGTTTGTTAGCTACACGGCCGGGTCCCCAGGTCAGACTACACGACATGTTCCAAGGTGGACACGACGTGTATGTATCAAGGTCTCCTCTGTCCATGTTGTTAGTTACACGGGCGGATTCCGTGTCAACACTACATGGCATGTACATCCGGTACACGACGTGTTTTTCCCCAGCCTTTTCCTACCCCGTGTTCCTGCCCGCATGGTCTATGTCATGGGATGAGACTACATGGCGTGTACTGAGGGTACACAACGTGTACTAAAAAAGTTTTTATTTCTTCCCAAACATAAGAACACACGACGTGTGTCCCTAGAACTATACGGCATGTATCCTGGGTTTTCTAGACAGTAAGCCTTAGATACTTCTACAGAACCCATAAAATACTGAAAAACAACACCTAAGTGCCAAATTCTGATCCGTGAGGGCCCATACTCCCCACGAATCAAAGTTTGGCATCTTATACATGTTATACATAAATAAACAAGTCAATGATCCACCAAATTCCAGTCATTGAGGGACCATAATCCCCAAAAACCAAAGTTTGGTGTACATCCTATCAACAGGCTCACACAAAAATACCCTATCACATAGCAGGTATTTATCAAAGTAGCTATCACAACAACATGCTATTTTTTCACAAAAACTACCACAACAACATGCAATTTCTAATGCGCTTACATGGCATGGAACTATGCATGACATGTGATTTCTAGCATGTGCCTAAATGATGCATGAGATTGCATACCCTCATCTCATCAGGTTGCAACTAAATAGAACCCATGGATAACATATAAACAACACAATCTCAAGTGCATCACCCAACGGTGAAAATCAAATCAACTGTAAATTGCAAAATCAGAATAATTGCAAAAATACGAGGTAGACTGGATTTTCCCTGTACATGGGTTATCTACTCCCAGGAACAACTTATTACCAACTAACTTCTCCATCCTATCCCTAACTAAGGATTTAAATAGTAAGTCAAAGAAAAGAAACTCCTCTGATACCACTTTGTAACGTACCAGATCCAGGTGCCACTCCACGGGTGCCTCGTACCCGGTTGGTCACATGATCTCAAGCGCATTTCCCCAAAATCTAGAGGCTGCTGACTAGTAGCGAGGGTTTAGGTATGATAGTGGGAAAACTATGCCCTCATTTGTCAAAGTGTAGCACAGCGGAAAAGATAAATAACATACAACAACGAAAGCAGTAAACAATATACAACTGAAATGGACAACTGAAGTAAAAGAGTACCAGCAGTCATATATATAGAGATGCAGCATGTCACTAATTCTATGAAAACATCCAGAATAGGATACAAAGCAATACAATACACTGGAAAGTATAGGTACATCAAAATAAAACAAAGCAGAGTAAACAAAATGCAGCAGCATCGCAAGCCTAAGCTCAGTCCTATGCTCTCATACTCCTATGCTACAGTCAAGTACCTGTATAGGGACCCTTGACCTTATCCATACATGCAGAAATGTAATCTGTTTGGGGCTGAAGACAAGACCCCAAACAGGGTGTGAGAAATAAATCCCAATAGGCACCCAATAAAGGTCCGTGCCCAACTGTCAGTGAAAATGTGCAACAACAGTGTGCAGTAATAAATGCAATAAACTAAGTAGTACTCAAAAGTAACTAACTTTACCATTTTTATTTCCATTTTAATATTCATTTAGCAGTTCAATTTAATAACATTCAATGTTCCTCAGAACTAAGCCCTCAGGCTAATCAGAACCTTTCCCTCAGGCTAATATAACCACACCCTTAGGCTAATATAACCATGCCCTCAAGATTACCCTCAGGTATAACGAATGGTGCCCTCAGGCGTATGGAATCTCACCCTTAAGCATACCGAATATTGCCCTTAGGCACAGAAGCTACTGCCATCAGGCATAAGATGTGTTTCCCTCAGGCTAAATAACTACTATCCTTGGGCTAAGAAAACAACGCCCTCAGGCTAAAGTAAAACACTGACCTCAGGCACAAGTAACCGGGCCGAGCCCAACAGATAAGAAAGCAATCATATAAAATTTCTCTCAAGGCAATTTAAAGCACGCTAAATTTTACTGTATACCCTCGGGTAACCTGGCCAAACAGATAAACAGAGGAAAGCACCCTAGGGGTGGTCCTGGATCCAAGCAGCGATCCCAAACAACAGTTATACATGCTCATTAAACTACCTATGAAATTATAGGTATTTAATTATGCAAGGCCTTAGCCATACGACACCCTATTCATGGGATCTTATCACAACGGTACACAAATTCACCAGAGTAGTTGGAAATAAACACTAGACCACCTACCTCAATCGTCCCTGATCAGTATACGTGAACGACACACCTCGAAATGTCCGAGAACGATGTAGATCTGAGGTGAACATAACCTCGTTCAAACTCAAATAACTACCTTTAGAGGAATAATTGGCAAGATATAAGCAAGGAGAATGAAGAACTCACCCGTGCGGTTCCAACGAGATCGATAGAGGTGAAATCGGATTCCCGGTGCTCGATCGTGTGATCTCCAAAGCTCCGGCCATCCCTCCCGAGTTCTCCTTGGGTTCTAAGCCTTCCCTATGAACAGGGGAGGCTACTACCCATTTTAAGTGAAAACAACAGACTACACGGTGTGTACTATTGGGTACATGGCGTGTCCTTTCCGTTTTTTTACTGTTCCTTCGGCGACTTCTTTACACCGCGACACTGTTCATCTGTCAACATGAGTACATGGTGTGTAATACCTAAGTACACGGCATGTACTATCGCTCAGCTGGCCACTGCCTTACTATTTTCCTACTGACTGACTACACGGTGTGTAAATACCCACTACACGGCGTGTAGTCGGTTTTTACACCCATCATCGTCGACCGACCTACACGCCCTGTGTACTCATTCCACACGGCCAAAGTATATGGCGTGTGGAAAAGTACATGGCGTGTAGTCCCAAAATTTAGGATTTTCTCCCATTTTCCTTATTTTCTAAAAAACACTTAAGGAAAAGAGAAAATAAGAAACCCGTACCTCAAGAATAAGAACCGGGTTCTTACAAGTAAGGACATTGGATCACCCATCACGAGAGAGAAAAAATCATGAGAATGGACCCAAAAATAGAGTTTTGTGTGTCACTATGTATCCTATGATGATAGAAATAAAGACACACATAGTTCTTAGGAAACCATGCATTTTAACATCTTAGGGAAAGAATGGAATCCATACAGTTTAACATCATGTGGTCAGTATGAAGGATTCTACATAGTTTAACATCTTGTTTCCAAGATAAAATTGTACAATTTAACATCATGTACCTAGGATGAATGATGGGACTTACACTAATGTGGAATTTCTACTACTAGTATCTATACAAAGTATTTTCGGAGAAATATTGCATTGGTGGGTGGTGTGACATGCTCCCCACCTATTGTAAAATGAGTAGGATCCATTATGATAGACCTTATGTATGTTGTAAGGTCCTTACAATTTGGGATCCAATTTTGAGGGATTCTTCCTTAGTATCATTGGGGTTCTGAGATCCAACACCAGTTCTCCTTTAAGGAATGAACAGAGGTGAACCTTTTTATTGAAGGCTCATAAAAACCAGTTCTGATGAATTTCTAGATTGTGCAATGTGAACAACCTCTTATCATCCATCTATTCCAACTAATCTAACCAATTTTGAGATTTTTCATTATATGAGAGTTGTCTACAAATGTCTATTCTGAGTGAGGGAAGTTAGACCTCTATGGGTAACACTTCCTCGATCTCATACACCAATGAATATGGAATTATTTGTGTAGCAGTATGTGTAGTGGTATGATAGTCCCATAAAGCATAGAGGAGTTTGTCTAGAAAAGAATTATTATCCTTGTTCACTATCTTTTGGATTATATTTGATAGAGTCTTATTGAAGGCCTATATCTGTCCATTTTCTGCTACATGATAACGAGATGAATGATTTAACTTGATGTTGTACTCATGGTAAATCTTCTTAAACTCTATAAAATAGAATTTGGTGTCATTGTCCATAAATATTGTGAGAGGGACTCCAAATATGGTGATGATATGGGACTTTATTAAGTTGATGATATTCTTCATCCCGAATTCTTTGAGGGGTATTTCCTCTACCCATTTGGAAAATAATTCAATAACAGTAAGGATGTACTTGAACTGCTTAGCTATGGCTAGGGGATATGGCCCCACAAAGTCCATCCCCCAAATAGTAAATGGAGAAGAATATTTAGCTATATATATAAACTTTGGGGGTTTATGGATGAAGTTTTCATGAATCTAGCACACATGACATTTCTTGGTGAATTCCACGTAGTCCTATATCATGGTTTTCCAGTAGTATCCCAAACTCCTGATCTGGTGGGAGAGCCTGGTTCTAGATTGATGGGTGACATAAGAACCTGTATGGACTTATTCCATGATGGTGATAACTTCTCCTTCTACTATAAACCTGAGGATAATTCTATTAAATCCATTTTTGTAGAGTAATTTTTTCTCATTCAGACCTTCTTTCAAAGTAAAGTTTTCTACCTGGTGCTAAATCTATTCCCTTCCTACATGATCTGTCAGGAGAGTCTCATCTCGAAGATAATTGATTATAGGCTCTATCTATCCAGGTGTGGTCATTGGTTCATCAGGATATGGGGTGGTGTTGACCTTATTGATCTCTTCCATATCACATATGATTATCGATGAGACTATTCTTCGATGTGTGATATGAAAGGTTACTTCCTCCTGATCAGGGTCGACGAGGATGGTGGATACGTTATCCAGTGTGTTGGCACAAGTATTCTGTGATTAGGGAACATAATTAAAGGTGGTATCAAAGGTGAATTCTTCCACCAGTCCCCTGATGTAGCTAGTGAGGGGGGGAAATTATTCCTTTTTAATGGAATAATCTCTATTGATCTTATTTATCACTAGTTATGAGTCCCCTTTGATATTACGGTAGGCTATGTGTAGCTTTAGATCTAGTTACAATCTAGTGATGAGGTCTTGGTACTTGAACTCATTATTTGTGCAGCCTTCAGACAACGAGAAAGAGTAGGAAAAAACTTCTTTGTCTAGAGAGACGAATACAATCCCAAGACCAACCTGATTGAGCTTTGGGTTTTCCATTCATGTACTAACATGACTCTAATAGGTGCCATAAAATCACATATCCCATGTTTAGGGGGTGTCATGGGCATAAAATACCTCTTCATCTAGGAGCTCAGTGTCTTCTGGTGTATTTTCCAGGGCAGGATGTGTTGTGAGGAAATCAACCAAATCTTATCCTTTCACCGACTTCTGAGATATAAACTGGATGTTATATTTCTATAGAATGACCACCCATTGATCCAAGTTCCTAGTTAACATGGGACAAACAATGATGCACTTGATAAGGTCAATATGATATATTAGATGGAATTCATGGTGTTTCAAGTAGTGCCTAATATTTTATGCTTTAAATATGAGTGCAAGGTAGTTCTTTTTGACATTAGAATATCGTGTCTTGGTACCTAGAATGGTCCGACTAAGGTAGTAGGGATTATTATCACTTCTTGTATCATTTTTACACATGATGAAGGAACCCAATGGGCATTCCATAATAGCCACATATAATATGAGTGGCCTCCCTTCCACCGAAGAAATTAAAACTAGTGGTTTTAGTAAGTATTGCTTGAGAATTTTGAAGGATTTTTGGCAATAATCATCCCATTGGTAGGCGAATCCCTTCTTCATTATCCTAGTGAAGGGGAGAGATTTTTCATACAGGTTGTCTATGAATCTACAAATGTAGGCGAGGTTCCCTTGGATCCCCCTTAGTTCTTTGAGATTTCTGGGGGGTGACATCACTAAAATAGCACTGGTCTTGTCCGGGTCCACTTCAATGTCACAATGGCATACCAAAAAGATGAGAAATTTTCCTAATGTTACCAAAAAAGTGCACTTTAGTGGATTCATATCTAGACTAGGTTGTCACATCTTGTCGAAGATTGTTCAAAGATCCGTGAAGTGATCACATCGTTGTTGGGACTTGACAACTAGGTTTTCAACATAACACTCGATTATCCTCCTCAAGAATGGAATAAATACGCGATACATAGAGTGATGATATGTGGTGATGAAATTATTTAATTCAAAGTGAGTGACCTGATAGGAGAATATCCCTTGAGGTACTTTGAAGGTAGTGGGTTCTTTATCCTCAAGGTCCATTTTGATCTGATTGTACCATGAGTATCCGTCCATAAAGGAAAGGGATTGAAAGCCAAAAGTTTCATTGATCAAGAGTTATGTGATCGAAAATGGGAAGTATTATTTTAGGAAATTTCAGTTAAGGTATCTGAATTCAATGAAGACCCTAATCTACCCATTCTTCTTATTGATAGGGACAATGTTGGTAATCCACCTTGGGTATTGCACTTCTCTGATGAAGTTGGATTTTATTAGTTTTTCAAATTACACCTCTACATTGGTGGAATGAGAGGGGTACATTATCATGACTGCTTTCTTGAAAACTCAATACTCATCAGGCAGTATGATATGGGGAATAACCACATCTGGATTATGTCTGGGCAAATCTATATAATTATAGGAAAAAAAATATTGGCGTTGCTTCAGAAATTCAATGTACATCTCTTTATCTTCAAGGGGAATGATGCCACTAATCAGAGTAGGTCATGGGTATTCTTCTGTTCCCAAATTTATTTGCCTGAGATCATCTATGGTGGTGGAGACACCTTCCTCGAATGATGTAGGGTCATTCTTGAGATCATTCTCATCCATTTATAAGTATGTGGAGACATATTCAGGTGAAAATAAAATCCGGGGAGACTCTCTGTCAGTATCATGGTAAGAGAGGATATTAGAAGAGACATCGTCATCCCTTGATGTATGATTCATTATAGAGAGATTTTGGAGCTGGTTGTTATTGCTAAGGATAGGAGAGGTTTGGACCTCTATGATTAAATATACTACTTCAACCATGTTGATGGGAAGAACAAAATCACCATAAATCATACTCTAGGGATTCACAAGAGCGGTACCTAAGCCACTGGGAGCTACAACCTATATATCATCATCTGTTATTGGCTTATTACCTCCCTTATTATAGAAATATTCTTTGGTATATGTGGATTAACAAGTATCAAAGGGGGAACTATCACCATGAAGTATTCCAACCTTTCCATTGATGGGATACTTCAAACATTGATGGAATTTCAATGGTACTGCTAAGTGTCTATGGATCCAGGGCCTTTTGAGAATGACATTATATATAGGGTCTTGCTGGATAACCATGGACTCAACCTTATATGTGAGTTCCCCAAATTGGGACTCGAGCTTGATCTTCCTAAGAGGCCATTTATCATGCTTATCATATCCCTAAATGGTCATTTTTGTAGGCGATAAGTCCCCTTCTCTATACCCCTAACATCAGAGAGTCCAAAATAGGATGAGATTGATCCCAAATCCATTATCAATCAGTACCCTTTGGACATTTACATTATTGAGTCTTCCTAAAATGTATAAGGTCATGATATTCCCTTAGGAGTCCTCCTCTTGATCTTGATCAGTGAATGAGATGGCAACATGACATCCTAAAAACATGGTCTCTACTCAATAGACCTCGACAACCGTGACTTTTGTCTCAAATTATTATAGTCTCTAGAGGGATTCAACAAGTGCCTCCTTGAGTTATTTTTAAAGACAAAGAACATCAAGGATTGAGAGCTTGGCCGGGACTATAACTAGCTGTTTTAGAACATTGTACTTTTGTGACAGAGGTTAGCGCTTCCTAACACGGGGCTTCTCCTGGGTATGCAATTCAGGGGATAGAGCATCTGAGGTAGATGGACCTAGAGTTTGTGTAGAGTTTGAGAGATTATCTACTTCCATTGGTGCAGGTTGTGCCAACCTTCTCCATTTCCTGGGTTGATTGGATTGAACCCCCACTAAGCGATCATGCAAGATAATCAGATACGGATGACTGGTAGAGGGATTTGAGGCACCTCCTTGCCTTTTTGGGCTTTCTAGAGCACTTTCCCACAAGTATCAACTGCATATATATTATATATGGGGATATGATTGGAATATTGAGTCCAACCATGCCTATGCTGTCCCCTGTATCCCCAAATATGATGCATGCGGCCACATGTTCCCCAATTATACATAGGGAAACCATATTGGGAGGTATACTCATCACCAGAGAAGGGGGTTTTCAAGTGTATTATGCTAACAGAACTGAAGATGAGCTTCTCATCAGATGAGGATTCTATTTTGTGGGGTGGTTCTTGTGTTGTAGATGTTGCAGGGAAGAAATCTACAATATTTAGGGCTTTCTTTGGAGAAAAATATATTTCCTCATCCTCTATATCTTCCTACTTCTAGTGGTGATACCCACCCATGGTAAGCACATATTATGCCTCCTTCATAGGTGGTGGATCTATCATGAGTTTATAAAACTGTGATTTCAGAGTATTACGAGCTCGATTAACTGTTTTATGAGTCATCCAATTGTCTAACTTTTTCTTTTGCTTGGCGAAAACTTTTTTCCAACCATCCTCTTCTTTTGAATGAGTGATGGTTATTCAAGACACCTACTATGGGGAATTGTCTAATATAACCTATCTAGAGTCAACCATGCCTTGAAGGATGTCCTTGAAGACAAAAAACTTCTAAATATTATAACCCATCATCCTATGGAAAGAGAAGTAATCGAGATGGTCAGTGAGGTTGACTTCATCAGGACTCCCAAGTTGCAAGAGTACGAGCAGGTTATTATCTATGGTTACCAAGAAATAACTCGAAACTTGTTCATTTCGAAAGGAGTATACTTTGTTCATCCATTCCTCAAATCCTAGGTGATCCTGATTTTTTTTCTTCTAGACAAGGGAAATTCGGTGGTGGACGATGCTCGACAGGAGGTGCTGGGTGGTTCATAGGTTTCCTGGGTGCTTGGATAAGCACCAATATAGGCTTGAGAGTGACAACCACAACTTCTACTCTTCTTGGATTCTTCCAATATGATGTGGGCATGAGTCAAGACCTAAATCAGGTTTTTAAATAGCCTCTTCAAGATGTTTTGATTTTTCAAAAAACTCTCGAAACCCTCCTAGATATTTCATGGGGATTAAGGGTGTCTGCAACTCATCCCTGAGATTTTTAGAATAGAGTTCCAGTAGTTTCTTCTATGATATGGGGATAATGAGTGGATAGATTGAATCTTTCCACCTTGATATGAAATTAGACACCCTCTCATTCTTACACCGCTTGCAGTTCATTAGGTATAAGATCATTGTCTTCCTCAGCGTTGAACTAAACTGATAAAGGAACTAACGACGAAGGTCTTTCCATCCTATGATAGATCCCACTGGCAGACTACTGTACCAAATAATGGCTAGTCCTATTAGATTCTATACGAAACACCTTAGTTTGGTTGGATCCTATTGATATGTAGGGCCCATCATCAGCCTGAATCGGGATACGAAGTGTGTGATGTGTTTTTTAGGGCCACCTTCACTGTCCAAGGTAGAGAAGGTAGGGTTTACAAAGTTGGGTGGAGGTGGAGTATCATCCACCCATTCGAGGTATAGATTCCTTTCAGGATGTACAGGTGTGCTCCATCCTTCCATGTATTCTATTCAAGTGGCCAAGGATTCAATGACGATAAGTAACTCTAGGGTCACTTATTTATGAGCTACCTCCCATCCATAGGGAGCGGGTGGGGGCCGATGAGGTGGTCCCGTTTTCATCTCTCGCTGATCCTTGATCCATCCTATGACTGAATTATTACCCTGGTGAGGGAGAGGTTTTCACCACAATGGAGGGAAGTACCAATCATTTTTGGCTTCCTCATTTATGTAGACTGGATATCTAGATCCAGAGCCAATCAGATTCTTAGATACCACTCTTGCTGGCATATTGGATATGGGAGGGAGAATATTATTCTCTAGTTGGAGATGATACTCAATAGGAATATTTCCCCTGATTAGATCCTCATTGAGTTGCCTAAGAGCTCATATTTCACTCTCATATTATGACAACTATTTATCTATGGATGAAAATTGGGTTATAGTCACATCCTTACCTTTTTTCCCATGTTTTTCAGAGGAGGTGGAAACTCATTATTTGGAAGTGAAAAATTTTGAAGCCTTCTTTGGTTCTAGGTGCACATAACCTCATTTGGTGCATCCAAATAACCATCCTCCTGGGGTACATGTTCTGTGTTGTGGCCCTCTACATTTTCATATTCATCAACATCTGTAATGTTGATAGTGATGACATTCATAGAGGTATATTGGGAAATGGTGGTTGTGCCATTACTTTCTAAGAAACAATCTGATTCCAGACAAGTTCCATCAGGATTATTGTTCGAACCCTTGGACTTTTTAGACCATTTGGGATTCTAAACTCGAAGGGGTCTGATTTACTTTGGATTATTCTCCTACCATATCTTCCTATGAACAATGACTTCATGGGAGTTTTCGGTTATGATTTCTAAGAGATCCCCGACTAATAGAGGTTTCTCTTATAGTGGGAGGAATAGGTGGAACGTCGACCATTGATTTCTTCCTCCCAACCTGGAGAAGTATGATTCCCTATGTGGTGGTGATGATGATGAAAAAACCCCCATACCTATGGGGTGGGGGTCATTTGGGGATGCCATTGGCACTGATTGGTCTTGTTGTTGAGGATCCAATGGATCTATTCAGGTACTTGATGATTCCCAGGATAGATGTGAAGATATAAATTCCCCCAGCCCAATGGGGTGGGGTGATTTGGAATCATCACTAATGTCTATAGGGTCTTCTCAAGAGATAATGAACCCATTGATGATGATTAAGATAGAAATACCCCCAGCCTAGTGGGATGGGGTTCAATTGCGGCTATCGAGGGTATGTATTGAATCCTCTTGGGGATTGATGACCCGTGGGGTGGAGGAGGTGGTAGATATTATCCTAGACTAGGGGAATGAATTTACTCCAAGATAAATGCTATGGTAGCTACTACTACAGTCTGGGTGATGTGGCGCGACTATGCTTGTATGGGAGTTAGGTGAGATGGTAGCCCATGGTGAGAATTATTCCTTACGAGAAGTTGTCTGGATGATCAAAAATTTGATTTTCGTGTTTGTAATGTCCTCCTATTATCTTGAGGGGCCCAATTTAAAGTCCTTTTGGCTATCCTATCTCCCTGTCCATGGTGTCTGTGAACTATTTAAGTGAGGGAATTCTGTTGTAGTGACCAACTAGCCCAAGCATTACCGAGTCCCCTGATTTCTCCAGTGGATATAACATTGCAGGATGCTGTATTTGAAGGGATATGTTGTTCCAGGGGAGAGGAAAAATGTAACGCTCTACACTATCCCCATCCTTGAATACATATTCATGACGTGGATTCAGAGATCAATTGAAGAAGTGTTATGATGAATTGGTGGTAAGCGTGTTGCAAATTTATGTTGTACTTTTCTAGTTTTGGATTCCGATCCACAGAGATAGCAGTTAGGTCAATATGACTATAGAGTATCTTGATCTTCTGAAGGTGACACTCATATCCTGGATAAGGGTGATATCGATCTTTCAGTCATTGATGAGTAGCCCACATATTTTGGCATAGGTAAGGAATGCTTCCGTTTATAGCTCATCTAGGATCTCATTACTGGACGTAGTGAGGGGACATAACATGATGGGGAGGTAATTTTTAGTTAACTCTATCCATATGTCAATATATGACTCCTCCTCATTAGAATCACATGCCTCCATCCGGTCAGACCATAGAAGATGGATTTGATGGATGACTACTGACAGGAGTGGAGTGTTGCTGGAAGTTAATGGGGAACTATATACGGTTGATCTCAGTGTTTCGATAACCTCTCTATATAAAAGTTTCGGGGTTTGGTTCACCTCTCGATATGGAGGTTTCTGGACAAAGGGAGTATTTCCTTTCCCATGGGAGATATCACTATGGGGAGGTTGACCATGGTGGATATCAGGAGTAGAGTCCCTACAATCCATCTCTTCACTACCACAAGGAGGAATATTGTGGTAATGAATGCCTTCTTATTATGCTTTGATAGAAGAGTTGACGAACCCTTGTGGTGTTTAGAATGTGTCTTGAATAACCCCAAGGACACTGACATTGAGAAAATTAGAAGAATGGTCTATATTTTGTGTTGTGGTTGAAATATGACAACCTGCCTTTTGTGATTGTACATGGATATAATCTTGCTGTGTGATGATTACTGGAACATATATATAACCGTCTGGTGATATGGGAGTATTAATCCACTATTGAGAAGCTGTTGTAATAGGAAAATACACTTTCTCATTATTAATAGGGATATGAGCCTGTCACAAGGCATGCGCCATTCTCACTTGGAGATCCTAAGTCAATATGGGAATATGATCCCAATCTTGAGTCTTTGGGATATGCTGCTGGTCTTTGTTGATAGGAATATGAGCATGACCCGAGGCATGTGCCGATCTCACCTGGTGAGCATCAATTGGAATAGGAACACGAGCCTATCCCAAATATGCATTCCCTACTGGAATATTCCAATGGACTTCTGGAATGGGATAAGGAATATGATCCTCCTCTTGTATTTCCTTGGAATGATGCTAGTGCAGTCATTCATCAATGGAAGTAGGAATATGTGCCTTGCTTCCACAATCTACTGGAGTATGCCAGGAAGATTCACTGATAAGAATATGATCCTACCCTAAGGGTTGTACCATTCTCACTTGGTTATCCTCAACCATAACGAGGATATATGTCTGATTTTGTACCTTTGGAGTATGCTGTTATATTTCTTCGATAGGGATATGAGCCTATCTCGAGGCTTGTGCCCCTATCATATAGTGATCCCCAGACAAAACGAGGGTATGAACCTAATCCCGTGCATTTGGAATATACCTCCATACTTTTTCGACAGGCATGTGCCCTTGTCCCAAGGTGTGTTCTGCTCTCACTTGGTGGACCCTAATTAGAACGGGAATATGATCCTAGTTCGATGTCTCACCCTTTATTGGGATATTCCTATAATCCTCCTAGGTAGGAGTAAGAATGTGTGCTTTCTATGGTACAATCACGCAATGATAATAGTGTTGAGTTTTCCTAGCTATAGGTATAGGAGTATGTACCTATCCCTTTATTTGTAACAGTGTTGGAATATTTCGGCAGAGCTCTTCAGTTGTTGCTAAAATATATTGGCATTTTAGCAAAGTGTGTGCATGGATATAAACCTATAAATTCTATGTCTCCATTATTTTTTGATAGATATCTTTGATCGAAGTGGGGACATGTGCCCACTTCTTTCCTCCTTGTTCCATCAGAGTATGCTGATGGGATTCATGTATGGGTGTGGGAGTATGAGAACCACCATGTTTTCTGTGGGAATATGACCAAATACTTGTTTCAATCTAGTAGGGATATGAGCATACTTGTTGGTTCCTTCTGGAGTATGCTGGCAGGCATCATCAACAGGAGTGGGGATATGAGCCCTCTATTGGATATCCAACGCCTCCCTTCTTTGATGAGTCTTCCTTGTATCCTGTTCATGGGAATCATAGGCGGCTGTTTGTCAGATGGTACCCTCAACAGGTGACTAATGGGTACCAGTAGGACAACGTTGGTGATGGCGGTTGACAGGTCCCCTCCTCGGTGGAACTTGAACCGAAAGGTATCTATATTCATCCTCCAGGTCCACCTTCACCATATATGGAAGGTGGTAGTTGTTTCACTCTGGGGATAATCTCCTGAAGCAGTTGGTTATAGCGATGAGGGATATTGGATTTGTAGCAGCCTTTGCTAGGCGATGCAGATTCACTGGCTTCCATGCTTGGAGAATCTCACAAGTAGATTCCGTGGTCAGGATTGCACTATATCATTGGTAATACTAAACCATTATATTCACTACCCATCATTGGAGCTGTCAAGAAGGTGATATTTCTTTATGACCTGTGGGGGTTGCAGTGGTAGGTGAGTTACCAGAGCACATGATGGATGATGAAGACATCTCCTCGGGTTGGGAGTCTGTCAATGAGAGTAGTATCTGCAATCACACAGACAACAAGGAACAAGGTTACTGATCAGTGCTATATTATAGTTATGAAAATTCTCAATCAAATATGAAAGGTTAACACAATTGTCTTGTATTCCCTTTCTGGTTATTCTACTCATGTGGAATTTTCAGTGCGAGGATGGACTTACAAGAATCCTGATTTATGTTGGTCTTACTACTTTGTTTTTATGTATGGTTTTCAACACGAAGTATCCTGAGAGATCCAAATTAATATTATGAACATTGTTTTCATATGAGGATAAAGAAACATGGATCAACGAATTATAACCCAATCATTTGTTATTGTAGATATTCACATTGGGTTAAACATTTTTGTTTCATTGGGTTTCAACACAGATGTGGGATGGGTTCCCCTTGATGGTTTCATTAAGGGATATTTTAAGTCCTCAATCAATCATACACATCAGCTTTATAATATATTTAATCTTCCCTAGAAACTCCCGATGGTTCCCTCATCCATAGATATGTATGGACCTACTTTACAAAGGCTGGCGGTCATCTAGGTTTTTAGGCCCATCGACTCTTGGGGACTCGCATTGGTCGAGAGGATGGGAGGTCAGGCTCATCACACCCTTTTGGGAGGAATTATTGCCTACTCTAGGGCTCTCTTATAGATTTAAGATATGTTTGTGAATCTCTTCCTAATCCCGATACAAGACTGATTTCCCTAACAAAACGACTATAGGTTAATTCTATTTCATATGAAAAAGACTGGGATCTCTTTAGTGAATTTATCTATATGTATCTGAGGTTCTCCATAATTTTCTAATAATGAGAGGTTGCTTATATGATGAATCCATATAACTAGGTTATTTAGGATATGCTTCCATGTAAGGTGGTAATTGATATTCTGAGGATGGGATTGATCCATTATGAGGCTTCCTACATATCCTTATTATTGCAGGAATCAAAACCCACATAGTTTTTTCATCCCGTTTAGTTTAATGTCATGTGTAGAGGACATATTTTTGGGTTTTGAGACACCAAATATTTTATCTATAACCCTAATGGGGTGTCTTATATATCCTAAGTATAGTGAGAATTAGAGTTATCATAGTTATCATGTATTGGGGTTGTCCGTGTAATTGTAGAGACTCATAGTGCAGATGATATGATTATCATGAATCCCTAAGCTCACGTGATCCATGATTGGTTTTAGAAACAAGGGATGGAAAGTGATCATTTCATTGATCATGATGCAAGGATTATGCACTGGGACTGCCTTGAGATGATTTATTATGGGACTCAGGTCTTGGAGAGACACCTTATGTATCTTGGTTATGGTATGAATCAGAGTCAATGAGATAGGGTGATCATCTCCTGGGACTAATTGAGTCTCACTGGTTGAGATGTTAGAGTCATGGAAATACTTATACCAAAATTAGTGTTTTATTTACGCTTTTTTTCTTAGGAATGCGTCCTACATATCTTAGTTATGGCAGGAATTAGAGTCATCATAGTTTGGTTTATGTCAGGGCTTACACACTGAGGTTTCCCTATACCGTTTTGGGGGTTTATAGTGTAAATGATATGATCATTTCTACTCCCTAAGCCCATGTGATCCATACTTACTGTGAGAAAGAAAGGATATAAAATAATTAATGTCATTACCTAGAATAAGGGACTTAAATGCTAGGATTTCCCTGGATGGTCAATATAGAGCTTGAACCTCGAGGAGAGGTAGCCTACATATCCTGGATATGGAAGGAATTAGGGTCTCCGTAGTTCCATTTATGTCATAGATTAAACACTAAGGATACTATATATTTGGGTCTCACACACTAAGAACAGACAATACTATCAAGTCTAGTGATACCTTATTTACATGGCCTTCTTGTATGGAGGGAATTGTATGACCTGGTTGGAATGTACTGGGAGACATCACATTACCTGACTTGACACATATGTAGGGTGTCATGAGAGTCATTGTGTCATAGTCCGAGGGGTGTCACGTAGCTTGGATGAAACCTATGGGAGACATCGTGAGACCCGACCAACATGTATGGAGGGCATCATGGGTCCCAGCTGACTTTCCCAGAGGGTGTCATGGGATCTTGGCTATCATGTCTAGATGATTTCATGAGACTCATCTGACATGAGGAAACACCATTATATGAGTCAGGTGATGTGTCCAAAGGATGTCTCAAGTCCTGGGTGATATACCCAGAGGGTTTCATGAGATCAAAGTGGTGTCTGTGGGGGGAACTGTGTGACTTGATTTGACATGTCTAGAGTATTTTTTGTATCTTTGATGGCATGTTGAAGGAGTTTTTCAAGATCCAGGTGACATTCCTTGGTGCTATCTCATTTCTTTGGACGACTTACACAAAGCGTACAAAGGTCGGAGAGCATGTATTTTCCTTGATCCTTCCACCTTTGACCTTGGTTATAACCCCTACATCGCAAATTCCTTGGTTTTGTTCAGTGTTAGTTTGTCTTAAGTCTCACGTGATCTAGTGGGCTTGCAGGTTTTTCTTCACATAACCTACCATATACCCTTTATGTGATTTATGAATTATCACACGAAGTACTTTATGCCTAGAACATGACTAATCCGGCTGCCCACCAATATATTACCTGACGAAAAGCTATATAGTCATGTGATATACCACTTAGAGAAGTCCATAGAAGTCAAGAGTCAAATCCTCCAGAGTTTGGGCATCCTACATGAATATTAACTGTTAGATTCCCACCCTTTCTTCATGTTGGAGTGGTGAATTTATATGAATCACTACCCCTATTGTCTGGTGATTTGTGTGGTGTATCTAGCACAAGTCCAGGCTAGAGTCGGTGAAGGGGTCTGGCACCACATGTCTTTGTGAGTATCTGCCATGGACCACTCCGAGTGTGTCACCTGATTTTTAGTTATCACGAGTCTCTTCTATCAACACTCCCTTTATTAGATTATAGACAATTAATGAGGAATTGTTTGATCATGCAGACGTATCAAAGGACTTCCAATTTGTCGTGCTGACATGTTCAAGGACCTTCACAAGATCAATGTGTCTATTGGAAGACACTTGCAAGACCTTGGGTGAATTTTCTTGGGGTATCATGAGAAAAGGATGGTTTGTACAGGGTTCTCACATGACTACATCACAGGTGCGCTGGGTATAGAGAATGCCTTTCGGCGACCATGAACACCTCTCATCTCATCCCTTTTGATCCACTTCGTTTTATCTAACAAAGTTTGAGAGTCATGTGATATTTCATGTGTGTTTTCAATGGAATTTATTCTAATTTTTGGTGATAAATTTCATAATCGATATGGGTCATATGGGAGTGCATGATCATCCCATGGTAAAATCTATTAGTTTGTCCTTAGAGCACTGTGGAGTTTCCTGGGGCACTTTGCATGGCGAGGATGACAAGCCAAAGGGCTCTCACAAGGTGAGGCAGACGTTTATCCGAGGACTCATGGTGTCTTGCAGATCATCTGAGGAATGCTTCATGTACTTCAGTGATCATGAACACCTCTTGCCTCCTCCATTTCTATCTCTTTTGTTTTATTTTACAAAGGTCAGGGATTATGTGAGTTTTCACGAGCAATGTCTAGGATTTTTACTCAATTTTTTAGTGATGTCTCACCTGACCAATATGGGACATATGGAGTGTGTGCAAACATGCAGATAGAAAGGTCTATCCATCTATCCTTATAGTTCCAAAGGGGATTCTTGGACATACCTAAGGACTTCCATGTGGTGGGGATGAAGCCAATGGGATTTTACGAGATGAGGCATACATTATGCTAAGGTCTTACGACATCTCACAGATTGCTCAGGGAGCATTTCGCGTGTACTTCAATGGCTGCGAAAATATCACACTTTCTCCCCATTGTCTTCATCGTTTTATCCTACAAAGGTTTGGAGGTCTTGTGAGTTTTCCTAAATATCACCAAGGTATTTTATTCTTCCCAATGATGATATGGCATGTGATCTTCATGACCACTGGGGGTATCTACATTTTAATATCACCCCTCCTTATTCTTGAAGGATTTTTGGTGGTCTATCAGAAAATTTCTAATGAAAAACCACATGGCTTGGGGGTGCTCATTCAGTTGTTTGGGGAGCCTTCACAAAAGTAGGAAGGTTTGTCGAAGGGGGATCCACAAGACTTCATATGGGTTTCGCGCTATGTGTGGAACCTTTACGTGACTTTGAAATGGTCACACGATCATGAGTCCTTCATAGGATCATGAGATCCATAAGTCTCATCCATCCTCTCCTTCATTTTATTTTGAAAGGAAAATGATATCCATATTCATGTATTTCTTCCTTTGTGATTTTACTGATGTCCATCTGGAAGGTGTTAACAGACCCAGATCTGATACAAATCTTACACTGATCATCATCATCACCCTTTGGAATTTGAAGTTGGTGACCAGGTTTTTTTGAGAGTCTCAACTCGGTTGGGCCACTGATAGATTGGAAAAAAGAGAAAACTTTCACTAAGGTACGTGGGACTATTTTAGGTTTGAGTAGATTAGAAATTTGGATTATATTTTGGTGTTACCACCTTAGTTGACATTGATTAATAATATGTTTCACATGTCTCAACTTATAAAGTATCTCTCTGACCCATCTCATGTCTTGAGTTAGGAGGATCTTGTTGTTAAACTCGATTTATCCATGACTAAGCAGCTAGTTTAGATTATTGATTCTAAGACAAAGGTTCTTTGTGGAAAGTCTATACCTTTGATTTGTGTGGTTTGGAATCATGGGTTTGATTCATATGAGATTTTTCAGTATGAGGCACCGATGAGAGAGGAATGGATTCATATATTTGATATGGAGTCTTCTTGATATGATTTATGGGGGAAGAAATCATTTAGGGTGAGGATATTATAACATACCATTACCAGATTTTAGGTAAATTTGTACCCTTGTTTTGATCATAATTTTATTGGGTCTTGGTTTGGGTTGTTTTTAGATACTTTTTAAAAAATTTGTAATTTTTTGGGGTTGCTCATGGTTGGTTCATGGTTAGGTAAAACCATTTAGTTTATCCCAACAAATCGTATGCCTTATGTGGTGGTTCTGGAGGGTGGATAATAGTTAGCACACCGTTAGTAAAAACTATGTAGCCTCCCCTCCAAACCATGTGTCTTGGGATAGTGAGGGTTTGCACGATTGGCACACAGTTAGTCTAACCATGAGACCAAACCATTCAACCTTTTTAGAAGCCTAGTAAGGTAACATGATTAGGAACATGGTTAAACTAACTGTGCGGCCTAACCCAGTAAACTATGAAAATAGGTTTTTAATCCCATGAAATTTTTAATTAAAACCCATAAACCCTCATTATAACTTTTAAACACATACCATTCGAGCCTAATTCAATATTTTGGATTTATAAGGCTCTTAAGAGGTGATTTGGATCCTCCAATATCTATTCTTCTCAGATCAAATTGATGGTGGATGCTATTGACCTCCCTATGGAAAGTGAAAATTCTCTCACTTTTCTTTTTCTTTCACCACATTAGAGAGTGATAGATCCTCATGTTGTCAGTAGATCTAAACCATTGTATTATGAATTATTATTTTGGGGTTTCCTCTTTGATCTTCCTCACCATCGATTATCTGTTGGTAATTCCCATTTTAGGTGATTTATTGATTGATCTTGTGATTAAAGGTAGGTGGTTTCATAAGGATTTTCCCTATACTTGAAACCTTGGTTTTATTTATTAATTTGAAATTAAATTTCAATTGATTTCATTGAATTGATTAGATTTGATGTTTTATTTATAAAAGGCATGGGTTTTTTTTAAGTAAAACCCCTTTTCAAAGGTTTTGATAAAGTTGTTTAATTTGAAAAAAGATGGATTGAAATGAGAATTGATTTGATGAAATGATTTTATACTAATTCTTGAGAAAAATGGCTTTAAATGAAAGATTATTTTGAAAGGCATGAATTTTTTAAAAACCCATGATTTGGTTTTTAAATTGAATAGAATATCAGAACATGAAATTGGGAATTTGAACTAAGAATGATGAATTGAATTGAAATTGACTAAAACTAATTGATTGATTGATTTATTGAAGAAAGTATGATCTTGAGTAGTTAGTGGGTGATTTAGATAAAAATTAAACAACTCTAACTCCCTATCACTATATTGATGATGATAACTCTAACTAAACCAAGTTCAACATGATTTTCACTAATGGGGTGTTGATTGATTTTATCTTGATGGCTTGAGCCATAAGACGTGTGCACAAATCTTGAACTGTGATGATTGAATAATTAGCATGAGGATACTATATCTGGAAACTAACTAACCATAGGTAATATGACCATGGTGTTTTGTTATGATTTTATTATTACATTATAGTGACTGTAGAACTATTTTATTCACACCCTTGATTTATAAAAATATTCATTAAACCTATTCTGATATATTTTTCATAATATTTATTTGAAAAAATGTTTTTAATAATAAATATGAAAATTAATTTCCATTAATTTTATTTATTTAAAATTTAATCATAAATGGATTATTTATTATGGAATTTTAACACCCTGAGACCTTATGATAAATTTCCTTTCAAATAAATCCAAACACTTCGATAACTTGCGATACACGCAACCCTGAGCCTCAATTATAGTAAGTGAACATTATATTTTAGTAAAAATATAATAAAATTAAAATTTTAATATTTAGTGTCATAAAAATTATAATTTTCTAGGATGAATATCAATTTTGATCTCACTTGGTCAAAATAATCGTGGAATGAATTTTTGAAAATTTCCCTTATAAATAATATTTTATGAATAATAAAAAATATCGTATTTAATTATTCCACATTTTATTTACAATAATTTATTATAATATGTGTAATTAAAAATTTATTAACTATTAATTTAATATAAATAAATATAAGAGCATTTAGAGGTAAAAATAAATATTTTTCAGAAAACTATTTATTTTCCAAGAAACTACTTTTGTTTTAAAAAGCATAATATCGATCCATTTTAATTAATTAAAATAATATTTAAAAATAAAATATTTATATTAAATTTATATATTATATATATAATTATATTAATTTAATTTCATCCAATGATTATTAATTTCTATATAGTAAATATAAGACCATCTTATGCTTGAAAAATGCATTTATTGAAAAAAAAAATTTCATCACGAATTGTGGGTTTATTTTAAATTAAAATTTTCTAATTATATCAGTTGAATTTAATAAAATAGATAAAATATTTTTAATATTAATAATTAATATTAGGTAATATGTTAAACATAAATTTTTTCCACAATGATTAGAAAATACATTAAAATTCCATTTCCCTAGTTATGGTTAAAACAAGGTTTTTCGTGTTACATGTGGTTGTGTTAAAATTAATTTTCCACACATATAGAATTTTTATTTGATAAAATGGGTTTAATATTTATAATAATTATATACAATTTATCTAATAAGTCTCATTTTAATTTTATTATTAAAGGATAAATTACCTAGGTAAATAAAAAGATACAAGTTACCATGGTGAAAATAAAATGGTAAAATTAAGTAAACATAAAGGATAAGAAATAACATGTTAAAAAAATGTTTTTTTGGTGTAAGTTTGAATCAACCATATAATACCTATAATAAATTATTTATCAATTTTTTAGGCATTTTGGTTGAGAGCGACTTCCCATTATTTAATAGTTTTAGGTATTTACAAAAATGTCACTCTTCCTTAATTATAAACGAGAACTCACTCCACTCACTTATTCACACCTAAAAATCCATTTATCTCAAAAAACCCTGAAAAAATATCTCAAAAAATAATTAAGAACATTATATAGGTGATGGTATTCCCAAAATACCAACCCTAGTGTCTTTAAGAAGAGATCCAAAGGAGGTTTCTCTAAGAGAAGGTAATCGTCTTAATGAATCTCTTTCTTTATCTTTCTTCATTTTCCACATTCAATTATGTATTAATACATACAATGTAATAACAAAATTATATAACATATACTGATATTTTATTATTTTTATGGAATAATATTTATCCATCTACACTTCCATCAAATGATAAATAAAATTGTCAATCATGTGTACGGCAGAGTACCGCCTCATGAACCGATGTAACTCATTTTCCATCAACACCTCTTACGGTTGGATATAATGATATATTTAATATATATATATAT
Organism: Viscum album; assembly: GCA_963277665.1. Taxonomy (NCBI): domain Eukaryota; kingdom Viridiplantae; phylum Streptophyta; class Magnoliopsida; order Santalales; family Viscaceae; genus Viscum; species Viscum album. The sequence goes on from OY728131.1 coordinate 1,295,408,940, forward strand.
ATATAATATTTATGATATAATTATACCTTTTAATTTATAATATCACATATACCTTCTTACTTTCCATTCTATTTAAAACATGATAACGTCGCTCGTGTGTACGGCGTACTACCGCCCCACGAAGTGATGCAATTCATTTTTTTCTAATGATTTACATGGAAGGTAAGAAAGGATAAATTTAATAAATATATGTGATATATATGACATTATATTTATTCTATAAAATTAATATATCACCAAATTCCTTACTCCTTCACCCATTAAGGGAATGACATCGTCGCTCGTGCGTAGGTACAACCTACCGTCTCCACAAAACAATGTGATTCATTTTGCATGTAGAACCATAAAGAATGATTATAAAAATGAATATAATGAGTAAATATGATATTTATAACAATAATATCGTTTTTTATATGATTTATCTATATACTATGTATAATATTTGGAACTTTCATAACAAAACACACTTGAGAAAACAAGACAATTAACACCCAAATAATGAAAATAATGAAATATCATCAGTAAAAGGGCGGTAAAATGTTATAAAAGGATAATATATGATATTATAAATATGAATATGGTTCTGGTATAAATTAATAACATTTTTAAAATCATCATACATAAGGTTAAAGCAGGTTCATCCAAAGGGAAGTGTGGGGTAAGGTATTTCATCTCAATTTCCATTTCATTGAGACATATTTGTTAATAAGAATCAATTCACTTTTATGTTTTGTATACAATTAAACTATGAATAATTTAACATTAATAACCTTTTATTCATGATTATTAAGGTTTTGTATCAATTTTATTCTTCAATGGGTTAAAATTTAAAAGTTATCAAAGAGGTTAAAAATATTTTATATTCTCACTTTATTTTGTGATTGTTAATTTTCTCTTAAAATAATAAATTTATTGTGATAATTTTTATTTGGAAATTACATTTATCTTAAATATCCATATTCTTGTAATATTTATATGTTTATTTCCTAAAATTTATTCCATTTTTACATATGGTGTTTACTTTAAATGTTATTTGATCAATTGGGGAAATATTGATAAATCTGTATCCTTCATTCAATATGAGTATTTATTAACAAGGCACATTGATTCATGAATTAAATAGATTATTTAATATATGAGGAATGATTTGTACATGCGGTAATGGGAAGGCCCTAAAATTATATTGCATCGATAGGTCTCATGAGACAAATTAGTTGTCCAAATTAGATGGGATTTTACCCATAGTTTTAAACTATATTGTGAAAGGTTTTGATAGTAGAGGTATCCTGATGTCTAAGATCATGATGTAAAATTATTAAGTATTTATTTAATTGAGAATTCAGTAATAATTATTATTATCCATGATATTTTCATATTGATATTATATCTGGGTTCATTTCATTCTTGTTTTATTGATTAAATAGAATATATTTTTAGTTATTTACCTTACCATATTGATTGTGACTTATCCAATTAGGATAGTCAAGTTATTGATTAAATGGAATGTTTGTTTAGTTATTTATCTTTCCATATTAATTATGTATTATTGATTCATGATAGCTTCTACTGTATATAACCCTTACTAGGAATTTGATCTCAGACTTATTTTGTTTCCTTTCTACAGGATATGAAGAAGATTTATTTGAATGAGTTTCAAGGATGCCGAACATTTGCTTTTGTTATGTTCTTTGTTATTTTACCAATGTAAAATGGGTATCATGTGTATATCTGGTTCTTTAAGACTACTAAAATATTCATTCCTTTGGGATACGATCACTCGTATCTAGTTCTAATGTAATAAAGTAGACACTGACTTCGGGTTACTAGAGTTAGGGTTATTACAGTTGGTATTAGAGGAAGTTTAGTAGAAACCTTGAGAACTATATTAATTAAAACATAGATTAGGGAACATAACCCTATTTTAGACATTGAGGATATGTATATAATAACATCCTAAAGTTTTTTTAAGGAATATATTATGCGATATTCATATAAATACATCCATGTTTGGATACTACAAGTGGACGTGGTTCTGACATAGTTATAATTAGGGGTAATAACTATGAAAAGGGAACATTGAGATTAACCCAATCATTATTTGGTGCATGAAAATGAGTCTTATCATACACCTAGTTTGAAACTCCCAGGGGACATGCTTAGGATATTTCACATTTTCTTTACAAACCATTATTAAGGATTTGAAAATAAAGATATCACAAAGAAACCAAGTTTATAATTCTAAGATTAATAAAGTATAAATTTTTAATTTATGATAAGTGTTACACCATATTTATAATTACACATTATGATTTAAAATTCATAATTTTATGAGCTAATCTAGTATATTCTATTTTTTTAGAAATCATGCATTGAAAGAAGAAGGTTATTAATACTCATGGCCAATATAGAGATTTCCCTACTGAGAAAACCAATACAGTTGGTATTGGAACTAACAAAATCAAGGCTATATTAGGGAAACCTAATCAGGTCATGAAAAATAATCTTTCTCTATTGGAGTAACCTATTGTTCCACAATGTTATTCTCCTATGTTGGATCGATTCTTAGAGCATTATCCCCCATCATTTAGTGGTACTATTAATCCTATGGTAGACAAAAAATTGATTAAGTCCCTTGAGAAGATGTTTCTAGAATTAGGTTGAAATGAAGAGGAAAAGGTTGTACTTGTAGTATATTGTCTCAAGGGAAATGATGATCAATAATGTTCTTTGATCCAGGATATTATGGAGGAAGAGGAAATAGAATACATGTAATGGAAATATTTTAAAGAAATGTTCTTTGAAAAATATTTCCCTCATGAAAAATTAATTGAAATGAAGATAAAGTTCCTTATATTAAAGAAAAAGGAAGGATTCATTTTACATCACATTGGGCACACAAGGATTCGTGTGTCGAGGGGAATCTTACGTGTATCCCTTCATTCTTGCATTCTACTCCCTCTTGCGTTGAAGAATTATCCATTCAGTCCCAAGATGCCTTTGGTTTCTTCAAAAGATCCCACTCATGTCCCTATCTGAAATTATTCATCAACAAATTCCCCCCTTAGAATCATAGATGAAGGGGGACCCGAAGGTCGGATTCTGAGGGTCATGCCGAAAGATAGATAAGCATCTGATCGGTGTGCGCAAAAATGGTGTTTGGGAATGCAAACCCCTTCCATGCACGTGAAAGTTGTGGTCTGCACCTATAAATACGCTAAGGGACCCCCTTAGGTCCCCACTTTGACTTTTCTACACAACGGGATTTGGATCTCATGCTTGCAAAAGTTCCACATCTGCGTGCAAGTTTTTGCAGCCAATTTTGATTTTTGCGCACGTGCCAACCACCTTCGCACTGACAACCATTTTCTCACAGATCGACATTCTTGCGTGCTGTCGTCTGTTTTACATGATGAATCTGCATTCTTTTGTGCGAATACCTTGGGATTTTTGGAAACTTGCCAAAAATGGATACCCAACAGACTGACGCTGAGAGGGAGGCTACTGCGTCTGTAAAGAGGACTCAGATGATCACAAACCCCCAGATTCTTCATGCGAGGAGGGTCATGTCTAATAATCAAATGATTTTTAGCATGCTTACATAAGCTCAAAAAGATTATGTCTTGAGCGATGGCCTACCAATATAGAACTTTGGAATTTTGGAGGAGGTTCTGATGCCTGGCTTTGAAACTGATACACCGCGGTCATGGGTGACACGTGAGGATAGTCTTCCACAATTCCACATCATGAACATAGACCATCCTTCTAGGGAAACACAAAACACAACCATCTACGTCCTGAATCCAAAGACTAGGACTATTGTAGGGAGCAATCAGATTCCTGAGAAATCTCCCGCTCTTTATGCGAGTACCTTTAGAAGCAGCATTACTGATGAGACAAAGGGTTAACCGGAATGATACTTCAGGTCTGGGGGAAAATTCACAAGTGAATGGGCATGGGCATACTAGGTATGCCAAAAATGCGAGGATTTCGGGCTAGAGCTGCGGTCTATCGGGCTTTTTGAAGCTGTTTGGACATCCCAATTTCACTTCTACTGGCAAAAGGACCTGGTACCGAAGCTATTCAGTCAGTGGTATCCTGATACCAACACCTTTCACCTCCACCATGGGTAGGTAGGTATCAGTCTATGGGATGTCCATTGCATTGGGGGAATCCCCTTGGAGCAGTACCGGTACGACGAGTTTCTCCCAATAGAGAATGTTTGTGGGGGTATGACATACACCCCCATCTTGACATGGAATATATTGGCACTATCCAAGGAGAAGTTGAAAATAAAATATGTTCTGAAGGAAATATATTATCTGGGATCGTTCAGTCTTTTTCGGACATAATAAAAGGCTATGAAGATGCCTGATTAAGGGAAGAAATTGCCGAACACATCTCATAGGGGAAAGGTGGGATCATATTGGATGGTCCTAGAGGCAGGAGAGTACCAATCATGGGGATTTGGCATAAATGAAAGTCGAGACCCGAACGTGTGATATGCCAGGTTCCTTGTTACATTCTTAAGCGGGTGGCTATTATTAGTGAGGGATAAGAGGATGGGGGTGCGCCTAGGGATTCTAGTGATGGTTGGAATCCTGGCGGTGAAGAACAAGGTTAACCTGGGGGTACCTATACTGTCTAGGCTATACAGCATTCTGGGGCATATCTCAAGGGGAAGTACGACCAGAAGGATATGCGGACCATTTTAGATCCTTCATGGCTGGGTCAAATCCCACTAAAGAGGATATGACTTCCCGAATACCATTCTCTCTCCAGGTGATGGTATTCAACCATCCCTCTTGAACATTGATAGAATCCGCCCACTAATGCTCAGAGAAGAAGATATCAAGCTCAATATTGGAAACCATACCCATTTTGACTTTCACCCATTTCATACCCCAATTGGTTAGATGGTAGATGATCATTGGGGACCATTGGAGTAGAGGGAATACCTTCAAAGCATCAGGGGTTGTGTGCTAGTAGCCCGAATTGATGGAAAACCCTTTTGCAAACTGTACGTGCTGACCTGGTTCGCCAGGCAGTTTGGGTTCATGCAGCAGATTCCAAAAGAAGTTCATACAGAAGACCGGGAAGAGTGACATCTATTCATTATTTACCAACTATGGCTTATGTTCACGACTACATGCCTGGGTTAAGTAATCACTCTCCCCCCACTGATGTCAGTGCTGGCCTGTCAACATAGTATGCCAAACACTGGAAAAAAACATACCCTGAGGCGGTTCTATGTAAATGTGTCCAAAAAATCAAAGTGGCTAGTGTGGATCCCGAAGAGTGGGGAGGTAGATGAAGAATGGGATATGTGGCTAGCACCACATAGGATGAAACTTCATCGGTAGGAGCATCGCAAGGTGAGAACGTGCCTCCACCTTCTGAGGAGGGGTGGTCCCATGGCTGACCTCATAGGCCAGCTAGGGAACTTCCTAGGAAGCAGCTCAAGAACCTCCCGAAGCCAAATTGTGATGCTATCTTCCCATCTCTCTTGTCTTCCTAGAGGACTCTACGACAATCTATGTCCACCTAAGAGCTGTGGCGAAGGCTGGTGCGTACCAGGCTCGACTTTCTAGACATAGGGTGCATCCAGGTGGTAGATAGGGTAAACTTTCATCACCGACATGCATAACTGATAGCCATGGATATATACACATGCTAGTAGGGGCAGTATGAAGAGCCTCACCTCTTAGTGAAAGTGATTCTCAGCTATGAACTTGACCTAGAAAAGCTATCATCTGAAGATGAAGATATAGAGGAGGAAGAAGAGAAAGAGGAAGGGGAGGAAGAAGATGAAGAAGAGGAAGAGGGGGAAGAGGTTGAAGGCCTCGGTGGTGAAGGACCTTCAGGAACAACATATTACTAGTGAAGACCCCATGAGAGTGGTGAGATTGCAGGCTCTGACGTAGAATTGGGTGAGCAGCTCGAGGTGAGTTTAACTCTTGTCTCCACTGGCCTTTCCCTTCACACAATCCTAAATTATTGACCAAATTTCATCTTGTTTAGGAACACATGGACGATGGAACCCAGGAATCCTTCCCCACGAGGGATGAATACATGCCCATGGAGGAAAGAGAACATCCCCAAGAACTTGTCCTCGGAACCGAGCAAGGTAGGGAACCAGCTATGGTTGGTATAGGCGGCGATGATTCATAAGAAAGGGATGAAATGGAATCCTCTGAGTTTCCCACTGTTCCCATCATTCAGGAGGATCTGACACTGGTGATTGAGTTAACAAGTGCCGAGGGATATCCTATGGTGGTGGATCCCACCATGATGCAGGCACTGGATACCATTGCACTTGGCTCCTGTAAGTCTTTATCTTTATTGACTCTCATTTTTTTATTAGGGAACTTAGATAACCAAGACACTGATTCCCAATGTAGTGATATCAAGGTTGGAGGCTCGATAAACCATAGAGTCTAGAACATCTGTAGGAGCCCTGACAGTGATTACATCAGCTCCTGTAGAGCCAAATATTCGAGCTAGCCCCACCCTAGTACTCAGTGAGCCGAAGTATGCAATCATGGGCGATAATGATGCCAGGGTAGAGCTCTATTCCAGTGAGGGAGAATTCACTAAAGAAGAAATAATTCTAGAAGAGGATCCTTCTGATGAATTGCTGGATTCTTTTCCTGAGTATAGGCCTATGAACCCTGAGGAGATAAATGATTCTGACCCAGACATGGCTGAGGAGAGTCACATGATGTGACGAAAGGCATGGAAGTTCATCAAATTCATTCTCAGTTATCCATAGGAAGAATGGATAAACCGGACGAGTTCGTTTCACACCTGGCTACACTTTCTTTGCATTGGGGGGGGGGTAGATGCTCATCGTCTCCATACAATGATCTGTGGTTACATGGATGAAAAAATACAGGAGAATATCCAATGCTCTGACATTTCTCGGTGCTATAAGGAGTTAGAGAATACCCAGGAACTCTTAAGGATGAGCAAGAAGTCTGACACCTTGAAGAGAAAGCAAAAGAAATGAAGGCATTCATCGTAACACATTCTAAGCTCATTGAACAGTTGAGGGCCTAGCTGGCAGACGACCAAGACCAGGTAGTGTAGGTGAGTCACCAAATGATTGAGATCCAAGCTGAATGAGCATGAGGGAATGATAGGGCTAATGAGTTATGCTCTATAGATTTTGATTAAGATATGGATCTCAGTGGGCGGGAGGTACTCCTAGAGGCCACAAGCCAGAAGGTGGAAACACTGGAGCAATCTATCAAAGATGCTGATCCATAAGGGCCCTGTCTTGGATGAACTCATGAACCTGTATCCCTTTGTTTTCTTATCCCAAACTGTGTGCATAGATTTATTATCTACTTAATTTTTTTTTTATTATCGTATCTCAATCATAACCATGGAGTAACTAGCAATCAATCCCTAATATCGTGTGGGTCATGCCCAATGTGAGAAAAAAAGGGACAACTAAATCATTACTACGTCTGAATATGAGAGTGCCAACCAATCTTCGGGAATCCAGGGTCTAAATGACCAATTCGGGATTCCAGGAAGAAAGAGGGAGGCTTGAATGGAGAATTAAGTTCTCAAAATAGTCAATCTTTGGTTTTTTTCATTATTCTCTAGTGCACGAGTGGAGTAACGTCAGAGGAGTTAGAATCAAACCGAACATAGGGGAATGGAAAACATGAATCACGATACCCAAAATTCGAAACACTATGGGGGTGGAATGAAAATGAATAATAACTGCTGACCGTGTTCGAAACACAACATCCATATTGCGTTAGCCTGGAATGGGGATGACAAACAAGGGACGACCGCTGACCATGTTTGAGACACGAGGCCTAACTCAAAATGTTATCAATCAGTCTTTCGAAACGTTATCCCAGAATAGTAGGTGGTCTATAGGCCGAGCATCTATATTGTTAGGGGGGTTCCTTTAGATGTGAAATAGGAAGAGGGTCCGGATAAAGGGCAGGCAAAGCATGGAGGGTGGAGCAATGTGCTGTTCAAATGGATTCCAACACTCTTGAAATTACACCACCATGGTGGAAACACATTAGGTGAGCACATTGGTTTGATTAGGGATCATACCTACTTTTAGATAGGACCTCTCTGGTGAAGACATGGAATACTCTATAGTTTTATTTAGTACCACTAAGGATGATAAACATGTAGTTTAAACGTCGTATGGTGAGGATGGTGCACATAGTTTAAAGGAATTGGGGATGGGCCCAAGGATAATTTTCTGGACATCGCTATGTATCCCACAAGGATGGGAATCAAGCCAAGAGTAGTTATTGATCACAACGTGGTCAGAGACCAACACTGGTAGGTGGAATCCTCTTTGGTGAGGAAGCTGATGCATCCCATAGTTAACATGGGGCATCCTGAACCAATTTAGGGTAGAACCACAATTTAATGTCATGTGTCGAGGAAATCTGGACTCGTGTAGTTTAACATCATACGGTAGGATGGGGAGTAAAAGGGGAGATCTCAAAAAGGTAGTACGTAATGTGGTAGCTATAAACCCGATGTGAATGAGGACATAGATTCCACACTACACCACATATCCCTAGAGGAATCTTTTTTAGGTCAAGGGACTAAAAGTGAAAGTTAGGTTGGGCCCAAGGCAAAGTGATCGATAATTCCTATGTACCCCATTAGGACGGGAATAAGGACATACATAGTTCTAAAACATAACATAGTTAAAAACCAATGCTGGTGGGGGAAATCCTTTCTGGTGAGGAAGCTGACGCATCCCATAATTATCATGGGGTATCCAGAACTTGTTCATGGTAGAACTGTAGTTTAAAGTCATGCATTGATTACATGATTATCCAGAAAGGAAATTAACGGTGCGGTACATATCTTGACTTGAATGATGATGGTAGGAGTTCATATCACACCATTTTCTCCCTAAGGAGGTTTTAGGTCAAGAGACCAAAAATGAAAGTTTGTCTGGGCCTAAGGCAAAGTGCCCGTGCATTACTACGTACCCCATTATGATGGGGATCAATCCATACATAGTTATAGAGGTGGAATGGTAGGGTACCAATTCCAGGGACAATACCATTGTGTGGGTCTATCCCACACACCAAAATAAGCGGCATTTGATAGAACTTGTTTGTTCTTTAGGATGACTATATGTTGTTTTTTTTGTGAAGAAATACCCCTAGGATGAATAATATAGGCGTCGTTATAGGAATCAAGTCATATGCAGGAATTGAAAAATGATATGGTGGATAGCCACTACCAAACATGATGTCCCCTTGAGTAAGGACATCACAATGTAGTGCCGTTTTTCATCGTGAAACCAGGAAGATAATTCCATGGTTTAAGGTCATTTAATAGGACCTATCCCTGCATTTTAACGTCTTATAATAAAGACATAATAGTTTAAAGTCATGTGGGGACAATAAACATAGTTTAACATCATATGGATTGGACACATATAGAAGAAACGAGGATTAAAAAGGAATGAACATAGCATGATGAAACATACCTGACGTGAATGAGAACATAATCCCATACCACACCACGCACAATTCCAGGGAAGAAACCTCAGGCCAAGGGGCCAAAAAAGGTCAAGTAATATGGGGTTGGACCTGAAAACGAAATGTATAGGTGTTCCTATGTATCCCATGAGGATGGTAATCAATCCATATGTAGTTATGAGAGTGTAGTTTAATGTCATGAAGGACGAGAGGCAGGAGATACTATATCTTAGAAGGGGGGTACGTGGTACAACTATTGAAAACCTAACGTGAGTGAGGACATAAGCCCATACATTCCACACCATGAAATCCTATGAAATTCAGAGCCAAAAGGCTAGACATAAGAGGTAATTATTATAAACTGAGATGGACCCGAAGATGAGATTCCCGTGCATTCCTACGTATCCCATGAGGATGGGAATCAAGATATACGTAGTTCTGAGGGTACAATTCTTGTGTCTTGTGGAAATGACACAAAGAGATCTTAGTTTAAAGTCTTAGAGCTCGAACCATAGATAATAAAGACTCTTCCAAATGGGCACAAACCTCTACCAAATCCATAATCCCACGTGAGCTATGCTTGATGTGGGAAAAAAGGGTGGAGAAGGCTTTTGCAACACATGGAATACACGCAAAGGGGGAATCGGTGCAGAGCCCCAAATGATGCCTCACTATGGATTTGTCTTCCTAACATGAAAATGTGCACTGAGGTATAATACCAAGAGTGTCGAAATTCCACCTGGACATGATGGAGTGGAAAATGATGTGAATCATGCAACTGAAATTTAGGGCTTGATGGGGTCAACATGATGATGGAGGATAAATGTTGACTGTGTTCGAAACACAGTATCCATATTATGTGGCCTGAAATGGGAATGTCAAATGAGCGTCGACTGCTGACCATATTCATAACACGTGACTCATATCAATTTTTCATTTGATATCCTCGAGGATGTTGTCCTAAAAAGACAGGAGAGCCCTTAGGCCGAGTATCCGTACCGTTCGAGGGTCCTTTTGGATGTGAAAGATGATGAAAGCCCAAATGAAGGTGAACACGAAGCATGAAGATGGGAAATAACATTTCTATGTAAAATCTAACACTCTAGGTCCTAAACCAGAGTGCTCCTAGGCACATTGGTGAACTGCCAAAGAAGGTCGAGGGGCCCAACTTAAGAGAAACCGACTCAAAAAGATGAGTGTAGAATAGGGGGGGGGGGTGAAGAGCTCTCAGGAGAAAGAGGTACATGGTGTGGTTGTTACAAGCCTGAAGTGAATGAGTACATAATCTCATACCATACTGTATACCCCTATCCTGGAAGAACTCAGGCCAGGGGGCCAGGAAAAAAAGGAGGTTTCTAGGAAACGGGGCTGGTCTCGAAGGCTAAATGTTCAGGTGGTCCTACGTATCCCATAAGGATGGGAATCAAGACACACTTAGTTCTGGAGAATGTTGTGAAGTTTTAAGTCACGCGGAAAGGATGCAGATAAGGGAAAGGTATCTTAATAAGGGATGTGTACAACACAATAAGTAAGCCGATGTGAATGAGAACATAAGCCCATACCACACTGTACAATCCCAAATGAGAACTTGGGATAGGGGGCCAAAATAGTTGAGAGATTTAAGATGGGAAGTCTCAACCAGTTCATAGTTTAATGTCTTTCGGTGGGGAACAAATAGGTGGAGATCTCCAGGGATAGGGATACATGGTGCGGTCATGATCACCTCAACGTGAATGGGGGAAAATCCTGCACCACTCCATGTGTTTTGACCCAAGGGGAGACCCTAAAGTTGGGGGCTGGGTCTAAGGATAAAATGTCCAGGCATTCCTATGTATATCATAAGGATGATAATCAAGCCATACATAGTTTTGAAAGGGCCATCCAGTTTAACATCATGTAGTGAGGACGTATGAGGATCAAAGAATGAGGAGAGGCACATGGTGCGATTATCATAATCCTGACATGAGTGGGGCCAAAGAAGCATACACTACACCATGTGGGATCCTCCAAGGAAACTACACCCATGGGGGATAGTCAAATAGAAGATTCTGGGGGATGGACTCAAGACGAGGTGTCCGAGCATTCCTACATATCCCATGAGGATGATAATCAATTCATACATAGTTCTTGAAGGTTCTATGAAGTTTAACATCGTGTGGTAAAGATAAATGATGAGTAGTTTTACTTCCTTTAGTCTGGACAAATCAAACACTTTAACATCACATGGAGAAGGCATAACCACTTAAGGTCACACGAGACCGTATAGGTCTTAGTTTATGGTCATAGAGCTCAGACCATTTTGCTGTTTATCATCACATGGGATGGCAAATCAGTTTAATTTCATGTAAGACGTGATAGTTTAAGGTCATGTATGACTGTCACTGACTTAGGAAAAGTACTGTTTATGGAATTTGGCATTAGTGGGAGGAGTTATATGCTAACCATCCATGGTAAACAAAGAGTGTGCGCCATTGGGGTAAACCTTGTGAATGACGTATGGTCCTTCCTATTTAGGCTCCATCTTGGGTGGTTTTCTACCAGGTATCATTGGTGTTCTTAGGGCCAACACCAGGTCAACTTGAAAGAAAGAGCAGAGGTGAACTTTCTTATTGAAGGCTTTGACTATCTTATTCTGATGCCTTTCCAGATTGTGCAGGGCATGAAGCCCGTTCTCATCGAGCACTTCTAATTCTTCTAGATAGATTTCATCTACCTTATTTGGTTCTTTATGATCATAGATGGCTGTACATAATGAAGGAAATTTAATCTTGATGGGTAGGAAAACCTCCGTTTCATACACCAGGGAATATGGGGTCACCTATGTGGAATTGAGAGTCATTGTCCAATAGGCGCAGAGGGCATTGGGGAGTTTGTCTGGTCAAATATTCTTGTTCTGACCAACCATTTTCTACAAGATGTTAGAGAGGGTTTTGTTGAATGCCTCGATCTTCCCATTTTCTTTCACGTGATAGCAGTAGGTATGGTTAGAATAGATGTTGTACTTGGATTACAATTTCGTCAACTCGGCTGCCTAGAAGTTGGTACCGTTATCAATGAGGATGGTGTGAGGGACTAAAAATCAGTAGATGATGTTAGAGATCACAAATTCAATGATATAACGGGCCTTGAACTCTTTGAGAGGAATTACCTCTGCCCACTTGGAAAAGAAATCCATAGCGGTCAAGATAAACCTACACGGGCGAGCTGTTGCCAGTGGATATGGTTCCATAACATCAAGTCCCCAGACCGAAAAGGGCCAAGAGTACTTGGTAGTGTGGAGAGGTTCCGGTGGTCCATAAAAAAATTCATCATGAATTTGGAATGCATTTCACCTCTTGGGAAACTTGATGCAGTCATGGATCATGGAGGGCCAAAAATACCCCAGTCTCTGAATCTGGTGAGATAGTTTCAGGCCAGTCTGATGAGCCCTGCAGGAACCTATATGAACCTCCTGAATGACCTGATAAATCTCACCTCCTTGAATGCAACAAAGGGGACCCCATCAAACCTGCATTTTTAGAGGATCTGCTCAAGACTAGGACCACTCTGGAGGGTAAAATGCAAAGCACGATGTCAGATTCACTCATGCTCGGCTCGATCTGTCGAGAGACTGCTGTGATGAAGGTACTTGATAAAGGGGGTCCTCCAGTCGAGATTCACTTCCAGCACTACATTAGGGGGACTTGGGGGCTTTGAAGTGGAGGTGATGATGGTAAGGTGACTTACCTATGGGTTATCATCATCTTCCAGAGTGACAAGGGCGATGAATCTCTGGTGTGCCATGTGGATAATAAAATCATCCTGATCAGGCTTCATAAGAGATATAGCCAGGCTATACAAGGCATCAGATCAACCGTTCTAGGATCAAGGGATATGAGTAACCTATGTACGAGATGGGAACTGGGCCATCAACTGGTTGGTATGTTCCAATAGCGGTATGAGCTCTAGCTTTCTGATGACATAGTCACTATTGATCTACTTGATGACTAGTTTGGAGTCCCCATTCACATGAAAGTGGGGGACATCAATCTCAAGGGCTAGCTCAAGGCCAGTGATGAGAGCCTGATACTCTACCTCATTGTTGGTATAACCCTCTGACAACAGGAATTAATATGGAAGAATGGCTTGTGTTGGAGTGATGAAGATGATACCCAGGACCACTCTATTGAGTCTGGGGTCATTGAGTCTTCTGCTAGTAGGGCTTCGGGAAGCACCATCAAAGTGCATTTTCCAACATGCAATGTCTTGGTATACCGAGAGGATTGACTCATTTGGAAAATAAAGGTCTAGGGACTAGTTCGTGGGAGCTGGATGGCTGGAAAGGAAGTCTGCCAATGCTTGTCTCTTAATAGCCTTTTGAGGAAAAAACCTGATGTCAAACTGCTAGAGGATCACCTCCCACCGAGCTAGAAATCCTGTCAACATGGGGCGGTTTAGGATGTACTTCAATAGATCCACTTAGGACAGTAGCTGTACCTCATGGTGCTGCAAGTAATGTCACAATTTCTGCACTATGAATACCAGCGCAAGGAAACTCTTCTCAATGGGCGAGTATCTGGTCTCTGTATCGAGGAGTATACGACTGAGATAATAGAGATTTTTATCTGTTCCCTTATTGTTATTTTGAGTGAGAAGAGCACTGAGATATCTTTCTAAGGCGGTCACATAAAGGACCAACAAATTTCCAGAAATGGGTGGTATCAGGACCGGAGGCTGCAATATATACTGCTTTATTTCCTTGAAAATAGTCTGACATTCCTCGTCCCACTGATAGATAGTTCCCTTCTTCATTATATGAGAAAATGGTTTACAATTTCCATCCAAATTCACAATGAATCGACATATGTATGTCAGGTGGTTTTAAAAGCCTTACAGATCCCGAATGTTGCTCAGAGGAGACATATGAATGATGGACTTAATATTCTATGGATTGATCTCAATGCCTCTATATCTGACAACGAAGCCGAGAAACTTTCTGGAGGTGACCCCAAAGGCACACTTCAATGGGTTCATCTTTAGGTGGTGAGAATGGAGGAATCCAAACACTTTCTCAAGGTCTTCAAGATGGTCTTGATGCGGGAGAGATTTGACCAAAAGATCATCTATGTAGCATTCCACCAATGTCCCTAGGATTAGCTTAAATATGTGGTGCATTACACACTGATAGGTTGCACCTACATTCTTTAGACTGAATGGAATTACCTAGTAGCATAAAGTACCTTGTGGTGCCCTGAAGGCTGTATAATCTTCATACTTAGGGGCCATTCGGTTCTGGTTATACTTTGAATACCCATCCACGAAGGAGAGATCCTAGAACCCAGAAGTTTCATCAATAAAAAAATCTATCACAAGAAGGAGAAAATCATCTTTCGGATAGTGATGGTTGAGATCCCAGAAGTCGATACAGACTCTGATTTGTCCATTTTTTTGATGATGAGCACAATGTTGGATAACCATATGAGGTAATGGACCTCCTTAACAAAATTGGCTCTGATGAGCTTATGAACTTCGGCCTCGACCATGGCACTGTGAGAAGGGTGCATCTTTCTGGGAGGCTGTTTAAACCCATGGTGATTTGCTGGAAGACCGAGGTGGTGCATAGTGACCTGAGGATCTAATCCTGGAATTTCATCATAACTCCAGGAAAATAAATCATGATGTTGCTTCAATAATTCCACATACTACTGCTGCTATTTGACATGCATAGCGACACTGATCAATGTGGGTTTCAGATTCGTCTCGCTGCTGAGGTTCAACTGTACCAGTTCATCAATCGTGGCAGAGACACCCTCTTCAAAAGTAGGAGGTTCATCTTCCAAATCTTCTTCTTCACTCAGGGAGGAGGGATCCTTGGCAGGAGGATATTCCTCTGAGTCAATAGATCCCAATGGGAAGCTAGTGATAGCCTGAGCGGTGGTAGAAACTGCATCGAGGGACTCCTGTAATGCCAAAACCATAATGATGAAAGCTATCTATCCGATCCCATCTGGTCTTCGGCCCAAGGGGCCACACTTGATAACATCGAAGCAATAGTGGCATGTCATATTGAGCAAGTTTATCCCAACCTGGTGAAACAAGCAAGTATAACGTATTGCCGTTGCCATGGGACGGACATCCCGATACCTTATAGAAGTAGGGGGCCTAGGGATCACCTGAGCTTGATTTGTGTAGGAATACGAGGTGATATTATAGCGTCGCTTAGACTTGGGAATGTGCCTCCCTCTTGTTCTTGAAACAATGAAGAATTGCCACATATCTGGGGTCATAGCCTCCAATCAGTGGATTGGAAAAATGTAGGCATCATCCAGGTCTTTCCATGGGTCGGTCACAACCGTAGCATGTTTGAACTTGTTAGCATAGATCCACTTGTCCTTGCTATTTTAATAGTTGGAATCCAGATAGCAGGCTTCATAAGAGGAAAACAGAATTGTGTCACCTTGGATTACTCCCACTAGACCATTAAGGGAGTACTTAAGGCATTGGTGATACTATGAAGGAACCAACACATATAGGTGAAGCCATGGCCTACACATCAACGTGTTGTAGGCAGTGTCCTGGGATACAACCATGAACTTGGTGCTAGCAACTAGGCCACCGAACTGGGCCTTCATGTGGATCTTGCCGACTAACATCTGTTTTTTTCTATCATAACCTTGGATTTTTAGGTCAGAGGGACTCAGATCATCCTCAGATAGCCCCATATTTTAGAGTGTTTGGTTCATGATAGGGTTGATCCTAGAGCCTGTGTCAACAAGACAATGATGGACCTCCATTCCATTGAAGTAGCTGGTGATGTACATTGGGAATATCTTCCCCTATATGGGAGAGCCTTTGTCTTCTCCAGAGAAAGAGATAATGTCCTAACATTCAGCATGCTCGACTGCCTCACCATGGAAGGCTTCTGCAGCTGCTTCCTCCATCTCAAACTAGAGGGGGCTTCATAATGCTTTGGTGAGGGCCTCACACATATCCACTGACAGAATAAGAGCCTCAAGGATAGAGAGCCTCATAGTAATGCTGGAAAGATTTTTAAGGACATCACACTTCTGTGCCAAGTGTGAAATTCTTCTTACAGGAGTTCGTTCTACGGAAGGGGGAATGACGGGCCCTTCTGGTTGAACCGAAGGTTGATTGGTGCTAGGAGTGTCCCGCTGCTTGCTAGTTGATGATCATGGAGAAACTACTGGATGTGGGTTAGATGAATAAGGCCAGTCTGTAATAGCGTGTGACTAATTGTGGAATAGTCGAGGTGGCTCTACCTGATCAAGTAACACAAACGATGATGAAGACGGACCTGATGACACCAGATGAGAAGGATGCCCGTGCTGAGCTCTGTGCTGGGCCTGCTGTCTGGTTTCAATGGAATAAATGACCTTGTTGGAAGTACTGACTGAGGAACTTCAACGAACCATATATCCATGGCCCCATCGATGCTGTCGATGACTAGGAATGATGGGATGATATGTCTGGCACTCCTCGATGTCAAAAATCATGTAGGGGTTTACCAGCTCCATGGTGTTAACTGAGGTGTACCATTGATCTTCACTCAAATAATCCTCTTCTACTGGATGGATTCTAGGAGGAATCACCATCTCTGGGGGCATGATTTCTCCGATAGTATGATATGGTGGTGGCATCAGTGGAGGAATTTGTTTTCCCTTGCATCGCAGATGCTTGCTCTTCTGGGAAGAGGAAGGCTGAGCCGTTGATGCAGAAGTACTGGCTGTGGGTGACACGACATATTTTAAAGGATCAGGTCAATTCAGACTTGCACAAATAATACCATGGTCACGAGAAACTTCCTAATGAGATATCTAGTCATCATACTTCTGGGATCCTCGATTAGGAACCTGATGCCACTCACCTTCATTGTCACTACTGTTATCAGGCTTCACGAATACACATACCACTTTTCTGGAGGTGGGCCTAACCTGAATATGTTGTTATCAACCTAGTCTTGAAGCCAGTTTTTAAACACATAGCACTTTTTGAGGGTGTTCCCTAGGATTTGGTGATAGGGGCAGTAATTGGGGCAATTAGTTAGGTCCGCCTCTTCTGGCCTCCTGCATTTGGGAAACCGTATAATTCCTTATTCTAAGGTAATTTTTAAATAACCAAGGACCTAAGACTTGTTAAATGAGTAGATGTAGTTTCCCTGTCTGGAAAGGGGGATCTAGGAGCCTGGCCCTGATGAGGGGCTGGAGGAGCCTGTCGAGGAGGTGGAACCTAGTTATCTCACCTAGGTGGTGGTGGCGCGTTACATGGGGGTGCTTGTCGATTCTAAGGTGGGCACTACTGGGTCGGAGGCTGCGCCTGAGGTGGAGGGCCCCTGCAGGGCTATGGAGGTGGCTCCACTGGTAATAGCTCAAGTTACCTGTGGGCCTCTATTTAGGCCACCGTGGTGGGCTCAGCCTTAGTGGCTCTTCTCATAAGAATTGAAGGAGGCTACAGACATTATTACTTGGCATGCTGTAAGGATTCCTCTATATGCTGTGCCTTATTAGAGAAGTCTCAGAATCCAATGAGATAATTCTAAGTAATGAGAGAGGGGACCGATTGGGTTTTAACATTCCCCACACACACTGTCAACAACTATTCCTGAATCAGCGGCATATCCAATGAGTAGGTGAGGCCCTTCCACCAGGGGACAAAGTCTGTGATGCACTCATTAGGACTCTGCTTACACTTGAAGAGGTCTACAATAATCATCTTCCAATTGGTAGAGCTGAACTGGTAAAGGAACTGTCTACATAGATCTTCCCATCTGGCGACTGACCCAATGGGTAGCTGGCTATACCATACAAATGCAGGCCCTTCCAATGTCTGTACGAAACACCAGAGCTTGGCAGCTTCTTATTTCTCTAGAGTTCCTAGCATGGGTCCGTACCTTGAGATGAAGTGGGTCAGATATTGCAGTGGGTCTCCAATACCATTAAAGGGGGTGAAGGTGAGATTTTCAAAACCCGGGGGTACTGGAATATCATCCACCCACACTGGATATGGCTTGCCATCAAGTGAGATTTCCACCTATTGAGTTTCCAACACCTCAAGGCGACCAATGAGTGTCTCCATCCGATCATCTGGGTGGGGGTTTCTATCTTGATGAGGATCCCTAACCACCAGTTTGTTGGTATGTTCTTCAACATGATAAGAAGGCCCAACGGCTCTTGGAGCGACTGGTGGGATGACCCACGGAGCGGCTGAGGGAACTTGAGTTGGGTCATGGGGATTATCTATCCACTCAGGTGGATTTGGAAACACATACTATGCCCTCTTTCCATAAGTCCCGAACTTTACCCTGTCTACATGGGTATGATGGTCAAGGTCACTTGGAAGCAATTCACCGGGGGACTGTTTTACCTGCCCCTGCTGCCCTGGTCGGGGATCACCATAATCCGGTCCCCAATCTGTGGCACATTCATCAAGGAGGTCATTGACCATCTTCTTGTGCTCTTCAAGCTGTTGATGCAGCGTGGATTTTTCAGGATCGTCCTCTGTCTTTTTCACTAAGCCATACATGTCATAGGGTTTGATGACTCTGAGGTACTCTTTGCCTTTATTGGGATTTCGAATAAGGATTAATGCCTTGGTGGGAACGGGAAGACCCAGTAGATTTCTATGCTTGTGAGTAACCCTTCCCAATAGATCTAATAGTTGTGGAACTCCCCCATGTGTTAATTTCTCATCAAGTATCTTCAGATCATTCTCCTCCTCTAATAGGTCGACCATGTTAACCGCGACTCTACCTGGAGGCATATCCTCAATATCGTCTGACAAATCGGGTTAGAGATTGATAGAAATTAAATTGAGGGAAACATAATTCCCCCAACTGTGGACCTGAACATGGGGGGAATCCTCCTTGATAATTCTATGGAGCACTATAAAGCTCCGAATGCATCTTTGCTGGAGGGTCTGGTGGTGAACAAACGAATCAGGGCACTGAGCCACATGGAGTGTAGCCAAGTAAACCATACGAAATTACCATCCAATGTCCTCAAAGTGTGTCTAAATATTGGGGTAAGACACTCATTGATAATGGAGACAGAAGTGTGTCACCCATAGGGTTTGGATAAAGCACACGACTTCCTCCTAGGTAAGTGATTCTGGTACACTAAAGTTGGCGGTCACAATCGGCCAGAACATTTCTGGGAAATGATCCACTGTGAGGATGTTCCAAAAGATCCTTGGACCAGACTTAGGATCTGGACCTTGTTTTCCCCACTAATCAACTAGGAGTGGCTGAGGGACTAATAACGATACTGAAGTAGACCATTGAGATGGTATACTGGCCGGTGGAGAATACAATGAATGAGTTGACAAGCCGCCACATCTTGGGCTATCCTGCGATGAATGCGACGACTGAGCCACTACATCTCAGTAAGATGGCCTGGAGACCACGACCTTTGGTGTAGGGGCTGCGGTCACTGATGGTGGTCCATGCTACTTTCCATCCTTTATCGGTCCCCAGAATAACTCTTAATGATCTCTGGTTAAGGTGGAGAATGACCCTGATGATGATTGGGAGGATTGAATGGCCAAGCCCTAGGAAGGGGCCAAATCTTCCTCCTCCTGGATGTATCTGCAGAGAGAGGTAGGAATCTGGTGGACCTCACATTATATAAGGATGAGGCTAATATGTCGAGTTCCTTCCCTGGTCCTCGACATAGAGGATCGAGGTGAGGGTTCTATTTCCGAATCGCATTCCACCTCAAAATCCATGAAGTAGATGGGCTTAATTGTAGTCTGAATATTCTAAGTGCTCTTCTTATAGTGTTGGAAAACTACCCTCCTACCCCGGGATGGATCTTCGGGATAGGGTAGATTTTTATCTTGAGGTGGACCTTCATCCAAATTGATGCTGGGACAGAGAGGACTTCCGCATGGGTGAGATGTGGTGCGAGGAGAACCTGGACATATGTCAAAGGGAACAAGAGGAGTACCTTTGTGTCCACTGGCTGATGTATGGAGGGAATCTCCGCAATAAGTTCTGGAGTGATTAGGACCTCCGCTAAAGCTGGTGGGATCATGGGTAGGGCCTCCATGCTTATTTCCTTTGGCAGTGTCGATGCAAGGAGGGTCCTTGTACTAGTTGATCCGAACACGAGTAGGACCTCATTGTTGGGTGCCCATGAAGTGAGGAAGACCTCCGCTTCTCTGATTGTGATGATGAAGAGGACCTTCATCATTTTCTGTAAGGATATAAAGAAGGTCCCCACATTGACGGTTTACTGGATGAGAATCATATTCACATCGGAAACCTATGACGGGAGGGACGACTCTATACTTGAAGTCATGGGTGTAGAAGAGGCTTCCGTACTGAATGTCACTGCAATGGGGAGACCTTCACTCAAATTGAAGGTGACATATAGAGGACCTCCACACCGATCTTGGGAGCAGGGAGGGACCACACTATCATTGGCGATGGTACGAGGAGGACCTCCATACTGGATGTCAATGCTGCGGGTCGGCCCGCGATGGACGCCACTTGTGTCAGCGACCAGGAGAGTCGACCCAGCCTGCCCGTTGGGTGGTTGGGGCCTTGATTTGGGCTGGGTGTACAAGTTCCCCTACTCAACATAAAAATGGTATTGATGGTATGCGTCAGTGGTGGAATGTGCCACAATAGCCGTCGATGCCCCTCGGCGGGCATCCTACTCAGCCTGCGCCCGATGCTGGCATCAAGTCAACCAGACTGGGGTTGGTGGGGGTAGGTGCATGGCTCACCTGATCCTCAGCTCATGGGGATCAGTGGAGGCATTGATGCGACCTAGTGGGAGCCCTCCTTAGGATCCCTTAGAATGGGATTCCATTTGGGCTGGCCCAGACGCCCCTCACATCATTGGCATAGGGGAGGGAGTCATCAAAGCGTTCTGGGGAGAGGCTCTTGAAACGATTATACATTAGAGTGGGGATCATTGGATCCTTGCATAGCCCTTGGGGTTGGTAGTGGTGATGAGGCACATAATCCTCTATGTCTTGTCGGGCCATATCCAAAGTTGGTATTATCCACCCCTCCTCGTATTATTGAATGAGGTCATTAATCACCCATCTCTGAACGATTTAAGATGGGGATATGGGGCGTGGGTGCCTAGAAGTCATGTACATGGATGATACCATGGGGAAGATGAGGCTGTGCAGAATTTCTATGTTGATGTTGCCCCTGCCCCTGCGTGGTGGGTGGGTGGTGATTGGTTTCCTGTAATGACAACTTAGGTCCTGAAAAGCAGAGAGATTTAACCATTAGTGATGAAAGAAGGAAAGTGATATTTAGTGCCCAAGTTCCATTACATCTTCCATGGTTGGTAATAAGGATCCACACTAACAACGTCACAGACCAGGATGTCCAACATTCAACTACCCCAATTTATGGTGAGTTTCATGCCAGGCCCACTATTTTCCTGGAGGGACCTAGCGCCAGATAACTGGATTTGGTAACATGCTAATCCACTAATGTCTCAAGCACTACTAATATTCACATTGGGGAGAATAATTTCACGTCAGGTTTACCATTTCGGTTTCTGACGCTTTCACCGGGGTGCACATCCATCTGTTTCGGAGGACACACAACTGTTTCCCTACATTCCTTCTTTCCAAAGGTGGGTGGAATTTGTCGCTTATTTAGGGAAGTTTTCTCCTTGATTGAAATGAGATGATGGTATATCAGTTCCTCCATTAGTGGAATCCTCCTTGGAACTCGTTTCCAAGTCCGAGTATCCATCATAGACTCAAGATGTTGTTCGTGAAACTCTTCCCAGTTCCATGTCTTCATGGATGCCAGTTAATTACACTGCTTCTTTTAGGACATTCCATGGGGTCCAGACAGGGAAGAAACCTTCGGTCGGGGGAGTAGTCACATTGGACATTGCTGGCATGTCTAGATGTTAGAACACTGATTTGTCTGGGTTTCTTCCCCTTATGATAGGGCTTCTCGAGGGTGTGGAATCTCGAGGCATCCTACGCAGAATGCAGGGAATGTTATGCCATAAGAATGTATCTAAGGTTTTCCTCAGCTTCCCATGTTTAACACAGGGTACATTGTGATATTAACATCTAGTGGAGATGGATCAGACTGATTAGAACACCGATAGGAGGGGATCAGATGGGGGCAACCCCAATAGGGATCACTGATTCTGGGGATAACGTGTGGTTAGTTACTCGATTACTACTAGGAGTAGTGAGGTAGTGGGTGACATGATCTCACTAGGATGTGGAGGCCCAGGTAAGAATCAAGGTGGAAATGGATTTTTGAGAGTGGATGGAGAGTGAGATGGATCCAACACGAGGGCGATGATGGTGTTGGGTTTGGGCCTTGAAGATACTTCCTACGTATCCTTGTGTCATAGAATCAAAGTTCGCATAGTTCAGAATGGGGTTATAGAATCGGGGTGTACACATAGAACAATAACCTGACGATATACTGGGGCTTACGCATGGTTAGAAGCCCGGGTTGGTCTGACGCCACTAGGGAAGATCGGAGATGTGGGTCACAATGAAGGGGACTACAAAAACTTACCATTGATTTTGGAATATAATAGCTTACCTCTGAATGGGGATATAATGAATTACTACTGGATAAGATTACAACAACTTACAATCGATTGGGATCACAACGGCTTACCGTCGATTGGGAGGCTTACCTTCGATTGGGGATAACAACATCTTATCATTGATTGGGGATCCCAATGGATTACCATTGATTAGAGATAAAAAATACTTACCATTGATTGAGGATCACAACAGCTTACCGTCGATTGGGTTTGGACCTCGGGGAATATTCCTACGTACCCTGTCTAGGAGACAAGGATCAAAGACCATGTAGTTCAAATGGGTAAAACTTAATGTCTTGCGGGACGAAAAGGGGCATACAGTTTAATGTCATGTGGGATGAGGATGAACTGACATGAAGATGGTTGGGACCGATGGGTTTTGGTCTTGAACCTTAGGGAGGCTTTCTACGTACCTTGAACAGAAGGCAAGGATCAAAGTCCATGTAGTTCAGAATGGTGGATACAATTTAATGTCATTCAGGACGAAGGTTAACCGACATGAATGGGTCGAGACAAATAGGTGTTGGGCTTGAACCTCAGGGAGGATTCCTACGTACCTTTACCAGGAGGCAAGGATCAAAGTCCACATAGTTCGGAATGGTGGATACTGTTTAACGTCATGCAAGATGAAGGTGAACTAATGTGAAGGGTTTGTGGAAATTATTTGTTGGGATTGAACCTCAGGGAGACTTCCTAAGTACCTTGCCTTGGCAGGGATCAAATTCCACATAGTTCAGTATGGTTTGGGACTTACATGCTAAGGCAGACCAATGAAGGATTCCATAGTCAATGCTTACTCTAACCCCACGCAAGTAATGATCGGTGTGAGAAACAAGAAGCAACAAAGACCTGATGATCACATCGTGAAAGGTGCATCCGTGAGAAGTGAAATGGGGCTTACACATAGTTAGCAACCCAAATAGGAAACATGGGCTTATTTGTGGTTAGGAGTCCAGGGAGATGGAGATTGGAACTTACTCCAGGATGGAGGCCCTATGACGACAAATCCCAGAGGGAGAGGGATGGGATAATGAAGGTACCTATTCCCATATCTCCTCTGGTCTTTGGAACTAAATAAGAAAGGAGGAGCATGGATGCTACCTCCCGCAAGAAAGGATAGGGTCTTACACCAGGATGGCTTCCCTTCCCCACAAATAGACACCGCTCTAGAAAAGAGGATCTCATTCCATGTGAGGAAGATCTCACTCCTGTGGAGATGATCGGGCATAGAGAATGTTTGAGATGGGGCACCCCACATGTATTTCATGGGGCGAGGCCACATTTTAATGTCATGTGCTAAGGATGATGGTGCTTGGCAGTTTAACGTCCTGCAGCCCTGATGAGCCGGGTTTACTCTACACCCCTAGAACTTACATAACTGACATGATTTAACCCTTTGTGAAGGGAAGGCACCAGTAATGCCATGGTGAGGGGGTGTTGTGGAGTGATCCACTAAGGGGCCCACATTATCGTGGCTATGCAAAGAAGAAATATCCATTAGCATGCCTATGTGAAGAAGCATGAGGCGAATCAAAACAACATAAAGCACTGCCCAAGGGACCTTGAAATCACTTCATACAAACCAGGAGGGTTTTATGGGAGAAAGGTGCATAGGAAAGGTGTATTGTGCATAAAAGGGGCTCATACATGGTTACTTAGGATAAGGACGACACATGGAGCGCACAAGGAGGGACACACGCAAGATGAGAGGCTGCACGCAAGATGGAATGGCTGTGCACAAACCAAATGGATGCTTGAAAAATAGGTCTGATGCAGGGGGAACTTACATTCAAGAGGGATCTTTTGCATTTAAATGACTTAGGGTAAAAGTAAATGGATGAGGATAAATCTCAAGAGGGCCCACCTGAAGGAGGACCCTTGGGGGACCTTTCACGCAAGATCCAATACCTTGAGGCCATAGTGTTTTTCGTGCGGTCGCGGAAGAGGTGTCTTTCATGCAACAAAGTGTTGTTTTGTATTCCTTAACTGTCCCCGAAGGGTGGGTGTGGGGGGGGGGGGTACACATAATTTTATAGCCGAAAACCCCAAAGTCAGCTCACAAAAGGGGCTGCGTGCAAACAACCATTCGATGTCGCATTGGGTGTGCAAGGGTTTGCACGCTTAGGGGAAACTTTCACTCCAGACTCTCTTCCTTCATTCCCTTGACATGGATGGTTTTTGAGAATGTGGATGACATTTCATTGGGATCTCAAGGGTTTTCACGCTACAAGAAATCTTGCACGCACACCTGGACTCTTGTGCGCCAGTGCCTTGGTGATTTTCCGGCGAGTCGCCATGGAATGCTTCATTTGACGCCGCATTGGGTGCACAAGGGTTTGTGCATCGAGGGGAATCTTGTGTGCATACCTTCATTCTTGCACACACCTCCCTCTCATGTCACAAAATTATCCATTCAGTCCCAAGATGCCTTTGGTTTCTTCAAAAGATCCAACTCATGGCCCTATCCGAAATTCAGCGTTAAAAACTGCTCCTCCTCCCTATTACCCTAGATCACTTGGTTTTTTACTCCACTTATGGAGGATGATTCTCAACAATATCCTCTTACCACCCAAATAGAACACAACATTGTTGTGGCATCTTTCTACAATACCAGACACAAATCTTGGAACACATAATATAAAGCATCAATAGTTACACAAAATATGGCTCTCCACTAGCCATAAACGACCCATTCCGTATACACTATTCCAAGGGAAATCATTATACCTCCATCACTACCCTTGAAATTACCTAATACAGGTCATGTTCAATATGGGGAAACAACTAACTCAACCATGATCCTTTTTATAAAACATCCTTTTTACCATTTTCACTTCCTCAATATAAATATTTCTCTTTTAGTCACTTTTTTATCTTTAAACTTATTACAACCATTTTTTACCGAATTATAGTATTTCATTTGGTGAAATTATTTAACCATTCCTTCAAATTATTTTCATTTATCCATTTTCATTATCTTTATTAAACACCACTTCTTTCTAAATTTTTAATGAAAATGAAATGAATTTTGTCCCTCATGTCTCACACATATTCTCTGTGTGTTCCTACCATGATTCATGCCACCTACATCCCTAGGTGCCTAAAACAATGCATGAATGCACAACCTCGTGACATTTTAGACATGATTAAAATATCATAAAATAGTCACATCACACAACAAGTGCATCACCCCATGGTGAAATATCATTCAAATGTAACAACAAACATTATGAACAACAATCCCACCCTAAGCACCTTAATTTTCCCTCATACATGGGTTATCTATTACTAGGCATGAGCTAATTGTCAAGACCATGACACATACTAATCTCCCATATACCATTCCAAAATAGTAAGATAATATAAAATAAATGCTATGATACCACTTTGTAACATCCCTAACCCAAATTCCACTAAACCAGTTCCCCAAACCGGGTCTCCATATGGCCTCAGGGGCACCTCCCCGTACACCAGCGACTGCCTAATAACATCGAGGGTCTAAATAAACATGTGGGGAGACTATAAACTCTTTATCAGATTATTCCATAGTAGATAAAAATAATAAATAGAGGAAAAATAGTTAATAATTAATAAAAATGCATTATCAACCATTTCCCAAAACTGGATACAAGACCACAACCAAATGCTCAAAATGATATGTCATTTCATGTAGTGCCAAGTGTAAAGAAAAACCAAAATTATGAAAAAACTGAATAATACGCAAAATGGGTCCTAAACCCAAGTTCGGATCCCTTATCAGTGCACATCTGATGCCCAACTCAAACATCTAGTATGGGGACTTTGTCTTTGTATTGACCTACAACCATGAAATCTGCTCGGGTACCCAATGAAGGCCCAATAAGGGTGTGAGTATAATTCATTAGGCCACCAACAATGGTGTCTAGAAAATATCCATTCTAAAAAATAGTGTCTTCATGTAATAAAATAATAACAATGTAAACATAATATAAACTAGGCCATTAGCTTCATAACATTTACTCAATCCATTTACATCATTTATTTAAAGGGTTAGGAAAATCATTTATAACACAATGGTCTATTCGGTCAACTAGTATGAATAAGGGAATAAAAAATTCCCTAAATCACTAGGGAAATAATATTAAAATCAATACATCACACTTATGTTGGAGACTCAATCTAGGTAGCCTCAACCAATGCAACCGTTAGGGGCCTAGATCCTCAGTCCGACTCCCTAACCTGTGCATTCAAGGGGTGGGGTTTAGAGTCTCAGTCCAACCCGACCAGTGGTAGGAGCCTCATTCCAATACCCCACACACCCCAAATCCATTTTCATATGCTTTATTAACTATTCATCACATAAACCATTTCAATAAACCATAAGAAAAAAATACATATAAAATTCACAATTCATGGTTCATCCCCTACATAATTCATCTTTATGCCTTACTCATTTTCACAATCTCATTTATAACCACAAGTTATTTAACACATTCAATTTAATTCATTTAACCCATTCACCATATCCCAAACAACCCTTATTTCAAGTTAACAATCAACACAATCACCATTAGTTCCCAATTCATAACCCAAGCTAACATTTCAACACATTTATTATGGGATCTACATCATAACAATTCAACTCTACACATATCCTTTCAATTTCCATGTTCAAGAAGTGGAACACCCCATGGGTGGACCATAACCTAGTAAAATAAACCTAAAATCATACCATGGGGATTATGAGGGTTTTAGTTAAATATTTACCCAATCAATTCATCAGTCCTACCAGGGAAAAAAAAGGGAAACACAACCACACCAAATCTTACTCACATACGCATAAATAACCAATTAGTCTATGGGATATAACTTGTAGACCACCTATATTGGTTTTGAAGATGAAAAATCACTTAACATTAGCCTTTGAATCATATTTGAACACCCTTCGAAGCTCAAACCTATGATCCATTAGAAAAAATGGGTCTTAAGGATTTAGAAGAAGAAGAGAAACTACACAGGACCTAATCTAAAAAATAGGAGGGAGAGGAGGATTAGACTCACCCAAAACTTTATTCATAACCAACAGTGATCCAAGGGGATTAAAATCAATGGATATTGATACTTAGGAATATTGGGGTGTTTTGGTTCATTACTAGGGGTTGTTGGAGGAATAATGGGGAGAAATATCAAGTTTGAAAATTTAAGGTCTGATAAGGAAAAATGGTAAAATACCATTTTTAAAGGGGCACACGGTTTGGCTGCACAGTTGGAAAAACTGTGTGATAACCATGCGCCATCCTCAATCTAGTATAGGGCTAGGGCACATGGTTACTTGGGGGTCCCATTTTTATTCTTTATTTTAATGGTTTATGTTTATGATGAAAAGATGTGTATGAAATTCATTACTTTTACATTGGTTATTCTATTACGAAACTATGGAATGTTTATGAAACCCATTTCTTTTCCATGGGTTATACTATAATGAAATGTTTATGTTACCCATTTCTTTTCATGGTTTCTGATTTGATGAATTTTTATGATCTTATGAAACATATATTTATGATTTTAATTATATAATGGGTGGGATCTATATCTCCCTACAATGAATTAGGTAACAATTGATATATCACGATATAAATAGGACTAGAATAAGGAGTGAACCCAGTTTAGTAAGGGTATTTGTCCACTATAATAGTATTGGTAGTGAAACTTGCCTACTATGATGGTTTGGGGAGTGAAAAAAATCCACTAAGATGGTATTGGGAGTTAACCTTGAATACTATGATGGTTTGAGGAGTGAACCCAATCCATTATGATTATCTTGAAAATGAATCCTTTACTACTAAGGAAATGATTTTCTATGATTATGTGTATGCCAAAATTCAATATATTAAACCAATGTTATTCTTTTGTGGATAATATTCTTGATTCCTTTATGATTCATGTCTTATTAACTACCAAGATTTATACCATGACTCAAGTTTATGATAAATGATATACAGGGTATGGATTTAAAATATTAATCTCATGTTCTCATACCCTTATGCTCATGTTATGCTTATGTGATCATTAATATCTCCCTTGTTTACTCTTAATGATCATCTGAGATCACCCTTTCCTATGTATCCTTTCCCCAGGTTATGAGGAATGTTTTTAGGAATGATATGTCTAAGAAGGTTTCTAGTTATGAATTAC
The DNA here is from genome assembly GCA_963277665.1 of Viscum album. NCBI lineage: Eukaryota > Viridiplantae > Streptophyta > Magnoliopsida > Santalales > Viscaceae > Viscum > Viscum album. The sequence goes on from OY728131.1 coordinate 1,295,438,143, forward strand.
TTAATGGGAGACTCTTATAAACTACTTGTTTATGTGTCTAAGTTTCCAAAGGCACTAGACATATAAAATTATGGCATGGATAGTTATGTTATGAAATGAACATTTATATAAAAAGATGAAATATTTATTATTAAAAATATGGGTCACTATAGTTGCTATTAAATCAAGGTTTAGTTAACCTTTGGTAACTATGATGAGATAAATTTAGTGAGAATACCAGGGATAAGTCTAATTATAAGATACAATCCTATAGTTTTGGTAATGATCATAGATGACCTAGGTCAAAACTAAGGTTTCATAGAATAAGGTGTTGTGATTTAGATATCTTATAAATTATTTTTCATGATTATGTGGTTTCCCACTATGATTATTATTACTGACACTATGTTTTTTGGTTTTAGTCAATGGATGGAACTCGAAGGAATCATGTTATTGTTGAATGTGAAAAACAATGCAATGATTGTTCTCTTGAGAAATTTAATGTTATGAGAGATGGAATGAAAAATATTTTTTCAATGTTAACAAAAATTTCTCAATATATGAATCATGTTGATCTTACAAATGAGAAAAGGAGGTAACAACATTCTATTGATCCCTTCATGAGGCAAAATCCACCTTATTTTAGTGGTTTTTTGTTCCAATTATTGTGAGGAAATTGATCAGTATCATTGAAAATATAATTTTCATTCTCTAGTATTTGAATCATGAAAAATTCATTCTAGCTATCAATTATTTGGAAGGTGAAGCGGATCAATGGCGGAATATTATCAAAAATAAGGGTAAATATGAAGGAAATATTTTAATATTTCTAATGAATATTTATAGTTGAAAAGATAACTTATATAACCCCATATAAAAATTGTTTTAGTAAAAGATTTATGTTTATGTTACATTTTCCTTAACTTTAAATTAATTTTTATAAAATGTCATTTTCACTTAAAAGTGGCTACATGGGGTCCCAAAATCGACCCAAGTATGCCCATAGTCAGAAATGTATCATCAAATAGGGTTAGGACATGTTTTAGGGTAATTTAATATTATTATTATATTATTTTTTTACCCTTATTTACCAGATTTACCCTTTAACCATGGTAAATAAAATATTTACTAAAGTTACTATTCATAATGTCTGAAAATAAAAGTTACCTATTTAAAAAATTTGGAACCCCTTCTTCCAAATATGGAATCCATTTTACCAAATTCAAAACACATAAGTTTTATAAATTAATTTAAAATTAATTCATGTTGTAAAAACCAAAAAGCGTGTTTTTAAGAAGTAAAAACTACCAAAAGATTGACATGTGTTTATGTCCAATTTCAAAGTGAAATTACTTTCAATGACTAAAATTGGATTAAATGGTAAAATAATAATCTAATTTAACTTTAAAAACCAATTAAAATATAATCTAACCATATAAATAAATCAGATGAAAAGACAGTTTTGACTTAAAATGCAGTATTTTTCACTATTCATTAAAAAATAAACTTTACCAGAAAAATACCAAAAAATTACCAAAAGTAAATTTTGATATCCTGATTATAAATAAGAATTTTATTTTGTCAAATGGAACATATAAAAGTGACAAAAACTATATTTAAAAAGGGTTTTCTATCAAAAGGTGGTAAATCGACCTTTTAAAGAATATTAGTGTATTTCATGCTTAAAATAAGATTCATTCTTATTTTAAGCCTCTAAAAAATATTGGATAAAAGTAAAAACATTTAAAAAATATGTTTAATCATATTTTAGTTAGTTCTGTTCATTCCCACCAATACAATGACTAAGCGTTAACTACCATTTAAAATAATTATATGATTTTTTAGTATAACTCAAAGTTGTGTGCAACGTAAGATTTCAAAGAAACTCATTGTTGTGTGTTGAGTACGCTATCAGACATATAATCCCATTTAAATTAAAATTAACATTTAATTCACAAATATTAATAAATATTAAAATGTCATATTCTCTATTTATCATGGTTAAAGGGTAAACCTGGTAAATAAGGGTAAAAAAATAATACTATAATAATATTAAATTACCATAACACATGTTTTAATCCTATTGGATGATACATGTCCAACCATGGGAATACTTGGATCAATTTTGGGACCCAATGGATCCACTTTTAAGTGAAAATAATATTTTATAAAAATTAATTTAAAGTTAAGGAAAATGTAATATAAATATATATCTTTTAGTAAAACAATTTTTATATGGGGTTATATAAGTTATATTTTTGACTATAAATAGTGATTAAAAAGATAAAAATATTTCCTAAATCATGGTATATTATTTATAATTTTTATACATTATATAAATAAATTTAATTATGACACAATGATGATGCAATGATTACTTCATTAACAAAGGATTCAAATAAATGATATTATAAATGTTAAAATAAATAGAATTTGGTTATTTTGATGTTATACACAAATTTTATGGATTATAGTTACATGTTATATTTTTATTAAGGAAGTTTTTTAGAATCAATCAAGTTGTTATGGATTTTTAAAAAAGTCATGATATGAATAGTGTCAAAATTGACATAATTTATATTTTAAAATATAAAATATTTTATTAAATATTATAAAATTATAAAAAATATAAGATTCATACAAATAGTTATCATAAGTCTAATTTTTTTATTGACTCTTTAATTGGATATTTTTTATGTTTTGGTAACTATTTTGATTCTCAAAGTGTTAAATGCTTGATAAAATGGTTAGAGTAAAAAAGGGTTAAATAAAAAAAGATAAGGATTAAAAAATATCCAAAACCTGTCCAATTCTTATTGAATGATTTCATTTCGAAAAATAGTTATATTATATTATAATTTAATGATTTTTGTACCTTTTGATACCCAAAATAATTTTATAACAAAATAATACTTTCAAACTTTCCTAAAGAGCCCCTCCTCCCCCTTATAAACGAACATCACCTCTAACCCATTAATCACACCTCTCAAGCCCCTTGGCTCATCCAACCTCTGCCAAAATAAGGTCTCAACATTCCTCTATTCCATGTTGTATAATTAATTTAATTCATAGACTAAGAACACAAGGAATCATATGTAGAGTTTCATACTCTACCACAAACTCATCTTTACCTTCAAAAGATAAAACTCAAAAATATTCTATTTATCTCAATCGTATGAGGTTCCAAATATAAAAATTTACCTTTTAAATGAAGAAAATTATTTTAATGGATATAATTATTTATTGACGTTGATTTATTATAATAAAATCTTCCATATTTTATTTAATGGATTATCATATGTTTGAATGTGGATGTGCCATTTTTATATCAGTCATGGGTTATGGTTAAAGTATTGACATTTCATATTCTAGTTTTGATATGAATGATTATGTTATGTTTAACCCTTTTCAAATTAGGTATTCATTGGACTTAGTAAGTGATGGGTGGAGCTCGCTATATCCCCTCGATGCATTGGTAGGTATCATGAGACAAACTAGTGTCTTGGCACAAGGCCTTGACAGAATATTTGTGAATGGTGTTAGCACAAAGCCATGACATAGTAGTTATTATGTCCGACATTATGCATTCCCTAATTATGAAATTAGTTATTACCCAAATATGGAATCTATTTTTCGAAATTCAAAACACAGAATTTGCAGAAATTAATTTAAAATTAATTCCCGTTGTCAAAACCAAAAAGCGCGTTTTTAAGAAATAAAAACTACCAAAAGATTGACACATGTTTATGTCCAATTTCAAAGTGAAATTAATTTAAATGAAAAAAATTGGATTAAATGGTAAAAAAAATAATCTAATTAAACTTTAAAAATCAATTAAAAGACAATATAACCATATAAATAAATCAGATGAAAAGACAATTTTGACTTAAAACACAGTATTTTTCACTATTCATTAAAAATGAACTTTACCATAAAAATACAAAAAATTTACCCAAAGTATATTTTTATATCCCTCTTATAAAGAATAAGTTTATTTTTTCAAATGGTATATATAAAAGTGAGAAAAACTAGATTTAAAAAGGTTTCTCCATCAAAAGGCATTAAATTGACCTTTTAAAGAATATTAGTGTATTTCATGCTTAAAATCGGATTAATTATTATTTTAAGCCTCTAAAATTTGTTGGATAAAAGTTAAAACATTTAAAAAACATGTTTAATAATATTTTAGTTAGTTCAGTTCATTCCCTCTAATACAATGTCTAGGCATTAACTACCATTTAAAATAATTATATTATTTTTTTGGTATAACTCAAAGTTGTGTGCAACGTAAGATTTAAAAGAAACCCATTGTTGCGTGTTGAGTACACTATCGAACATAGAATATCCTTTAAAGTAAAATTAATATTTAACTCAAAAATATTAGTAAATATGAAAATTTAATATTCTTTATTTACTTGAGATGTTACAGATACCACATGATTATCTTAACAAATATCCTTTATTTAATCTACTCTAAGACTATATGGGAAAAACTGATATAGAAAAAAAGAGAGATATACATAATATCATCAATGTTGTCTATAAAATTATATATATGTGATACCATTCAAAAAAAACTCAACATAGGGGTTGTTTAACACAAATTTAGAAAGAAACATTTAATCATGCACACATCTTAACAAGAACATAAGAATGTTCAAGTGAAAGACATGTAACTCCCCCTTCGTATCATGATTTCATCAACCAACATCCCATTAATAAGTGAATTTAAAAAAAATAATAAAAATGGTTATAAGTGAGATTTTCATACCTTAATCCTATAGTTTACAATTTGTACAAAATTTTAAGATTCACTAGAATTCAATAAAATAATAGATTCAACTCAAGTTTGATCCCCCGAAAGTGATTCACTCATCCTCATAGATTTCATGGTTGTTAGTATACTCCATGAAGGATAATTTTTTCATGTTTTCCAGTATTTAAATCCTCACAAATTCTTCTTCAATTCCCCACGTGTTAGTTCAAAAACAAATAATAATGAGGGAATAAATATGGGCATATTGGTTCTTTTAGAAGAAGCATTCATACTGAGAGTTCTCTCTCAACATAGACTTCTTAGTCTTTCTATTCTCATCAAATTTCCTCCTATTAAGAAACTTAGAAGGTTATTTGGTCAATTTTATTTCTTGGACTACTTTCTTTTGTAAATTAGTATTATTTTCCACCTTAAATGTTAAAGAAACTTCATTTTCCTTTTCTTGAATCATTTTTTTTACACTCTCTTCTTGGGCTAGTAGGATATTCATGCAATGTTTTATATCATGCCCATATTGTTCACATCTTTCACATATTTTATTTTTAATTTTCATAGATGATTCATCATGAATTATTTATTCTTATTCTTTTAAAATTTCATTATTTCATTTGATATCAACACACATCTATGGTTACTCCATTTGTTTAGTCTTGTTTAGTTGGTTGGGCCAAACTTTCAAGCACTCTTTCTTAAATGTTTTAGTTTTCTTGGATTTATCACATGATTTCTTATCCCCCACACAATTTCATGAATTTTATCTCGATTCCAATTAAGTTTTATTCCCTTTTACACTATAGGTAACTTCTCCATAAAGCATAGTCACACACTCCTCATCTTTATAACCTTCTAGTCTACATCTACCACATAATACTTGTAGATGTACAATTTTTTTTTGGTAATAAATATTTAGTGTAGATATGGTCACCAATTTGTTTTTCTTGAAATCTATCCTCACTTTATCACAAAATATCTTTCTATGATTCTTGCCTCTTTCCTGGTAAGAACATTGTTTCGGTGCGGATGTGCGTCGGGTTTCTGTTCCGACGCTGTTCCGCCAGGACGCGTTCGCGCGTGCGCCCGTCGACCCAAGGGGATGGGAGCGCGGCTTGTGGTCCCGCAGTCCCACTTTCCAAAGGCGGGCAACATCCGTCCCTTATTCAGGGACGTCTGCTCCTTGATCGAAACCGGGATGATGAGATGTCGGCTCCTCCTTCCGTGGACGTCTCCCCAGAACTCGTCGCCTAATCCGGGTCTCCCTCATAGATTTAAGAATGTTCGTGAATCTCGTTCCCGGCGCCATATCTTCATGGACACCGGTTAATTACGCTACTCCCGCCCAGACGCTCCAAGGAGTCTGGTCGGGGAAGCAACCTGCGGTGAGGAGACCGGGTAGCTCTGGGTGTTGGGGGCGTGTCTTAACACTGCGGCTCTGCATGTCTGCCTTCCGTCCATAATAGGGCTTCTCGAAGGCGTGATGGCCTGAGGCATCCCGCGCTGGGTGCGGGGGAACTGCGTTACCTGAGGTTTTCCTCAGCTTCCCATGTTTAACACGGGGTATCCTGCGAGTTTAACGTCCAGCGGGGACGGAATCAGACTGATCAACACGAGGAGTGGATCAGATGACAGAACCCCCTGTGGGGAACCTCCGACACTGGGGCCAGCACATGGGCGGCTTCCCGAGTAAAGTGGAGTGGAATGAAATGGCATGACCCCACCGGGATGTGGCGGCCCGGGTAAGGATCGGGATGGATGATGGAGTGAAGAGCTTGGACCCCGTAGAGGCTTCCTACGTACCGTGCGTTAGCGCGGATCAAAGTCAACGTAGTTCGGATATGCAGTTTAACGTCATGCTGGATGATGGCAAGCCGACTCACAAGGAGGTCGAGGCTGTCGGGCGGAGGATTGAACCGAACCACCTCGCACAGAGGGGGATGGAACGGCCGGGTGGATCACAGTTTCACGTCATGCTGGACGTTGGCAAGCCGACTCACGAGGAGGTCGAGGCTGCCGGCACGCACGAAGTGGGTGGATCGCAGTTTAACGTCTTGCTGGACGTTGGCAAGCCGACTCACAAGGAGGTCGAGGCTGCCGGCATGCACGAAGTGGGTGGATCGCAGTTTAACGTCTTGCTGGACGTTGGCAAGCCGACTCACGAGGAGGTCGAGGCTTCCAGCACGCACGAAGTGGGTGGATCGCAGTTTAACGTCTTGCTGGATGATGGTGTTTGGGGCTTACACTCTAAGGAGGCTCATATGTGGAAAAGCTCAGGAGAGGGACTTGGGCCGAAGATGATAGACACCTCGATCCCTGTCACGCCCTCTACTGGCTTCGGCAGTGGGGAAGCACAATGGAGATACACGCGTGCAGTCCCCCCACAAGGGCGGATTCATAGGTGAATCGACGCGAATATGAACCCGGGAGGGGTCCACTGATGGACGAACCGACGTGAATACGACCGGAACGACCAGGTGGTAGGCTTGAACCTCAGGGAGGCTTCCTACGTACCCTGTTTAGGAGACAGGGATCAAAGTCCACATAGTTCATTCTGTCGGGACTTATGCACTGAGGCAACCTGAGTGCGACAAAGCTCAGTTGAAGAGGGACTTGGGCCGAAGGTGAGAGACCTCGATCCCTGTCACTCCCTCTACTGGCTTCGGCAGTGGGGAAGCACAATGGAGATACACATGTGCAGTCCACCACAAGAAACTAGGGGTTTGTAATACCCTACCCCCGTGGGAGAAGGCCACTCCAATAAATCGTCCCTAAAGAGGGGAAATCCCGACATCCCTGCAGAGACGAGCGGGTGGGGGCCACATCCAAACCGGGAGGGGGACCCTGCGTGCGAGGCACGGGATCGGGTGATACGGACGGTTTAACGTCTTGCCGGACGAAGTACAGTTTAACGTCGTGTGTTGAGGATGAAGAGGACGATTTAAAGTCTTGCCGGACGAAGTACAGTTTAACGTCGTGTGTTGAGGACGAAGATGCTTGGCAGTTTAACGTCTTGCAGCGCGGACGCGGTGAAGTTTAGCGTCCTGCAGAACGATGGATGCCTGGCAGTTTAACGTCCTGTAGCACGGACGAATGTAGTTTAACGTCGTGCGGGACGAATGCAGTTTAACGTCGTGTGGGACGAATGCAGTTTAACGTCGTGTGGGACGAAGTGCAGTTTAACGTCATGCGGGACGATCTGTTGCCGCCGATGGGTCCGTGTCACTTCGCGCGAGCCTGGAGGGCTGCACGGGAAGACAACGCACGGTGCGGGCACCCGGGATGAAGATCATCGGACGCCACGCAGACGGGTACCCTCAGGGGGTCAAAGGGGGCGACCCCAGCGGTTTGCGTGCAAAAGAGGAGCTTGGCGCACAATACCGCGGGTCGGCGCGCAATTGGGCGGGCTGGCGCGCAATTGGGCCAGCGCTTTGCGCGCGGAAGATGAAGATTTCGCGCACCGGGCCTCTGACAGCGCGCGGGGGCAACGACCCATTCTTTAACGAATGACCACTTAGTAAGGGGGGGTGCGCGCAATCGGGCTGGATTGCGCGCACCCGGGGGGCAATTGCGCGCAAGAGGCTGCTTTTGCACGCGAAGGCCTTTGGGTGAGGGATTGGTCAAAGGAAAGAAGCCAAAGGGTTGCGCGCAAAGGCGAACCCCGAGGCTGTCTTGCGCGAAATAAAGGCGGTTACCTAAAGATCGGCATTGCGCGCGGAGGGGGTGGAATTGCGCGCACAAGCGACCCTTCGAATTCTGGCAACCTTCAAAACGTCGGAAGTCGCCTTGTATTTATAGGCAACCCCAGGAGCGCAATTCGGTTCGCGGGCGCGTAATTCGGCGCGCGGGCGCGAAATTTCCTTCGCGGGCGCGGAATCGGGACCCCGGCGTGCAAGGGAGTCGCGCGGGCCGCAGGCGCGCAAAATTGCGCGCCGGCCCGGCGCATTGCTTGCATCCCGGGAGGATTGCGCGCCGTACTTCAACTTTGCGCGCGGGTCACCAAAATTCCGCGCAAGGCCTCCGGGCCTTCCGAAACGTGCTTCTGACTCCAAATATGACCTCGCTTTCCGCATCCGGAACTTCGTTTGAGGAGCAACGGACTTTTCCGGCGTCTACAAAAGCCCCCCCTCGGAATCTGATCGGCGAGAGGTCGCAACGATCGGGTTCTGAGGGAGACGCCGGAATGCCGAAGTCCTGGGCGGTGCGGGACTTTTGGCTTAACGTGCTCAACCAAAATTCATTGTTTTGCGGGAGCGTTAACCAAGATTCAGGCATCCACAATTGGGTCTGGATTTCTAAAGAAAAGAGGGAGGTCATTCCTAGGAAAGGAGACCTCAGACCTAATCAATGTACCATCCCCCCAACTTGTTCCGACACACGAGCGGGACAACGCTAGGGGAGTTGAGATTTTATCCGAACATAGGGAGATGAAAAAGGGTGAATCGCGTGTCCCGAATTCAGAAATCCACGACGGTCAGTCTTCCAGGAAATGCTCAAGACGGCAAGCGGACAATGGATCAATCGACCATACTACTGCAATAGATGGACCGAAGGTCATCATTCATATTGCAGGAGGCGGATCACATGTCATCATCAATACCGCTTTGGGGGTTCCTTCAGACACAAGGGTGGAAATCCGGATCAAAAGAGCATGCGAAGCGTGGGGCGAAGTGATGATTTGTTCGGACAGAATCTAACACTCCCAAAATTGCGCCACCGTGGGGAAAGCGTATTAGGCGGATGCACCAATCTAGCCGTGAATCACCCCAATTCTCAGACAGAACCTCTTTGACGAGGAAACTGTCGCTTCCCATCATTGCAATGGGGAATCCCGAGCTGAATCAGGGAAAATACCACAACCGCACCACTCTACCAGAAGCCAGGCCAGGCGGCCGGCGACGAGGAGGGGCGGGACTTAGCGATCCCTGAGGCTGGACCCGAGTCGAGATGCCCGGGCATTCCTACGTACTCCATCAGGATGGAGATCAAGCCACACGTAGTTCTGAGAGTGCAGTTTTAACGTCATGCGGGACGTAGAACCCCGATTAGGGAGATCTTAGTTTAAAGTCATAGAGCTCGGACTATAGGGGCAGATCTTAGTTTAAGGTCTTAGAGATCGGACCATAAGAACCTCAAAGTACGCCACATCGTGGTCCTATCCCATGGATATGCGAAGATGCACTGAGGGATAGTGTCAAGAGTGACGAGATTTTGCCTGGTCAGAATGGGGGGTGGAAAACGTAATGTGAATCATGCGGCCATTCACTCAAGGACTGGGGGCACCAGCGTAACGATATGGGAGTACTGCCGACCGTGGTGGAAAAGCAGCATCAATATCGCACTGACTGTTGATGGAATGAGGCAGCAAACGAGCATCAACCGCTCAAGCGCATGATTCATATCGATTTGCTGCCCAAGGCCCTTGGGGGCACCAGCCCGGATCAGTGGGAGAGCACTGAGGCATTGTATCCAGACCGCTCACGGGGGTTCCACCCAGGGCATAGGCGATGGGTCCGAATGAAGGGGAACATGAAGCCTGAAAAGTGGAAGGAACCTGACCAAGCTGAACCTGACCCTCCTGACAATAGACCAGAGTACTCTTGACACCGGTGGACCACTACAAGGGGTCGAAGGACACGCCTTGAGGGTGACCCGAAGGCGGCGGATTCCCAAGAGAAGGGGGAATCTTTAAGAGGTGGGGGGCTGGACCCGAAGTTTCAAACATCCGGGCATTACTACATATCCCATAAGGATGGGAATCAAGCCACACGTAGTTCTTGAAGCGCGGCGCAACACAATCGGGCACCAGCGCGGGGAGGGGTGCGGGTCTGGCCCTCGTACCCAAAAGAAGCGGTATTTGATATTTCTTGTTTGTCTTTAAAGGTGGATGGTTTTTCTTTGTGCAGCGACATGCCTGTGATTAAAAAATCCCTGGCGTCGCCACAATAATCAAGCCATGAAAGGCATTGATAAATGGCGTGGTTATTAACCAGCGCCCAATGTGAGTGTCCCCTGAGGAGAACATCACGACGCAGTGCCGTTTCTCGTCGGGCGGCCAAGACGATCACAGTTTACGGTCGTGTGGTAAGACCAAGCAACACAGTTTAAGGTCGTGTGGTTCAGACCATGGAGGAATCCGCTTATTGCGATACGGCGGACCCAGCGGAGGTGGGGACACATCCCAGCCCTGCGGTCACGCGCAATTCCAGGAGAAGGATCCTGGGATAGGGGCCTGCATATGTCTATCAACCGAGGGGAAGAGATGCTAGCCTCCAGCTATGCTGGGACCAGAACGCGATTGTTCGGGCGACTCCTTCATCCTCATGGGGATGAGGGTCTAGCTACACATGGCCCTTAGGGAGGACATCAGCGTATCATTGGTGCTCATATCGTGGGAGCCTCGAATGGCACCATTACCCTAGTTGGCCTGCCTAACGTGTAGGGGTGTACTGAGGGTCAGTATGAAGAGAGAGTGTCGAGTTTCCACTACAACGCACTGAGGCGGAGTGTGACAAGGACTGCGCAACCAATGTTCAGAGCCTGAAAGAGTTGACATGGCGATCAAGGATGTCGCTGACCATATTCGCAACACAACATCCGATCACGTCAGCCTAGGATGCGACAAACAAACGAGCATCAACCGCTCAAGCGCAGGATTCATATCGATTTTCTGCCCAAGAAGGCCCAAAAAAGAGGAAGCGTGAGGCCCGAAAAGTAACACAGGACTTGTCGGGATTGAATCCGACACTACAGGTCATAGACCGGAGTACCCCAAAACATGCTAACAGATCATCGGAAAAGGTAGGAGGACTCACCTTGAGAGCAACCAAAGGACGGCAGATCCCCGTGATCAACCAAGAGACGGGGCTGGACCTGGAACACAAGCGTCCAGGCGGTCCTACGTATCCCATAAGGATGGGAATCAAGCCGTACGTAGTTCTTGAGAGGCAGTTTAACGTCATGCGGGACGAAGTGCAGTTTAGCGTCATGCAGGACGAAGTGCAGTTTAACGTCGTGCGGGACGAAGTGCAGTTTAACGTCATGCGGGACGATGGAGCATGCAATTTAACGTCCTGAAGCGTGGACGAATGCAGTTTAACGTCGTGCGGGACGAAGTGCTGTTTAACGTCGTGCGGGATGAATGCTGAACAGTTTAACGTCTTGTAGCTCGGACGTGGTGCAGTTTAGCGTCATGCAGGACGAAGTGCAGTTTAACGTCGTGCGGGACGAAGTACAGTTTAATGTAATGCGGGACGATGGAGCATGCAATTTAACGTTCTGCAGCGTGGACGAATGTAGTTTAACGTCGTGCGGGACGAAGTGCAGTTTAACGTCGTGCGGGACGAATGCTGAATAGTTTAACATCTTGTAGCTCGGACGTGGTGCAGTTTAGCGTCATGCAGGACGAAGTGCACTCAGGCAAAGTACTGCTTGAGGAACCTAGCGTTGGTGGGAGGAGTGACACGCTCACCATCCATAGTCGCTAGGGAGTACGTACTATTGGGATAGACCTTGTGGACGACAAAAGGTCCCTCCCACTTGGGCTCCAACTTGGGCGGCTTCCTGCCGGGGATCATTGGTGCTCTTAGGGCCAGTACTAGGTCACCCTGCAGGAAGGAGCGGAGGCGAACCTTCTTATTGAAAGCTCGAGCCATTCGGATTTGATGCCTCTCCAAGTTGTGCAAAGCGCGAAGCCTATTCTCATCCAGTGCTTCCAACTCGACTAGACGGGTTTTAGCAGCTCTGTCCGACGCTTGCTGGTCGTAGACCGCAGTGCGCAAGGACGGTAACTGGATCTCGATGGACAGGACGGCCTCAGCTCCATACACCAGGGAATAAGGGGTCATCTAGGTGGAATTGCGAGTCGTCGTCCGATAAGCCCAGAGGGCGTTGGGGAGCTTGTCCGACCAACTCTTCTTGTTCTGACCAACCAACTTTTGCAGAATGTTAGAGAGGGTCTTGTTAAACACCTCAATCTGTCCATTCACCTGCGCATGATAGCGAGATGTATGGTTCGAGCGAATGTTGTACTTGGCGTACAACTTCTTCAACTCGACTACTAGGAAATTGGCTCCGTTATCCGTGAGGATAGCGTGAGGCACTCCAAATCGATAAATGATGTTGGAGGTCACGAAGTCAGCGATAGAACAGGACTTGACCTCCCTGAGCGGAATCGCCTCTGCCCATTTGGAGAAGAAGTCCGTGGAGGTCAGAATGAACCGGCACTGGCGAGCCGTCGCCGGCAGGTAAGGTCCCACAACGTCCAGCCCCCAGACTGCAAAGGTCCAAGAATACCTGGTGGTATGGAGAGGCTCCGGCGGCCGATGCACAAAGTTCGCATGAACCTGGCACGCATGGCACTTCCTGGCATACTCGATGCAGTCATGGATCATGGAGGGCCAGAAGTATCCCAACCTCCGAATCTGGTGGGACAGCTTCGGCCTAGTCTAATGGGAACCGCATGAACCAGCATGAACCTCTTGCATGACTCGTGGGATCTCAACTCCCTGAAGGCAACGGAGGAGAACACCATCAAATCCGCATCTATAGAGGATCTGCTCTAGGCCGGGACTGCTCTGGAGGACAAACTGCGATGCGCGGCGTCGAACTTGCTCGCGTTCAGCCCGATCCGACGGGAGAATGCCATGTTGGAGGTACTCAACCAAAGGCGTCCTCCAATCAGGGGCTGGTTCGACTGCCATATCTGTGGTACTCGGGGCTCCAGGCACAGGGGCAACCGTGGTGAGATTACTTACCGACGGGCCGCGATCTCCCTCCGGGATAACGGGAGCGATGAGCCTGCGGTGCGTCACGCGGACGATCAGGTTGTCCTGTTCAGGCTCCGCGAGTGACGCAGCAAGGCTGGCCAAAGCATCTGCTCGACCGTTCTGCGACCGGGGAATATGGACAATTTCTGGCCGAGAAGGGAACTGGGCCATCAGGAGGAGGGTGCACTCCAGCAATGGCACAAGTTCCGGCTTCCTGACAACATAGTCGCCATTGATCTGCTTAACGACCAGCTCAGAGTCCCCTTTCACACACATATGGGGCACGTCGATCTCGAGAGATAACTCGGGGCCAGTGATGAGGGCATGGTATTCCGCCTCATTGTTGGTACAGCTCTCTGACAACAGGAAAGAGTATGGCAGCACGGCTTGCTCCGGGGTAATGAAGACGATACCCAAACCCACTTTGTTGAGCTTAGGATTATCGAGTCTTCTACCGGTGGGGCTCCGGGAGGCACCGTCAAAGTGCATCTGCCAGCATGGATCGACACGATCGACCGAGAGAACGGCCTCATCAGGAAATCCTAGATCCAGCGGCTGATCCGCGGAGGTTGGGTGAGCAGTCAGAAAGTCCGCCAATGCTTTCCCTTTGATGGCCTTATGAGACACATACCTGATGTCGAACTGCTGGAGAATCACAGCCCACCGTGCTAGAATACCAGTCAACATAGGCCGGCTCAGGATATATTTCAACGGGTCTACCCAAGAAACCAACTGTACCTCGTGGTGCTGCAAGTAGTGCCGTAATTTCTGTACGGCAAATACGAGCGCCAGGCAGCTCTTCTCGATGGGGGAATACCTAACTTCCTCATCGAGGAGCATGCGACTGAGGTAATAGAGGCTATTCTCTGTTCCCTCGTTGTTCTTCTGGGCGAGAAGGGCACCAAGGGACCGTTCCAGGGCGGTCACATAAAGGACCAGTGGCTTCCCGGATACAGGCGGCATCAGAACCGGAGGTTGAAGCAAGTACTGCTTGATTTCATCGAAAGCGGTCTGACACTCCTTATCCCATACATAGGTGGCGCCTTTCTTCATGAGCCGAGAAAATGGCTTACACTTGCCGGCCAGATTCGCGATGAATCGGCGTATATAGGCTAAGTGGCCTTGGAACCCTTGCAGTTCCCGGATGTTACCTGGGGGAGGCATCTGGATAATCGCCCTGATCTTCTCTGGGTCGATCTCAATACCCTGGTATCTTACCACAAAGCCAAGAAACTTCCCGGAGGTGACCCCGAAGGCACACTTCAACGGGTTCATCTTCAAGCAGCGAGACCGGAGGAAGCCGAACACTTTCTCAAGATCTTTGAGATGGTCCTGATGCTGGAGCGATTTGACCACCAAGTCATCGACGTATCATTCCACCAGTGTGCCGAGGATTGGATTGAATATGCGGTGCATCGCCCGTTGATAGGTGGCACCTGCATTCTTCAGGCCGAAGGGCAAGACCTGGTAACAAAAGATACCTTGGGGGGCCCTGAAGGCAGTGAACTCCTCGTCCTCAGGGGCCATCCGGATTTGGTTGTATCCGGAGTATCCATCCATGAAGGAGAGGGCTTGGAACCCTGCCGTGGCGTCAATCAACAGCTCTGTCACCGGAAGGGGAAAGTCATCCTTCGGACAGTGGCGGTTGAGATCGCGGAAGTCGATACAGACTCTGATCTGCCCGTTCTTCTTCCTGACCGGCACGATGTTGGCCAGCCATCTGGGGTACTGAACTTCCCTCACGAAGTTGGATTTGATAATCTTGTCAACTTCAGCCTCAACCATGGCACCGTGGAATGGGTGAATCTTCCTGGGAGGCTGCTTGAACCCGCGATGGTTCGCCGGGAGACCAAGGCGGTGGACCACTACCTGAGGATCTAGCCCCGACATCTCGTCATAGCCCCAAGCGAACACATCACGGTGCTGTCTGAGGAAGTCCACGTACTGCTTCTGCTCCTCAAAGGGCATGGCGGCACTGACCAATGTGGGTCTTAGATCTGCCTCGGTTCCAAGGTTCACCTGTACTAACTCATCGAACGTGGAGGAGACGCCCTACTCAAAGGCTGGGGGTGCATCTTCCACGTCCTCTCCCCTCGGGGAGGGATCGTCCACGGGAGAGACTACGTTGGAAACTGCATTGGGGCTACCAGATCCTGCTGGGCCGCTGGTGCTGGTATGGGCGGTCGCAGTCATCTCATCAGGAGACTCACAGGCCGTCGAGACCATGGATACGTCCAACCGATGGATCGGGAGGACATAAGCGTCATCCAAACTTGCCCAGGGATCACTTCCAACAGCGACAGGTTCAACCTCACCCGTCAGGATCTGCTTATCCTTGCTCTTGTAATAGTCCGCGTCCAGATAGCAGGCTTCACATGAGGCAAAAGGAGAGGCATCTCCCTGAATCACGCCTACTCGACCATTAAGGGAGTATTTAAGGCATTGGTGGTATGATGAGGGAACCGCCGCATGAAGGTGGAGCCATGGCCTGCCCATCAATGCGTTATACGCAGTGTCCTGAGAGACCACCATGAATTCGGTGTTGGAAACCAGGTCACCGAACTGGGTCTTCAAACGTATCTTGCCAACCGGAGTTTGCTCGGTGCGGTCGTACCCCTGGATCCTGAGGTCGGAGGGAATCAAGTCATCCTCAGACAACCCCAATCTCCGGAGCATCCGAGTTGGAATCAGATTAATCCCGGACCCCGTGTCGACAAGACAGCGCCGGACTTCAAGGCCATTGAACTGGCCAGTAACATACAGTGGACGAATGTGCCCCTGTATAGGAGGGTCTTCATCCTTACCAGAGAACGAGATAATTGCCTGACATTCGGCGTCCTCAATCGCTTCGGCGTGAAAGGCCTCTGCAGCCGCAAACTCCGTCTCAAACTGGAGGGGGCTCTTCATGGCTTCAGCGAGCGCCTCACGCATCTCAGGTGACAGGCGCATAGCCTCAAGGATGGAGAGCCTTGCTGGGATGTCGGCCAAGTGCTTCAGGACATCATACTTTCTTGCCAAGTGCGAGCCCCTGGTTGCAGGAGGTTGCTCTGCGGTTGGAGGCATGGCGGGCCTTGCCGGTTGGACCGGCGGCCGACTGGTGCTTGGCGCATCTCACTATTCACTGGTTGCAGCCCAGGAAGTGGTCACCGTACTGGGGCCAGGAGGCCGGGATGGACTCGTGGAAGGACGAAGCTGGTCGCGACGCGGCTGAGGCGGTTCTGCCTGGTCCCACACCACAAACAGTGGCGGAGGCGAATCCGTCATCCCCAGATGGGGGGGATGCGCGCGCTGAGCTCGGTTTTGAGCCTGCTTCCTAGTCTTAGTGGCGTGCACGGCCTGGCTGGAGGTACCAACTATCATGCCCCAGCGGCTCCTGTTGTTGCGGTTCCTCCGACGGTGGCGACGACTGGGGACACTAGGGATGTCCACCTGGTGTTCTTAAACGTTGGGAACCGAAAAGGGATTTACCAGCTCGACGGTATTAACCGAAGCGTACCCAACACTGTCATTGGACGAATCATTCATCACCGGGCGGATCCAAGGAGGGACCCCCATCTCCGGGGGCATGAAATCGCCGAGAGTGCGGGATAGTGGCGGAACTGGCAGGGCGCGCTCTTCCTTCTTGCGCCGCCTCCGTTTTCTCTTCTCGGAAGAGGCAGGCTGGGACGACGATGCCGAAGCAGCACCCGCAGATTCTGGGGGCTCAGGATGATTCAAGCGCGCACGGATGATTCCATGGGCGCGAATGATCGTCTTGTAGGCCATCCAGTTATTATAATTCTGGGATCCGCGGTCGGAGACCAGCTGTCATTCGTCCTCGTCGCCACTATCGTCATCTGATCCCACGAACACACCCGCCACTTGTGCTGGAGCTGGGCCCAACCTGATTAAATTGTTGTTAATCTAGTCTTGGAGCCAGTCCTTAAACACGTAGCATCGCCGGATGGTGTGCCCCAGGGCCCGATGGTAAGGGAAGTAGCGGGGGTTATCCGTGAGATGTGCCTCCTCTGGACTCCGACACTCAGGCAGTCGCACAATCCTCTGCTCCAGGGCGCTCCGGAAATAACCGGGGACCTGATCCTCGTGAAATGAGTAAGTCAGGTATCGCGGGACCCTGGGAGCATGGTCTTGACGAGGGGCTGGAGGGGCCTTCCGAGGAGGTGGACCCTGATTATCTCGCCTGGGTTGTGGCGGTACATTACGCGGAGGGGCCGGCCGGTTCTGGGGCTGCCACTGCTGGGCCGAGAACTGAGCCCGTGGAGGCAGATTCCTGTGAGGCTGTGGAGCTGGCCTCACCGGCAGCAACTCCAACTGCCTGGGGGCCTCTATCTGGGCAACAACAGTGGGCTCAGCCCTGCTGACTCTCCTTGCAGGGATCATAGGAGGCAGCGGGTGTGCCTGACTGGCCTGTTGTAGGGCTTCCTCAAGACGTTGAGCTTTGTCTGAGAAGTCCCTGAACCCTCCGGGGTAATTCTGAGTGATCAAGGAAGGGACCAGCTCGGTCTTGACGTTCCCGACGCACATTGTCAGCAACTGCTCCTGAGTCAATGGCATGTCAAGGGAATACGTGAGACCCTTCCATCGGGCGATGAAATCCACGACTCGCTCATCAGGCCTTTGCTTGCACTTGAAGAGGTCTGCGATACTCGTCTTCTGGGTCGTGGAACTGAACTGATAGAGGAACTATCTACGAAGGTCCTCCCAGCTAGTTATCGACCCGACGGGGAGTTGGCTGTACCAGACAAATGCTGGCCCTTCTAGTGTCTGGACAAAGCAGCGAAGCTTAGCGGCCTCCTGCTGCGCCGGAGTTCCCAACATAGGCCCGCACCTCGAGTTGAAATGGGCCAAATGCTGTGGCGGATCTCCAGTCCCGTTGAAGGGGGAGAAAGTGGGGTTCTCGAATCCCGGAGGTGCCGGCATGTCATCCACCCATGCTGGGTATGGCTTGCCGTCCGGTGGGATTGCCACTTGCCGAGTCTCCAAGGCTTCCAAGCGGGCGATGAGTGCCACCATCGGATCATCCAGACATGGGTTCCAGTCCTGGCGAGGATCTCTAACCACGAGCGCATTGCATGGCTCTTCAATCGGGTCGTCGACCGGGTCGTCGAACTTGGCAGCTCGTGGGATGGTGGGCGGAGCAGCCCTTGGGGCAGCGGGAGGAATCCGAGCGGGGTCTCTCAGGTAGTCACGCCATTCAGGATGGTGTGGTGAAACATACCGCGCCCTCTTGCCATAGGCAATGTCCTCTCCCCTGTCGGCAAACACGGCATAATCACGGTTGCCCGGGGGAGTCTCGTCGAGGAGCGATTGTTCCTGTCCCTGCTGTCCTGGCCTAGGATCACCGTAGTCAGGCCGCCGCTCTACAGCGCGCTCGGCGAGGAGCTGGTCAACTAGCTTCTTCTGCTCGGCGAGCTGTTGACGTAGCGTGGCCTTCTCGGGATCCTCATCTGCCCTCTGCATGGAGGCAGATGGGTCGGCGGGCTTTATAGCCCCGCCGTGCTCTTTACCTTTGCCGACGTTTCGGCTCAACGTCAGTGCTTCAGTGGGCGTGGGGAGACCCAGGAGGTTCCTCTGGTGACGAGTAACTCTCACCGATGGATCCAATGACGGCTTGTTTTCGGGGGGAGATCCCCCGTCTAGAAGTTCCAAGTCGTTCCCCTCTCCCGACAGGTCATCCATATTGACCGTTTCCGTCCCTGGGGATGTACCCTCAGGGCCGCCCAGCGAGTCGGGCTGTCGGCGAATCGCACTGAAGTGTAGGGAAGCGTACTGCCCCCATCCACGGATGTACACGTGGGGAGTGGCTTCCTCAATAACCTTGCGGAGTACTTGAAAACACTCAACGCATCGTTGTTGGAGGGCCCTGTGGTGCCCAAATGACCCGGGGTGCCGAACCGCAGGGAGCGTGGCCAGGTCAATCTGACGGAAATGCTCACCAATATCCTCCAGGTGTGCTTGACTCTCGGGATATGGCATTTGTAGGTGGTGAAGACGGGAGTGAGTCTCCTGGAGAGTTCGGCGGAAGCATTCGAACTCATCCGGGGTGAGCGATTCTGGTGCATCAAAGCCCGGTCCTGCGACTGGCCAAAACTTCTCAGGGAAGTGGCCCTCTGCAAGGACGGTCCAGAAGCTCCACGACTCAAACTCGGGACCTAGGTCTTCTTGGTCCCCTTCAGCGACTGGGAATGGACGGGAAACCGGCAGTGGTGCCGAGGCGGGCCGCTGGGCCGGCGGGCTGGCCGGCGGTGAATACGGCGAGCAGGCCGATTGGCCTCCATATCCCGGGCCGCCCTCTGAGGGTGGCAGTGCCCCAGCTACCACATCACGATAGGACGGGCCAGCGAGCGAACATCCTTCCGTAGCGTCGGTGCTCGCCGAGGGTGCACTAGATCGTGGCTCGACCGTCGGTCCCCAGAAAAGGTCTCCGGCTTCTCCGATCGAGGCAGAAGGCGCTTCCGGAGGGGCCGGTACCAACCACAATCTTGATCCTTGGGGGTCTACCAGGCCCTCGCTACTTCGGATATACCTTCGGAGAGAAGCGGGGATCATATCGATCTCGCTCTCGGGGAGTACGAGCCTGACGTGCCGCATTCCTACCCCTGCCCCTGACTGGCGGGATCGGGGGGAGGGCTCTGTCACCGAATCATACTCCGCCTCTGTATCAGAGAAACGAACTGGTCATATCTCTGTCCGGAATTCCGTAACATTCCTCCCTCTACGTCGACGCCTCGCCTTCCTGCCCCTGGGTGGTTCTTCGGGGAATGGCTGATCTCTGTCCTGGCGTCCTCTGGCCGCACCGGTGCTGGGGCCAAGAGGACTGGAAACCAAGGTGCGAGGAGCACCGAGACAGATATCAAAGGGGACGCGGGGAGAGATGCTTCCGGGCAGGTCTCCGGGCTGGGATCGGAAGGTGGGATCACCCATGCCTCTTGGATCGGCCACACGGAGTAGACCCTGCTGGTGAATAGCGCTACCACGAGGTGGTCCGCGGTGGCTATTGCCTGTACCAGCAACCGGGAGAGTCAACCCAACCTGCCTTTGGGGTGGTCGGGGCCTCGATCCAGGTCGGGCATAGAAGTGCCCCTGCTCAGGATGCGCAGGGGCCTGGTGACTGGAGCCAGCAGCGGCTTGGGCCAACGCGGCCGCTGTTTCTAGGGCCCCAAGGTGGGCATCCTCTTCCGCTCGCGCCCGACGTTGGCGTCGGGACAGACGAGTCGGGATCAGCGGCGCAGGCAGGTGGAGAGCCCGTTCTTCGACTTGAGAAGCCTTGCGGCGGTGTCGACGTGGCCTGGCAGGAGCCCTTATCGCGGATCCCTGGAGAGAATCTCGGATAGGGTGGTCCCGGACATCCTCCACCTCATCCGCATAGGGGAAGGAGCTGTCGGAGCGTTCCAGGGATAAACTCCCGAAGCGGTTGGACGTCGAGGTAGGCAGCGGTGCCTCCCTGCGCGGCCCTCGGGGGCGGTGTTGGTGGCGAGGTGCAGCTTCCTCGAGGTCTAGGCGAGCCATGTCCCTAGTGGGGATGACTCCCTCTTCCTCATATCTCCGCACCAAGTTGTTGATCACCCTTCTCTAGATGACCTCCGAGGGGGAGAGAGGGCGTGGTTGTCCCGCAGTTGCGGCTGCTGGGACGGCTGTGGAACGGGCGGGACCGCGCGGAGTAGCCGCGTCGGTGTTTCCCCTACCCCTGCGCCAGTGGGCGGGCGGCGATCGGGCACTGGATCGGGAGACCTAATTCCTGAAGATAGGGAGAAGAACCCATTAATACTGATAGGAAAAGGAATCGACAACCAATCATTAGTGCCACGACGCCTTCCGTGGGGGGAACCCAGGCCATCGACGTCGTGAGACGGAGTGCCCGATTTCCCTTCCCCAGCCCCTGGCGGGTTCCGTGCCCCGGTGATGAATGCTCGGCCGGTCAACATGCTAGTCTTCCAACACCTCTGAAAGCTATCGGTCTTCGTATTGAGGAGAAGAGATTCACGTCGGGTTCACCATTTTCTGTTTCGGTGCGGATGTGCGTCGGGTTTCTGTTCCGACGCTGTTCCGCCAGGACGCGTTCGCGCGTGCGCCCGTCGACCCGAGGGGATGGGAGCGCGGCTTGTGGTCCCGCAGTCCCGCTTTCCAAAGGTGGGCGGCATTCGTCCCTTATTCAGGGACGTCTGCTCCTTGATCGAAACCGGGATGATGGGATGTCGGCTCCTCCTTCCGTGGACGTCTCCCCAGAACTCGTCGCCTAATCCGGGTCTCCCTCATAGATTTAAGAATGTTCGTGAATCTCGTTCCCGGCGCCATATCTTCATGGACACCGGTTAATTACGCTGCTCCCGCCCAGACGCTCCAAGGAGTCTGGTCGGGGCAACAACCTGCGGTGAGGAGACCGGGTAGCTCTGGGTTTTGGGGGCGTGTCTTAACACTGCGGCTCTGCATGTCTGCCTTCCGTCCCTAATAGGGATTCTCGAAGGCGTGATGGCCTGAGGCATCCCGCGCTGGGTGCGGGGGAACTGCGTTACCTGAGGTTTTCCTCAGCTTCCCATGTTTAACACGGGGTATGCCGCGAGTTTAACGTCCAGCGGGGACGGCATCAGACTGATCAACACGAGGAGTGGATCAGATGACAGAACCCCTTGCGGGGAACCTCCGACACTGGGGCCAACACATGGGCGGCTTCCCGAGTAAAGTGGAGTGGAATGAAATGGCATCACCCCACCGGGATATGGCGGCCCGGGTAAGGATCAGGATGGATGATGGAGTGAAGAGCTTGGACCCCGTAGAGGCTTCCTACGTACCGCGCGTTAGCGCGGATCAAAGTCAACGTAGTTCGGATATGCAGTTTAACATCATGCTGGACGATGGAAAGTCGACTCACAAGGAGGTCGAGGCTGCCGGGCGGAGGATTGAACCGAACCACCTCGCACAGAGGGGGATGGAACGGTCGGGTGGATCACAGTTTCACGTCATGCTGGACGTTGGCAAGCCGACTCATGAGGAGGTCGAGGCTTCCGGCACACACGAAGTGGGTGGATCACAGTTTAACGTCTTGCTGGACGTTGGCAAGCCGACTCACGAGGAGGTCGAGGCTGCCAGCATGCACGAAGTGGGTGGATCGCAGTTTAACGTCTTGCTGGACGTTGGAAAGCCGACTCACGAGGAGGTCGAGGCTGCCGGCACGCACGAAGTGGGTGGATCGCAGTTTAACGTCTTGCTGGACGATGGTGTTTGGGGCTTACACTCTAAGGAGGCCCATATGCGGCAAAGCTCAGGAGAGGGACTTGGGCCGAAGATGATAGACACCTCGATCCCTGTCACGCCCTCTACTGGCTTCGGCAGTGGGGAAGCACAATGGAGATACACGCGTGAAGTCCCCCCACAAGGGCGGATTCATAGGTGAATCGACGTGAATATGAACCCAGGAGGGGTCCACTGATGGACGAACCGACGTGAATACGACCGGGATGACCAGGTGGTAGGCTTGAACCTCAGGGAGGCTTCCTACGTACCCTGTTTAGGAGACAGGGATCAAAGTCCACGTAGTTCATTCTGTCAGGACTTACGCACTGAGGAAACCTGAGTGCGGAAAAGCTCAGTTGAAGAGGGACTTGGGCCGAAGGTGAGAGACCTCGATCCCTGTCACGCCCTCTACTGGCTTCGGCAGTGGGGAAGCACAATGGAGATACACATGTGCAGTCCCCCACAAGAAACTAGGGGTTTGTAATACCCTACCCCCGTGGGCGAAGGCCACTCCAATAAATCGTCCCTAAAGAGGGGCAATCCCGACATCCCTGCAGAGACGAGCGGGTGGGGGCCACATCCAAACCGGGAGGGGGACCCTGCGTGCGAGGCACGGGATTGGGTGATACAGACGGTTTAACGTCTTGCCGGACGAAGTACAGTTTAACGTCGTGTGTTGAGGACGAAGCAGACGGTTTAACGTCTTGCCGGACGAAGTACAGTTTAACGTCGTGTGTTGAGGACGAAGATGCTTGGCAGTTTAACGTCTTGCAGCGCGGACGCGGTGCAGTTTAGCGTCCTGCAGGACGATGGATGCCTGGCAGTTTAACGTCCTGTAGCGCGGACGAATGCAGTTTAACGTCGTGCGGGACGAATGCAGTTTAACGTCGTGTGGGACGAATGCAGTTTAACGTCATGCGGGGCGAATGCAGTTTAACGTCGTGCGGGACGAAGTGCAGTTTAACGTCATGCGGGACGATCTGTTGCCGCCGATGGGTCCGTGTCACTTCGCGCGAGCCTGGAGGGCTGCACGGGAAGACAACGCACGGTGCGGGCACCTGGGATGAAGATCATCGGGCGCCACGCAGGCGGGTACCCTCAGGGGGTCAAAGGGGGCGACCCCAGCGGTTTGCGCGCAAAAGAGGAGCTTGGCGCGCAATACCGCGGGTCGGCGCGCAATTGGGCGGGCTGGCGCGCAATTGGGCCAGCGCTTTGCGCGCGGAAGACGAAGATTGCGCGCACCGGGCCTCTGACAGCGCGCGGGGGCAACGGCCCATTCTTTAACGAATGGCCACTTAGTAAGGGGGGGTGCGCGCAATCGGGCTGGATTGCGCGCACCCGGGGGGCAATTGCGCGCAAGAGGCTGCTTTTGCGCACGAAGGCCTTTGGGTGAGGGATTGGTCAAAGGAAAGAAGCCAAAGGGTTGCGCGCAAAGGAGAACCCCGAGGCTGGCTTGCGCGAAATAAAGGCGGTTACCTGAAGATCGGCATTGCGCGCGGAGGGGGTGGAATTGCGCGCACGAGCGACCCTTCGAATTCTGGAAACCTTCAAAACATCGGGGGTCTCCTTGTATTTATAGGCAACCCCAGGCGCGCAATTCGGTTCGCGGGCGCGCAATTCGGCGCGTGGGCACGAAATTTCCTTCGCGGGCGCGGAATCGGGACCCCGGCGCGCAAGGGAGTCGCGCGGGCCGCGGGCGCGCAAAATTGCGCGCCGGCCCGGCGCATTGCGCGCATCCCGGGAGGATTGCGCGCCGTACTTCAACTTTGCGCGCGGGTCACCAAAATTCCGCGCAAGGCCTCTGGGCCTTCCGAAACGTGCTTCTGACTCCAAATATGACCTCGCTTTCTGCATCCGGAACTTCGTTTGAGGAGCAACGGACTTTTTCGGCGTCTACAAACATATTAAACCAACAAGAATAGAAATTGCATCCATAATTTCCATAACATTAATAGAACCCATGAAACATTGATTTTTCACATCAATTATAGATTTATACAACATTATTTTGATGTTTTACCGCTATAATGTAATCTATCCTTTGACCAAGGGGAGGTTATATTTTTAGATGATTATTTTCCTCCTTTGATATAGAATAATTATTCTCAATTCTTTTTTCCCAATCCTCCTTATATTTTTAACACCTATACTGTTAGAAATAACTAATTTGTATTCAATATTATTTTTTATAAATTTACATTATTACCTTGATGTTTTTTTCTCTCTATCCTAATAAAATTCATATTTAAACTCAATAGAGTTAATGAACTACTCTCTATCCTTTTTAGCTCATTTTAGCTGATAGAAAAATAGTTTGTGTCTCAAAAAGTGGTTCCCCCTTTTGATTTAATTTTTCTTAAAGATCACACACCATAATTTATTATTTAACTATATTTAAATTGAGCCTATTGATATTATCAATGTATGATGCTTCCTTTTTATCATCTCCTATTTTTTTCTTTAGCACCTTATCTGTCTCCTTCAATAAATTTATCTTTTCGTTATTGAGCTATGTAATCTACTCCATACAAGATTCCAACTTGCCTTTAAACTATCACCCAAGTTTTTTCATTTCTTCTCTATCATCATCACTACTTGATGAGTAAAATATTTTCTCAATATGATAAAATGAAGTCAATTAATTATCTGAACTACAAGATGAGTCATACTTCTCTTTCTTGCTTATAAAAATTCTTATTTTTATTATTGAATGATTCTTTTTTATCCTTAGTCTTTTTATATTTTTGTTTTTTATCATCTTCATCACCAAATTTATATTCATGAACCTATTTATTTGTGAAATATTTTTCAATATTACCAATATCATCAAAATTATAAAATCTAAGTAATTTGTTACCTTTTACTATAAATTTTTTCTTCATGAATCTATTTAATAAAATAGAAAAAAATTAGTTAAAGTATTCATCATCCAAGTTACTTGACCATGAAATTTCATCTTTTTTACATTTCCTTTTATTATGGATTCAAAGGTTATATAATTTTTCCTTTATTTTTAAAAGTTGGTTAATTTCTAATCTCACATTCTATGAGAATATTATGAAGTTTATATATGGAATAACCTTTAATATCCTCTAATGTTGAAACCTTGGGATCTAATTTATTTGGGAAATTTTTCATGATCTTTTTTACAATGGTGGAATCTTCTATCGTTTCACCAAAACTTCAAATATTTTTCATTATCTCATTTACCAGAGTGAAATAACCATCAATATATTTATTATTATCCATTTTAATGGATTCAAACCTTCTCCTAAAAACTTTAATTTTTGATCACTTGACTTTTAAATTAACTTAATAGATTATTCTAGATCTATCCCATATTTTCTTTACTATTTGAATGTCCATTACCATTGTGTAGACCTTTTCTGATAGATATATCAAGAGGGAATTTTGAGCCTTGGTATTTAACTTCAAATTTCTCTTGTTATCTGGAATCATACAAGAACCTTCATCAATGTGTTGAAAACCCAATGTAATAACATATTTAACTTCTAAATTGATTTTAAGGAGTTAGAGAAACATACTATTCCTATAACTGTAGTAGTTTTTACAATTAAACACTGGTAATCCTTGACCATTCACCGAATTTAGATTCTCTATTTCTCAAAAACTTATTCCTTGGATATTTATAGGAAAACTAGAGTCTATCATACCAATTATATAGCCTAATGACTAGTTAGGTATCACTAAGGGTTTAATTAGTGGTTCAAACTTTTTATATATTTTTTCTAAAATCAAACTCTTAAACTTGTTAAGGTTCTTGTTCCACTCAAAAGTTTCTCACAGCTTCACCGCTTGTGAAAACTAGTATAAATTTGAAATATACCAATGAAACTATACCAATGTTTTTAGAAAACATTAGTATATGCATCACCTATACCAATAATTTTGGAGAAACATTTGTATAGGTATTTAAAAGGTACCCTATACTAAAGGTTCTACAAAACTATTGGTATTGGTCCAAAAAATTAGGGTATTTATACCAATAGTTCTCTAAAATCATTGGTATAGGTAACCTAATTTTCTAGGAATTATTTTGTTAAATAACATTAAATACTTAAATTTTTATATTATATATATATTAATGTATATAAAATTGATTGTAGATTAGCGGTTAAGTCATTGAAGTATAAGTGGGAGGTGATGGGATTAAAACTCATGAGCTTTTTTTAAATTGCTTATACCAATGGTTTTACCAAACCATTAGTATGGGAACTTCATATATATGACTTATACCAAAAGTTTTGGAATCATTGGTATAGACCACATATACCAACAATTTTATCAAAACCATTAGTATGGGTCTATCCTGATGCCAAAATATCTAACAACTCTTCAAACCATTAGTATAGGCTATGCTAATGGTTTAAGAGCCTATAATAACATCTCCAAACCATTGTTATTGATTTTTTTTTCTAATATTGGTATTATTAATATAAATAAAGAGAAAAAAATTATTTACAATGTTCGGTTAAAAGGACTACTCATTTCCATGTTGGCTATGCCCCCAAACATTGATTCTCCACCATCTTCAATAATCACTTATAAAAAATATCACTATAATTCTTTGACTTTAAGAGTCCATTAGAAGATACTATAACTCTTAAAAAAAATTATATAACAAATAACAAATAAAAAATTTCTTTTGGTTTAATCTGCACCTCTTGATGATAGCCCTCCTCCATGAGTAGATGGATCAACAAATTTTCATGTGTAAAAATTATTCAAGATATTTAATATGGAAGGGATAGGTCTAATATTCTTGAGGCTTATTCTAGATATTTAGTGATATAGATCATCCTCAACCTTCATAAATGCATAAGATAATGTAATATAACCACCTTATTTAATGGATCTTGACTTCAACTCCTTCTGTCTCCTTGATACAATGGAGTGTTGAGATCTCATAAAAATCTCATACTTAGTGATCACAAGTTCTCAATATTCTATACTATTTTCTTCTTTGGTTCCTACATAATTTACACTCATATAATATAATTTGAATATTATCTTACAAATTCAAAATATGGAAACTTTGTGATCTATGAATGTAGGTTAGATATGATCTTTTAAATAGGCCAAATATATTCTAGATTTATTTCTTATGAAAACATCCTTATTTAAATATTTTAAAAGATCTAGTTTTATTCCTTCTTTTATTCTCCATGAATCTCATCACTTTTATTATTTTATAATATCATTATCCATCCATGCATGCATATTCAAATTCATGGGTCTATGATGTGGTACCTCTTTCTGCAACATGGAACTTAATATTTCTCACTGGTGGATTATAAACTCACCATGATTATCAAAACACCCACAAATATTTAACTATGGTGTGTAAGAATAATTATTTATTTCATCTCATAACTCTTCCACAATGAATAAAATTACCAAAAAAATAGCTTCCAAAAATTTAATATAGAATGGTAAAATTCATTTCAGAGTGACCAAGTCTTATAGAATGGAATTTCGTTCATAATCTGATCATTTTAGACACCACAATCACCATTTCTTTTTTACAAAGTTCATCTCCTTGAAAACACCATATTAAATTTAATTTTATTCACTCATCATGAATCACTATGGTTTTAATCTCATCATGATTTTGAATCAATTAATAATAGCTCAAATACATTGTTTGGTACCATTCATTATTTATAATATATAATATTTGGGAAACTCGATATTACCATTATATGGGTTGATTACCTTTGGAATGAAATTTATGGATCCAAATTAATGCTTAAGATTAGTAAATCATATTTTTGTTTAACCTTAATGATTTTTACATAGATTCACTTCATGTTTATGAAAAATCAATTAATGGTTATGCATCACCTACATGATGTTTACACAACACTGTTATTATTAAATTTTCCTCTACACAAATACCCGTAAATTCCAAGATTTCTTAAAAAAATCAAACACACTTTCAAAAAATAGTATATGATGTTACTTTATCCATAATTGTTTTTCTTAAAGATAAATAAAAAAATCATCATAATTAATCTTGATGATATATTCATAACAATCCTCAAAGCATCATCACTTTCCATAACCAAAAAAATAATGAAATATTTTCAAATTACTTATTAAAAACAAATAAAACTCAAAATATGTGCACAAAATTATTCTATATGAGGTTCTAGGGAGTTATTAAACCCCTTGGTGTATGTTTCATGAGGTTTCGAAGAAAGACATGCCCCCCTTAGCATTGATACTTTAGGTTCTAAGGTACAAAATGATTCCCCATGGGTGTTGATACTTCAAGTTATAGGGTAGGAAATGGATCCCTCTGGCTGATGGTGCTTAGGCTTCTTAGGAAGGACATGATTCCCCTTGGGTGGTGTGAATTATGCTCAGAGACATTCAGAAATAGACAAAGTAGGTAGGGTTGATCTTGGTCATCACCTTAGATCCTGAAGACTAATGATGGTTATTTTATTTCACTTCTGAACTTCATTTTATTATCTTGGGAATATCACATTTTTTATACATTGTATTTACTAGTTATTTCAAGGAACCATTGGTGGTGGCCTACTGAGTTTTACACACACCCTTATTAGGTAACCCTAGCACTTTATTACCTGAGTAGACCTTATGATCATAAGTATAGGTTTCAACAATGCCTGGTATTTATTGGTTTATCTAGATAGATTGGATGAAGTCAAGAGATGGTATTTGGTTGAGTCTATATACTAGGTTGGAATTTCAATTTATTTTCTTCTAGGTTCAATTGTATATAATCCACCCACATTACATCTTGTTGATGCCGACCTAACCCATGAAACATGTAGATAACTTATTTGTTATAACATGTGTTGTATTATTTATTTATATTGGCTTATACCGTGATATTTATTTACTCATTTGAGTATTTTGATAACTACTTGTATATTATTTTTATTGTTTTCTTCACTTTGATATGAGGGTATAGTCTTACCATAGTTTTACCTTAAATCCTCACTGTTATTTGGTATTCTCTGGTGTATGGGGAGGCATGACTGAGGTTATTTAGTGACCTTGTTATGTTCTTATAGAGTGAAATATAACAGGGATGTTAAAATTAGTTAGGTGAAGGTATAATTCTCTATTTATTATAAAATATTATTATTGATGCGTATTGTACCAATTTTACATTAAAAAATCACTATGGGATAGATTGGATAAGAAATATAATAATGATGACTTAGGTCTAAAAAAGTGTATTTTTTTTTAAATTCTTTAAATTAAAAATGGTTAAAGTAAAATAAAAAATTCAATAAATGTACGAAATTATGTATATCATACATTCACTGGCTAAAAGTGGAAATGAAACTTCTTAATATGTTTCAAGTAATGTTAATTTTAGAGAATTTTACTTGGTATTGGGAGGGTTTTTCTATGACTCTGAAACACTAGAAAGGGAAATTATCTCTTAATGATATTACGATTTCAATTATATAAAATAAAAACATAGAAATAAAAAACATAGGGTAATAGTTGAACTAATGAATAATATGATAAAAAGTGGTAACAAGAAAAGGTTTAGTAAAAAATTTCACATTGAGAACCCCAATTAGAAACAAACAAACAAGGATAAATATAAGGATAAGAAACCAAATTCAAAAAAAGCATGGTGGAATTATGAACAATTAAGAATTGGGACAAGGATTGTATTATAAAGAAAACCAAGGAAAAAAAACTTATAGTTTCTTTATAGGTTAACATAGTGGTGGAATATGGTGATGATATCATGTTTTTTAGAAAGGCCAGTATTCTTGAAATCATCAATGGGTGTGTAATTGTGATCCTTGAAGTTATTAGTATATATGAACCACTTGAGTGGTTAGTTGATACCAAGGAAATTGTGCATGTTAGTGATGATAAATTGAAATTTTTATCTTCCAACTTATATATGGAATGTTTTTAATGATGAGAAATAATAGTGTTTCCAAGTAGTATAGAACAGGGTGTGTGGAATTTAGATTCCTTCATGGAACATTTTTTATTTTCATAGGGTGTAGCATATGTTGTATTAGAAATGTAGGTAGGTAATTCTACATGTAAGGGGAGGGGTGAATTGCAGGTTAAAAACAAGCTTAAAATTTTTATCCCCTTCAAGTATTAAAACTATAAAAAAATAATTTTTTTGATTGAATACATAATTTAATCAGTGTATATCAAAGTTTAAACAACTATAATATAAACAATAAGTATTTTATATACTATCGATAAACATGATAATGTAGTGGAAATAAAACTATCGGTATTTTATCAACTACTGATAAAATAATAAATATATAATATATTTAAAAAATTCCAAGTTTTGATTTACAAATAAAGCACTACTTAAAGAGTATTATAAAAGTACTATTTTAACCCAAATAATAAGGGGAATCCTAAACCTGACTCAAGGTATCCTCAACTTTAAACCTTTAAAATGGTATTCCTTCCCAAACCTAGGAATCCCTCTATTATTAACCTATCATAAGGTGTAAAACTGCTTCTACAAACAAAAATCTTATCTTTGTATTCCCAATGAAATCCCTCAATCAAAGTAATCAGTAATAGATCCCCACTTCTATAAACTAGAAGCATAACTCTTTCTTCTACATGGAATTCCTCGACATGAAAGTTTTCAATACAATAAATACAAAAAATAAACACTAATATCTTTTAAAAATAAACCAAAAAAATGTAATAACTTAGTAGAGCACTTATAAATAAATATTAAAATGATCAGAAGCTCTCAAAACAACAATTAATTTCACAAATTAAAGGGATAAGAAAATTTCACAATTATTGGTTACTATTTTTTATTGTTATGTTTTTCATTGAAGCATAAATCTATTTATAGGAAACCTATAATTGTCAGATTTTTTAAAATTTTGGTTCCATTGTAACAACATCGGTAGTAGCCACATTATCTTACAATGAACTTAACGTCTCACCAAATCTACCAAAGAAGTCATTAGACACCACTATAGTGATCATACATCTGATAAAAGTAATCTGGTCCAAACTTTCAGTTTATCATATTTTAATGAATCCTCAAATCATTGGTATTTTTTAATTCCTCAAATTATCATATTTCCACAAATACTAAAGTAATTTATGTTACATAAAACTTCATATTATCGATATTTCATTCAATGATATTATATTTTACATAAAAAGGAAAAAATAAAATAATCTTATAATTAGATCAATATCTTAATGAATTGTATTGTGATTTAAAAAAAAAGTTAAAGCAAGTTTTGATTCAAAAACATATACCAAAAGTTTTCAAAAAAAATGAGTGATTCAAATTTTGTTAGAGCGGGTTTTGAATTTTCATTAAAATGTAATAAAGTTATTATTTTGAAAACATGTTATTTTATTGTTAATGATTACACATATGATGGTTTGTTTAAACTTATGGTTGAACATGATTGTATTTATAAAGTTAATATTATTCCCAAAATTCATGTTTTGAATTATATTGAATGTACTGATATTTGGAACACATTACTTTATATCTTAAACATTAGTGCTTTTAAATGGATGATGAATCATAATTTATTACCAAATAATGACATTGATAAGAAATAAAAATTTCAAGTGTGTGTAGAGGTTGTTCAAACTAGGAAACCATATAATTTAGGTGAGAGGGATATATATTTTTCTAAGCTGATACACTCATACATTTGTAAATTCAACATATTTTATACAAGGGTTCACAATAAATAATTTATCTCCTTTATTAAATATTTTAATGGATATTTTCATGTTTATCCATTAAAAATTAAATATGAGGAACTTGAAAAAATTTCATTTAAAATAATTAAGTCAAACATCAAACTTGAATGAAACTTAAATGTTTAAGATATGATATAGTTGAAGAATATGGGTCTAATACATTTGTTGAATAATTTTAAAATAATCAAATCCATTCATGAGAAGAAACCTCCTCATTCTACCCAGTCTGATGGAATGGGTGAAAAAAATAATGGGACATTGAAAAATATGATCAATAATATTTTTTTTTAATTTTGGATTGACTAAATATATATAGATATAGGATTTGAATACAACTTTCCATATTTTGAATATAGTCCATATTAAACACAAGGAAAGCCCTACATTTGAATTCTGGAAATGAAGAAATCCAAGATTATGATTTTTTAAGTGCGGGGATGTCTTGCTAAAGCATTAGTCCCAAAGAAAAAAAAGAGAAAATCTAAGCCCATCAATAATTTATTTTTTATTTCTTGGGTATATTAAAACATATTATGATTTTGGATTATTAGTGTTTAAATATAAGTTTTCCAACATAGATGTGAATTCTATTATTGAGTTTCATGAAGAAAAATTATTTGAGGATATTTTAACATGAAAAATATATTGTCCCAAGATGATTGTATTTTAGATCCTTCCCTCACAATTGGTTTCATTCGTAAACATGTGGGGAGTTTGAAAAATGTGAGTTAAATCCAAAAAAATATTTCAAGAGCCGATGTGTCTGACGAGGTGGATGAACCCAAGAGGAGTAAATGGAAAAAGGTTTTAAGGGACTTTGGAAATTATTTCATTACTTGGAACATAGATGATAAACCTACCACCTTTTAGTAAGACATGGCTTCATCTGAAATGTGACATTGAGTAGGTGGGTTCAAAAGTGAAACTATTTCTAATGGAACATTGGATTTAACTAATCATCCTCCATGGTGAAATAATATTGGATGTAAATGGATATTTAAAAGGAAACAAAATATAGATAAAAATATTTATAAGTATAAAGTTATATTCACTTCCAAAAAATTTAGATAAAATGGGAAAATGGACTAATTTGATGATTATTCCATAATTTCTCATGTGAGTAACATTAGATTTCTAATTGCATTAGTTTTCATATATGATTTCTATATCCATCAAATGGATATTAAAATGAATTTTATTCATGGTGTCCTTAAAGAGTATATTTATATTGATCCAAAAAAATGATTTATGGAATCTAGTAATGAGCATAAGGTATACATATTGGTTAAGTATTTGTATGGACTTAAATATGCACCTAAGAAATGAAATGAGAAATTTGATAGGACAATTATATCTTTTAGTTTCAAAAGTAAATGAAAGATATAAGTGAGTATAATAAAAATCAACTGGCGATTCTTATATTATATTAGACTTATATACAATCTTTTATTTGGGTCTAATATTGATATTATTATTGAGATGAATTCATTTTTGAATAACAAATTTAAAATGAAGGATATGTGAGTTTCAAATGTAATTTTAGGGATTATTTTTTTCAGTTTAGTAGATAAAAATTTCTTTTTATCATTAAGTTGAGAAACATATAATTGATAATTATGGTTATAAAAATTGAAAAGGTGTTAAAACTTCACATAATCATTGTATAGATTTATTAAAAAATGAGGGTGATTCTCCCATGTGTTAGTTAAGGTATTTTTATGTCATTGGTTGTTTTCAACATCTTATGAACCATACAAGACTAGATATTTATTTTATGGTCTCAATTTTTTCAAGATATACTAGTTGTACCAATAAGACCTATTGAGAGGTGCTGGATAGGGTACTTTAGTACCTAAAGGGAACCACTTCCCTTGGGCTATATTATGGGAGATTCTTTGGAATACATGATGGGTGAAGTGATACAAGTTGGATATCCAAATTTTTTTGGTAGTATTGGTTATATAGGGTATATTTTTACCTTAGCTAGAGGTATGATCATCTGGAGGTCTTGTAAAATGAGCATTCTAACTTATCATATTTTGAGGCTAAATTATGTGCTTTAGTTGCTACTGGAGAGGAGGTTGAGTGGCTACATGGTTTGTTATCCACATTACCAATGACTAAAAATCCTACTCCTATAACCTATTTATATTGTGACAATTGGGCCATGATAATCAATATTAAGAGTATCAAGTAAAATCAAAAGGAAAAGAGTAACATTCAAGTGAGACTCAAGGATATTTGGGGTTTGGTGTTTGATAGGGCCATGACTATTGATTATGTTGGCACTAAAGAAAATCTTGATGATCATTTGACTAGGGGACTTGAAGATGTCTTGGTTCAAAAACTCAAGTTATATATGAGAATGAAAACCCATGATTAATTCATCTACCATAACAACCTAATCCACTAAGCTGAGGTTGATATAGAAACATTGGGAGATCCAACGATAATCAATTTTCTAGAAAAAGAGTAAAAAGGAGAAAAAAAGAATAAGAAGAAGTTCTCAAGACACAAATATTTACATGGTTCAGGGATAACCCCTACATCCATGGAGAGGCAGAACAATCCATTAATTTTTGGAGTAATATATAGGGTATAATCATAGAGTATTATATAAACCCTATCCTAGAAATGAGCTCATAAAGAAAAGTAATGCTATAAAAACTAATGTTACTATGGTGCCAATCTGCGCAGTTGGTCCACTATGCTACAATATCAGTGGTTGAAAGTCTTCAAAGCTACAATAACATTTCCACTAAAGTCTAAGATCTTATAGTACAATATTAATAATTTTTTCACTACTAAAATACCACTATTGGTGTCATCGGTTAACTCTTCTATAGTGGTCAACATTGCTACATTCCATATAGAATTTAGGTTGGGGGACTTTGACCCCATAACCCTTGAGTAGGGGTGCACTTACCCTACAACACAGGCTACACCACTCAAGTAGAGATCCCAAAAAGTGGGTTCAATGTTGTATAAAAATGATAGGATTAATATAATACTTGTATAGATTGATTAATTCATAAGTATTTGAGTTTATCCTATAATGACCTGAAGGTGTTTAATTACAAGATAGTAAGAGTAGTATACTCTCAATGGGATCAAGATTGTTAAATAGAATGTTAGAAATATGTCCTTAGAGATTACCATCTAAGTGTATGTTTTTGTGAGGTTTTAAATAAAGGAACCCGATTCATTCCTAGAATGTATCCATGAGTCATGATCATGATATGTGTTCATAACATGTCACCCTTAAAAACTGCTTCTATTATTAATAACATATTGTTCCCAGTTGACACTGTCACATTAATGGTCCAAATTCAAGACATAGTCCATTTGATCCTCTAAAGGATGGAGTTGGTTAACTCAGGTAGAGGTTTAAATCAAAGGGTACCTCTACTAAAATCATGCTATATAAAAATTGTAAATTCTTTTATCAATGGATCTGTGGGGAATTGTGTTTGACTAATTGTGATATTAATTGATAATTATTTAATTTTAATATTAACTGAAAATCAATTAATTGTGGTAACAATCTAGAACCAATGAATTATGGTATTGAATGAGAATAAATTAATTTATTGATAAATGAAATGGAGGACAATTGTTACATTTTGGTAGAAATATATTCATGAAAAAAGACACAATTAGATACTTTGGAATCCATAGATAAAATATATTGATTTAAGTAATTAATATTCCCCTAATTAGTAATGAATGTAATAGAACCATGAATTATCATAACAGACAATTAAATTGGACCCATTAAATTGTCATAATGAAAAATTAAATTGGAGTAGTTAGTTTTTAGAACAAATAATTAAAGTAAACCTATTAAATTGTCTTAATAGATAATTTAATTAGACCAGTTAATTATCATACCAATCAATTAAATTAGATCTATTGCTAGAGATAGATTGAGTGTGAGATTACCCATCCCAGTAAGAGAGATAAAGAGATTTCTCATTTCATTTTTGGTAAACAGAAGAGGGTTTTAAAGAGGTTTATTATATATTTCACTACTTCATATTCAGGTTGTCTTGTCTTGGAAGATGGGTTGCTAAAACTCATCATAACATAAGCGATGTAATATCTCCTTTAAGAAAACTCAAGATTATTTGAAAATGAAATTAATAATATAAAGTATTTTTTGATCCTACTATTTTCTATTTTGATATTACATTTCATTTTTTTGCATTCTTTGTATTTTTCTCTTTGTTTTATACAATTTAATCAGTTTTATTAGATTAATCAACATTTTAATACATTGTTCAGTTTGTTTATTTCCAATAAAATGTGGCACTATTTATGTGGACATAGTTTCTTCCTCCATTTCATAATTTATGCTTCATTATATGTGTTACCATTCATATAAGTGAGAATTAGATATATAATAATCACAACCTTATTCAAGTAAGTTTTTCACCTTTATCCAATTCATAAATATTTATTTAATTAATTTAAATATATTTATTTAAAATCCATTATCAAAACTATATAATTTAGAAATGATAACAGGTCAGGTACCAACTAATTTTGATCAACACAAACCCAAAACTATTTAATTTACATGCTACGCAAACTCGGTTATACCCATTTAATTTCGACCCCAGCCTAAACCAGATTAATTAAATGGTACCAGTTTATTACCCAAAACCATGTAGTTTTATTTTAAATAATATTCTAAAATTATTTTTAATATTATTTAAATCATAAGACGCAAGGTGTGATGATGCATGGCAGAGGAAGGTGGCTTGGGGTGGAGCCACTACCCTCTTGATCTCATCCACCCCAAGCCGTCTTCTTCCGTCATGCACAATTTCATTGTGTGTCCTACCTTGCAATTTAAATAATATTAAAAATAATTTTATAATATGATATACTATAAAACTAAATGGTTTTAGGTTTTCAAGTATCCTATCATTGATAAATGAATCCTGCTCAATTAATAATCAAGTACTGAATCTGAAACCTAAACCCTACTCAAGACTGATTAAAATGTACCTGAATCCTTTTGAATTAGAACAGATATGACCAAGGTAGGATCGAGTACCTAGTTATAAAGAAAAATTATCCTCCCTATAACATGGATATTCCACTGGACATTTTTTAGTCCAAGTCCCACTAGAACTTAGATAAAGTGGGACTTATAATCCAAATTCTATGGGAACATTCAAAGTTTTGGTGGAACTTGGCCTAAAAATAGTATGGCATAGAGAGGATACCTGTACAATTTCCATAAAAAATATCATTTTAGGTTGGGATATCAACCTGAGCATTCATTCCACTATGAGATGATTTCTCCATGTAAGAAAATTATGGGGTGGTAGATCTTAGTTTTAGATTAAATTTATTTTTCAAAATATAAATTGATTTATTTAAATGTGTTAGACTGAAAAACCCTTCAATCCTATTGTAATGGGATTAAAAAAACTTAAACCCATAAAAATTAAATAAAAACCAAATATTTAATAAGAAATTATTAATAATAAAGATAAGTAAAAATAAAAAACAATAATAATAAAGATATAATAATAGTAAATAAAAATAAACAAATAACAATAGTCAATAATTAGATTTTTTTATAAATATATAATAATGACTAATAATTATTTTAAATATATACATTTATTATATTTATACACTCAAAAATTGATATCTAATAACTAATAATAATTTTTATAATATTTATATGTCAATTATTTATATATTCTTTTACATATACATGTATTTTTTCAATGCAAATTTTTAGTGAAAATTTTATTTTTTTCTAATCAAGTTTTCAATAATTTTTTTATTTATTACAAATTTGAATTGTAAATTTCCATTAAAAAATAAACTATATATTTATATTAGAAAGTATATGGTGTGTATAAAATATATATTTAAAATTTTCACTAGAAATTTATGTGTAAAATTGAGTTATAATTTTCTAGTGGAAATGTGCAGTGAAATTTTTCAGTGAAAAATTTTACTACAAATTTCTGGTGAAAATTCACATTGTGTTTTTATATATTAATATATTGTGTATGTATACAATAAAAAATGGAATTATAAATACCCACTTAAAAAAAAATTTATATTTATAATGGGAAATATATTATATGTAGGAAATAAATAGTATAAATTTCTTTTATAATATACCAGTGGAAGTTTTCATGGGAAATTTTTAGTGGAAATAAATAGTGGAAATTTCACTTAGAAATTTACATTGTTTATTTATGTGTTAATATATTTTCACTTATAATTTAAGTGGAAATTAAAACTGATAATTTTCAAGGAAAATTTTCATTTTAAAATTTCACTGTAATTTTTAGTGAAAATTTTCATTCTTTATTTTTGTGTTAATAAAATTTCACTTGTAAATTTGAGAGAAAATTTATACGGTGGATTTTAAATGAAAATTTATTATGGAAAATATATATTGAAAATTTACGCTAGAAATTTGAATGGAAATATTCACTAAAATTTCAAATGGATCTTTTCACTAAATGTTTCTAATGTAAATTCTCAAATAAAATTTTCAGTGAAAATGTAATTTCTTATTTATGTATTAATATATCTTCATTGTAATTTTTAAGTGTGAATTTAATCCAAAAATTTCTTAGGGAAATTTGTATTGGAAATTTTCCATGGAAGTTTTATCTGGAAATTTCTCGGGGAATTTTTCACTGGAAATTTCCAGTTCAAATTTCTAGGAAAAATTAAATTGTTCTTATGTGTTAATATATTTGAACTATAAATTTAAACATTCATTTATTTTATAATTTTAGTAATCAAATTATTAGTATAATTATAATAAAAATTAATTGGAAATATGCACTAAAAGTTTCTAAAGAAATGTTTTCAATGAAAATTACCAATAAAAATCTAGATTTTTATTTATGTATTAGTATACTTTTATTATAATTTTAAGTGGTGGAAATTTTCACTATAAATTTCCTATAAATTGTTTTGCAAGATATTTACATTAGGAATTTTTATTATATATTTGTATTGAAAAATAATATTTTTTATTTATGTATTAATATATTTTTACTAAAAATGTAAATATATATTTATTTTAGAATTATGGTAACCAAATTTAGTATAAAATTTAATTTTAAATATTGAGTATAGATTTCTTTTCAAAATTGTAAAGTTCCTATACAAATTCAAAATTTATGTGTGTATGTATACATACAATTTATATATATATAGCTAATTTAATTTTGATCATTATTTTCCATTGATAACAGTAACTCTTCATTGTAATTTATTATTAGAAATTTATATTGGAATTGTCGATCATTCCATTGGAAATTATATCTCATGTGTAAATTTACACTGATAATTGTAAATTTATAGTGAAAATTTACACAACAAATTTCCCTATGAAATTTAAAGTTCAAATTTTTAGTCAAAAGACTTATTTTTTTATTTATGTGTTAATATATTTTCATTAAAATAATAAAGATAAATTTATTTTATGATTTTGGCAATGAAATTTTTAGTAAAATAATAATAAAAATTAAGTTGAAATTTATGTGGAAATTTGAATTAAAAAATTTTAGTTAAAATTTTCACAAAAAGTTTTTAGTGAAAAATTAATATGAAGATTTTTTATTTATGTATTAATATATTTATATTATAATTTTATGTGAAAATTCGAATTTCAAATACCCTGTGAAAAAATGCACTATAAATTCCATATAAATTTTTTGTTACTGATAAAATTTATTGTAAATTTACATATATGTATATATTTTTGCACTAAAAGTTTTCAATATATGTATACACTACAAATTTATAGTATAAATTTCCAATGTAAATTTTAAATGAAAAATTTCAATGAAAATTTATAATTGAAATTTTTATCAGTGCCAATTTTCATTTCAAATTTCAAATATAATTTTTTGATGTAATTTTATATAATATTTTAGTGTGGTGTATATAAGAATATGTATACAAAATTAAATACACACACGTATAAATTATATACGTACATAAATACACACATATATATATATAATGATTTTCCATGCATAAATAATAAAATATATATAATAATTTCATTAAAATAAACTTTATAATATATATAATAATTTCAATATATATATATTTATATTTTATGTATGTTTATATTATTAGAAAATACCATGTAATAAATATATATAATAAATATCATATTAAATATAAATATATAGATATAACAGAAGTGTATAACATCATAGAAAACAATACATAAAAAATCAAGGAATAGATGTAAGGGGAATTGTATTCTCATTCAAAATTCAGTTTTGACTCTCATGTTAGGGGTGTCAACTTGATATGATATTTATCCCAATAGCATACTTAGAATGAGTACACCATATTAATATCATCTTAGGTTGGACCTCCCAACCCGGCCACCCAAACCATTATTCAGAAAAGACACCCCTTCATGTTCAATCTTTTTCTTTATTTGTATATATTTACTATATATATTTATAATATATATACATATATTTACTGTGATATTATATATATATATATATATTATTTATTATATGATATTTATTAATAATATAAATATGCATAACAATAAATTTATATATTGAAATTGTTATGTATATTATAAATTTTAAAACAAGGAAATTATATTATATTTCTTATTATTATGCATGAAAAATCACATATATACTCAAAAATATTTATTACACACATACACTCACATAGATAAATATACATTTATTTATTTACATCTATGTGGGGGAAAGAGACTACATTACAATGAAAATAATGAAACACACAAATGTAGGGAAGAACTTGGTGAAACTCTAACTCAAGACCTCACCAAGACCCACATGGGCATCTACCACTTAGCTGCACCCTGATGGCTATATATATATATATGTATATATCCACGTACATACATTTATATTTATTTATTTACATGTATGCATATATATCTACGTACATGTATTTATATTTATTTATGTACACATATGTATATGTAAATAGAACACAAATACACACAAATATACACATTCAATAAAACGTTTCGATGAAAATTCATGGTGAGAATTTATAATTATCATTAGATATTTTGATAATAAATTAAATTCTCAATGATAAAATCTATAATTTCAATATATATATTTAATAAAAATCCACACTAAAAATTTTCATTTGTCAGTCAAAATTTGAACATGAAATTTAATTTCCAATGAGAACATCCAAAACATAATCAAAATTTCCAATGAAAAATCACATTATAAATTTTTAGTTACTAGTAGAAATACATACATACATCTATAAATATTTTATAAATCATTTCGAAAATTTACATTGTAAATTTACAATATAAACTGATAGTAATAAAAATGTACTTACAAATTTTCATTGATATTTTTCATTACAAATTTACATCGGATATTTACACTAGAAATTTCTAGTACATACATACATTGAAAATTTTAATTACATACATACATACATACATATATACATACATGTAAATTTTCATTGACAATTTTAATAAACATTTATGATGAAAATTTATTATGAAAATTTTAGAAATTTCCATGGAAATTTTCATTGAAAATTCAGGATTAGAATTTTCAATCATTAGTATAAATTTATACCTAAAATTTAATTTCCATTGGAAATAATCACAATTCCAATATAATTTCCTATTGAAATTTTCAATGAAAATTTAATATTATTATTGGAAAATAATGAATTAAATTAATATAATTATAGAAATATATATTTATAGAAGTATATTCATATATACAAACATAAATTCTAAATTTATATATAAATTTTACAATTTTCAGTGGAAATCTCGACTCAACATATGTAGTGAAATTTTATACTGGAAATTGGTATTATAAATTTGATTACCAAAATTCTAAAATGAATACATGTTTAAATTTTCAATCCAAATATATTAATACATAAATAAACAATATAATTTTGTATTGAAAATTTGAACGATAAATTTCCTATAGAAATTTATAATGCAAACTTCCACTAGAAATTTATAGTGAAAATTTCAAGTTCATTTTTTTACTAAAAATTACAATGAAAATATATAAATACTAAATAAAAACTCTAAAATTTATTTGTAAATTTTCAATGAAAAATTACACTAGAAACGTTTAGTGTAAATATTTACTAGAAGCTTTAATAAAAAATTTCACTTAAATTTCCCATGTAAAATTTCAATGTATATTTTTTATGCACTATGTGTGTGTGTGTACATCTATAAATGTTTGTACATATATATCCTAATAAAAATATACAATGTATTTTTTATGAAAATTTATTGTGAAAATTTCCAGTGGATATATACATACGTACGTACATACATACATACGTACGTACGTACATACGTACGTACGTACGTACATACATACATACATACATACATACATACATACATACATACATACATACATACATACATACATACATACATACATACATACATACATACATACATACATACATACCTACGTACGTACGTACATACATACGTACGTACGTACATACATACGTACGTACGTACATACCTACGTACGTACGTACATACCTACGTACGTACGTACTTACATACGTACGTACGTACATACGTACATACATACGTACGTACGTACATACATACATACATACATACATACATACATACATACATACATACATACATACATACATACATACATACATACATACATACATACATACATACATACATACATACATACATACATACATACATACCTACCTACCTACATACATACATACATACATACATACATACATACATACATACATACATACATACATACATACATACATACATACATACATACATACATACATACATACATACATACATACATACATACATACATACATACATACAGTTAAATATTCGGAATTTCAAAAGTTATAAATTTTATTTGATATGATCTGTGTGTGTTTTTTCATTATTTTAAGAATTACATAGAATAATGTATCCAGTAAAAACTAGATAAGCTACAACAAGAGGAAACCCATAATAATCTACTCAGAGAAATGCACATGATTTTTTTATTTATCGTTTATTTTATTTTGTAGTTTTAGTATAGTAATAAATAGGGTTATTTTTTTGTCCCTTTATTGAACTTTAATTTATTAAAAAAAGATTCAAAGATGATAAAATTTTATAAAACCTAAGAATACTTTGTCTATCATTATAAATATAGATCCTTAAAGTTTATTTTTATTATTTTTTATATTTAGCATATTTAGTTATAAATTTGACACACACACACACACACACACACATACATACATACATACATACATACATTCCCATATCATCTTCCTGTTGTGATGTTATGTTTTACTGGTCCCACTATGTTGATAGTCACATGGTATGGAACCCCTTTATATCACATAGGAAATTCATAAAGGAAGATGGATGGTTGTTAGGCACCAACACACCCATCCCTCTTTCAAGGCTATCCACTTGGAAGTGCCTACGTGTTGCCATGCTGCACTACCTTTTTGTTGTACAGATTCATTCACCTAGTTCTTCCATGTCAGTTGCTACAAACTACTATGCATTCCCATAGAGTGGCCCCCTATTTTTGTTTCCATAAATGGATTGATAAATACCCCATCAAAGGGGGCTGCTAGGATTTGAATCATATTATATTGAAGAATTATAAGGTGGACTTACCACTTTGGTAAGCCCCCAACTACATGTGTTATTATATATAGAAATTTATATGTCCTATATTAATAAGTTTTATGTTTTTTGACTAAAATAAGATTAATGTTAATAAAAAAAGGATGGATACTAATTTTATGACAATAGATTAGGGGGAAGGTGTCGAAGAGTTTTTCAAATTTATAACATGCATTTTTAATGGACCTTCCCAAATCTTGTGCTCGCATTTACAATGTTTTTATTCAAATAAAATTGATCTAGATGAATTTAAAGAACATTTGAACTATTATGGAATTTATAGGAGTTATAAATGTTAGACAAAACGTGATGAATAAGTAAATGTATACACAAGTGGAATGAAAATACATTTTATGAATCATTGGATA
Source organism: Viscum album (assembly GCA_963277665.1). Classification (NCBI taxonomy): domain Eukaryota; kingdom Viridiplantae; phylum Streptophyta; class Magnoliopsida; order Santalales; family Viscaceae; genus Viscum; species Viscum album. Next base: position 1,295,482,714 of record OY728131.1, read on the forward strand.
TTGGTACAAGTTTATAAAATGATGTACATTCTATCAAGGAAATGATAATGTTGGTTAAATATGAACTTAGAGATTGTCTAAAAATGTTTTATAAATTGAATAAATGAACATATATTACCATGTTTTATGGTTTTATGAAATAGAAAGAACTATCAATAGTATTAAAACAATATAAATTGAAACTGAGAAACATACGAAGTGAGTCCAGTTTCACAAAGTTGATTTCTCTATTGAAGGATATGATTCTAGATAAGAATTCACTTCTTTGTCAAACATACAAATATAAATGAATTTTATGTTTCATGGGTATGGGATATGAAATTACATGATTTCACTATTTACTACCTATTAATTTGAAAAGAGTACGAATCTATACAGCTTTCCCAATCTCGATACATCTCGATACAAGAAAAATAAATCAAGTATGTTAAAAGTTATGTGGTAATTTCTAGTCATTCCAAGATATCAATGACTACATATAATTTTAGAGAATACAAGTCAATTGAAATAACACATAGATATAATAATTTGGGATGGTAAAACAAGAAAACTAGTAGACACTCTTCAATGAAATAAAATTGACAGTGAGTATCTTGAATTTGAGAATTAGTCATGAAACTTTTTCCATAAATTATCAACAGATGAAATTAATAATCATGGTGTACATTGAAACACTAATAATATTTTTACAGTTGTGTTGGTAAAATATAATTTACCACTATGTTTATGCATGATTAATAAGTAAGTTATGTTTTAATTGCTTATTTCATGTCACAAACCGGCCCGATTCGACCCTGAACCGGTTCCCCTGGCCAGCCCGGGACAAGTCCCAAGAGGCGTTCCTGATACTCCCTGGATAGCAACAAGCACTGAGGGCATAAATAGATTACACAAGGGAATTATTTATCCTAAATATAAACAATCAAATAAACAAAAACAATAAATGGAAAGTCCAAAATACATTTAGATAAAAATTGAACTAAACATTAATTGTACAAGAAACTGAAAGTAAAACTAAACCAACAACTCAACTGATTAAAACTGACAACAAAATAACTCCATGTGACCCCACTAGTCAATCTCCAACACAATGAAAACATGTTTCCTAAGGCGATCAAACTCAAACCAAAACCTATACAAGGGCTAAAAACAGAAGAAGACTATAGGCATGAGTATTAAAACTCGGTAGGTTAGCCCGATATTATATTCCCAATGAAATTTATTTAAAATAAAAGAAACATCAATTTAAAGTTTTAAATACAAGATATAAAGGCATGTTTTCCAAATGAGGCCCCATGCTATAAAAAATTTCCAGACAAAAACTTGCATGTTTTATAAACAAGAATGCTAGTAACAATTTTTAAAGAGATGCAACTTCAAAATGAAAATAGTTTTCAAGATGGATGATTTAAATAATGTACGCTTTTAAATAAATCACACACGCTGCATAATTTAACAAAAAAACACATCGTATGCCGGCAATGAGTACAAAATATCCAATGAGCAGAAGTCACGGCAACACCTCAAGGTACTAGTTAGTTGTGAGCCCTAGGTACCTCATATCTTAATGAAGATAACCATAATAAATATCTGTTCTCATGAACACGAGCCACTAGTAGAAAGAATACCCATAACCAAGTTCTCCTACAACAACATCATCATCATATTTTAGTTAGTGTTGTCATCGTCAAACTTGCTACGTGAAACAGGGGCCAAACCCCATGAGATCACTAGCATACTAGTACACATCTGCCCACCTAGATACCCAAGATCCCCTTTAGTGCTCAATCAAGTTACACATATTATAAAATACACTTTCCACATGAAAATTAAATTCCCAAACCATAAACACAAAAAAATCCCACAAAAATTATTCACATTTCTTTCAATGATCAATAAACCACTTAAAATTTTCATAAAGCAATTTCAAAGAGTGTAATGAGGCTTTGCACATAAAAATCATTCAAAAACACTATTTTAAGGATAAACACACAAAAAAAACATACCCAAACATATTTTTAAGCCCTAATTTTTTTTAATAAAATCATTTCATAGACCATAAAATAATCCAAATTGATGCAACATGGTATATATATGTGTAACACTCATTCTTCATTTTTTTAGGAAAAGCCAAACGAGCCTTTAATTTTTTTTACCAAACCGACATTTTTCAAAGCCAAAAATACCAAATTTAATAATGATGTGGTAACCCACCATTTTAAGATTCAAAACATTGGTAACCACCTTGAAAATATTTATATTGCTTATTTATTACACAAACCTTTTATAAAAGTTCCAAATGAGCCTTCCATTATCAACACATGTCAAAATACCTCAAAACCAATACAACTTCTTTCTAAAAACCAAAAACTTCTTGGAATCTACATAATTAACCCACAAAAATTTCTTTTACCACTTTCAATATGATTATAAATCCAAAACAATCATTTTAAACCACACTCAACACATAAAAGCCAACTGGGAAACTTACCGAACACATGACATGCATTTTTTTTATAAAAACAATTCATTTTAAGCACTAAAAAAGAAATAAAACATCAATGGAATGCCATAAATTTATTAAATCTATTGAACCATGTTTAAATACCACAAAACAAGTGTGGAAGCTAAGAAATCATTTGAACAAACACGCGGTGTGCACCATTTTAACAAAACTACACCACTTTACCAAAAACAAGGTTTTAATTTCTACTTGGCACACCAAAAAATTTATCCAAAGAATAAATTACATTTTTTAGAGTATGAGGAAGATTAATAAAGCATTAAATAGACGGATATTAAATAAAAAGGTCAAGTGCAATGGGAAACCTACCTCAAATCCTTGGCGTAATGAAAATGCACAGTCGAAATCACTCTCCGCGGGTTTATAAACCCTAAAACTATGATGAACATACCTAAATGAATATTAACCCTGTAAAAAATCATGCCAAAAATAACCCTAGGTCTTTCATTACTAGGGGAGAAGAAATAACCATGAAATAATTGAAAGAGGAAAAAGAGGGAGGACAAAGGAGAAAAAATCTTACCTTAGAAACTAAAAATTCTTCATCTTCCCTTATATACACACTCTTAGAGGAGAGTTAATGGAATAAAACTCAGTGTAGGGTCTCCTTAGGCCTGGAATAACCATAGGAAACAAATTTGAGGGGAAAATAGTAATAAATGAATGATTTATGGATGAAACAATTTACCTTCTCAAATCTGGATGATTTGAAGAACCTTGAGAATTTTCTCCCTAATATGCGATGAAAATGATCTCCAAAGAGGAAACATAGATAATGGGGATGAGTATAGGGATTATGGATTCAAGTGGGATGTGGAATAAATAAATATTATTAAACAATGAATAAGATATAAAAGAAACAAATTATTTTTTTAAAACTAGAAATTGGCCCACAGGCTGGCCCAATACCTAAATAAGTAACCCAAATTCACCATGATTATGAATTATTAAGGGGTTAAAAATGATATGGTGGTTTTAATATGTCAGGGGAGTAAAATTAGGAAGTGTAATGGGTGAAAAATGTTGAATGAAAAAGGAGTTATTAAAAAAAAATATTTATTTTTAAATCTAGAAATGTGTTCATGGTTTGGCCCAAATCTTGAAGTAACCGCCCTTTCTCCAAAAAATCCCAAACAAGAAATGGGCACCCAAAGTAGGGTGATTAGACATAGATGAAACTTTAAAAATCAACATTAATATCACCCAAGACCAAAGAAAATGATTGGGATTTCCAGAGAACTGTATTAAAATAAAGACATGAAAAACCGGGTGTGATAATTCTCCCCACCATTAAAGTTTTCCACCCCCAAAAAGCCAAAATACATTCCAACTAATTGATCAACAACTAAGGATTACTTATAAATATAGTCCATCCCTTGAATCTAATGACACACCATCCACCATTAATGGAACTTAGTCCTCCTACCTCAACCAAAACACCAACTCTAGACCACTTCCTGAGAATCAACCGAAGGATCGAGTCCCTACCTCCACAATCAAACCAAGAACCCAATTGTTGGGACTTCCCAATGAACCCAAAAATCACCAAAACCAAAGATCACTCACGAAAACAAAAGATTATTGGGGAGTATAGAATGAAATCCCAACCATTAATAAACAACTAGCACTAGACAAGTTCTTAGTAGGAAAAATAAATGAGACCCATGGTAAGTCTCCCTGCCATTAGAACCCAACTAGCAACGAACAAAAAAGAATTCAACATTAACTAGAATTGGGAATCACTTGCACAAGTCCCCCAAAACTCTCCCACAACAACCTACCAACAAAAGTTAATAGGGTTATAACATGAACATTTTAACCACCCACTCCCGAATGGAGGGTACAAGAACTGGGCCCACACTTTAGGTACATATCAAAACCCCCACCACTTGAAGAGGGGAGGGAAGGGGACCCAATGATTGGGCCACTGAAACCAAAAAAGAAATAGAAAAACTATGAAAAACCCTTCATCTATGAACATTTAAGAACAATACCACACCTGATTCAAATTGGTAGTCCACACATGGACATTAATTGGAAACCCACATATGAGAAGGCATAACCATAGACACTACATGGGGGGTAAGTCCACCACGATCATTGTGATAAGAGGAAATTCACAGCGGTGAGGAACCATAATAGAGACATAGAAACTACCTTAGCACAACGATGAAGGTAGGAGCCTAGTCGAGCACTCCACACCTCTGTAGATTTCCTGATTGTGTGAAAATCTTCACTCCGAGGCCTATGGCTGGAGCCCTGATGCTTGAAGCATCTGCTGCACCGTAGTTAGGTGCTAAGGATCACAATACCCCACAAAAATCACTTGCTCAACAACAAAGCTTCATCTAAATAAGAACTCATAGATACATAGCACTGTTCTCTCTCACTACGAACAAGGATCATAATGGACAAGGAATACGAAAAAACACATCAACATCACTGAACAAAACTGATATGTCCAAAATAATTATCACGATATGGAATCACTTTAAATCAATCCTAAAAATCTCTCTATTCCAAAAAATGGGCCGAGGAATCTTCCGAAGAGGTGGATTTACTATTTTAAATGAATCCTTAGGTTGATAAACAGGAAATATTTCCAATAGAGAACTATCCATGGCCACATCACAACATCCAACACATCTTTAGAAACCCACAGAACATTACTCCAAAACCAATCCACCAACAAGATCTCATCTCAAGGTACAACAAGAGTATTAATTCCAGATCATAAGGAAACATACTAAATAAACAACTCTTCTAATACATAGAAAAAAAACTAGCCACATAACCAAAGGTTTTTTAAAAAATTCCACAATTTCTCAGCTCAAAACACATTTGAAAAATAAACTAACTTGGTGGGTTTACCCATTCACCAATGGTGTTTCATCAAGTCTCACTCACATGCACATTTCCATGCCACCCCAAGCACCCAACCACCATGCCATATAGTCCATACTTCTAGATATCAATAAAACCATGCATGTGAGCACCCGTGAAAACACCAAAGGCTAAAACAAAATAACATCATTCCAAAAATCATGTACCTTCCTAAGGAACACCAACCACAATGTAAAAAACCCCTTTTATATTTCACAAAACAAACCACACTTCATCAAGAACCATTTGATTAAAAACCTACCCATTTTCATTTTTAACAACTTTCAAAACAACCAAGCTACTCCAAATAACCCCTTCCCATTTTCTAAAATTCAGCAAGGTATATTTTCATAATCTGATGTCCATTGAGACCAATAACCTTTATAGTAAAACACCAACCACTCAAAACCAATTTCCAAAACCAATTTATCAGATTCAAAAACTTCTCAACATCCCAAAACACCATATTTAAAATAAATATTCATAATCACCTTAAAATTATTCACACTTTCAAAGAATTTTATTTTTACAAACCACAAGTTTAGATTAGGGAAAATTCAATCCCGTTAAATCATTTTCACTTCCTCCCCAAAATTTGTTTCACAAAAATACAACCTTCCAAAACCATTCTTATATTTAATTTTTAAAAACCCCTTTTTCCACTTTTCAAAATCCAATACTTCCTTTAAAACCCATTTCCACAATTCTCACACAATAATTTTCAAAACAAAAGTTTAGAATTCAAGAAAGGTCCAAGAGACCCACAAAAGGGAACTAGTTTCGGTGGGTGAATTGACCATATGGTTAGAGGACATATGTCAAACACAACACCAACACAAAGATACTTATTAGGACCATTCCCCAGCTCCACATGGCTTGCTAGGTCTTGAGATATCATAGAGGATATTAGTGAGACTCCCCTTATCATATCCCAAAACAAAACAATCAACAAGAACAAAGGACACTAACAAAACAAGATTTCTCGTGGAAACCCGAGGATCAGAACGAGCAATAGTTCGCAATGATCTTCCCGCACTTACCCATAAAGTCCAAAAAATCCTAATCCGTATACCTTGAAATCCAATAAATAAAAATGGCGCTCTAAAATCAAGGTCCTCTAAGAGTCGACCTCCTCTGATACCATTTTGTCACGAACCAGCCCAAGTCAACCCTAAACTGGTCCCCAGGCTCGCCCGCGACAAGTCCCGAGAGGCGTTCCCGATCCTCTCGGTATGGTGACAAGCACCGAGGGAATAAATAAAGTACACAAGGGAATTATTTCTCTCAAATATAAACAATCAGATAAATATAAAAAATAAATGGATAGTCCAAAATAAATTTACATAAAAATTGAATTGAACATTATTTGTACAAGAAACTGAAAGTACAACTAAACCAAAAACTCAACTGACCAAACCTGATAATGAACTAACTCCATGTGAACCCACTAGTAACTCTCCAAAACAATGATCACATGCCACCCAAGGTGATAAAACTCAATCTGAAACCTGCACAAGGGATAAAAACAAAATAAGACTATAAGCATGAGTATTAAATCTCAGTAGGTTAGCCCAATATTCTATTCCCAATTCACTTCATTTAAAATAAAAGAAACATTGATTTCAAGTTTTAAATAAATTATATAAAGGTATGTTTTCCAATTGAGGCACCATGCTATAAAAAAATACCAGACAAAAACTTGCATGTTTTATAAACAAGAATGCTAGTAACAATTTTCAAAGAGGTGCAACTTCAAAATGAAAAGAGTTTTCAATAGGGATGATTTAAAGAATGTACGCTTTTAAATAAACCACACACATTTCTGAATTTACCAACCAAACACAACATATGACGATAGTGAGTACAAAATAGCCAATGATCACAAGTCATGGGAATACCTCTAGGCACTAGTTAGTTGTGATCCCTAAGTACCTCGTATCTCGGTGAAGGTAACCATAATAAATATCCATTATCATGCACACGAGCCACTAGTAGGGATCATAACCATAACCTAGTGGTCCTAAAACAACATAATCATCATAGTTTAGTTGGTGTTTTCATCGTTAAACTTGCTACGTGAAATAGGGGCCAAACCCCACAGGATCACTATCATACTAGTACACATCCTCCCACCTAGATACCTAGGATTCCCTTTAGTGCTAAATCAAGTTACACATATTATTAAATTCAATTTCCACATGAAAATTCAATTCCCAAACCATAAAAACCCAAACATCCCACAAACATGCTTCACATTTCTTTCACGGATCAATAAACCACTTAAATGTTTCATAAAACAATTTCAAAGAGTGTAATGAGGATTTGCACATAAAACTCATTCAAAAACACTATTTTAAGGATAAAAGCACAACAAAACCATACCCAACCACATTTTTCAGCCCTAAAAACATTTAATAAAATCATTTCATGGACCATAAAACAATCTCAATTGACGCAACATGGTATATACATATAAAACACTCATTCTTTATTTTTTTAGGAAATTCCAAATGAGCCTTTAAAGATTTTTACCAAACTGACATTTTTAAAATCCAAAAATACCAAATTTAATAAGAATGTGAGAAACCACCATTTTAAGATTCAAAACATTGGTAACCACCTTGAAAGTATTCATATTTCTTGTCCATTACACAACACATTTTATAAAAGTGCCAAACGATCCTTCCATTAGTAACACATGTCAAAATACCTTAAAACCAGTACATCTTCTTTATAAAAATAAAAACCTACTTGGAATCCACATAAGGAACCAAAAAAAAAAATTTATTTTCCTACTTCTAACATGATTATAAATCCAAACCAATCATTTTAAACCATACTCAACACGTAAAATCCAACTAGAAAACTTACCGAACACATGAAATGCGTTTTTTAACAACACAATTCATTTTTAGAACTCCAAAAGGAATAAAAAATCAATATAATGACATAAATTTATTCAATATACTTAAAAATATTTAAAATAACACAAACTAGGTTACGAATCTAGGAAATCATTTGAACAAACACGCGGTGTGAGCCATTTTAACAAAACTACACAAATTTACCAAAAACAAGGTTTTAACTGCTACTTAGAACACCAAAAAAATTATACAAAGTAAAAATTACAATTTTCAGAGTATGAGGAATATTAAAACTGCCTTAAATATATTTATCTTTAATAAAAAGGTCAAGTAAAATGGGAAACCTACATCAAATCCTTGGCAGAATGGAAACACACAACCGTAATCACCCACCGCAGGTTTATAAACCCTAAAACTACGAAGAACATCCCTAAATGAATATAAACCCCATAAAAAATAATTCCAAAACATAACCCTAGGTATTTCATGACCAGGGTAGAATAAATAACCATGAAACAATGGAAATAAAAGGAAAAGGGAGGATAAAGGAGAAGGAATCTCACCTTAAAAACTAGAAAACTTTTCATATTCTCTTAGATACACACTCTTAGAGGATAGGTAATGGCTTGAAAATCAGTGGAGGATATCCTTATGTCTAAAAAAACCAGGGTAAACAAATTTGGGGGGAAAAGAGTAATAGATTAATGATTTATGGATTAAACAATTTACCTTCTCAAATATAGATGATTTGAGGAACCCTGAGAATTGTCGCCCTAATATGCTATGAAAATGATCTCCAAAGAGAAAAAATAGATAATGAGGGTGAGTATAGGGATTTTTTCTTAGAGTGTAATGTATAATCACTGAAAATTATGAAACAATGAATAAGATATAAAAGAAACAAATTTTTTTTTTTAAAACTAGAAATGGACCCACAGGCTGGCCCAATACCTAAATAAGTAACCCAAATTCACCATACTTATGAATTCTTAAGGGGTTTAAAAGGATATGGGGGTTTGAATATGCCAGGGGAGTCAAAGTAAGAATTTTAATGGGTGCAAAATATTAAATAACAAAGTAGTTATTAAAAAAACAAAATTTGTTTTTAAATATGAAAATGGGCTCATGGTTTGACCCAAATCATAATGTAACCACCCTTTCTCCAAAAACTCTCAAACCAACAATGAGTCACCCAAAGTAGGGTAATTATAAATATATGAAACTTATAAACTCAACATTCATCTCACCCAAGACCCAAGAAAATGATCGAGATTGCTAACGAACCATATTAAAATAAAGACATGAAAAACCGGGTGTGACATTTCAGGACCAAAATAGCATGATAATGATATTGACATTATTTTTTCTCCACTTATTTAAGATTTGTAATTATTGTGGGATATAGGTGTTACAGAATATAATGCTGACAAGAATAAATATTTTTTTATTAAGAGACATGTTTTTAGTATGATAAATGAATTTATTTCTTATAATAATTTGTTAGGGCACTACATTAATGGAAGGTTTGGGTGTAATTTTTCTGAAGAAGGAAAATACTTAGGTTGAAACATAGTATGAAGACTATGTAACTTAGAAATAAATTTTTTTTTATAAATTTCATTAATACTGATCATGGATGAAAACACACAATAGAAACACAAAGGAAGGTCTTTCACCTTCTTTGTTAATAGAATAAGAGCTATTTGATAAGGTAAAATATGTCATAAATTTATTTAGTAAAAATTTATATAAATAAAATTCAAAATTTAGGCTTATAAAAATATACATTTTTTGAAAATTATTTTACTGGAAGAATATTTCTGCTACATATTTTATAGATTTCATGCATACTAGGAAAAATTCATGTGATAGTTTAATCAACACATTACTAAATAAACATGGGAAAACTAAATATATAATCAAAAGTATGTTATACATGATTAAAATGGGAATAATGGAAGATTTGACACCAGTTAATGAGGAGAAGTAAGATTTTATTCCTCAAGTGGATTATACTTTTGTGAGGAAATATTTTTTTTAAACTTTTAAATGGTGTAATGCTCCTAGAGGGGTATTCATTAAATATAAAATGTTTTGTATTGATGAATAAAATGAATAAAAAAGGATTAAAATCATATAATTTCTATAATAAGTAAACTAAGAATATTGTTGAAATTTATTCGACACATAATAAAAAAACCAAGCTATGTTTCTTTTTTAAATCAATATTCAAAAAATTTATTGATTTGATGAAGTTTTGAAAAAGGGTAAAAGATTTTTTTATCACTTTATGTGAATTAAATATGTTATTACCACCACAATTAATTGATATCATGGTTTAGGTGATGGTTCTAAAGTCCCTAGTGATCTATGTAGTCACCTGAGGGGGGGGGGGTGAATCAGTGTAATGGTTTTAGTGAATTATTTTCACTTAAACTTTTACCCTTTTAAATTCCTTCCAATATTCAAACCTACATTATTGGTAAGGATAATATGGATTTTTTATGATTACCCAATATATATATAACCAAAATATAAATATTAAATTAAATTAAGAGAGAAGTATGAAATATTTTTACAAGGTTCACCCTTGACATGGGTGGCCACATCATTTATGTGTTTGAGTCCAATATGATATATATATTTTTAATTTTATTGTAATTGATTACAATGGGGATGGTATCATACTATAACCATGGGAAGGTATCATCCATTAACCAAATGTTGCAATCTATTGATTATATAGTTTATACTATCTGCCATTAGTTTACAAATATTCCAACCACTTCTTCAAGAATATGACCAATCAACTATGGGATTTAACTGCATCAAATGGTTAGATCCTCTTCCCCAATATGAGTATTTGATAGCTAGATGATATTCTATTCCAGTTTCTTTAGAATTTTGGACCTTTTAACAAATAAATACCACTATCCTTACTCATCCCTATATTCTAAGACTTTGACTGCCAATATATGATCATAGGTACTACATGTATGTTAGTCTTCTTCTCAGACTCACTTCTTCTTCCTCATTATTCTGTTTATTCCATGATATATCAATATCATGGGTCTAGTCATAAAAACTCCTTCTCTTAATATTTTTTATTAAATACACTTGATAAAAAACAATATAATATTTTCATGTATCTCTCCATCTCTCATAGATACATAGAGTATTGGTATCTTCACACTATGATTGATACATAAAAAACTCAAAGAATACCATATTAGGTCATCCTATTCTCTACTTATCTACTTACATATATTCTTTTGACTCTTCTATTCTAGAATCATGAGAATATATATTATATATTTTAATATGTAAATATTATTGATTATTAGTACCATGATCATAATAAATAATTTCTCAACAAAATCACATGGGTATACACCCCACAATCTTAAAATATTATCCTTTTCTTAAAAAAATATCTATAATGATATTCCAAGAACAACTATAAACTTATTTTATTCATTATCATTTAATTCCATTTGAAATATCTTTATATAATTTACTAAGAGATTCAAGATAATTCTTTCACAAAACTTCAACAATTTCTGAAACCAATCAATCTTTGTATCTTCATGATAATATACAACACGACTATTGCAGTGTGGCTTCTCATATCATAGCTATAAAACATCTCAAACTCCAAAATATACATCCAAAAATATTTTATTCTCATATTACTTTACAACATTATATTATTATCTATGAAATAAATATCATCTTCTTAATAATTTACTTAAATTATGGTCCTTTTAAATTTTTGTAATTTTTAATTCATTAAAGAATAGTTTCCGCATCATCTAAGTTAAAATTTAGGAAACAAATTTTGGAAAATATTAAATCTCCTAACATTTTACAAACTATTAAATCACACATAAGAAATATAATTTCTTACATATAAATTCTATAGATCCAAAAACATTATTATTGTTTATAAGTATCTTATGAATTTTGTAAGATTTTGTTCCATTTTCAAATATTTGTCTCTCTAACTATGGAACCATACATAATAAATACTTATTCTTACATATCACTTTGATATTTAAGAATTATTCGTATTTACTACAACATACGGCTGATATGTAAGATTTTTGATATTCTTCCATATCGCATAAGAATTTTACTACTGGAAAACAAGGATATACCCACTATTTTAGAAAAAAACATGGGTATAGGTCACCCATATACCAAAGGTTTTACAAAAATCATGGGTTTAGGGTTTGGTTTAGAACCTATTTCCATGGTTTTGGTAAATCATGGACATAGGTGTGAATTTTTAACCTACACTCCTGGTTCTCCATAAAACGTGGGTATATGTCTACCTTATACCCATGATTTTGAAAAAAATATGGGTATAGGGTTTGGTTGAAGGCCTATACCCACAGTTCTCCAGAAAAAAGTGGGAATAAGTCAAACATATACCCAAATTTCTCCAAAAAACCATTGGTATAGGTCATCCCTATAGCCACAAGTTTGGTAAATTGTGGCTATATATTTCCCATGCAAGCACAGGGAAAAAAATATCCATGGGAAAACCAAATGCCACCGTCTTCCATATGTAGAAATGTTTAAGATAATTATATATTAGTAAATATATATTTATATATAGATAACTATATATGGTGTAGTGGTTAGGTGCATGGAATGTATAGAGACGTTTTAGGGTTTGAATCTGGCAACATGAATTTTTTTAAATCCTATAGCCACAGTTTTAGAACCATGAGTATAGGGTTATTGAAACAATGGACTGTTTACCATACTCCTATTCCCATGGTTTATAAACATGGGTATAGAATTTTAAAACCATGGCTATATCTCATAGCTATACCAACGACTTAATCTCCCACTGTTCTCTGAACCATGGGTATAACCTATACCCACTATTTTATGGCCTATACTCATGGCTCCAAACCTTGGGTATAGGGTAATTTTTCAGTAGTGTTTAATCTTAGATGATATTTCATATAAAATATTATGTACCATATATAAAATGTTACGTATCTATTGTAACCTCTATGGAATTTTCCAAATCATTTCTTCTAAGAAAAATCTTACACTTCCAATGACATTGTGATGTTTTAGGATGGGATTTAATAAAAAAACATGTATTAATAATAGAATGTTTATTATATATGAAATATCAATACTTGGATAATTTTAAGTGATTCTAGAGAATATCTTACATGTATAAGAAATTCCCAATACTTATTCAATACCTTGGTCCAAGGAAAAACTTATGTACTGAAGGGACGTTATGAACTTTGTTAATTTTCATCCTGCATTTTAAAATTCCATATATTTTTTAAATAACCTTATAACATCTTCGAATGTCCTCAAGGAATCTCTAATCAACTATATTATATCTCAAAACACTTTAAATAAATTTAAAAAATTTCATAATATTTTCAATGATCTTTAACCTCAATTTGAAAGACTTTCAAAATTTATATAATCAAATGCGAGTATTCAAATAACCTTTGAGTACTTATTTATTTCTAACTATTTATATGTAATTCTCAAACCATAATACAATTTATGATATTTATTTAAAATAGTTTCCTTTATGTTAAATAATCCATGGATAGATTCTTACTCCCAACCAGATTTATATTTTTTCCATACAGCTTTATTTTGCATCAATCACAACTAGCTCTTCAAAATTGTCTAGAATTCATATTAGATAGCTTCACTCAACCCATCTAGAATCCAAATTCACTCTACCTCCATAAATATTATATGTTATAAATTGTGATCTTATCTAACATAGCACTTGTTATTCATTCATTACAATACAACTTAACAATCATTTCATGTATATGAAACTGTCTTGAATATATTTATATTAAAATCCCAAGAAGAAACCTAGTTTCCTTTGATCATTTTTGTATTGGTAGTATCTAAGCATTCATATTCATTAATTGGGATCTTCCACTCTCACCCAACTCATATTGACATACTTATTGATAAAAAAATACAACCATCATAATCCCTTAGGTTCTTTAATATGCCGATTTGGATTAATTATCAATACCTTTAACCACTTAACATAAATTAATGGAAACATTTCTGTAATAGGTATCCTATTCTCTCCCCTATAATGAAATAAATAAAAATGTACAAATATAAGGTAAAGTTATACTCATCTATAACTTCTTTCAAAATTTATATTTTCATCTTTTCTTATATATTCACCCCTCTCATGAAAAATAAAGTGCGATTCACTTAAGAGAAGTATAAAATCACATTTTTCGAAGTAATGAGCCATAAAATAATCAAATTTAAGACCATGTGATATATATAAATATAGAAAACAAGATTGATCAATATAGACATCGAAAATTTATAAAAAAATTCTCAGTACATGATACCAACTCAACTTTCTCATTCTAGGGGATTTTCAATCATATATTTTTAAGAAATTCATTACCTGAACTCAACTCAACAAAGACATTTGAACATTCATGTGTAAATTAGATTACCTACTTTCAACTATCTTCTAGTTTTAAATACACTCCTCATTGATAGTTAAATTTGATATGATAAAAACATGAATTGGAAAGTATATTTCATAGATTAAATCCAAATTTCTCAAGTGTTTTATATAATTATAGATTCATGAATTAATAAAATTATATAAGTTTTCCATCTTATTAAACCACCCTTAAGAGATGGACTGTATTAATTCTTCATCAAGATTGATATTATTTAAAAATGAACTCCAAGTATCTTTTATAATTATTTTGAGTGCTACATAAAGTCATCAAGCACTTCATTATGGTTGAATCACCATGATATATAATAATTACAATAATTAACCATTTTCCCACTTAATTCATCTTCTTCAATTCCCATCACAAATAAGCACAAACAAACAAATATGGAAATAAGGTGGGTTTCTCCTTTGCTTTTCAATGAGATTAAAAGGGCTATGAATTTCTTCTCATCCCATTAACTCCTTTATTTTCTACTATAACTTTTATATAATTCCTCATGTTATCACCTCATTTATATTTATAGACTTTAACATCCTTGGAAAGTATATAATTTTTCTTATATTTAATTTTCACCTTATATGGAAGTGAAATTTCCACCATATATAGTAAGGAAGATGCACTATTTTATTCTTGATCTATATTTTTAGCCAATTCCAACCATACTGGCCATATTTTTAAGCATTACTTTAGAACATGCTCAAATTTATTCTTATGTGTGGACTCCCTTTATATAGAATCATTCTTTTCACAATAAGTAACTGAGGATGTATTTTATTTCTCAATAACTTATTATCCCATAGTATACATACAATACATTCATTAAGAGAGTGTATAAGATATTTACACCTTCCTCACATTTTCTCACTATCATTTTAGCTACCCTTCTTTGGAAACCTCTCATGAAATTTATATTCTTCATTTGGGATGTTTTCCACCAAACTGATCGTTTTATTTATTTCATGGATTTATCCTCACTTTATTTGTTTTATCTTTCCTATATCAACAATTATTTCTACAGCCCATTTATATTGGTCTATGGTGTGGAATCTTCCTCTATATAAGAATCATATTTTCTTCTTTGGCATGATATCCTTATCACCATTATTCTTGGGAATTATTTTTTTAATATACTATTTTTTCCACCCCAAGTGTTTCTAATAGTGCCCTAAACTGGGAACCACTTAACCAATGTTATCATCCTAAGGGCCACTAAGTCTTAAGATCTCTTACTTATATGCCAAAAGATTTTGAATAGAAATTAGGGTTTATTATATTATTATAGGGTGACTAAAACCTCTGGTGATGATAATAATAATGGTCATATAATACCATAACTATGTAAGAAAAAAAACATTCAGAAGAAATAATAAACAATGGAAATAACAATCCAAAAGAAACAAATTCATACATATCAGATAGAGTATATACATGTCATATCAGTCATGAAAAACATGAAACCTCACCTAGAGGATGATCACATAAGGATGTACTCAAAAATCCAAAAATAAACTCTAGCTCTATGAAGAACCCCCAAGGTCCATCTTCTATCCATCCCATGAACCTATTCATCGCTTATCAATATGTTTTAGTGCATGATCCTGGTCCCTTAACTGATCCCAAATCCATAAAGTCAATATTCACCTCGAGGGGTCTATTAAGTGTGTGAGTATGAACTCAGTATCCCCCACCAATGCATGCCTATCTTACATCCATATTTATAATCGTGCATGCATACATAAATAAATAGAAACTAAACTCATGCATAAAATACATGACCCACTTTACTCATGATCAACATCCATGAGGAAGCATTTACCTACTTCGGCCAACTCCAAAAAAGGAACAATACACCCTTGGTCAGTCATACCCCAAGAACCCTTAGTATTTCAGCCATAAAATTTCATTAAACACCTCATGATAACCAATAACACATGTAGCCTCATGTTGATTCAATAGAAATCCCATAGTTACACCCAAATAATATTTCACAAGTCCCTTGGACTTCATTTTTACCAATCACCATCTTTATTTCAGCATGAAGTCATAAGGCATGATGATGTGTATCCTTCCATATATAATGAACCACCTTCTGCTCGATAACCTAATGTCCCAAGGCACGATGAGATCTGTCCTTCAATAATCTTAACCCATTGTCCCAAACATATATAGTGAGATTTATCCCACAACTGATGGTCTCACTCACCATAAATCATGGATTTCTATGTTGAGAACCTCTACTATAAATGTTGGTCAACACCATACCCTAAGTCACTAAATCTACGTAGGCCTATACTCACATAGAGTGGTCAACACCACCTCACCGAGTCCTTATTTCTTTTCACATGACTCTAATGACTCTATTGGGAAATCAAAATCAGTGGAAATCACCAACGAAACCTAATACACACCATCTAGTGGAACTCTTTCACCACATGAAAACCTTATTGCCCAACCTTGACATGAAAATCACCATCCACCTCAACCCGATAAACTATGTCACCTCAATTATGGTGATCAACATCACACTAATAACCTAAGGCTAATATCAACATGTTTCCATGGGACCCCTATCACATCACAATTCAATTAATTTTATCAACCTACACCTCATGCCAAACAAAATTGGAAACCCAATTCACATTTAACACAACATTCAAGGCTTGATTCACTTAAATAAACATGGTTTTTCTCATTGATATCATCAAATAATAATTATAAAATACAAGAATTAAATTAAAGGTATCACTTGGACCACACCACTCATGAATATTTAAATGTGTATCCTATAGACACGTATAAATAAAGATAAATCTAGGAACCACCTAGCTTATTCTTATGGGTGATCACTCATTGAATATTGACCTCTAATCCAATACAAAAGAGAAGGAAATCAAGAATATGAAAAAGAACTTGAAAATAGGGATACTAATCTCATATGTAAATAACATTACAAATTGAATGATAAAATAATAAAGGAAATAATAGGACTAGTATACTTACTGATTTCTATCCAATGTCCCTGAAAGAGCTTGAATGAGAGCCCGAACGAAGTAGTTCCAAAGGAAACTAAGAGAGGGAGACGGGGAGATCCATAGATGGAGGGAGTTTCATGAAATGGGATGATAAAAATGGGAGAAGAATGGTTAAAGAAGGAAAGGAAAAAAAATTAATTTCAAACACATTAATGAACCTCACATTTTGGATAACTGTGCACCAACTGTATGGTATCACTATCCAATGGGAACCACACCTCGCATGGATAGGCGCACAATTTTTCAAATCGTGCGCAATCTATATATTTCACCTCAATAATAAACTGTAGACTTCTCACATGACTATTCACCCACCCATAATGGTTTGACTAACCATGCTCTAGAGAAAAAATTGTCCACACAATTTCCCCTAAAGGGTTTCATGTTTTTTATGAACTATGCACCCCAGATTGAACCTTCTGAAAATGAGTTTTTGGAGATTAATGAATCCATAACTAATCCAAAACCCCAAGGAACTCATCGAGACATAAAAACCATAAAAAATACATTATATTTCTCAAATTTTTATATTTATTTTTCAAATACTGAAATCAAAGTTTTCCCATCCACCAAACAAAAAAAATTCTAATTTACCTAGAATTTCAACCTGTTCAAAAAACTGGGATGTTACAACCTCCACACCTTAAGAAATATCATCCAAAAAATATGTGGTCACATGATAAGATGATAATGACTATACCTACCTCATATCATTACCCTAGATAACCTCAGTCACCACTCATAGGTTAATTCCTTTTGTAGTGCTCCCCACCTTAGGAATTTTTCTACCCGGTCACTCACCAACCCAACATGACATTATGATGGTTCCTCTAACCACCCAATAGACATAAATATACCCATATGATATACCATAATTCTTTAAACTCTCAAGGTTCTCAATTAATACTCATGTCACTAATTATACCCACATTCCCACATCACAATCAATGCCCAAGAGTTCCCATATCACATATGATGCTCAAATCCTTCTTGTGTAATCTACGATTCCCACAAGGTCCTGCATCACAAACGATGCTCGAAAAACACACATCCCATTTGATTCAAAAAATCCCATATCACACAAACACACATGCATACACACATAAATATCATATCCACAAAAATTCTTATATGCTTACACATCTATACAAGCCACACATCACATCTAATTCTACATATTAACCCATATCTATTTAATTCAGCTAACACACATGAACTTCATGCACCAAAATCAGTTGCATTCAAAAATAGAATGAAAAAAATCCACGATCACAACATATATCTTACCATCGTCAGCTCCCTGACCGACTCTGACCCTACCATATCAACTGCATGTACTTGGACCAAAGCCCATCTACCAAAATCCTGACCTCCCTACAGAGCTGCACTAGATACCTTCCACTGAACCCACTACTGGGTATCTCTCTCCCTACCACAAACTATGCATGTAACAAAATTATGACTACCTAATCCTAGTACCACTCCTAGTCCTACATCAAATCCCAAAGTCAAACTCGCTCCTTGACTCCCAGCTGCCTTCGAAGCCTACTTGTAGAACCTCTCTAAGTACCCCATTTGGAAACATGCTCAGCACTCCCTTGGAGGTATCTCAGATTAGGTCTGAACATAACCTAACTACCCACACTAGAAGCACACCATCTATGACCAACTCCTTGGTGGTCTGACAAAATCTATAGTGTGACTGCCCTGCTGGGACTCATCACAATCTTAATCCTGACTACCCAAAACACCACTGTGAGTCCCACCTAGAGCTATCACTCGGGTTGAATAAGTCTGATCCACCAAGTTTCCCTTGGCTATTAGTGACCAATTTACTACCATCGATAATGAAGTTAACCTAAATATATTTATATAAATCCTGGTGGCATGCCGCAATCCATTCTTGATTCGACTCACCTTGGAAATGTTATCTCATGTCATAAAAGAAGAAAAATGGGATAGGTCTATGAACCTTCAATAATAATTCATAATAGATGTATTCCCCTACTACAAGTTCCTAAAATAATGGGCTCAGTATTCTCTCAATGTATCCAAGAAGAAATTCTTGAAAAACCTGGTCTCGAATTCCTTCCATGCCAGTCCCTCATGCCTTTTAGTCTGTAAATGTATATCCCACTAGCACATTTTCTTTCCTCTAAGCATATAAGTATCCAGCTTCACACTCTAACCTGGGGGTGTCTCAAAAAGGTCAAATATCATCTACACAGAATCAATCCAATTCTCTATTGCCTTTGGTCCACCCTCACTTTGAAATAATGGTGTGTGATGAGATTGGAACTCCTACGTTAGATAAGCCATGGATAACTCTACTCCCTGATCTCCCCTATCAATACTCTATATGAATTGTACCAAGCTCACCCTAAGATGCTCATCTAGACATGTACCAAATTATACCATCTTCTATGGATTCAACTCATATCTCAGAGCCTCTAATTATGGCTCATGATCATATTGACCCTCAGGGGCCTCATCCCAACCCTTAGTGGCCTCATCCCATGCATGCTATAGTGGCACCACATCTCAAAACTCCTAATGTACTACCAGACCCCATCCAGGAAGAATCTTGTTGAAGACAAAATACCATGGTCAATAATAGTAATAACATGAATATATTGCAAATAGGGAAATCTATAATAATCATAGAATCTTACCAACCTAACACTTCCCTACCGTACACACATCACATATCACCTGACCTCATAGCCTCTTACCTACAATATTAAAGTTAGGTATCTCATATCCTGCATATAAAAAATCACTAATATAGGGTGGATGAGTAGAATTTCACTAAGAAGATATGTAGGAAAACACTATTTAGCTTATTGTTGAAATTTTTAAAAGATCACCCCTTTCTTTTATCTCGACTATCCATATCATAGTCATGTATACATGCACCATACACATAGTATCACATGTAAATCTCATTAGGAACCACATATCTGGGATGGTTGAGTAGAATGACACCAAAATACTATACAAGATAACATTTTCCATCCTGTTGTTGTCACTTTAAACATACCAACCCCATTTTTCATATTCAAAGTTCTAGATAATAATCATAATTCCATACATATTTCATATGAGTCTAAGTTCCTACCATGATGCATAATCATACATCCCTTTCAATACAGGGCCAAGGGTTAAAATCTCATAATCCAATAACCTCACACCCAAGTGTGACACTCGAGTTGGAAAATAAATCAATTATAAAAGATAAAAATAAAAACACCATTTTCCACCCCTGGAAACTTAGTTTATCCCTCATGCATGGGGCTGTAGGCACCCAAACATGAGATTGTTACCCAGTTCTGACTAGGTCATAGTCTATGGTTTACTATAATCCAAATATAAAACCATATTTAAAACTATCATTCAATACCACTTAAAGACTAGATGAATGATGTTTCCAATTTTACTTAACCTGGGCTCCTAGACATAAGCCTACTTTAATACCATTTGTAGCACCCTGATCTAGGATCCACTTAACCAATTCTCCAAGTCGGAGGACCATTGGGCCTTAGGTGCACCTCCCTATATTCCAAAGGGTAGAAAATAGTAGAGAGGGTCTATTTGGTGACTATGAAGAGACTATAACCTCTGGTGATGATGATAATAATGTTCATACAATACTATACTATGAAATAAATGAAAAATATCAGCAAAAGAAATAATAAAAAATTGAAATAACAAGTCAAAAACAACAGTCATAAATATCATATAGAGTATACACATTCCATATCTGACATACAAGAAATGAAATATTTCCTAGAGGTTGATCACATAAGTGTGTACTAAAAAAATACTTTACAAAAATCCATCTCAATTTAGAATAACCCCCCAGGGTCCATATACTATCCATCCCATGCACTTACGCATCCCTATTCACTATGGTCTAGTGTATAATCCCGGTCCCTTACATAATATCATAGCCATAAAGTTTGCACACATCCTGAGGGGCCCATTTAGGGTGTGAGTATGAGCTTAATAGGCCACCACCAATGTGTCACTACTATAAATATATATTTTCACATCGGTTTTTAACCGAGTTTTATACATGAAACTTTATAAATAATAGTTTCGACATCGATTTTAATAAAACAGACATCTAAAAATCAACTAGAAAGTGAATTTAAGGGATTTTTGAACGTAATTTTTTTATAAATAGATGTTCAAAATAATTTTACATTCCAGTTTTAATATAAAATTGATGTGTAAAAGATAACATGGATATTTTCACATCAGTTTTTAGTGAAATTGACATTGAATGTATTATTATTTTAATGGGGAAAAAACTCAAAAGATTTTCAAAATTGATTTTATTTAATAACCAATGTTGAAAAACACTTTAAACATTATTTATTACATAAAACTGATGTTTAAAGTCAAACTAGAATAATCTTATATGACATTAAACATTATTTTTCATAAAAACCAATGTTGAAAGTGACCATTGAGACTTTAGATGTTAGTTATTACATAAAATCGACACCAAAAGTATTAGTGATAGAATTTCAACATCCTTTTATGTAATAAATAATTTTTAAAGTCTCATTTATTTATTTAAACATAATTTATTATATAAAACTGATGTTTAATGTCCAACTAGAAAAATATCATATGACTTTCAACCTCGATTTTTAAAAAAACTGACATTGAAAGTTTTTTTAAAAAATGAATTTATTACATGTTCCAAAATCTAAAAACTTGTAAAAAAAGATATAACAAAGACAAAAAACATATTCATAAAAGCACATACCTTTAAAAACAAACATAATATAAAAAAATAAGAAAAATATTATCTTAATAATAATTTACTCTGAAATAAAAAAGTGATGAGAAACAAAATACAGAACATTGGTCTAATTAAAATAACCATGTTCTAAAATCTATGCAAGAACCTAAAAATGATTCTTTATTTTAAGTGGAAGTATATTTAAAATGTAAACAATTATATATTTGTTCTATAAATCACAAAACTTACTTGTCAAAGAGAACACATGAAATTAAGTCTTTTTGATCAATCACCAATAGTTGTAGCCTATATTTTATGTATTTAAAAATTAAATTAGAGAAATATATATGTCAACTAATGAATTCCAACAATATCAAATTCAAAGAAAAATTATTAATTATCATGGAAAATAAGAAATGAAAACCTTGTAGAGCATACAAGAGAAAAATTGAAATTATAACACCAAATATTTCCCTTAGAATTGTCAACTTTCATCATGCATGTGTCACATTATTCATAATACCAATTGTAGGTGATTTTAATTTTCATTATTGAATATATAGTTAAACAACTTATAGTCTAGGAAATATAATGGTTAGTAATTTTTTATATTGGGTTACATAACCAAAAAATAATAGGGTAATTTTATAATATTTCACATGATAATTTAAAATTTAAAAACATGTTATCTTTTGACAATTTTTGATATCATGTTTTTTTTTGTTTTGATAAAACATAGGTGTAGTTGAAGTAATAGATGGTGTTGTTCTAGGACTATGAATTTGTGACAACCTGAGAGATATGAACCTAATAATTGATAAATAAAGAACATTGTACATAAATAAACTTTTATGAGGAAATGACTACACAATATTCCACAACCTATATCAAACCATTAGATATTACATTTATTCCTAATGGTAAATAGTTTATTGAATTTTGAAAATTTTACAATTGGATAAGACAGACATATGAGTAGAAGTGTGTCCTAAAAACATAATAAAACAAAGTAAACATTGAATATATTTCTAAGTAAACTTTTCTCTTAGAATTTCATTTTATACATTGATACTTTATTCATTAGATGAAGTGAAATCAATATTAACATTTTAAGCAAAATGATTTATTCTAGAGGAGAAATAGATAAGAAATATTATTCATCAAATGAAAATTATCAACATTTAGTACTATTATGAAATCTATGAAAGTCAAATAACTATCACCTCATTTGAATTGATAAGCCCCTTTAAATAATATCATTGGGAAGTGTTGATTCATGAAAAATATCCATAACATTCCTCAAACCTAGTGTGACTGAGAATATAAAATTAAGAGAGTTTATACTTTTAAGTCTAAACAAAGACATGCATTTTTAACAAATATATATCATTATATGACATAATGAGGTTGAGTATCATACCATTTCACCCATCTTCTTGACTCATATATATTTTCTAAACCTTAAAAAGTTATAGAAATCATGGTCACCATTTATCTGGGGAAATTATAATTGAAAATGGATAAGAATATTTAAATAATCCTAGATGAATCAATTATTGAAACCCCAAGAAATCCATCTATTTTTCCATGTAAAACATATTGACATCTTCTTTTAATCCCCCATAGAGATGGTGTATATATAGTCTCAATAGAATGATGTTTCTTTATTGACCCATAAAACCCTTTCCTAACATCAATGAAAATATATTCATTTTCTTGAGTAAAATATTTTATCAATAATAAAAATCCCCTATGTTTAATTCAATCATGTCTATCCATTTTTATAATTGTGAAAACAACTTCGTAATGAGAATTAAGATTCAAAATAAAATGATTTTAATCACATAACCAATAGTTATAGAAAGGTAATATTCACTTAAGAAACCCAAAAATCTATTCATAAAGTAAAATAAATTGATTTTATTTTTAAAAAACGAGAAAAGTGATCTGGACATCAATTTATAGCATATGAAACAACACCAAGATTATCACAAGTAGAATATCATCATTTCTAACGTAGTAAACCAGTTCCAACAATGGTCTTTGAATAAATAATTATTGAATATTATAAATCCCACCAGTACACCTTTCCTTCTCTGAAAATAACACCAGATTTTGATAGGATTCTATTAAAAAAATATTTAGTTTCCTAAACTGGAGACTATGAAAATAGTGGATCAAGGTGGATCCCTTAGGGATGGAATGACACATTTATAGGATTTTTTTTAAATTCTTAATAAAAAAATGGGAACATTTAACAAGGAATGAATATGTTTTCAAAAATAAAAAATGATGATGGAGTAAAATCAGTTTCAAGTTAAAATAGTTTTTATGGTTAAAAAAACTGGTGAATCAAATAGTGATAAAAAGGTGACATGGGTAGGTCTCAAATGAAATAAATTTTAATTTATGAACCAAAAGAATTATTTATAGGGACATATATTATTGTTAAATTGGTAAGATGATTTATATTCATGAAAATATACTCATTATTAACAGAATAGTCACAAAATTTATTGATTTTCACTCCTGATATTAATCAACATTTTGGAAATTAATTATGATCTTTTTCAAGAAAGTAATTGAACAACCTTATAAGGGATTCAATAGTAAACATCTAAATATACTAACATACTTTTTTATGATGTTTGCTCTTCAATAAAACTCAAACTAGATCTATCATTCTTTTTTTAAAGTTGAAAATTCCTCATAAATGTAGAAAAATATAAAAAATAAATAATTTATTTTTATATGAAAACCATACCATTTACATTGGAGCACTCAAACTGCCCTATTTGAGTGACACATTTTTCATGAAAATTATGAAACAAAATTTTCTGAACTAAAGAATTTATTTTTACATGAAACAAGAATCCATAGTGTATTGTAATTCAAATCCAAAATGAAGAAAAAACTTTTCATATATGGATTATATATAATAAAAATCAGCATACAATGCCCAATTTTTTTAATATAAACCATTTATCTGTTTTCAAAATCAAGGAAAAAGGTTATAATCACATAGTAATATAATATAATAAAATTAAGAACTGTTAATGAATCTTACATGGGAACTTTTTTCAATACACAGTAGCTACTAACACAAATTAACTAACTATATATCTAAAAATAAATAATAATATGAATAAAGTATAAATGTATTTTTAGTTGATATGTATCTAAGTGGTTTTAAGTGTTTGAATTGTTTTTATTGAATTTGTTTTTTAAGTAATGTACTCAAATAATTTTTTATAGAATTTTAGTGAAATAAACCATTTAACAAAACTTATTTAAAACCACAAGCATAATTTTACAGTTAAATAATTAGATTATAGATAGAAATTTCATTTGTTTTTTTAGAAATAATACTTACTCTTAAACTCTTAAAATGGTGGAAAAATGAAAAAAAAAAGACATTGATAATTTAGGAAGTATGAGAAGGTCACTTATAATGTGTTGTAATCTTTTTATCACTTGGAAAATACTTTAAATTTTGATAGAAAAAATATTAAGGAATGAGATTTCATTAAAGGTAGAACAAAAAAAGAATGAAATTAGAAAATCTATTATTCTTATAAAATATAGGTCAAATAATAAACCAATCTAATCACAAAATAACCTAAATAAAAAATTTATACTTTAAGAACATTTTTCTCATTCCAAGTGAAGGAAATAGAGATTAATTATGTATTATTTGTAAACCCACATGTCCTAATTAATAGAAATGAAAAAAGAAACTTTAACACTACATTTTTCAAAGAAGATTATAATGAAAACAAACATGTAAGAAGTATTTTTTTTAAACTTAATAGGAAATAAACAAAATAATAATTATAAATTTTTAGTGATTCATCCTCATCAAAGAATTTAATGACCTGTATTTTAATATATCAATTATCAAAAAACAAATAAAAATAATAATTAATAATAAAGAAATTATAAAAAAGAATAAACCTTACTTATTTAACAATTTTCTAAAAGATTTAAATAATCCACCTAATACACTAACGTAAGTAAAAGAACAACCCTATAAAACCAAACACAATATACCAACTAAAAGTAGAAAACAATTTTTATAAATACTCATTTATTTAAATTTAATTAAAAGGTACATACCTAAAACATCTAAAACCTATAAAAAACATAATATTAATAATTTAAGCAAAAAACGATTGTATAATTACTCATTTTTTAAACTTTAACTAAAAGATATATACCTGATAATTTAAAGGCTTGTGTAGTGTGGATTTTTTTTATAAATCAATAACCCTATATATAGAAGGTAAAAACAAAAGAAAATATACAGAATATACCAACTTAAAGTAGAAAATTATTATCTAATATTCATTTTTAACTTAAATTAAAAAATACACACAAGATAATTTAAATCACAATCATACTTAATAAATAGTTTTCAAACAAACTAATAATATGGGTAAGTTCATCATTAATATACGACTCAGTATCATTGAAAAGCTACAAAAACAATGAATGTTATAAGATTAAAAAATAGAATATTTTTATATAAGATATAAAATAATTAATATAACTAATCATTTGAAATTCATTCACCAACTTAGCTGTGATTTTATCATTAATGAATCCTAAAACATAATAACCACATTCTACACTTCCTTTTTGATGATGAAACTATGGTTATAAGTCATTAAATTGAAAATAAAATCCAATATATATATATATATAATCAAAATTTATCTAATATATAATATATTTATCATTACTTTCACATATTGGATTGTATTTGGTTTCTTTATTAACAAGTGATATTTACTAAAATTTTTCCATGATCTACATTTTCATATATAACAACTAACAAAACATGTATAAACAATAAGAATTAAAAATAAAGAAATTATAAAAAATAATTAAACTTACTTGTCAACAAAGTTGCTAATTTTTTTATAAACATCACCTAATAAAGAGAAAAACTAATATATTTTTCATTCATTTAGGTAGAATATTCATAATATCCAATGACCTATACAATATAAAAAGTTCAAAATTAATAACATTAAAATGAATATTACATCATAATTATCTTAGTGTTCTTACCCATCAAGGAATGAAAAAACTAGTACTCAATCTCTATATTTGATAATATCATAGATATATATGCATCTCTAGCATAAGTATTCACATACTGCACAAGTTAAAATGAATTCTGGATCTATAAGAATTTAAAAACCAGTGGTATAATTTTGAGTAAGAAGTTTGTGTATATACCTAATTAAATAATTAATATAGAATGTCACTTGAAATAATCTTTATTTAAAGAAATATAAACAAAAATATAAATTTATTTACATGGAAAACAACTACAACACAAGCATACTTAGCTCATCAAAATTATCAAGATCTATGATATATTTATTGAAAATTATAAATAGATAGTATCTTCCATATATATTAGATGTCATCTGAAACTCATAAATATTATCCAAAGAAGAATAAACCCAGGATAATCTTTTTAGTCTATCAGAAATCTCAGAAGTATATAAAACTATTGGTGCTTAAACCTTTTGCTTCATTTATAATAATTCTTTGTATATTAGATACACCTATATAAATTTAATGTTAGAAATAATTATAAGTAAATTTTAATAAAATTTAGATGATATTTAAAAACAACAGATACCTAATATGTCATATAAAAAATAAGGTTAGCTGGCTAAAATAAAAAATGACCCATACAATATCTAAATTTGGTAACCTACTCAGTAGATAATGACAATAGAATATTTGGATCAATAATATCATGTACTGATATTCTTACCTGACCCAACTGCATTGGTTGGTGATATAAATAATCCCCAAAAATATACACGACTCCATATTCCACAATACGCACACAGGGATCTCTAACATACAACTCAAAGTATATGGTTGGGTCCAAACAAGGAGGTGCAGGATCTGAGTAGGCAGGCTGGGTAGGCTGAGTAGGCATGGAAGGCTGTGCATGCTATGATTGAGTCATCAATTGTTCAAAAAATGATTTCAAAAATGATTTAATTTTATCATCCATAGGCTATATAAAGCCTTCCATCTCAGTTTTTAAGGAATCTATTTATGGGTCTCTTGATTTATTACTTTAATGAACTAAAAATTTTCTAACACTAACACCCACCTCATATCCTCTTACATGACTGAGGTGTTCAAACTTTCCTAAAGCAACATCTATGATGTCCATCCTACCCTCAGGGATAAATTCCTCTACATATATTTCTTCTAAAGGCTACCCTAAAATGAAAAATTAAAATGTTATATTAGTGTTGTTCATTTAAAAAATACAAACATTCATGGAGATGAAAAATTAATTTCTTAAAATTTTGTTAGCTAATTCTTTAGATCACTATGTAAGAAACTTTTCATTTTTTCTCTTGATCTTTTATATTTTTCATGATGAGTGGGTGGATATGGAGGACCTAACTTGACCTCTTCTTAACTTCTAGTCGATTGATCCATTAATGTAGCATTTTTTTCTCCATTTATTTTATCCTTTAATAAATGATACCCTCCATGTGATAAAGTATGAGGGTATACATTCTGCAACTAGATCTCTTGATGAGATCTCATGGAGGATTATTATGTAAAAATACACTAATAAGTAATAAAGTAATATACAAGAAATTTTACAATATTGAATAATTATCATACCATAAATGATTCATCATTTCTGATAGTGAAAAATTTCTTCCATGTATCTGCATCTAAAAACCCATACTTAAGGCATGAGTTTTCATTCTATAAATCCCCCAAAACATAATTTTTTTCGATTTTGTTTTAAAATACCTCCATAAAACCAAATATAAATATAGAAATATTTTCTTAATTTCTTTCATTTCTTTAAAAGTGAATGTCACCTATAATCAAATGAATTAAATATTAGTCATTTAAAATATATAATATTCAAAAAAGGAGACAAAAATAAATAAATTGAGATATTTTACCATTACAGACTCCCAAAACTGTTATTTCTCCATATTTTTGACAAATATCCAATCAGGATATAAAATGAAAATCTTAAAATATCCCTTCATAGTTATATAACTGGTAAAATGTGTTGTATTTGGGCCAGTTGGGTTATTATTATCATCAACTTTAATATGTATTCTGTGGTCTCCATAGAAAAGAGATAGTTTTGGTAAACATGTACCCCCACATTTACTAATTATAGAAATTGATTTCTCTATAGAATAATGAGAAGACTCCTTTGTATGAGGCACATTAGTAAGAGGTGCATTAGTAGTCCTGCAATTATATTTTATAAATTAAAAGTTTTATTTCATTAAATAATTATATTACTGAATATTTAATAACATAAAAAAAGAAATATACCTCAGTAAATGTTCCCTTTACTTTGTGTCAATCATTGAAATAGGAAAATGTAATGAAATTATTTGTACGTACATATTATTAGAGAAGTGAATATTTTAAAAAATTAATACAAAAATGTGTAAGTAAAAAATCGTGCCACACATGTGTAAGTTTCATAAAAAAATAATGATGTCAAGATTATTAACCAAAAAATATGAAATTTAATCTAATTTATATAAAAATTAAATCTATAATGATATAAACATTTATAAATTTAAACATCATAGTCATAAAAATTGTTTTTATGTGCCTAAATTTAATCAAAACATAATGACGCATGTCATTTTTCCCAATAAAAAAATGATTATCCATAACTATTAAATATAAAATTTAACACAAAAATAATATATATAGTCAAATATATACAATTATACATCCAATAATTAATAAAAAATAATGTTTACACATGTAAATTTCAAAAAATAAATATAATATAAAAACTTACCTGAATAATTAAGAGAGAAATTTAGTGTTTTCCCATATCCCTTTAGCCTGATCATTTTATATATCATGGACTATGTCTACATTATAGTTCTTGTTATCATATGGAAATATCATATTAGATAAAAATGTCTAATATAAATCCATAACATCCTCATTATCCTCATCACCCAAATTAATTCTTTTCCCCTGAAAAATGATAGACCACAGATCATTCGATGAATTAATGACATAAAATATTTTCTTTTCATGTGTCACCATAATAAATGGTTCCTCTTTTTAACTAAATATTTTCAAATAAACCAGTGTAAACCCATAATCATCATGTTTCACATCACTATTACTATCAATATAGTTACACTTAAACACAGTGACTCGAGATTTAGTATAATCAATTTCGCATATATCCTCAAGAACTCAAAAATATGTCATTGATGGAGAAATTTGGTTTTATCTTTTTCACTCAAAAAATTTAGTTCTTTAGTGATGACCATTACCCCACTATTTTGAATGGTAATCTTTTCATCCTGATTTTTATGTAAAATGTGTAACTATTAATATCAAAACTATACCGCGTGATCACATTAAGAGATAGTCCCCTTGACAACCATTTCAATGTTTCTAATCTAGATATATCTGTGATTTATTTCTCTTTAAACCATGAAACAAATACATTTTCTACTTAATAATCAACCAATTTTGATTTGTTTTTAGATATAATACATTTAATTCAATAATATGTGATGATATATATAGATGAACCTCATATGTGTTTTTCAAAAATTTTAAATATACCTACATCACTTCATCACGTGGAATGAACTCTACCTTTAATCCTTGAATCCATCTACCTCCAATTTTAATAGTAATATGTTGAGATATAAGAAGACCTATATGCTCCAATTTATACAAATAATTAGTACATAACTCAATAACCTATCTAAATACATATTTTTGAACAATTGAGGCCTCCAGTCGATGAGTATTTTTAACATATCCCTTCAAAAGTTTCATATGTATTTCAAAAGTATACACCCAATGTAAATAAATAAGCCCGCATATTCTTATCTCATATACCATATGAATCACTAGATGAACCATTATATCAAAAAAAGTAGGTGGTAAATACATTTGTAGTTGAAAAAGTATAATAGAAGCTTCATTCTTCAACCCATCTAACAAATTTGGATCAATGACCTTGCTACAAATGGATTTAAAAAAATTACATAACCTAATGAGAGTATTTCTGATAGGTGTTGGTAATATGACATGTAGTGTGACTAGTAGTAGTTATTGCATCAATAGATGTCATTAATGGGATTTAATACCTATTAATTTACAATCCTTCAATAACACCAAATTATTCACATTTGAAGAATTTTCATTGGATACTTTAATACCATGAAAACACTAAAAAAAATTCATCTTCTCACTCTTGATTAATGTGTGACAAGATGAAGGTAAATATGTTATGTTTCCTTTAATATTGGGATCTAACTCCAAATGTATTTCTATTGATATCAAGTCCAATAAAGCATGAAATCTATCTTTTGTATTTCATTTTCTATCTAACATAGTTCCAATAAAACTGTCACATAATTTTTTCCCAACATGCATAATGTCAATGTTATGTTTTATCTCTAAAAATATTTAATAAGGCAATTCTAAAAAGATATAATTTTTCTTCTAGATATTTTTTTTATGACCATAACTTCTTATCATTCTAAATGTGAAATAAATATTTTTCACCTTGTCATAATATTCTTCAACTGACAATGGTTGTGGGGAAAGATTATATTCCAATAAAATGTTGAATACTTTTTTTAATATTTGATAAGTATAATCAATTTTCAAAAACCTTTGACGTATCATGTACAATATCTTACTTCCTTTATTCAATTGATAATATTAAGTCTCTTCTTCACAAATCAGACATGATTTATATCCCTTAACATTGTATCCAGATAAGTTACTATATATAGGAAAGTCATTAATAGTGAACATTATCATACATGTAGAAAAGAATTATCTTTATTATATGAATAAATATATATAACACTATTCTCCCATAGAAGTTTCAAATAAACAATCAATGGTGAAAGATACACATTAATATCATTTCTAGGATGTTTTAGTCTATATTTCATCAAGCTCATCATAACATATTTTTTCTTCAAACATATCAGTGGAGACAAGTTGTAAACTACCAACAAAACATGAAATGAACTATTTTGGCTACTTAGGCTTTAATATGGATTCATTCTATCCATGCAAATTCACATTATAATATTTATAACTTCACTTCCAAAATTTATAATTTTTTTATCAAATATCTTCCACTGGTGAATTAGTAGGGCGAAATAAGTTACCATCAGAAATGTACTCTTCTGTATCCCATCTTAACCTTTTTTATTAATTGAATTTATAAATAGACCCTTAAAACAAAGAATTATTGGAAGGTACCAAATTACTTTAACATGAGGTTTGATTACAGAACCTGATAATGGACCAGAATTGAATTATTTGAATTACTAGAAGGAATTATTAGATGATACCAAATTAATTAAGCAGAAGATTATATTTCAGTACCTGATAATGAATAAGAGTTGAATTTTTCATCCATCTTGTAGAATGATGTACAAAATTTAGGGAATTTTGATAAATATTAAAATTCCTTTCTATAAAACTCAAAATCATTGAGGAAATCATGTATATTTTCATACCATAATACCGTCGGTCATAATATTTTCTTTTCCACATAATTGGAATCTAGAAGCCCGTTTACTTCTAGAAGTGGATCTTTTAAAAGTTTAAGAAACTCTAAAAAACTTTTATCACTCCACCCATTTCTTACATTCTAGTTAACTAATCTCAAAACAGATGATAAAATTGTATATTTAGTTGAACCTGAGAATAATGGTTTCTCATAATCTCCATAAAATCTTTCAACAATTTCTATTTTTTCGATGGATTTAATTCCTACATCATGAATTAATTCTTCAATATGATTCTCTATCTCAATCTAAATATTTTCATCAACATTAAATATTTAATTTTCCATTATTTCACCATACCAAATCTAACTTGTAAAATTATATCTAAAACCATAGAAAATGAGATGATCCTTGATTTATTTGTAATTTAACTTTTATATTTTCAAACACTTCATGTATAGACATAAAATCAAATATTTGTTTTTAAGATTTCATTTAGAATATTACAAGAAATTATCAGCTAATTTTTCATATTCATAAGTGGTTCTTTGTAAATTTATCAAATTACAATCAATTAAAATATAAGATAAAAATATAAAAGGTCAATATATTAAAAAAAATAAAAAATAAAAAAATATAAAAAATAGATAAAAAATATTACACATAATTTATAAAATATAAAAAAATATAATAACTAAAAAAAACTATCTTAACAAAAATTATCATAACAAAAAATTATTATAAAAAACAATTATAAATAATCAATATTACAAACAATTATCATAAAAAATAATTAAACATAAAAAATAACTTACAAACAATTATGAACAATACCCCCTAAATTATGAATAATTATAAAAACAATTATAAAAAATATTATATAAATAAATATACAAAAATAACTTACAAATAATTATCATAAAAATTTTACAAAAACTTATTTGAATAATTACCCAAGTAGTTATAAATAAACAATTACAAAAAATTATACAAAAAATTATGAAAAATATCTTACAAACAATTATGATAACAAATAATTATCATAACAAATAGTTAAACATAAAACAAACACACACACACACACACACACATATAAATATAAATTTATAGTTTTATATTAAACCTTTATAATTAATATTAACAAACATACATCCCACATAATAGAATTTAATTTGGTTAAATGAAATTATCATGTCCAATACCTTTTAAACCAGTCAGCTCCTCCTACATATGTCATGATCTAGGATAGCTCCAATGGACATAAAATTTACTTAATAATTTAGAGGAACATCAAATAAAAAAAAGGAATTAATTTTCTATGAAAATTAGATATATTGTAAACATATGATCAATTAACCATAATAAGAACTATTATTGTATAGAATTCATCATGATTCAATGAACTACACATCCCCATCCTTTTTCAATTTTCCTAATCAAAATGAATCACAATATGATTCTCACCATGAAATTGGTATATTATGTTTACTTGTAATTTAAATATAACCCATACACATCCAAATATCCACTTTATCATTTTTATAAAAATTCATGAACTTAGTTATTCTAATATATATTATCTGTAATCTATTTAAAGATATCACTTGATATGTAATCAATTAAATATTTTTTTTTATTTTACTATACATATGAAGTTTGGATATAAAAACTAAAAATACTTTGAATCAACATCATATACCCTTAATCAAACCTCAATGAATCTCAGTTGAGATCCTTTCTTCATTTCAACTCATGATTCAACTAAAATCAAACTCATGAAATTTAATTGATATTTAATAATGTGTAATAAATTTATCATGATGAAATTTTACATAATAATACTTCACATACTTCATAAATAAGATAAATCCATGGCCTAATCTTAAATGAACAACTTATCCACCACATCACTAGATTGGTTGGATTTTTTTTTAGAATCATAAATCCTTGGTGTGTGAGAACTTGTGTTTCTCATGTAATATTAATTAGGATTGTCTTATAGAAATTGATATTCAATGATATCATTAACTCTTATCATTTTATAACTTGTTCAAGTAACATGATCATTGGTTGATCTTCTATTAAAAATAGTTAAAAATAAAAACATATAATAAATTACAAACAATTATGATAATAAATAATTAAACATAATTTATTTTCAAAAATAAAAAAACTTCCAAATTTAGTGATTTATAATGAAAAATTCCACCCTAATTCCAATAAACTCAATCAAATTATATGGAAATAGATAAAATTACATAGGGTTAATGAAAAATGAGTACAACAAATAAGTAAAAAAACCAATAAAAACCTCAAATCTTGGTTGAGAGTCGACCATAATGTCTCAAGAATTGTTGAATAAAAATTAAGGATTGAATATCGAGGAGAAATAATGTAAAAATTGGATTAAAATCAACTTAAAGTGATAATATAAGGTCTTTTATGTTTGTTGAAGAAGTCAATGCTGTCATAAGCCGAGAGTCATTCGAGAGAGGGTGAGATCAAAAGTAGAAGGTGAAAAGTGGATGGAAATTGACATGAGGAGAGAATTGAAGGTTGTTTAAGCCATTGGTTCTGTATTTTATTGAAAGTTGGTTGGGGGATAGGGATTTGAGAGAATGAAAAATAAGTCCTTGAGTTTTTCATATAATTTTTAAAATATTTTTAATGTTAGTTTTCCTAAAGCTCAACATTTTTTTTTAATTTGATCTTTAATGTTGTTTTTTTAAAAATATGTAAAAAAATATATATTTAATGACGTTTTAAAAAAACCATCATTAAAATATGCGTTTATTATTTTTAATGTAATTTTTAAATAAAACCTACATTAAAAATATATTTTAAAATCTTTTAACATCATTTTATATAAAAACCAATGTTAAAAATTCCACTCTAATACATTTAAATTCAGTTTATAAAAAACCGATGTCAAAATACCAATATTAAAAAACATATTTACACTAATGTGTGGTTATATTACATCCATATTTATACTGGTTTATGCATACATAAATAAATTGAAACTATAGTCCTGCATAAAATACATGGCCCACTTTACTTGTGCTCAACAGTGATGAGGAAGCATTTATCTACTTCATCCAGCTTCGGAAAAGGAATGATGCATCCTTTTCCAGTCATACCCTAAGAACCCTTGGTCTCTTTTCCATTTAATTTCACCCAAAACCTTATTCCAACCAATACCACATGCACCCTCATGTTTAGTCAACTGAAGTCCCATCAGCATGCCCAAATAATATGTCACAAGTCCCTTAAACTTCTATATAACCAATCACCATCTTCATATTATCCCGACATTGCAAGGTATGACAAGTTTCATCCTTCAATAATCTTATCCCATCATCCCAAACATATATTGTGAATCTGATCCCCCAATCAATGGTATTTCTCATTATCAACAGTTTCTTTCTATAGTGAGAACCTCCTCCATAACTAATGGTCAACACCATCCCTTAAGTTGTTAAATCAATATAGTCATCCACCCACATCGAGTGGTGAGCACCAACTGATAGAATTATTATTTGTGTAAAAATGATTCGAAAGGCACTATCATCCAATCACAGTGAGAAAAAATCACTAACCATACCTAATCTACACCATCTGGAATAACTCCATCACCATATGAAAACCTCATCTTCTAGACTTGGCATGGTATCACTATCCACCTCAACCAGATGAACCATGTCGCCTTAATTCCAATGATCAACATCACCCCAAGCACCGCGGTCTAACCCCAACATGTTCCCATGGAACCCGTATGATCACATCACAATTCAATTAATTTAATCAACTGAAACCTCATGCAAAAATAATTGGAAACCCAATTCACACATACCAATCCATTCAAGGCTTAATGAACTTAAATAAACATAGAGTTTCCCATCAACATCATAAAATAACATTAAATTAATGGTCTCACCCAGACCACCCCACTCACACATATTTAAATTTACATCCCATATCATGTATATAAACAAATAGAAATCTAGGAATCATCCACCTTATATTTGTGGGTGTTCACTCATTGAATACTGACCTCTAATATGAGTCGAAACGAGAGAAAAAAATCTAAAAAAGACCCTATAAATTATTAAACTGATCTCAGATGTAAATAGAATTACAAATAGTGAGATAAAATAAGAAATAAATAGGGAAATTATTGTTACAACTAGATATCTGATGCACTTGACAATACTCAAATCGTATCCCAGATGAAGGAGTTACAAAGGAACCTAAGAGAGGGAGAGGAGGAGCTCCACAACTGGACAAAGGTTTATGAAATGGGTGGAGAAAAACGAGAGAAGAAAGGATAAATGAAGAAATGAAAAAAAGTAATTTCACACCCTTTAATGAACCACATGGTTAGGCTAACCCTACACCAAATGTGAAGTTACACTATCTAAATGGCACCCCACCTAGCATGTTTAGTTACATGATTTTTCCAACCATGTGCAACCCATGCAGATCACCTCTTCAATAAAATTCATACTTCTCATGTGACCATGAAACCAAACCCACACAGTTTGAATAACCATGATCTAGAAAAAAATGGACTATTCAATTTCCTCTAAAGGGACACATGATTTGAAAAAATCATACGCCCCAGTTTACACCTTCTGAAAATGAGTTTTCAGGGCCCGATAGTCTCAAAAATTATCCGAACCCCTGAGGCACTCACAGAGCCTTAACCCCTCAAAAAAACATTATAATTCTAAAAAATTCATATTTACGTGCTGAAGATAAAAATAAATGTTTTCCTATCCACTAAATAAAAGAGAAAATATAATTTACCCAAAATTTTGACCCGTTCATAAACTCGGGATGTTACTTTTCTCATATTCATTTCCCTAATTTTTATTTTTTCATTAAAATATTTTTTCTTGTTAAATTGATAGGTTTTGTTACATTATTGGATGATTTATAAAAAAACTACTAAATATTGTGACAACCTATATTTCAATTTACATAAAATATTTTGAGACATTCAAATATAGTATTGAATGAAAAAATTATCTTTTTTGTGGGTCTTTCTTCATTTCAGTAGATTTCCCCTTAATTTTAGATCTAATCCACCTTGATTTAGGTTATCTATAATATTTAGTAATTGAAAATTTATTCCCAAATTCAATTTACTTATGTCCAAACCTTTAATAAAACTAACGATGAGCAATAAATAATGTTCTCTTGCTTTTGGTTACAATCTATCCATGTTTCACCTTGTTATTTTTGGTTAGAAACACCACCCTTTTGGGTTATTCTCAAAGAGATGATTTTATTACACATTATCTAATACACACTAGATATATTGGTGTATTTATAATCATTTTTATCTACCCATATTATTTTATAATTTTATTGAAAACCTGCATTAGTGATTGAATAAACATTAATACATAAAACATTTTCTTGAACATGGGTTTCCTTTTTCTATGATCTTATAGTGGATTTGTCACTAGATTATATCATTAAATTTTTATAACTTATATGATTATTGTTTGATATATTATTATTAACAAAATAATTCACAGTATTCCTCTTCTAATCTTCATTTAAAGATTAATCTTAGGTGATTTTCAGATTTCTCAAAAGAACCTCCAACTCAAGACATCCCATATCTAGAGTGATTTTCTGGTATTAAAGTGATTTCCCCCCATCTTCACATTCCTTCCTCATAATATTCATATGATATTCATGTATCTTATTTGATTATTATAAATCATTACAATTCTCCTTAATTATTTTAGACTAGATTTCCAACTGAGCATCTATGACACTAATGATTTCATTCAATGCATATAACTTTTCCATAAATATTTTTTAATAAAAACTTTATCATCAGTTGTTTTCTGTAATATTTTTCATATAGGGTGAGTTTCTATTTAGATAAAATTTAATCATCTTCATTGGCCCCATAAATTTTGATGAGAGTGTTTCACTTATGAACCTTTTTAGCTAATTCCTCCTCTATTTCATTAATTTCCTACTCTATTTGTGATTTTTCATCATGTAGCTGCTTGATGTATACAAATATATGTGCAAAAACTTTGATTAGGAACATTTTAATATAATCCTTAACTTCATAATAAAAAAAACTAAGTGATTTAAAATTCTCATACTATTTATATCCTACATAACATAAACACGATTCATCAGAAAAATTATTCTCAATAGATTCAGATAAAAAACAACTTTGATTACCTTTACATAGTGATGTATCCTATTTCTACTTTGAAGATGTTCTTAAATTAATGGAATCTACCTTATTATTATTTCTTAAATTTCTATCTAATACCTCTACATTTGTATCAATGAGAATGGGTACTAAATTTTCCATTTAAGGTGCTTATGAACTTTATTTAAATATGTATTGTATATATATTTGATAAAAAAAATTTGGAATGAAAATCAGATCCAATTAGAGGGAAATAGTGTTATATTTTATACTAATTGAATCATATAGTGATTTTTATAGTCACTTGAGGGTGGGGGGGGGGGGGGTGAATTAATGGACCTTTTTACCATTTTTTCACTTTAAATTTTACCCTTTTAAATCATATCTCTATTTTTGATTAGGATAGTATGAATTTTTTTATGATTACACAGTATACTTATATGACAAACATAAATAAAAAAGGAAATAAATAGAGTAACACACAATATTTTTACATTGTTCTCCCCTGATATGGGTGACTATATCCTTGCTATGCTCATGCCTAATCTAATACATTGATTTTTACTATTTTCATAAGTGATTATAATGGGACATGTATCATCCAATACCCATGGGATAATATCATTAATTATGTCTATGTTACAATATTCTGATTGTGTTGTTTATAATATTTCTCACCATTTTACAAACATTCCAACTACCACCTAAAGAATATCATAAATCATTATTGGATTGTTACTACATCAAATGACTAGACCCTATTCCTTAATTAGATTTTTTGAAATTCTATTCTAGTTTCTTTCACATAAGTTTCTTTAAGTTATCAATATTGTAGAACATTTACAGGATATGGATTTCTAGCCTTACTGACAAATGTCTTCTATGACTTTGATTTCCAATATATGATCAAAGGTATTGCGTGCATGTTGGTCTTCTTGTTTGAATAACTTATTCCTCACCCTTTTCCTTTTTTTTATTTCTTCTTATCCATATTTTATGATATAGAAATATTATTGAGTAGGTATTAAAACCACCTCCTCCTACTTCTTGGATAAGATAAATGAAAAATAACATAATAATATTAAGTATCTGTCACGAACCA
This sequence comes from Viscum album, assembly GCA_963277665.1. Classification (NCBI taxonomy): domain Eukaryota; kingdom Viridiplantae; phylum Streptophyta; class Magnoliopsida; order Santalales; family Viscaceae; genus Viscum; species Viscum album. The sequence goes on from OY728131.1 coordinate 1,295,523,118, forward strand.
GTCCAAGTCGACCCTGAACCGGTCACCCAGGCCAGCTAGCAACAAGTCCCGAGAGGCGTTCCCGATCCTCCCGGGATGGCTACAATCACCAAGGGCATCAATAGAGTACATAAGGGAATGATTTTTACCATATATGAACAATCAAACAAACAGCAGAAAGAAATAGACAACCCAAAATACATTTATATAAAAATTGAATTGAACATTATTTGTACAAGAAACTGAAATAAAAAATAAGCCAATAACTCAACTGACTAAACCTGAATTCCAAATAACTCCATGTGACCCCTCTGGTCACTCCCCAACAAAATGATCACACATCACCCAAGTTGATCTAACTCAAGCTGAAACCTGCACAAGGGCTAAAAAAAGAAGAAGACTATAGGCATGAGTATTAAAACTCAGTAGGTTATCCTGATATTCTATTCCCAATGCACATCCTTTAAAATAAAAGAAACATAAATTTATAGTTTTAAATACAAGATATAAATGTATTTTTTTCAAATGAGGTTCCATGCTATAATAATTATCAGACAAAATAATGCATGTTTAATAAACAACAATGCAATTAACAATTTTTCAAAGAGGTTCAACTACAAAATGAAAATATTTTTCAAGAGGGATGCTTCACAGAATGTAATTTTTTAAATAAATAACACACACTACTGAATTTACCAACCAAACACACCGTATGCCAATGGTGAGTACAAAATATCCAACGAGCACTAGTCACGGGAACAACCCTAGGTACTAGTTAGTTGTGAGCCCCAGGTACCACATATCTTGATGAAAGTAACCATAATAAATATCTATTCTCATGCACATGAGACATTAGTAGGGAGTATACCCATAACATAGTGGTCTCCAAACATCATCATCATCATAGTTTAGTTAGTGTTGTCATCTTTAAACTTGCTACGTGAAACAAGGGCCGAACCCCACAGGATCACCAACATACTAGTACACGTCCTCCCACCTAGATACCCGGGATTCCCTTTAGTGCTCAATAAAGTTACACATATTATCAAATACACATTTTGAATCAAAAGTCAATTACAAAACCATAAACACACAAACATCCCACAAACTTTCTTCACATTTCTTTCATGAATCAACAAACCACTAAATATTTTCGTAAAACAATTTCGAGGAGTGTATTAAGGCTTTGCACATAAAACTCATTCAAAAACACTCTTTCAATTATAAAAACACATAAAAACCATACCAAACCATATTTGGAAGACCTAAAAACATTTAATAAAATAATTTCATGGACCATAATACAATCCCCATTGATACAACTTGGTATATACAAGTAAAACACTCATTCTTCATTTTTAGGAAATGCTAAACGATCCTTTAAAATTTTTCTCAAAACTAACATTTGATAGAGTTATGAATTTCAATAATATTAAGTAGGTGTGTACACACCATTTAAAGAATAAAAACGCATTCATAAATCCCTTAAAACACTCAGGTTACATATTCAAAACACAACCATTTTTATAAGAATGTGAAACGGGCCATTTTCTGGCAACTCGGGCCAAAACATGTTGTAAAAAAAAACCATTTGTTTGTAAAAGAAAATACAAATTTTAAAGCCATAAATAATCCCAAAATAATTTTCTTACATGCTGCCAATATATTTATAAATCGAAACAAATTATTTTAAATTTCAGTAGACACATAAAATCCAACCAGACAATTTACCGAACACATGGAATGCACTATTTAAAAAAACAACTTGTGTTAAGCACTTAAAAAGGTATTATACACCATTTTCATGCCATAAAGTTATTAAATCTACTGATTCATATTAAAAATACCATAAACCAAGTGCGAAAGCTCATGGAATAATTTATCAAATAAGAGGAGTGCACATTTATACCAAAACAACTATATTTTTAACAAAATAAGTCACAAAACATAATTTGAACACCGAACCTTTAGAACCAAAGTTTAAAAGAAGCACATATCATATAAATAAGGTTATAAAATAATTAAAATGATGAAACTTAAATGATAAAGGTTTGTTCAAGGGATATCCTACCTCAAATCCTTGGCGTAACGGAAACACACACCCAAAACCACCCATCGTGGGTTTATAAATCCAAAAACTATGAAGACCAGACCTAAATGAATATAAAATACATAAAAAACCATGTAATAATAGAACCATAGGTCTATCATGACTAGGGGAGATTATAAAACAAATAAATAATGAAAGGAGGAAGAAGAGGGAGGATAAAGGAGATGGAATCTCACCGTTTCCATGATAAACTATTCGTATTCTATTAGATCTACAACCATAGAGAAACGGTAATGGGATGAAACTTTTTTTAGAGGTGCCTAAGGTCTGTACGAACTAGGTAAAGAAGATTTTTGGGAAAAAGATCACTAATTGAAGGAGTTATGTATAAAACGATTTACCTTATCAATTCTGGGAGATTTGAGGTATCCTCAGAACATTCTCCCTAATCCGCGACCCATATGAGCACCAAAGAGGGTAAATCGATTTTTGGGGTGAAGATAGGGTTATTGGATTCTAGTGGGAGGTGGAATAAACGAAAAATATTAAATATTTAATTATATATAAAACAATAAAATTATTTTTTTAAAACTGGAAATGGGTCTATGGGATGGCCCAATGCCTAAATAAGTAACGCAATTTCACCATGATTATGAATTTATATGGTGTCCAAAAAGGGTATGAAAGTTTTAAAGTATCATTATAGGCCAAGTGGGAAGTGTAATGGGTGAAAAAGGTTTAAAAAAAAGAGTTATAAAAGAAACAAATTTGGTTTTTAAAACTAGAAATGGGCTCACGGTTGGACCAAATCATGAAGTAACTACTCTTTCTCCCAAAACTCCTAAACAAGCAATGGGGAACCCAAACTAGGGTGATTAGACATATATGAAACTTCAAAACTCAAGATTCATCTCACCAAATACCCATTAAAAGGATCAGGATTTCCAATGGACCGGATCAAAACAATGATAAAAAAATCCGGGTGTGACAATTCTCCCCACCATTAAAGCTTTCCGCCCACAGAAAGCCATAACAATTTCCAGCTGAAAAATAAACACCTAAGGATTACCAATAAAAATGATCTAGCCTCTCAATAAAATGAAATATCATCAACCATCAATGGATTTTAATCCTCTATCTCAAAAAAAACACACTACTGATAACCACTTCCAGAAAATCATTGGAAATATCAAGCCACCACCTCCACAACCAAGCCAAGAACCCGATTATTGGGCCTTCTCCCAATGAACCCAACCGTCACCCAAACCAAAGAGCACTCAAAAAAACCAAATATTTTAGGGGTGTCTAGAATGGACTCCCCACCATTAAGAAACAATTATCACTATAAAATTTCTTAGGATGAAAATCCATGAGACCCATGGTGGGTCTCCCCACTATTAGAAACCAACTAGAAACGAATAGACAAGAATTAGACATGAGCTAGAATTGGGCCTCACTCACAAAATCCCAACAAAACACTCCTACAAAAACCTACAATACCAAGTTAATAGGGTTACAACATGAACATATAAACCACTCACTCCCGAACAGAGGGGATAAGAACTTGGCCAATACTTTCAGCACAGATCTGGACCCCCACCACTCAGGGATGGGAGGGAAGGGGACCCAATAATTTAGCCACTAAAACCACAAAATAAACAAAGAAAATACCCAAAACTCTCCACTTACTAATAGGTAACACCAATAATACACCTGATTTTCACAGGCGGTCCACACAAGGACATTGATTTAAAACCCACATCCATGAAGGCATAACCATAGACACTGTGTGAGGGGTAAGTCCACCACGCTTGTTGCGACAAAGGGAAATTCACAGAAATGAGGAACCAAAACATTGAAATAGAAACTAACTTACCAGAACAGAGGAGTCAAGATCCTAATCGAGCACTCCACACCTCTTTCAATTTCCTGACTGTGTGAAAAGCTTCACTCCAAGGCCTATGGATGGAGCCCTAATTCTTGAAGCATCTGCTGCACCGCAGTCAAGTGATAAGGATTACACCACTCAAAAAAAATCACTTGATCACCAAACAAAAACCTTCATCTAAATAGGAACTCATAGATACATATTAAAATTCTGTCTCACTCCGAACGAGGGGTAGAATGAACAAGGAATACGGTGAAACACATCTACATCACCAAACACAACCGCTATGTCCAAAAGAATTATCACAACCTAGAAGCACTTTTAATCAATCCCAAACAGCTCTCTATTCCAAAAAATAGGATTATTCATCATCCATAGAGGTGGATTTAACATTTTAAATAAACCCTTAGGTTTTTCAGCAAGAAATATTTCCAACGGAGAACTATACATAGTCACATCGCAACATCAACCACATCTTTAGGAACCCAATGAACATTACTAAAAAACCGAGCCACCAACCAGATCTCATCCCAAGATACAACAAGAGTACGACTTCTAGATCAAAAAGAAGCTTACTGAATAAAAAAATCTTCTAAGACATAGAAAAATCAAGCCACATAACCATTGGTTTAAAAAAAGGCCACAATTTTCAGCACCAAACACTTTTGTAAAACAAACTAACTTGGTGGGTTTCCACATTCACCAATGGTGTTTCATCAAGTCTCACCCATATGCACATTTTCATGCCACCTCAAGCACCCAAACACCATTCCATATAGGACATCCTTCCAGATATAAATAAAACCATGCATGTGAGCACCCATAAAAACACCAAAGGCTAAAACAAAACAACATCATTCCAAAAAAAATTACCTTCAAAAGGAACACCAACCACCAAGTCAAAAACCCATTTCATATTTCACAAAAAAAACCACAATTCATTAAGAAACATTTTCTTAAAAACCTACCCTTTTTCATTTTTAAAAACTTTTAAAATAACCAAGCCACTCTAAAAAACCCCTTCCTATTTTTTAAAATTCAGCAAGGTATATTTTCATAATCTGAGGTCCATTAAGACCAATACCCTTTCTAGGAAAACACCAACTGATCAAAACCAATTTCCAAAACTAATTTATCCGATTCAAAAACTTTTTAACATCCCAAAATACCCCATTTAAAACAAATATCCAGAATCACCTTAAACTGATTTACAATTTCAAAACATTTTATTCCAACAAACCACAAGTTTAGATTATGGATAATCCAATACCGTTAAATCATTTTCACTTCCCTCCATTTTTTCACAAAACACAACCTTCCAAAACCATTCTTATATTTAATTTTTGAAAACCCCCTTTTCACTTTTCAAAATCTAATCATTACTTTAAAACCCATTACCACAATTCTCACACAAGGATTTTAAAAACAAAAATTCAGAATTCAAGAAAGGTTCAAGAGACCCAAAAAAGGGAACTAGTGTCAGTGGGTACAATGGCACGGGGTTTTGGAGTCCATTACTTGGTGAAAATATGATGTTTGGGGTGTTCTGGGTGGTCTAGAAGGCCATCCCAGCTTCTCGGTGAAGCTTAAGGCCTCAGCCTACCTGTAGCTCGGCCTATCGGTGGCCTCAGCCTACCGGTAGCTCCGCCTACCAGTGGCCTCCGCCAACCGGTGGCCTCGACCAACTGGTGGCCTTGGCCTACCGGTAGCTCGGCCTAATGGTGGCCTCGGCCTACCGGTGGCCTCATCCTAACGGTATCTCGGCCTACCGGTGGCCTCGGCCTACTGGTATCTCGGCCTACCGGTGGACCTAGCCTACCGGTGACCTCTCTATGGGTTTTCCAGTAGCGCCTCCTTTTTGCATGAATTGGATTTTAAACCATGTTTTGACCCCTTTAATCCTGTTTTAAAGCCCATTAATGGAATTTAATTAAATTATTGGTGAGGTGTGCTTCTGTTTTAACCACCCAAAAGGGCGGAGACCTTTTAAGTTGGACGTGTGGGGTGGCCCATCCGCGTGGTCAACCCACAATCCCGCTTCTTATGTGGTTTCAAGTTTTTCTCCATATCTTAACCATCCCAGGGGCGCTGTATATTAGTCTTTATAACCTAAAGTCTTATCTTCTCCCTACTTTTATTTTTCTCTATCACCCTACGCTCGGAATACCCTTCCTCCTGACGAGTTTTACCCCTATGAAGTTTTCCTTGATCACGTTCCGTGGAGTTCCTGCTACCCCTATTTTCCAGTTTCCACATGAGGACTTAACGTCGATCATTGATCAATCAGGTAGGGATTTTATCCTTCGTCTCTCTTTCTATGTATCATGTAGGTTCGGAATGATTTTACCTCTGTGGAAATTGATGAAACGGAACTTAATGAAGATAATGAACTGACCTTTAAAGAATGAAAGGGGGGGGGTGTGATCGATGTTCTGCTGTACTCTTTTATGTTGTTATGTGTTGTGAATTGTATGAGCCTGTGCTCACTGAAAATCATGGCCGTTGGTGGTCTTTCTCTATGAAATAATGAACCTCAGTTCTTTATGATGTTTAATTAACTGTAACATGGAATTGGTTAATTACGTATACTCGGTTAAATAAATTGAAAGCACCAGGATAAACCCTTTTTCTGTGATAAAATCGGTTAAATCACAAGGGAATTAAAACCATGGAGTGTGCTAAATCTTTTAAAACTGAAAATACCTTTGTGGGACTGCCTTGTCTTGGTGGTAGTGGTTTGGTTTTTCTTTTTCATGGGCCAATTTTGGGTGACTTTATGGTTTTCTTAGATGGGGGCTTAGATTGCTGGGGTGATATGGGTGGGGGATGGGATCCCCTATTGTTATACTCTCACTGGTTGTGAATTTGAGGATGTGTGGTTACTCTGCTTATATCATGAATTGGGGTGGAATCCTATATTGTTGAGAAACTGTTGGCTCCTAGTTTTTTGGGACATGGGGCTGTGTCTCGGGGTTGTTTTGTTTCCAGTACTTCAAGGGATCTCACTTGATCCCTAGTTGTTGTGACTTTACAAGAGAACTAGGTGTGAATTCTTAAATCTTTTCCTGATATTTTTCCTTAATGCTTTAATTGTTGTTTTATCTATGGTTTTGCCTGTTAGTTGCCCAGTAGTGAATGGATTAATTCATTCTGAACTGTTATGAAATGATACTTGAATGGGGAAATTGGGAACTATTGTTGTGTGCCTGTTTTCTGAGGCCGCAGTGCTTGGGAACTTGCTTGTATCTGTTGAGGATCCATCGGTTGGGATGTTTGATGGTATATATATATATGTAAGTGTATTTTTTTGTTTAGTTTTACCCCACCCACATTGGGCACTTAGTGTCGGACATCCCATTTCATGGGGAAGGGTGTTTCCCCCTAGTTACTCTCCTTCCTGCTCCCTCTTCCCTTGGCTGTGATGGCTGGAGGCGACCTTACACCCAAGATTCTTCAGGTAGGTTTCGATTGGTGTGTTGTTAGCCCAGGAATCTTCAGGAAAATTTGTTTTCCCAGGTGTCTTCAGGATGAGGCCCAGGTGTGTGCGGGTAGGAATGGATGGTTGTGAGGCCCAGGTGTGTGTGGGAAGGAAGAGCGTGGTAGCGTCATGACATTTTCCATTAGGTATGAGTAGATGGCTAGTGGGGGAAATAGTGGTTTGGGGTACCCAAATGCTTTGTTCTTTACTATTATATTACAGCTTGTGTTATTTGGTGAGCGTGGCTAGTGAGGTGGGATGGATAGATTCCTTGATAGATGATGTTTCTTCTGATTCTCACGGGACTTTAGGACATCTTCCCACTTGTTCATGAGAGATTTAGGTTTTCTTACTCAGTATACTTTGTATGCTCACCCTATGTTTACTTTCTGGTATCCAGGAGGGCTTTGGAGGCTGTGCGGGACCTTACTAGTCTGTACGTTGGAGTTGTTATTGGTCGCTGTTAGATTCTGCTTAGCCTTTTTCCTTTCCTGTTGGGTATTGTACTTTGGAGTCCTTGTACTTTGTTCAGTTTTATTATTAAACATGCATGTAGTTTGGTTTTTACCTTGAGTTTTCTATACTTGGTGGTGTTTGGTTTGGACTCATTCTTTCTCCCAATCTTGGTTAACAAAAAAAGGATAATGCCTCCCATATTGTGAAAATGTTATACCCTTGGTGCTAGTCGCCACTCCGGGGCCTACTGGAGGCAGGACTCAGGTGTCATTATCTCTCTTTCAACTTAAAGAAGGAAGGGCTTGGCAATCTGCTGTCCCTTCCCTCCTTTTGGTGAAGGTGGGTCGTGACCGAATGGTATCAAAAGGAGGTTGAGGGATAGGATGGAGTCTAGAGTTAGGCACAGTGAGGATTGCATGGGATGGAAGGGAAAAAATGTTTGGTGATCTTGGTTCGTAAAATAGACCAGGGAGGACCGGCTATGACACGAGATTTTAGGGCCCCCTGTGATCCGATGCAAGGACTCTGAGCCTATCAAACAACCAAGTGAGACTACATTTATTGTAGGGTAGAGACCCTAGGGAAGGTACATGCATCATACTGATTGTGTTTTTAATTTATTTGGGGCACCTTGGGGAGAAAAGTTTAATAATAATAATAATAATTCCCTTGCTACTCGGGCTTAGGCATTCTTTGTTTACCTTGTAGCTATGGAACCCAGACGTTATCCACGAGCGACTCCGGCGGTTGAGGCCCAGTGGATCAAGGAAGTTGACCATCAGAGGGTTGACCGAGATGAGGAGGAAGACTTGTGGCAGAGGACTTTGCGCTCCTTCTAGCGACAAACACTCGATAAGTATGAGGGTAGCGTTTCTGACTCAGTAATGGAGGGATGGATCGAGGAGCTAGCCATCAACTTCTCTTTGATCTGTGCTCCGAGGGAGTACTGGGTTCCATTGTCCGTCAGTCAGCTGAGAGGAGCAGTGTGTCAGTGGTGGACAGTTTTCCTATGGGAGAAGATAGAGTCATAGGTTTCATGGGACAATTTCGAGAAGGAATTTTGTGAGGAGTTCCTCTCCTCTACGGCGAAGTCTGAGAAGAGATATGAGTTTCTCTCCCTTCAGTAGGGAAGCATGTTAGTGAGGGAGCTGGGGATGAAGTTCAAGGATCTCTTGCACTTTTCCCCAGATCTCTTTCCGGATGAAGAGTCTCGGGCAAGACAATTAGAGGAGGCACTCCGTCCTTCTATTCCGTACGCTGTCACTCCATTCACTCTTCCGACGTACCTAACAGTATAGAAGAAGGCCGAGATAGTAGAGAGGATGAACTCGAAGGGAGGCACACCACGAGAAGGGAACCAACTGAGTTCATCAAAGGGGAAGGCGGTCAGCAGCAGGTCTCCAGCGACAGGGCCTTCCAGGTTTCGAAAAGTAGGGTTTAGGCCTCATCAGTTCCAGTCCCGAGCTTTTGGCCCTCGCCCCTTTTCCACAGGGCCAAGACCGAAGTGTTTCTCTTGCGGGTTTTTCAGGCACGTCTAGAGAAGGTGTCCGACTCGAGCTCCACATGGTTGAGGTGGGCAGTTTCGGCACTCACCCCAGCAGCATCCGTTGCCGGCAAGGCCTTTCCAGCAGCAACATCATGCCCTTGGCCCTCCAAGGGACGACCTTGTGGGAGGATACCGACACCAGGGTGCTCCTCAGGGACCTCGACTAGGGCGTGGTCGGGGAGGTGGTCAACAGCAGCGAGGAAGAGGAGTTGGGCATGGACAGTTTCACGCCGTAGAGTTAGTAGCTCCAACGGGACCAGAGGTCTTTCGAGGTACGATCAGTTTATTCAGCACTCTTGTTTATGCCTTGTTTGATTCGGGAGCTTCACACTCCTTTGTTATGACCAAATTAGCCCGTGCTCTAGGTCTGGATGCCGAGATACTTTTTGTGCCCCTAGTGTTGAGAACACCATTTGGGGGTCAGACCAGCGTATCTTACTTTTTACGAGGATGTAAACTGATGTTGGGATCGCGTCAGTCCATTGGAGACCTTCTTTCATTGCAGATGCAGCAATATGATGTCATTCTAGGCATCAACTGGTTATTCTCCATGTATGCCATCATCGACTGCAATCAGAGAAGGATTGAATTCTCCAATGAGGATGAACAGCGTGTGGATTTTTTTGGGGAGTGTAGTTATCAGGTGGGGAGTCGACACATGGATCCACTCCTTTCTATGCTGGACGGGGTGTCAGTGGAGTCGGCAGACGCAGGAATGATGGATGTCCCAGAGGCCGTAAGATAATTCCCTGATGTCTTTCCCAATGAAGTTGTGACTCTAACCCCTCAACATGATGTTGAGTTTGGGATAAACTTACAGCCTGGTGCCTGCTCGATCTCGATGGCTCCTTATCAGATGGAACCTTCTGAGTTGCAGGAGTTGCGGATTCAGATCGACGATCTGATGGAGAAGGGCTTTGTTCGACCCAGCATGTCACCGTGGGGTGCTCCAGTTTTGTTTGTAAAGAAGGCATATGTTAGTATACGACTGTGTATAGACTTCTGGAGGTTGAATCAGGTGACGTTCAAGAATATTTACCCCCTCCCGAGGATAGACGATCTTTTAGACCAGCTGAGGGGAGCAGGTTGGTTCTCTAAGATCGATCTGCGGTTTGGATACCACCAGTTGAGAGTGAAGGAAGGTGATATCTCGAAGATGGCTTTCAGATGAAGATATGGCCACTTTGAGTTTGTGGTCATTCTGTTTGGCGTTACAAACTCACTAGCTATGTTCATGAACCTCATGAACTCTGTCTTCCGAGATTTTCTGGACCATTTTGTTGTGGTGTTCATCGATGACATCCTTATCTACTCAAGATTAGAGGAATATCATGTTGAACATCTTAGGGAAGTTTTGGGAGTCCTTCGACACCACCATATTTATGGGAAACTATCTAAGTGCAAGTTCTTAACATGAGAGGTACATTTCCTTGGACACGTAGTTTCTCATAAGGGAATAGCAGTAGACCCGTCGAAGGTCGAGGCAGTCGTTTCATGGGCAGTACCCAAGAATGTGGCAGAAGTTCGTAGTTACCTGGGTTTGGCAGGCTATTACTGGAGGTTTGTGCCCGAATTATCTCGAGTTGCAACTCTGTTGACAACTTTGACTAGGAAGGACTAGGCCTTCATGTGGAGTGACCAGTGCCAGACAACTTTTGGCTACCTAAAGGAGAAGCTGGTTAGTTCTCTAGTGCTCAGATTACCATAGGAAGAGGTGTTTTTTGAGGTGTTCTGTGATGCTTCTAGCCTTGGGTTGGGATGTGTGCTGATGCAGTAGCGAGGAGTGATCTCTTATGGGTATAGGCAGTTACATCCACATGAATGTAACTATGCCACCCACGACCTGGATCTTGTGTCCATGGTGTTCGTATTGAAGTTGTGGCGGCATTATCTCATCGGAGAGCGCTTTGTGATCTTCTCAGATCACAAGAGCTTGCATTATGTCTTTTCCCAGTGATATCTTAACTTGAAGCATCGGAGATGGGTTGAGTTCCTCCAAGATTATGACTTCGAGATCTCTTATAATGAGGGCAAGGGCAATTTTGTGGCTGATTCCCTGAGCAAGAAATTGTAGAAGGAAGTATTTCGGAAATCTGCAGATGCTTGGAGAGAAATGGAAGAGTTAGCAGCCTTGCATTTGGATGAAAGGGTGGAAGGTGTAAGAGGATATCTGTTTCAGATGACTGTATTTTCCTCTTTAGTGGTGCAGGTGGAAGAGTCTCAGTGGGGGGACTCAGAGGTAGAAGTGATGCGAGATCATGTTTATCAGGGAAATTCTCCTAAGGGATGGTCATAGGATGGTCTGCATTAGATGATTTTCCATGGAAGGCTTTTTGTTCTGGAGATGATGCGTAAAGGTGTTCTCTGTGAGTTCCATGGACCAACTTTAGCGGTACATCCTGGGGTCTCAAAGAGGTGACAAGTCCTGAGGGGATACTTTTGGTGGCCTGAGGTAAAGCGGGATGTGGTAGAGTTTGTGGCTAAGTGCCTAGTGTGTTAGCAAGTGAAGGATGAACACCATTTTCCTGGAGGGTTATTGCAGCCTTTAAATGTTCCCGAGTGGAAGTGGGATGAAATATCAATGGACTTTGTCACAGGGCTACCCAGGACTCAGGGAGTCTATGATTCCATTTGGGTAGTGATGGATTGGTTGAAAAAATCAGCTCACTTCTTGGAGATTAAGGAGTCGAGCCCGGTGAGCACCTTAGCCTAGAGGTACATTGATGAGGTGGTGCGGTTGCACGGGATTTCGAGATCTATTGTCTCCGATTGAGAAACGCAGTTTACCTCACGAGTCTGGAGGGGATTGCAGCATGCCTTTGGCACCCATCTATGCCTTATAGCTTTCCACCCTCAAACAGATGGGAAAATAGAACGAACAATCTAGAAATTGGAAGACATGCTGTGGGAATGTGTTTTGGATTTTGGGGGATCATGGGTATGATACTTTCCTCTGGTGGAGTTTTCTTATAACAATAGCTTCAACTCCACTATTGGCATGACACCGTTTGAGGCCTTGTATGGAAGGTCATGTCGTTCACCCGTTTGATGGACAGAGATTGGGGAAGCAACTATTATTGGGCCAGAAGTCATACAGGGCACCACTGAGAAGGTTTAGATCGTACGTGAGAGGATGAAGGAAGCCTAGGACTGGTAGAAGTCTTATGCCGATCGTAGGAGGAGGACCTTAGAGTTCGAGGTTGGAAATCATGTGTTCTTGAAGGTTTCGCCTTGACGTGGGCATCGAAGGTTTGGGAAGGGGAGTAAGCTCTCCCCTAGGTTCATCAGACCTTTTGAGGTGTTGTGACGGGTTGGTGAGGTGGCGTATCAGCTGGCATTGCCACCTCAGTTGGAGAAAGTTCACAACGTCTTTCACATCTCCCAGCTTCTTCGATATCTACACGACGACTCCCACGTCATCGATTGGGGAGAGTTAGATGTCGAAAACGATGAGACCTTCATAGAACTACCGATCAAGATCGAGGATCATAAAGAGAAAGTGCTTTGTGGACGAACCATCCCCTTGGTTCATGTGTCGTGGAGGCATGGTGGCCCGGAGGAGAGCACTTGGGAGCAGGAGGCCCAGTTACGTGTTCAGTACCCAGAGTTGTTTTGACTTCCCTATTGTTGTTGTTGTTCTAAGTTTTGTTGAGATGTTTCACCTTGTTCTTTAATATATGAAATGCTTGTTATGATTGTTTTCACACCGAATGTGTGATGATGGGAAAACCAGACTACTAATCAAGGTGAATTAATGTGGATGTGATTAAACTCGTTCGGGCGAGTCAGTGCCGCCCAAAGCGGATAATATCCCGACATGTAGGAAGGGACTCCCTGACTCAGGTGTTGGACAGTGTGATCCTTGTGCTTGATGTGAATGTTTATGGTTGATAACTCTTGGGGGAGTATTCCAGGATGTAGGAGGGGTTCTGTCCCAGCTTTTGAACAACTCAGGGGTTTTCCCCTGATAAGTATCTTTAGAGGGTGGTCGTTTGGACCCCTCTTTTCTCCTTTATGGGTTGTTCTTATATTCTCGGGGATGAGAATAGTTTGATAAGTATCTGATGTATTGTCCCGGGGTTTTGGGGTCCATTACTTGGTGAAAATCTGATGTTTGGGTTGTTCTGGGTGGTCTAGAAGGCCATCCCAGCTTCTCGGTGAAGCTTAAGGCCTCGTCCTACCGGTAGCTCGGCCTACCAGTGGCCTCGATCTATCGGTATCTCGGCCTACCGGTGGCCTCGGCCTACCGGTAGCTCAACTTATAGGTTGCCTCAGCCTACCGGTAGCTCGACCTACCGTTGTCTTTGGCCTACTGGTGGCCTCGGCCTACCGGTAGATCGGCCTACCAATGGCCTCGGCCTACCAGTATCTTGGCCTACCGGTGGACCTAGCCTAACGGTGACCTCTCTACAGGTTTTCCAGTAGCGCCTCCTTTTTACACGAATTGGATTGTAAACCATTTTTTGACCCCTTTAATCCTGTTTTAAAGCCCATTAATGGCATTTAATTAAATTATTGGTGAGGTGTGCGTCTGTTTTAACCGCCCCAAAGGGAGGGGACCTTTTAAGTTGGACGTGTGGGGTGGCCCAGCCGCGTGGTCAACCCACGATCCCTCTCCTTCCTCGGTTCCAAGTTTTTATCCATATCTTAACCATCTCGGGGACGCTGTATCTTAGCCTTTATAACCTAAAGGCTTCTCTTATCCCTACGTTTCTTTTTCTCTATCACCCTGCGCTCAGAATACCCTTCCTCCTGACGAGTTTCACCTCCACAAAGTTTTCCTTGATCACGTTCCATGGAGTTTCTTCTACCCCTGTTTTCCAGTTTCCACGCGAGGACTTAACGTCGATCCTTGATCAATCAAGTAGGGATTTTCTCCTTCGTCTCTCTTTCTGTGTATCATGCGGGGTGGGAATGCTTTTGCCACTATGGAAATTGATGAAATGGAACTTAACGAAGATAATTAACCGACCTTTAAAGAATTAAAGGGGGGGGGGTGTGATCGATGTTATGATGTACTCTTTTATATTGTTATGTGTTGTGAATTGTACGAGCCTGTGCTCATGGAAAATCATGGCCGTTGGTGGTCTTTCTCTATGCACTAATGAACCTCAGTTCTCCTGGATGTTTAATTAACCGTTACATGGAATTGGTTAATTAAGTATACTCTGTTAAATAAATTGAAAGCACCAGGATCAACCCTTTTTATGTGATAACCCCGGTTAAAGCACAGTGGAATTGAAACCATGGAGTGTGTTAAATCTTTTAAATCTAAAAATACCTTCATGGGCCTGCCTTGTATTGGTGGTAGTGGTTTGGTTGTTCTTTTTCACGGGCCGATTGCGGGTTACTTTATGGTTTTCTTGGATGGGGGCTTAGATTGCTAGGGCGATATGGGTGGGGGATGGGATCCCCTGTTGTTATACTCTCACTGGTTGTGAATCTGAGGCTATGTGTTACTCTGCTTATATCACGAATTGGGGTGGAATCCTCTGTTGTTGAGAAACCATTGGCTCCTGGTTTTTGGGGACATGGAGCTGTGTATCGGGGTTTTTTTGTTTCCAGTACCTCGAGGGATCTCACTGGATCCCTAATTGTTGCGACTTTACAAGAGAACCAGGTGTGAATGCTTAAATATTTTCCCGATAGTTTTTATTACTGCTTTAATTGTTGTTTCATCTATGGTTGTGCCTGTTAGCTACCCAGTAGTGAAGGGATTAATTCAATCCGAACTGTTATGAAATGATACTTGAATGGGGAAACTGGGAACTGTTGTTGTGTGCCTATTTTCTGAGGCCACAGTGCTTGGTCATTTGCTTGTATCTGTTGAGGAGCCATAGGTTGGGTTGTGTGTTGGTATATATATATATATATATGTAACTGTATGTTTTGTGTTTAGTCGCACCCCACCCACATTGGTCACTTAGTGTCGGACACCCCATTTCATGGGGAAGGGTGTTTCCCCCTAGTTACTCTCCTTCCTTCTCCCTCTTACCTCGGCTGTGATGGCTGGAGGCGACCTTACACCCAAGATTCTTTGGGTAGGTTTCGATTGGTGTGTTGTTATCCCAGGACTCTTCGAGTAGGTTTTTTCCCAGGTATCTTCGGGATGAGGCCCAGGTGTGTGCGGACAGGGATGGATGGTTGTGAGGCCCAGGTGTGTGCGGGCTGGGATGTGTGGTTGTGAGTCCTAGGTGTGTGTGGGCAGGGATGTAGATGGTTGTGAGGCCCAAGCGTGTGCGGTCAGGAAGAGCGTGGTAGCATCATGACGTTTTCTGTTAGGGATGAGTAGCTAGCTAGTGGGGGAAATGGTGGTGCAGGGTACCCAAATTCTTTGTTCTTTACTATTATCTTACTACTTGTGTTATTTGGTGAGCGTGGTCGGTGAGGTGGGATGGATAGATTCCTTGATAGATGATGTTTCTTCTGATTCTCATGGGACTTTAGGATGTCTCCCCACTTGTTCACGAGAGATTTATGTTTTCCTACTGAGTATACTTTGTATGCTCATCTTATGTTTACTTTCAGGTATCCAGGAGGGCTTCAGAGGCTGTGCGGGACCTTACTAGTCTGGACGTTGGAGTTGGTGTTGGTTGCTGTTGGATTCTGCTTAGCCTTTTTCCTTTCCTGTTGGGTATTATACTTTGGATTACTTTTACTTTGATCAGTTTTGTTATTAAACATGCATGTATTTTGGTTTTTACCTTGAGCTTTCTATACTTGGTGGTGTTTGGTGTTGACTTATTCTTTCTCCCAATCTTGGTTAACAAAAAAAATGGTAATGCCTCCCATATTGTGAAAATGTTATACCCTTGGTGCTATTCGCCACTCCAGGGCATACTAGAGGTGGGACACAGGGGGTCATTATCTCTCCTTCAACTTAAAGAAGTAAGGTCATGGCAATCTGCTATCCCTTCCCTCCTTTCGGTGAAGGTGGGTCGTGATAGTGGGTGACTTGACCATATGGTTGGCGGCCATAAGTCGAACAACACACCAATACAGAGAGACTTATTAGGACCATTACCCAGCTCCACATGGCTTGCCAGGCCCTGCGATCTCAGAGAGGCCATTAGTCAGACTCCCCTTGTCATATCCCAACACCAAACAATCAACAAGAACAAAGGACACTAATAAAACCGGACTTCCCATGGAAACCCAAGGATTAGAACGAGAAAGAGTTCATGATGCTATTCTTTAAGTTACCCCTCAAGTCCCAACAATCCTACTCCATCTACCTTGACACCCCCAAAACAACAAGGGCGCTCTAAAAAGAAAGGTCTGCTAAGAGCCAACCTCCTCTGATACCATTTTGTCACGAACCAGTCTGAGTCGACCCTGAACCGGTCACCCAGGCCAGCCAGCGACAAGTCCCAAGAGGTATTCCCGATCCTCCCGGGATGGAAACAAGCACTAAGGAAATCTATAGAGTACATAAGGGAACAATTTAACCCATATATGAACAATCAAACAAACATCGAAAAGAAATGGACAACCCAAAATACATTTATATAAAAATTGAACTGAACATTATTTGTACAAGAAACTGAAAGTAAAACTAAGCCAACAACACAACTGAACAAACCTGAATTCCAACTAAATCCATGTGACCCCACTGGTCACTCCCCAAAAAAATGATCACACATCACCCAAGGTGATCGAACTCAAGCTGAAATTGCACAAGGGCTAAAAAAAGAAGAAGACTATAGGAGTGAGTATTAAAACTCAGTAGGTTAGCCTGATATTCTATTCCCAATTAACATCCTTTAAAATAAAAGAAACATAAATTTATAGTTTTAAATACAAGATATAACTGTATGTTTTTCAAATGAGGTTCCATGCTATAATAATTATCAGACAAAAACATGCATGTTTAATAAACAAAAATGCAAGTAACAATTTTTCAAAGAGGTGAAACTTCAAAATGAAAATAGTTTTCAAGAGGGATGCTTCAAAGAATGTACACTTTTAAATAAATAACACACTACTGAACTTACCAACCAAACACACCGTATGCCGATGGTGAGTACAAAATATCCAATGAGCACTAGTCACGGGAACACCCCTAGGTACTAGTTAGTTGTGAGCCCCAGGTACCTCATATCTCGGTGAAAGTAACCATAATAAATATATGTTCTCATGCACATGAGCCACTAGTAGGGAGAATACACATAACCAAGTGGTCCCCTAACATAATCATCATCATAGTTTAGTTAGTGTTGTCATCGTCAAACTTGCTATGTGAAATAGGGGCCAAACCCCACAGGATCACTAGCATACTAGTACACGTCCGCCCACCTAGATACCCGGGATTCCCTTTAGTTCTCAATCATGTTACTCATATTATCAAATAAACATTTCACATCAAAAGTACCTTCCCAAACCATAAACACACAAATATCCCACAAACATTCTTCACATTTTTTTCATGAATCAACATACCACTAAATATTTTTGTAAAAAAATTTCAAGGAGTGTATTGAGGCTTTGCACATAAAACTCATTCAAAAACACTCTTTAAATTATAAAAACACAAAAAAAACATATGAAACCATATTTTTAAGACCTAAAAACATTTAATAAAATCATTTCATGGACCATAATACAATCCCCATTGACACAACTTGGTATATACAAGTAAAACACTCATTCTTCATTTTTAGGAAAGGCCAAATGAACCTTTAAACATTTTCTAAAAACTAACATTTGAAAAAGTTAGGAATTTAAATATTATTAAGGAGGTGTTTACACACCATTTAAAGAATAAAACCACATTCATAAATCTCTTAAAACACTCAAGTGACATATTCAAAACACAACCATTTTTATAAGAATGTGAAACGGGCCATTTTCTGGGAACTCGGGCCAAAACATGTTGTAAACAAAAAACCATTTTTTTGTAAAAGAAAATCCAAATTTGAAAGACATAAAGGATCCCAAAATAATTTTCTTAAATTCTTCCAATATATTTATAAATCCAAACAAATTATTTTAAATTGCAGTAGACACATAAAAGCCAACCGAAAAATTTACCGAACACATGACATGCACTCTTTAAAAAAAAACTTGTGTTAAGCACTTAAAAGGTATTATACAAAATTTTTATGCCATAAAGTTATTCAAGCTACTAATACATATTCAAAATACCATAAACTAGGTTAGAAAGCTCATGGAATAATTTATCAAATAAGAGGAGTGCACATTTATACCAAAACAACTATATTTTTAACAAAATAAGTCACAAAACATAATTTGCACACCAAACCTTTTGAACCAAAGTTTCACAGCAGCACATATCATATAAATAAGGTTATAAAAGAATTAAAATGATGAAACTTAAATGATAAAGGTTTGTGAAAGGGATATCCTACCTCAAATCCTTGGCGTAACGGAAACACACACCCAAAATAACCCATCGCGGGTTTATAAATCCAAAAACCATGAAGACCAGGCCTAAATGAATATAAAATCCATAAAAAACCATGGAATAACAGAACCATTTGTCTATAATGACTAGGGGAGATTATAAAACCAAGAAATAATGAAAGGAGTAAGAAGAGGGAGGATAAAGGAGATGGAATCTCACCGTTTCCACGAGAAACTCTTCGTATTCCATTAGATCTGCAACCCTAGAGAAAAGGGAATTTGATGAAACTTTTTAGAGAGGCGCCTAAGTTCTGGAATAACCAGGTAAAGAAGATTTGTGGGAAAAAGATCAAAAATTTAATGAGTTATGTATAAAACGATTTACCTAATCAATTCTGGGCGATTTGAGGTATCCTCAGAACATTCTCCATAATCCGCGACCCATATGAGAACCAAAGAGTGTAAATCGATTTAGGGGGTGAATATAGGGTTATTGGATTCGAGGGGGTGGTAGAATAACCAAGAAATATTAAATATTTAATTAGATATAAAATAATAAAATTATTTTTTTTAAAACTGGAAATGGGCCCATGGGTTGGCCCAATGCCTAAATAAGTAACCCAATTTCACCATGATTATGAATTTATATGGGGTCCAAAAAGGGTATGAAAGTTTTAAAGTATCAGTAGAGGCCAAGTGGGAAGTTTAATGGGTGAAAAAGGTTAAAAAAGAGTTATAAAAGAAACAAATTCGGTTTTTAAAACTGGAAATGAGCTCACGGTTGGCCCAAATCATGAAGTAACCACTCTTTCTTCAAAAACTCCTAAACAAGTAATGGAGAAACCAAATTAGGGTTATTAGACATATATGAAACTTCAAAACTCAAGATTTATCCCACCAAATACCCATTAAAAGGATCAGGATTTCCAATGGACCAGATCAAAACAAAGACAAAAAAAACTGGGTGTGACAGTATCTCTCTCTCTCACTTGCTAATACATAAAGTATCAATATTTTAAAATTATATTAGATACATAGAAAAACTCTAAGAGTAATTTATTATGTTTTATTTATCTATATTTATCTTCCTCTCTCTCTCTATCTTATTCTATCTCATATATTCTGGAATCATAAGCATATATGTTTCATATTTTATTATTGAAAAATCATTAATTATCGACACTATAATCCTTCTCATTATCTTCAAAAAAAATCATGTGGGTGTGCACCCCATGATTTTTAAATACTCTCCTTAATTTTAATATAATATATACACTAATATTATAATAATACCCATTAGCTTATTTTATTTAATATCATTTAATTCCAAAAATATATCTCCATATAATTTACCAAGAGAATCTGAATAATTATTTCTAAAAACATTTACAAATTCATAACCAATCATCCTTTACATCTTTATGATAATATGAAACACTAATATTGAATTGTCGCTTCTCATATCACAACATGAAAATATCTCAAATTATATAATGTACACCAGACAATATTTTATTCTAATATTTATTAAAGGTATTATATTCTTAACCAAGACATGGATATTATCTTTTTAACAATTTCTTAAATAAAAATACCTCCAAGTCATTATGATGTTTAATTCAATGAAGAGAAGTTTAAATATATCTTCGGTTAAACTTTCAAAAATAATATCTAAAAAATATTCAATCTACTCACATTTTACAAAATATTAAAACCTATGTAAGAAGTGAAATTTGTTAGGCTTCAATTTTGTGGATACAAGAAAATTACTAATGCTTAGATGTGTCTTAAATGTTGCATATAATTTTATTCCTTTTCTAAATTTCTAGCTCTTTGACTTATGACCCAAACATAATAAATAATTATTCTTATATATATTTAAAATATTCTAAAATTATCCAAATTTCCTAAAAAAGATGACTCATATGTAATATTTTTGATATTATTACATAATATGTAAGATTTTAGACTTGGTCACACTTCCATCAAAAATATTATGCACCATATATAAAATGTTATGTATCTTGTTTAACCTCCAGATACATTGATCAATCACTAATTTTGAGAAATAAATTATGCATCCAGTGAATTTATAGTATTTTAGGATGAGATTAAATAAAAAAGTATGTATAAATCAGAAAATAGTACACATATAGAAAATTTAACACTCCATTTTTTTTGAAATATTTGTTTTCAAATAAATTTGATCTTTTTTAATATTTTTCATTACATGCAACATTGTGTTTATCTTGTGTTACATGTAATGACGAGTTTAAACAAAAAATGAATTATTATTATGAAATTATTATTTAATATGAAAGTTATCACCTAACCATTGGAATGATGGGTATGAATAAAATTAACTAAATTATAAAAATATATAGTTAATTAATTGGTGACCAATTAATTAGAAATGAAAATAAAACCCATTTGAAAATAAAGGGAACCTCTTTTTGAAAAAATATTTTTATTCAAACAAATGAATTTTACCTCAAAAAATTAAATAAACCACATTAAGTGAATTATTTTAATGAAATTTATATATTATATATTCAGTAAAAGTTTTAACATTCATGTTATGTTTTTCTAAACAAGAGATAATAATGAAACCCATTTTATTGTTTAAAAAGATATTCTTATAAAAAGAAATTTTCCCGCCTTTTTTGCACTTATTTTAAAAATAATTATTGAAAATTTTAAAAACATTATTTGAAAAAATATATTTAATTTCTGAAATCATCATTTCAAAATTATGTTAGGGTGAATTTTTGAGAATTTTCGGAGAAGAATTTTTTTTCTGATGAATAGTAAAAAATACTGCATTTTATTAAGCATTTTCATTTCTTTTAAAGATTTTAAAAACATTAAAATTATAATAATATGGTTTTGAAAGAAAAATTAGTTCAATTATATATCTATTAATCCAATTTTTTTCATTTTAATAATTTTTATATTTTATTTTGATATAAAACCTTCTAAACTTTTAAACATTTTCTCTTAAAAAACTCACTTGCTCAACACATATGCAAGATTAATTTAAATTTTTTTCCTACTTATATGAATATAATTTTAAAAAATGTATTAAATATTTTGAACTAGAATAATTTATATTATCTAATAAGTTAACTTAATTTTTTACTATAATGAATAGTAAAAACAATAAAAATTATTTACCGAGGTTATGGTAAAAATGGGTTTATCGCGGGGTTAAACTAAAAATATAAGGGTTAAAAAAACAAAAAAGTTGTAAAAAATCCATTTTATGAACATAATTTGAACTTATATCTTCTAGGATCCATAATGGTCCATTTTTGAGCCTTGTGACATTTGAAAAATGTGGGTAAACCTTTTTCATTTCAAAAAATACAAGTGTGCCGCTCACCTCACTTATAAAAGGCCACCCCTCTCCTATCCTATTAACATTTTAAAAAACCATTGGTTTGGAAAATACCTACCAAAATAAATTAATTAATTCTATAATATCATCATACAAGCCTTATTCTTTTCAAAAATTCAACTTAATAGTTCTTTTGGTAAAAATAAAAAGAAGTTCTCTGAAGAAGAGGTAACATCCCGAATCGAGCATTTTATTTTATTTCTTCCTCCACATAATTAAATTAATATTAAACCATGATGATATGAAAAAATTAGTATATTTTATATACTTATATTTAATTATTTTAATTTAATAACTCAAATCCTTCTATTCTTCCATCAAATAAATCAAAAAATAATCATTTGTGTGTATAATGAACTACCACCTCGCGAACCGATGTTATTCATTTTCCATCACCACCTATCAAAGATGGAAATAATGATAAATTAAATGTTTATATATATATATATATATGATATTATTATACCTTTTTAATTATTATATCACATATACTTATATAATCTCCATTCTATGGGAATATATTAACGTCGCTCATGTGTACAGTGAACTACCATCTCACGAGGCAATGTGATTCGTTCATACTTTATATGGAAGGTAATAAAGATGAGTTTAATGAAATTATTTGATATATATAATATAAAAATTATTTTTTAATTTTAATATATCACTTAAACTTATTTTTTTCAACCCGTCTCGAAAATGGAAATGACGTTCATGTGTATGTATGGCCTACCTTCTCCGTGAACGATGTTTTTAATTTTCTATCTCTAACTATTATGGATTAATCTAAAAACATATATATATATATATAATATTAAATTTATATCATGGTTAAATTTTTTTATATTATGGAACCTTGAATAAAATTAATATTACTAAAAATAACAAGTAAAAAAATATATGAAAAACAATGCAATTATTGTCTGAAATGTGACTTTAATATGTAATTGTTAATAAGCGGGGAATAAAAAGTCATATGAAAATAATATATGGTATGATATATATAATTATGGTTCTCTAGTATATTTATAATAAACTTATATTTATTATACATGATTTTTTAATGTTTATGAAGAAATTTGAGACTTAAGGAAATGGATTTCTATCTCACTTTTGTTATTCTATTAGACACATGCCATATTCACGATCTATTTATTTTATGTGGTGTATATACTACCCATGAATTTATTTTATGATCTATGAAAGGTTTGGTATAAACTTAGAAAGTTATATTCATGATAACATACCCTTATGCTTATATTATACTTTCATATGATTATATATTGAAATCTTCTACGTTTACCCATACCGAGCATCTCATATCACCCTTTATTATGTTTCCTTATCCAGGTTATGAATAAAGATTTAGGTAGGGTATTAATAATAGAAGTACTATGTGAGAATATATTTTTGTTAGATATTGAATATCTTTCACAAAATAAAAAAATTATGTTTCTATTCTCCAAAGACACTAAATTGTTATGGTCCTCAGGTGTGTGTTTATAAAATGTATTGAATATTCATATAAAAAGATGTGATATTTAGGTATGGAAATCCTAGATATTTACATTTAGTATTATAATAAAGGTTTAGTTTACATTTGGAAACTAGAATATGAAAACATTTATGATATCTCCTAGGATATATATGAGGATAATTCTAAGGATGATTCAAAGTATAAGGAAATGTACTAGAATTTTGTTAAAGGATAGAGTGAGTGGTTTTCAAGAAATTACATCCCTATATAGATACTATAGGTGAATGTGTATATGGAAAAAATATACATAGGGTTAATAACTCTTAAAGGGGCCTGTTGAGCTAAAATTTATCATCACCTGGTGCATGACAACGAGCCTTACAACACACCTGGTTTGACACTCTTGGGGGATTTGATTTGAAAATTCACAAAATCTTTACAAACCATCATGAAGGATTTGAATAATGAACATGAATGGCCTAGGTTAAGAATAAAGTTCTATTTATTTAAAATAAGGTGTCATGATTTAGACATCCTATATGTGATTTTTCATTATTATGTTGTTTTCCACTATGATATTATTACTTATACCATGATTTTTGGTTAGTGAAAATAGATGAAACTATAATGAATCATATTAACATTGAATATAATGGAAAATTCAATGAATATGAACAACCAAATTTGATGAATAACTGAGAGATAGATATTGTGATTATTCCTAACTAGCTATCACGATATATAATTAACAATGTGAACTTTAGTGAGATTCCTAAAGTGTAAGATAAGAGGAATTTGATTTTTTTGAAAGTTTGTCCTGTAATGAATATAGAGTAAAGAAGATTCATATTTTTACATATCAAGAAGGTGGGAAGAAGAACCTAGAATAATATCTCAAATGGAGGGTAAGATTTTATTAGTGTGTAAAAGAAGGTCATAGAGTCACAAGTTATTGACGAGTTCAATGTCTTATATGTGAAGAACTTGAGAATTATCTGAGTAAATGATCTAAACAAAGGGTTAGCCCCTAGTACATGGAAAGATATATTCTAATCCAACTGATGAAGTGAAAGGATTGAAGTGTATATGTATTTGGATACATTTATTATATTGTGGAAGTATTTTAGTAATGGTATTTCAGATATAAGAATTAGGAAACATCTAAGGATTTTTGTTAATTTTGTAAGCATATATGTCTTCTTATAAGAATAAATTAAGAGTTATGGATACCATAATTAGTATATGAGTTTAAGGTTGATCATAAGTTCAAATTCATTGAAACCCCTTTTGAGGTTTTATATGATGGTAGTTATCAATTTTAAGGATGTTTTAAGAGAAATTTATGGTAATAAAGCCTTTAGATTTTAATATGTTTTAGCAAAGAAGTTATTCAAGAATAAATTACTTTATACTTTGTGGAAATATGATAAAGGTACTGATAACGTTTAGGGTTTATCTTAACTTTTATGTTGATGTAATTATGAGTTTTAGTTGATCACCATATGATTTCAGCACACTTCACTGCTATCAGAAAAGATTTCTATCTATATCCTCTAGGGAGAATATACATTGATGAAGTTGTAAGGTTTCATGGGGTACCACATTAAATTGAATCTAATATAGATCTGAAGTTTACATCAATGTTTTGGTGATGTATTCAGAAATATCTTGATACAAAGTTAATTTTCATCAATGTGTTTCATCCTCATGTAGATGGTTAGTCTGAGAGAATAATTTAGACCCTAGAGGATATGCTAAGATCTTATTATATGGATTTAAAAGGTGGTTAAGATCAACAGCTTCCTAAAGTTGAGTTTTCTTTCAAAAATAGATTTCAATTGAGAATTTAATTAGTTCCTTATGAAACCCTTTATGGAAATAAGTGTAGAACTCTGACATACTAAAATGAAGTTGCAGGAAGAAAGCTATTGGGACCTGATAAATTCAATAAGATGGTAGAGAAGGTTAGAGCCATTCGATAACACCTAATGACATCATAAAGTTGAAAAATTTTATTCTAATAATCATTGATGAGATCTAGAATTTAAAGTTGATGAGAAGGTATTTCTATGAATTTAAATATGGAAGAAAGAAACAAAAACTAAAACCTAGGTATATCAGTACCTTTGAAATACTTGATCACATCAGGGTAGTAGCTTATCATTTGGTACCTCCACCAATCCTCTTTCAGGTTCATGATGTATTTCATGTTCCTCTCCTGAGGAAGTACATACCTGATCCTTCATATGTACCAAACTTAAAGGTCATACTATTTGAGAATGATCTTTCTTATAAGGAAAAATTGTCCAAGATTCTAGATCATACAAATAAAGTGCTATGAAACAAGACCACTCACCTGGTCAATGTTTTTTGGTGAAACCACTAAATTGAGTAAGCTATATGGTAACATAATGATGTAATGAGGTAAAAGTATCCTAATTTAGTGGTAAAAAAGTGACAAATTTTGAGGGTGAAATTAATTTTAAATGGGGTAGAATGTAACACCCTGATATTTTGTGAAATATATTTTATTTAAATAAATTTAAACTTTTTGATACATTTTTCTATAATCAAAACTGAGTTTATCTTGTGTTACATGAAACACCGAGTTTAAATGAAACATGACTTACTATTTAAAAATTATTATTTAATATGATAGTTATCAACTAGCCATTGGAATGATGGTTATGAATAGGATTAAATAAATTATGAAAATATATGGTTAATTCCTTTGTGACCAATTAATTAGAAATTAATATAAAAACCATTTTAAAATGAAGGAAATATTTTTCTAAATTTTTTTTATGAAAAAAATGCATTTTACCTTAATAAATTAAACAAACCTTTTTTTTGAATGAATTTAATAAAATGTATATATATTATATATTTAATCAAAATTTTAATATTCATTTTATGTGTTATATATATAAGATATAATAATAAACCCAATTTTACTCTTAAAAACTATATTTTTCTAAAAACCCATTTTTTCACCTTTTGCGCACTTAATTTAAAACTAATTTTCAAAAATTATAAAATTTATTTGAAAAAATAAAGTTATTTTTTTAAATAATCATTTAAAAATTATCTTAGGATTAATTTTTGTGAATTTTATGAGAAGATAAAATTTTCAATGAATAGTGAAAAAACTGTTTTTTATTAAGAATTATCATTTCTTTTAAATATTTTAAAAATTTATAAAATTTTTAAGATGGTTTTAAAATAAAAATTAATTAAATTAATATATATATATATATATTAATCCAATTTATTTCATTATAATCATTTTCATATACAGTTTTGATATAAAAACTTTTTAAACCTTTAAAATTTATCTCTTTTAAAAACAGATTTCTCATCACGTCTGTAGAATTAATTTTAAATTAGAATTTTCCACATCTGTGAATAGAATTTGTAAAAATGGATTCAATGTTTTTAATTATAAAAATTATTATATCTAATAATTACAACATAATTTTTGACAATAACGAATAGTAAAAGTAATAAAAATTATTTACTATAGTTAAGGTAAAAATGAGTTTACCAAGGGTTGAATTAAAAAGATTACAGTTAAAAATTACCAAAAACTTTTCCAAAAACAAATTTATATACATATTTAGACCTTATCTCTTATATTATTGATAATTTTGTATTTTGGATCCTTTTGGCATGTGAAAAATGTGGGTACACCATTTTATTTTAAAAAATTACAATTGTGCCACTCACCTCACATATAAAAGGCCACCCCCTCTCCTATCCTCTTAAGAATTTCAATAAAAAATGGTTTTGACAAGAACTAAGAAAATTAATTTCTTACTCACATCATGTAATCTTAGAATCCATATTTTTTTCATAAATCCAACTTAAAATCCTTTTGTTTTGAGACCAAAAGAAGTTGTATGTAGAAGAGGCAACACCCCTAATCGAGTGTTTTATATTATTTCTTCCACCACCTCCTTAAATTATTCTTGAACCATGATTATATTATTACATAATTATATTACATATACTGATATGTTATTATATTAATTTAATAACCTAAACCGTTATCATCTTCCATCAAATGGGTCACAAAATCATCATTCATGTGTACGGTGGACTACTGCCTCGTGAAACGATGTTATTCGTTTTCTATCACCACCTCTCAAAGTTGGAAATAATGAAAGATTAGATATTTATATAGGATATTTATGATATTATTATACTTATTTAATTATCATGTCACATGTAAATTTATACTTTTTGTTCTTTGGGAATATGATAACGTCGCTTGTGTGTACGACAGATTACCGCCACATGAAGCAATGCGATTCATTCACGCTTTATTTGGAAAGTTATAGAAATGGTTTTAATGATAATATGTAATATATATGACATAAAAATTATTATTTAATGGTAATATATTAATTATATTTATTTCTTTCAATCCTTTTAGAAAATGGAATCAACGTTGATGTGTACATACGACCTACCGTCTCCATGAATGATGTATTTCATTTTCTATATCTAACTCTTATAGATCACTCTAAAAAATATATAATGAATATATATAATATTTATATTATGATTTATGTTTTTTAGATGATGGAATAATGATAAAAGTAACATTACCAATAATAAATA
Organism: Viscum album; assembly: GCA_963277665.1. NCBI lineage: Eukaryota > Viridiplantae > Streptophyta > Magnoliopsida > Santalales > Viscaceae > Viscum > Viscum album. The sequence continues at coordinate 1,295,551,375 of OY728131.1, forward strand.
ATAAAAAAATACATGAAAAACAAAACAATTATTCTCCGAAACATGACTTTAACTTGGAATTGTTAATAAACAGGAAATAAAAGGTCATTAAAAATTATATATGGTATGATATATATATAAATATAGTTATTTAATATATTTATAATAAAATTTTATTTATTATACAAGAGTTTTGGACATGTATAAAGGAAGTTGAGACTTAAGGTAAGGGATTTTGTCTTATTTTTTTACTTATGTGAGACGCATGAAATATTCACCACCTATTTATTTTATGTGGTGTATATACTAACCATGAATTTATTTTATGATTATTATCATGAAAATTATTTGGATTTATATATCCATTTTAGGATCTATATTTTAGAGGGTTTATGGTTCAATATATACTTAATTATTACCAGATTTTTGTCTTAATTTATCTTCTTTGAGACATATGATGTGTTATGCACCTATCTTATTTTATGAGGTGTATATATATACCATTTGACATGTAATATAATTAATTTATTTATTATAATAATATTATAAGTTTAGTTTAATGTTATTATTTCATGGGGTTTATGATTCAACATTACCAAAGTGGTAAGGGTTTTATGTTACAATCTCATCATTTATCTAGATTGCTAATGATTACGCTTAAAATGATGAAATAATATGTTATTATCTCAATAAACTCTCATATTTTCTTATCCTCTAGTTATTTATAGAGAATACATGTTTTACCTTCATTTTACTCTCTTTATTCTCCTAAGAGTTCAAAATAAAGTTCTTAATAAAAATCATATTTATTTATTTATTCGGTCGAAAACCCTTTTTTTTAAAAACCATGTTTTCTAAACATGTTTTAAAAAATGTTTATAATATTATTAAAATTATTTATTAAATAAATATTACCCATGATTGACTTTTTACAATATTTTTTGAAATGAATATTCTTTTCATTTTCAAAAATAGTTCCTATTTGTCTTTTACCAAAAATGTAAAATAAATATTTGTTTTATCATATACAACATGAATAGTATTTTCATCCATCATAAAAAATCATTTTTTAAAGATTAATTTATAAGTCTCAAAGTTAATTTTCAAATAAAATGATTTAAAAAATGTTATATGAATTTTTAGTTTAAAAAATTTATTCCCAAAACAGAAAGGTTATTTTCCTCAATAAATTTCTTAAATGATTTTTAAAGATTTATTTATAAGTTTCCAAGGTTATTTTTAATGAAAAGGATTTTGAATTTTTGTATGTTTTAAAAAGTATTTTTCAAAGTGAAAAGGATATATTCCTAAAGAAGTGTTCCATGTGATCTTTCAAAATCATTTTCCATCTAAGATGACTTTCTTTGATGTTACTTATGATTCACTAGGTATATGATTGAATTATACCATCCTTACTATTTATATGAAGATTGAATGTTTATATTGATGAAATTTTTATGAAACACATTTATTTTTCATGGGTTATTCTATGATGAATTAATGAAATGTTTATAAAACCCATTTTATTTACACAGGTCATGATGTGATGACATGGTTAATGTTTTTTGATATTATGGAACACATAAGTTTGGTTTTCATTATTAGATGGGTGAGACCTATATATCCCTATAAAGCATTAGGTAAAGCTTTATATCTCATGAAATAATAATGGGAAAAAATTATACGGGCTTGATCTACTATGGGAACAGGTTTATCTTAATACACTATTAGAAATAGGTGCATCATGATCTACAACGGGAAACATGTGATAAGTCTTGATCCACTATATTGATGGTATGGGTAGAAAACCTTGATATATAAAATGCTTTTTCTATATTTATAGTGTTTCCACAATTTTATGACATGAGTTTATGGTTATTGATTGATTTATGACTATTTTTCACTCTAATGGACCTTGTTTTATGAAATTATGAAGTTTTATTCCATGAATATTGTTTATGAATTATGATAGTTTGATTTTAACTTTCTAATTTATGTTTATGATCACATTTTATTATACTTATCTTATGATTTCATATAATCATAGATTGATATCTCATACATTTACCCTTACTGAGAAATTGACCTCACCCTTTCTTATCTTTCATTCACTAGGTTATAAAGAATGGTTTAGGTAGGGTATACCTAAGAGGAGTATAATGTGATAAGATATTTCTGGGAAATGCTGAATATTTTTCACAAAATAAGAATATTGTGTTTTTAGTCTCCAAATACACTAAACTATTATGGTCTTTGAGCATGTGTTTATGAAATTTATTGAATATTCATATAAAAATATGTGATATTTATTTATAAAAATAATGGGTCTTTATAAGAAAGATCAATACTTGACCTATTTTTAGTGATTCTAAAGAATATATTATGTATATAGAAAAATAATAATACACAACCAATATATTGGTCTAAGGAAAAACTTACATAATAAAGGGAGGTTCTTGACCTTTTCAATTTTCAACCTATATATAATAATTCTAAAACTGTTATAAACCACCTAAAACCTCTTTAAATTTCCTTAAGGCATCTCCAATCAACCCTGGTACATCAAAAAACACTTTAAATAAGTTTATAAAATATCATAATATTTCCAAAGTTCTTTAACCTCATTTATGAATCCTTATAGCATTTAAATACTCAAATACAAGTATTTTAATTACACTTTATTTCCACTTTATTTCCAACTACACATATATAATTCCAAATCCTTCATCCAAGTGATATTATTTATTTAAGGTAATAGTATTCATGCTTAATATTCCATGTTTAAATTATAACTCCCAACTAGATTTCTATTTCATCCTAGTAGCTTTATTATATAAAAATAAAATCCAAGTCTTCATAATTCTCTAGTATCTAGCTTAACTAGCTTCACTCAACCCTTATAGTATCCACATTCACTCATCCTACATAAACATGTTGTTTTTTAGACTATGATATTATAAACCATATCACTTTTCATTCATTCATTATAATATAACTAAAAAATCATCGCATGTATATATTGTTATATTGAATATGTTTATATTGAAATACTAAGAAACAACTTAGTTTCATTTTCCCAATTATGTATATATAGTATCTTTATATTCAATTTCATTAATTGGGATCTTCCTACACCACCCAAAAAATATTGAAATAATCATTGAAAAAAATATGATCATCACAATACCTTGGGAACATCAGGCTTGTTTGAAAAGGGAGATGAAACTTTGAATTTTCATATATTTATGATGGATGTACTCTATTGAATGCTATATAAAGATATTTCAATGGAACAATAAAAATCAAAGCTGAGAACAAGTTTATATTAGAGATAGGTATATTATTGAAGAAGTGGTCAAATTCTGTATTGAATACCTATCCTATGTGGATAACATTGGTCTTATAAAATATCACTAGTACATGTGTATAAAAGGTGAATTATTTTCATGAAGATTTATTGTGAAAATATGTCATGACCCATCCCAATGAGGCCTATTTCATGACTCCCCAAGCTCGCCTCTAATAGGCCACGAGTTGGAGATTATTGTCGAGTAGGCATATCAAAAAAATGGGAGGCCTTAGCCAAAAATACTTATATAAACACACACATATCCAAGCCCATATAATTATGAAATACAAAAAAATTGATAAACCATGAATGGATACATATAGATACCACAACCATAGTACACTAAGAAGTAATGGTAAGTAAACAGGGTCAAATAAAATACCACCAAAAGGAGTCTAAAAACAAGTCCCACTTGAAAGTAATAATTGGGACTACTGTCAAGATAACTGCAGGAGCACACCTTAGTCTGTCTGGATCACTAAGTTCCACCTGGTCCTCGTCCCTCTAGGACTCCATTAAAAGGTCGATCATCTCCACAAGACATGGAAATCCCTCCCAATGGGTCCCATTTCATGACTCCCTAAGCCAGCCTCGAATGGGTCAGGGGATGATGACTAGCACCGAGTAGGTATATCATTAACATGGGAGTCCTTATCCTAAATAACTGGTACACACACACATTTCCAAGCCAATAAAATTCTGAAATTTAAAAAAACTAATAAAACATACATTAATACATCTAAATCCCACAACTAGAGTAAGAAAATAAGTAATGGTAAGTTAACATGTCCAAATACAATCCCTATACAAAGAGTAAGAAAACAAGTCCAACATGAAATTAAATATGGTGACTACTATCAAGATAACCATAGGAACAAAAATAAGTCTATCTAGTTCTATAAGTTCCACCTGGCTCTGGTCCCTCTAGGACTCCACCAAAAGGTTGATCATCTACACAAGACATGACATGTGTAGGAGAAACCCATGCATGGGTGAGTATAAAAATACCCATTAGAAAACCCCAAAACTACAAAGCATATAATAAAGGTATAAAAATCATCTCTACATATATCTGCAAAACATATAATGAGAATATCCCAATATACTCAACAAAGACACACAATCTCAAGGTAGAGTCATAACCATAATTCCAACCTAGGATTCCAGCTCAAAAGTTCCACATAGCACTCATCTAGGAGAACACACTCTATGAGTCAGATAGCATTGATGGAATCCACCTGTGAATTGGTGATATTAGGGTCTCTACATTAAAAGTATACGCTGTAAGTATGAAAAGATATGTTACAAAGATGAGGATCACACCCAAGGCCAAGGGGTATACTAACAAATCAATCTAGATTAACCCTCTAATTATAGGATTGGAACCTGCATGGTATTGTTCATAATGATACCAATAAATCCATATGAGTAAATAAGATGATATAGGATCTCACCCCAGACCTCACTGAAGGATTCCAAAAACTCTATCCAAGAGGTCATTCTAAAGGGATCACTATCCTATATATCAGAATCAATTCAAAAATAAACCTTAGGGAATGGATATGGGGAATGTACCCAAATGAAACTTGTCTAAGATACATATGACAATGTTTCTAATCCAACTTTGAAAGATTACATGGCATGTACTAGTAGTACATGTCTTGTCCCTTTGATATCAGGTCTTACTCATGTAAAAAGACCCATTCCCATGTCTGTGTAATAGTACATGGTGTGCCCATGCCCATGTACTTATTATCATTCCCAAGTACATAGCTATTCCCATGTACATCTGGCATGGCCATGTTCGTGTCAGAGTACAGGATATTCTCATGCCTGTGTACTCCTGTCCATGTCCGTGTACCCTCCAAGGTACATTCTAGGACATCGGGGAGGGTTCACACACCATGTGACAGAGTCACATGTTGTGTGACATAGTCACTGCTGTGTGATACTTAAATCCTTCCACAAAACCTAGATGCCATTGTTAGGGTCCCACAAAATGTGTGGTTCCATAGTACATGTCGTGTGCTATGGAATTTTGTAGAAATCAAGATTTAGATTCTATTTTTTCTCTTTTACCTTTGGCTACCGATATGGATAAAATCCTTGTTGAAAAACATGAATCCTTGATCATCTGAACTTGCCTCCATTGAACACCAGCATTCGACCCTTGAATCCGTTTGGAAAACTGCCTCGCATGGCAAACTGTCATAGTGCATTGAATAACACAAATTGGGTATCCCAAATCCTTCTGATCCACTTTTTATTACATCATCACATAATCCCCTCATACTACTGATTCTAAATCTATGGTATTGAATTGTTAGGCCAGGAAATAAGTGCGCAATGCTCGATTACTCGATATTTTTCGAACCGTGGGTCAAGGTATTTTCCTATGATGAATGAAGAAAATAGGGGAGAAAAGAAAAATAAAAACTATGGGGAATGAACCTTGTAAAATTTTCATTTTAGACTATATTCATTTCCATTATAATAGTGAAAAAAAGAAAACACGAAACAATTTCCCCATAAAAGATCCCCATAGATAAATCATCCCGCAAAATGATTGATATGAGAATCAATATATTGGTCAACCGATTTGTGTTCATCATAGTAATAGATAACTAGGAAAGAATACAATTAAAAAATATATCCTAACTCAATTTGGATCGATTCTTAATAAAGAACAAAGTTTCATCATCATCGTTGGAAAGATCCTCTGATTTTATTGCACATCAATTATGGAAACTCGATCAAATTGTTGTTTGTTAATGGATCTTCCTCCATGATTTCCAATGGATCATCTTAATTTGTAGTTTTATGTGGATAACCCTATAAATATTCCATAAGAATGTTTAAAAATCAAAAAAATTAGGTTTCTTCATCAATGAATAAATAAAATAATTCATTTTAATTTTTTTCACTCATTTTAGGATCGCGATGACTTTTACATAAACACCCCATGCCGATAAAGGTTATGTCATGCCTAGGGTAAAACTCATGTTTTGAATTCAATGATTCTATTATATTTTTTATCCAAGGCCCCCATTTAGAAGTTATTCCACTTTTTTAGAAAAAATGAGTGCGTGTTCTATTTAATATATTTTAAACATTTATTTCAGGAACACCAGGCCTTATAATCACATGCCATATCAGTGATGATCTCAAAAATAATCCATACAATTTTTTAGAATAATACATGGAAAATATGAGTCACTAAATTCTCCCCACCTCTGATATTTACATCCAAAAAATACAAAATAAGCGACTATACAAAAAGATATGAGTACTGAGCACACATATGAGCCTCCCACTCCCAAGTTCTCTCCTAAAGATTTTAATGATACCACCAAACACACACTAAAGGAATCACTAACCCATGAAGGATACTATCTAATTGATCGTTTATATCTACCGGGTACTTAGTAAAGAATTATCCATCCTCGATTTCCTACTTTACCCATTCGATAACATGAGATTGTTAATGTAGGTACATACTCATCTTTAACACATGGAAGACATCGTGTACTTGGTCTAAATACAATGGTAGAGCTAGGTGGTATGCCACCTCACCAACTCAATGAAGTATCTAGAAAGGGCAAATGAATCTAAGATATAGCTTTCCTATCCAAATAAATCTCCATAATTTTCATTGAGGTGAAACCCATAGGAAAAAATGGTCTCCCTCCTCAAACTCCAAAGGCCTCTATTGTTGGTTAACATAAGACTTATGATAGCTCTATATAGTCCTCATCTACTCTTGGGTTATTTTCACCTTCCCAATAGTGGCTTTCAATAAATATGTTCCCATGAGTGTTAAATCACCCGGATCTGTCCAAAAAATTGATGACCTATAGGGTTTCCTACACAAAGCCTCTAATGGTGCCATAATAATAGTGGAATGATAGCTGTTTTTTATGAAAACTACACCAATGTTAGGTGATCCTTCTAACTATGGCCAAAGTACAACATGAAAACTCACAAAATTTCCTCCAAAACCTAAATGATCCACTCAGTTTGGTTGTTAGGTTGGGGGTGAAAAGCCATGTTCAATTGAATCTAAGTCACAAAAGGCTCATACAACCCCTTCCATAACTGAGATGTGAAGTAAGCATCATAGTTAGCAATGATCTTTGATAGAGCTCCATGGATTAAAACTATCTCCTACATGTATAGGTGTCCAAATATATCTACTAAACTCTTCTTCTGAATATCTAGGAAGTGGGATGACTTGGTAAGTTGGTCTATGATCACCCAGATGGAATCATGTCCCCTTTACATATGTGGTAACCCCATCACAAAGTCCATGAATATCCCATACCACTTACACTATGGAACCTTAAGGGGTTGAGATAAAACCATTTTAACTTAGTTCTCAACCATCACTTTCTCATAATTAAGTCATTGAGAGACAAAATCTACAACTCCCCTCTTCATCCCTAACTACCAAAATTTACATCATAGGTCTTGATAAATCTTTGCCATACCTAGATGTAATACCAAAGGATATGTATATAATTCTCTCATAACCTCCTCCCATAACATCATTGGTACCATCATTCTTCCTCTGAAAATAATTCCATTATCCCCACCTTCATAAAATCCATTAGGAGAATGTTTAGTGGATATTTGAGTACATAGGGTCTCACAGTTGGTATCCCCAAGTTGGGCCTCCCTGACTCACTATAAAAGTGGATAGGTAACAACCATCAACTGTAGGTAATATTATCCATATCCATCCAAAAAGGATAACTACAATGAGGGAAAATTCTCTGATTCCTATTTTAACAATTGTGAACATGATATACTATTGATTTTATCTTCTATGACTTTCCCCTACCCAGGAGTATAGAAAATATCCAATTCATAATCCTAGAGGAACTCTAGACATCACCTTTATCTAAAGTAGATATACTTACGAGAGAAGATATACTTGAGTTTTTTTGGTTAGAATAGATGATAAACCTCACACCCATCAGGTTTTTTCACAAAATCTTTAGTGTGAAGACTACCACTACTAAATCAAGATAGAATTTCACATAGTTTTGATCATGTGTCCTCAATTGACGTGAACCATAGGCAATCACCACCCACCTCTGCATCATAACACAACCATTCTCAGTTACTATTTCATAGTAGAACACTATGTACTCAAAAAATTTCTCTAGAAATATCAATATGGGGGCGCTCATCAATATTTGTCTCAACTACTGAAAGGCCTACTAGCACCTCTCCATCCACTTGAAAGGCTGGCCCTTTCAGGTAAAAGCTATCATGGGAGATGATATTTTGGAGAATTTGGGTATGAATATTCGATATTATCTAACCAACCCAAGGAATATACACACCTATATCACTCTCTTGGGTGCCTCCCAAGATAACACTACCTCAAGATTCTATGGGTCCACTACCACACCATCTACTGAGATAACATGTCCCATAAAGTGAACCTCATGAATCTAGAACTGAAACTTAGAGATCTTACTATAAATTTGGTGCTATTGGAGTACATATATAATAATACTTAAGTGTCTCATGTTATCCTCCTTATAAACCTAGTTAAAAAGGATATCATTGATGAATACTACCATGAAATTGTCTGAAAAGGTCCAAAATATCCGGTTCATGAGTCCCATGAACACTTTTTTAGGAATTATTTATGCCAAAGGGAATCACCAAGTACTCATAGTGACCATAGAAACATTTGAATGTTGTCTTTGGTATATCCTCACCCTGTACTTGCAACTGGTGATAGCATGACCCGAGGTCAACCTACGAGAACCATCGTGCCCCTCTAAACTGATCAAAGAGGTTATCGATCCTAAGTAGTGGATACTTGTTCTTCACGATCACTAGGTTCAAGAACTTGTAGTCCACACATAACCTCAAACTCCCATCCACCTTCTTGGAAAACAAAACTGGGGATTCCCAGGGTCTAACAAATCCTTTTTTTCAACAAGTCCTCCAAGTACACTGTCAACCCATGAAACTAAGTATAAGATATCTACTATCATGGTTTAGATATTAGGGTTTTCCTAGGGTGTATATCAATGCATAATCCTATATCTTGGCGGGGAGGTGAGCCTGAAATTTCCTTAGAAAATATAAACTCATACTCCACCACCATTGTATCGAACTGAAAATTCATAAAATCCACTACACCAAGGGTCATGATATCCTACTAATAGGAAATCATATACACCCTCCTATGAATGATCCCATATTGCACTTCCTGGGTTTCCTTTTCACACACAAAAAAAACGTAGTCCCATTTTCATGGACACACTACATCCTCCACCCAAAACAATAGATCTAGGCATGAAATTTAGATATACAGTACTTATCTATGATAAATTCATAAGACCTCATTTATTCTACAAAGATATCCCAATATAAACTCTCTCCTATAAGAGTTAAGTCATACTATCAGCACAAGTGTGTGATCACTAAGTCATCTCCAATATGAGTCTTCAAGAGAAAGGGTCGAGCTAAGGGATGAACTCAAATCTATAAGTCTCAAACCTAATATGTGGTAATAATGTAATGAATAGAACTTGCATCTATTAGTACTAAAACTAAGGTATAAAAAAACATATCGTACCTCATGTAATTCTCAAAGCCTCTGGGTCGTAAACCTCGACTGCCTGTAGTTTCCCCCACCCTTATCCTCTAGCACCCTGAGCCTAGAATAGACCACCTGGGGGTGTTGGTGGTGGTAACAAGTCAAATAATTTATAACCTAAATCTTCTCTCCCAACTCCTATTACATGTCCTCCACCATATTAAATTTTCTGAACCTTCTGTTTCCTATGACTTTGAGGCATATCCACTATCTCCATGTTAGCCATACAGCGGGTAAGAAAATCTTGAGCAAGATGTCCCCTTCCATCACAAGAGTATCATTGCCTATACCTAGGATGAATTGACCCCTCCTATGAGCCATGGACCATAGAAAATTTATCCATGTACCTCCTCTTGAAACACCTCAAACATCTAGGACACTGATCTTGACACCGATTCCCTGCTACCAAAGTCTCTACTCCTGTATACCCACTGTCGACAACCACTATCTGCGTCCGCTCAACCAAACAACTATCAACCACCAAAGATCACTCTAGCACCCAAACATATTTAGGAATTAATAGAGGTATAATATTATATTATATGTCTTTATTTAGTCCTCTCTCTAAGGTATGACCCTAAAATAACCGATCCTGGACCATATCCATCAAGTACCTAGAGAGGTTGGTGAACCTTGATGAATACTCAAATACTGTCAGACTTCCCTACTGAAGCTATATAAGCTTATAGATATGTAGATACATCAGTTTACTTGAAAAAAAACTCATCCTTGAGAAGTTTCTATAAGTATGGCCGTGTCAGAGTTTCTTTATCCTACGATTGGGTCACTAAACCCCACAATCATCTTACTGATCCATGTAGTAGGCTTGCCATCAGGACCACCATCTAATCTGGTAGTGTCCTAATCAAATGAAAACTCATGTCACTTACACAAGAAATTCCATATCTACTTTTGGATTAGAGTCTACTCATAATATAAGGGGCTTATGTTATTGGAACTTATGAAGTGAACTCATCATGTGCACCTCATTCATTGGTACTAATGGTACCATCTACTGATCGATAGGTGGTGGTATAGCTGGTGCACCACCTAGAGGTAACATCTCTAGAACTGGACCTTGTATCAATGCCTCATCATTGGGGGGATCATACTCATGATCCTGATGCTTAATACTAAATGGAATATATTGTGGAGGCATCGTGAAAGTAAAAAATATGTACCATGGTCAAAGAGTATATCTGAAGAGATGACTCAAGAAGGACATGGAAACCATAATTCATTCCTATATGATTCATGTACCATTTTTTTCCCTACAACTAGTATCCTCATGTACCATGTTGGGATGTAGGTGGTTAGAGTCTTGGTTTATGGATACATTGGACACCACACTAACACTAGAGTCCCTAGCTTGAAATTCGAACTTGAAACACTTAACACTATTACCCCAAACCAATCTCACAGAATCAGGTCCTAAGGTAGAACCAAATCCTCTAATAACACTATGTCAGGACCTGTCCCAATGGGGACCATTCTGTGACTCCCTAAGACCACCTCCAATAGGTACGGGGCTAGATACTAGCACCGAGTAGGCATATCACTATCATGGTAGGCCTTATCGTAAAATACCTACACACACACACCTCCAAGACCATAAAATGATGAAATGTTAAAAAACCGATAAACCATGCATGTGTACATCTAAATCCAACAACAAGATTATAAAAATAATTAATGGGAAGTAAACAGGGCCAAATAAAATACCACCACAAAGAGTCTGAAAAAAAGTCCAAACTGAAAGTAAATATAGGTACTGCTATCAAGTTAACTACAGGAACACACCTCGGTATATCTAGCTCACTAAGAGCCACTTAGTGCTATCCCCACTAAGACTCCATCAAAAGGTCGATTTTCTACACAAGACATGACACATGTGGGAAAATCCCATGCATTGGTGAGTATAACAATACCTAGTAGGACATAATTAAACCACAAAGAATATAAAAAAGGGACAATAGTTATATCTATATAGGTATATTTCTATGACACATATAATGATGATATCCTGATATACTCAAGAAAGACACACAATCTCAAGATAAAGTCACAATCGTAATGCCAACCTAGGAATCCATCTAAAAAGTTCCATATAGAACTTGTCTAGGAGAATGCACTCCACAAGTCAGATAACACCAATGATGTCCATCTGAGAAGTTTTCCTTATCAAATCTCACCATTAGAAGTATGAATTGGATGTATAAAGAGATATGATACATAGATGAGGATCACACACAAGGATATGGGGTATACCAACAACTCAATCTAGATTAACCCACTAAGTAGAGGACTGATGCCCACATAGTGTTGGTCATGATGACACTAAGAACTCCACCTAGGGAATAAAGATGATAGAGGATATTAATCTAGGCCTCACAAAAGGATTCCAACAACTCTATCCAAGAGGTTATGCTGAAGGGATCACTATCTTGTGTGGAGGATGAGATTCCAAACTAACCCTTAGTGAATGGATATAGGAAATTCACCCTAATGAAACTTTTCCAAGATACAAAAGACAAGGGATTTAAGCTATTTCTGAAGGAGTACACGACATGTACTACTAATAAAAAGAATTTACTTTTGGAACTGGGTCCTTCCAATGTAAAACTAACCATTCCCATGTCTGTGTAAAATTACACAGCATGTCCATGCCTGTTTACTTCTGCTCATGTTAAAGTACGTGGTATGCCCATGTACACTTGTCCTAGCCATGTCTGTGCCAGAGTATACGACATGACCGTGCCTGTGTACTCCTGGTTGTGTCCTTATATACTCCAAGGTTCAATCTAATCCATCGGGTTGGGGTCACATGCCATGTACATAGTCACATGCCATGTGATACTTTACTCCATCCTCAAAACTAAGATGCGACTATGAGGGTCCCACGTGGTGTGTGGAACTGAAGTACATGCCATGTGCTACAAAATTTTCTAGAAATCTAGATTTGGATTCCACATATGATCCTATGCCTTCGAACACCAATTAGGCCACCCTCCTTACTAGAAAACACAAATCCATGGTCGTACAACCTTTTCATCATCGAACAGTGGGATCCAAACCTTGAATATGTTCAAAAAATAGCCTCACATGTCAAACCATCATTACACATCTAAGAACATAAATCAAGTATCCCAAATCCACCCGATCCGCTGCCACTTCCATCATCGAATGATCCCCTCATCTCATTGAGTCCAATTATCTGATATGGAATTGTTACTCTAACAAATGGGTGCACAATGATCGATTCCACAGTATTTTTTAAACCACAATCCAAGGGATATTTCCACAATGAATGAAGAAAATTGGGGAGAAAAGCATAATCAAAATTAAGAGGAATGAACCTCGGACAATGTTCATGTTGTCCTCGACTCATTTCCATTAAAATTAAGAATAAAGATATCAAAACCCAAACACAAAGCAATTTACCCAAAAAGACCCCCATAGATAACCCATCCTGCAAAATGGCTGATCCGAAAATCAATATGTTGGTCGATTGATTCACGTTCTACATAAAAATAGATAATGGGTAAAAAATACAATAAAAACAAATCTCTTACCTTGACTCAAATTGATCAATGAAAAAGAGAGAATCTGTGTTTTCATCATTGGTGAGATCCTATGATTCCATTGTACACCGATCATGGAACCTCGATTTAGTTGTCATTTGTCAACATATCTTCCTATATGCACTCTAATGACTCTCCTTGATTTGTAAGGTTATGTAGATAACTGTAAAAATTTACCATAATAGGGTTTTAAAATAAACTAAATTAGGTCACCATGATAATGAATAAATAAATTAATTCATTTAAATTATTTTATTCATTTTACACCCTCTATGACTTTTTTCACAAATGCCTCGTGCCGACAATGGTTATGTCACTCCTAAGATAAAACATGCATTCTAAACTCAACGATTTACTCATATTTTTTTATCTAAGCCCCCAGTTAGATGTTACTCAACTTTTTCAGGTAAACTGCATATGCGTGCTATTTAATATATTTAATATATTTAATATATTTCAAACATTTATTCCAAGAACACTGGGACTTAGAATCATACACCGTCTCAATGCCCAGTCTTGAAATTAACCCATAAAATATCCAAAAAATAATACTCGGAAAATCTGAGTAATTACACAATATCCATCACAAATTTAGAACATGATCATATGTATGTTTTAATTAATAATAAAAAATATCTAAACTATACTCAATCTCATAATAAAATTATTTATAATTTGAATCTAGTAAGGAATTAAAGTTGTATATCTATTAAATATAAAATAATAATTTATTACTTAGTTTGATGACCACATATATAAACAGTTATCCCTAAACCCTAAATCTATCTATTTTAAATTACAATGGTTATCCAAAGGACAAAGTATTCATGTTTTATCATACATTTTCTACATAATTAATGGTAATTCATTCCATACATAGGACCCCGATGAATGTAGTATAATTCAAAATAGGGGATTCATTGCTACATATTATGTAATGCATGTATTAAGTGTCAATGATGAAAATACAATTTATACAAATATATATTACTATTTAATGTGCCAATTTTACGATGCAGATATGTTGATAACAAGATTACAATAAAAGTTAAGGAATTAAGGTTTTTTAAAGTGAATTTTAGTAAGGAATGTTAAAAATATAATCCCTTATGTTGACATCTCAACCAATGTATATTTTTTATATTTTCTTGATATTGCAAATGAAAATTGGTCCATGTTGATTTTAGAAACAAAATAAAATGTAGAATCGAGTGTTGAATTATAGGAGGATGATCCTTTCCTTGGGATTTCATGAGAATTTTGTGATGTACCTAGTGGAGATGATGTTATATATGTTGTAGGTGACTATAAAGAGAGAATTTGGATAATTGATATTAGGTAAAACACTTAAACCATTAAAGAAAAATAAAATATAGAAAAATGTAGGTATATTGTTACTTCAGTTTTTTATTCAATATTTTTTATATTTATATGATTTATATTCAATATGAAACTTTATTTTTTTATAACTTGTGATGTTGGAAATCTATTCCCATCAAGATTCTACTCACTACGATGAGAATTTTTTTGAAAAGGTATTTATATAAAGATTATTTATTTATTTTTTATCAAAAAAATGCATCAAATTTTAGGAAAAAGTAAAGTTATATAAAAAAATTCCACTAAATATGATCGAAATGTTGAATTAAGAAACAATATTTTAGTTCCATATGATTGAAGGTTGTGTTTTCTTATCCTTTATTTATGATATTTAACAGAGATATCCATTATAATATTCCTAGTAAAGCATATAAGCAAGGGACACTGATATATTTAATCATTAGAACTAAAATATTGGTTTTTTAATCACACTCGAATATATTATTTAGTGATATTTATTTTAATTCAAATTGATGAAAGCACATGATTTCAATTTAAAAGTGATATTTTAGTTCAAAGTGTGTTACTACTGGAAAATTTCCATATGACCATGTTTATATAGACAAGTTCTATAGAAGCATGGATGTAGGTTGGTATATGACCATGAACAGAAATTTCCCATGGAAAAAGGATCTCCCATCACTATGGTCCGCATAGACCATGGTAGTAGACTAACCTATAACCATGAGCAAAGTAGATAGTGGTTGTAGGAAATTGTGATAAAGGAGATACAGATTCAAGAAGATTACAATAAGGAACTAATACCATGGGAATACTTGACCATTTCCATATCCCCCCCTAGGGGGACCCCTACTGTCATGGGACATCTTTTCCATGGATATAGGTCTCATGGGGGGACCCCTACTTCCACGAGACACCTTGATTATGGTCATAAGTCCTATGGGTGGCCCTTAACATCATATTAAACCTTTCCAATTTCAATTTTTTCCCTTTGGGGGACCCTTAATTCTATAGGCCACCTTTACCATGGACATAGGTCCTATAGGGGATCCTTATCACTATGTGCCTCATTTTTCAAGACAACGCATCCAATGGAAGTTCAACTACCTCCATGATCGTCCTTTATTATGGTAATAAATTATATAATAAATATTTAATTATATATATATATATATAATTTAGTGTATTGTATTAGTGAAAGTTATTGTATTATAAGGAACCATTTCATGGATCAAAACCTGGTGGTTATTTTTTTAAAACTCTTACACGTCTTATGACCATAGGAAGTGGTGATCATGGAAATTGGTTTCTCAAGGAATTAGATCATGGGTATCTTTAAATGATAATATCTCACATGGTATGAGTGACCATTTCCATAGTTTGTAACCACGATCATCACACCTATGACCATAATTTTCACCTATAGTCGCAACTCTTTTCCCTAGTAGTGTGCATTACAAGATTAGAACTAAGAAAATGATATCATATTGATGTGAAATTATTGAAAAATTAATGATGATTAATTTATGAATTATAAGAATTAATTTTGTTTTATTATTAATTTCCATGTGGGTATGACTCGAATTTTGTGTTGTAAATTTGAAAGTGATATTTTAGTTCAAAACATGCTCCACATTCTCAAAAACCAAGAATAATTTATTAGATTATTATAAAACTATAGTTATATAACTAATTAATTATTTTTGAACTATATGAATGAACCTAATATCATTTAAACACATATAATTATTGATATAATTTTAAGTACAAGATTTCAATTTAAAAGTCATATTTTAGTACAAAACACATGGTACATGATTAAAACCAAGAAAACAATCAAAAATTAATAAAAATCTCTTTAAAAATAACTAATAATTTATTTTTAACATATAATAATGTGTAAAATGTCATTTCAATGCATGGTGTGACTGGTATGACTAAAATTTCATATTTTCAATTTAAAAACTATATTTTAGTCTAAAATGCATACCATATGCTCAAAACTAAGAAAATGAACCCATATTTTTTTGAATCTCTAGAAATCCAATTATTGATTCATTTTTGTTATGTACAAATTAAACTCACATCATTTCAATGTGATAAGTGACTGGTATGACTAAAATTTAATGATTTCAATTTAAAAATGACATTTTAATTCAAAATTCATGTGACATGCTTAAAAAAACAAAATGATCTTAGATTGATGTAAAACTATAGCAAAATAACTAAAGAATCATTTGTGACCTTTTGGAATTAAACATATCATTCTAAAATGTGATGTGTCTAGTTTAACTAAAAGTGTGTGTTTTCTAATTTAAACATCATATTTTAGTTTAAAACATGCTCCACATGATGAAAATCAAGTAAATAATCTTAGATTGTTGTGAAACTCTAGAAAAATGGCCGATGAATCATTTTTAACCTATAAGAAAAAATTTCATGCCATTTCATTTTGTGACACTACCAGTATGAATGAATTTCATGTTTTTAAATTTAAAAGTCATATTATATTTCAAAATAAACACTATATTCTCAAAAATAAGAAAACACACTTTTATTGTCATGAAATTTTAAGAAAATGACTCCTGATTCATTTTTTTCATGTAATAATTAGCCAAACATCATTCTGATAAATGATGTGACCATTATGATTGAAATTATTGTTTTGAATTTAAACATGCCATTTTAGTTCAAAACATGTGTCAAATTCTCAAAACAAAGAAAATGGTTTTAAATAATTTTAAACTGTTTCAAAAATACTGATGAATTATTTATAATTTTTAGGAATAAACTACACATCATTCTGACATGTAGTGTTCTTGGTATGGATGAAAGTGAATGTTATATATTTAAAACTCATAATTTAGTTCGAAACAAGTGTTACACAATAAAAATTTACAAAGTGACATTGAATTGCTATAAAACTACACAAAAATGAATAATGAACCTTTTCCAACTTTCAAGAATAAAGTGCATGTCATTCTAACTCATGGTGTGATCAATATAAATAAAAACACATCTTTTCAATTTAAAATTCATATTTTTGTTCAAAATATGAATTACATGTTAAAAAATGATCAAATTGTATTATATTATCATTAAAATCTATTAAAATGACTAATGATTCATTTTTGACTTGTAATAATGAACCAAACGTAATTCCAATACATAGTGTGACTAGTATGACTGAAAGTGAATGTTTTCAATTTAAAATTGATATTTTAGTTCAAAATTCATGCCACATACTCAAAATTGAAAAACATTCTCATATTGTTGTGAAACTCTAAGAAAATTATTATTGATTCATTTTTTTCATGTAATAATTAATTTCATTTAATTATAATGTGTGATGTGGCTGATATAACTATAAGTGCATGTTTTCAATTTAAAAGTAATACTTTAGTTCAAAACATCCATCACATGCTAAGAACTAAGAAAAAAAATCTTGGATTGATGTGAAAATCTAGAACAATGATCTATGAATCATTTTTATCCTATATGAATGAATCAAACTCATTGTGACATGAAACGTGGTTAGTAAAACTAAAAGTGAAAATTGTTAATTTAAAAGTCATATTTTAATTAAAAACATGTATCACATGCTAAAAAAATAAAACAATATTAGATTGTCATAAAAATTTAAGAAAATAATCCATTAATCATTTATGACCTTTGAGAATGAACTTCATATAAGTTTTATGTGTGTTGTAGTCATTATAACTGAACATGCATGTTTTCAATTTAAAAGTAATATTTTAGTAAAAAACATGATACACATGCTAAAAACTATGTAAAATTTATCAAATTGTCACAAATATCTATAAAAATGATTATAGATTCACTTGTAAAATATATCCTTAATCATACATTATTCTGATGTTTGGTACAGTTAGAATGAATTAATGTTTATTTTTCTATTCTTAATTAGTTTTAATTTTTTTAAGCGGTACAAATAATTAGAGTACTATTTATTATTACTTACGTATTACTTGTATCAGTTACATGTATATTTATATGATTGGTTAAAAGTTAAATTATTGGTGATTCATCGACACACTCTTCTGAATGTGTTTTTGTTATGTAGATATTGCATTTTTAAATGTTGTAACAATATCTAAATATAGAAATATTCTTTGAGATATTAATATTTATTTATTATTTTTATTCTATCAATTCTATTATGCTTTATATTGATTTTTTTCTTCAGGATTGTATTTTGGATATGTATTTTTTTCCCTAGGATACTACTGCACTAAATAGTGGATACAATATTTAGTTGGGCCCTTTCACAATGCTAAGAAAGGCCACCTTTCTTAGTGATTTTTAGCACTAAGAAAGCCTCCCTTTCTTGGAATCGACTTTATTAGTGTTTTTAGAACAAACAATTTCTTTTTTATCAAAAGAAAAGGGTATTTTGTGTATGACCTCTATTAACTGACATGGTTCATGCCCAAATATATTGAGAATATAACACAATACTCCTTTTTTTGACATAGTAACTTGTATGAAAAATAAATAGGGATCCAATAGTGGTGTCCCACAATCTGGTATATAAAATCAAAATTTTATTTATAATATGCATCAAACATAAAATGTAATGATCCAAAAATACATTATAGTTGATAAATACATAACTAATATACCCCATAATCTATACATATAAAATAAAAATAAATGAAATAAAGTAGATTATCCTCTAATTGAATTTACTGTGATAAGTCTCTATTGAACCATCAATCTCCACATCAACACTCATTAGAATATATAACTCCAACTCCAAGATAATTCCTAAATCTCTAATAAAACTTAAAGTTACACCCACATACATATAAACCAACATCATATATATGGGTAGGGGTTATTACAATGAGTTAGTGAGATTCCATTTCTTACCTCAACTCACTGAGTTTTAGTGATTAAGTGGATTCTTGTATAATTTTTTGATAAGTATCATTCAACCAAACCAAAACATATACCAAGAATACACATGCAATACCATCATACCTGAATTCTATCACGATATAGAATACCCACAGACACCTAAGGATTCACACATGTACTACCCAACTATAGACCGGTTCTAACCTATATATCACTAAAGACACACCTGTCTAGATCCTACATTGGGATATCATAAGACTACAATCCTCACCACATTAGACATCCTTAACGGGACTTACCTTAAATTAGAAAAATGATGACCCACAAAAAGCATCATAGTCCCACATAATCAATCATTCATCTCACTACCTATTAATAAACAAAACCTAGAATATCATGGAAAATAAAAATCACATCAATAATATAAAAAAAGGAAATAAAATAGTTCCAAACTATTAACGACAAACTTCAAACGATAACTAAAATAAAAAAGGGAAGACAAAGAGGAAAAAATAACAATAGGAAAACAATCCCATGATAAAAAAAGAGAAAATAAAAAACATATCTTAACCATATAAAATAATAGAGATTATGTATCATAAAATATGCCCCATATCACCTCATTGTTCCTAATTAGAGATATTTATTATATTATCCATAGAGAAGCTCTTACTCTGTACCATGTATCGTAAATCGTCACATGGACCAACTCCCATTGTATGATCGTATAACACTATGATTACACACTGATAACTCATATAAAACATCTAATATAAATATCATCATATCATATTCCATGGTCATGTTCTTATAGTGGTGCAACATGGAGGAAGAATAACCTCTTCTAAGGATGGTACTATCGAATGCACTGGTTATTACACCATTATCACATAGATCCAAATCTACCACCACACCATGCTAATTTTCAAATAGGTAATCACATAACTATGGGATGTATTTTAATAAAATTGGTATATTGTTATCCATTCATATGACATATTAATAAAATATTTAATTCTCTTTAAGAGGATTATAATACTCGAGGTCATCCTAGAAGTCACCTCCATAATTGAGGTCCATCACAAAGCCTCTTTATCTAGTAGAAAATGATATTAATTTATATCTCTCATATACTATACAAAAGTAAAACACCCATGGTGAAAAACCTATCTATTGCAATCCTGATACCCTAGCCCTGATCATTGATCTAAACAATACTAGGACTATCTCTCAACTTATAACTAGTTACTAATAAAAACAACATTAGATTCAACTCAAAATATTAAAAAAACTACCATACGGTTGATAGTAAACTTCCTCACCAATAAAATAATGACAATATGGTTTCTAACACCTTCTAAAGTCTATCTCATGACCTATTCACAACTTGTGTGTGATCTTAAATAAAAGTTCCATCGAACCCCCATGACTTAGATCCAAGCATTTGAATAACCTATAAAGCCCTAAAATCTATCATGAATCTAAAAGGGAACATCTTACTTCATATGAAAATATAATAAGTATATATCATTATACAATAAGTGAAACCATATAAGGACACCATTAATCCAAATATCATTTAAGAACACACATTTTTGAAACCTAGCCACTTCCCACATGAGGTAAATAACATCAAACCATTTTTCAAAACAAACTATCCTTAGTTCTATTTAAAGTTAAAATTAAAAATATTTATTATAGACCATTAAAAATTCTTCACACCTCATATTTATAAACCCTAGGGCCTTGAAAAAAATATAGTGAAAACTCATATTTAGAAAATTAATTTCTTTTTTCAAAATATCATTTCAAAACTAGTAAATTAAAATAATACTTTCCATTAAAATCCCATTTAAAAATTAATTACCCATTAAATTATCATTTTTAAGGACAAACTAGTTCATTTTAGAAAATATAGCCAAAATTTAAACTCAACATCCCATGAAATCCATAAATTGGGCCACTAACACTCATTCAAATAAAGTGCTACCAAATAAATCATTTGACCTAGCTATACAATCCTTTGGTGATTATTAAGCTAACAAGAGGCTACACAATTTTTGGGGTCTCTATAGACTATAAAAGCATGTCAATCATAATCACAATAATCATATATGGACTTAATATATCTAGTATAAAACTCATAATGATCTTAATATAAAGGGTTTTATAGGAAAAAAATAAACCTAATTATAGTGAAATAATACAAAACCTAACTCCAAAATTTCCTAGAAGGGGAATCAATAAAATGACATTCATAAACATAAAACTATGTGTATCTTAATTTATATCATCATTATAAATCAAACGGTGGGGTTGATAGATATGAATAAGTAATAACTAAATGGTTCTTACCTCTTAATGTATACACTAACAATTAGAATTACCAAACGCTTCAGTAGGATCCCTTACCCTTCAAATGTGTGATAGAACTTCTTCCTTAAAGGTAAATAAAGAGAAGATAATAGAGATAATTTTAACTTTTAATATGATAATTTCATGATATACACCATAAATGAGGAAAAAAATACTTCTTTTATAATATAAAATCAATTAATGAAGTCACTGTAAGAGTTCATAACTCTCATCCAAACTTCTGAGTTCCAATGTTATAATTTTTATAATACTTGTCTCATTTATTCAATTGTTAAAATACTTTTAACATTATTGGTGTATTTCAATCAAATAATGATAATCAATTATGTGAGAATAATATATCAAATTTTATAATATAGTGAATCTGAACACACCATGTTTTTTTTGATTTAGTTGACATATTTAACAATCTCCCATTTCCCCCAATGACTCTGAGACTTTATATAAATCTCTATAACTCTTTTCAAACCAATCCAAACTTCTTCTTATATGATTATATAAACTATTAGAAATATTAAACAAACAATTTATACCAAAATTAGTCCTTGTTCGAAATTTTTAATGTGTAACCATATGAGATGTTATGGAATTGATAATAATTATGAATTTTATAATCCATAATTTCAAGAAAAGAGTACCCTATAACAAAACTTCATTGAAACTTAAGTTATAAAGGATTCTTTCATAATCTTAATCCAACACACTCATATATCCATATGAACATTCCCACTAAATTATGTATCTCTATACTTCATATGTATAATTTTATTATCCTTTCCATAAAACATCTAGTGACCAATTGAAATGAAACATGTTATTATAGTATAATCTATCTCATATGTTATTGATTACTTGAAATAGATTATTTAGATTAAATTAATACATCACTTTTAATTCATAAAAGTATTCTATCACATCACATGTTACTCAAATAAGAATGGTAATTCATTTACTAAGTCTAATTCAATCAAAGTATTGGATATCATACTTTACATATAATAAGACAAATACCATCTTGGTTAAACTCAATTGGTGAAACAGTCAACAACATACACAACCACCCCTAATTAGGTAATCCTCAATTTTGGAATAAGAAGTGTATCAAAGTATAAAGGTTTACATGCTAAGTATATAGTCAACCTAAGTTAAATAAGATTCATATAAATAATAATCCCATAAGTATAACAATGACCTTATAAAATTCCATGTGATATACTTTGGAGGTTCAATATAGATAACAAGTATCAACTTATTATCTCATTAGTCTATCATATATCATATACAAGACTTTAATCGTTATAATATTAACATATCACCCCAAACTATAATACTTCATGATGATCTTGGATTAAGGATTACTCAAATTCATAATTTGAGGGGTTTTTATCATTACACTCTTTATGTAAAATATACAATAAAAATTAATGGATAATAAATATATATTTTCTTTATTATAAAACCATGATACATTTTTATTGTCAATAACCATTATAAATAGTCACTCATGTGTCTAACACTAATATACATTAAATAAATCTCATTCCCCTTATACACTAAGGAGGTTTTAAAGGATATTCTATATTCTATCTAGTAGACACATGAAATATTTTTTACATCAACACTCTCAATGATTTTTCAAATGAGATGGTATTTTAAAAGGATATGATTGGTCCCTACTGAGTAGCTTATATGTATGGGAATATACCAAAGCAGTGTCGGATGTTACTTTGTGATTGTATCTTTCCTTTGTGGTTATCCTTTATGGATTATGGGAGACCTTCAGGGGTCTCGGGGTCCCTACTGAGTAGCTTATACTCACCCCTGCACGAGCTATTCCCGCACTACGTTGTGTTGGTTGAAGACGACGGACAACGCTGATCGTAATTGTGGCTTGTGGAGTAGGACGGTACCTGGAGGTGGACCACTGGGCGGGACGTACTCAGAGCGGTCGGCTGGACCCGAGGAGCTGTGGAGGCTATCTATACCCACCCTTCAGGTGGGATTTCCAGTGGACAGCTCGACATTGCGGCTTTAGTTTTCAGTTGCTGTTTTCCCTTTCCAGTTGTACTTTACTTTCAGTTTGGGTTTGTATACTGGCCCACTTACTTTTTTGCATTTACTGTTGTACCAGTTTTTAATTAGTGTTTACTTCTGCCTGCTTGCTCTGTGGTGTTTGTGGTTTACTTTACAAAGGCAATGCCTTCCCTTTTACCGGGATTTACGCCTTGGTGATAGTCGCCAGACCTTGGCCTATGGAAGGCGGGCTTGGGGTAGTCACGACACGGGCCCCGAGGACGGGTCGTGACAAATTGGTATCAAAGGGAGGTTCGATTCTACCACAGAACTTGGGACTCTGATCTTTATCTATGTGAAGAAATAGTGTTTAGCGTATTGGGTATGGTTATCAGTTCAGGGAGTCTAGTGTTGGTGCAGCGGCCGACGTATCCATACACCAGGACCCTGACTTCTGATTTTTGACTTAGTGCACGAAAACATTGATTGCTTGTGTGTTTCATGTTTTCTTTGTGATTACTTTGTGTCAGCTCACCAGGTATACTGTTCTGACCGTGGCACATCTGTTTCCTTTTTCAGGATGGCCCCACGACCGCAGCCAGCTAGGGTTGCGAGAGTTGAGCATGACGACAACCCACTGAGCGATGAGGCCTCGGTACAGGTCCCTTTGACAGCTGAGGCACCGGCGATACCTCTACCCGCCGAGCCATCGATGCTTCCAGCCCCAGCCGCTGACGATGCACGTCGCCTTAGTGCACTACATGAGTTCTAGCGCTAGCGACCGCCCAGGTTCCGTGGGGAAACGGACCCCCAGGCAGCCGAGGACTGGCTGGAGGCAGTGGTCTGAGTTTTCCGGTTAGTGAGGACACCAGCAGACCTCATAGTGATCCTCGCAGCGAGCCTACTGCATGAGGCAGCGGGCCAATGGTGGAGCTTGATGCTCCAGGTGCATGATGAGGAATCTCTTCTCTGGACGGAATTTGAGAGCCTCTTCCGCTCGGAGTTCGTCCCAGTCACCCTCTGTGTGGTGCGCATCCAGGAGCTTCTTCAGCTACAGCAGGGCAGCTTGATGGTCGCCCAGTACTCGGCGAGATTTACCGACCTCTCGCGCTACTCGACAGACATGGTACGAGACCCATTCTTCCGGGCCTGGGCCTTTGAGCAGGGTTTGAGACATGAGACCAGGGCATCACTGATCTCCCTCAGCATTCCAACCCAGGAAGGAGTACTGGAGCAAGGCCTTTTGATCGAGAGATTTCTTGCTGAGTCTACACCAGCGGTGAGACCTACCGCGAGGCGGCACGTAGCAGAGTCTTCAATGGAAGGCAGTCGACGGATGACTCATGGGTCCAGGCAGACCAGACCCTCACGCAGACGACCTCAGGACACTGGCTCAGCAGTGCGGGGTACACATTGCGGAGCCAGTCTTTCAAGAGGCAGACAGTGATACACATGCGGCGGACAGGGTCACATGGCTCATGACTGCCTGACCCACCGTGCCGAGGAGCAGTAGACGGTTGAGAGGCCACCCAGGCAGAGGCAGAGGGTCGACTATGGTGGTCCGCAGGGAGCAGGCAGACGAGGCAGAGGAGATGGCCGAGTAGCAGGTGGTGGGAGACGCTTTGAGGCTCTACCACCACCACCACCACCAGGAGGTCCACCCCGACCATAGGGAGCTAGCGGGCAAAGACAGGCACAGCTCCAGGCAGTGGATGCCTATGACCACGGCGCGCCTGAGATGATTTGAGGTACTATCTATGTCTATTCCACCCTTGCTGCAGTTCTTATAGATACAGGAGCGAGTCACTCTTTCATAGCCGCTGCCCTTGTTCGGAGCTCAGAGATTCCGACAGAGCCGTTGGCTTGATCCTTACGGCTAGAGACTCTTACGGGAGAAGACTCGATGATTATGCACTGGTGCCGGTAGTGTGAGCTTACTCAAGGAGGAGAGAGCTTCGGGTGGGATCTTCTTGTAGTGGCGTCGAGGCCTTACGACGTCATCTTGGGCATGGATTGGTTATCTGCAGTCCATGCTCAGATCGACTGTTTTAGGCGCAAGGTGCGATGTGTACGCACCGACAGGAGCAGGTTCACCTTCACCGGCGAGAAGGGAGCCTTTGCAGCACATGATGGACTCTCACAGAGGAGAGGATATCCCATCACTCATCAGTTTGATAGCCTCATCCTAGGAGCAGTTGATGTGTGAAGTCCTAGTTTTCCTGCAGTGGTGGATCAGTATGCGGACGTCTTTCCCAACGACGTTCCAGGACTACCTCCTCGGAGAGAGGTAGACTTTTATATTGATCTGTACCCCGGGACAGCCCTGATATCCACTCCAGCATATCGGATGGCCCCTGCTGAGCTTTGAGGGCTAAGGGTACAGTTGGAGGACTTGCAGGGAAAGGGTTTCATCCGACCCAGTGTTTCACCCTGGGCTTCCCCGATATTGTTCGCCAAGAAGGCGGACGGGAGCTTGCGACTTTGTGTCGACTATCATCCCCTGAACCAAGTGACAGTGAGGAACAAGTATCCACTATCGAGGATTTATGACCTCTTCGATCAGCTCAAGGGAGCACGGTGGTTCTAAAAGATAGACCTCAGGTCAGGCTATCATCAGCTCAGAGTTTGGGACGAGGACATGCAGAAGACGACCTTCATATGTCGGTATGGCCACTATGAGTTCTTGGTTATGAAATTCGGCGTAACCAATGTTCCAGCGGTGTTCATGGGACTCATGAACAGGATCTTTCAGCCGTACCTTGATCGATTTTTCGTGGTCTTCATCGATGGCATTTTGATTTACTCGACGACTGAGGAGGAGCACGCCTACCACTTGCGAGTTGTACTGGACACACTCCGAGAGCACCAGCTTTATGGAAAGCTCTCGAAGTGTCAGTTATAGATACGTGAGTTCCACTTCTTGGGACATGTCATCTCTGAGGTGGGATTTGCGGTGGATCCTGCGAATATCGAGGCAGTGCTAGCTTGGGAGCCACCCAAGAGCGTGATGGAGGTGCGGAGTTTCTTAGGACTAGCTGGATACTATCAGAGATTTGTGCCAGACTTCTCCAGAGTTGGGGCACCACTCTCAGCTCTTACGAAGAAGGGGAAACCCTTTGTTTGGTAAGACAGATGTCAGCAGAGCTTCCAGGAGCTGAGACAGAGATTGACCAGCGCCCCTATCTTGAGGTTGCCTGAGGAGGGAGTAGGGTACGTAGTCTACTGCGATGCATCAGGGACTGGACTCGGATGTGTCCTAATGCAGGAGTGGGCATTGATCACCTATGGATCATGTCAGTTGAGGCCGCATGAGCAGAACTATGATACCCATGATCTAGAGTTAGCAGTAGTGGTCTTCGCTCTGAACACATGACGACACTATCTGATGGGAGAGCGCTTTACAGTCTTTTCTGACCATCAGAGTCTCAGGTACATCTTTTCTTAGAAGGACCTGAACCTGAGACAACAGTGATGGCTCGAGTTCCTCCAGGACTATGACTTTGAGATAGTCTATACTCCTGGGAAGGGGAACGTGGTAGCCGATGCTCTCAGCAGGAGGACGGGAATTCAGCTACTCGAGGAGGCGACAGAGCAGCTAGCCGCTTTGCGGATATCCTTTGTGGATAGAGATGGAGAAGCTTTCCTTTAGTCACTCACAGTCTCTCCTCCACTACTATAGCGGGTCAGAGAGGCACAATGTAGGGACACTGACTGTGAGACGCGGCGTGCGCAGGTATCCTCAGGACATGCACCTGATGGTTTCTCCTTTGGAGAAGAGCACAACGTCCTTTTTAGATGACGTACCTTGGTACCAGTTACTTTACAGGAGGAGGTGCTGAGGGAGTTTCACACTTCTCCTTTGGCGGTACATCCTGGAGTGGCGAAGATGTACCAGGATCTCAGACGACAGCACTGGTGGCCAAGCATGAAGAAGGCTGTGGCAGAGTTCGTTTCTCGATGCCTCACCTGCCAGTAGGTGAAGGTAGAGCATCAGGTACCAACAGGCTTGGTACATCCCTTGGAGGTCCCGGAGTGGAAGTGGGACGGGATTTCTATGGACTTCGTGACTGGAATTCCACACACTTCCAGAGGTCACGACTCCATTTGGGTGATTGTCGACCAACTCACCAAGTTGGATCACTTCTTACCCATCAGAGACCAGGGCTCAGTGGAGAGCTTGGGACGTCTCTACGTTCAGGAGATTGTACGGCTTCACAGTGTGCCATCATCTATCGTCTCTGATCGAGATGCTCGATTTACTTCTCGGCTTTGGAAGGGGTTGTAGGAGGCGTTCGGGACACAGGTACGTCTGAGCACCGCCTTTCACCCTCAGACGGATGGTCAGAAGGAGAGGACAATTTAGACTCTCAAGGACATGCTCCGCGCATGTGTCCTCGACTTTGGTCGCAGCTGGGAGGACCACCTACCCTTGGTGGAGTTTGCATACAACAGAAGATACCACTCCACCATCGGGATGGCACCGTACGAGGCGTTGTACGACCGACCTTGCAGATCTCCTTTGTGCTGGACAGACCCTGGGGAGTCAGCACTCGTGGGACCAGAAATGGTCCGGGCCACGATAGAGAAGGTCCAGGTCATCCAGGAGCGGATGAGGACAGCTCAGAGCCGGCAAAAGTCTTATGCTGACAGGAGGCGGAGGTCACTAGAGTTCGAGGATGGCGACCACGTCTTCTTGCGTGTCTCACCTCGACGTGGTTTACAGAGATTTGGCCGAGGCGGCAAGATGTCTCCATGCTTCATCAGACCATTCCAGGTCCTCAGCAGGACTGGAGAGGTGGCTTATCGCCTGGCTCTACCACCTCAGTTGCACCAGGTGCACGACGTCTTCCACGTATCTCAGCTGAGGAGGTACGTGAACGACCCATTGCATATCATTGACCATGGGGAGCTGGACGTTGATGATGGGGTGACTTTTGCGGAGGTCCCGGTGGAGATCGAGGATCGACATGAGCGGGTCCTATGTGGATGATCGATTCCTCTTGTGTGCATCAGATGGCAGCACGGGAACCTCAAGGAGAGCACTTGGGAGCGGGAGGCTCAGATGCGTGATCAGTACCCACATTTTTTTCCCTAGTGTATGATGTATCTTTACGGGGACGTAAAGCCCCGAGGTGGGAGTGATGTAAAGACCCGTAAATTTCAAGGGATTTTTTTTATTAATTTTCTTTGGAATTTTACAAGAACGCAGTTTCTGACAGCACATGATTCCGAGGCCCGGTGTGCCCGGGATCATTTTCTGATGTTTTGGGTCGGGTATGTTCAGTGAACGAACGAGCGAGTTTTTCTAACTTTTGAACCGGTGCTCGGAATCGAATTCTGAGGGAACCGATGGAATCGCAGCACCTATACTTGCTTAGAAACTCCTCCTCCGGAGTTGCGTTTTCTCGGGTGTGGTTTTTAATTTTTGGCGTTAAGTGAAGAAAATAAAATAAAGTGGTGCGACAACTTTATTTTATTTCACTTAAAGCCACTTAAAGCCACTTAAAGCTACTTAAGCTAAGTTAAAGCGGATAGGGTGGAACCCAAAATATCCTACCCTCTTGGTAGGATATTTTTGAGGTGGGGCCCGCACGAGCCCCACCGTTTCTTTTCCCCTAAGTAACGCACTCGCGAAAACTATTCTTTAATGAAAGTCAACTGGTGTGTTTTCTAAACTCTTAACGCTCATATTAAATGGACAGTTAAGTCGTTACCATTAATTCACCGAATTAATGGTTCGTTTCTTAACAAATTTTCAAACTGTTGGCATAATAATAAAATAAGACCAACACACTTTCTTCTTTGGTGCGGTTTGTTGAGAGGATTTGGAGAACTGTATCTTCATCCTCCTTCGCGAAGAACGCGAAGAACGCAAAAGGAGACGAAGAACGCCGAACCCTCGGAGATCGACGATGCGACGTCGTGTACCGCGACGCTGACGATTATCATCCCCTGATGTTCTTCTGCGGTGATCCTTCCCCATCACAATCTTCGATCAACACCGATTGAGGTAGGGGAATATGGATCTTTTTAATTTCCTTTTTGGATTTTATCCTTAACATGGATTTAATTCGTGAAATTAAATCTGTGTATTTTCTTTAACCCTCGGAGATCGTCGATGCAACACCGTATACCGCGACGATGCGACGCCCTTCAGCGACGCGATGATCCTCTTCTTCCGCGATGGTCAATTCCGCGAAGAACTCTCGTTCAACAACTACTACGAGGTATGAGTTTTATTTGAGAATAATATTATTTTCCCATGGTTGTTTCCTTCTAAAACAAAGAACCTGGATCAAAGTTCAATTTTAATTTATTAAAATTGTGCCTTGTTATGTTTTCATGTGTTGATTATTATTCCCAATTGTTATCACCTAACTTGGAGGGTGCGGTCCAAACAAACACGGCCCGACAACCCTCTGCAGTTTTTCATTGATGCGTGGATTAATAGAGTTTACGAAATGGGATCGGAATGGCGATTGGAGGCCTTCGCAGCAAAGTTTGGATCCCTGGAGAGCCGCAGGCGCAAACCGCAGGCAAAACGGACCACCGGAGCGCGTCCAGTGGTCCACGGAAGTTCCCACCGGCGGCCGGCAACGGCCGGCCGCCCGGCACGCCGCAGGGAAGACCCACCGCGGCTGAAGCTACGGCGGCGAGCACCGGTCCCGCGGCCGCGCGGGACCGCGGGGAAGGGACGCGACCTTGCGCCGCGTCCAGTGACACGGAGCGGCCCCCGCGCGGGGGCCGCGGCTCCTTTGGTGCGGCCGCTCGGCCAGCGCTGAGCCGCCCAGACCGACCGGCCGGGTCGGACCCAGACCCGGGTCGGGTCGACCCGGTTCCAGCTGGCCCAGGGGGGGTTGGGTCGGGTCAGTCCGGGCCCAGACCCCCCCGTTTTTGGACCTTTTCGGTCTTTTGACCGTATCTTGAGCTACGGGCCTCCGATCGATGAGACGTCAGCGGTGATGTGATCCTTGGATCGAGACGATCGTTTCGGTATATCACACTCAAGGTTTCAGAGTACTTTGGGTTTGGCCGGGTTGGTTCGTACACAAGACCAACCGGGCCCTCGGAGCGGAAACACTTATATCTTGAGATCCGAACATACAATTAACGTGCCGTCGACTTTGTTGAATTCCTCTAAGTGATACGAATCTTTTGACTTACTCCACCCGAGTTTTGGAAGTTGGTGGAGTACGGTCGGGTTGGTTTTTCCTTAAAAACCAATAGGACCCCTGGTACGAAAAAGCCAATAACTCTCAGACCGGGCATCCGATTGACGCGCCGTCTGCGACGTTGAGCTCCTGTTGATGATACATAACTTTTGGATACATAAAATCTTGACTATGTGTCATTTTATGTATCATCCTCTCGGCTCGTGGAGCGGACCCTCCCGAACGATCTTGCTGTGTGAGGGAACCCTAGTGCTGGCTGCGACTGCGACTGCGACGACGACGACTGTGCAGAGATCCTCAGTGGATTCGATGACGACTGTGCAGAGATCCTCAGTGGATTCGACGATGACTACAACACTCAGTGATCTTTTGTGGGTTAGTGCCACCAATCATGTGTGGGTCCGATCCTGTGTGGGTCAGCGCTCAGCAGTCCTGTGTGGGCCAGCGCCTACAGATCCTGTGTGGGTCTGATCCCGTGTGGGTCTTTGCGGGGGTTAGTTACCTTTCGATCCTTTGTGGGTTAGATCCTTTGTGGGTCATTGCGGGGGTTAATACCTATCGATCCTTTGTGGGTCCGACGACTTAGATGAATCAGTGGAAATATCTGGTCATCTTTATCGTCATATGAAGAAGTATTCCTGTGTGAGCTGAATCCTGTTTTGCTTTCCTTTGTGGATTGTGTTGTGATATCCTGTGTGGATTTACATTTTGATTTCCTGTGTGGGATGGGTTGTACTTGGGTTCGGATGTTGGAGACGAACGAGAATTGATGACTTAGGTATATGTATGGGCATATACCTAAGTAGTGTCAGATGTTACTTTGTGATTGTATCTTTCCTTTTTGGTTATCCTTTGTGGATTCTGGGAGACCTTCGGGGGTCTCGGGGTCCCTAATGAGTATCTTATACTCACCCCTGCACGGGCTATGCCCGCACTACGTTGTTTTGGTTGCAGACGATGGACATCACTGATCGTGGTTGAGGCTTGTGGAGCAGGACGATACCTGGAGTTGGACCACTGGGCGGGACGTACTCGGAGTGGTCGGCTGGACCCGAGGAGCTGTGGAGGCTATATGTACCCACCCTTCTAGTGGGATTTCAAGTGGACAGCTCGACGTTGCACCTTTACTTTTCAGTTGCTGTTTTCCCTTTCCAGTTGTACTTTACTTTCAGTTTGGGATTGTATACTGGCCCACTTACTTTTCAGCATTTACTGTTGTACCAGTTTTTACTTAGTGTTTACTTCTGCCTACTTTCTCTGTGATGTTTGTGGTTTAATTTACAAAGGCAATGCCTTCCCTTTTACCGGGATTTACACCTTGGTGCTAGTCGCCATCCCCTGGCCTATGGAAGGCGGGCTTGGGGTAGTCACGGCACGAGCCCTGAGGACAGGTCGTGACACTATGTATTGTTTTTACATCCACCTTCTTTCTCAAGATGTGTCAAAAAAATGTTATCCATTTTATTTAAATGAGGAAAATTATTGGAATAATATAGTTTTTTATTCCAATAAGGTTTATTATTGAGAAGTTGATGATGTATTATTTAACACTCTAACTTATTTATCAAGATGGATTATGATCATGTTGTCCCTTTTATTGACATGGGGAAAATTATTAACATCCTTGATGATTATTGACAACTAAAATAGGTTGATCATGTATTGAATATTACATAATATTTATTATATAGATATCCATATTTTTATTCAACCAAGTGTTCTTTTGGGAATGGCATGAAAGTCTTGTTGAATCTTATGGTGAATGTATTGTACTTAATATAGTGATGTGTGTGGCCTAAAATTATACAACCCCTTGATAAATCAACAGTTCTCATGAAACATAACATGTTTTTCTATTTGATGGATGCATTCCTAATTTAGAAAATTTTATTGACCACGGTATTGATGACATGTAAATATCTTTGAATAAGGCCTTGTTTTTTTTTGATATTTTTAACTATAAAATCCATTAGTATGAGATTATTATTATTGATATCCATGATTTCATTTATTTTAATCGATATATAATGACCTAGGTTTCAAGTTTATTATGACTTCATGTTGTTTACTTATTCATTCTATAATATTTATTCTATTTTTATTCCATGATTTCTTCTATCGTATGTTCTCCTTATCTAGAATTTGATCTCACCCCTTTTATATTTTTTGTTCTCTATGTTATGAATAAAAGTAGTACATGTGACTTGTTTAAAAGGATATAACATGTGAAATAATTAATGGGAGATGTCAAATATTCATTATGGATTTTTTAGTTTCATATATAGTGGAAAAAAATATACACTTGATATAAAGAACATTGGTTTTTTAATTTAAGTTTTTTCCTAATTCTCTAAATCTCTAAACCAAAAAAGATCCTCAAAATATACAAGATGTATTAATATTTTCTTATTTTGTGATTAAGGATGGATATATCTAGGATTTTATATATAGTATCAAAGTGTGTATGTAATGTATAAGTCTATAATCACCAAATATAGGAGTGCGTGTCTAGGGCATCACATGGGGGGTGAATCAGTGAATTCACTTCCTTTTACAACTCAATCATATTCTTTACATAAACAAAAATAAAGTACTTTTATCTTATATAAATTAAATTTACTACACAATGAAAGTTCAATACAATTATTTATTATATAAAATTTGAATTCCCACATGATTTTAGGTGTTAAATTCCACTTTAACCATTATATCATCTTTATCATCTTTAATATCTCCTCGAACCTTCTAACCACCCTTGGATATGATTGAGGGGCTTAAATGGATTATTTTGATTGAAAATTGAAGCATAAAGTTTCACACATTATTATTACATAATTTATATATTTTTCCATCTTCATAGTGTGACATTTAACATTGTTGAATTATATACCAATTTTTCTTTAATTAGTCTAAAAGTGATTCTTCCATTATGGAATTATTGTCTCCAATAAAGTGTGAACACCCACACCTTCAATTCAAAAGATGAAAGAAATTTTCATGACTTAAACATAATGACATGATTATTTTAAAGTCACTCTTATATAACATGAGTTTTACTCCTATGAAAGTGTACACATAATGAAATATCTTTCTTAATAGTGAAATCATTATTCATCACTTTATTTTATTATTATAATTCTTGAATATACTAATACATAATAATGATAATATATGGGTGTTTTTTGGTCACCTCCTTCACAGTGTAGTATCCTTGTGTATATTATTATTGAACTCCACATCAAGGTTCAATGTGCTGTGAGCTGAAAATATGTTGCATGAAGCTATGGAACCTTCAATATAGAATAACAATGATTTATTTTTTCTATCTCCTCATTTAAATTTTATTCTCTTGACTTGAAGACCAATTCAAAACATCATCAAAATTAAACATTAATCATGACATGGAACCATAAGTTTTAGAGTGATTTTCTCTAAAAAAATAGAATTAATCTTATATAAATAATATTTAATCTTATGAATCTCATATTTATTATCATGTAACATGAATTTTGTCATAATTTCAAATAAAACTCTAGAACTACTAAAAAACTCCACCTTTACAAATCTAAACACCTTAAAAACTCTTCCAATCACTCCCAAATCTTGGAATGAACTTCACCTAAAACAAAACACAATACAAATTTGAGATTGAACATTATTTATGTGTTTAAAATAAAAGAAAACACAAGAACCATATCCACTTCACATCATCTCTAATTCATCCCCCATTTGATTGACTTCACAATTCTAGGGGATCTTGTATCAAATCATTAACTTAACAAATTCTACCTAGGACTCAAAAATATCCATATGGTCAAAAAATATCCTTATATAAATAACCCTCTTAAATATATTTTGGTCAAAAAACCCTCAATATACTCTTATTATGTAGTAGGTTCATCTACTTTAAACATTACTTCCTCATCATTTTTAATAATAAACATTCTAGATGATTCATACTAGTACTTTGGGGTTCTTATATAACCAAAGTCAGTTATGTTTTAACAAAATATTATCAAACCAAATAACATTACATCTCAAAAATAATTCATATTTAGTGGTCTAAAAATTCTCAAAGTTCATCTTTCCACTCAATGACACCTATATTAATATGTTGCTTCTTGAGATAAATACAAAATTGGGCCATAAAAACTTTTTTTTAATAATATTATATAAATAATATCTATTTATTTCCTTGGGATAATATTTATTTTTTTCATTTAATATAGGGTTAAGTTTTTCTAAATCTATACATTGCACAAATACTACACAACCCTAAATCCCCATAGAAGAAAAATTGGTTTCACTACTAATCTATATCTCATATGATTTATTTATGATTACATTAGATGGAATATATTTAAGTAGAAATATATAAATTTCTAGAGTATATTCAAAGAATAGAATAGGAAGGTTACCTAGATTAATCATTGATTGAACCATATCCAACAAGGTATTCTTTATTTTCATAGAAATACCATTCTATTATGGTGTTATGAGAGGTGTGAGTTGTGAAACAATTCCATGGTCTCTCATATGATCACTAAATTCTTTTCCCAATTATTCACTACCCTAATATAATTAATTAATCTTAATTATTTATCAAATTTGATTCTATACTTCATTCTTTAATGAATTGAACTTTTCAATGGTTCCAAACTAGTTCCTCAATAAAAAAATAACCATACCGACTGAAGTCATTATTAAAGGTTGCAAAATAACTATACCCATTAATTTTTTATATACTTAATGTTCTATATACATCACTATGTATTAGGTATAATAGTCCACTAACCCGCTCACCCTTTTCATTAAATGGTTCTTTGGTCATTTTTAATAATAAAAAATATTTAAAATAATCTTAAAATTCATAATTGAATGATTCCAAAAATTTATCTCTATAGAATATTTGGATGTGTTTCTCATTTATATGCCCAAAGTTACTATTCCAAAGATAAGTGGTTTTATAATAATCCTTTACCTTAATATCTTGAATGTTACAAATTTTATTACTTATATCCAGAATACATAAACTGTTAGCCATATTCCTATTATAATAAAACATTTCACTCATGTATATAAAATAAATCTTATTCTTAATAATTAATAGAAATCCGTTATTGTCCAAAAAATTAAGATATAAAATTTTCATTCTTAGTTAGAACATAGTAATAGTTTTCCTATTCTATAATAAATCCACTAGAAAGATATATAACATAATTTACTAACTATAATGTAATAACTATTTCCTCATTTATAACACATAAATTAACCTATAATTTCACCATTATTTTTTATTTTTGAGTTAGTGTTTATTAGAACAAATATGTGATGCACATTTGATATCTAATACCCATGATACAGATTAAATAAATTGATTTCTATACTATTTACATCAATATACTCTATATGATTCTTCTAGATAGTAATTCTCAACCTTAGATATCAATATATTAAATTATATGTCATTCTTATAATATTTATCCAAAATATCCTCATGATGCATGTCATTATCTATGATAAGACATATCTTTGGGTGGGTATCATGTTTCAAATCATTTCAATAATGAATTTTATTATACACAATTACACTAAAAATTATGACCCCATACATCATTAACTTTTATCAATTTAAGATCAACATTTCAGTAAGTTTTGGTTCCCTTTAGGAAACCCTATCTTCACTTTTCTATTTACATAGACAATCATCTCAATCATATCAAATATTATTCTTAGATAGTTGAGTGGAAAACCCTTTACCCAAATTAATCATATGTATAAATTTAAATATGTTCCTATTGTATCCTAACTCTTAGGGTTTGATAGTTATTTATAACCCAAATCCCACATTGGTACATGGTTATCTAAC
Source organism: Viscum album (assembly GCA_963277665.1). Taxonomy (NCBI): domain Eukaryota; kingdom Viridiplantae; phylum Streptophyta; class Magnoliopsida; order Santalales; family Viscaceae; genus Viscum; species Viscum album. The sequence goes on from OY728131.1 coordinate 1,295,588,558, forward strand.
TCTTAGGTTTAGAGACATCTACCATGCCTTATATAGAATTATCCATGGGAACTGAACTATGGAAGAACCGAACTATTTGGATGATTGAGGTATTGGCATGTTTTTTCATTGGAGTGAATCTTAAAATTAGTATTTAAATGGGTTTATTTATGTATCACCATTTCAATATGAATCATATGAATATAATTATAATTATCAAATATCATAAAATATTTATATATGATGTAGTTATTATATGTATGCATTATTTTAATGAATTAGTTTTTGAATCCCCAATAATTTAACAAAATTAATATGTTCCCAATATATTACTATGTAACACCTTATACAACTTATGATTTGTGTTATTCATAAAAAATAAAATCCAATTATATTCACATATATTTAAATATATCACATGAATAAGGTATATGAATCCATTTAATGTAAAGTTTTATAATAATAAAAAACCAAAATCCCTCCAAGAGAAAGTATAATGTGACAAGTATCCAACGCCGACTTTTTAGATAGAGCTTAAGCTTCCAGATCAGGGAGAATTCCAAATTAAAGTAAAACCATCCATAGATCAATACTAATGATACACCTTAATTCCAATAAAAGTATAATACCTCATATTTATGAATCATAACCAAGATTCATTATTTAATTTATAAATAAAATAAAAATCATTATCTTCATTGGATTAAAGCTAAATCTTATGTATTATACCTAGAATGTAACATTTATATAAATGGTATGATAATTTATATGAATAATTTTAATAATTTTAATTAAAGGATACAACTATTCACATCATATAAAAAAAATTATATAAATTAATATTAAATATAAATTAAAATCAATAAATTAAAATTAAAAAATGTATACATGAGATATGAATATGTATGAATATTTCATAATTAAATAAATTATAAATAAATTATAATATTTATTATATTAATTAAGAAAAACATTGTGTCTCATGATGTATTAACATTTAACCATGTCATAGACATGTATAAATCATATTTCATTGTAATCCAACAGCCCAATGGCCTTCACTTTTTTTATTATAATCAAACCCCCTTTTAAGGGAAGAAGGGGGAGAACCCAGACAGACATCATGGACTTAAAAAAAATCACACCTGAATGTCAAGAGAGACAAACCAAATAGACAACATGGAGCACCCCTCCCCAGCATAAAATCATGATAAAGCTCTCCATCGTTGTATGGATGAACGACAAGAAAGTGTCCTGTGTCAAAGCACAGGCCTGATCCGATGGTTGACGCCATACCCTCTCAAACATCCAAATCCGTAAAGCACTTCAATGATGAATAGTTGGCTCTGGAACCTCTGTAAGGCCTGATATACATGGTCAAATCTAGGTTAATCTCCATTCCAATAGAATTGAACCACAAAAAATCACCACAAAACTCAACCATGACATCAAACCATTCAAACTATCACAAAAACATCACCAAACCATCACCATCATTTCCCGCATCACAGAACCAATGCCAGAAGAACAACGCAACCCAAAATCCAACCCAGAAAAATAAGAACAACCAGAAGATCGCAAAAATCACATCCATCCGAACCAAATAAAACATCACAAAACATTCAAACCTGCAAAAACTCCACAAACACTCCGGAGACCATTAACTCCCCCCTACGGGTCACTCAGATCCGTCGTCGGCCATCACCGGAGCCACGCCAAGGTGCCACCAGTCCGTTCTAGGCCAAACCAAATCTGGATCCACTGCACACCGTCCACATAGACCGAGCCCTTCCGAATTAAGCCGCACACAGACATGATGGCGCCAACCCAAACCGAGATGAAGCTGGTGTTCCGCGAGACATGTCTTCACTGAGATCGAAGACACCAACGAACCAAGAAGAAAACCCACTGCATCGCACCATCACCAAGCCACGTGCCGAGAAGATCCGAAGGAATCCGGCCAATGAGATGATCCAGAGGAAGCCGGTGAAGCCGCGTCATGCCGAGACGATGCATAGGAAGCTGACTCGAGACCGAATCATGCCAGAGAGGGAAGGGGAAGTGAGGCCGATGGGAAAAACCTAGTCTTTGCTGAGGGGAGAGGAGAATCCGATCAGAGGCTAACTCTTTATTTCATTGTAATTGATAAACAGTTCTTGCTAAAATTATTTTGCATGACTTGTGCATATTTGTAACTTCCCCATGTGTAATTGGAATGACCAATGCTATTTTGGTATACACCCATGAATCTAACTCAATAATAACACACCAAACACATGTATTTTTCAAAACCTAGTGCTCCTAGAAATTATGTATCTTGATATTAATTTTTAAATTTAGGTTTCCAATTCTTTACCATCATGGATTTGGTACCATTAAAGGGTTTTAGAGGCATCAAATATACCTAAATATGTGGAAGAAAATGAATCCCGATGCCAATATTTCCCAAAATATAAATCAATAACTTAAAATTCATAAACATTAAACTATGAATACATCCCTATATATAATCATCACCAGCTAATCAATGAGTTTGATGGATATCAACAATTAATAACTAAAAGGTTCTTTGTTTAGAAGGTGTACACAAACCATTAGAATCATCAAATGTTTTTTTAGAATCTCTTATCCTTTAAAGGTGTACTAGGAAAAATAAATAGAAGTTAGAGTAAGATAAAATAATATAAATAAGGTTAAATTATCATATAATTATCATACATCACTACCTATAAATTAGGTAAGGAGTAATTCCTTTTATGACGCAACATCATTTAAAAATGTTATTCCAAGGGTTCATAACTCCAATTCATCTTTGGGCCTTCAAATGTTGTAACATTGATAATGTTTTCCACAATTATTTTAGTAATTATTAACTTCAATTTAGCATTAGTGGTGTGTTATAAGCCAATAATGAAAATAAATTACGTGATAATCATATATCAAGTTTCACAACATGGAGAAACAAATTCTATTTGTGTGATTTATTGAAAATATCCAACAAGAAAATCAAAAAAATAAATATACAATGGAAAAATACTTAATATCATAATCCATTTATTTATCCATGCCTTTTTGACCATACTCCTTACCCACAAGTCCCTATCTCATCAAAAGTATCCATAATTTCATAATCCAATACCTATAGATTAAATCTCAAAATTGATATAACAAAGGTGAATCCCACTAAGTGACATAATGAAACATAATCTATTTTAAAAACTATGCATAATAAATAAAACAAACCCCTATAAATACTATAATAATATATTAATTTATATGACTCTAAAAAACATATTCATTGGTCTTGTTTCAATGGAAATATAATAATAACTTACTAGAAAACTCATCAATATTGAAATGATGATCAATGACATAAATAAATCCTCACCAAACCTCCTTTAGTTACTTCACATAAAAATCCCATGATTATGAAGTTATTTTACCATGATTCATTGAAATAACTCTCTAATCCATATTCTACTCAATTGATACAAGAAAAAATTTTAAGAAATGATTACAAAGAGAGGAATATATCTCTAATCAATGAATCAAAAACATCCTGAGTACCATAGATCAAAGGAATAAGAAGGAAGGAAGGAGATGAGAGGATGGGTGACTTGCCCCTATTATCTGGACTCCCAGATAAGAAACCCCTAATGGGGTTTAAAATAAACCACTTTAAATGATCAAAAGTCCAAAACTTGAAAGTGGAGGTTGAAATTCACTACCAGACTCCCGATGAACCCCCATTGGGACTTCAATTGTCTAGAAAGTTATGAGTGGTCTACCATTGGTCTCCCAGTGGTAGGGGTAGTGGAACAATGACACTTCCCATCCACTGACTACCACTAGGTTCTTGATGGAAGTTGTTATTACCAGTAATTTATTTATTTCTAAAACACCAAAAATATCACTTGGGGGGGGGGGGGTTTACCCATATTATCATATATAAATACTCACTTTACATGCCTAATAAAAACTAACAATAATCTTTATTTTGAACCAACATAGAAAAATTAAAACTCAACCATATTTCACTCCAATGAATTCAGGTACTTTCAAATTAAAATGACACATAATAATGCAGGGTGTTACAAATTCAAAAATATAGGGGTTTTAATTATCAAAAAGAGAAAAAATTATATTTCTCTTGAAAATAATAACCTTTCCCAGTCACTAATTCATTAATGGATTACTTTATTCCATCCCAAATGCTCATCATTATTCTAATGTGAAACTCTAATCACCTGAGCACATTACTCATCATCCAGAATCCCAATATAAATATCATTCACTAACACTAACTACATAACCAAAATACTAATGGTGTGTTAATACTAGTCTTATTGTGCTCCCAATCATAATAAATCACTATAGAAACCCAAAATATCTTAATTTTTCTCCCCACTATAATATTTTTCTACTAAAAAATATAACATATACATGAAGCATAGATCACCAAGACCTAGTGAAAACACCTAGTTCTAAATCACCCAGACCATTCTTGGCCCATTATTTAACACTAAATAACCTGATCATCCAACCACTAGATTAAAATTATAAAAACTATTTAACCCAATTAATACAACTAAAACTCACCTGGGTATTTCATAAAAACAACACCCCCTGACCACCCAAGGGGTTTTATAGTTAAAATCATAACATTTGAAATATATGGATCTTTCATTTTTTTTACCAAAAATACATATTCCTAAGATTTAACAATTCTTATTTTCTAAAATATCTAATATATTTTGAAGCCAATGGATTTATATGAATTACTAGGGAAACCATCCTATAAATTTTTTTACACACACCTTTAACCATTGAATGAGTTTTTTTTCTTAAAAAATTTATTCTTAAAAAATATAAAAATAATTTCACTATAATGGATAAACCATTATAGTCATTTAATCACATAAAATAGTATCCTCTTGATCCCAATTAATTAAATTTTTGAGTAATCTATTTGAGAAAATATCAAATAAATTATTATTGAATTCTGTTGAGTCATCATGACAATTAATAAATCCCATTAGTGTGTGTACCATGACTTAATCATGCCACTATGATGATGCATGAAAAAAATAAAGAAACTACATCCTCATAAATCCTTAAAAATCATCTAGTTGAGCCCATGTTTCATTTTTTTTCAATCAGTCAACATAAAGATAATACAAATTAGAAAATTATTAAACTGTTCTATTTCCAAATCTATGCACATGAGTTTTTTAGAGATTTAACATTGTTATAACATTTTAAGAAATAAGTGAAGGCCATTCAATTTGAACATTATTTCATGTAGGATTTATAATTTGACCAAGACCATACAAGTATTAATTTTCATATGATTTTTTTGAAGAGAAAGATGTAAAGATCATGAAAATCATTAATTTTCATGAAGAGTAGAAGGGTATTTATTATTTCTATGAAGAATAAATATTCCATAAAACATAAATATATAATTTTCATGAAGAATATTTGAAGAATATATTTTAAGTTGTCCTAGATTTAGGTGTCTATATTCTACACTTAGAGATTTTATAAGTGTTTATGGGATTACATAAAAAATATGTACTGTTGTTAAGCCAACTAGGGGACTTTGGTGAAACCAATACTGAGGTGGGATCTAGAGTCAACCATATCCAGCCATAGTAGTGGAATAGAGGGGAGATAAAAGTGAGCTTAGACCTGTGTATAAATCCAACTAATCATGTGTGATGTGGTCACACATAATTTGGGTCATAAAATCCATGAGGATGAGGCCCATTGTCTGTGAAGGTGAAGTGCAGGTGTTGATCTCCCACCACCAGCTTGATGAGGCTATGGGAGTGGTTTATTGATAAAGAAAAGAGGTGACATATGGGACAAGTGCACACTAGGTAATATTCACCCTCACTAAAAAGGTTAGATATAACATTGGACGCTTGATCTATTTAATCATGGTTATTCAATTGAGTTACCAATCATCTTAAAACTCCTAAGGATTTCAATGATGATCTCTTTGGAAAATGATCTCTGATCAAGCTCATGAAAACCATTAGAAATATCCAGTGAATATCTCATGCGAATGAGACTGCTTGAACCAAACTGAATCCATGCATGAAATCTCCATCTTGATTGCATGCATATAAAGTGAAGAAAAGTTTTTGACTGAATGAAAATGAAGTTTCATTTGAATATTCAATCAACCTCCATTCAAAGTGCTCGATATCAACATAGGTGATTCATGAGATCCTCATCAAATGCACATAAGGATTGCACCACATGGATTAAGATGAACCTATGATTCTTTTTGGAGATATACTAAAATCATTAGTATTTTATAAAATATATGAATCAAAATTTACTAAGGAGGATCTTAACAACATGAAATCAAAGAACAGGGGGCCTCTAAGATTTCTAGAATTTATGTTGAGATGTTGCGTGATGAATGGAGTTATACCCAATTCATTTGGAATTTAATATGTGCATAAATAAGGGAGATTCATGTATTTTTCATAATTACATGGAAGATTTAAAGACCGATATTCATCATGTATTTTAGGTGCATGAGAAATATATTAAGAGAATATTCATATCCACATGAAGAAAACTAAAGTCCTATAGATATCCTTCAGGTGAGTTGCAACTACCATTTATGGCTGTGTAAAGATGAATACTTGACACTAGTAGGTATTCACTTGTTTGAAATTCACTACATGATTTAATAGTTATCCATAGATGTATTTCATGAATTTAGTGGAATCCACAACTAAAATTTATATCCATATTAGGATATACCCAAAATCAGGTATTCATTGCATGGGAATTTAAATATACCCACCACAGGTATTTTCAGTGTGGTGCATGAAAAATAAAACACCCACAGATTATTGGGTATTCAAGTTGAGCATAAAATAATTCCCATTTGGGTATTCAAAGTTAAAATGAGAAATTAAGAATATCCATATTCATTTGGGTTTTTAATTTGAGAAATATAATAACAAGAACCATATTAGTATTTTTATTTGAAGGAGAAAATTAAATATGTATTATTCTTAGCACATTTAATTGAAGATTTAAATGATGGAATTTAAACCCTGAATTTATTTGAGACCCATAAAATGTATTTGTGTATAAATATGAGAATAAAGGTAATGAAAAAGGTACAACTATTGCAATATCCATTTATAATCCCTGTATCCATTGTGCAAGAATAATTTTGAGGGTGATCCAAAGTTGGATAATTCTTAAAGAAGGTGATCACATGATCTTGAGCATTTAAAAAGAAGTTTCAAGACCAGAATCACTTAAGTTATTGAATAAGTACATAGGTAAGGAGAAACAATATTTCTTGTGGAGGAATAATATATTGAATAATTGGAAGGATTATATTATAAACAACTAGAGTTTTTTTACAGGAGATAGCTCAATTAGGAGAAGTCAGTATAAAGAACACTGGTGGGATTCTAGTCTAAAGATCCAATTTTGAGATGGTCCACATTAATATATGATATTTAGGATATTATTATACTTATTTAATTATAATACTACTTATACCTTTTTTATCTTCCAACACTTTGTAAAATAATAACGTCACTCACGTGTATGGTGGACTATTAAAGCATGAAACAGTGTGATTTTTTTCATTCCTGTTTTACTTGGATGGTAATAAGAATAGATATAATTAATATATATTATATTTTCAACTTAATTATACCTATATAATTAATATATCACATATAAATCCTTACTTTCTATTCTGTGGGGGATGTGATAACATCGCTTGTGTGTAAATCGGACTACCACCTCACAAAGCGATGCGATTTTTTTCACTAACGCTTTGCATGGAAGGTAATAAGGGTAAATGTAATTAATATATATTATATATATGAAATATAAATTATTTTTAAAGTTAATATATTACTTACCATTATTTCTTTTCATTAGTAGAGAAAATTCAAACACTATTCATTTGTACGTACGACTCATGGTCTCCATGAATGATATATTTCACTTCTTATATCTAACTTGTATGGATTACTAAAAATAAGTATATATGTATTATATATGATATTTACATCATGGTCAATTTTTTTTTATAATGGAACCATGATCAATGAAATAAAACCAAAAATAACAAATCCATACATACAAGAAAAAGAGAACAATTAATACCCGAAACATGATTTTAAGAAGGAATTATTGATAAATGGGTAAAAAGGTCATAAGTAAATCGTATATGGTATGATATATATAATTATGCTTCAAAAATATATTTATAATAAACTTATATTTATTATACATGAGTTTTGAATGTGTATGAAGGAATTTGATACTTATGATAAGGGATTTTCATCTCACTTTTATATATGTGTGAGATACATTCCCTATGTACCATATTTTCATTTTTATGGTGTATATACTACTAATGAATTTATTTTATTATGATTATCTTAAAAATTATAGTGATTTAAATATCCTTTTTATGATCTCATGTTAATGGGGTTTAAGGTTCAAAATTTACCAAAGCAGTAATGTATTTTTGTCTCAATTTTCCTTCTTTGGGAAATATGTTGTGTTATGAACCTATCTTATTTTATGAGATATATAAACTGAACCTTTTACATATTATATAATTAATATAATTCTATTTATGATATGTTATTTTTAATTTAATGCTATTAGTTTATAGGGATTACAATTAAATATTAACAAAGTGGTAATGGTTTTATAATTCAATATTTTTGTTTATCAGGATTGTGTATATTTATGCTTATAATGATGAAATATTATAATCCATGTCTCAAGAAACTCATGAATTTTATTATCCTCTAGTAATTTCATGGGAATAAATTTTTTCCATTCGGTTTACTATCTTACTGTAATCAAGAGTTTTATAGGATGTTTTTAAGAAAAACTGTCTTTATTTATCTCTTCGGTCCAAAAACCATTTTTGGTTGAAAACCATGTTTTCTAAAATTGTTTAAAAAATGATTTTATAATTATCCAAATTATTTATTAAAGAAATTCTAAACCATGTTTTACTTTTAAAAAAATGTTTTAAAAATATTCTTCATGTCATTTTCCAAACAATTCCCATTTAGATTTTACTGAAATTGTGAAAGGATTCATTGTTTTAACATGTAATACATGAATAATATTTTCCACCATCATAACCAAATCATTTTTTAAAATATTCATTTATATTTTTCAAAGTTTATTTAAAAGAAATGATCTTGAATTAGTTTATGTTTTAAGAAGTATTTCTTAAAGTGGAAATTCTATTTTTCTTAAGAAATATACCAAGTGATATTTGAAAATAATTTTCCATATAAAATGATATCATTTGATGTTACTTAGTCTTTAATATGGATATGGACAAGGATACAATTATTATTATTTATCTAAATGGTTAATTATTATTATGACATGATGTTAATGAAACCCATTTCTCTTTGTGGGCTATACCATGATAAAATACTTGTGAAACCTGCTTCTTTTTTCACATGGTATGATTTGATGAAGTGATGAAATCATTATGAAATTTGTTTCCTTTCCACAGGTTATATCATGATGAAATGTTTATAAAACCTATTTACTTTCATGAGTTATGATATGATAAATGTTTTATGATCTTGTGGCACACGTATGTATGATTTTCATTATATGATGGGTGGGACCTATATCTCTCTATAATGCATTGGGTAACGATTGATATATCATGAGATAAATAAGACTATAATGGGGAGTGAAACCAGTTCAATAATGGAATTTTCTCACTATTATAGTCTTGGGAGTGAACCTTGACTACTATGATGGTTTGGGGAGTGAACCCATTCCACTATAATAGTCTTGGAAATGAGCCTTGAGCTACTAAGGAAATGATTTCTTATGCTTATGTGTACGAAAAAAAAAATATCTTATGCCAATTTTATATTCTCAAGGTTCATGTTCTTTGATTCTATTATGATTAATGTCTTATAAACTTCCAAGATTAATTCAATGACTCAATTTTATGATCTAAGATATATAGGATATTGTTTTAAAATGTGATTATCCAGTTCCCATACCCTTATGATATGATATCTCCATGGATTACCCTCAATGACCATATTAGATCACTCTTTATTATGTTTAATTACCCTAAGTTATGATGAAAGGTATTATGTATAATATGTTCAAGAAGGGTGATAGTTATGAAGAACATAGTGGGAGATGATGTAGCTCAATTATAGACCAATTTTTTATGTTTCCCTATTTCTAAGGAACTAAACCATTATAATTTATAGGCATGTGTTTGTGTAATGTAATGAAAATCATCTAAAGGATGTAATATATATGTATGATAAGTTTGGATCTATAAAGATATCCCAATGAGGCATCACCTCATAACCATAACACACTGACCCACTCAGTACATCATATTCCCACATGGCCCTTCAATTATCTCACTATCTATCAATAACCAAAACCCAAAATATCATGGGAAATAAAAATCATATTACTAATATAATAAAGAGAAATAAAAAAATTCCTAATATTTAATAAAAAACATTAAATGAAAATGAAAATAAATAATTACATTAAAAAAGGACTTAAACAACAAATACATTTTGATCACCAACCCCATGATAAAATAAATAGGTAAAAAATAATGGTCCCAATAAGATCAAATAGAAAAGATCAAACCTCTCTTGTCATGCACTATCTCACCTCAATATAAATCACTGGATAAATATGATAAAACAACCATAGTGTAGTTAATGATCTATCTAATGTATCACAAGTAATCATATAGGATGTCTTCCACCACATGATTATATGACATAATAACTATACACAAATCCCCTGAATAAAACATCAAACATAAGCATCATCATATCATATGACTTGTACATGGTCTTATTATTGTGTAGACTATAGGGATACTGAACTCCCCCATGGTAGGTACTGCATTTTCCACTAGTGGGTTTTACCTTTTCTTATAGATCCTAATCAGTCACTACACTATGTACAAACTCAAAAATAAAGGTTACTAATAGGGAAGTAAATATATTCAATTATGTGTACCATCTTACATGCATGAGACCTATTAAGAAAATAATTCATACATGATAAGTCAATAATAATACCTTAGGTTATCTTAGGTGTGTAATGTCCCATGTTGTTTTGGGTCCATGAATTTAGAGGGAATTCAAAAATTTTAGAGCTAAATCACGGAGAGTTTGAATTTATGGATTTGGATGAAATAATTGGTTATTGGGTAAGGAAATGGAGGTTTTTTGGATTCTTTTGAGGGTTTATGAGGTGGTTAGTGGAATTTATGGGTGTTTTAGTGGGTGCCACAACTATGTGATTGAAGACACTATTAAGTACCCAGTGATAAGGTGTTAGGTATTTGGTGTTGACCTAGGAGTGGAAGAACCCAAGGTTGGGTCACCAATTGTTTAGTGCCTTTATATTGACTAGATGGTAAGCCACCAAGTACCCGAACCTAGGAAACTGGGTAACTGGTAGGGCTCTAAATTATATTTTTAATAGGGGGCAGGATATTTGTTTACATACCCTTATATTATACCCCCTTCATGGAATTTTTCCTCTCACTAGCCAAACCAACAAGGGGTGACTCCCTTTTACCATTTCCTTTATATCCTTTTTCTATCTTGGTTTTTGATATTTTGGTCCCATTTTTATGGTAAAACTAGTTAGTTCCACCCTCTTTCTACCTATTTTGTAACCTTATCTATGTTTCCATGATTTTTTTAGTTTTGGATATGGATTAGAATATGATTCCTCCTAAGTATGGGGGTATTATATCAAACCAAGGGGATTTTTCATGTGATTGATATATAATTATGAGGTACAGTGAATGCATTTATCACTCATTATTTCAGGAGAGATATGTTACCTAGTGATTTTCCTAGTAATATAGGCAATTCATTTTGAAAATTTTAATCAATAAGATGTTAATTGATAGGGATTTTCTCTTAGATTTATAGAGGGTATGGCATAGAAATTTTCAAATTCTTTTGGTTATAATTTTGGTGATGTTATATTGATGGTGAAATTTTAGAGGGTATTACCTTTTAATGTAAAATTTTAAATTGATTATAAATATTTATAATTAATTGTTCTGTTTTTTGTTATGTGATAGAGTCCTAGAACCTTAAAGTGATTTGGTGTAATCTTGGACTAGGATGACCAAGCTGGGATTTAGAGTATAATTCCATTAAAGAGGTAGGTGGTCCTCATAATACTTAACCATATACCTGTTTATATATGATTGTGTATAACTATATATGGGGTTTAGGTTTGGGTAGTTTAAGAAGGGAATAAGAGTTTACTAGTGTGGATTAGGTGGAATCAAACCACCTAGACTCACAAGAATTACTCCACCATGTATCATATGGTTAAAATCACTTGGAGACCATGTAGCTAAGGGGTGAGGATTCTAGATGGGTACATGAGGCATCAGATATAGGTATTCATGATAAAGATGATAAGTGAATAGATTAGGTTTGTCCCCTGAGTTTATTATGATATACATGTTGGGATTATGATTTCGAGTTATCAATGAGATGGTTTTAAATTCCACAAATGGTTGGGAGCACCCTCTTGAGGGTGATTACTGATCATGGCTTTGACAGTGAATATGTTAGGTCCTCCAAGTATTGGTGAAGTGTTGTATAAATATTTCCTTTGAAATATTGGTTGGTGAGATCTATTTTGAGAGGAATTAAATGAGTACATAGATGTGGGATCTAGAAAATATGTTCTCAGGACCAGGAAATGAGTTTATAAGGGACCTCGAGTATATTTTTCTTAGAATATTTCTTATGTATACTAACCTTGTTGTGATGTGGGAAATAATAAGGATAATTGTATTGGATTATTTGGGCTAAGTCTAGTTAATCTCTATGAGCTATGGGAATTGGTGGGCTGTTAGATATGAACTAGTATTGGGTGATTCCTAGGTTAGGTATACAAAACCAAGTAATATCCCTATCGAGGAACATGGGTGCACTGATTTGTAACATATCGACCCAGTTTATAACATCCCACCTTTTTATCACTTAAACTTTCATTACATTATACAAAACCGAGGATCTTTAAGGTTTAATGTCTTGGAAACCAGGAACTCAAAACATGAAAACATAAAAAATTATTCTTAAAAACTTGAAAGGATTCTCCTTATGTTCATCCTAGGTTAATTAATGCATCTCATAACCTGGGGACATACATCAAAAGAAAGGGTGAGCAGAAGGCCCAATAAGGGAAACAAGGAAAACATTTAACATGTGAACTTGAGATACATCAATAAAGTCATGAAAAATAAATTTAAGGCATGAGAAATAAATAATGAGGCATATCATAATAAAAATAACGTATTTCATAACTTGAAGATGTGGCTACAACATTTAACTTAGAAAATAATTTCCATTTCACCAAGGTGTCATTAAAATTACCAAGGTTATTCACCAAGATATCGTTAAAAATGGTCATCTCTAGAGATTAAGTCTTTACCCAATGCATTGGAGTGCTATCAGGGCGAACCCTTAAATTTCCAGTTGTTATCATGTGAGAAACATATATCATCATCAAATATTTCATAAATAACCCATATAGCATAAAAGAAATGGGTTTTATTTCATAATCATAACGTTTTAAAAACTGCTTTAAAGACATGATCTTTATGTCACTTTAAACCCACAGAAAAAGGAAAGAGTGTCTCATGTATGTAAATACTAGAATTTAAAATAGAAAATTTTATTATATATGTGAATACCCCTTTAGAACAAAGAGCTTTGAGTATTAACTTAATAAAATAAAAGAATTTTAGAAAAAGAGAGAGACATTTTGAGACGGAAATTCGGCAGCATAACTGCTATGTTATAGGGTTTTAGAAAACATTGAAAAGAGAGGGGACAATGGACAAAAACTCATAAATGATCCATAAAATAGTAGGGGGACAGAATATAAATGATTTAAGAACATGTTAATGAAATTTGAAAGATATACCATATGAAATGAAGAACATGAAAGGAAGACAAAAATGAGATTTCTCTTATGAAAATTCGGCAGCCTAACGACGTCACTTAAACTTCAAAAAAAAAAAGAATTGACAAGATCAAATAGGGTATCTCATCATATGAACATAAAATATCAGCATGATAGATATAGATATTATACCCCAAAATAATAAAAAGTAAATTGAAAGACTTGACAAGAAAATAGAACTTGAAAATGAAAAGGGTGGAAGAATCCCTTAAAAATTTGGCAGCCTAACAGCGCCACTTAATCATTCATAAAACGAAATGATGAGAGTAGGAGGGGATATCTCATAATATGAAAATGAAAAGTAAAATAAGAGGAATATAAAATAACATCCTCAAACATAAGAACATGGAGCATAAAATAAATGACTTAAAATAGAGTATTCGAAAAGAAAGAGAGAGGTTGGATCCCTTACCTTAAAACGTAACTCATAAAACTCGAAGGTTGGGACCTTGAGGGCTTGGGGACACCTTGGGAGGACTATTTGGGAGTTAAGGAGACCAGAAATTTGTTGAGGATGATTTTGGAGTCGAAAAGATGATAGAATGGCTTGGTATTTATAGGGAAAGTGAGGGGACAAGGCATTAATGGCCAAGGGACACCTCATTGGTGGTATTGGCAAAACCATGGGCTTGCCCATGGTATTTTCCCATGGTATTAGCCACATGGGACCCCTCATACAATAATTCATCCCCTTTAGTCGACCATACCTTAAAATATCTCATGAAATCATCATGATGCAGTCATGATGTCATTAAACATACAGAAACCCTAAAACTATATTTTTACTATTCACTGAAAATTCAACTTTTTCCGAAAACTCCCAAAAATTTATCTTAACATAATATCAATGCTCTGAATTCAAAAATAAACTCCATTTTATAAAAATAATTTTCTAAATATTTTTAATTTAATTTTTAAATAAAAACACTATTCACCGAAAAATCATATTTTTCAGAAAAAACCCCAAAACATTACCTTAACATAATATCAATGCTATAAGTTCAAAAATAAAGTCCATTTTATAAAAATATTTTTCTAAATAATTTTAATTTAATTTTTAATTAAAAAACTCTATTCACCTGAAAAAACTAATACTTGACTAATAATTAATGAAACAGTTATTTACCTATTTTATTGAATCACACTACTTAATCAAGGTGCCTAAATTATATTAATAATTTCTTTATGTGAGATTACTAATCCATTTGGTCATATTACTAATCCTAAGCATAAAATCACTATTCATAATTTACTATTCATCAAAAATCAAGTTGATCTTATTAAACTCTAAATTTCTTACTGAACACATTTGCAGAAGACCATTTTTCGAAAATCATTACACATAATTAATTATTTAATGTTTAAATAAATATTTTAAAATATCCCTTTTTCAAAATACATCAATAAAATATATCCTATATTCATTCGAACATTTGAAAACTCCCAAACATCACCATAAGAAGAAAACACAATTTTATTTATAATAAAGGATTACACAAGGCAGTTACGGTCTCCTTACATAGCCCTTAATAACCCCAGTATAGGACCTAAGTGTAAGGTGTGCTAAGGTGAGAGAATCTGAGGGCGGCTCAGCCAATATCTCACGAGTAGTAATTTCTATCATTTTGAACTTCTCGCGAAGGCGATTCTGTTCTAGCTTCACACGATGAAGTTCAGATTAGGTTTGGTCCAGAGCAAAGCTCAGTGGTGCTACCTCTTTCCCAAGTTTTGTTAGATGGGCTTCGATTGGCCCGAGACTACTGGATGATGCCATCAAATCTTCTTTCTATATTAATTAACCAAGATCACTTGTATTTAGAGACAATAATCGCAACTTTTAGTTTCCGAAGGTCATACTAACTAACGGTCATATAATAGTCAAAACCCAATAGTCTCATTTTAATTATATTCATTTTATTAAATGAAAAAGTTTTGTTGAGTATGAAATAAAATAACACACAAAATTAGGGAATAAGATTTATTCAAAATTTCGGGTCATTACATTCTTCCCCCTTAAGAAATTGCATCCTCACAATTTTTATAATTGGGCTTGGAAATTTCATTGAAAGTCCCACAACGGAAAAAGAGTCAGTAACACTATTACTTTAAAAGAAATAAAATGAAGTACAAAGGTCACCCGAGTTAACCCATACTAGGATTCCATGTAGGAAAACATGGATATGGAGGAGAAAAAAAAGGGTCAAGTTCTGAGAGAGAGTGATAGAAAACATGTCTAAGAGGAAGTTAACCACCAAAAAATCACAAACTTGTGATGGGTTAAACTGTCTTTGATTACCCAGTAGGAAACTTAAACCAACAACGTTTTTGTTTTACATTCCTTTTAATAATTTTGAGGAATTAATTTACTACATAGAATAAGAACACAAGGAAAAATATTTACCTTCAAGTAGAGTTTCATCCCTTAATAAGTTTCACCAAGACTAGTCTTTTCTCCAAACAATGAGCATTCAAATCTACTTGGTCTCATCAAAGCGCAAGAATCATCTTCTAGAGAATCACGTAATCCACAAAATAATAACTATCTATCTTTAAACATTTATCCCAAAAACAGAAAGGGCAAGATAAAATAACTCTTCAAAAATAAAGAACCCCATAGGGAAGGGAAACTACTTTAAATCTTCAAAGTTCCACGGTACTACCCAAAGTTCATCATAGACCATTCTATAAATAACTATCCTTAAAATTCCTCAAAATAAACCAAACTAATATTGAAACCCAAATATAAGAAGGATTTGATAACATAGTCTTCCAAGATAAAGTGTATCGCTCATCTCCAAAAAACATCAACCATTCCTAACATCTTATAACAAAAGTAACTAACCTAAACATATTTTCCCCAAGATAGATTAATTATTTCCATAAGTAACCTAAATTACTATAAGTTCACCTTAAATTCACCGGTTCTTCAAAATATAAGTCAACCTTTACTCCTCAAATAAAATACCTTAGTAATCTGTTTAACTCGATCATATAGGGTTCCCAAAATAGTGAACGTCTTTCAAAATAATAATAATCTTTTAATCCCCTAATAATTTTTTTATCAAGAAGAACATATTCACAACATCAACATGTGGTACATAACAATAGATTTTTTCCTTAATGATATAAAACCATCTTAGGTAGTGACTCGATGTTCTTAGAAAACATTAAAGATATGCTCATAGGTAACGAACTAAAATACAACATGACATAGACAATTATTGCGAAGAATTTGCATGTACTTTATTCATCATGATCCATCTTAGCATAGGACTTGCATTGTTCCCTTTTCCATGAAGATTGTTTATGCTCATCATGCTTCTCATACCTTCCAAGAGAGCATTTCCTTGGATAATGTCCAAATTCTACACATTTACACCCTTGAAAAGTATAAAGTACATTAGATTGAACCTTATCTCTATTCATCACATTATCCATTTTTTAAAGCAATTGGCTAATTTATGCCCTATCACCCCACACTTAAAACATCTTCAGGTTCCTTTGTGACATTCTCCTTGGTGCCCCTTTCCACACTTTTTGCACAAAGGAAACTGGGTCTTCTTTCCCTTATCAACTTTATTAGATGAACATCCTTGAGACTTCGTCTTCTTCTTCCTTGATGAATTTGGGCATTAAACTAGGTAACAATTATTAATTGTGATTTTTGATAGCTGGTTTGGCATAATCAAAACATGTTCAACTTGATCTCTCGTCATCTCTGTCACATTAATAGAGAAATCATCACATTTCCTATCACATTGATTTTTGAGACATGTTGTTCTATTTCCCGCCATTAACTAAGAAAAAAAGTATAATTAGGGGCTTAAATACTTATCCAATAATCATGAAAAGGAAACTTTAAGCATAGAAGGATAAAATTGTGGAAGAAAAGTATATCCTAACTTGTGATCCCCTAGGTTCCAATATAGGTTATCCATGATAATATATTCTTATGTGAATCTTTATTTTATTTTATCTTTGTTCCTTTAATAATGGTTCATACTAAGATTATGAATTTACCAAAGCATATCCCCCGGGAGTGTCATAACCAAGAGTGAAACAAGGCCCATTGTTGTGTACCAGTTCCCATTTGAGTCTAACTCAAAGCGGTGTTTTCGGGTTTTACCCCTACGTACATCTGTGCCAGAGCCACCTCTACCAGCTCATATCCAGACAGGGATGTACTTGCTTGATAAACCAATTACTCAATACTCACCAAAATACCAGGAAGATTTCCTATATCTAAACTTTTCTATAGGGTTATTCCTAAGTTTTCGTATCCTAATTTCCACAAATAACTAAACCATCCTTTGATACCAACTATAACATCCCACCTTTTTATCACTTAAACTTTCATTACATTATACAAAACAGAGGATCTTTAAGGTTTAGTGTCTTGGGAACCAGGAACTCAAAACATGAAGACATAAAACATTATTATTAAAAAATTGAAAGGCTTATCCTTATGTTCATCCTAGGTTCATTACTGCATCTCATAACCTGGGGACATACATCAAAATAAAGGGTGAGCAGAAGGCCCAGTAAGGGAAACAAGGGAAACATTTAACATGTGAACTTGAGATACATCAATAAAGTCATGAAAAAGAAGTTTAAGGCATGAGAAAGAAATCATGAGGAATATCATAATAAAAATAACGTATTTCATAACTTGAAGATGTGGCTACAAAATTTAACTTAGACAATCATTTCCATTTCACCAAGGTCCATCCCCAAGGTGTCATTAAAAATTACCAAGGTTATTCACCAAGATATCGTTAAAAATGGTCATCTCTAGAGATTAAGTCTTTACCCAATGCATTAGAGTGCTATCAGGGAACACCCTTAAATTTGACTTTGTTATCATGTGAGCCACATATATAATCATCAAACATTTCATAAATAACCCATATAGCATAAAAGAAATGGGTTTCATTTCATAATCATAACGTTTTAAAAACTGCTTTAAAGACATGATCTTTATGTCACTTTAAACCCACAGAAAAAGGAAAGAGGGTCTCATGTATGTAAATACTAGAATTTAAAATAGAATTTTTTTTATATATGTGAATAACCCTTTAGAATAAAGAGCTTTGAGTATTCACTTAATAAAATAAAAGAATTTTAGAAAAAGAGAGATACATTTTGAGACGAAAATTCGGTAGCATAACTGCTGTGTTATAGGGTTTTAGAAAACATTGAAAAGAGAGGGGAAAATGGTCAAACACTCATAAATGATCCATAAAACAGTAGGGGGACAGAATATAAAGTATTTAAGAACATGGTAATGAAATTTTAAATATATACCATATGAAATGAATAACATGAAAGGAAGAAAAAATGAGATTTCTCTTATGAAAATTCGCAAGCCTAACGACGTCACTTAAACTTCAAAAAAATGAATTGAAGAGATTAAATAGGGTCTCTCATCATATGAAAATAAAATATCAGTATTATAGATATAGATATCATACCCCAACATAATAAAAAGTAACCTGAAAGACTTGACAAGAAAATAGAACTTGAAAATGAGAAGGGTGAAAGAATCCCTTAAAAATTCGGCAGCCTAACGGCGCCACTTAAACATTAATAAAACGAAATGATGAGAGTAATAGGGGATCTCTCATCATATGAACATGAAAAGGGAAGTAAGAGGAATATAAAATAACATCCTTCAACATAAGAATATGCAGCATAAAATAAATGACTTAAAAGAGAGTATTCGAAAAGAAAGAGAGAGGTTGGATCCCTTACCTTAAAACGTAACTCTTAAAACTCGAAGTTTGGGACCTTCAGGGCTTGGGGACACCTTGGGAGGGCTCTTTGGGAGGTAAGGAGACCATAAATTCGTTGAGTATTATTTTGGAGTTGAAAGGATGAGAGAATGGCTTGGTATTTATAGGGACAGTGAGGGAACAAGGCATTAATGGCCAAGGGACACCTCATTGGTGGTATTGGCAAAACCATGGGATTTCCCATGGTATTAGACACATGGGACCCCTCATACAATAATTAATACCATTTAGTCAACCATACCTTAAAATATCTCATGAAATCATCATGATGTAGTCATGATGTCATTAAACATACCGAAACCCTAAAACTGTATTTTTACTATTCACTGAAAATCCTACTTTTTCCGAAAACTCTAAAAAATTTATCTTAACATAATATAAATGCTCTGAATTCAAAAATATAATCCATTTTATAAAAATAAATTTTTAAATATTTTTAATTTAATTTTTAAATAAAAACACTAGTCACCAAAAATTCATTTTTTTTTTCAGAAAAAACCCCAAAAATTACCTTAACATAATATCGATGCTATAAGTTCAAAAATAAAGTCCATTATATAAAAAAAAATTTTCTAAATATTTTTAATTTAATTTTTAATTAAAAAACACTATTCACCTGAAAAAACTAATACTTGACTAATAATTAATGAAATAGTTATTTACCTATTTTATTGAATCACACTACTTAATCAAGGTGCCTAAAATATATATATTAATACTTTCTTTAAGTGAGATTACTAATCCATTTGGTCATATTACTAATCCTAAGCATAAAATCACAATTCCTAATTTACTATTCATCAAAAATCTAGTTGATCTTATTAGACTCTAAATTTCTTACTGAACACATTTGCAGAAGACCATTTTTTGAAAATCATTACACATCATTAATTATTTAAGGTTTACATAAATATTTTAAAATATCCTTTTTTCAAAATACATCAATAAAATTCATCCTATATTCATTCAAACATTTGAAAACTCCCAAACTTCACCATAAGAAGAAAACCCAATTTTATTTATAAGAAAGGATTACACAAGGAAGTTACGGTCTCCTTACATAGCCCCTTATAACCCCAGTATATGACCTAAGTGTAAGGTGTGCTATGGTGAGAGAATCTAAGGGCGGCTCAGCCAACGTCGCATAAGTAGTAATTTCTATCAGTTTGAACTTCTCGTGAAGGTGATTCCGTTCTAGCTTCACACGATGAAGTTCGGCTTGGGTTTGGTCTAGAGCAAAGACTAATGGTGCCACCTTCTTCCCAAGTTTTGTTAGATGGGATTCGATTGGCCCGGGACAAGTGGATGAGGCCATCAAATCTTCTTTATATATTAATTAACCAAGATCCCTTGTATTTAGAGACAATAATCGCAACATTTAGTTTTCAAAGGTCATACTGGCCAATGGTCATATAATAGTCAAAACCCAACAGTCTCATTTTAATTATACTCATTTTATTAAATGAAAAAGTTTTGTTGAGTATGAAATAAAATAACACACAAAATTAGGGAACGAGATTTATTCAAAATTTCGGGTCGTTACACAGTTCAACTTGAAACGTCACTCGATTTGGCTTTCCAAAAGGAATCTAGTGTGCCTCCCCATATTGTAGAGGCTTATGAATAGTGATTAGGGTATAAAAATATATAAGAGGGAGACTATACCCTTGAACAGAATTCAATAATAGTCGATAAATAACAAAACATATAATAATTAAAAAACAACATTAGAGTAACCTATAATAAATAATTAAAGTAACAATATTCTATACCAAATGAAATATAGAATAAATTCATATATATTCTAAATAATGATAAAACATAAAACAATAGATATTTATACTGGTATAATCCCATATATTTGTGGTAAGTAAAGAAAACAAAATAAAAACTCTTTACTACCAACTCTGATCTAGACATCATATTAGGTTTCCAATAAATGTAAAGATATTGGATCCCAATAATCAAAATCCACACAATAATTTCTTCTCAATCAAGAAACACTGGGCCTCATCCCCATCAATATTAGTACCTATTCTCCAACTGAAAGAAGATATAAGGTTCTACATGCACACTATGGTGAACATATAAGGGGCGAGAAATAATCATTAGTAGGCCACCCCAATGGTGACACTATAAGTTTTCCACCATAAAAGGTGTATAAAACACATGGTATGACCAACCTAGTTGAATAAAGACAAGTACAATTTATAATAAATAATTATATAAGTAAAGGGAGATAAAAAAAATAAAACAAACAACCCTAGGTTATAGCTTAACACCTAAGGTAAATCTATACCTACTCTTTCCCCATACCAAAGGATTTATAACATGTGGCTCTACCCATAAATGTAACATTAGGTGTATCTGGAAGATCTATATAGGATATCCCAGATGTTTAATAACACAAAATCCATGAATTCCAAAACCCAGGGCATAACCTTATGCATCCACATGATAAAATGAAACTATAATGGGATCCAAGACTATAATGACATGATTTCAACTAGAGGTAGGAACTCTACTAACATGAATAGAAACTCTCTAGAATATAATAATCATGGATAATTAACTAGAACTATAAAATATATAGTTGACTAATGGCTCAAACTGCAAACTGAGTTCTCTAAATTGTTTTCAACCATGGATACCAAACCCCTATACAAGTAAGTATCCATTAGCCTATGGAAGGGATATACTCCTTTAGATCATCTATTAACTCCCTATGTCTGTCTAACTATAACCATACAATGGATGAGAGAAATATAAAAATATTAGAGACAATGATTTATCTAAATATATTCCAAAGGTATCCTACTTCACAAAAATAATAATAAGGAACAACTTCATACATCACAATCAAAGTAAAAAAAATCATGGGTTGATCAACTCTTAAAAAAATAATGAAAACAAAACCACAATGGGATAAAATCTAGTCTCTGGGTCATAAGAAGTCACCCGACATCACCAATGATGAGAAATAATCGACCACTCATAGGTCCAAACAAAAGCATAGGTCTCCCATAGTCCTCTAGATCACATCAATATCAAAACATATGAGACACCTGGAATAAGAAAATCATCAACTAATGAATCAGTACCCAACCCATCCATGACCAACAACTCACCCATAAGGTATTCTATAAGAATCAGTATTCCCATAATGGTAAACCACAAGAAACTATCCAAAATTCCAAATTATTCATTTATTAGAAACTTATTTATAAGGGTGTCATCAAGAGTCCCTTATACCCATCTCAATCCACATCTCAATGAAACCCTACCACACCCAAAACCTCATGGTGTTAACCTATTCCTAGAATGACAACCCATTTCATTTATACAATTTATTTAATGTTCTACTACACTAATATGCACATAAAACAATCCAAAATGATTTATATTCCTAGTGTTTTGGATAATTAGATACATATCAAAATAACTTGAAATCGAGATACAATGACATTATTTAAAGACTCCATCACATTCCCTAAAAATTACATTGATCTTTTAAATTATCATGGGATAACCTGAGGACATATATAAGAATTGGGAGAGCTATAAATCCCA
The DNA here is from genome assembly GCA_963277665.1 of Viscum album. Classification (NCBI taxonomy): domain Eukaryota; kingdom Viridiplantae; phylum Streptophyta; class Magnoliopsida; order Santalales; family Viscaceae; genus Viscum; species Viscum album. The sequence goes on from OY728131.1 coordinate 1,295,611,942, forward strand.
GTAATGAAATTATAAAATCATAGCATAGTGTAAATAAAAACATGTAATTAAAGAGGCATAAAATGGTGATATAAAAATGTAATAATCATAATCATTAACATCAAATCATTATATAATATGATAATATCAAGACATCATATGAATGTTGAAAGAACATAAAACATGACATCATAAGCATAAGTCAAGGATAACTAACAATAAATCATATCATAATGTGGGTAGTCTAAGATCCGATGCACCATACAAGGTATCTAGTGAGAAAAAAAACATTACAAAATGCATTGAAGGGCTATATAATTTTAAGCCCACCCATGACATTCATATCTTGTACATGAATTTTTATGCCATATAGATCAAAAAACATAAGAAGGAATTTCATTACTTTTAATCCCATGATAAGTAGTATGGGTTATACACATGGAATTAACTAATAAATTAATTATAGGTTCAACTAGATGAGTACCCTTGAGTAGAAATTGTGATGGGTTTTCATAAAATGAAAATTTTTCATGGAAAATCATGGAATAATTTAGACAACATAACATATGTATATAAAGGTTCATGTAATGAATTAATGAGAGTGAAAGGTGCTATATCACTACTTGAGAGTAATGATTATTGTAAATAGACATGTAAAAACATATTACAATATGAACAAATTTAAATGAAAATTCTTAATATAAAGAAAGTACTTGAATAATGAGGAATAAGATGATAATCCCTCACCTTGAGAGGGTGATTCTAAAAGATTGGAAGCAGAATATTAAGAGGTTGGGAATTACATGGGAGATATATAGAGTGGGAGTGGTAGAGTAAATTTATACTCGATGAGTTTTGAGTAAAGAGGAATGGGATGTTGGGTGGGTATTTACAATAAAAGAGAGTGGAATTCTTTATTAATTTTTAAACATATGGTTTGGACTCTAAGTAATAAAATAATCAAAACCACAAAAATTACCATGATTTTTCCCATGTATCTTTCCATAGTGGAGTGGTTTAAAATATATTATTATCTTAGTAACCTGAATCATTAAAATAATTCCATTCATGATGTGGAATTGTGTCATGTTCATAAATATTTTTTAAAACCTTATAATATAATATAAGTTTTAGATGATTCATTATAGGTTTTTAAAATTAATGAAATAACTTCAAAAAAAATTATTTTAAATGTAAAATATATTTTTTGGACATATATTCCTTTTATAGTATTTATCACTTCACTTATGGGTTATTAAGGTGTCATAATACACACTATATGTTTATAATGTATTTATTTTTTACCTAAAAATTCAACCAGCTTTTAAAATTATAAAATATTCAGCATGTGATAATTTAGATGTTCTGATTTAAAAAAATTATATTTATTTCAAAAAAATAATTTTCTAAATATAATAATTTCTACTTTTAAATAAAAAACCTTATTTATTAAAAAATACTAGTTTTCACCACATAAACAATATTCCGACCCTTATAAAAATTACATGTGGATTCATTAGATTTTATTATAAATTTTATTTAAATAAATATTATTTATTAAAACTATCTGTTGAAAATAAAATTTATTTCAAAAATCTTTGATTTACCAGAAAGAGTGTTTTAATAGAAACTGTATATATATTTCCCAAAAAGACAATTTTGGTTTCTTTATATCAAAATATAATTTTATGAAACTCATTATATAATCATTCATATATAAAAATTAGTAATGAAAAGGAATAAATATAATCATTATTTTATTATAATAATGTAATATAAAAATTCACACTACTAGGGTCTAGGTACATAACCCCTTATTACACCAGTGTACACCCTATGGGTAAGGTGTGCGATAGTTGTATTTTCTTGGGGGTGGTTTGGCAAACATGGTTTGGGTGGTTATCTCTATAAGAATGAAATAATCCCATAAATATTATTTCTTGAGTTTAAGTTGTTAAATCTCAGCTTGGTATTATTCAAGGGAAAAGTCCAATAATACTAGATCCCTTGTAAGTTCTGACAAATTAGATTAATAGGGTATGATTTTATTGGATGAGGTCATCGCTTCATCCTTCTATGTCACTAAGATTTTATTATAACCAATAATATATAAAAATATTAATGGTCACTATAGAATAAATATATTAATAATGGTTATGATAGTTAATAGTCTTTTAGGATTGATAGAAAAATTATGGCTATACTTTATAATGGTCCAAAATAACAAATGAAATATAGTGTATATGTTTTCTATAGCTACATTACATAATAATGATTTTTTTTTCAAAATGGAATTTAATTTATAAAATTATGAGTTGTTACATTCTTCCCCCCTTAAAAAATTTTCCCTCTAGATTCCATTTCATACACTAAAACAAATGAGGGTACTTTTTTTTTATTTCCTATTTTGGTTACCGTGTTTCCTCCTCAATCTTTTGGTTCTGGTATAGTACTTTGACCAGGTGAGTTTTCTTGTTTCATAGAAATTTGTGTATAAGATCTAGGATATTCATCAAAATCTCCTCATATGAATGATTTTTTTTTCTAAATGCACTACCTCTAGGTTCATTACATGTGATGGGTTTGGTATGTACTTATTTAAAATGGATTCATGGAACACATCATGTACTTGATATAATTTAGGTGGGATTTATTGTCAATAGGCCATAGCTCCAATGAGATAAAGGATCTCAAAGTGGATGATTTATCTACGAAGAGTCTTTCCCTTCTTCCAAAAACTCATAACTTTATTGCATAGTGTTATATTAAAGAAAACCTTATCCCTAACTTCATTCTATGGGTCTTATCAATGATTTTTTGCATAGATTTTATATAAAACTTTCATAGTTTTAATATGATACAGAATAGTTTGAACCTCAAGTTTCATCTATTGGATAAGGTCAGGTCCCACCAACATCCACTATCCAACATCATACTAATCTGTTAGACCCCAAAACCTATTCCCATAAAGATACTCATAAGGTACCATTTGAATTATAGAATAGAAACTGCTGTTATATGGTAACTCCATTAGGGGATGGTGCCAATCCCAATATACTTGGAAATACATTGAACATGATATTAGAATTTTATTTAGAGTTTTAATGGTTATCTCCAGCTGATATGCATTTGAGGGTGATAAGTAGTGATAAAACTCAAATCTATATCCAAAACTTGCTAAATGATTCCCTATAACCCTGAGGTAAACCTAATATCTCATTTAGATACATCATAGAGTGATAATACATGTCATATTAACACTTCTTTTACATATATCATGGTGATTTGGTCAAGAGATAAATCTTACTTAAAAGAAATGAAATGTGATGACTTTGTAAGGTGACTGAATATCACCCAAATAACATTATTTACTTTAGATTTCCTAGGGTGTCTTATAATAAAATCAATTTTTTTTTATATTTTACCATTTCCATATTGGTATGGTTAATGGTTGAATCATTTCATTATACTTCCATCATTAATCCTTTAATTATTTTCATACCAAACATCAAGATATAAATTTTGCAATGTCTCTCTTCATGTTATCCCCCAAGATTTTTTTTCTTCAGATTTCTATATATCCTTGTTCTTCTTGTATGAGTAGAGATTGATGAGATATGTGCATAATAAAGAAATTACCTCTCCATTTATTGTTTTTATGGGAGACATATCCAAGTTCCAAACCTTATAACTATATCTTTACAAAAGTTTAACTCTGTAATATTCTCTACCTTTATTTGTAGCTCTCCATAAACTTTTTAAGGCTCCTTGATACTCTAAAAAATGGATGGTTGAGAAGTTTTTTGATCAATTTAGCATGGAGTTCCTTATATGATTCCCATTTCTATTCTTTGAATTTAAAATAATATTTAATCCCTTTCAAACTTATCATGGATAGGGTTGCAGGATCCTTTATACTCAGAGAACCTTCCACTTTATTCACCTTCTCAAGATACCAATGTATTGACCAATAATAATACTTGATCAGATATAACCACTTTTTTGGTGCATATTGATCTCTTTTTGTGTTAATGTATATTATTTTGTCATTATTTTATATTTTTTACACAAGAAGTTTCGTTGTATTGTGGATATATTTTTAATTAAATTGGTTTTTTATTTAATAATTATGTGTTTTGTGATAATGATTTTTTTAAATATGCTCTTTAATTTTGTTTTTATGACATATGTTGTGAAAGAAATTGATTTTATAGAAAAATATATCTTTGTTTTATTACTCATTATTTTTGGAATGGAAATAAAAGTATCCCATTACCTTAGAGTTATTTTTGGAAACTTTCATTATAGTGAAATTTGAGGAAATTTTTATTTTACATTGAAATTACCTATTGAGTATCAATTTTAAAATTAATTATATGATATTAATTATATTTAATGTCTACTTTTGGAAGCTAATTATTTTTTACATTTTCATTATTTTTACTTTGATATTAGTAGGTTTTGAAAAATATTTTACAGGAGTAACAAGATAAAAAATTTCTATTAGTATTAATTAATGATGGAGCCAAACCACCTCAATATAAATTCCAATACATTTGATTATCTAGTATTTAGGGAAAAATTAGATACCTTTTATAGGGAGATATATTTTTGATGGGCCAACTGAAGTCCTATTTGGAGGAATTTTGTGGAAGCTTCTCTATGAACCCTAACCTCAAACATTTCCCTATACAATTCATTAACTGTTGTAGTTTATTTAAAGGTTTTTAAGTAATATAGGATTCGGTTGAGAAATATTTTAAGATATTTGTTTTTAATCTATTAAAGTCTGAACTCTAGATTTTTATTTGTGGTGGAAAGTTTTATTTAAGGGAAGAAATTCTATTTGTCAGTAAGTTCACTTAAACTTCTTGGTAGTGTGAATAAGTAGAGTTCTACATGAGGCTCAGATAAGAATTTATTGATGGATGGTTATATTATATTTTTATAATGATATTATACATTGGTAGAGAAGATAATTTTGTGTGTGTGTGTGTGGGGGGGGGGGGGGGGTCATTCGACACATTCAGGCAGAATATTCCAGGAGGTGAAAAAGTGTATCTCTTGTAGAGTCTTTATCACCTAAGAGAAATTTAATCTCCATATTTATTCTATTTATTTCTTTTACCAAATTTATGAGGATGAACCTAATGGATTTTTTCCTCATAACTTCTTTATATTTCAATATATTGTTATGCTAATTATGTTATAAGGGTTATGGGCTAAAGTATTTTGAATTTCTATAAAATATTCTTGATTTTTTAGTGATAGATGAATATTGATTTTTCTCACCTTATTTTATTATATGAATATTCAATATTAGTTTTAATTAAGATATGAGAAGTTAATATGAATATTAGAAGTGTTTTCACATATGGAATATTTTTTATTACTATTAAAAATTTATAGATTAGATATAGAGCACTAAAATATAAATACCTATTAGGTATTTTATTATATTGTGAGAATATTTTTATAGTTACCCTAACAATCAACAATTGATGAGTGGTTGAATTTTTTACTTTACTAAAGGATTGAATAGATATTTGAGATATGATAATCATCCATAGATATTTCCTTAAAATAATTCATGTGATATTAGATATTAATTGATAATTGTTTATTTTTTTCAAAAATATATTAAACCATTGGTTGATTTTCTAAGAATGAGTGAGGTAATTTCAATCAATATTTTCAAAAAAATATGATCCTTATAAATAATTTTATACTTTTATTGTATGATTTTTACAAATCTATTATAGTCTAATACCTCTAGTTAATTTTATTTCACTTGAACCGCCATTTTTTGAACTCCAACCCACTTTTTTTTATCTACTTAATTTATTTTGTTCTTTCATTATTCACTATCTTAGATCCGGTTCACTAACTATTTACTTATGGTAAACACAATGTTTACTATAAAACTATTATTTCTATTACTTATAATCATATAAAATTAGAAATTAATAAATACCATAGAGAACTCACACTCATTCCATCAGTTTTTACCCTTTACTACCATGATAATTTAGGTTTATAAATAACATTTTTAGAGTATTGATGAACTCAGAATTTCCCAATAGAAAATTAGAGTAAAAAAATTGAAATTTTTTCTGTTATTTTTTAAAAATACTAAAAACATTTAGTGTATGATCACCAAATATAAAACTAATAATCTAGATATGTTATTTATATAAATAAAGAAAAATCGTAGTGATCTTAATCAAGGAAACAAAACTAAAATAGAAGAGAATATGGATGATAATGAACATCAGAATGAAAATTTTACTCCTCTAATTCATAGGAATAAAGTAGCTAATAGACCTAGACATAGGGAGTTTCAGATTCCCATAGTTTCTAATAATCCTTTATACATTAAGATAACTCCCAAGTCTAGAAACTATGAGATAAAATAATCTTATATTTCCATGATTCCATCATAAAATGGGATTATATAGACTTAATTAAATATTTGAATGGTGTGGTGTAACAACTACCACTTATAGGGATGAGTGAGGAGGAGTTGAATATTGTGACCATTATTTTTCTTACATTATTATTAAATCATTTAAAAAAACAAAATGGTTATACATTCAAGGATTAAAAAATTCATTATCTTGGTAAATTAGGAACATACATCATTTATGCATAATAAAACATAAAAATTATTATAATGGTTCTTCTTTATCCATATAAAATCTCTCAAATTATAATTAGTACATGTATTCACCCAAGGATATACATAAAATAAAGTGGTGATATAAAAGCCTAATAAGGGGAAGGATAACATAACTAAAATAAGAGACATGAATATATAGTACATGGATGAGCATAATCATCATAATAATGAAAAAATAATGGGATCATAATCATAAGCATGAGGAATACATTTTGGAAAAATAATTCTAATGTGAAATATGCATAAAAATGAAACATCATGTCATAGTGGTCAAATATAATACGTATTTGTGAATAACTATAGCATCATGTTAGCACATAATATATGTGTATAAATCATAAAATCATTATTTTGAAAAAATATAGCATCATTTAAACACATAATACACATAATAAAATGAGATAAATAACATTACCCAATTTATTTGAGGGATTTATAATTCTAGGCCCACCCATCACATCATAATATTTATAAAATCATGCATGCCACAAATATTGTATAATAATTATAGTAATGAAATAGCCCATGGAAAAGAATGAGTTTTATAAGAATTTTATAAAGAATAAATTAATGAACAAAAATTTGGGGTTCCTAAATTGATAATGGGAAAAATATTTGGTATAAACATCACCATTCTTGAGCGAAGAAGAAATAACTCTAGAGGTATCCAAGATGTGTTTTGGAAAGAAAAGTGTTTTCAGAAAATATTTTTATTTGGATTAAAAATCATGGTAGAAACATGTATGTCCCAAAAAATAAAAGGGATTAATATTGAAATTATATTTAAGTAACATTCAAGGAATATCTATACCGAATATGTCATGAAAGAGGGATAACATAAAGAAAAAGAGTTCGGTTTGAGAATCCCCTTACCTTAAATCCTAGTTTATTTCATCACTTTTACGCCTCCTGAATAATAAATATAGGTTTATCAAAAAATTGATACAAAAGTGAATTATTTTAATTTTTGAAATTATTTATCAATTATAATAATTTTATTTTATTTCTTAATTTCCTTGGTTTACGAGAAGTCGTTTTAATATCACGTTTTCCATAAATATTACACATTTTTCTTTAATTTCACTATTTTTTTCAAGGACATTTATAAATAATCAGAATTAATTGAAGAGGCTTGAAATACATATATTTATACATTTATGTATCATAAATAATCCATTATAACTATATATTGTGTTAGTGTTAAGAAATTTTTTGGAAACACCCTTGTTGGCGGTTAACCGACCATTAACGCGACATTATCAAATTGATGGGAAAGGGAAGTACAAAAATTTAACATATTGTAAAAATAATAATTATAGTCTGTTAACACCGTTAATATAATAATAACATAATAGTAAATTAGTATTATAATATTTCTATTTGAACAGGGTTGGAGAAAAGAGAAAAAGGATAGGAGAATGAGAGGGAGAATTGATGAGAACATACTCTATTCTTGGGGCTGCTTCTTCTCTATGACACTAAACTCCTTTTATGATTGGATTTTAATTGATAAATAAATTCCATTGGTATGATAAGAAGATTTAGAGAGATAATTTTGGTATATATTTTTCTTTTAAAGTTACATAGGAGTTGTTTTCCATGGGGAGGGAGATGAGTTATTTATACTTGAGGAGATGCGTACTTTTGAGTTGAAATATTGAATAAAAGACAATATCTAAGGAAAACCTTGTAATTGTAATTTTTTTTAAATTATAAACCATATATTAATTAAATTAAATGATTTTAATACTTTTATTAACTTTATAATTATAATTAATTAGTTTAATCAAAAGGGATGCTGGAAAAATGAGAAAATATATTTTTAATTTAATATTTTAGATTGTAGATTTGGAAAGTGCTTTCTAGATATGGAAATCATGTTTATTATATTTTAATAAATCATTTATAAAATTTAATATGGGTTTTTAATTTATCATGTTCTATAAATTATTAGGTTATTATTACACCATGAATGATTTAATTTAGGATACACTGGTTATGAGAAATACAACATTTCTACTATTCACCTGAAAAATGAAGAATTTCAAAAAGTTTCCAAAAAATTAACCTTGAAAAATTTAGATGTGATTATTTAAAAAAATACATTCATTTTATCAAAATAATTTTATAATTCTTGTAATTATAATATTTAATATAAAAATTATGATTTTTACAAAATTATTTAAAATACAGTTTATAAAAAAAGTTGGTAGATTTTCTTTGAGTTTTCAATCAATATTTTTTTCCACTATGATATTTAAATTTACTTTAATTAAACATGATAAATATGATTTATATCACAATTTACTATTTTTAGGTAAAACTATTACCCCAACAATCATGTTACTATTCTAAACAATTAGGTTACTATTACCAACAGTCTGGTTGCTTTTCCAACAGTCACAATACTATTCCAAAAATCACATTACCCTCTATAAATACCAACTAATTAAGTAATTAATTATTCACCTATATTAATCTCAACTTTTTTAGTTTCCATTTTATATAATTTCAAATGGTTTACTAATATATTGTTTTGTTTCTATAGCGTTGTTTGCGAGAGGGATAATTCTAGCTGATTGTGGTGATTCGAATTTTACCATTGTAATTTTTCTATTTTCTATTTTTGTCACATTATAATATTTGGAATTTTAATGAGTTCAGTCATTGAATAATGTAAAAAATTTCATTAATGAAATAATATTTTTTTCGTTTCTATAATTTCTTTATACGTATAATACTTATATAATATAATATGATATAAATTTATTTACGAAATAACTATCATTTAAAAATTATAGTTTGTTAAATTCTTCCCCCCTTTATAAATTTCATCCAAAAAATTTAAAATAATATTATCTATTCAAAATAGGTGAGGGTACTTCTGTTTTTTTGTCTTCTTTGGTTCCCATGTCACCTCTTCATACTTATGGTTCCTCTATAACACTTTGATAAGTTGAGTTGTATTACTACATAGAACTTTGTCTTTATGGTGCATGATCTTCACCAGATACACCTCATATGATAGGTCATTCTCTAGTTGTACCACATCTATATTTAGTACATATAAGTGGTCAGGTATGTACTTATCAATAAAGATACATGGAACACATCATGAACATGGGCCATATTTGGTGGAAGTGAAAGTTGATATGCCACTAATCCTATAAAATCATGGATCTAAAAGGGGGAAATATACCTAAGGATAAAATTACCTTTATTTTCAAAACCACATAACTCCCTTCCATAGTGATATTCATAGGAAACCATTGTCTCAAACTTCAAACTCCAAATACTTTAAATAGTTGTCTGAATTGATCCTTTTCTGACTTTAAGAAGGGTTTATATGTTTTTGGGTGGATTGAACCTTATCCATTATCTCTTGCATAAGATTTGGTCCAAGTATCTTTCATTCAATAATTTCATCCCAAAAAGTAGTATTTCTTTATTGTTTCCTATATAGAGCTTCATATGGTTCCATTTTAATACTTGAGTGGAAACTATTGTTGTATGAGAACTCAACTAATTGGATATGTTGATACCATCATCATTTATATTCCATTAAGTAGGCTCTCAACATGTACTCAAGTGTATGGATGTTCCTTTTAGATTTACCAATAGTTTAAGGGCTATAGGACATACTAAATTTCAATTCAATATTTAAATAATGTTAAAGACTTCCCCAAAATTTATATGTGATCCTTAGATCATAATCAGAAATGATCAAAAGTGGTATACCAAGTTGCAAGATCCCAATTTTTTTTGGAGTTGTCTTGAGCTTTATTTCAGGTACCATTTTGTCCTTAAATGAGTATTTTTTTTGGGTTTTACCTTGGGGTGTGTTTGGGTTGAATTTTGAGAAAAAATGGAAGAAATAGGGTTGTGCATGGTTGGTGTACAGTTTTTCCTAATCGTGCACCCCATACCAGCTAACTACACAACCCTATACAAAGGATAATTGCATGGATAGTGCATGATTTTTCAAACCATGAACCATATTAGTAGTAATCATGAACCCCTATAAAAGAGGTTCATAGTTTAGGTGCACAGTTAGGGAAAATCGTACACCCTTGCCCAACTAACCGTGCATAGGAATTAAAGTCACCTGAAAATTAGATTTTTAATCACCCAAACCCCTGAAACTCACCAAAATTTATACCCATTCGACCCTAGGATCTCATTCACAAGTTTGAATCTTCCTAGACTAAGTCAAATCCCTAATGACCTCCATTCTTTGTGATTCAAATCCTAGATCAAAGATCTACACCCCTCCCAATATGTCAATCCTTTTTCGAATGAATTCATGTTCTTCTCCCGCTATTTTGGTGGGATGTTATCCACTATTTTGTTAAATATGAATCTAGATATGATGAATATAGATATAAGATTGTGGATATAGATCTTGAATTAAGATATCTTTATTTTTTCTATATGGATTTAGGTTATAGATCCCAATCTAATTCTATGCCGTTACTCTGCTCAATTTTGGGATTTCCGTTGGGTGATTGTTCATCAATGAATTGAGGTATGTGGTATATTATTAAAATACCATAATACTATAATCAATTACATGTATTTAATTATAGAATTTCCAGGTTTCATTTAGCAATTTGAATTCCTAATTTAATTAATTAATGTGTACAATTAATTAATTAGGGAATTGGGGATTTGATTGAATAGTGAAAATTGTGTAATTGAGATAATTAATTGATGAATTAATTATCTAAGAATTGAATTGTAGAATTTAGGATAATTAATTATTGAGTTAATTATCAAATTTTTGAATTGTGAATAATTAATTGGTGAATTAATTATTGGATGTAGAGTTGCGAAATGATTACTTAATTATTGAATTAATTAATGAACTTTACATGGTTAACTAATTATTGAATTAATCAATGGAAGAGATTTGATTAATTAATTGGTGAATTAATTAATGATAAGGACATGGTTAAACAATTTTTGAATTAATTAAAGGAATTTTGATGATTAATTAGTTGTGAAATTAATTAATTTGATAGACATGTTGTTTTATCTTTGGTATAATTAATGAAAATGGTATGATTAATTAATTGTGAAATTAATTAATGGAAATATTGGTGAAATGAATATCAGTTGTGATTATGTTGTCATGGAGTAACACATGAGATAACTGGGATATGTGAAAGGGATTAATAGAGTAATACCATTAGAGAGTCTATTTAGTTCTGAAGGACTGTGTGAGCCTTCAAGGAAGAAGACTATGAGAGCTTCTATTTTTTTTGAAGGACCATGCGATCCATTAAGTGAGAAGAACATGAGAGATTATACTTGTTTCCCAAGAGACCATGAGAGATCTTGGAGTTAGGCCTAGGAAACGACTGTGAGAGCTTTCCCCTTTACCTAGAAAGCTTTTATGCTTTGTTTAGTCTTACTAACTTTTGAACCTTGAGGTTAGATCCCTTTATGCACATTACTCATGCTAAAATGATTTATATTTTTTATGTATTTTATTAAGATATGGATTGTGTTCTTGAATTGTAATAATTAAATTCAGATATATGATATCCCTTGGGGATAGTTTAGACTCCGACACAAGCCAAAGTAGTTATTGAAGTATGGGTGTCCTTGGGAACTCGGTGGTTATGTGGTTAAATAAATATTAATTGATAATGTAATAACTACTTACTTATGAATTGTAATTATTTATCTATAAAACTTTATACAATTTTTATTAACTATATATTAGTTTATACACCATTAATGGTGACCTAATATGTTTTAATCACAGACTACTCGGGCTGCCTAATTGGTACCTGAATATATTTCATGTTTTCTAGACAGGATAAGGGAAAAGGACCTATTTTAGATTACAAAATGTGGATAGAGCATGGTTGAGGTGAACAAATTTGGTTTAGTACCCACTTGGGAGTCATCACTGTCTTTATTTTTAGGTTTTCACTTTTGATATTTAGCACATACATTAGCATGACATATTTACAGTTCAGTTTTGATATTGTGTCTTTCAGTTTTGGTTATCTTGTGACCTCGTTACTATTATGTTTATGGTTATATGTTATTAATTAATTGTTTTATCATTTCCAATTGTTTATTACTATAATAAAAAGAGGGTATAGTCTCCCCATGATCAATATTAGACCCTAATTGCTAGTTGGAAGCCTATGGTGTAAGGGTAGGCACGCTTGAGGTCATGTGGCGGTCCGACTCGGGGTACCGGTAAGTGGCACATGGGTTGGGTTGTTACAAAGTGGTATTAGAGCCTGGTTTTCTTTTCTTTTTCTTTTATCTTACTGTTTAGGAAAGTTATATAGGAGACTAGGAGCAGTCGGGCCTTGGTAATGAGCTCATTCATGGGAGTTGAAAATCCATGTATGGGGGGTAACCAAAACACCCAAGGTGGGATTTTTGTTATTACTATTCATTTTTATAGTTGAATATTATTTCACCTTGAGTGATTTACTTGTTGTGTGATTTGATTATTGTTTTTGGAAATTGTTCATAATTGACTCTTGGCCTCGAATGGAATGAGATTTAAATTTCATGCATCATTCTAGGTACTTAGGATTATTTTGTGACAGGCATCATTTTGGGCACACACGGGAAAATGGGTTTTGGGTATGTTGTTAAACTTGAACAATTTTTATTTTCTTGTGAAATTGAATGAAAAATGTGCCTAATATGAAATTATAAGTGGTAAAAATGATGAAAAATGTGAATAATTGGACGTTTACATGAGAAACATGAATAATGATAATTTTTTTTACCCTTGTTAACCAGAACCTAGGTATAAGATGGTTAAGGGTAGTAATAACACCTCAGTTTTGACTGTGTAGTAAATGTTTGGAAAAAAGGATTGTTGTGGCTTATTGTGATTTTACCTCTTACGTAAATGTGATCAATTTGTGTTTTTATTCCTAAGAAGTGTATTTGTAATTATATATATATTCCTCCTTGAAGATGTCTTTTTCGAGGAAGACATGATGATATGGATGGTGATTCTCCATCAACAGTGGTACCCGAGGCACCAAGAGTTACAGTTGAGGAAGCGGGGGAGAAGTTCTGAGATTAATTCTCTTGATTTATGTAATTAATGTAATGTGACCCAGGGTGGGTTGTGAAAATCATGTCTGACCTAATGAGGGGGTTCCAGTTGCATCAAACTCTGAATTTTACTCGATAGGATGGATATGAGAGAGATGAGTTCTAGATTGAGTATATCTAGAATATACTTGACTACATGGAGACTTTTTCCAAGAAGATGGTAAATCTCTATTCTTATATATCGCATGGTCAATCGAAGTGATGGTGGGACATCCATAATCGGGATAGATAGATGGAGACCATGGAATGAAAGGAATTTTAGGAGAAGTTCTTGGATCACTTCTACCTAGAGACACTTAGGCTTGAGAGAGTAGATGAGTTTATAAGATTGAATCAGTGGAACATGTCAGTGATGGAAAATGTTGTACACTTAACAAATTTCCAGAAATTTTCTCCAGAATTTCTGGAAGATGTGGATAGTTATGAAAATAATTTTAGGATGGAATTAAGTGTAAAATTGAGTACTATGTGAATATCATATGGTTTAAGAAGTTCTCAGAAGTGGTGAAACAGACTCTCATTTCTAAGGGGAACCAGAAGGAGGCTTCTAGTGGTGGATATGTGGTTTCTTATGGATGGAGAGGAGGTGTTACTTTTGAAAGTAGGAAATTTTATTTCTTGAATTTCTCCTAGAGAAGTGGAATGGAAAGTATCCAAGGGGAAGGGTCAGTTACAAAGAACATTACCCATATGGTTTTCCACTAGTGTGGTGGAATGGGACACTTAAAAAAAAAATTTACCTAACCACTAGTGGAGTGTTGAGTTTGCAGAAAGATGAGAAATCTACAGTGGTTTTGTCGGAACCCATGAAAGATGGTTAGTGATGGAGGATCTAGACAGAACTAGAGTGAGGGTAGAGGGTCTTCTACACCATATCAGACTAGAAGCTAAAGTTATACTAACTAAGGCAGTATAGTCAGTGGACATTATGATTCTAGGAAAGAGTTACTCTATCAACAGAGTGGGAGAACTTAAAAGAGTTAGACTATGGTACATGGAAGAGGAACAAGATAGTTACATGATATTAAACCTACACTTTTGGATAGAAAATTTGGACCGTCAACTGAGAGAGGTACTATTCTTATAGATTCTACATTAGCTAGTGCTTTATTTGATATTGGTTCCTCTAATTCCTTTAAATCTGCAAAACATGTTAATGATTTGAGCCTGGCGGTGCAATTTTTGAGTGGGAAAATGACAATAGATACATAGTTTGGAGTATAGTCTAGAGATATCTGTTTGTGCAAGGGATGTTCTCTTGAGATTGGGGAGTAGTTTTTTCTATGGTATCTTTATATTCTTGACATGTCAGGATTAAAATTAATTATGGGTATGGATTGGATAGTTGCATTCCAAGGCCAAATTGATTGTTACCAAAAGAGAGTGAACTTTATGTATTCTACGGGTAACTACTTTATTCACCATGGGGAGTGGGATATTTAGGAAGGCTGAGTAGGTCCAATTACTCATCAACTAGGAGAGATCATATCTAAAGTTACAAGTATATTTCTTGATTATGGAGATATGAAATATAATGATTTTCCACCCATAGTGGACAAGTTTTAGGACGTGTTTACTAAAAACTTCCTAGGGTTGAAATATGAGAGAGATATGAAATTCACTATTGATCTCATGCTAGGGGCTAAGCCAGTTTCAATTCCACTATATAGAATGACTCATAAATATCTTAAAGTGTTAAATACTCAGTTGGATGAGTTGGAGGATAAAGGGTTTATCCATCTGAGTACATCGCCTTGGGGTTCACCTGTGTTGTCTACAAAGAAGGATAACAAGACACAATGCTTGTGTGTTGATTATAAAAAGTTGAACTATATGACTATGAAGAACTAGTATCCTCTTCTTCATATTGATGATATTTTTGAAAAGTTAAAAGGAGCTTATGTATTCTCAAATATCGACTTGAAATCATGGTGTCATTGGTAAAGAGTTCAGACTTCTGATATACCAATGACTACTTTTAAAAGTTGATATAGCCTTTATGATTTCATCGTAATTCAATTTGGGTTGATGAATGCACCAAAAGTGTTTATGGATTTGATGAATATGATATTCCATCCATACCTAGATCAATTTGTAGTGGTATTTGTGGATGACATCTTGGTGTACTCAAAGACTCCTGATGATCATGACCAACACGTTAACATCATCCTGAGTACACTGAGATAACATCGACTATACACCAAGATACCTAAGTATTAGTTATGGATTGATCAAGTACAATTATTTGGTAACATCATCTCAAAGGAAGATTCATTAGTAGAGCCAGAGAAAGTACAGGATGTGGTTTATTGGGATCATCCCAAGAACATGTTCAATATCTATAGATTTATAGGGTAAGCTGGATATTATAAGAGGTTTTTTGATGTCTTTTCCCAATTGGCATCACTGATTATAGGCTTAAAAAAATGGTATAGAGTTGGATGGGTTGGAATCATGTAATAATTATTTCTATAAATTAAATAAGCACTTGAAATCGGCACCGATCTTGATCCTACATGAGATGGGTGAGGAGTATATGGTGTATTGTGATGCTTCTAGGATTAGACATGGAGATGTGTTAATGTATGGAGATTGAGTTGTGGAATATGGGTCTAGTAATTTGAGGACACATGAATGGAATTAACACAAACAAGACCTCGAGTTAGCAACATTGGTTTATGCATTGAATTATTTGTGTCATTATCTGTTGGAAAAAAAGTTTACTGTGTATACTAACCACAAGAGCTTGAAGTATATCTTTTCTTAGTGAGACTTGAATCTTTGGTAGTGGATATGGGTGGATTACATGCATTCATTTGATTTTGATATAGCATATATGCATAGTAAAGGAAACAGTGTTATCAATACTCTATATAGGAAGACACAAACTCATGTGGCTTAGGATTGTAGTGTTGAGTGGAATATGATGATTTTACTAGTTGAGAAGCATGTGGTTATTCAAGAGAGTCAAGAACATTTGACTCTCATATAATTTTCAGTGGATTTTTCTCTTTCGACCTAGATTATAGATAGACAGTATGAGGATCAAGAGTTTTTGACCTTGAGGTAAATCATTGAAGGTGGGGAGTCACCTTCTGATTAGACCATAGATGAAGATGAGATCATCTATATCGAGAATCAGGTTGTTGTTCCTACAAGCATGCAGAAGGAGTTAATGCATGAGTTTAAAACATCAAAGTGGGTGGTACATCCAGGTGCGACTAAGATGTACCATGACCTATGAAGAAAGTTTTGGTGTCCAAGCATGACAAAAGAGATAACATGGTTTGTGAAATGATGCTTTACCTGTCAGTAGGTGAAGGTGAAGCATCAATGACATGGAGGTTTACTACAGTTGTTTCCCATTCTAGAATGAAATTGGGACAATGTGACTATGGAATTTTTGGTGGGTCTCTGAAATACACCTATAAAGAATGAATATATTTGGGTTTTTGTAGACAGACTGATGAAATTATAACATTTCTTACCTATAAGAGAGACTTTCTCAGTGGAGGAGTTGGGAGTTTTGTATGTTCAGGGGATAGTCCATCTGCATGGGGTGCATAAACTATTTTTTCAGATCGTGACTCTCACTTTAATTTTTTATTCTACAAAGGTTTGAAAAGTGTGCTTGGTACATAGTTTTTTGAGTAAGGGATTCCACCTACAGATATATGGGAAGTCGGATCGTACCGTACTGGTGATGTAGGATATGTTGTGAGCATGTGTTCTTGACCTCAGAGGGTATTGGGAGAATAATCTAGAGCTAATAGAGTTCTCCTATAAAAATAGTTATCAGGATACTATTTAGATGGAACTTTATGGTGATATTTATGAGAGGCCATGCAGATTACACATATTCTAGATGTAGGGAGGTGAGTCTGAGTTGTTAGGACCGTGTCTCATGCATGATACATTAGAGTAGGTTTAACCGATTTAAGAGAATATGAATATAGTTCAGAGTAGATAGAAGTCATATGATAATAGATGTCGATAAACCCTATAGTTTATAGAAGGTGATCATTTATTCTTTGGTGTCACCTAGGTTGGGTCACAATAGGATATACATACATGGAAAGTGGGAGCCCATGTTCATTGGACCATTTGAGGTTGTGGAAAGAATTAGGTTAGTGATATACCGATTGGATCTTCCATAGAGATATGATGTTATGCATAATTTTTTCCATGTATCACAACTACAAATATATCACCCCAACCATTTTCATGTGATTTAAGTGGATGCTGTTGAGCTTAAGATAGATAAATCCTTTGATGATCATTTTATAAATGTGCTGGATCGCAGTGAGAAAGTGTTCCGGGGAAATATCATTATGATAGTTTGTGTATTGTGGAAACATGTGTGTGTGAAGGTGGAAACATGGGAAAAGGAAGTAGATATGAGGTCCTAATGGACCAATCTATTTTAATCAAAATACGATAGATGTTTGGAGCGCATCTCGAGGATGAGCTGTTATAAGGATGGGAGATTGTAAGATCCTGACCTTTTTTGGAGTTTTCACAAGCTTGATTTCAGGTTCTCTTTTTTCCATAGTTGAGTAATTTTGCATTGGGTTTTACCTTGGGATGTGTTTGGGTAGAATTTTTATAAAAATGGAATTAATAGGGTTGTGTATAGTTGACACAAGATTTTACATAACTGTGCTCCCCTGATTAGCTAACTGTGAAACCCTGGATAGGGGGGAATTACATAGTTTTCTCATTGTTTGTAAAACTATGTGCCCCCTTATGAGTAAACACACACCCCTATAAAAGAGTTGTGAAATTAGAAAAAACATCACATGTATTCCTAGAAAATCATTCATGGTAATTAATGTCACCCAAAAATTAGATTTTAAATCACTTGAACCCCAGATACTCACCCCATTTAACCCAAATTCTACCCTAAGCTCTATTTTATGATTTTGGAGCTCCCAGGATGAATTAAAAGATTCATCGACCTCTGTTCTTTGTAATTAAAATCCTATATCAAAGATCTTCACCTTTCTCAATACGTAAATCCCTTTCTGAGTGAATTCTTAATCTTCTCTCATTCGTTTGGTGGGACGTTATCCACTATTTTGATGGATCTAGATCTAGGATTATGGATCTATATCTAGAATTAATAGATCTTTATTAGTTCAATCTTGATATAGGTTATAGATCCAGATCTCATTCTACACTATTACTCTGCTCATTTTGGGGATTTCTGTTGGATGACCGTTCGTCAAAAAATTGAGGTAGGTGGTCTATTATTCATATCCCAGAGTCTTATTATGAATTATATGTTTGTAATTGTAGAATTTATTTTGTTTTTTTGATATTGGAATTTATAATTGAATTAATTAATGTGATCAATTAATTAATTGTGAAATTAGGGATTTGATTGAATAATTGAAATTTCATAATTATGATAATTAATTAATGAATTAATTATCAAAGAGTTGAATCATGGAATTGGGTAAAAATAATTATTGAGTTAATTATAAAATTTTTGAATTGATTTTTTTTGAATAATTAATCAGTGAATTAATTATTAGCTGTGGAGTTGTGAAATGATTAACTAATTGTTGAATTATTAATGGACTTTGCATGGTTAATTAATTATTGAATTAATTAACATAAGATATGTGATTAATTAATTGGGGAATTAATTATTAGGATATGCATTGTTAGTTAATTATTGAATTAATTAAAGTAATTAGGATGATTAATTAATTGTGTAATTAATTAATGTGATATATGTGATTAATTAATCATTGGGTTAATTATTATAAATGGTATGATTAATTAATTGTAGAATTAATTAATAGACTGTTTAGTGAAATGGATATTGGTTGTGATTATGTTGGGATGGAGTAGCACATGGGATAACCAGGGTGTAAGTGAGGGATTAACTGAGAAAGATCGTGAGAGATTCTATTTTGTTTTTCAAATGATCGTGTGAGCCTCTAAAGAAGAAGACCGTGAAAGATTCTATTTTGTTTTCTGAAGGACCATGTGAGCCTTCGAGGGAGAAGACCATGAGAGATTATACTTATTTATGAAGAGACCATGTGATATCTAGGATTTTGTCCAATGAAAAGACTGTGTGAGATTTCCCCTTTTACTAGAAATCTTTTATTAATTATTTAGTCTTACTCACTTTAGACCCTTGACGTTAGAGCCCTTTGTGCACATTACTCATGCCAGAATGATTTATATGTTTTATTACTTTTATTAAGATATGGATTGTGAGAATTAATAGTAATAATTAAATTAATATATATGATATATTTTGGGGATAGTTTAGATTTTGACATGTGTTGAAGTAGTTATGGAGGTATGGCTGTCCTCAGGAACCCGAAGGTTATGTGGTTAAATAAATATTAATTGATAATGCGATAATTATTTACTTATGAATTGTAATTATTTTTTTAAACAACTGCATACACTTTTTATTGTCTGGATATTATTTTAGATAACATTGGTGGTTTCCTACTAAGTTGTACTCACACCCTGCTCTGGCTGCCTAATTGGTACCTGATTAGATTTCATGTTTCTAGGATAGGATAAGGGAAAAGGCCCCATGTTAGATGGTTAAATGAGAATAGAGAATATTTGAGGGAAATCGATGTGGTTCAGGACCCAATTGTGAGTCGTTAGAGTCTTTATTTTTGGGTTTCCATTTTTGACACTTGGCACATACATTTACATGAGATATTTACAATTTAGTTCTGATATTTTATCTTTTGGTTTTGGTCATCTTATAATCTCAGTACTGCTCTATTTATGGTTATATGTTATTTAGTTATTGTTTTATTATTTATGATGGTGTATTACTATGGAAAAAGAGGTTATAGTATCCCCATGATCAATATTAGACCCTCACTTCTAGTCGACAGCCTCTGGCATATGGGGTGGTACGCCTGCGGTCATGTGGTTGTCCGGCTTGGGGCACCGTTGAGTAGCACTTGGGTTGCGACGTTACACATGTAGCCTCACTACTTCCTTTACATATATCTTATCAAGTTTTTTAAGAGATAAATATTTTAGAATTGAGATGAATTGGTCAGTCTTGATTAGTTGATCCACCCCAACCCATATCGCATTGTCTCCTTTGGATGTCTTCAGGATACCAGTGACAAAGTCCACAGTGATGTTCTCCCATTTCCACTTGAGTATAGTCATTGGTCGCATCATTACCTTGGACTTATGTAACACCCCATGATTTTATGATTTTTTTAAAATAAAATAAATTTATTTGAGATATTTCATTATAGGAAACACCGAGTTAGCTTGTGTAACAACGAGTGTCCTTGATAGCTTGCATTACATACAAGACAAAGTTTAACTGAACATTAATATACTATTAACATTACTTTTTAACATATTAACTAACCGTTAGAATGAAGGGTATGAATAGAATTAAATAACTTTTAAAAATATAAATTTTACACATATTTATTAGTTACCTTTTTATTATATATAAAATAAGAATAATTTAAAATAAAAACATATGTTTTTTGAAAAATGCATGTTTTTAAAAGACACTTTAGTCTCACTTCGTGCATGTAATTTAATTTTTTTTTAAATTTTATAAAACAAATTTGATTAAATAAACTTAATTTTTTGAATCATATGGTAAAAATTATCTTAGGGTGATTTTTTTGTGTTTTTATGAAATATTTCATTTTTTAATAAATAGTGAAAAATATTGAATTTTAATTGAAACATGACTTTTAGTTTAAATATTTTCTAATGTTAATTTATATTTTTAATTGGTTATTAAGAATATTATTTCAATTTTATATCATATAATCTAATTTAGGTCATTGAAATCATTTTTATATTGAATTTCTTTTATTAAAACTCTATACACTTTTGAATGTTTTCTCTATAAAAACCCAATTCCTCGTCACGTCTGTGGGATTGATTTTAAATTGAAACATTCCAACTATGTGAATTGAATTTGAAAAAATGGATTATATATTTGTAATAATAATAATTTATAATGTATAATAATTTTAAATTAATTTTCTAGGAAAATAAGTAATGAAAACAGTAAAAATTAATTACTGTGGTTATGGTAAAAGATGGATTTACAATGGGGATAAACTAAGAAAATAAGGGAAAAATGACCTAAAAACTTGTCCAAAACCCATTTTATGGAAATATTTTCAAATTATGGCTTATAGTTTCTATAATTAACCATCTTGTAGGCTTTTTGAAGGACAAAAACGTGGGTATGATGGAATCCTTTCAAGAATTTACAAGTTTTCCACTCACCTCACTTTTATAAGGGAACCCACTATACTCCCTTCCTCACACATTAAAACCCATTTTTCATCCAATAACTTCCCAAATAACTTCCCAAATTACCTAATCTCATCTTATAATCCATAGTATGGAAAAAATCCAACATAAGAATGCTTTTGGTAAAAACCTAAGGAGGATACCTGAAGAAGAAGTAATGTTCATCAATGAGCATTTTTGTTTTATTTATTCCTACACCTCCTTAAAATTATCATTATACCATTATGATATATTAAAATAAGTATATTACATATAATTAAATGTTTTATATGTTAATTTAATGATGTAAAACCATCTCCACTTCCATAAAATGGGCTATGAAATCATCGTTCTTGTGTATAGAGGACTACGACCTCATGAACAAATGTCATTAATTTCTCTATTAACACTCATCAAGGATGGAAATAATAATGGATTTATTATTTATATATTATATTTATGATATTATTATTATTATATAATTATTATATCACACATAACTTCATGATTCTCATTTGGTGGGATAAAGATAATGTTGCTCGTTTGTATAACAGACCACCACCTCGTGGAGCGATGTGATTTTTTCTCCATAAACATTATATGGAAGATAATAAGAAAAAATATATATGATATTAATGACATTATTATGCTATTAATGACATATTTATGATACTTACAATATAATATAT
The DNA here is from genome assembly GCA_963277665.1 of Viscum album. Lineage (NCBI taxonomy): Eukaryota > Viridiplantae > Streptophyta > Magnoliopsida > Santalales > Viscaceae > Viscum > Viscum album. The sequence goes on from OY728131.1 coordinate 1,295,634,661, forward strand.
CATTCTGTTTCATACATTTTCACTCACTGAAAGGTGATAACATCATTCATGTACGTGTGAACTACCTCATTCACAAAGTGATGTGACTCTCTTTAAAGCTCCAGAACACATAGATGATATATATAAGTAAATTTAAAGAAATAATATGGTATTTTTGATATTATTATAATTATTTAAATATAATATATTACATACTTTTTTTCCCATAATCATCATTGAAAAATGGAAATGTAACCCATGCATATGTATGGCCTACCTTCTCCATGATCACAAAGTACTTCATTTATAAAAACTATCCTTAATTATTGGATTTTAAAAGTATAATTTAGGTATAGATATTATAATTATTTCATTATTACTATTATTTAATTTATGGAAGCATGATAAAATAAGGTGGAAAAAAAATAACAAATCTATATATATAAAAAAAATAAAGCGGTTATTACACAAAACGTGACCATAATTAGGAATTTATAATAAATGATTAATAAAATTAAATAAGTAAAAAATATATGGTATGATATACATAAGTTTTTATTTTAAATATATTTCTAAAAAAGATAAATTTATTATACAGGAGGCTCGTATGAGTGTGATGGAAGTCGAGTCTTATTGAAAGGGATTTTTATCTTAATTTTTTAGTTCCAAGAGACACATGCCATATTCACCAACTATTTCATTTATGTGGTGTATATACTAACCATGAATGTATATTATGATACTTATATTGAATTTTTTTACATATCTCATTGAGTATCTCACTTTCATGGGGTTTATGGTTTCACTATTATCAATGTGGTAATATATTTTTATGTCAAGTTGCCTTCTTCGAGACGTATGTTATGTTATGAACCTATATTCATTCACGAGGCATATATATAGCATAATTGATAGGAAATATCATTAATTTAATTATCCAAATTATATTATAAGTTTAATTTTATGTTACTTATTCATGGGGATTATGATTTAATGTTAACAAAGTGGTATTGATTTTATGTTACAATCTCATAGTTTATCAGGATTGTTTATGATTATATTTCTAATGATAAAATATTATGATAAAAGTCTAAATAAACACATGGATTTTATTATCCTCTAGTTATTCATGATATATTCAGGTAATAGTACCATTTCCACTCTTTTTTACTTTAAAAAATTAATAAAATAAAAAAAATCTGACATTTTTTCTCTCTTCGATCAAAAATCAGTTTTCTTCCAAAACCATGTTTTCTAAAAAATATTCAAAAAAGTTTTATATTTATACCAATGATTTATTAATAAATTTTTTACCCATGTTGAATTTTTTTTAAAATATTTTATAATGAATATTCATGTCTTTTTCCAAACAATTCCCATTTGTGTTTTACTAAAAATATGAAAAGAATATTTTTTTAACATGCATGACATGAACAATATAACCATATTTCATAATTTTATGACCTCTCAATGATTTAAATATTCCATTAAAAGTCTTCGAAACTCTTTTCAATGTAAAAAGTTTCCTTAATATTTATAAAATTTCTATATTTTAAATAAATTTGTTCAAAATGAAAAATATTTTGAATTTTTTATTATTTTAAAAGTGTTTTTTCAAAGAAAAAAGGATATTTTACTCAAGGAATATTTTAAATGATTTTTAAAGATTTATTTATAATTTTTCAAGGATATTTTAAATGGAATGTATTTTCAAAATTATTTATGTTTAACAATGTTTTTTTAAATCATAATGGATATATTCCTCAAGAAATGTTTTAATTTTTTTTAAATATTTATTTATATGTTTTAAAAGTTATTTTAAAAATTAAAAATTAAAAATGATTTATGTTTTAATTTTTTTTCAAAGTCGAAAGTAAGTTATCCTTAAGAAATGTTTTACATTATTTTTGAAGATTCATTTATAAATTTTCAAGGTTATTTTTAGAGAAAAATATCTTCAAAATGATTTATGTTTTATAAAGTGTTTTTTCAAAGATGAAAATATATTTTCATCAAGAAATGTTATAAATAATAAATTTTTTGTTCCATATTAGTTTAACTCAATTGATGTTACCTATTATTTATTATGGATATAATCTGAATGGTTTATGTTTATTATGGAATGATGTTTATGAACCACATTTCTTTTATACGGGTTATAACATGAGGAAATTAAAATAAAACCATATTATTTTCAATGGTTATTCTGTGATGAAATGACTATAAAACCAATCTATTTTCCATAAGTTATGATATGATGAAATGTTTATGAAACCCATTTCATTTCATGGGTTATTATATGATGACTGTTTATGATCTTGTAACACACATAAATATGGTTTTCATTACGTGATAAATGAGACCTATATCTCCCTCCAATGCATTGAGTAATGATAAAATTTCTATAAGATCAAAGGGTACATGAGTGGTTAGCCAAATCCAAAAATAGAGGGTACATGTGTGGTTAGGCCATGCCCAAAAGAGGATATAAAAGAGGTTAGACCAAGCTCAAAGTAGAATCATGGGTGGATATCCCAAGAATAACATGTTTTTAATGTCTTGGTGGGTATCCTTGAAATATTATTTTTTATTCTTATGTGTATGCCAAACATCTACGTATTACATGAATGTTATTCTCTCATGGATCATGTTATTTGATTCCCTAAGGATTAAACTCTTATTAACTACAAATCTTTACATTAAGGCCTATGTTTATGATCTATTATAGGTTGGGTATAAAATTTATAAGTTATGTTCATCATCATAAACCCTTATTATTATCTTATGTTTTTTTTATGTTCATAGATTGATATATCTTTTTTTACCCTTGCTGAGAATTTGATATCACCCTTTCTTATGTTTTCTTTCCCCATGTTATAAATAAATGTTTTATATAGGGTATATATATAAAGAGTAATAAATGGGAATATCTTTGGGGGATACATTGAAAATCATTTCCCATATTAGAAGGTTGTGTTCCATGTTTACAAAATCACTAAACTATTATATTCATTAGGTGTGAGTTTATTTTATATAATGAATATTAATCTAAAAGAGGTAATATCCATGTATGAGAAGCCAAGGTAATTATAGTTGGTATAAAAGGAAAGTTTTAGTTAAATTTTGGAAATAAGGATACAAAAATATTAGTGTGATACCTAGGGACATTTCTAAGGACATGCTTAGGTATGTCTCTAAGGATAAGTATAAGGATGAGTCAATGTTTAGGAAAATTTATTAGAATTATAGTAAAGTCTAGATAAAGTAGATTTTAATAAATTACATCCCTATATGGATACTAAAATTGGATGTGGATCTAGAAATGATGTACATAGTGGTAATAAATTTGAAAACACCATATTGAGATAGACTCTATCAGGAACTGATGCACAACAATGGGACTTACTACACACCTTGTTTAAAACTCTTTTGGGATATTATTTATAAACTAAAATACAAATTATAAACCATAATAATGGATTTAAATAGATGATGACTATGAATAACCTAGGATAAACTTAAGTATTCATAGATTAAAGAGGAAGTGTCATGATTTAGACATCCTATAAGTGGTTTTCATGATTATGTGGTTACCCACTATGATTAGTTTTTCTTACACAATGTTTTAGGTTTTAGTAAATGAATGGGACCCAAAGGAACTGTGTTAATGAGGAATAAAATGGAAAATAAAATGATTATCCTTATAAGAAATCATATTTTATGGTAAATAAAATACAAAACCTCATTTCTATGATCACTCAACTTTATCAAGATACAAATCATGGTGAACATCCAAAACAGTAAAGGATGGGATGACATTCTATTGAATTATTCATAAGGAAAAAATATCCTTATTTCAGTGTTTTCACTGATCTATTAGTTACTGAGGAATGGATCAATACCACTAGAATGATATTTTCCATTTTTTTGTGTTCAGATCATGAAAAAGTCACTTTGGATGTCTACCATCTAGAAAGTGAGACAGATCAATGGTGGAATCTTATTAAAAATACATAGTAATTAATGTAAATTGAGTCCATGAACTGAGATTAGATTAAAATATTAATTTTTAATATTTACTTTCCCCATATTCTACATTAAAAAATAGAGATGGAATTACTAGATCTTAAGTAAAATAATGATGAATATTTTGGTCCCTATGAAGAAAATTTTACAAGAATTATGAGGTAGTCTTTGGGAATTATCATTCAGCATAAAAGTAAAGTTGTCTGATTCTTCAGTGGATTAAAACAAAATCTCGTAAGGGCATTGGTCATATAGGAAATTGGCTGCTAATAAGATATTGTTTAATGTTCTATCAAGGTGTAAATGGAAGTTATATATATGCATCAATCTCACGATTTTAATAATAAGAGAAAAATGTAATTCAATGGAAAATCCAAGAACCATGGAGAGAATAAGATGAGATTTCTTTTATTCTCATAGTGTGGGAAGAGACATTGAGGGATTAACTTAATGTGATAAGTAAATTTTTTAAGTGCGGAATGTAAGTTCATAGAGAAGATGAATGAAAAATTGATTGGAAAAAGTTATCTAATGATGTTAATAATGAGAAATCCCCATATAATGCACCTCCCACACTTTAGTGTTTTAACTTAAAGGATTTTGGGCATTATGATAATAAGTACCCAAATACAAGGGTTAATAATGGTGATCAATGACAACCACCTCTATAGTCAAAGTATAAAGATAAATATTATACAATAATGATGGTTGAAGTGAATCATTAAAATTAGGGAAAACTAATCCTTCCCAACTTTGTTGGGAATTTCATGTTTGATTTTGTATGAATGAGCCCTATGAAAATTTTATTGTTTATCCTTTAGTGAAATTTTATGTTATTATCACTATCTACACTAATTATGGAATAATTAAATTACATTTGATATTCTATAAGTACAATTTTCAACCCAAGATTCCAATTTATTTTTTATATAATACAATTACTTATTTAAGGAATAAAGTGTGAATTATCTTTTGGAAGAATATATGTCTCTATATAAGATTAACTTAAAAGATATGGATACCATCATGAGATTATGATTTTAAGGTTGATCATAAGTCCAAATTCATTGACACCCCTTTTTTGGTTTTATGTGATGGGTGTTTATCAAGATTAAAAATATCATAAGAGACATTTATGGAAATAAAATTCTTTATTTTTATATAGTGATAAAGTTATTTGACGATGAATGCCTTTAGAATTTGTGGAAATATGATTAAATGATATGATAAGATATTAAACTATCTATTTGAAAGGTGTTTTTTATTAACACCTTTATTAATTTAAGTTTTCCTACAACAATAGATTTCACTTGAGAATTAATATGGATCCTTATGAAGACCTTTATAGAAGGAAGTATAGAACTTAAATATACTAAAATGAAGTTTTATAAATAAAGATATTGATATATGATCAAGTTGATGAGATGTAAAATATGGGTAGATCCATTCAACAACCTATAAGGACTGACCAAAGTGGATAGAAATATTATGATGATAATCATCAACGTGATCTAAATCTTGAAGTTGGTGAGAAATTCCTTCAACAAATTTATCCATGGAAGAAAGAAGGGAAAAAAAATACAAAGGTATATCATTACCATTAACAAAATTGATCATATTAGGAAATTAGCTTGTCTCTTTACACATCCATTGAAACTTTATCAGGTCTATGATGTGTTTCACATATCTCTACTAAGAAATTACATACTTGATCCATGACATGTATTCAACTCATAGGTCATACCATTATAACATGATATTTCTTACAAGGAACAACAGATGAAGATTATAGATCATACAAAGTATGATCTATGAAACAAGGACAATCACCTAGTAAAAGTTTTGGGGTGAAACAACCAGTTTGAAGATGCTATTTGGGCACTTGAGGATATCATGAGGCTGAAGTATCCTCATTTGTTTGTATTAAAGTGACAAATTTTGAGGGAGAAATTCATTTGGGGGGGGGGGTAGAATGTAACACCCTGAGTTATTATTATTATTTTTCAAATAAATTAATTTTATTTGATCAATATAATTAGAAAAATCAATTATTTAACTTTCACAATAATGAGTTTCCTCAATAGCTTGTGTTACACATAAGACTGAGTTTTACCGAACAATGATATACAATTAACATTATTATTAAATATATCGTATATGCATTCAAATTGAGGGTAAAAATATGACTAAATAGACTATTAAAATATATATTTTACTCAAATTTATTATTTATCTATTTATTATAAATAAAATAAGAATCATTTAAAATAAAAACAAATGTTTTCTGAAAAAACTGTATTTTTTTTCTAAAAGACGATTTAGTCATGCTTTGGGCACATAATTTAAAATTAATTTTTAACAATTTTATAAAATAAATTTTATAAAATAAAATTAATTTTTTGAATCTTCATGTAAAAATTATCTTATCATGAATTATTTAGATTATTCAGAAATATTTTATTTTCAACGAATAGTGAAAAACACTGAATATCAATTGAAAAATTCCTTTTCATTTAAATAATTTATAATGTAAAATTATATTTTAAATTGGTTTTAAAGAAAAAATATTTAAATTTTATATCAAATAATCCAATTTAGGTCATTGGATACATTTTTATATTGAATTTTTATATTAAAACATTGTAAACTTTTGAACGTTTTCTCTTAAAAAACCCGCTTTCTCATTGCGTCTGTGGGATTAATTTTAAATTAAATTTGGAAAATTTTGTGAAATTAATTTATTAAAATATATTTAATATATTTAATCATAATAATTTATTATTTTTAATAATCTCAACTTATTTTTTACCAAAAATGAACATTGAAAATGGTAAAAATTAAATATTAGGACTAAAGTAACAATGGATTTACTATAGGGTTAAACTAAGATAATTGGGGTAAAAATGAACTAATAACTTGTAAAACACCCATATTTTGGTCATATTTCCACCTTATATCTTCTAGGTTCTATAATTTCCCGTTTTAGAAGTATTTCTAAGGGTAATACATGGGTATGATTGTATGTGTTAAGCAATTTACAAGTTTTCCACTCACCTCACTTATAAAAATCCACCCCCCACTTTCCTTCCTCACACCTTAAAACCCATTTGGTTTAAAAAATTCATAAAAAAATAACTTCCCAACTTCCCTACTCTCATAAAATAATCCTTTGTTTTTTTATAAATCCAAACTAGAAAGGCTTTCGGTGCAAACCTAAGGGGGATACCCAAAGAAGAGGTAACGTTTATCCACAAGCATTTTTTATTTATTTCTTCCTCCAAATCCTTCAATTATTATTATAAGACGATGATGTAGTAACATAAGTATCCTTAATATAGTAATATTTTTTTATGTTAAGTGAATAACCTTCAAACACATCCACTTCCATAATAAGGGTTATAAAATCACTGTTCATGTATACGACATACTACCATATCACGTACCGATGTTATTCGTTTTCCATTTCTTACTCTCAAGGTTGGAAATAATGATGCATTTATTATTCATATATATTATATTTATGATATTATTATGCTTATTTAATTATTATATCACACATACCTTTATGTTTTTCATTTGATGGTAATATGTTAACATCGCTTGTATGTGCGATATACCACCACCTTGCAGAGCGTTGTGATTCATTTTTAACTAACTCATTACATAGAAGATAATAAGGGTAAATATATTTGATATAAATGAAATAATTATGATATTAATAACATATTTATCATACTTAAATTATAATGTATAATTTCATTTCATACATTTTTACTCACTAAAAGTAGATAACATCGTTCGTGTACGTGCGGACTACCACGTTCACGAAGCGTTGTGGCTCTCTTTTCATCACCACACCACATGGATGGTATGTATAAGTATATTTATGGAAATAATATGGTATCAATTATATTATTTAATTTATTTAAATAGAATATATTACTCACCACCTTTCCATAATGATCATTGAATAATGGGAACGTTAGTCATTCATACATACGACCTACCGTCTCTATGATTATAACACACTTCATTTCTCAAAAATACCTTTCATGGTTAGTATTAAAATTATAATTGATGTATAAATATTAGAATTATTTAATTATTATTATTAAGGTGATTTAACATTGAAAAAATAAATAGGACTGAAAATTAAAAATCTAGACATATATGAAAAAGAAAGTGGTTATTACCTAAAACGTCACCTTAACACGGAATTGATAATAAATGGGTAATAAATGGAAATAATTAAATAATATATTTTATGAGATAAATAATATAAATTATATTATATATTTACAATAAACGTATATTAATTATATAGGAATTTCATATGAGTGCAACAGAATTCTAGACTTACGGTAAGGGATTTTCCTCTCAATTTTTTTACTATAATGGGATACATGTCATATTAACCACCTATTTATTTTAGGTGGTGTATATAATACCCATGAATTTATATTATTATTATTATACTTAAAAATAGTGTTTTTTTAATATATATTTTAGGATCTCATTTTCATGAGGTCTACAGTTTAAATATAATCAATTCAGTAAGGTATTTTTTTTCTCAATTTGTCTTCTTTGAGACGTATGTTATGTTATGCACCTATATTATTTCAGGAGTTGTATATAAATCCCCTATAACATGTAAAATAATTAACTTACTTAGAATAATGATATTTTAAGTTTCATTTTATGTTATTCCTTCACGTGGAATATGATACAATGTTACCAACATGGTATTGATTTTATGTTACAATCCCATTGTTTATTGGGATTATTAATGATTATGTTTCTAATGATAATGCACATGAGCCGCACCCTAGTTGGTGAGGACTCTTAAGTGCATACAGAAAACTTGGGATCAAATCCATACAGAGGCACAATTTCTGGGTGCTGTAGCAGTACTGTAGCAGGAACTGTAGTGGGATTGTAGAGTACTGTTTGGCACTATAGAAGCCAGAAATTTTTCCCCGTTTGGGCCTTCAGGCCACCGATTTGGTCCCCAAGTCCTTTAAGGCCTTTGGGCCACCCAAGCCTTCAGGCCAGTAAGGCCTTCGGGCCACCTCAAGGCCTTTGGGACAGCTTCAGTGCAGATGAAAACCAGACAACCTACAAGGAAAAATATATATAAGAAGGATGAGAAAAGAGATTTCAACATAGCAGAAGCTACACAGATTTCAAGAATGAGAGGGTATGGAACCTACCTGCGGGACAAGCTTTTCATGCATGAGACAGCCTAGCCGAACAGCCATGCGAAGTTAGAGAGATGATTTCACGATGAAGATGCTGGGGATGGGTTATTCCAAGTAGTTAGTCTGGGTTGTATGTAAAGTTTGATGCCTATATGAAATGAATTCCTATAAGGCCTACGGGCCATGTAATACTTATTCTTATGGGCCTTGTAAGGGTTCCACCTCACCCCTTGAAGGTGGATTATCAAAAATCAATAAAAAATGAAGGCCTTTGGGCTATTGGATGATGATGTTTCTGATGATAAAATATTTTGATCCATATCTCAAGAAACTAATTAATTTTATTATCCTATATTTATTCATAATATATTCAAGTAATAGTACCATTTTCCTACTATTTTGTACTAAAAAAATTGATAAATTGTTTTTAAGAAAACCTGAAATTATTTCTCTACTCAGTCAGGAATCTATTTTATTCTAAAAACATTTTTTTTAAAAATGTTTTCAAAAAGTGTTATTTTTCTATAAATTATTTATTAAATAAATTTTTACCCATGTTTTAATTTTTAAATTTTTAAGGAATCTTCATGTAATTTTATAAACAATTGACATTGGGATTTTACTAAAATTGTGAAAATAATCTTTGTTTTTAACATTAACGATATGAATAGTATTTCCTACTTTCATGACCAATAATTTATTTCAAGATTCCATTAAATTTTTCAAAAACCTATTCTCAAGGAAAATGTTTTCCTTAATATTTAGTAAATATATAGATTTAAAATAAATTATTTCAAAAAAATGGGTTTTAATTTTTTTTTATATTTTAATTTTTTTTTTCAAAGTGGAAAGGATATTTTCCTCAAGAAATGTTTTAAATGATTTTAAATATTCCTTTATAAGTTTTCAAAATAATTTTGAAAGAAAAATATTTTCAAAATTCTTTATGTTTTAATTTTTTTTCAAAGAATAATGTATATTTTCCTCAAGATATGGTTTAATTGATTTTTGACGATTCCTTTACATGTTTTCAAGGTTATTTTCCTAGAAAAATATTTTAAAAATTATTTATGGTTTAAAAAAATATTCTTAAAAGAATAAATTATATTTAACTCGATAATTGTTTTAACATATTTTAAATTATTCCTTGATAAGTTTTTAAGGTTATTTTCAATGGAAAAAATATTAAAAATGCTTTATGTTTTAAAAAGTACATTTTTCTAAGAGGAAAAAGATATTTCCCTTAACTGATGTTTTAAATGTTCTAAATAATTCTCCATTAAAGATGAAATCTTTTGATTTTGACTGTGCATTATTTGGGATATAATCCAAGGATACCATTCTTATTATTTCTTTTAATTATTTATGTTTATGATGATATGATATTTATGAAACCCATTTATCTTCCATGGGTTATAAAATGAGTAAATTATTATAAAAACCTATTATTTTCATGGGTTATGATGTAATGAAATGATTATAAAACCTATCTATTTTCCATAGGTTATGATATAATGAAATGTTTATGATACCTATTTCATTTCATGGGCTATGATATAATGAATGTTTATGATCTTGGGGCACACACAAATATGGTTTTCATTGTGTGATGGGTGGGACCTATATCTCTCTCTAGTGCATTGGGTAATGATAAATTTTATATGAGCTCAAAGGGTAATGGGTGATTAGCCCAATCTCGAGAAGGAGGGTACATAGGTTGTTATCCCAAGCTTAAAAGAGGGTACAAGAGGGGTCATCCCATGCCTGAAACAGGTACACATGTGGTTACACCAAGCTTAACATTTTATGAATGTCTTGGTGGGTATCCTTGTCATAAGATTTTATATATTTATGTGTATACCAAAAATATATTTCTTATTCCAATGTTATCTCTCATGGATCATATTCTATGATCCCTTTATGATTCATGTCTTATGAAAAACCAATCTTTATGCCATGCCTAATATTTAAGATCTATGACAAGCTAGGTATGAACATCATAAGTTATGATCATCATCATATACCCTTATTCTTATATTATTATTTAATAAATCATATATTGATATCTCATATTTTTACCCTTACTGAGCATCTGAGATCACCCTTTATTATGTTTCCTTTCACTAGGATATAAATAATGGTTTTATATATGTCTATAAAGAGTACTAAATTAGATGATATTTGTGTTAAACATTGATGATATCTCATTATATTAGAATATTGTGCTCTAAGCTTCAAAATTCGCTAAACTATTAGGGTCCTCAGGTGTGTGTTTGTGTGATGTAATTAATATTAATCTAAAAAGAAATAATATCCATGTAGGAGATACCTAGGTCATTAGAACTTATTTCACTTTGATTTAACTTTCTAACATACCAATAATCATGATATATTCTTAGAAAAATCCATCTTCACGTTGTCCCACAATATGTGTTCTCAAAGATCAAGTTACATATTGGTATTTCCAGGATGAATGGAGAAAGATGGGATATGTGCATTATCCAACAGATCATTATTTATATTAGGTGATTAAATAACAAATAACATAGTTTCAAACCAAATGAAACCATTATTATCAATGTTGAACTCATGAAGATTCCATTCATTTACTTCCTTTACCTTCTTTTAAAGATCCAAATCATTCCTTTTTTCCTCCTTGGTCTTCTCTTAAATAGATAGATAAAAAATTATTTGGGTAGGGTAAGATGTATTCCATGCTGTTATGATATCCAAATCCATCCTTTTTATATTCATTAAAACATGGTATTTCTCAATCCGTATCATGGATAAAGTAGCAAGTTCTTTTATATTAAGATCATAAACTACCTTATTTACATTTCAACAATGGTAGTGCATAGACCAATCATAGTCCTTGATTAGATATAACCATGTTATTTGAAAAATGTTGATATACTTATGTGTGAATATATACTTTATACTCTTATGATCAATATAGATGTCACACTTCTCACTATAGAGGTAGTGCCTCCAAATCATCAAGGCAAATATCATAGCATCTAGCTCAGGATCATGCATTGGGTAGTTATGCACATGGATATTCAACTATCGTAAGGCATAAGATATCACTTTATTATTATACATGAGTACACAAACCAAAAAATTCTTCAAAGAATCACTATATGTCACAAAACCTTCTCCACTTATTGGTAGTGTGGGTACATGCATAGTGATTAGCCTCTTATTGATATCCTTAAACATTTCCTCACATTCTTCCATTCATACATTCATTACCCCTTTCCATGTTAACTTAGTTAGCAGGCTAGGAAATCATGATAAATTTCTCACAAAAATCAGTACCACCTTGTTAAGACAAGAAAACTATAGATTTCCATGACACTAGCAGGTCCGGGACATTACTTAATTGACTTTGTCTTTAAAGGGTCTAAAAAACCCCCTTCACTTGTGATTATGTTCCCTAAAAATGTGACATGTTGAATCCAAAAGTCATGCTTGATAAACTTATCATACATTTTATCCTTTATTAATGTTTCCAGTACAATCCTTAGATACTATTTATGTTATTATTTAATCTTAGAGTAAATGAGAATATCATTGATAAAGACTTCTAAAAATTTATCGAGGTATTCTCTAAAGTATCTATTCATAAAATCCATGAAGATTTATGGTGAATAAGTAACTCCAAAGGGCATCAATATGAACATTTAGTGTCCATACCTTATAATAAAGGTTGTATTAGGAATATATTTCTTCTTCACCTTCAGTTGATGATACCTAGGAGGAAGATCAAACTTTGAGAAGTACTATTCTCCTCAAAGTTAATCAAACAAGTCATTAATTCTTGGAAAATGATACCTTTTATTTATGGTGGTATTTTTGATATCTTGGTAATCAATAAACTGCCACATTGATCCATATTTTTATTTATGAAGAACACTAGTGCACCATAAGGTGATAAACTAGAAAATATGAACCATTTTTCAAATTCTCTTATAGCTGATTATTTTAATCCTCCAGCTATATCGGTGCTATCCTATATGAGAATTTAGAGATATGAATGGATTAGTGTTTAAATTATATTAAGAAATCTACCTAATGATCTGGGGGAATTCTAAGTAACTCTTCAAGAAATAAATCAGTGTATTCCCTAAAAATGGGAATTTCCTCTAGGTTAATATCTTTCTTTTACTTAACCATTTGGGAAAGGTATGCTTCTTTACATAGTATCAACACCCACACCTTTAAGTGATTTTACAAAGGAGATTCATGATCTTCCTTTCATTTATAGAGGACCATGGGATGATTCACAATATAAAGATAGATTTCCTTTTCTTGATGATTTATGAGAGATCTATACAATGAGAACCAACCTATTTCTAGTATATCATCAAATTCTACCAAGGTAAGGATTATGAGATTCACTGGAAGAATCTTACCATATAAACTAAGAGGAAAATATTCTAACACATGGGTTTAAATTATCACACTAATATGTGTTTTTATAGATATCTATACTTAAAGGTATAGAAGATTTTATTAAATATAAATAGAAAAATTATAGGTTATAATGGAATGCATAGAACTAGAATCAAATAAATAATTTTTCATTCTTAAATAAATAGTAAGTTTACCTTATATTAATTAATTTTCATGACCCACTTCAGTAGTAGTGATGGAATAAGATTTTCATTTCTCCTTTGTCTTTTGTGGTTATTGATTTTGATTACCCTCAATGACCCATGGTTTATCTCACCATCTTTTATAGTGCCCATGCTCCGTATAGTTGATGAATTGGAACATGGGTAGTGAATTAGGAGGTGCATAACTTTCCTTAATAATGTTTTCTATTTTATTCATGTATATTCAACATTTATAACCTTGGTGGACTTCTATCCCACACACGATGCATTTACATATTCCTTTAAGTCAGTTCCCATGATGATTATTCCCACACTTTTGACATGTAGGTGGGTGGATATTTTCCCCACATTTGTCATTTGATCCACCAGCTTGAAACACCATTATTATATTCTTATCCCCATGTCCAATGAACCAATCATTGAAATCCTTATCCACTTTAAGATCACATCTAACCACTTCTTCACAACTCTTAAAGTCTTGGATAGTTAAATCCTTTCAAAGTTGTTTTAATCTACTAAATAAAATATGTATTTTTATATAATTTTTGATAAAATATTATTAGGAATATCTTCAAATTATTATTCCATTTTCCACATAACCCATGATGGATTCAACTTCCTTTTGATTAAGCTATAAGAATTCTATCTCCATACTTGTTCAAAGTGTTTAATGGAAATACTTGTTAAGAAATATTTTCTTAAAGTCTTCACACTCTATTTCTTCAGTTTTATCCTTATAGATGGTGTTATTTATCAATTACCACCATTGATTGTATTTTATATTTAAATGATAGATAGACAATGTCACCTTCCCCTTCTCAAAATAGTGGTGCACAAAAGATATCTTTTCCATTGAGTCAATCCATTATTCTGTGACAAGTGGATCAAAAGATTCACTAATCATCGATGGTATTTGACACATAAAGGACTAAATGGATAGTATATCCTTATTGGGTGAAGGTAGAAATTCCATGGTTTTTAGGTTATTGTTCATATCTTGAGACAACTGGGTAATAATCTCCATAAAGTTTTGAACTCCATCTCCCATAAAATTGGGGATGTCATTTGGAAAATCATTGAATTTTACCTCACAAGTGTTATTAACATGGTTTATCCTAGTTCCCACCATTTTATAAAATATAAAATGATTATAAATAAATTTATAAAAAAATCATGAATATATAATTTATTTTTATGTGAAGATAAAGTATAAAATCATATCTTATAAGATCTAATTGTTTAGAGTTATTCTAAAATAAAGAATATAAGTTTTTTATCTATAATTAGTCTTATGCTAAGGGTTTTCAATAAAAATATCCAATATTAATTCCCAAATTAAATAAACTGTATGTATGATACCAACTATAGAAACTCTACTTTTTTTGACATTACTATTACATCATTTTAAAGATAAATAACATAATAATTATACATTCAAGGATCGAAAGGTTTAGTATCTTAGAAAAATTAGGATCATACATCACTTATAAAAAATAAAACATATATTTTTTGAAATAATTATTCTCTATCAGCTTAATATCTCACACTTTCTTATTAGTACATGTATTCACCTGAGGATATACATCAAAAAATGGAGAGAGCTAAAATCCCAGTAAGGGGAAGGATAACATAGTTGAAATAAGATACTTGAATCAATACTACATGGGTGATCATAATCATCAAACCATGTCATAATAATGGGATAATCATCATAAGAATTAGGAATACATTTTTAATAAGTATTTTAATGCATAATATACATAAAAATGAAATATTATGTCATAGTGGTCAAATACCACACATAGTTATGAACAAAGCTAGAATCATGTTCATGCATAACATATGTGCATAAATCATAAAATCATCATTGTGAAAAACATTTCATCATGTTTATTCATAATACACATAATCTCATGTGATAAATCACATTACCCAATGCATTATAATTCTATGTAATTCTAGGCCCACCCATCACATCATTATATTTACATAATAATGCTCACCACGTAGAACATATGACAATAGTAGTCATGAAATATCCCATGGAAAGGAATGGGTTTCATACGTATTTAATAAAAAATACTTCCATGAATAAACACAGGGGTTCAAAAATGTATAAGGTAAATCATATTTGGTATGAACATCATCATTCTTTAGTGAAGAAGAAACACCTCAAGAGGAGTCAAATATGAGTTTTGGAAAGAAATGTCTTTTTTTGAAAATGTTTGTATTTGGATTAAAAATCAAGGTGGTAATATGTATATTCTAGAAAATAAAAGAGAATAATAGTTAAATGATATTTAATGAACATTATAGGAATATCCATACTAAAGATGTTGTGAAAGTGGGATAACCCAAAGAAATATAGTTGGGTTTGAGAATCCCCAAACCTTAAATCCCGCTCCATTTCTTCACTTTTCCACCTCCTAAATAATAAATTTAGGTTTTTTAAAAAATTTATCTAGAAGTTAATTATTGAAAAAATACCCCTATATATTAATTATAATAATATTATTATATTTATTAATTTCCTTGGTTAATGGGAAGTCATTTTGATAACATGCTTTCCTTAATTTTTTTTAATTTTTCTTCAATTTTTCTATTTTATTTAAGGTCATTTATAAGTAAGTAGAATTAATTTCATAAGCTTGATATATATATATATATATTATAAATAATTTATTATAACCATCTATAGGGTTTATGATAAGAAATGAATTGGCAATGTCCTCGTTGGTGGTTAACCGACTGTTAATGAGACATTGTCAAAAAGGAAAGAATGGGAAGTATGAAAATTTAATATGTTATAAATATAATAATTATAGTAGGTTAACATAATTTATATAATTATTATATACTAATTAATTATGCTTATTATATTTCTGTTTGAAAATGGGTGGAGAAAGGAGAAATAGTAGAGGAGAATGAGAGAGAGAATTGATGAGAACACTCCAACTTCTCAGTGTTGTTTCTTTTTTATGAAAATAAAATCCTTTGATTCTTAGAGTTTTATAGATCCATAATATCCCTAAGTTTTATAAGAGTATTAATAGAGAGTATTTGGGATGATATTTTTATTTTTAAAGTGAGGGAGTGTTTTTCCAAGTGGAGGGAGTGGGGTTATTTATACTTGAGGAGGGGTATTTTTGAGTTAAAATATTGAATAAAATACTATATCTATAGTAAACCATGAAATAGTGATATATTTTACATTATAAAACATATATGAATTAAATAACACTGTTTTAATACTTTAAATCACTTTATAATTCTAATTCAATTGATTAATAAAAAATAAAGGTGGAAAAAGGAGAAAATATTACTCTAATATAATATTTTAGATTTTAGAATTTGGAAAGAAAATTTTTAGGTTTTTAAATCATGTTTATTATATTTTAATGAATAATTTATAAAATTAAATATGGATTAGTCAAATATTACATTTTAGAAATTATTAGGTCATTATTAAATCATGAATGATGTAATTTAAGATACACTGGTTACGAGAAAAGCTATATTTTAACTATTAACTAAAAAATTAAAGTATTTTAGAAAATTACCAAAAAATAAGCATTGTAAAATTTCAACATGTTGATTTTAGAAATTATATTAAATTTATCAAAATAATTTTCTAACATAGGTAATTTTAATTTTTAATATTAAAATTATTATTTCTATAATGTCCTTCAAAATACACTTTATAAAAGATGTGGTTATATTTTCTTTGAGTTTTTTAGTCATGAAATTTATTTTTTTTAGAATTATAATATTTGTATTTACTTAAATTACTCATGTTAAATATTATTTATATTATAATTTATTTTTTTATAGTTAAATTACAATTCCAACATCCAGGTTACTATTCCCAACGACCACGTTACTATTCTCAATGGTCATATTACTGTTACAATAGTTAAATTAACTACTATAAATATCTATAAATTCCACAATTAATTATTAAACTCAATTACTCTAAAGTTTATACAATTCAATTTTCAATAATTTTGATTGTTTTACTAATATTATGTTTTATTTCTACAGATTTTTTTCATGGGAGGGATGATTCTAGCTAATTGGGGTAATCCAAATTTTCTTATTGTAGTTTTTCAATTTTTTATCCCCTTGCAATATTTTTAATTTTAATGGGTTTAGTAATTTACTAATTTATAAATTTTAATTAATTATATAATGTTTTTTGTTTCTCCATGTTATCTATGCATATAATACTTATATAAAATAATATAACATACATTTTTTAGGAAACAATTATTATTTAAAAAGTCTGTGTTAATACATTAAAACTTAGGGTGTTCCCATTACATTTAAAATAAAATGATATAACTTTTTTTTTAACAAATAGATGACTAAATTTTTGATACATGGGACTAGGAACTACATTATTTTTCTATGAAGTTCTACCCTAGAAGAATGTCCATTGAAATCAGACATAAAGTTACTGGTTTTGTTCAAGATGATAGTGATATTTTCTAGAAATATTAGGATATAATTTTATGTTGAAATAGGTAGTTTTTAAACCATTATTTTGTATCCCACTTCCTAATAGACACATTTTATAACATGCTCACCCTATACCACCAAAATTTAGTTGACCAATCTTTTGGAGTGAATTTTTATGAAAAAAAATAAGAATATAATAAATTTTTTTAACACACCTTCTCAAAATTCTCAACACAAATGTTCAAAGAAAATAACTAATCATATAAAGGAACTAAATAATTCCTAGTTTTATGGAATATTTAATGAAATCTCTAAAAATAACTCACATAACAATTCCAATATTATGGCATATATGGGCACATTATGACTTATTGTCCAAACTTTTATATGCCATATCATCCCACTCAAATGTTAACATTTTTGGGCATGGTCCTTGAAAATAGTAGTGGTGATCCATTCTAAAAATATTATAAATAGGGATGTAGGAATAATTATAATCTCTATTGTATTTAAAAATCAATCTTTAAAGATTCCCCTGATTTTCCACTACAACCAAGATCAAAATTACAAAATAAAACCTGTGAAGCTTCAAATTCTCAAAAGAATTTATAGGGGTTATTGTACAAAATTATAGGAAATGTGAATGCACAATATTCTAGCTGAAAATATAAAAAGGAAACTAAAAAATGTGAATTCAAAAGAGAAATTAATAATATCTAAACTCAAATCAATCAAATTTATAGAGAACTAGGAGGTCTGAAAACAGGGACACTTCCTCGTATAACACATGTGAATCAAATGGAACATACGATGACCATTACAACCAGAAGTGGATTGAAGAATTATTATAAAACTATAAATAACCCAAGGAGATCTAAATTTTAAAATAAAATCATAAAATAGAAATCAAAATCTGAAAAATTGTGAATTTTGGAATTCTAGAAAACTTTGATATAAATAAATCAAAACCTATAGATTATCCTAAAAAAGGTGAAAAAGGCCTAAAAATAAAGAAAATAAGGAGTAATAAAATATTGAATAATAAATTAAAGAAACATCTATTGTTTTAAATTTTTTTCCTAATAAACCCATTTCAATAAAGAATAAACAAAACAAATTAATAACCAGAACTACTCAATTTTCTTAAATTGTTTTAAAAAATAAAAATTCCAATCCTTGAATAAATATTTATAATCCCATCATATATAAGTCATTAAAAAAATATTTCAAACAAAATGACCTTTGAATAATTCTCTACTTATGATTTAACAGAGGAGTGAAGTGTTGTCCTTCAGAATAGGATTCCTCATAAACTCAAATATCTAAGAAGTATTGTTATTTTGTGCACTTTATAAGATTTATGTATTCTTAATTTTTTGTTTGATCTTGGTGATAAAATTAATTTTATCCCTTTTTCAATATTTCAAACCATGGGATTAAGATAATTAAAACCCATCTCAGTTTTCCTTCAGTTAGTTGATTGATGCATCACTCAGTTGATTTGGAGAGTGGATGAATTTATTTTTGGCGTTGTAAAACTATATCTCCCTACTAATTTATTTATGGATTGTGACAAGGATGTTCCTATCATCCTTGTAGGACCTTCATATCAACTGGTGGATCTATGGTATATATTTATAAGGGAATATTGAAATTAAAATTTTTAAAGAAAAAATAGAGTTTAATGTTTCTAAAAAATTAAAGAACTTACATAATTAAATTGATTTCTAGAGCATGAGAAACCTTGTGATTTGGTGGAGGAATACTTTATCAATATTATAGATGAGATTAATATTAAATCCTTTTTATTTATACCTATCATAGTAATCAATTCTAGTAAAGTGAATTGGAAAAGGTGGATGAGACCATAAGGGGCACAACATCGCTCTTCTAGGGTTCCTCTCGCGACGCCTTCCCCTTCCCAAATCTTTTCCTCTTCTTCTCCCAGACTCGACGGTTTGAGGGGGTGGTTCTCTATCGCTGTGGCTTTGCTTGATCGTGTAGCATGCACTGGTGTCTATATTCTTGATGCAGTGTTGATTTTGTGCTTGAGTTCCTGGCCCGGTGGCTCGAGATCGTCACTTCGTCCTTAGATCTGGGTGCTTGGAGGTTGAGCGTTGTCTCTCTGTAGGTTGCGGTTGGTGGAATCTGGATCTTCCTTTGGTTTGTGCTGATAAGACCTTGTTCCAAGGTCCTCTGAAGAGGCTTTTCATAGGATTTGGAAGGCGGGGTTTTGTAAGTGGTGGTGATTCTATGTGGTATGGTTTGATTTTTATGCTACCCATTTTGATTTTGTGGATTTTCTCAAGACCGGTTCAGATTTGGTTTTGATTCTCCATTTCATCTTGTGTTTTGGCAAGGTGATGTATGAATGTGTTGATTTTTGGTTTCTCTGTGATTTTTGTTATCTTTGGTGAGTCGTTGTGGTTTGGATGGTGCTCTGGTTTGCTTGTTTGGTCGAGGCAGTGTGGCTCGTTCAACCTGTTTGTTTCTCCGGTGGACGGTTTGATGGTTTTGGCTGTGCTTTGGCATCGATGGCGGTGGATTACTACTGTCGTTCTGCTGTAAATGGTGGCATGTGGTGAAGGACCATGAACAGATGGATGGTGTGCGGACCGATGCGCATACATAGGTGTGGTATGATGGCAGGTGCATGGCTCGAAGGCCTGTTTCATTGATTTCTAGTTTGGGTGGTTTGAATTTCAAGTTTTAATTGATGGTTTAAAGTAGTGATGTGGAAGTGATGAAGCTCTGTATTAGGTACCGACAACCCTTAAACCGGCCTTTATAAAAAGAAAAAAATGATTCTCTAATTCTAGTAAATAAGAAGAGTCATTGGATCAGTATGCAAGAGAGTTTTTAGAATACCTTGATGATTTTTCCAAAGAAAAACTTTTAAACCCATTTAAAGAATCTGAATTCTAGATTTAGTTTGACGAGGATAGTAGTTATGTAGTATATTTTTTTCCTATTAATTTCTTTAGAAGTCATCTTAATTATGTAGGTCCTCCTAGATTCATAATTACACCCTTTAGTCAATAAGAACATTTTGTATAGCTCAAAACTCTTCTATATCACCTTAAATATTCATTTTTTGGCGAGAATAATTCAGTTACTATTATTATATAATCTAATATAGATACCACTCAAGAGTATACAATGGTGTATGTTCTAAAAAGTTTTAAAACAACTATATGATGGTCCATTGCAGACATTAATATAATAAACCCATCATATTTCATACATAGGATACCAATTGATCCCAATCACAAATCAAGGGAAGAGGGACAAGGGAGGATCAATAAAAATGTGAAGAATTTCATTAGGGAAGAAGTAATAAAGTTGTTAGATGAAGAAATTATTTTCACTATTTTACAAATTCCTTGGGCTATCCTATATAAGTAGTTTCCAAGAAGGGTGTTGTCATAGTTCTTACCAATTAAAGAAATGAGAAAATCTAGAGTAGAACAATTAAAAAATAAAGGGAATGTGTAGACTATGAAAAAGTTAATTTATCTAGTAGTAAATATAACTTTCCCATGACATTATTAGATAAAATTAGGGATAGGTTAGCTCAAAATGAATTCTTTTACTTCTTAGATGGTTATTCAAGCAATAACCAGATTCCAATTACTGTAAAAGACCTGAAAAAAACTACCTTCACATGCTCATTTAAAACATTTTATATCCAAAAAATTACTATTTTCTTTATGGTTTTCCTTCCACCCTTCAAAGGTGTATGTTGTATTTTTTTTGGATATTATTGAGATAATAATTGAGGTGTTTATGGATGATTTTTAAATCATTATATGTACATTAGAATATTATTTCAACAATTTGGAATTAATTTTTAAAAGGTTTCAAGAGGATAACCTGGTTATTAATTAAAAAATATATCAATTTATGACCATCGATGGAATTGTTCTTTAACATAAGGTATCAAATAAGGAAATATAAATTAATAATAGTAAATCAAGTTTATTAAAAAGATACCCACTATAGAAAATGTGGAAGGAATTTGGACCTTTTTCAGTCATGTCTATTTTTACTAGATATTTATTACGGAATTATCAAAGATCGCAAGACCCCCTTTCTCACTTTTAGTTAAATAATTACCCTTCATATTTGATGGAAGGTTCTTGAAATCATTCTAAATTTTCATTAAAAAATATACCACTTTTTCTATCACCACTTCTTCATATTAGAAGCTCCCTTTTCATGTTATGTGTGATGCGTGAAATGTTGTTGTAATGTATATTTTATCGAATATAAAATAAAAGAGGCTTAATGTTGTGTATTATTATATGAGGTTACGGAATAATGATAAAAAAATTACAACAAAATAGAGAAGGAGTTTTTATCTGTTTTGTTTTCTCTTGAAAAATTTAGTCAATATTTGATTTGGTCCAAGGTTATAGTATTTTATGACCATGAAACTCTCAAGTATATTTTGGCTAAGAAAGAGTATAATATAATATTCATGATATAGAACCTTTTGTTTTAATAAAGTGACATGTAAATAAGTAAAACAAGGGGATGAAAATGTTGTTGATGAACTCTTTTCTAGGTTACCCCATGCTCAATATTATGGCCCTAAAGAGATTAATTTCTTATTTCTAAATGAAAAACTTTGTGTGTTGTACATTGGAAAAGATCCATGGTATTTAGTTATTTCAAACATTTTAACTATAGGAATCATTAAAAGTGGTATCTAAAAAAAGGAGAGGAAAAAATTTATTTCAGATCTCAATTATTACTTTTTGGATGACCCATTATTAGTTTGGAGATGTATTGATAGAATTTTGAGAGGGTTTCTTCTTGAAGACAATATTATTCCTATTTTAGAATGTTGTTATTATTTTCCTTGGGGAGGATACCATAGGGGATAAATAACTACCCAAAAGGTTCTTAAAGCTATTTTTTATTGGTTTATACTTTTTAAGGATCCTATAAGTCTTATTATAGGGTGCGATAAGTACCAAATAATGGGAAAAGTTGGAAGGAAACATGATCTTCCCTAAAAGGTAATTTTAGATGTTGAAATATTTTATGTGTGTGGGATGAATTTTATTGGACCTTTCCTATATTACTATTATAATGAATACATTTTATAAAATTTTGATTATGTTTACAAATGGGTAGAGGTAGTGGCACTACAAAATAAACAAGAAAATGGGGTTTTCAAATTCATTAAGAACATCATTCTCTCTATACTTGGAATGCCTAAATCCTTCATCAATAATAATGGTATCCACTTTAATAATATTAAATTCAGGTATTTAATTGAAATATATGATGGTGTGTGAAAAATTGGAAAAATATATAATCCAAAATCAAGTGGAAAAGTTAAGATATCAAATAGAGAGTTAAAAAAGATTTTAGAGAAGGCAGTGGCTAACTCAAGGACTGGTTAATATTTACAATTATATGAAGCCTTATGGTCCTGTATAATAATTTTAAAATACCATTCGGGGTTTTTCCTTAAGGGACTATATTTGATAAATAACTTCACTTTCCTATGGAGATTCAACATATGTAATATTAGGCTATTAAGGCATTAAAATTTGATCTACTAGAGATATAAGATTACTTGAGTCGGGTGAGCTAGATGAAATAATAATAGAATCATATGGAAATTATAGAATTTAAAATAAAGTAATAATGGGTTTTCATGATTCAAAAACTCAAAATATACACTTTAATGTCCGTAACATGTGTTTTTGTTTAATTAAAGACTCAAAAAAATCCATGTAAAACCTAAAACTAAGTGGAATTGATCCTTTACCATCCATAGAGTTTTGGTTAATATAGAAATAAAGATGGTTGGAGAAGAGAATAAACTAAATTTTGTTATTGTTCAAAGGATAAAAATTTTTTTTAAGGGATGCCAAATGTATTAGCTTCCATCTCTATGTTATAATTGTGAGATTTAGTTAATTCTAATCGATGAATTTAATTTTTGTGCTTCATGGGAGTCAACCTATAGTCATTATTATGTGATTTTGTTTTTTTAAGAATAAAGTGATGTTGTGATCTATATATTACTCTTTATTTCCTATTTGTATTTAAATCTTTCTCTCTGTATATTTTCCTAAAGAAGGATGCGAGTGTGTTAAAAAAGAAATATAATAATCCCAATTGTTTTCAAATAAAAAAAGGTGATTATTATTGGAGTTTTTAAAATTAAACTTCCTAAATATCTAAATATAGTTTATTATTATTTTGATCATAATCTTTAAAATATAATGATTTTAAATTTAACTTCTTATTGTTGAAAGTTTAATAACTATATGGATTTACACTCAATCAAATAGGGAAGTGTTTGGGATGCACTTTAAGGGGAATTATTCTTAAATAATGGGAGTTATTATTTTAATTTTTAAATTTTTATTTGGATTTTTATTGATGGAAGTTTATCTTAAATGTTTTTAAATATGTTAATTATTATAGTTAAGTGGAGGGGAATTTTATCTTATATTATAAACTAATACATATGTTATTTTATGTTATTTATGTTTAACATTATTCTTGTTTATTCCCGAATGGCCTGAAGGCCTTATTTTTATTTTTATTATGGATAATCCCCCTTTTAAGCGTTGAAGGGGAACCCGTACATGACCCGTAGGCCCAAGGAACAAGGCCCGACTGACCACCAATACATGACCCGAAGGCCCAAAGGCATACCATGCCTATTACATGACTCGTAGGCCCAACCCACTAAAACTTCCCCTCCCCAACTTCTACATCATTGATCACATTGCTCCCCACCTTACATTACTTACCGGCTGGTATTTCTCCATACAAATCTACACGGTGCCTAGTCCCAATGGCGGCCACCATACCCTCTCATTATTCCAATCCAGTTAGCTCTGTTTCTGGTGTCTACTACTCTTGTTGCTCTGATCCTCTTTTGGGGACTGTTCTGTGTGAAATGGGCTACTCCATGGTCTCTGTGGCTCGAAGGACATGTGGCCCAAAGGCCTTTGATGAACCAAAGTCCCTTGAGACCTGTAGGCCCAAACTAGTGGTCCGAAGGCCCAAATCAGGTGAATAGTTCCAGTTGCTACTGTACCGAACAGTAACTGCTACAGTGACTGCTACAGTACTGCTACAGTGCCTCATAAATTTTACTCCACCCAGTTTTGAACCTGGGTCTCTTGGATTCCAAGCAGGATCCCTTACCACTCGAGTACGAGCTCATTGCCTATTCTTGTTTATTCAATATTGAATATCATTCTATTATGAATTTTTTGGTAGCATGTTCAATTTGAAGTTTATAGAGAATATACTACTTGAAAAATTATACAACCCATGCATAGAATAGAACTTTTAAATTGATAAATATTTTAATATTTAATGTTTAATGTTTTCTTACAGTCATGAGATTCAACATTGGGAAATTTTTTGATTTTAAGTGTAGGGGAGGGGTCTTTTTAATTGATCATAAATATAATTTAATGTAGAACCCCTAAAAACAACATATTTTTTCAAAAACAAATATGTTTGTTTGAAAAAATTAATAAATTTTTAGTGGAAATAATTTTTCTAAATTTTGAATGATTTGATTCCAATTTTAAGTGGTTATACATTATTTCCTCAAGGGATTAATTTGGTTTAGTAATTTTCCACTCTTTTGAATTCATTTTTTATTTGTCTGATTTTAAGATAATTTTATTCAACTATCATTGGATTATACTTTTTTGATTTTCATTAAACTTATAAGATATACATTTAATAGGGATATAAAATGAAAATACTAATCCAAGTCAATCCTCTCTCCTTTATTCTTTTTATTCATTAAATATCTAAGATAAATATGTTGGATTATTTATTTATGCCTCCTTGTATTTATTAAACTCACTCATACATATAGCTGGGTCTAATTATTTGAGTTCTAAACCATGTGTGTCTACCCACCTTGTGGTAAATAGAAGTTTGTAAGTTTCATTTAAATTCATATTGATGTATGTTTAATACAATTAAATATTAAAAAAAAACAATCATATTTGAAAAACTAAAATCAAATATTTCCTAAAAACCACTTATTTTTTAGGAGGTCATTCACACATTTTAATTAAAAGGATTCACGGGGGGAAATAATTTTTCTAAATAATTATTTATGGAATTTATTTTTTTTCTTTTGAGATTTTTTCTGATTATTGAATTTGACTAAAATATTTATTAAGGATAAGAAATTATTTATGTGCAGGGTAATTTTATGTGCCCTAATAATTTTACATGTTTTCCAAAATCATTTTGAGTTAACTAGAGGTGTTTTTTTGTGAAATTTTGCTTATATTGGAGAGTTTTTGGAAGTTGGTAAATTGGATGATGAATATATAGTTAATTCAATATAATAATTGAAATTAATGTTTTTTAAGATTAAATTATTTTAATTTATCTGATTTAACTTCTATATACCTAATATAAATTATTTTGTTTTTAGTGTATTTCATTGAAATAATATTTTGGAAGTGATTTTGTGGTTTTGGAAAATTAATTCTTTAAAAATTTAGGTTTTTATTTTAAACATCACTTATTCAAATATTTTTTTTTCTTTCCTGAATAATTGAATTTTAGTGTTTAATTTTTTTTATTATAACTTGTGTTTTTGTGCTTAGAATTTTTTATTTTCACTAAATATAGAATTTTTGTCTGTTGAAGAAGGTTTCATATAGGTAGAAGTGTACTTACATAAGGGTATCTTGAGATTTAAAACCCTACAGTAGTGTACACCTGGTCACATAAAGGTCATTCAAAGACCTATATAAAGATCATTATCTAGATTATGAGGGTCATAATGGTACCCCATCACTTCAAATGAGATGCATAAAGGCAGGGAATAACTTTGAAAAGGTAGTGAAGCACTGTACACTGGTGGTGATGCAGTTTTTAAATGTAGTTTTACGGTAGTAAAGGTTACCTAAAGTTAAAAAGGAATGTACATAAGGGTCCCCAAATGTTCTTGAAGCTAAAAAAGAGTAATTTTGGTGGTCTGAATACTCACATAAGGGTGAATGGGATGTTACATAAGGGTTTCCCATTACCTTCATAACTTTTGTGAGGGTTATACTAAGGATTACAAAGCTATGTCAAGGTAGATGTTGAGCTATGGAAGGGTGAGTTATTTCTTGTGCAGGGGAAGTCCCCAACCCTTGAATCTTTCATAAGGGTCCTCCATTCTTAAACCGAGATTCATATTGGTCATTCTATTTAAGGAAGTTTTCTTTTAAGGATTAAAATACACAGGATTTCAATAAATTTTCAAATTAGTTCAAAATCAAGGCAGACCCAAAGCTGATCCTGAAGAAGTATTTATCAAATTTCAAGAATTTTGAAGCTTGTAGAGGAATCCTTTGGTTGTTTGATAATCACATGGGTCTGCCAGAATTAGTTATAGAAATAAACTTGAGTCATAGGATAAAGATGGTGAATAGTTACCCATGACATGGGTAAGATAAATATTTGAGGCTAAAATGGTTTTATCTATGATATTCAACATGAGAGATGATTTGTGACTTTATTAAAAGGGGAAATGACCTGTATTTAAAAAAAAAACACACCAAAAGGAGAGATATTAGAGATTATGAGCATAAGGGTATCTAGGGAACTCATAAAAGAACTAAAAAACCATAGGATCAAGAGAATATGGATATCAAAGTTTAGAGATAATTCATTAGATAACGATCATCTCTTCTTTATATTATTTTTTTTATTTTCTATTACTAAATTATTATGTTGTTCTAAAATTAAAAAGATTTTTTCCAAAATTTTGAAGGATAAATAATATTTTTTGGTAGTTCATATGAAAATTCATTCTTTTATTTTTATTGGATTTATTTCCATTAAAATAAATTTAAAACATGATTATGTCAAAAATATATTAGAATCTTCTTTAGATTGAGGAATTTAAAGACTGAAATATAATTTAATTCATCCATATAACCACTTTTACCCCTGATAAAAGGTTTTGGTGACTTACATGAATATTATAAATACAATTTTATATTACTTTAATAATAAATAAATTCAAAAAACATAAAAAGAAATTTATATTATCTTCTCAATTGTTTTTACCATGGTATTTCTTTTTAAAATTCATATATTTCACATTTGTTTCTCACTTGATTCTTCTTTTTCTTACTATTTCTTACAATTTGTGTTTATATCACTTTAACACCTATTTTATTGTTTTCTTACTTTTTTGTTTATTTTCATGGTTTCGTATTCACCTTTTTTTGTGTTCGACCCAAATTTTGCTACAATAGTTTAGTTAGGAATAGAAATAAAGAGTTTGATAAATTCCAATGACACTTGACTATCCACACATCATCATGTGAACAAATATATATGTGATCATGACCACACACAACCTTTTGAACAAAGAATAATGCAATCATTCCCACACAAAATAGTATTATCTCATTAGATATAAAAAATTAACCAATGTATTGGAATTTTATATTAGAAACACCCATTAATCATCCATATTTATGTGTTTCACTTGAAATCAATTGTTTAAATTTCAAATATTACTTAATTATCACATGGAAAGAGATATTTTCCATGAAAGGAATTATAAAATATCTTAGAAGCCATCCATAGATAGAAGTGGATGTATCATAAAAACATATCCAAAGTGTAATATAAATAATGTAAAAGGACATTGAAATAGATGTTAAACACCCTTTTAAAATTATTTTATAAATAAATTCAAAAAAATATGAAGAAATATCCCCTTTTGAAATGCCTTAAAACTCTTTAAAAATATTTTCCTTAAAAAAATAAGTTGATATTTGTAATTTTTTTTAGAAATAACCTTAAAATAAAAAAATGGTTATCTAAAAAAATATTTTATAAATGAATTATGATTTCAAAAAATTTATTTAATAATATTAAAAAAAATAGAAGAATTATTTCTTAAAAATACTAAACTTGAAAATCCCTTTTAAAATCAAAAATTATTTAAAAAAAAACTTCTTCTTTAAAAAATATAATAATATTTGCTTTTCATTTAATTTTTATTATGAATTAAACTTATTTTTAAAACCATTTTAAAATATATAATGAAATATTTTTAAGGAATAATTCTTATAACGGTGAAAGAAACCATAAAACAGTGTTAAACAAACGTTTTTATCATAATCGTAAAAGATAAAGTTATGGGACACATTTAAAGATCATTTCCCAAAATGAGAATTGAAATATTTTATTTTTTTTTACTTTTATAAGGAATATCCAATCACGGGGCCTTGTAAAATACATTTTTTTCTTCAAATTAAATGTGAAGTGGAAGGTAAAATGTACAATTGGGAAATAAAAAACTCTTTAATATTTTTTTAAATAACTCTCTTAAAACACACATAAAATAGAGAGTGAAAATGAATTCACTTGAAAAGTGGTAAAAGGGATATTTTAATAGCATAATAAATAAAACATATTTGGATATGAATATAATAAAGGAGAATATTTGTGGGAATAATGAACAAGGATGTTGATGAAAAATATCTCATTTGGAGAGAATGGGAATTGTTTTTAACATCATCAAATTTTATGAAGAATAAAATGCACCATTTTTTATTCCCAATAAAATTAGAAAAATAATTATAATATCATCATATATTATAATAAAACCATCCTATATGACCATATTCAAAGAGAAATAATTATTTCTCAAGAAAAGAAGTTGATTCAACAAAACCCCTTACAGATTAAGAACTATTTTAATTAATACCACTTGAAAGAGAGCGCTTGAAATTGATCTTAAAATTAAATGAATAAAATATAATTAATGTTATTATATATCAAATGGATAGTATACATACAATCTAAATAAAATTAGTTGCATAAAAACATGTATCAAAGAGAGTAAATTGAGATGAAACACTCCTACCTTGAATTCCTACTTAGTTGAACAAAATCTAACTTCTAGTATAGAAAACACAACACTCCTAATCACTTACTTAATAAATTTATTTATATCTATTAACACATATATTTTTAAATTATAATTATTTACTACATATTTATTATTTAATTATATTTTATTTCCATCTTTGGATTTTTTTGTAATTTTCATTATTTTGTACATTCATTATAATGTTGATATTGATCGCTATTATTTGATAAAAAGTTCATATTTTATATATTATTTTAGGTACTATAATATATTTTTTTATAATTAATTATAATTTCCTATTTTTACTCCATGAGTTTTTTGGTTAGGTTATTGGGGATGAAACTGGCGGCGCGCTTGTTTTTGAATTTTTTCAATGAACAATGTGTATTTTATTAATAAAAAGTTAAATATCAATTTAACCTTTTATAGAACCTTAAAAAATATTATTTTCTTATTTATTTATAGTTATAACAGTAATTTTTATTCCATATTCATCCCCAATATAAATATATAGCATTTTTAGGTAGTTTCTTTGGCTGGCCCAAATAAGAATGAGCTATAATCGATGAGTGAGTATGGTAAGTAAAGAGATTACTTTAGAAAAATATCATTATTAATTAAAAAAATTATAATATTTATATTTTATGAGGGGTTTGAATCATTTTTTAATAGTGTTTAAAAAATATGAAAATTCTAGATGAATAAGGAAATGTGTTTCCTCATAGAGGTGGTAGTCAGCACATTCACATCGTCAAAATTCTTGTTTACCATAAAAATTGAAGAAGATTGAAACAAGTTTATATTTTAAGTATATAAATATGTTTTTAAATATCATATTTATTTATTAAATTTACCCTTTTTACTATCCATATTGGGTGGTTATGAAGAGCGAATCATGTCTCTTATGAAGACAATAGTCCACACGTAACACAAACAACATTTTCATTTTTTGAATGGTTGTGTGGAAGGTAGAAAATGGTTATCCCATAAACACAATAAAATTTTAGTACAATTATTGTACTTATTTAATTATTTAAACATATTTAGATTAAATTTAGATGAGGTAGAATAACAAACAATGGAAAATAAATGGAAGAGTAGTAATTGTAATTTTTTCATTAATCCTTGGAATAGTTCCTTTGAAAACTAGATTAAGAATTTGAGAGGTGGTTTTTGAGAGGAAAAAAACCACTATAATGTGAATAAGAGTTTTTAGGTGTAATTTGGGAATAGTTAGGTAAAATATATGAGTCTTTGTATGTGAGGAGATGTGGGTTGGTGATTATTCATTTTACAAGGGATAAGTGTGGTATATTTATAATAATAAAAAAGGTAAAGTAATTATTCAAAATTTATGTGGGTGAATTCACGATGGCTTCATGGTACGAATGTGTGATTTGGTTGATGGTGTTTGGCCTCAGTGGTCCACTGCTCAAAGGATTTTGCGACCCATTGTCTACAAGAAAGATGTTTTGGATGAGGTGAAGGGTAATGGTTTTCACTATTTCATGGATTTTCATAATCAGAACAGCTATCCCATCATATTTGGGATAGAGGAAGTTGGTTTTAATGATTTTGTTGCTGGGAGGAGTTATCTCTTTTAATGCGGGTTTCTTTTGGTCTTGAGCTTTTAGTCCATTGGGGCCGTTTGTTTCTTCTAAGTCGATGATGTCATGGGTTCCCCCTCACCCCTTAAAAGGGGGTCTATTTTAATAAAAAAATTAATTTTCAGTCTAATAATGGATTATATTGGATTTATGGGAGTTTAAGGTCGATAAATCCTCAAGCATTCATTTTAATAAAAATTTTAATATGTTTTTAAACCTTTTACTCTTAGATATTTTGTATTTACCTTTTTTGATTTTAATCATGGTAACTAATTTTTACCTAAGCAATTTACTTTTAATGTCTGAAAATAAAATGGGTCATATTATATAATTTGTAATTAATTAATAAAAATATTAAATACATCTTTTCAAACAAATGGTTTTTTACAGAAGTTATATTTGATATTAGCACACATTATGCAAAAAAACAATTTTTAGAAAGTGTATTTTTATGATTAAAAATTACCATTAAAATGAAATTATCAGGGTTGTTTATTTCTATTGAATTAATTTTTTTATTATTAAACAAATAATATATATTATTGGGATTTAAATATAATAAAAAATCAAATTCCACATTGTGTATAATTTTTCAAAATAGATAAATAAAAAAGTATTTATGAGAGTAAAATTTTACTTATGTTACAAAAATGTTAAACAAGGTTTTTATAAATTAAAAATTGAATTTTTAAATGAAATATATATTTATATATATATGTTATATAAAAACAGTTTTCTAAACTTTCAATTCATTACGATATTAGAAAAATTCTATAAAAGTGACAGTATTTACAGTATTGCTATTTTTTCATATTATCCCAAAATTAAACCTTTTCCTAAAAATTCAAAAACATTATCCTAAAATAATTTTCAAATGATAAATTAAAAATTGTAAATAATATTATATTATTAAAATTTTTATATTTATAAATTTATTTTTGTAATAAAAATAAAAAATGTATAGAAAAACAATTTTAATAAAAAATGATGTAATTAAGTGTTATTAAAATTAATTCATATCAATTTTTAATTTTAATAATGTTAATATATTAGTTTATATATAATAATATTATAAAAATTTTCATTAAAATTTATTAGGATAAAATATTAAAAACTTAAAAAAATTTATTTGAGAACGAACAATCCTTCTTAATAGTAAATAATATTAATTATTTATCCTCTTAATATAATTTTTTTATTTTAGTAATATATTTTTTATTTACTCTAGGTTTTATTATTCTTATGAATTTATAAAAACATTCATATAACACGTATTAGATCATTTTATTTTGGTATTTTTTTAAACATGTTGTTGAACACATTATATTTATTTAAAGAAATGATATATAGTAAAATCTTAGGGTGTTATATTCTCCCTTAATTAAATTTAATTTTATAATATTAATTATCATTAATTAATAAAAACATATAAGGTATCCATAAGGAACTCAAAATAAATTTTTAATTGATATTTCCACATCACAATTTTAGATACTATAAGACTCATCATTTCTCATATAATAGGATTGTATTGATATTTTTCTTTATCTCAACAATTTATACCAAATATTCTCCTTCGTTGGATATATTATATTCTAAGGACATCCCTTTCATAGATCAATTTTCATGATCATATTTCTAATAAAATTCTTAAATATAAATTGTTATGATAACATTCAATAAAATTTAATTAAATGATCATATGACTATGGATACTCAACCCTAAGATGTTTTCTCCAATGAAAAATTCATTTCTACCTATGATATTTTATGTTTAACTATGATATAGTTGGATAAACCTATCACTCCTTCAGTTTATCCTAGGTTTTCTATATTTATTTTCCTTTTAGGTTTTCTAACCTAACTATTTGGATGTTACATACTCAAATTAATTTAAATCCATGATAATGGTTTATAACGAGAATGTAAATCAGAATTTCATATTTTTTAGGAGTGTCAAACCAGGATTGAAGTTAGGCTTATTTCCATGCATTAAGTGAATATTGAGTTAATACCCAATACACCCTTTTCAGGGATACTACCCCTAAGTTCATCTGTGTTAGATCATATATACAGTTGTTTTAATCCAATCATGGATGTCATTTCTAGGAAACCACACAATATCTACTTTATAAAAAAAACATTAGGATGTTATTCTATACATAGACTAATCCCTAAGTTTTTACTAATTTTCAACTATCCTAATATCTAAAAATAACTACACTAATCCAAAAATATTACTAAACTGAATTCTAATACCAACTATGTTTCCCCAACCCCAAAATTTACGATCTGGTGATAAAAATACATACATTAAAAATAGGATTTAATTCCATGTGAGATGAATCAAGATAAAAAAGTATTTATTTTACATTATTTACTTATATTAAACATTATATATAATAATAACCACACAATCCCAATAATAAAATGTTTAGTGTCCTTGAGTACTAGAAAAATAAGCAATTTGTTTTAACATACTTGTTAGTTCCTCTCCATAATTGAACCCACATAGACCCCAATATGGACTTATCATAAGAAACAATCATTTTCATAATTAGGGAAATGGAGTTATAAGAAATGTGTTTCTTAAAATGCTCGATAAAGAAAAAATTCATCAACATTTCATCAAAGGTTAGGTCACAAGCATAGAAGAAAATTTGATAAGGGGAGAAATATATTATTAAAAATAACATAGAATAGTAATAATAGTTTATAATTCATGATTTAAAAATGTAATATCAACATTTTCCATGGAATAAGTGCATGATATAATATAAATGATCCATGGAGAATAATCACAGGAATATGACCCAAAAATAAAATAAGCATATTCATAAAAAATCATAATATCGTGATCAAGGTTAATACTAATAATGTATAGGAAAAATACGATGAAAAAAGAAGAATGTGATAATTTCCACGCATAATAATGTGAAAAATAAATTTGAAATCGTGTCCACACACAACCAAGTGCATAGAGCTATATGTTATATTATCCACACACCATCATGTGACCAAATTTATATAGGATGATGTCCACACAAAACCTTGTGAACCAAGTATAACATGACCATATCCATACAAAACATTCTTATATCATGAGATATAAAATCATCACCACTGAATTTGAGATATATATAGATCCCAAATAAATAATAATTCAAACATATGTGTTCAATTTGAAAACATACATTCATATTTCAGACATTCCTTAACTAACCATTGGATAAGAGATGGTTTTCATTAAGACATTCATATAACATTTTACAATCCATATAGAGAAAGAATATGAAAGGTATGATAATAAATTATCACAATTCTAACATACAAAACATAAAAGGATATTTATAATGATATAATACACCCTTTTAAAACTATTAGAAAAATCACTTTGAAAAGAAATATGAAATACCACTGTTTGAAATGCTAAAAAATCCATGTAAAATAATTTCTTAAAAAAATAATTAATATTTGAATTGTTTTTTTGAAAAAAACCCTAAAAAACAAAAATATATTTCCATAAAATTTTATTATAAATTAATGATGATTTCAAAAAAAATCTTTGAAAAAGAATAAAAACCCTAAAATATTCATTCTTAAAAACAAAATCTATTAAAATCCAATTTAAAATTAATAATTCATTTCTAAAATAGCTTCTTTATTTTGGTAAATATAAAAACATTTCATTTTATTTTAAAAATATTTAAAAATTTCAATAATTTTTAAAACCATTTTAAACCATGGAAGATCATCTTTTTAAAGAAGATTTATCATAACAGTGAAAGAAAATATAGAAGTGTGTTTAATTTATTTACATTAATTGTAAAAGAGGATGTTACATGTCACATTAAAAATTCAATTACAAAAATGGTGGTGTAAAAAAATTCTAAAAATTGTACTTTTAAAAAATATCCAATGATAAATCCTTGGAAAAGAAATAAATGTTTTATCAAGGGAAATGTGGAGTTGATAATAAATTGTACAATCTGGAAAGGAAAAAATTTCTTATTTTGAAACACATATCATAAAAATAGTAAAAAATATCTTATTTTAAAATTATTAAAGTTAAAATTTTAGGTTGTTACATTTTGAATTAATAAAGGAAAACATTGGTAGGATGACTGACCATAGATATGGAAGGGAAAGTGATCATTTGGAGAAAATGAGTCTTATTCTTAAAATCATAAAATTTTATAAAGAAATAAATATATCGATTTAATTCCCTATAAAACAATGAGGTAAAGAATTATAATATCATCATAAAATATAAGAAAAATATCTCATAAAACAATATTCATAAAGGAATCATTGGGGTTAAGAAATGAAGTCTAGTCAAGAAAACCCTTTATGACTTAAGAAACATTTTAATAAAAACCCTTGGAAATAGTGATCTTGAAATTGAACTTCAAATAAAATAAATAAAATATAATTCATGCAATTTGGTATCAAATTGGCAGTATCCACACTATTTAAATGGAATTAGTAAGATAAAAAAATATGTTTCAATGAATGAAAATTGAGATGAAACTCCATTACCTTTTATTCCTGCTTAGTGAAACGTGCTCTAAATTACATTATAGAAAAAACTATCCTAATAACTTTATTTATAAATACTACCTTTTATATTATTAAATTAAAATTCCTTACTACACATTTAGTAGTTAGTTATAGTTTATGTTAATCATTGGATGTTTTTAATTATTTTTGTTTTGAACATGCTTTGTAATGTTGATATTGATCCCCATTAATTGATACCAATTTCATTATCACTATATTATCTAAGAAACTGGATTAGATGTACTTTAATGAATTATAAATTTCTAATTTCATTCCATGTGTTTTTTTGTTATGGTTCTTAGTGATGAAATCAGTGGCATGTTTGTTTCGGTAGTTTTTAATGAACAAAATGTAGTATATTAATAAAACTTTTAATACTAATACATATTTTCCATAAACATAAAAAATATTTTTATCATCGATTTCTAATAACATATTTAGTTATGTTTCCATATTCATCTATGATATCATTTTATAGATTTTTTCACATAAGTGGTTAAATCTATCCAAACAATAATATGGTATAATTGTTAGGTGAGTATGGTTTAGAAACCGATTCCTTTGGAATAACATCATTATTATAGAAGCATAATAATATTAGTTATATTTTATTAGGTTAGCTAATAATATTTAACGAGAGTTGTATAAGAAAGAAAATTATAGATGAAAAATTAAATGTGTTTCTTCATGGAGGTGATAGTCCATACACACACACGGGCGATGCCACAATTTTCCATAGAATATAATAAAGATAGAAATTATTTTATATTTTAAAAATATAAATAATGTTTTAAATATCATATTTTTTTATTAAATACCCCCTTTAATAATACATTTTTTGAGGTTATGGAAAATGAATCATGTTGCTTATGGAGGTGGTGATCTTAATGTAACATAAGAGACATTTTCATTTTTTTGAAAGCTTGGGAGGAAGGTTAAAAGTTGTTATCCCATAAATATAACAAAATTTAAGAATAATCATAATTCCAGTTTAATTATATTAACATGGGTATATTAGATTCATAGGATGTATAAGAATAAATATTATAAATTAAATGAAAAGGTAATAATTAAGCATTTTACTTTGATAGTTACAGGCTAAGAATGTGGTGGAGGGAGATATATTAAAATTTATTTTATTATTAAGTTACCCAAAACCCCGAGAAAGGATCTTACACATCAAATTTATAATTAATTTATTTAATACCGGATCAAGTGAATAACTGATCAAAGAATTATTTATTTAATTTAGATATCGATAATCCAAAAATACCCTTTCAGATTTCCTTCATTGTGCTGTGAAGGTCCAAGGATAAAATCCCTCTAGTGATTATCCACACTTGATCCTTTGATCTCTGAGCAATGCCAATCAATCATCGAGTTCCATCATGGAGAGTTGATTGTATTTAATTATTCATGTTGATCTCTATTTCTTTGATCTTGGAGGTACATCTCTTTAATTTCTTGTCCTTGAGAGGAAGAAATAAATGTGTATTTGAGACAGAGTTTAATTTTGTGCAACATTTCTCACATTTTGATGTTTGGTTGAAATATAAAATAGACACAAATGAATCTTTATAAAGCTATGGTTTATGATAAAATATTATTTAATTACATGTCGACCCTTAAATAATTTTATAATCTCTTATAAACCCCATTCCACATAATAATAATAATAATAATAATTTTAATTTTTGGCCTGTGAAAACTTGTGCATCAAAAAAAATTATTTAACCGACATGTTAATTAATGTTTTTCACCAGATATAGTCTTGGTCCATTCAAAATCCTCTATCATTTATTTAATACGCAAATAAATATTTAATTTTAATATTTTAATCATTAATTAATATTTGATATTGATACAAAATGAATAAAATTATCCATCAGTATTGAGAATAATATTTATTAAATTAATTGAATTGAAATATAATTTAATTGAGATCATTAGAAATAGTTAGTGTGTGATCCTCCAGGATTATTTCTCATTTTAATTAGGTATTCTTGCATAAATTCTAGGATTACTATATAATAATGGGTCAAGGGACCAAAGAAAAATAAATTAATGTCATATTGATGAAAACCACATACAATTTCTCACTATGTAATACAATCCTTTTTTCACGATATCTCTTCATAAAGTTTGAACTTCTGTTTCACCAACATGTATGATCGATACGTCCTTATTTAACTATCTGAAATAAACACATTGTTACACCATTACCATGGAATTTGGGGTGATGGTTCTATTCTAAAAAAGGTTTTAGATATCATTTTCAATAAATATGGAAGGGAAAAATCTTTCCTCCACTTATCCATTAATGAAATGTCAATCAAGACACATCCAACTTACCCTACCTCACTGCAAAATATTTCATAGTGGTTTTCATCATAAAATATAAGTGTGTGAGTCATAAACTCATTAATTATAATATTAAAGTCTAAGTACCATATAGATTGATGCAAAAAGGAATATCTGATGACACTAAAACATATATAATTAATACTAGTGGATTTATTCTCAAAATATCCCATCTTCGAGATTACCAAGTGTGAAATTCATGAGAAGAAGACACATCTATATATGAGTACTCACACATGATAGTGTATGTACTATGTGTCCTATCATAGTATGTTATACAAACCTAAAACATTTTTTAAGAAGATCATCGTAGCAGTTCAAGGTTCTCATCATAGCATGGAACTTATATGACCATATCAATGTGATGTATACTCTAGGACATTATTAAATATGAATCATGAATAAAAATGATAAATATGTAATAATATGCTTTATTAATATTCAATACATTAAATATACATGTAATTAAAGTAAAAATAGTTGTTCATAGGACACTAAATCCAAAAACTCCCACTTGGACTAGATCCAAATTCCTACGACTTTCTATCCACTAGAACATACTTGATAATAGTGTTTCTACTAAGTCAAAGTTTAGTCAAGTGGTCTACCACATCATCTTACATGGAAATAATCCTCACTATAACTTCACCTCTCTAAAAAAAATCCCTCAATATATGATAATTTTGAGTATGTGATTTGTCTGATGATGTGAAGTTGGATCTTTTAGAAGATCCACCACTAAAATATTGTCACTATATAGTTTGATTGGATCTTTAATAATAGGTACCAAGTTAAGATCTTGGATTATGTTTTACATCCATACTGCTTCTTTATCTACCTCAAAATCCAAAATATACTCAGAGTTTGTTAAACAATTTATGAACATAGAATATTTTGAGATCTTCCATATCTGAACACCTCTATTAAAAGTGTAAATGTATCATGTTTGTGGCTTTATATCATCATGATCAGTTTAGAAACTATAATTGGAATATCCTATGATGACTAGTTATTTATCTTCTCCATAAACCTGAAACATATTCTTAGTACTCCTGAGATACTTAAGGACAATCTTGATTTCCATCTAATGGTAGTCACCTGGGTCATCTATATATCTTCTTACCATTCATAATGCATAAGTTACTTCTATCATAGTAAATATCATATCATACATGAATGAACCAATTATTGATGCATATAGGATCCTTGTCATTTTATTTCTTTCCTCATGTGTCTGAGGATACATTTTCTAGAAATATAATCCCATATGACACTAGAAACAATCCCCTCTTGGATTGTTCTATACTAAATCTCTTTAGTATCTTGTTAATGTATGAAATTTTATATAGGTTTAGCAACCACTTGGATCTATCATGTCATATCTTGATCCCAAGAATATATGTCACTTCAACCATGTCCTTTATAGATATGAATTTATTCAACCACTACTTTATTAACTGTAAGAATGTAATATATCATCAACATATAATATTAATAAAATTAATGCACTCTCAGTAAACTATTTGTAGAAACAAGGCTCACCCTCATTATTTATGAAACAAAATTCCTTTATGTCTTCATAAAAATGTATATTCTATTACCTATATTCTTTCTTTAATTTATAAAATAATTTTTTTTTCATTTTCTCATATTGTTGGAATCATTTGGAGTCAAAAAATCTTTGGGTTGTGTCATATAGTCATATTCTAGAAAATCCCTATTGAGGAAATATATTTTTAGATGCATTTTCCAAATATCATAGTCCTGATAAGACACAATGAAATGTTTTATTCTAATGGATTTCAACATTGTAATAGGTGAAAAGGATTCATTATATTCAATTCCTTAATTATAATTAAACCATTTTGCAACCAGTTATTACTTATAGGTACTGAATTTTTGTTCTATTTATATTTTCTTCTTGAATACCCATTTATAAACAAGGGTACTTTAATCAACTGGATGATCAAACAAAATTCATAATTGTTTTTGGTGCATGGAATCCATTTCAGAATCCATGGTTCTTGCCACTTGAACAAATATGTTCTACTTACTACTTTCTTACAGCTTATAGGGTCATTATTAT
Organism: Viscum album; assembly: GCA_963277665.1. Classification (NCBI taxonomy): domain Eukaryota; kingdom Viridiplantae; phylum Streptophyta; class Magnoliopsida; order Santalales; family Viscaceae; genus Viscum; species Viscum album. The sequence continues at coordinate 1,295,675,454 of OY728131.1, forward strand.
TAACTAATAATTAGTCATTATACTCGGTGACTATAAAACCATAACGTTATATTTCTATAAACACTCTAGTACTCCTAAATAGTACTTGTGTCTCTAGAAAAACTTCTTATCCCATGAGGATTTTTGGAATTTGTTCTTATGGAAACTTTTGAGAATCTTGATCTTGGACTTCAACAAAGTAAATCTCACTCCCATTATCAATAATAGAGATAATACCCTAGTCAATAAATGGGAGTGTTTTTTCAACCAAAACAATTTTTTATAAAGAATTTTATAGGTAGTATCCCTTTATTTCTTTGGTATATCCTATAAAGATATACATTGTGCCTATGGGTGAAATCTTATTAATTAAATATGCCTTAACAAATTCTTTACAACCCCACACATGTAAGTAAGACAAATCATGTTTCTTTCAATTCCATAATTGGTGTGTTATGTCATTTTTCACATTAGTTGTCACTTAGTTTATTAAATATTATATTGTTTGTAATGGGTATCCCAAAAAGGAAAATGGAAGACTCACACAACTCATCATTGATCTCACTATGTACAAAAAGGTAAAGTTCCTCCTTTTCTTACACCTTTCCTCTAAGGTGTATAAAGAAGAGTTAGTTGAGAGTGTATCTGAAACTCCTGTAAATAATAAATTATGCCCTGATTAAGATATTATCCTCTATATTATGAGAATAGTTTCTTAATCTTCTTACCAAGCTAGTCATCCAATTAAATTTTGTATTCCTTAAATTTATCAAAAGAATCTAACTTATGACTTATTAATTAGATACAACCATCAATACTAAAGTTATCAGTAAAAGTTATGAAGTATGAGTACCCACCCCTTGATTTAATATGAAATGGTCCACACATATCGGTATGAACCAATTCAAGAATCTCATTAGCCCTTTCACCTTTCCTACTAAATGGAAATTTGGTTATTTTTCATTGGAAACATGTGTGATATACACTAAATTCCTTTACTTCAAATAATATAAATATCCATCTAATTTAGTCAAGAACTATATGTTTTCCTGAATTATCTAGTGATTACACAGTTGGGTGTAGTATGAGTCATGTGATGTAAATTCATTATCAATTCTCATTACTTGGTTCTTGTAATCCAACACATAAAGACTGTTATTTAAATGTTCCTTACAATAACAAGTTATATATTTCTAAAAGAAGAAACAATTATTCCCAAATTTTAAAATAAATCCATCCATAACAATTATGGAAATATAAATATATTTTTTTGTAATATATTACACAAAATAATAAACCATCAAAATAAAGATCATTCCATTCAACAACGTGAGGTGGTAGTCCTCGATAGCCATAACAATAAGTTTTTATCCTTTGGATGCTCGTAGATCTAACCAACTCAATATTTTTGAATCTACTTGGTTAATATATTTTAATTCATATGTGAGAACCAAAAACTATATCTAATACCAAATTTTTATAAATAAATAAACTAAACTCAATAAAAAAATTACATAAAGTTTCCACTTATTTCTTTGGATGGGAGTAGTTTCTTCTAGTATCCTTTCTTTCCATATGTGAAATTAATAGTATCCTATTCACTTGATTTACCCTTGATATTACTCATCTGGTAAGGTCATGAATAATCTAAGGACTTAGAGATCTCTACTTTACCTTTCCATTTGTTTATTACAAGGACAAAAGGATTTCTGCACTTTGTATCCTTATTTACTCGAACAAGGAGAGTAAGTAGATATCAGAGACACTTCTCAATGTAGTTCATATTATAATTTATAAAAAATATGAAGAAATTATATGGAAGTGATTCTATAATGAGATTAGTTCCCAGTTCTTTAGTGATTTTAATTCCTATAACTTATAGGCGCTCAATGTAGCTAATGAGATTAACTACGTGTAGCCCAAATAGAACACCCTCCATAGTCTTACTCTAAATGAGTTATTTAGAAATATAAAACTATTATTTTATATCTATCTCCTTGTATAAACCCCATAGGTTCTCAATAATTCTCTATGAATCCATGTTTTCCTGAGAATTTATTAGTTCACTAGATATAGATGAAAAAATAAAACATTGAACATTGATCGCATTACTCAAATGTTTTTACAGACAAGGAACCCTTCATCACTCACCTCATTTGCAGGAAGATCATACATTGAGGAATCTAGCATGTAAGATTTCCATTAATGGAGTATCAAAACCTAGAGGCATTTAACACTCTTCGAAGTTAGAGCTAATGAGGAGGTTGTCTTTCACCAATTTTGATTATAAGAGATAGCGTGGATGATGAGATTTTAATTTTATTCTATAAATAAAGAAAATATTATTATTACTTTTTCTTGATTATAAATTATTTGATAAATAATAAATTAATTTATTTTTTAATTAAATCTCATACTATTTTATCAAGTCTCAATAACCATCTCTATTGAACTAAAAGGTCTAGTTTCTAATACTTTTTAGTGGTATGGATCCCCATTACTTTTATTAACAACCTATAATTTGCCCATGAAAACCATGAGAAAGTAATTAGGTTGGTGGTCTTCCTAACTACAGGATTTTAGCTCTTTGATTGATTGATTGGATTCCCCTATCCTAAAATCGTAACTTGGATTTCCTTACCAATCTCCTATGAATCTGTATTGAACAGTCCTTAGCCATTAAACTCAATAAAATATCAATTAATTAAACCCAAAAACATCATTATAAATCTTCGATAAAAGTAAGTGTCCAGACATTGGCCAAGTATTGCACATGGTTTCATTACCAATCAAGTAATGGAATTCTTAGATTTTCTTAATATTAGGTTGAGAAAATTTAATTAACTATGGATAAATTTTATCTCGTTTTATCCCTTACATGACTTTTAAATATTATGTAGATGTCACTTAATTAAAATTCATCTATATAAATTTCATTTTTTTATTAATTCATTTTTATGTGATTGAGTAATTACATCCAAAAAATAAATAATTCATAGAAATAAATAAATAAATAAATAAAATACCCAATCACAAGCTTATGAAATGGTTGATTTAATGAGAATATGTTTAATATGACTTTTACTAGGAAAAAATAACTTTTATTTCTAGTATTTGAATGAGTTACAACATTCCACCTATCCATATGTGTATCTCATGAGTTGGCATCGTTATAGTTATGTCTTGAACCGCCTCAACATTCCTTAGAAAAATCCATTAAATATATGTATTTATAACTCATAAGCAGGTGATGGGAACCGAAGGATTGGTTAAGGGGGTTATATAAATAACCATTGACACATAGGTCCTATATAATAATGAAGGGAGGGATGAATCTCAGGTTTTCATATTTAATTTAATAATAATTATCTAAAAAATCACGATATAAATTAAATTAAAACATCCAAAACATAAAAAGTTCTTGTTCAAGATTATGAACTATTATACATAAAACATATATGCAAAATTAAATGACTTACATTAATTTTTTATTCATTCTTTATTATTAATATAAACACACTTGCATTAATTAATTAATTAATTTATTCTCTTTTATATTAAATACTATCCAAATCCTCTTAGAGATAACCATTATAAAGTAATTAATGTAAAATAAATGGTAGAACCAATAGTTGCATATTTATTATGATAAATTAATAGAGAATTTAATATTATTTAGAAACATTATTAAATTTTCAAACTCCTAATGTTCCTCCCAAACCAATAATATTTTAATATCTCAATTGTAAATTTAATTTAATTTAATTATTCTAGAAACTAAGAGACTACAGAGTCTGTACTATCTAAGTACACGCCATATACCTCAGTTGTCATGTATATGGGTTACATGCCTAGGGATTTGGTGTGTTGACTCATCCATATGACATGATGTGTACATGCTACTTCCATGCCACATATCTTCATGCAATGTGGATAAGATACTTCACATGGGTCTTCAACATGTATCTCAACGGGATCACATGGCATGTAAAAGACACATATATGTTGTGTATCCCTTATTCCGTGTGTCCAATTCTCTTTATAAATAACTTTATGTGTATTTTGGATGTGAGAAATGATGAACTATATAGTGCATAAACCACATACATGTCATGCATATCATAAATACTCCATAATTTCAATCTCATGTGGTTTAACCATGTATAATGACCACATAGATTGTGTGATTTATGCCACTAACCCCGGAAGACTATATTGTGTGTACTCCATATACACACCATGTAATTCTACGTACCATATTCCAAGTTGGTTGGTCAACATGTGGTATACACCACATGTTATAACTATGTGAAATATCGTGAATCTTGTGGCATGGTTAGGTGCAGTGTACTAGGGTATATGATGTGTACTCTGGATATATGCCGCTTAACCCTGTATTACTAACCAGAAATCTTGTACTTCCTTATGGAATCTTTAATCAGTTTTCATTTGTTCTATGACCATATAAAAAATGAAAAAGTAAAAAAACATTTTTAATATATCGATAACATGTTATTTCAAAACAGATTAAGGAATAAATAGTAATAAATGAAAATTCAACCATGATTATGTCTGGATAAAAAATAAAATATATAATTATAAATTTAAACATGACCACTCTGATACCACTTTATAGTTCCAGGCATAGAAAAGGCATGGGGTGGAGCGTGATATATTACAATTTCTTTTAATATTGAGTTTCCTAAAACCCTAAGAGAAGATCTTGCATGTAAAATTTATAATTATTTTATTTAATATTAGAAGAAATGAATACATGATCTAAGAATTCATTATTTGATGTATATTTTTATCATATAAAAATAACCTTTCATATTTCTATCATTTTTCTATAAGGATCCAAGGATAGAATCCCTCTAGTAGTGATACACAGATGCTCCATTGATCTCTGAGAAACACCAATCGATCTCAGGGTGCTAGCACAATGAGCTGATTTTCTTTCATTTATCATGTTGATTTATCATCCTTAAATCATGAAGGGATATATCTTGTGTTTATTTTTCTTGAGAGTAAGAGAGAAACAAGGAGTTAATAGATAGTTTTTTTGTGACCAATGGTTCTCAAGTTTCTATTTTTGGATGTAATACATAGTAGACATAACCATTTATTTATTGAGCTATGGTTTAGGTTAAAATATTATTTAATTACATGATATCCCTTAAATAATATTATAATATTTAATAAAATCTATTCCACATAATAATAATAATATTCTTCTTCTTATTATTTCTTGTCACACACCAATTTTTTCAATAAAAATTATTATTTAAGCAACATGTTAATTAGTAATTTTCACCAAACATAGTCTTGGTATATTATAACTCTTATAGAATTTTTTGAACACATAAATAAATATTTAATTGAAATATTTCATTCATCATTGTATATTTTCGATCTATAAAAAGGAATAAAATTACCCCTCGGTCTTGAGAATGATATTTATTCAATTAATTAAATTCAAATATAATTTAATCAATATCATCATAGAAACCATCTATTACAATCTAGGATTATTTATCATTGTGATTAGGTAGTCTTGACTAAATTCTAGGATTTATATCTAGAAAAAGGTAAAGGAAATAACTAGAATTAACTTAATTTATCAATAAAGAAAACCACATACAAACGATCACTATTTAATATAATCTGTTTGTCAAAAAATCTCATCAAGCAGGCTTCACATCTGCATCACTAACTTATATGATCAATATATCATTGTTTGACTATCTAAAATAAACATTTAGATATTCCATGGCTACAAAATTTAGGGTGATGGTCCTATTCCAATCAAATAAATGAGATATCTTCTTCCATAATTATAGAAGGGACAAATCTTTGCTCGACATATCCATTAATAACATTTCAATCACGACGTACCCAATATACCCTAACACATCGAAGACATATGGCATCACAGTTTTCATAAAAAAATATAAGTGAACAAGTAATGATATTCATTAATGATAATCTTAAAGTTCAAGGACAATTGCACATGCTTGTAGATAGGAATAATCAGTGACACTAAAACATTCGAAATTTCTATTGGCATGTTTGTTCTCAAAGTATTACCTATTAGAGATTACCAAGTTAAAACTTAATGAGAAGAAACTAAATCAACTTATGATTAATCACACTTTATATTCTATGTAATATTTTTCCCATTATAGGTTTTTATCTAACCACAGAACATTATTTAACAATATCATCAAAGAAATCCAAGGTTCTCATCATAGTGGAGAACTTCTAGAACCTTATTAATGCAATGTATACTCTAGGAAATTATTACATCAGAGTCATGTAGATCAATAAACAATATGTAATAATTTGTTTTATTAATATTAAATTAATGAAATATACGTGTAATTAAATTACCAATACTTGGTCCTAGGAAACCAACTCCAATATACTATACCCCTTGTAAGGGATCCTCTACAAACAGGATTAAAAATTTGAGAGGTGGACTTTGGAGAATACTTGAACCTATAGGTTGTTTCTAGGTGTTTTTAGGAGTTATCTAGGAATATTTTGGTCAAATTTAAGATTCATTTGGGTGAAGAGACCCTTTATATACATAAATATTACATTTTATTATATGAACATCCATTATATATCATTATGATCCATTATAAAACCATAAAGGTTTTGTGTCTTTGGAAACATGGATACATGAAAAACTTATAAAGAAATGATCTATATAATCTCCCTCTAATTTATTCACAAAAATAAACCTTATTAGTCATACCATACTTATATCTTTTTTTTTCATATCCTAAAGAAAAGGAAACATAAAAAAGGGAGAGCTCAGATACTCAGTAAGGGTAAACATGGGATATTTTATTCAGTTATTATAATTGAGAATAATATAAGAATAATGGAATGAGAGCATGAGATTTACATTATAAAATCAATCCCAAAAATTTAGTAGATCATTATATATAATCATTACATAAATATTTGGTAGTTCATAAGACATTAATCTTAAGATAATCAAAGATTAGGAGCCATGAGTATTTAAATTTGGCATAAGAAGATTTCATAATAGAAGGGTATAAAGTGTGATATAATCATAATCATAGAAATTTTATACTAAGGCTACCCACCAAGAAAATAATTATTTTTATTATTGGTATAACCACCCATTCACCCGCTTCAGGTGTGGGAAAACCTCATATGTACCCTCTTTTAGGTTTGGGATAACCTATCATGTACCATATTTTAGGATTGGGATAACCTTATGTATGCTATTTTATCATATAAAACATCAATATTTACCCAATAAAAGGAAATATATATTGGGCCCACTCATCACATAACTATAATCCATTCATATCTATGCCATAAGATCATAAAAACATTTATCATTCTGTCATAGCCTAACCAATGAAAAAGAAAATGAGTTTCATCAAGATTTCATCATCATATTTAATACCCATCTAGAGAAATGATAAATATGATAGCACTTTATCATACCCATATTAAATAATATGAAACATCAAATTATTTTATTAAAGATGAAAATTCATTTAAAATATCACTCAAACATTTCTTGAAGAAAATACCATTTTCATTTTGAAATCACATATTTAAAATTTACGAATTTCCAAAATATTAATGGAAATATTTTCTTTGAAAAACAATTGAAAACTATAAGGTATGCTTCAAATAAAATAATATTCATGTTGTTTTAAAAATCTATCTATGTGGTGTACGTTAAAATAAATATTTTTTTCACACCTTTAGTAAAAAGAACTTCATTCATAAAATTATAAGAAAATTACATTTAAGTATTTTAATAGGAAGTAAAACATGAATAAAAATGTATTTAATTAATTATTTTATAATATTATAAATATACTTGAAAATATTTGAAAGGAAATATGGATATGGAAGAAAAATATTATTGACTGTATAACAAACAAGGACAATTTTCATAAAAAATATTATTTCAGAATATTGAGTATATAGAAAAAGAAAATGAAAGGAAAATATATAAATTAAATAAATGACCATAAAATAATAGAATACATAATATTTTGGAGTTATAGATAATATAATTTCATCATAGTAAATTTAATCAATAATAATCCTTGTTAAAAGTGAGATTGTAACATAAAACCCTTACTACTTTGGTAACTATTGAGTTGTAATTACAATGAAGGAAATAACATGAAATGAAACATTAAATAACATGAACATAAGGATATTAATTATTCAACATATAAAAGGATAATTATATACCCCTAATAAAATAATATAGGTGTATAATATAATATATGTCCCAAGATAGAAAATTTGAGATAGTAAACCATTACCACATTGGCAACCTTCGAATAAAATGACCTTGGACGAAATAATTTAAAATTTAAATTTAGATACCATGAATTAAGATGGATAAATGAAATAAATTTTCAAAAGAAGTGTATATAAGGTAATTTTATATACACCTAATCAACATAAATAGGTGCACAACATTAAAAATGTCTCAATGAAACAATATTGAGATGAATAACCCTTACCTTATGTCCAACATGATTTATAAGAACTATAACCATATATATAATAAATATAGAATTATTATAATTATCTACCATAACAACTTGAAAACTTATAAAATCTCAACACCTATTTATTAATAATTATTTATTCAAATCTTATTTTTAGTTGATAACTATTTTGTTTTTCATGCATGTCTTAGTTTGAAAACTATGGTCCTTGAACATTGATCATGGATATGTAATCTCCAAAATGTTTATAATGTTATAAGTACTGTATTAAACCATTAGATATAATTCTATTACAATTCATATAAATTAGGGATGAAAAATTAATTGCATCACTTTATGGAGACAATAGTCCATACATACATACGAGTGTTGTTTCCACTTTTCAATGAAAGGAATGAAAGAAAGATAAATAATAATTCACCTTCAGCGAATAATAAATATATCATAAATATCATATATATTCATTCAATATATCCTTATTACTATCCTTGTATAGTATAAAACTAAAACGATTCACATTACTTCGTGGAGGTGGTAGTCCACACGTATGCATGATTGACATTATCATTTTACAATGGATGAGATGGTATGAAAATAGTTAAGATATTATTACTAAATAAGAATAATTTTGTCATAAATATAATATATAAAAATTAAATACATCGGAATAAAAATCCATGATATATAGAGATGGAAAATGAATCATATCACTATGTAGAGGTGGTAGCCCACACATACACATGTGTGATACTTTCATTTCCCATTAAATAAATAATATGTGTGAAATGGTTACTCCATCAACATAATTACAACTCAGTATATTGATGATACCAGAGTCATCCTGTTATGATGGATACAATAGGTTTATATAAGGTGAAAAAATATATAAAATTTAAATATCTTAGTTAAGATTTATAACTATTCTTTTAGAGACCGCCTTTGTATTACACATTAAGACATGAAAAACAAGCCTTAGGATAATAAAAGGGGATCGAGTATGTATGTAAGGAATATATAAAGGTTCTGGATCATTGATTTTTGGAGTGATAAAGATAATTTTTTTGAATAATGTATTATAACAATTGCCCTTTAATAAGTGAGGGGAGGGACACACATGAAATTAATTAAAAGATTTCAATAATATAAGATTGATTTCACGAGAAATTGAAAAAAATGGAAAATAATTTAATAAAAGGTACTATAAGGTGTAAATTTATATAATAAATAATAATTAGACACGTTTTTTTGTGTTTATACCCTTATATATTAGATTAACCCTAGGTAAACCCATTTTAACTATAACTATGGTAATGGTTTTCAATTTTTTATTATTCATTTAGAAAAAAAATTAAATTAACCATATTTAATTATATTAATAATTTCAATTCCAAATATGGAATCCATTTTACCAGATTAAATTTATATATGTGGTATAATTTAATTTTAAATAAGTGCGGAAAATACAACGAACACCCATTTTTAGAAAAATTTTATTTAATGAATAAAAAAGAATTTACTTTCATTATTTGGATTGTAAAAAATGAAAAATGTATATTAAAATATTTTATTGAATATATAGTCCATAAATTTAATTAAAACAATTAATCAATAGAAATTAATTTAATTTACAAAGATAAACAAACATTTCACACATAAAAATAGTTTTTAGAAAAATTTATTTTTAAGTCCAAAATTGAACTTGTATTAAAATCAAGTTTAATGATGATTTTTGTAAGGTCCAAGATCCTATTATTCCTTTATGAGTTTTCGGTTTTATAGGTACCCATAAAGAGTTCCCTAGGACGTTGGAGTGTAAATAAGAGGGGGGGTGGGTGGGTGGGGGCACTTCTATTTTCTGAAAGTCTAAGACGTGAAGCCTTAGGTTGTATTGTAAGCTTGGATTTTGCAGTGTGGAGGTTCATTTTGTGGTGTAGGAAAACTCGTGGAGGATATTTGAGGCCATTAAAATTTTAGGGGTGGATTTTCCATGCTGGTAAGCTATGGAATAAGCCCTTCCATGATGGCTGAGAACCGTAGTGTGGAGCAAGGTGGCTGTGGTGTAGGGTTTTTTGGAGGTTTCAACAATTTAGGGGTAGCTTCATAGTGAAAAAGAGGCTACAACATAGTCCCATTTCATTGGAAAAATAGGAAATGTGGCATGGTGGCTCTCTCTATACTATAACGCCCCTGGGTAAATTAGATCTATGATGTAGAGGGCTGTGTGGATCTCAAATATTCTTTTTATAAGTGGGGATAAAGCATGGTCCCTTGGGTTATATATTAGTATACCCTATGTTAGGAGTCTCTACAACACAGTCATATGGGCTACACCATGGTCTTATAAAAATCATTTTACCTGTAAGTACCTTCAATTCCCTCAACCCACTTTTCTCCCAACCTCTTATCTCAAACTCTTGGTTATTCAGAGTGATTTTAGAAGGTTTTGATGCCCCATTTTGATAGGGATCAATCATCAGCTCTTTGAGTTTTATCTGTGGTGATCTGAGGTGAGTTATAAATCATTTTTTTGTGTTTTTTCTCAATTTTATCTCAATTTGATCTTGTTTTTGTTTCCATGCTATTATGTTTAATCATCATCATTACAATAGAGTTTCTCTTATTTTTTTTCAATGTATTCATGGAACGAATTTATTCGGAGATCATAGTTTCCTCATGAGAAGGGTGATAAAAGATTTTTGTTGGCGTTATATTACCATTTCATGAATGTCGGATGTTTGAGGTAGTGGATTTGTGTATTTACCTATGTATTTATATGAAATAATAAATTGATCATGATTTTGTTTAATTAGGTGGTGGTACAATTAGCCTAATAAATGATATAAAAAATTAAATATGATTTGGTTTATAGTTAGCTGTCATTTGTGTTCTCCACCATGAAACTGGTTTACCTCATGATTTAATAGATAGTATTTTATCTATGTTGTGATACTTAGTATGTTTTTATTCTTGGATTATCATGTTGTTCTTGATAAAATGGGTAAATAATATAAATACAATACTCATTTTTTTGGATAAATAACTAAATATGAATGTTTAATGAAACCATTGGTCTCGAAATTTGATATAAATCAAATCAATTCTAAGTTAATGTTTAATTTAATGTTTTTATTCTATGTGTTAATGGAATTGGTTAAATAACATGAAGTTGGAAAACTTTTTTATGAGAATAATAATAAAATTTATATTAAATGGGAATGATTCTAGATTATTTTGTTAAATCTATAATTAATGTTAAGATATTTTCTAATAATTGTGATAGATTTTTATGGATGATGCTTGAGGTTACCCATGGATTTAACCTATGATAAATAAATTGGTTAATTAAATATGGAATAAAAAATGGTTTTTTGATAAAGATAAATTCTTAGTTCCAAAAGTGACCATTATTTATAAAGTTTGAATGCCTATTGTTTGGGGATGCGATAGCCTTTTTTCACATAAAGGATGGATTCCTTGTTTTTAGGGACATGTTACCCTATTAAATATGTTTCTTTATTCCTTTTGTGTGCTCTTGATATGATACTTTCTATGAAATTAGATATGAACCTGATATAAATGATGATATATGGGTGGGGAGGCCTGAGGATGTGGAAAAAAGTTGATGTATGTGATGAATATATGAAAGTTGACATTGAGGATAGAATAAATCTGATGTAATGGGTTGAATCTGGTCTTCCCTATTGTGATGTTGAAATATGGTATTCTTTCTTGTTCAATCTATTTTAAGGGATTAGTGAAAGAGTTTATTTTTTTTATTATCATTCCTTTCCCCACTAATTGAGGCAGTTGGTTGTGCTTGGTTATGAATATATTTGATGGTAGATTATAATTTTTTTATATAGTACCTACAATTATGGAATGATAGTATTGTTTAATAAATGTTTAACCCATGGGCTTGGTGCTCTGAATGCAAATGTTGATAGTCCCGATAAACTGTGGGCTCAGTTGGATTATGCCTAGAGGGTGTGGTCTTCACTTTGTTGGTCAATGAAATGAAACTTGGATTAATTTTTATGGTTAATTAATTAATAATAAATTAATTAACATAATATTAAATGATAAAAAAGGAAATAATTAATTTAATGTAAGTCTTATCAAACTCTTGTGTGCTTATAGGATATCTATTGTCTAATAGTGGAAGCCATGTGTCTGAGTGGCGATAACCGAAGTTAATCCTAGGACGAGGTTATTCTCATAGTGTACTTATGAGCTATATTATATCTTGTATGTTTTGTTTTTTCATATCTTACCCAACCCATGTTGGTCGGGTGAATGACACCTAGTGGACTATGTGAGGGTTTTTTTTCTCCAATATCCATGTTAGCACAAGATAGATAACTGACTACCCCCTATAGCTCCACTCTCTTCTCTTGTTAGTATGATGTTATAGTAGACATGGTTTTTAGTTTCCCCATATATGTGTGTTTAGGGTTTTCATTTATTTTAGTTTTTTCACACACATGTATTTCCAGATATAATATTCTAAAGATTATTATAGGTATGACGTGTAAGGGATTTGATGGTTGGAGGTACATACTCTATATATGAGATGTGATGTCTTGAGGTATAGTACCCGATGTATGATACACAACATATAGGCTATAGTGGATCCTAAAAACAACTCAGTTATTATAAGGAGATATGGATGGGATGATGAGATGTTGTGATGGATGAGATTCATGTTATAATTTTCCCAGGTGTCCTCAGGTTTTCTTATTTTGGAGGGAGATGGGTCTGGACGTATGAAATTGGGTAAAAGTGAAAAAATAGTGCAGAAGTGGTTGAAGGATACCTTAATTTTATATTATATTACATGATATATTATATGAGATACTTGGTGAGAGATGTACATAGTGATGCTAGGAAATTAGAATACCTACTTAGGTGATAACTTGGATACACCTGTTGTTTATAGGGTTTTAGTATGCTTTCTTTATCTTTTTCATGAGATACTTCAAGGATGATCATAGCAAGTATGCCTGTTATGCTCACTCTATTTATATATAAATTGTATTTTAGGTTAGTAGGAGCTGTTTTTAGATTGGTATGAATATTAGTAGCTTGTGGTTTTGCAGAATCTTATTGGGATTCATGGCCACTGTAAAGTTTATCTTTTGGGTATTTCTGGTTTTCCTTTATAGTTTTAGTCATTTATGATACTACATGTAAGCACTTCATATTTATTTTTATCTTTTTTGGAAGGAGTTGATTAGTGTATCTATCATATATCTATCTTCAATATACTCTCTTAGAGGAAACTTCCTCCCATTTGTATATTCATTATACCCTTGGTGGTTGTCACAAACATGCGACCTATTGAAGGAAGGATTCAGGTGGTCACCATCTCTATTCCCACATTTCAGGAAAGTAAGGGGTACTATTTGGGGGGAGGGGTCATGATTGAGTGGTATCAAAGGTTCAAGTTGAGGGATAAGATGGAATTTAGAGTTTGGAATAGTTGATACTTCATGGTTTAGTTGGTAAATTATGTCTAATAAATTTATTAAGTGATTTAAACATGAGATACTAGTTGGTACATGGGTATTTAGGCCTACATGTGATTTTATGGATGAACCTTTAAGTTTACAGAGCATATTATGAAACGTGATACTAGTTACGCTATATAGAATATGGAAAAAATCATGCATCATTATTCTTTTAACCTGTGCTTGAAATGGGTAGACCTTGGAAATGGTAAAACAGTAAAATAAAAAAATAAAAAATTAATTAATTAATTAACACTAAATATTCTACATTCCAGGATTAAAATTTTCTAACAATTTTTTCTTCTTACATGCATGGATCTTAATTTATGACCTTTTCAGGTTTTTGATGAATATGTTTAGTAGGATGTTCTATAATATCACAATAGAGTATAGGTCGATGATAAGGAAATTTAGAAGGGATGAATCCAAGAGTTCAATTGACTGAGTCAGCAGAATTATGAGGAATCCATTTTAGACTCAATCATCAAGGAATGATTAGAGGAGGTTGAGATAGCATTCAGTTCGATCTATACATAGAGAGAGAAAGGGATTTTTTGTGGTGATAATGTTTTGTGGAGAATTGTGGTAATGATGGATCTTCTTCCTTGGGGAACATGAAGAGTCATATGTCTTGTGGGAAATGTTTAGAGACCAGTTCTAAGAAGAATTTATTTCTTTGACTATGAAATTGGCCATTCAATAGAAGTTTCTTACCATATACCTCCGCAGAGGAGTTCTTATGTACAAGAGTTCAAGATCTATTTTAGGTCACTTCTCCGATATACATCAAACCTATTTCTAGATGAGGATTCTAGAGCATGGAATTTCAAGGAGGATTTTTATCCTGAGATTCAACACTAAGTAAACCCATTTATGTTGTCAACTTATCTTAAGGTGCTATCAAGTGTAAAGTTTATTCAGAAAATACTATATAAAACCGGATCATCATCAGAGGGGAGTCTTTATGATTTCTCATGAATTAGAGATGTGGTATGGGTTTCATAGTTGTTTTTAATGATGAGTTTCTAGTCATCCAGAGGATTACCCTGTCCATAATCATGTAATTTATCCAGTAGTGACATCTCTCATGCATTTTCCAAGGGATCAAATTCATTTTTTCTTATAAAGGATGTGTTCATTAGTGATGAGAGTGACTTAAATTTCCTAGTAAGAAGCATTCAATAGGTTTTCAAATTAATTTTTCTCTATTGAGGTAGCTTTATCTGAGGTGGAAGAAACATGATACTCCATATTGGGATCAACATAGAGGGGTTGATGCCTATATATGATAACCCTGAGATGTTCCTCATCTTCATAGAGTTGAGTGTTTCCCTAGAGGTGGTCGTCATCAGGGTTAGAGAGGCTATGGTGTGAGTTGTGGTTAGATTCATACTTTGGTATTTCCAATTCTAGGCGATCTAAACAAAATTCAAGGAAACCTTTTTCTTGTATTATACTTTGGTACATTCTTAGTTTGATTCAGAAGATACTCGATCCTTCATATCACCAAACCTAGTCCGTGGTTTGGGAATTAAGGGTGAGGTTTCCAGTTCCTTTAGTGATGACTAATCCGGTTGGAGGTTGAGATTATCTTTAAGGTGTATGTATAGAATTTGATCTACTATTGGGTTAGAAAAACTCTTGGGGATACTTCTTAGGTTTACTGATATAGACATATAACAATATCCTCATCATGGATTGGCTGTATTCAATGCATTCTATTTCAGATAGCTACATGAGTTAGGTTATGTTCTATAATACTGATGGAGTGTTGGTATTGTTATTTAGTTAGTGTGATCCTCATATGGGTCTAAGGAATATTCTATCCTTATCTATCTTAATTGATGAGCTAACCCTAGGTTCATCGGATGTTCATTTGATGGTGTTTCCTAGGGTTGTAGAAGAGTACCCTGATGTTTTTCCTGAGGAGGTTATAATGTTTCCCCCTCTATTGGGGATTGAATTTTGGATAAACCTACAATAATTGGTTTATCCAATCTCAAGTTATCTATATAGGATGGATTCTTTTGAGTTTCGGGAGCTGCGAATACCGCTCGATGATCTATTGTAGTGAGGTTTTGTTCAGTTAAGTGTGTCACATTGGGGTGAACTGGTTTTGTTCTTGAAGAAGGACAATGATGTTTTTTTGATTTATATTGATTACCATAACTTGAATCAAGTTATATTGAAGAAATAATATCCACTTTCATGTATTGATGATTTATTAAATCAGATGAAAGTAATTACTTAGTTCTCAAGTATTGATATATAGTCAATATATTATTAGATGAGGGTGAAAGATGAGGACATTCCAAAGATAACTTTTTGATGTATTTGTGGGAATTATGAGTTTGTTTTAATTCTTTTCTGTGTTAAAACATGCCAATAATGTTCATGGTTTTTATGAAAATAATGTTCAGAGGGTTCTTGGATAAGTTTAAGGTGGTTTTAATTGATAAATTCCTCATGTTCTTGTTGACTAAGGAGGTGCATTCTTAGAATTTTCTTTCTATTTTGGGTGTTCATCATCATCAATAACTATTTGGGACATTTTTTAAGTGTGATTTCTAGGCTCATGAAGTTCATTTCTTGGGTAATGTCATGTCCAGAAAAGGTGTAGCTATAGATCCTTTGAAGATCGAGGTTTTCATTTCTTGGAAAACCCCCAATACTATTACATAGGTTTGAAGTTTCCTTAGTATTTATGGTTAATAGTCAATTTATATCAATTTTTGACTCCAATTAAATCATTGAACAAGAAGGATCAATAATTTTTGTGGACTGACTAATTTCTTAAATATTTTCAGTATTTAATGGATAAGTTGTTTAGTTCTTTAATTCCAATGTAAGGAGTTTAGTTTTAGGGGTTTTTGTCACACTCCATGTCTTATCTTGATATGTGTTTCGATGTAGTAGAGATAATTTGTTTTTATGGGTCTTGGAGGTTACATCCCCATTATCATAAATATTACACCCATGATCTTGATTTTTCAGATGTTTTATTTCCCTTAATGTTGTGGAAATGTTACCTTATTAATGATCATTTTTTGGTTTTTAATGATCATAAGTACCCTAGGTATGTCTTCTCCCATCATTAATTGAACATGAAACGAAAATGGTGGATTAAATTCTTATAAGATTACGACTTAAATATTTTTTATACACCAAGAAATGGAAATATTGTGGTCATTGTGCTAAGAAGGAAGTCACGTATTGGTGACATGCATGAATATTATGATTTATAGAGAGTGATGGAAGATAACTTAGTGATGCATCTAGATATGGGTGAGGTTGGAGGTATGGGGTGTATTTTTAGTGGATAGTGAAATAATCATTGGTGTATCAGGAATAGGATTTCTAGCTAGGGTATTATGAGGTAGAGGCTTGGAGTGATTGGGTTTCCTTTATCAATTCTCTTAATGGTTGGTCTAAATATGAACAACACCATGTGTTGTTCATAGGGAGAATTTTCATTCCATTAGTGGTGAGTGAGATGTTTTATCTTGATTTATATATCTCACCATTGGTGGTATATCTTGGTGTAACAATTATGTACTAGGCTATCATATGATAGTTTTTGTGGACTGGGTTAAAGTTGGCAATTGCGGAGTTTGTGTCTCGATGTTTGGTTTTCCCGAAGGTGAAGTTTGAGCACCATTTTCTTAATGGTTTTTAAAGCCATTAGATATTCCCCAGTGGAAGTGGGAGGAAATATAAATGGAAAGTATTACTAGTCTACCTCGATCTCAAGGATTCTTCAATTATATATGGGTGATAGTAGACCATTTGATGAAATTATCCCAGTTTATAGTGGTTAAGGAATCAATATTAGTGGAGTTTTTGTTGGGGCGGTATCTATAGGAGGTGGTGAGAATCCATGGATTCCTAAGGATGATAGTTTATGATTTGGATCCTCATTTTAACTACATGTTTTGGAGATGTCTTTAGTATTATTTTGGCCCTCAATTATGCCTCAAAAATTCTTTTCATCCACAAATAGTTGACCAGATAGTGAAGACCATCCAGACTCTTGAAGTCATTCTATGTTCTTATGTCCTAGATCTTGGAGGTTCATGGATGAGGCCCCTAACCTTGGTTTAGTTTTCATAAAACAATAGTTTTCACTTCAACATTGGTATTTCATCAATTATATAATTATAAGGCCAAACTTACTGATATCTATTGCATTGGACTAGGGTCATATAGTAAATAATGCTCAGGCCATAGATAGTGTAGAACATGAAAAAATGTATAGTTAATTTGAAAAGTATGAAGGCTTCATATGATCCTATGAAGTCCTACATATTTCATAGTATAAGGCCTATAGAGTTTTATGTTGGAAATCATGTGTTTCAGAAGGCGACTTATCATCAGGGGAGGTGAAGGTTTTATCAAGGGAGTAATATCTATCCACAGTTTATTAGGAAATTCAAGGTGTTGGATCATGCTAGATCAATTTCATATAGGATAGCACTGCCCCTAAAGATGATCTAGATACATGATGTCTTCCATGTTTCATTGCTTCACTGTTACCATCATGATGATTCATATGTCCTCTATTGGTTAGAGATCGATATTGAATATGATGCAACATTTGAATAACAATCTGTGAAGATATTGGACTATTAAGAGACAATGTTGTGATGGAATGATATTCATCTAGTTTGTGTCTTATGGAGACATAGTGTCATTGAGGGGAGTTCCTGGGAATGTGATTCATAGATATGAACTATGTATCCTAAACTATTTTTTATCACTTCTCTTATTGTAATACCCTTTGTGGATTTTGAACCTTTTCTAGTTTATGATACGGGTTTCTCTTGTTTCCTTGTTGTGGACTTTCCCTTAATTTAGAGGTATCTCCTCGAGATAGTTTTTTAGGGCTTAATAATGTTGTTTCATAGTTTTTTCTTTATTCATATAAGTGAGGTTATTGATATCCTACAATGTAAAGACTCTTTAAAGGTATCTAGTGGGGTGGATATTCATATTACACTTTCCTTTATTTTATATCAAGGTTTAGATAATAATTATCAAGGACAAGAATGGTTTGAGAGGTATTTGATTTAAGAGATTGAATCCTGGTAAAACATTCTTATGAGTTTTTAGATTTGGTGGTTCTTGAAGAGGGATCCTAGGGAATTTGGTCGGTAAATAGGAAAGAGTCATGAGGGGGGGGGGGGGGGGTTCAATTCCATTTCAGGAAAGGATATGGTGTTGAGTGTTGGGTTTCAATGTAAGCCCAACTTCTATGACATGGAGGATTATGTTTCGGTGTATGAGATATTGGGGAGATGTTTTGAGGTCACTACCTTTTTAGGGGTGGCTTCTCTATGAGGTCAGGGTACTATATATGACCTTTCTCGATGGTCGAGTGTTACAAATTGGATCTAGGAGGCTATAACATACGTTTTTTTATTTTCTTCTAATTTATAGGTAGTTTCACTATGGGAAGTAGGTTATGGTGTAGTCCCCTTGGAAAATGGGCATTACGGTGTGCTGGTTCTTACTGTTCTATAGTACCCTAAGGGAAATAAGATATAACCCATAGAGAGGGCATGAATGTTAGAGGTTATTTGACAAAGGTAGGCTGTGGAGTCTTCCCTTGAGACATTCTATAGTACACTCTAGGTCTAGAGGTTTTATGAAATGGTCTTAGGGGTTGAACTGTGGTCTTATAAAAATTATTCTGCCAATAAATACCCTTGAGGCCCTTAAAACAACTTTTATCCCAAAATCCTATCTCAATACCTATATACCCCAATGTTCTTTTTAAAGGATTTAAATTACTCTTTTGATAAGGATCAATCCATGACTTCCCAAGTTTGATCTATGGTGATATCAAGTGAGTTCTAGCTTCTTTTCTTGTAGTTTCTCTTCATTTCATCTCATTTTCCTCTCATTCATATTTCCATGATATGAATTTCGATCTCCATTATTACAATAGAGTTTCTATTATTGTTTTTAGTGTTCACGTGGAACTAATTTATTGGGAGTTCATAGTTTCTTCATTGGAAGGGTGATTATAGATCCACATTGGTGTTATGTTTATATTTTAAGAATGTTAGAAGCTTATGGTATGAGATTCATGAATTATTCTATTTATTTTTGTAAATTTTTAAACTGATAATGATTTAGTTTCTTTAGGTGCAAATGAAATTAACCTAGTAAAGAAAAAAATAGATTAAATATAAATTAGTTTCTAGTTAGTGATAGTTTTTATTTTCCACCATGATAAAAATTTTCCTCATGATTTACTAGATATTTTTAATCTATTTTATACTATTTGGAATGTTTGTTATTCTTAGATTAACAAGTTATTGTTGATGAAATTGGTAAATAATTTAAAGTTGGTAATTGGTTGTTTGGATAAATAATTAAAGAGGTATGTGTTATGAAACTATTATTATTTAAATTTGATGTAAATAAAATTTATGCTCAGTTCATGTTTAATTTAATGTTTCTATTTCATATGTTAATTAAATTGGACAAATAACATAAAGATAGAAATATTGTTTATGAGAATAATAATAAATGGAATTTTAAATTTAAATATTTCTCACTTAGTTTACTGAAACAAGAATTTATTCTAACAACATGTTTAATAATTTTTAAAGATTGTTATAGCTAATTTTGGAGGTTACCCTTGGATACAACCCATGATAAATGAATCAGTTAATTCAAGATGCAATAAAAACTGGTAGTTTGATAAATATAAATAATTGGGGTCAAAAGTTCCCATTATTTATAAAGGATGAATTCCTCAAGGTGGGGGGGCATGAGAGCCCATTTTCATATAAATATTGAATGAATTATTTTTAGGGTGAAGTTTCCCCATTGAATATGTTTGTTTGTTTATTCCTTTTTTGTTCTCTGTATATGATCACATGATATGATACTATCATAGTATGAATGATGAGATATGGGATGGGAGGCTCGGGGTTGTGGTAGTAGTTGATGAATGTGATGAAGAGATTTATGATGGTGTTGGGGATGGAACTGGGATGATGGATCGAGTTGATACTGGTCTTACTTGTAGTGATACTGAAAGATGGTAAGATTTCTTATTTAATCTATTTAAAGGGTTTTATGAATGAGTTGTTTGTTTATCTATATTCGATTTCCCACTAATTATGGTAGCGGGATGTCCATGGTTATGCATCTCTTTGATGGCATCTTAGGTTTTTTCCTAGAGTACCTATAATCATGGAATGATAATAACATCTAATAAATGTTTAACCCATGGGGTTGGTGTTTGGAAAGGAAGTGTTGAAAATATTAAGAAACCTTAGAATTGGTTGGATTATGCCTAGAGAGCCTGGATTTCACTTTATTAGTCAATGAAATGTGACTTGGATTAACATTGGTAGTTAATTAATGGATAATTAATTAATTAATGAAATATTAAATTCTTAAAAAGGAAAAAAGTAATTTAATTTCAGTCTTATTAAATTTTTATGTTCTTATAGGATATCAAGCCTCTAGAAGTGGAAGTCAGGTTTCCAAGTGATGATAATTGTAGTTGATCCCGTGACTAGTTTATTCCCACAATGTGGTTGTGAGTTATATTATATCCTATATGTTTTGTGATTTCATATTCCCCCCTCCCTATGTAAGTAGGGTGATTGGAACCCAGTGGACAATGGAAGGGTGTTTTCTTCAACATCTCAATTTTCAAGGGGTTGATGGATGACTAACTTCTCTAGATCCAATCTCTTCTCTTAGTAGTATTATGTGCCGGTATGCATGGTTGTTAGCTTCCCCATATATGTGTGTAGAGGGATGTAATGTATTGTAGTTATTTGAAAAACATTTATATATGGATATAGTATCCTAAATATTATAATAGGTATGATGTGTATGGGATATTATGGATAGAGGTATATACTTGGTGTATGGGATATGATGTATTGAGGTACAATACATTATGTATGATACATGACATACATGCTATGGTGGATCCCAGAAACTTCACGGTTACTATACATAGTTTTGGATTGGATGATGAGATGTTGTGATGCATTAGATTCATGTTATACTTTTCCCAGGTGTATACGAGATGGATTCTTTTAGGGGGAGATGGCTCAGGATGTATGACATTGGTGAAGAGTGGAAAACCAATGGGGGAAACGATATCATAGTACCTTTATTTGATATTATATTATAAGATTTATTGTATGTGATACTTAGTAAGAGATGGCGATAATGACTATGGGAACTTTATATACCTACTTAGGAGATGAGTTGGTTTCACTTGTTGTTCATTTAGATTTAGTGTGCTTTATTTATCTTTTAAATGAGAGTCTCCTAAGATAATCCTACTGAGTATAACTGTTATGCTCACCCTACATATATATAAAAGGTTTTTTAAGGTTTGCAGGATTTGGTTGGAGATCAGACTAGATATTACTAGCTTGTGGATTTTCAGGAGATATTTGGGCTTCATGATCATTACTAATTTTAATTATTGGGTACTTATAGTTTTTCTTTCTAGTTGTTTTAGAATTTTATGAAATTACGTGAATGTACTTTGGATTTCTTTTATCATTATGGGAAGGTTATTATTTGTGTATCTTTCTTACCAATCTTTTTAATATGTTCTCTTAGAGGGATATGCACACCATTTGTGTGTTCAATATACTATTGGTTCTTATCACCAACCTATGGCCTATTGGAGGTGGGCTTCAGGTGGTCACCATCTCCCTTCCCTCATTCTTTTCCTTGGAGGGGTACTCTTTAGGGCGAGGGGGTCATGATAATTCATATGTAATTAATTATATTATTTAAAGTTAAAGGATACTATTATTACTTTAATATAAAATTCAAAACATAATGAGAATTTTTAAATACTTTATTTAATTAAAATAAAGGTCAGTTTAAGAAAATATGCATTTTTCACTATTCAATGAGAAATAAATCTTTTAAGAAAAACTAGTACCCCACCCATGCAATTGCATAGGACTATATATAGAGTAAATAAGTAAAGGAAGAGAAAGTGACAGAAGAGTAAATAACCTTTCTTTATAAAAAATATTAATAAAATAAATATTGATCAAAAATAAAATTTTATAAGAAATATTAAATAAATTAATAATAATATAAATTATAATAACATAAGTATGGAAATAATATAAATTTATATAAATTTATTTTAGAAGAAAAATCAAAGAAAATAATATATAACATATAATAAAAAATGTATAAATTATAATAATATAAACTAAAAGAACATAACACATAATAAATTTTTTTTGAAATGTTATATATGAATAATTAATTTTCCTATGGATAGATATAATATAGGAAAAGAAAATAATGGAATAGAGAATATTATTTAATATAAAATAAAATATATAATGATTTTAGTTTATATGAGCCATAAAATGAATGTCTAATTAGTGACCCATTACATTTCATGAAAAAAATTAAATATATCATATGAAATTTAGTCGGTCTATTCAATATTTATTGTCATCTTACATTGATGTTGAGTGAACTTCATATTAATCTTCTCTGATGATAAATAGTTTCCCATGACTTTAGGGCTGAATTTTTATCTTTCATTAAATGTGTCCTAATTATAATCATGTTCTAACCACCTATACAATGAATTCATTAATTAACATGTCAAAAATGAGATAAATAAACTAGAATAAGTTAAATAATTGGAACTAAGTGAAGTCTCACCCATTATGAAACTGTAAAATATCAATACAGAGTTACATGAATCCAATTAACCCTTAAACAAATTTTGATTGGAAATGTTTGTAAAATATATGCATATATCACACATAAAATTTGAGACAAATTGTTTAAAGTGTATGCATAATTTATATTCATACAATTTCAATTCCATAACTAATTTTCATAATTATATTGCATAATTATTTCACAGAATTATTTTTAATATTGTATGAATAAATTATTTGAACAAATTAATTTCATACTATTTAAAATGTATGGATAATTTATTTCTATATATTTTAAACTGTATATAGAATTCACTATGCATAAAAATTAATTTTTATACAGATTAAATGGTGCTACTTTTATTGTTATTTCCGAAATTTGAATGCAATCATCATTTTATTTTAGAAAATATACACATATATTTGAATAAAATAAATTATAACTAATTAACTGTATGATAATTAATTTTAACTACTCATAAAAATAGAAACACAAAGTGAAAGGAATCTATTTGAATAGATAATTAATATATAAGTAAATGATAGCGGAAATGAGTTATTATGTAACATTGAGAACAATGATGACATTGATATAGTAATTGAGTCAATTGTTTGTGATCTTGTATAAGAAAATTTTTTAGAACATGAAATATATGCATCCTTTATGTTATATAAAGGTTATAGGAGAAAAAGAGGTATTTAATACAAAATATGTGAAAATATAGGCTAAAGAAGAAATCATAATTAGTTGGATAGTTTGTTCACAACTATTATTAATGTGTATCCATATATATTTTAGTCTATAACTCTGTATTGAGCATATTTTTGAATATATAATCACTAATATGTGCATAATATGTATTTTATTGTATGCAATTCTCATACAATGTATGAATATAAAATTTATGTGTAACAAGTTCATATTATATGGATAATTTCTCTCCTTACAATGTATGTATATTGACTAATATTATAAATTGTAGTGTATGAACTTACACTCTGTTCATATTGTAGTGTATGCATTGTATGCAGTGTTTGCATTTACAGTGTTCATATTGTAGTGTATGAATTTATGCCATAGTGTTTTCAATTTAATATACTCATATTGCACTATATGAATATCACATATTTAATATCTCAATGTTTTCATACTGTAGTGTATTACTATTGAAGAGTATAACATATTGTGGTATAGTGAATAATATTACATATCACAATGTATATAAATAAAATGACTCTTAAATATAATAATTCTATATATTAAAGAGTATACAAACTTGTTGTATAGTGAAAATGTTAATGAATAATTAAATTTGTTAAAAAATAAATTATATAAATTGAATATTATACCATAATTTTTTCAGTAGATAATGATGTATTTCCAAGTTCAACTTATTAATTTTTATTGTGGGAAACACCATTATTAGAATGAAACTGGAAAAAATCTAGGGCCAAAGTAGTTATTAATTAATTTATTTTTTTATAAAATGATTATAGGTATTTGTTTAAGATTATGTATTTCATAAAATGTAATTCATATCTCAAAATAGATTATATATAAAATAATTCCTGTATATAATAGTGGAAGTAATAGGATAAGAATGTGGAAAAAACATTGAAATTTATAAAAAACATGGAACTTGTATTTAACATATAAAACATAAATTATTTCCCATAAATTATATAGACAGTAATAAATGGGTATTTTCTAGGTTATATGTTGTGTCTATATGAAAAGGTGAGGAAATAATTTTTATAGTGAAAATATTCATGTGTAAATAGATTCACATAATAAGAGTGATATTGGAGATATGATATTAATGGAATTATAGTGTACATGGATGGAAAAAATTTGACTATATACATGTTTGTATTTTAAAAATTAATCTGTACAGGTAATCAAAATACCTAAATAGATCTACATTAATTGTAACTATAAATGAAATACAGTAAATATAATGAAATTTTAAGACTAAATATATTCCGGGCTTGGTAATCCATAAATGTGACTATTTTATATTACATAACTACCTGATGTTATCTAGTAAGTACATGGTTAAATAGTTTATATAGATCTATAAGAAGTTTATGTAGGGAAAGTTATTCCTTATAAGACATTTTAAATTACTATGTATTTTATAATTAAGTATAAGATTTTTTTAAAAATATAAAGTGAATATGCATCAATTGAAGTAGTATAATTGAATTTCCCAATAAGATTTTTAGATAAATGGTTCCTATAATATAAGGAATAGATTAATGAATATTATCTATTTAGGGAAGGAAAAAGAAAATATTTTCTATTGAGGGAAAGAACCTACTAAAGTAAAATGAACATGGTTTTCTTATTAATATTAAATTTTTTGGCCTATTTCATGCATCATGGGTGTTATTGGATTATGTTTAGAGTAAAATTGAAAGTAAATTCCTTAGGATAAGAATGTTGAAAAAACATTAAAACATGGGAAAAATTTGGAATATGTATTTAATATATATAATATCAACTATTACCTGTACATTCTATATATGACAATAAAGGTTCCTTTTTTGGGTTATCTATTGTATCTGCATATTAATTTAAGGAAATAGTTTTTATAGTGGAAAAATTTATGAGAAATTTTATTCACATTATTATAATGATGTCAAAGATATTATAGTTTTGGAATAATAATATACATAGATGAAATGAATTTTACTATATTAGTGTTTGTGTTCTAAAATGTAATCAGTGTATACAATAAAAAATAAAAAGGTCTACATTATTTGTAATTATAAACAATATATTCTAAATTTAACGAATATTTGAAGAATAAATATCTTCAAGGCCTTTTAATCCATGAATGTGGCCATTATTTCATAGAAGCCCCATGTTATATGATCAAAGTGGAAATATTATAGTTGTAAGAACACATAAGAAATATAGATAATGCATATTTTATTATAAAATATGAATAAATTAGAAGTGAATTATACATATACATAAACTTACTATACTGATTAACTTATATACCATATTTTCTTATAGATTTTGCATAAATAATATACATACATCATGAGGGTCATAATATGCACATGGTAAAATGGAAACTATATTCCAATATGTACATAATAAGAAAGTAATTCATTTTAAATAACAGATGAAAAATTATTATCAAAATCATGGAAATTAGATAGTTTTATGAGGGAATAAAATTGTAGATAGAGGGAGTTAGTGCATTTGTTTTAAATTCTCATTTTTAGATAAAGAATAAAAAGGTTACTAGTAAATAATGATGGATACCTTCCATAAAAAAATCCATGCAATTAAATTAGAGCTTCCTAGTTGGGGATGCTTTTATCATTGAAGAGGTAGGGAAATATCTACAATTGTAAATATACTTATTCATTAATTGGGAAGTTTTTAAGAGGTGAAGAACCTATAAATTCTTAAAAATATATCTTGTTACATATAGATAAATGAAGAAATACCTAAAAATATGAATTTTTATAGAAGAATAAAATAACAATATGAATGTGAAAAGAATAAACAAACTAAAAAAATAGCACAAAGAATATATAAAATATAGGTTTAGGAGTATAATTTAACAAAGGAATACGTTAATTAGGTAAGAAGTTAATGTGAGAGGAACCTCCTTGAAAGAGGAACTTACCATAGTGGTAAATAAAAAGAAAAAAATGAAGATCCTGAATATATGATTATAAAATATAAATAATGTGAAATTGAATTATATATATTTAGAAACTTATTATATTGAATAAAGGATATACAATATATTATTATAGTTTTTCTATATATTATATTAATACATAATGGGGGTCATCTTATACACATGTACATTATATTCAAATATTTACACTATATGAAAGTCAATCCTTCCATACAAAATATTAAAAATTATAATACATAATCATGGAAATCGAATAATTGTAAGATGGAAAATAATTTCACATAGATAGAATCAACAAATCTGTTTTAAATTGTTTTTTGAAGATGAAGAATTAAAAGTCTACCTATTAACAGTGATGCATGTATTCTATAAAAAAATCCAATTATCAAATTTTGGCTTTCTAGTATAGAATTCTAATATCAAAAATGAAATAGAAAAATACCTATAGTTGAAAAAAGAATTATTTTATGAGGGTCATAATATATATATGGTTGTAAGGGAATTGTATGGTAATTTGTACACTAAAAAATTCAATCATTCCAAATAACATATAAAGAATTATTATACATAATCATAGAAATTGGACAGTTTTAATTTGTAAGATAGTTTTATATGGTGGGATTCATCAAATTTGTTTGAAATTATTGTTTTCAGATGAAAAATAAGAAATTTACCTATTAATAGTGTTTGGTGCCTTTAATAGAAAAACCCCTATTGTTATATAATGGATTCAGAGTTAGGGATGCTATGACAGTGTGGTAAAATCCCTATAGTCTCAAATACGACCAATTTATAAATAGAGAAGATTTTAGAATATGGGGAAGAACCTAGAAATTACTAAAACCTGATATTTTTATATATAGATAAATTAATAAATAATAAAAAATATGAAATGTAAAAAAAAAATAAAAGAAAGGAAAAAAGATGAAAATAAATGGAATGGAAAATAAAAAACATGAATAAGAAAAGAATCATATGTTTCAAAAGTAAAATTGCATGAATAATCATGTTAATTAGGTATTAATTGAATGGGAGAAGACTTATTATAAAAGAGAAAGTAGAAGTTTATACAGATGAAAAAAAGTGTGGCACCATGAGTTTAGAGGTCCATTGAAAGCATATGACGTGTATTCAATATCACACAAACCTAGTAGAGGGTTAAAATAATTGTGATACAATGATGACAGAGATGATCCAGACATGCATGAACCAAGGAGAAAAAAATATTGTTAGGTAAATGTAGTGTTGAGTGGAGGAGGTAGGGGGGGATATTTTGGGTGCTTGAGGGTGGAGGTGGAGGAGATGTGATCACAATGAATATTTATAAATAAATACGTAAAAAAGAAATGTTATACGTAAATTTATTTTTCAATAATTGAGAAAACACAATTTTAGGAAACACATATGAATATAAGTTTATATATATTAATGTTTTTTAAATAATGTTTATGAATGTTTACATGCATAGGAAATTCAAACAATGTATACTTAGTTTAAGCATTCAGGTGTATGTAATTTCAAATAATGTATGCATACCACATGAAATTTATGAATTTGGATGAGTCATGGGATGTGTGGGAGCTTGGAATTGCATACTATATACAGTTTACAATATGTTTATAGGTGTATAAAGCATCAAATAATGTATTTATACATTATGATTTCATGTGTATATTATATTAAAAAAGTATATATTGTGTGTATGTAACATAAAACCGTACACATACATTATACAATGTATACATATTTAAATTTAATATAGTAAGAATCTAGATGAGCAATGGGAGTAATGGGAATATACAATTTCATACTGCATATAATATTCTATATGTGAATTGGTGTATAATTTCAAAAAAATATACACACACTGTATGCATAGAGGCATTTTTAATTTCAAATAATGAATACATATTTTACCCATAAAGGTGTTTGGATAATGAAGTTTTTAAAATTGTGAAGCATATAGTTATTTTTAAACAATGTGAATATATGTTACAAGAGATAATGAGGCATAATGATTTTGTAAAATATTTCAAAGTTGGGCTCCAAACACAACGAATCCACTAAATTCATAATGAATGAAAAAGGTAATCAAAGTATAGAAAATTGATGATTTAACTATAAAGACATGGCCTGAAAACATTACTTAATCTTTTATTTTAGATAATAACATACATTATTACGCATTGAGGGTCTTTTGGGTTTAGATTTTAAAAAAATTAGGATATCTTACATACACAACATACCGCATTCATACAAAGAGGATACTACTAAAAACAGAATCCATTTTTTTCATAATATAAAATGTTACACTTAAAACATTATTTATTTAACAACACTCCATATAAAACATTAAAAATCCCTTCTTTCTCTTACCCATCCTTATATCTTGTGAAAAACATTTTAAAAACTTGGGATGAGTATAAAGCTCAAAAATTGGTATAAAGAAAGAAAGCGTTAGTCAAGTGATAACATAAAAATCAATAAAACCCATAATCATAAAAACACATATGCATAGAAAAATCATGTAGTTGCCTTGAGAAATATTTAACATATCACTCTTACATTCACCATTACACATGTAACAACTTTTTGTTCAAATTTTATCTCCAGAGTACCCAATGCATTGGAGAGCTATAATGGGGCTCACCCGTCATATCTTGAGCTATAATGGGCTCAACCCAACATATCTTGAGCTATAATGGGATAAAACCAACATATATTAAGCTATAATGGGCTCAAACCAATATAAATAATTTCCAAATAGATTATCATGGTAATAAAGTATCTTTAAATCAGTAGAAATCATTCATTCCATATACATATATAAAAAAAATCCTTTTGAAATTTATTAAAGATAGTTTAAAAGGATTTTAAAAAGAAAGTACCATAAAATATAATTGAAGTGAGAATTTTTAGAATGAAATGGATATGTTCATAAACTATAAATAAACATTTTGAAACCGAATATAAAAAAATTTCATCACACTAATAATCTTAACACCACATAATGAATAAAGAAGAAGGTTAACCCAAAGAATGGAAATTGGGTTAAGAATTTCCTTACCTCGAGTTCTTATTACTTAAAATATGTTTAAAACTCTTGTATAATGGTTAAAAGAGTGTTATTAATATCTTAATGAAAAATATTAATGTTTATAACACCTTATATTATCATTTTAAAACATCATTCGACACATTTATTTGTAATATTTTGTTATTTACATTGCTTCAGGTGTGTTCTTTACATGTTTTCCACGATCAGATCATGATGGATATTCATTCGACTGGAAGTGGAAATACCGAATTGTAATGGAGTGGTATTTACATGTTTCCAGAACCATAAATTATACCTTTTATCATTTTTAATTCTTACATGAGGATGATTCATAAGTTAAATCATTATTGATATTTGTTTAAGTCATTTTGGCGATTCTTCGATCGTAAAGAACTAATTTTGTTTTATAAATTAATCAAATGTGTAAAAAATGATTCCGAAACCTTATATAAGATATAATACATAAATTATAATATGGTTCAACCATAAAAATGGTTTCCTTACTAGTATTTAAGTAAGTAAAAGAAATTGAAATCACATCGTCCACGATGTCAGTAAATCGACACATCACGAAAAAAGTTTTAATTTTCTGAATAAGTGTGATAGGATAAGAATTATAATGTTTAATATTCCATAAAAATGATGAAATAAATAATATATAAGATACTGGATCATTCATGCCTCTTGGATAAGTGGAGGTGAGGAAAGAAGAAGAAAAGAAAGGAACTCAAAATAAAAGAGTAGTTGAGAAATCCCTTACAAATATTCGGCAGCATAACGACTATGAAACATGGTTTAGAAAACATTAAAAAGATATGGTATAGGGGTAACCCATCTAAAAATGAATCATAATACATTATATATATGGAATGAAATGTAAATAATAACATGGTATGGAAACTTGGATGTTAAACCACATAAAAGAGAACTTGAATGAAAAAGAAAGAAGTTAAGAATTCTCTTACCTTGTAGAGTAACTCCTAAGACATGAAGGTTTAGACCATGGGTCTTAAGAAAAAATTGGGAGGACTGATATGTATGTAAACATAATAGATATTGTTTTATGAGGAATTTGGAATGAATGAAATTAAGGAATGAGTTGGTATTTATAGAAAAAGTGATGGGATATTTTATTAATTTCCAAGGGACACCTCATTAGTGGTATTTGCAAAACCATAGGATTTCTCGTGGTATTGGAAAATTGGGACACCTCATAAAATAATTTATTATACACAAGTATATCAGAATTATTAAATAATTATTACATCATTAATTATGTCATTAAATGCACCGAAACTCAAAATTATATTTTTACTATTCAACAAAAAATAAGTGTTTCAGAAAAATACCAAAAATACACCCTAAATAGTTGTTGACGTGTAGAATTCAGAAATTAAATCCATTTTTTAAAATTAATTTTCTATATATTATTAATTTAATTTTTAAACAAAATAATTATTTATTCAAAAATAAAATTTTTAAATCTATAACACATTTTTTACACTTTGAAAAATTAATCCACATGTAATTGTATTATAACCTTAAGAAAATAAAATAATAATACAATTTACTATTAATTAGGGTCATATTACTATTCATAAGGGTAGGTTACTATTCATTAAAAATCAATTTTGTTCCATTAGACTCTAAATAACTTACTAATAATAAATATAGATGGCCATTTTTCAAAATTCAAAACATAGAAGTTGCAAAATTATGTTTAAAGGCTAGTTATAAATATCTACTTAAAACAAAGTTTCATGCATTTCATTTTTTTAAAACTTTGGGGAGTTACATTATCCCCTCCTTCTGAAAATTGTCTCCTCACAATTTTATTTAATCATTAAACAAGTGAGGTTACCTTTCCCTCATAGAATTTTTAGATTCCTATGTTTCTTCTTCAACCGTGTGGTTTATTCAAAAAAACTTTACCCGGTGGATTACCTTATTCCGTAATATATGTTCTTTTTTATCATGAATATAAACTAGTTTCTCTTTATAAGAAAGGTTATCTTCTAGCAGAACTGCTTCTGGGCTCAAGACATGAGATGAATCTGGCATATACTTTCTCAATATCGAAACATGAAAAAAAAAATTTGTACCTGAGACAAACTCGGAGGAAAATATACTGGGTATACAACTGGTCTAACTTTCTCTTGGATTTCAAAAAGACTGATGAACCGCATACTTAGATTTCCTTTCTTACCAAAACACATCACACTTTTCCAAGGAGATATTTTAAGGAAAAAATGGTCACCTACCTCAAAAGAGATGTCTTTCTTTCTTTTATCTGCAAAACTTTTCACCTGCTCTTAGTTGTACTCATGTGATGCTATATCATCTTCACTTTCTCAGACACTACATCTTATAACTATGGTCCCATCAACTTTATTTCCTCAACTTCATCCCAAAAAATATGGAGTTCAATACCTCTTCCCATAAAATAGCTCAAAAGGAGCCATCTGTATACTAGAATGAAAACTTTTATTAAAAAAAACTCAACTAAAGAAAGATGTTGATCCCAACTTACATATTAGTTCATTGAACAAGATCGAAGCATATTCTAAAAATTCTTAATTGTTCATTTTGACTGCCCATCTGATTGAGGATGAAAAGTTGTTCTGAAATTTAATCTTATGCCCAACGACTTCTGAAGGACCTTCTAAAAATTAAATTGGAGATTGGGATCCCGATCAGATACAATTGAAAGAGGAACTCCAAGTAACCTGAAAATATCTTGGAGGTATAGTCATGAAATATGATCTAACGACATTGTATCTCGAATAGAAAGAAAATGTGAAGACTTTTTCAGATGATCAATAAAAATCCAAATTACATTATTATCTCGAGAATTCTTAGGTAGTCCCACCATGAAGTCCATGGATATATTCTCCCATTTACACTTTGGCACTAGCAAAGGCTGAAGCATCCCCTTCGGTAATTGCCACTATGCATTAACCTATTGACATGTCAAACATTTCACAATAAATTCTGCAATATCCATTTTCATTCCATCCCACTAGTAATACTTTTGAAGGTCTCTACACATCTTAGTACTTCCAAGATTAACTAAAAATATATAACTATGAGCTTCACAAAAAAAATCTTGCTTCAACTAGGAAACATAAGGCACACACAACCTTGTTCAAAATCTTAAAACACATTCTTTATCAAGGTTAAATTTTGGAAACATACCCATTTTAACCAATTCTACCTTTTTTTGTAGTTCATGGTCTTCTTTATATGCTTGCATAATTCTGTTTGATAATGTTGACTACACTGAAACCTAAAAAAAATAGATGTATTCCCTACACCAACAACTTCTATGCCAAATGTCATCAAATCATTAATTGAGGGATCATGTTCCAAAAAAAAACATGATTAATGATGCATGATGTTTTCAACTCAAGGAATCCAAAAAGTTTTTTTGTTTTATTGGATTGTAATTGATCATGAAATAATAATACTTTATCAGTTAAATCCATATTCTCTGCCTCATGTTTAATTTTTTCTGAGTGAATATATACTTCATACTTTTATGGTCAGTATATATTTGAAATTTGACTATGTATAAATGGTGCCTCCAAATTTTCAAAACAAAACCACAAATTCCAATTAAAAATCATGTGTTGGATAATTTAACTCATGGGGTTTTAGTTGTCTTGAATCAAAACCAATTACCTAATCATTATGCATTAGAACACAACCCAGTCCCTTCAATAAAGCATCATTGTAGATGACAAACTCACCATTTCGGGGAGGTAAGGCCAAAACTGGAGCATTAACCTATACCTTCTTTAGTTCCTAAAAACAAATATTACATTCTTATATCTAAAAAAATTTAACCCCTTTTTTGTCTTAACGTAGTTAGCGGATTAGATAACCATGGAATTTTTTCAAAAAACCATCGGTAATAACCTGCTAATCCAAGAAAGCTTCAAATATTTGTAACATTTGTAGGTCATGGCTATTCATCAACAACTTTTGTTTTAGCAGGATCAACTTTTATTCCATCCTTAATTAAAATGTTCCCAATAAAATAAATTTATTGCAACCAAAAATCACACTTTTTGAATTTTCCATACATTTTATTTTTTTAAGGTTTTCAAAACAACCCTGAGATGTTTTTCATACCCCTCTTTACTTCTAAAATATACCAAAATTTCATAAATAAACACAACCACAGTATTATCCAAGAACTCATGAAATATTCTTTTCATAAGATCCATGAATACATCAGGTGCATTAGTTAACCCAAAATGCATAACTACAAATTCCTAATGACCATATCTAGTGCAGGACACAATTTCCAGGATGTCTTCATCCTTTACATTCAATTGATGGTACCCCGACCTCAAGTCGACCTTTGAAAAATACTGTGCTCCCTATAGTTGATCAAACAAATCATTAATATGAGGCAAAGGATAATTTTTTAGTAGTGATGTTATTAAAGGCTCTATAATAAATGAAAAGTCTCATTAAATATTCTTTATTATTAACAAACAAGATAGAATCACCCCAAGGTGAAGTGCTAGGTCGGATGAAGTGTTTATCTAATAATTCCTATAAATACTTTTTTAATTCTAGAAGTTCCATTTGGGCCATTAGATAAGGGGGTTTAGAAATTATCTTAGTATCAAGAACTAAGTCAATAGTAAACTAAACATCTCGATTAGGAATAAAACTAGGAAAATATTTAGGAAAAACATCCAGGTATTCATTTACCACTGGTACATCATTAATTAGGTTAATTCATTTATCTTAAAAAATATGAGAAAGATAACTTTCATTTGCATCCTTTATAAATTTATTAGCTTTATGATATTTTATCAAGGGTATGGGTTCATTCCTGTACAGAAGCTGAAATTATTTCAAAAAAACAACTCATTTTTCTCTATAATCAATCTTAGCATAATAAAAAAGAAATCTAGTCCATACCCAAGATAACATCAAACTGTATTAGAGGAAAAACAAGAAGGTTTGAAGGTAAACTATTTCTATAGACAAGGATAGGTAGATTCTTAAAATTTCTTTTGGACACAATATTTCTCAAGGTGTTTTTACCATGAGATTTGGTTTCATTTAATGAGGTTGAATTCCCAATTTTTTAGAAACTTTCTCAGAAATGATGGAATATGTAGACCCTGAATCAAAAAACACATTTGAAAAATTTATAAAAAGAAGAGATGTACCTGATACCACCTCATTTGATGAATCAACATCTTCTGAAGTGGTTGAAAATGATTTTACCAAACCCTTCTGCTTCCAATCTTACTGATTCTATACTTGACTGACTAGATTCAGAAAAACATTAGAAAAATGACAAAATTCATTATAGTTAGAGCATCTCACCATCATCTTCTCATTAATTTTTGGATCATTTTCCTCACACTCACGATACATGTGTCCAAACTTTCCACATCGGTAGCATTTCCCAGAATTTATAAGACATTCACTAAGATTCCTTTTAACACACTTTTCACAAGAATAGAAATTCATTTTCTTACCTCCAAACTTATTTAACAAGTTCTTCCCCATTACCTGCCAACCTGAACACTTTTTATTCTTGTAATCACAAGGCACATATGTGTCAAAAAACCCCATCTTAATTTTTTAGCATGACGAACAAGATTCTCATATATTTTAAACTCTATTGAAGACAAATCTCTTCACAAAAATAGTTTCAAACCAGAGTAAAATATTTTAATTTTACTGTCAAAATCCCAAGTAATATCTGGTAAGTACCTGGATATTCATGTAAAAATTGGATTCTTATACTTTCATAGAATCATCATCTTTTTTCTTCAGCTCTAAGAATTGCTTCTCCATTATGAGTCGAACAGTTTTGGAAAAATATTTTTCCAGAAAAAGACTCTTAAAATCATCCCATTCCAAACTATCAAGATCATCTCATTATCTCGTATTCTCAACCAAATACCACCTTTGATTAGATTAACCTTTAAAATGATAAATGGAAATTATTACCTTTTGATGTTTCGAATATCCCATGAAATCAAATACCTCTTCTAGAGCATTGATCCATCCTTCAATTATCACTTGATCTGTGGTTCCACTGAATGCTGGAGGATGTGGCCTCATAAAATACTCTAAAAATGACAAGTTTCTTTATGGTAGATCATGTTACTTTCAAGCATAGATACAACCCCTATTTATTACTTGATTCAACTGATCCATTCCTGTCATGAACTACTTGGTTCGGATTCCCACAATTACGGGATATAGATTCGTACTGACATCAGCCTCTTGGACCCTTCCTACTTCAGCTTCCCTATTTCTTATGTGGAAAACCATTTTGAAAAGAAATAAATTAGATTAAGAAAAATGTAAATCCTGAAATTCTATAAAATTTCAAATTACCATAGGACAAAAATCATTTATGGTATTCTTTTAACATCATCCTAACCCCTAAATTTATATAAACCATCTTCTGATACTAACTATAAAGACTCGGTCTTAAAGCATTACTTAATTTTTAATTATAGACCAGAAAATAAATTATTACACATTGAGGATATTTTTAGGTTTATATTTTTAAATAATTAGGATATCTTACATACATAACATACCACATTCATACAAAGAGGATAAAACTAAAAACAATATGAATTTTTTTAAATATAAAGCATTAAAACTTAAAACATGATTTATTTGAAAACACACCATATCAAACATTAAGACTCCATTATTTCTCTTACCAATCCTTATATCATCTGAAAAACATTTTAAAAACTTGGTATGAGTACAAAACTCAGTAAGGGATATAAATAAAGAAAGCGTTAGTCATGTGATAACATAAAAACCAATAAAACCCATAATCATAAAAAATCATATTCATAGAAAAATCATGTAGTTTACATGGGAAATATTTACCATATCACTCTTACATTAACCCGTACACAAGGAATAACATTTTGGTCAACTTCTATCTCTAGAGTACCCAATGCATTGGAGATCTATAATGGGTCTCCCCCGTTATATCTTGAGCTATAATGGGCTCAACCCAACATATCTTGAGATATAATGGGCTCTACCCAATATATATTGAGCTATAATTGGATCAAACCAACATAAATAATTTCCAAGGAACTTATCATGGTAATAAAGTATCCTGAAATTAGGATAAACCATTCATTCCATATACATATATAAAAAAACAGTCTGTTCGTAATTTATTAAAGAGAGTTTAAAAGGATTTTAAAAGTAAAGTCCCTTAAAATATAATTGGATTGAGAATTAATAGAATGGAAAGGATATGTTTATGAAATGTAAATACACATAGTGAAACATAATATAAAAAAAATTCAACACACCAATAATCTTAATACCACATAATGAATAAAGAAGAAAGTTAACCCAAAGAATGGAAATTGGGTTAAGAATTCCATTACATTGGGTTCTTCTTACTTAAAATGTGTTTAAACCTCTTATATAATGGTTAAAAGAGTGTTATTAAAATTTTAATGTAACATTTTAATGTTTATAACAACTTAAATAATCATTTTACAACATCATTCGACATATTTATTTTTAATATTTAGTTATTTACATTACTTCAGGTGTGTTCTTTACATGGTTTCCATGATCGGTTCATGATGTATATTCTTATCGATTGGTAGTGAAACTATATAATTTTAATGGAGTGGTATTTACATGTTTCTAGAACCATAAATTATACCTTTTACCATTTATAATTTTGACATGAAGATGATTTAAAAGTTAAATCATTATTGATATCGGTTTAAGTCATTTTGGTGATTCTTCGATAAAAAAGAACTCATTTTGTTTTATAAATTAATCACATTTGTACAAAATAATTTTATAACATTATATAAAATATAAAACACAAATTATAATCTAGTTCAACTATAAAAATGTTTTCATGTCTAGTCTTTAAGGAATTATAAAAAATTTAAATAACATCTTCCATGATGTCGGTAAATCGACACATCACGGACAATGTTTTAATTTCTTGAATAAGTGGGAGAGGAGAAGAAGTATAATGGTGAATCTTACATAAAAATGATTAAATACAGAATATATAAGATACTATATCATTCAATATTCTTGGATAAGGAGAGGTGAGGAAATATGAAGAAAATAAAGGAACTCGAAATAAAAGAACAGTTGAGAAATCCCTTACGAATATTCGGTAACATAACACCTATGCAACATGGTTTTAGAAAAAATTAAAAATAGAGGAGAAATGGGTCACCCATACATAAATGAATCATAATAATATATATATATGGAATAAAATGTAAATGAGAAAAAGTTATGGAAACTTGTATGTTATACCACATAAAAGAGAACTTGAATGAAAAAGAAAGAAGTTGAGAATTCAATTACCATGTAGAGTAACTCCTAAGACTTGAAGGTTGGGACCTTGGGGGCTTGAGGAAACTTTGTGAGGTCTAATATAGAGGTAAGAATACTAGATCTTTGTTTATGATGAATTTTTAATGAATGGAATTAAGTAATGGGTTGATATTTATAGTAAAAGAGAGAGAATTTTTTATTAATTTCCATTGGACACCTCAATAGAGGTATTTGAAAAACCATGGGCTTTACCATTGTATTTTCTCATGGTATTGGCCACCTGGGACACCTAATAACATATTTTACTATAAAAAAGTCCACAAAAAATATTACATCATTATTACATCATTAATGATGTCATTAAACACACCAAAAGTTAAAACCATATTTTTTACTATTCATCAAAAATTAAACTATTTTAGAAAAAATCTAAAAAATTCACCCTAGATGTTTTTCGACATGTAGAATCAAAAAATGAAATCCATTTTTTAATAATATTTTTCTAAATATTAATAATTTAATTTTTAAATAAAATCACAATTTATTAAAAAACAATTTTAAATCTATAACTCATTTTTTAACACTTTGAAAAATTAATCCACATCTTATTATATTATAACCTTAAGAAAATAAATTAATAATAAAATTTATTATTCATTTGGTTTATATTACTATTCATAAGGGTAGGTTACTATTCACCAAAAATCAAGTTAGTTCCATTAGACTCTAAATAACTTACCGATCACAATTTTAGATGACTGTTTTTTTGAAAATCAAAACATAGAAGCTGTAAAATTATGTTTAAAGACTAGTAATAAATATCTACTTAAAAAAAGTTTCATGCATTTTTTTTAAAACCTTGGGGTTTTACATTAACAATCAAGGAAACACTATTTTCAAAATAAAATTTTATTTCAAAATGAAGCAATAAAATAAGATAACTTCCCATGTGAGTCCTCTTATGTCTATATTATTGATGGATTTTTGAAATCTTTTCAAAATTTTCCAGCATTTATTATAATGTGTAGATTTGGGTTTAATATAATCTGGCCTCCCATGAAATAGTTAAAGTTGAATTTTCAAATTTACATTGATTGATAAATTATTAGAGTGGTTCTCAATTACACTGGTGAAGAAACATTAAAGAACATATGAACATTGTTTAAAAGATAAATAGAAATGATCAGTGAGATGATTTAAATGGTTTAACAATAATAATGATCAGTGAGATGATTTAAAAGATAAATAGAAATGATGATAAATATTTCATTGGAAATTAATTAATTAAAATATAATATAAATAAAAAAATTAAAACCTTGATTAATGAATCCTCAATACCTATGATGTTGAATCATACATATTTTATTTTTCCTCTGATGAATAGTTTATACTAAATCCTCTATATCTTTATTTTATCATTCATAAATATCTCCTCATATTTCATGGTTTACACTATTATTCACTTCTAATGGTCATATGGTGGGAAAATTATTCTTTTATATATTCAAATATACATTGAAAATATGAAATATTTATTTTAATAATATTTATGCATCAAACATTCAGATATAAAAAATAATTTAGTTGCACTTATTACTCATAAAAATGATTTAATCGAGTTTAAATTGATTATTTTAAATATGATATATAAGAATGATGAAGTTGAATTAAAAATTATATATATAAATAATATATAATCATCAATAAAACCATCCAAAGGAGCTCTTTTTACGTTTCTATGTTCCCTACCAAACAAAAAAACCATGGATAATGGGATCTAAAAGCATATTAAATGTCTTAAGAGTTCAATGTAATTTTTCTATCATGATTTAACTACAATAGATTAAAATTTAATAGATTCAACTTGTCCTATATGAAACTAGTAATAATTATATATTTTAATATTCAAAACATATTAAAATACTTTTAATATGTGTAGATAAGAAAACAATAAAATATTGAATATGATAAAGATCCATTTATAAGTAATCGAAGTAATGGAAAAAATGACAATATCAGTCCACATAAAAAAATAAAATTATGAAAGAAATTCTTTGATATAAGAAGTATTATTAGAAAGAAACATGTAGCCTAGAAAGCTATATCAAGATAAATTTTTTTAGCAAGATTACCCTAAAACTAACCTAAATCATATTTTAAGTAGAGAGTACCCTACAACCAATTATAAACAGTTAAGCTTAGGTCTTAGGTTTTGCTTATGTATACTTATAAATATATAAAAGTAATAATAGTGATGATAAGAGACAAAAATGTTGATAAAAATAGCATGATAAACATGAAGGGAAATTTTAACATGGAAAATAAAAAATTTGAACCAATTTAATTCTAGAAATTATACCATTAATAATTGAAAGATAGTAAAAATTACACATTACATATCTAATATTTGAATTTATATACAACTATTTTAATCATATATCCTCAATGAAATCATTCATGCCAATAGGAAATTAATGAACATAGTAGCACAAGTGAATTGAATGATCTGAAATGAGAGCAACAATATATGAAAAAGTCACTATTTTTTAAAATGTTTCAAGAAATAAAGGTAGTATGTTTCAAAAAATGAATAAATGTTATGGGGTACTTTTTCAAAATTTGTTACATTCATATTTCATGAATGAGTTTATCCCGCACATCTTCATTAGGGGGAGTATGAGGATGGGATTAATTAAAAAATATTTCTAGATTTATCCCATGAAGGAAAATAATTAAACAAATAATATTTTTTATGGAGTATGATACAGGACTATAATAGATATAACTAGTACACATAATGATAAACAATATCAACAATGTCAAACATCATCATATTTCGTATTTTTAAAACCAACGAGAATTTCCATTTATTTCAATACATCCAAAACACATGAAAATATAAATTTAATGGACATAATAAATGATTATATTTTAAAAAACAATCATGATAAAAAAATATGAATAACATAAATGCAAGGAATTAAAACTCGCATCAAGAATGATATTAAAAATCAATATTTATGAATATAATATCTGGTGATGGTGAACCTTGATATTGTAGACCATAAGACTGTTTGTAGAATTAGAACATAGATTGATGTAGATTATATGATGATAAGAAATATCAAAGATCATGTTTTTTTTCTATAGAATATTAACTATGAAATAACGCATTTATTTAAACAACACATCAATAAAATATTTCAAGGGGATACTTTATTATAGGAAAAGTCAATGTATATATATTGAATTAGAAGCTGTGATATTAAAAAATATTACAAAGTCAATGAAATCCATTATTTATGATATATGGACTCTTATTAAACAAGTTAAAAACATATATCATACCTTTAACTCTTTGTACCGCTGTTAATAGTATTTGAAAACTTTCATTCCTAATAGAATGTTAAAGGGAAGTTCTAATTTTAGGACCATAAGGATTGATTCAATGATACTGGAAGTCCATCCTTGAGGGGTCCTATTCATGTGTTCATCCTTATAATAATTAATTATTCCCACTAGAATATAGAAGATATTGTAATGAAGAAGAATGAAATTGTATGTGGTTTCGTTGGCAAGTTTGAACAAAATCAATAACCAAATGCGATATGGAGTAAAAATAAATACCCATTGAAGGAAATATAATGACATATATGATATTATATATAAATGGGGTGGTTAATCCACGCTAGGGTTTGGTGATGAAGATGTTGATATGTTCATGGATGGATTGATGAGATAGAATAGAATTATATGTTGTATAAATGTTGGCCAGAATTCATGGTTTATGTGGAGGGATTATGGTTGTGAGGGAAGTTATGGAGGATTCATTAGAGAGTAGGAAGAGATAGTGAGGCATATGTGATAGGGTGTAAGAGGTGAAGAGGATAGGGAGAATAAGGCGGAGTCAGGAACATAGATCGAGAGTAAGGGATATCGAGAGGATTTGTGAATGTGGTGAGGGAATGGAGGGAAGGAAGAATTAGTTGTAATTGTATGGGATGTGATTTTTTAACTACATAGGACATGAAACGTAGGTGGACAAGGCAGTAGTGGAGACACATGTCTTGGAGAGGGATACGATTTAGTATAGATAATGGATCTCAATAATTAACCCTAATATAATATTGACATGTTGATTTAAAAAATGATATTCATTACCTCAAATTAAATTTATATGAATGTGAAAAATTAATTATAATGTTCATGCATAAGATTTGATAAGAATAATTTTTGAAGAAATAATATTTTTGAATCATAAAATGTATTTATTGAAAATTGAGTACTTATTTATTATGAATTAATCAATAAATTTTCATTATATAAAATTTTTATAGATATGTTTTCATAATGTGGTTATTCCTATTCATAGAAAAAAATTTATATA
Source organism: Viscum album (assembly GCA_963277665.1). Classification (NCBI taxonomy): domain Eukaryota; kingdom Viridiplantae; phylum Streptophyta; class Magnoliopsida; order Santalales; family Viscaceae; genus Viscum; species Viscum album. The sequence goes on from OY728131.1 coordinate 1,295,718,602, forward strand.
TAGGTTATAATGGTCACATTTGAATAATAATATTTTTATAGTATATCAAAGTACGTTTAATGATTATTGTTGCATGTCAAGAAAGCTATCATTAAAAGTATTCTTTTGAAAAAAATATTCTTCATGTTACATTCCTCCTCTTAAATACATTTAATCCTTTCAATTTTTATCTTGGTAACCTAGGGTTCAATATTTGAAAATACATTTTATGAAAACCTACATCATACAAAAGGAAAATAAAAAATCCATTGAAAAGTGTGAGCGAGATACATAATGGTCATGTAAAATATAATATAATTGGGTTTCTAGATAAGGATAATATTAGTAATAATTGAAAATATAGGCATTATAGAGAAATATATTAGACCAAGAATAATATATTGTGATTGAGAATATAGTCATGAAAAACATAATGATAATAAGATCATAAATCAATGAGGGGTGAAAATGACCACCAATTCTTCTTAAATAACAATAAAAAGGAAATAATTTTCATTTTCAAGGTCATTTTTCCCAGATTTGAGGAATTATTTTACCAGGGAATATGATAAAATATACTTACTTGATTTCTTTAAATCCATAAACATAATTTTATCCATTTGTTGCGTGTTTCAATTAGTTTTCACATATTTTCATCCCATATTCTAATGATGAATGAACAATATAAAGTTTTCTTGCCTGAGTAAATGAAATAAATGTTTAATAGATCATAATATCTATAAAATAATGATAGGATATTCTTTGTTTCACTATTTAGTTATTGAAACCAAAATCAGTTAGTACATGCTAAGGAAACTAATATGAATAAACTTTTTTTTGGAAATATTAGTCTAAAAATTTTCTATAATAATACCCAAAGGTATACTTAATTATTTCCAGAAATAGATAAACTCCACTCCTCAGATAAATCTTAACTAGAATTGAAAACTCAATAATATTGAAAAAAGGACAAAATATTTCCAAAATCAACTTAGATTAAATCCCCAAACAACACAATCTAGCTCTTAATTTCACATATCGATCATCTGAATACCCTTATCATATATTTTCATAGGACATGATAATAACACGAGTCACCATAAATCCTCATTGAAAACATACGTGCTTCTTAAAATTAACTATAATATTATTACTCAAATAAAATCACATATTATCCGAAACATTCAACAAATCCAGAAATTCAATAAACTCCTTTAATGATAACATAAATCAAATTATCATTAAATCAATAATTAATTTCACGATCACCAATACTATCCAATTTACTTTGTTAATATAAATCATCATTTTATCCACAATAAACATTATTTTCTCAACATCAGGAACATATCAAGGGTTATATATACTTCAATCATGCATTTTCCAAAAATAACACCTTACCACTAAATCACTTTTCTAGGTTATCAGATTCATTCAATATATACTAGAAAATCCTTAATGAAAAAACAACTAAAAAACAAACCATATATAATTCATAATCCACATAACATTTAGAAAACACCATAGGTAAATATCATAGTTATATAAGCCCAATACATAAAAACATTAATCAGTTGACTTTATTGATAAATATTTAACCATGATTTATCATATTGTTCCTTAATTATTTCTTCTTAAAATATAGAATAAGAATCATTTTGTAAGATTCATCAATCTCAATTTAATAATGTTTCTCAATTTTAACATAATAAGTACTCTTAAAGCAATTCATAACTTTCATATTTCATTAATAGTGACTTCACTATCAATAATAAAACATTTACTCGTATAACCTTGTTGATCCACTTCTCAATATTTCCCCATAGGAAATCAATTTTCATAATTCCCATACTTTTCACATTTAAAACATTCAACTATAAATGACACCTTATAAAAACCATTATTCCAATATATTTCATTAACCAATCTCATTTTTTCTTTAAAAAATTACCTCTTTATGACTTTTATTCATACACACAAATCATCTTATTATTCATTTAGTACATTTCCCTAGATTATTATTCCCATATTCTCAACTCGTAAGAAGTTGGATTTTCTTTTCTCCATGGTCTTTACGAAACTCTATTTTTAGCTTATTTTATTCATTAAAAAACACACTTATGTTTAGGTTGTTAATAATATATCAAGGTATATGGTTATCCATAAGTTTTATCAATCTATCTCCCATTTTATTTGGTTGTATATGAGTAAAATAATTGTATCTTTCATAACATCTATCATTAGTATGATTTCTTATGGTTCTAGTCAATAACTATAACAAAAAAGTATAATTTGATTAACACTAATCATAGTGAGAAAACCACACAATCATGAATATCATTTTTAGAATTTATAATTCATGACATCTTAGGTTTAACCTTGGTAATCCATTGTCATAATATATTAAAATCCTTTATAATGGTCTATAAATAAAATGTGAATTAACACAAGCATATCCCTTGAGACTTTCTAGCCAGGTGTGCAATATTATTCCCAATCATTGTGAACTTGTGATGATTGAGTTAATACCAAACCCATACTATTAAGAGTTTTTACCCCCAGGTGCATCTATTCCATAATTCCATCCACTTTATAGTTTCTAGACAAGTATTTATTTGTTAATAAAACCACACTCTATTGTTTACCATAACATCAGATGTTCTCGTATACTCAAGAATATTTCAAGGGTTATCAATAAAGTTTCCTCATCCTAGTTTATAACCTTTCATTGATACTAATTGAGGTGAACAAGACTTTACATACATAAATATTACATCTTGTTAGACAAATATTCAATACATATCATTAAAATCAATGCCATAACTATAAAGGTTTAGTGTATTTGGACACTTAGATACATAAACAACCATAATATAAAATATATAAATCATATCGCACTAATTTTATCACAATAAGAACCCTTATTAGATATATCATAATTAAAACCATTCTTTATATCCCGGGGAAGTGGAAACATAAAAAAGGGTGAGCTTATATGCTCAGTAAATTTAAACACGTAAGATCGAAAGAGTATATGCAGATTCTCAATTCCAAGATGAGGGGGGGGGGGTGAATTGTAAGTTTAAAAACATTAATTTATAAAAATAAGGAAAATTATGTTTAACAAAGTTAAACTATGTAAATTCACAAATCCTCTTTTAGTTCTATGAAACAAACTTGCAGAGGGTCCAGAAATATGAATCCAGAAATGAGACTTAAGAAAAATTATATTAAAGGAAGATTCTACCTTAAAGAGTATAGAATCTTATTTATCAGAGTATGTAAAATACAAGAAAGTATACAAAAGTTATAATTTATTCCTTTATCAAAATACAACCGAAATGAAACTTGAAATAAAACAAGTAACAAGTAAAAAATATTTTAACCCAAATAGTCAGGTATCCAACAACCTTGGATAAAGGACCCTTGATTTATACATTCAAGAAAGTATGTCTTACCCACACTACAGTAATCCCTCGATAGGAATATCAGAATCTATCTTAATATCTATACAAGACCTCAAACTTTAAGGTAGTTGGTACCTCTATCTTCATATCCACATAAGCCCTTGATTGTACTCAGCAATAATCAAAGTCACAAGAAACAAGCTGAACAAGATGTTCACGGTGAAACAAGATGTTCATGAAACACACAAAGCATGGCAATATTTCTATAGAAATCACTTCACAACATCACAAAATGTAATCTCTAGGGTGATAAATAGTTGGATAATGACATTGTTCAAATGAGATCCTATTTATAGGAAAAACTTCAATAGTCATCTCCCTCCTCTAACGGTCTTATTTTTCATTGAATTTCAGAGGGACCTATACATGTTTCACTAAACCAATGGTTAGTTAGAAACAAAATATACAACATAGTTTTATACTTACAAAAGCATGTGCAAGGAAAAATTTATTATCTTAACCAATTATTAATATCCAGAGTCTAAGGAAAAATAGTATTCAAACTCTAATCATATAAGAAATTAGATTATAGAAAACATGGATATTTGGTTTCTTTTTTTCAAAGTATTCAAAATCTAAATTCTATAGATTCCAGAGTATAAATTCTAAGTAATTTAGAGTCCGATTTCTAAGGAATTAGGAGTATAAATTTGGAGGAATTCAGAGTTAGAATTCTAAAGAATTCAGAGGAATTTAGAGTCAGAATTCTGATGGATTTGAAGTCCAAATTATGAGGAATTCCGAGTCTTAATACTAAGGAATTAAAAGTTAGAATTTTGAGGAATTCAAAGTCTGAATTTTGGTAAATTCTGAGTCTAAATTTTGGGAATTTAGAGTTTAAATTTTAGAGAATTCAGAGTCTGAATTTTAGAGAATTCAGAGTCTGAATTTCAGTGAATTCAAAGTTTGAATTTCAGATAATTCAAAGTTTGAATTTTAGAGAATTAAGAGTCTGAATTTCAGAGAATTCAAAGTCTAAAAAAAAGACTATATATCCAAGTAACTATAAGATTTTGAGGTTTCATATAAGAATCTACATTTTTGAATTAGTAATAAAATGAGTTTTTATTTTTGAGATTATAAAATGAGGCAATGAAAACAAAGGTAAGGATAAAAATTTCATTAGATAAGGGAAGTTTTCCTTAAGAAAATAATCCTTAGGGAAAGATAAATTTCTTTAATATAAAGTGTTTGTGGTTTTCAAAAAATAGAGGAATAAAAAATTCACAAGGAAACCTTATTGACTCTATAATCTCCACCATTTTGGAAAGCACAAACAAACTTTCAAAAAATAATATATGGAATAAGAATCTTCTTTATAAACCTTAAAATAAAACTTATCACCCTTTACTTATGAACCATGATGAATACGAATAACTCCCCCTTAGGCTTTGAAATCCCTAAGGATCATATTATTGACTTTTTTAGAGAGACATTACATTTTCTTGTATAAAAAAGTCTTCTTTAAGTAAACTCCCCCTTTCTTAAACTCCCCCTTACTTAGGGATGAAGTCAATTAGATGGATCCCTCCTATTCCCTCTTAGTTGAAGGTCAATGTTGATGGGGCGACTTTAGGTGCACCAGGGCCTTCAGGCTGTGGTGGTGTCTTCCGTACCTATCGGGTCTTCATTAAGGGATGCTTTTATCATTATATTGGTCAGGGCTCTTCCATTGAGAATGAGTTGTGGGCCATGATTAAAGCTATCAATTATGCAGTTCATTTTGGTTAGTGATTTCTATGGCTTTAATCGGACTCTTTGGTGGATGTTGATATCCTTCAGAGGCAGTCGATGAATGTCACATGGATGATGTTGCCCTCTTGGATTGATTGTCTTAGTCTCCTTGATGGTATCATTTTTGAGGTGACACATGTTTATAGGGAGTCCAATCAGGTTGCTGATGTGTTGTCAAAAAAGGCTATTGTGGAATCATGCTCTGAATGGTCTTTTATGGCTTTTGATTGTTGTGTGCCCTTTGTTGAGGCTGATGCATGTGGTAAGTCTTTTAATAGGCTTTGTAAACCCCCCTTTTGATGTTCTGACTATGTTATTTATTTTTCAATAAACTTTTGGTAGGAGAGAGTTTGACTCGCTCCTGTGCCTTTTGATTGATCATTTTTCACCCCTTTGTGATTTTTAAAAAGGAATAGTGGGAATGGAAATAAAATGGTACCTAGAAGATTATTAATATACAAAACAAAAAAAATGAAGTAGAATAAGATTTTTCATAATGATTGAAAAAATTGATACAGGTAAATACAACAATAGATCAGAATTGAAAGGAAAATTTATACATCATTTTTTCCTTTAGCATGATATTCCTTAAAGTAGAATTTAACTTCTTGAGATCCTTATGATCATCCACAAATGACTTGAGAAAAAATTCATGATCCTGATTTTTCTTATCCAGATCCTTGATTTTTTTTCCTGAGACTTAAGAAATTCAACCTGAGACTTTACTATCTCTTCTTGCTGGTTGAATTTTTCTTGCAACTCTTAAATGAGTTCCCTTTCTCTATTGAAATTTAATGAAACTGAATTTAGCTTCCCATTTAGATCTTTATCTTCTTGCTTTTGGGATATTTTTTCAAGGTTTATCTTCTCTGTAAAACGTATTGTAATATTTTTAATCCTATCATCTAACTTATCGAATGAATCTTTCACAGATTCATGGAAATCATCAAATCTTCTCATTTCTTCAATCATTAAATTAAACAATTTCGTAATTTCCTTACAATATCTCCTATGATAATCATAACCAATATAGGAAGTTTTGAAATCAACCTCAATCTTGACAAATTTCTCTATGAACATGCTTATGGAATCCGACTTCTAATTAAAGGATTGTTGAAGATGCTAACACCTCGAATCAATATTCAAAAATAAGGGTATGGTGTCTACTAACTTCTTCAGCGACTGTACCATGAAATCTTAACCCATGGAAAATTATTCAGAATCTGGTTCCCTTACAGGTGAAGATTATTTTCTAGATCTATAGCCTTCCTCTTGGATGATCCAAAAACATCCTTCTCAAACACCACAACCATATCAGGTGAATCATCAATCACCTATTTTCCTTTGTCTACTTTGGAAATAGTCTTTGTAGCCTTCATAGATTCATGCTCACTATCTGAGAGTTGGACAATTTAATCTTCATCAATCTCTTCTTTCTCAGCATCTTCCTTAAGATGATTAGGTTGGATGAAGTCATGATTCCAAATCTCATCATCAAAAGGTTTGTTAACCTCTTCTTGATCCTCATAATCTTTTACATGAGAAAGAATTTTAGTTGATTCAACCTAGGAAGTATGGATTGAAAACTTTTCAGAAGAACTTTTCTTCTCATGATATTATTCAACTTTCTTTATAACATCATCAATCTCATATTATTCTTCCCCTTATTCTTATTCTTCCACTTCAAGTTCTAGAATTATGACTTTCTTTACTTGAGTCTCTACTGGTATTGGTTCTTTGAGAAATGATTCTAGTACCTGAATATGTTCAGAGGCTTTCTTAGTGGCCTTAAGAAGTTCTTGAATAATCTTATCTTCAAACATTTTCTTCATTTGTTTATAATCTTTTTCTTTCTTCTCTAGATCTTCAGCCATTTTAATATTTAATGCATTTTCCACAGTAGGATATAGGCCAAAACTATAATCTTCTAGTTTTTTACTCTTCTTATGTTCCCTCCACTTCGCTACAAATTCATCAGGAAAAGTATTTTTATTTTTTGGCTTTGGTGGAGCTGACTGAGTTTCTAGAACTGTAGTCTTCTCTTTGGTTTCTGGTTCTTTTTTGCTTTCTCTTCTTCTGAGCTTTCTTGGTAGTCTCTCCTACTTCCACTTTATTAGCTACAAATTCAATCTCACATTCTAAAAGATCATAAAATTCTTTGTACATGGTATTGAAACTGACTTTCATTCTCCTCAAGGTGTCATCACTTTGTAACAAGATCTTGAAATTTCTTTCTTTAGAGTTGTAGGGAATTTTGAAAGATACTAATTAAAGCACTATGATCTTAGAAAAAATTTATGGATATATGATGATTTTGTATTTGAGAGTTCCACTATTAATATTGGTGATTTTTAGAAGGATATACTTTAGAAGATTTATCTTCCTTAGGTTAACCAAAAAATCAAAGATAAAGATGTCACTTTTTCTTAAGGAGTACTTGTCTCCTTTTCTTGGAATTAAAAATACATTTATCCATAATTCTTATAATCTCATGTTTTTTAAGAGATGATTAATTTTTTATGATTTTACTCCTTTGATTCCAAGTAACTCTATTGCCTTTTCCTTCTCAAAACTTCCTGAACGATCTAGCAGTCTGTGAGTGTAGAAAATTTATTCTCCTTCATACAGAACTCCAAGAATATTGGCATCCATATTAAAAGATAGGGAATAGGATTTCCAATAACTCAAGAAGGAAAATTGGTCTCTTCCACCTTCATTAAAAAATAAAAATATTTCTATGGGGGGGCTTCTAACAAAATCCATGGTCTAAGAAAACATGGAAAAGAAGAACGTAATTTTTGAAGAGAGGCAGATCTTTAGCACAGAAAAATTTGAAAATTGACGTGGGACAAGAAATAGTGGGCCTTTATATAGGCATTAAAGTGGCAATTCAAATTCCCTATTTGATCCAAGAGTTGAAAAGTGCACAAACTGATCTAGCGGTTAATATGAAAGAAAAAGAAGGATTTTTTAGGTTTCGATCTTTTGAGGTTTTAGGAAAAAAATTGAATTTAGGAAAAGTGAATCTGATGATTTTTTTATTAAATACCAACAAGTAAAAAATTTAATTACGAAAATTTAAGTAAGAAAACATATCTTCCAGAAAGACAAAAAAAAAATTCATTAATGAAAAATATTCTTCTTGAAGAACTTTAAATTCTAGAAAATTTTATTAAAGAAAGAAAAATTTTTATTCTAGAATTTTGGGTTCCGAAAAAATTCGGCTAAAGAAAAAAAAATTTATTATGGAAAAAAATTTGGTTATGAAAAATTTGATTACAAAAATATTTTGGTTAACAAGAAAATGTATTCAAATCTATCGATGGGTAAACATTTTATGAAAATATCAGTAAGTTGATCTTGCATTCTGATAAATTAAATAATAATATATCCTTTAAGTGTGTGATCCCTATGAAAGTGATTCCTAATATCTATGTGTTTTTATGGGAGTGATGTATAGGGTTTTTTATTAGGGAAATGGGACTAGTGTTATCACACAATATCTGTTTTTTAGTAAAACTCATGCCATAGTTTGTGAGTGTGTGTTTTATCCACAACACTTGGTCACATCAACTTCCAGCTGCTATATATTCAGCTTCAGTATTGAAAAGTGCTATTGAGTGTTTCTTTTTAGATGACCATGAAACTAAAGAATTTACTAAGAAATGAAAAGTTCCAAATGTACTTTTTCTATCCATTCTACATCCACCAAAATCAGAATCTAAAAAACTTTTAAAAACAAATTCATTTCCAAAATTATATAAAATTCATAAATCCATGGTTCCCTTTAAATAGTGAATAATTCTTTTCTATGATTTTAAATGATATTCCTTTGGATTAAATTGATATCTTGCACATAAGAATACTGAAAAAATTAAGTCTCGATGACTAGCTGTCAGGTATAGTAAACTTATTATCATACTTACAAATGATATTTGATATACTAGTTTCCCAACATCATCAAGATCAAGTTAATTTTAGGTACTGATTAGAGTGTTTATACATTAGTGTTGTCATATCCATACTTTTTAAAAAGATATTTAATATACTTATTTTGTGATATATAAGTTCCTTTGGGTTTTTGAGAAATTTAAAGCCTGGGAAAAATGTTATCTCACCCATCATACTCATTTCAAACTCATATTTCATTATATTCGCAAAATAATCATTTAAATATTACTGAGTTTATATGAATATAATGTCATCAACATATATTTGAAAAATCAAAAAAAAAATTCTTACATTTCTTTATAAAAATAGTTGGATCAGTAGTTACCTTAACATAATTGTTTTGTAACAAAGATCATATAAGTCTATCATATCAGGCTCTAGGAGCTTGTTTAAATCCATATAAAGATTTGGAAAGTTTGAAAACATGTTCAGGATGATTTTTGTCTTAAAAAACAGGAGGTTGTTCAACATAAACTTCCTCTTGAACATATCTGTTAAGGAAATCACAATTCAAATCCATTTAAAATTTTTTGAAATTAAAGAATGCTACAAAGGTAAGTAAAATGCGAATAGCTTCAAGTCTAGCTATTAGATCATAAGTTTCTTTATAGTCTATTCCTTCTTGTTGATTATAGCCTTTAGAAACTAATCTATCTTTATTTATTATGATGATTCCATTTTCATCACACTTATTTATGAAGACCCATTTTACTCCAATTATAGATGTTTTCTTTGGTCTTTCAACCAAGGTCCAAAATTTGTTTCTTTAGAATTAAATTAGCTCATCTTTCATGGATTTAATCCAATCATCATCACATAAAGCTTCATCACTGCTATTTGGTTATAATTAGGAAATAAATGATAGATATTCTACTTCATTTCTTAAGGAAATCTTGGTCCTTACATGTTTATTTACATCACCAATGATACTATCACTAGAATGATTATTAAGAAACAACTGATTTGGGTTTTATAAAACTAGTTCCTCAACATATGGTAGAAAATATTCTAGGGTAAATGACTTAGAAATACTTTCTTGAACACTTTCTTTATCAGAAGCATCTTCTTTCAAGTGTTGATAATCAGTTTTTGAAAACACATATGAGGATGTAGGTTGGGGTTCTTTAAAACAAAAGGATCAGTTTCATCAAATTTAACATGCATTTTTTCATCAACAGTACAATTATTTTTTTATTAAAAACTCTATAATCCTTAGAAGTTATGAAGTAGCATAGAAAATTTCCTTCATCAGATTTGGGTGAAAATTTATGTAATTTATCTTAAGTATGTAGTATGAATACTTTGCAACCAAATACTTTGAATTATGAAATTCTAGGTTTTCGACCATTCCATAATTCATATGGTGCTTTGTTAAGAAAATTTCTGACTAAAATTTGATTTATAGCATAACAATAAGTACTAATAGCTTAAACTCAAAATTTGTTAGCAATAGAATATTCACTCAACATGGTTCTAGTTATCTATTGAATAATTTGATTTCTTCTTTCAACAACACCATTATGATTAGGAGTTCTTGGGTATGAGAAGTTATGAGTAATTCCTTTCTTACTACAAAAAGTTTTTAAATCTGAATTTTAAAATTCTCCTCTACGGTCATTATGATTAGTTATCAATGAACATTTTTTCTCATTTTTAACTTGGGCTCTAAAATTTTTTAAATTATAAAAAGTTTTAAATTTCTTGGATAGAAAATAAACCCACATAAATATAGTGTAATCATTAACTAAGACAAATACATAATATTTGCTTCTAATACTTTTAGTTTTTGTTGGACCAAAAAGATCCATATGCACTAACTGTAATGAATCAGAAGTTGAGACTTCACCGATTGACTTAAAACTTGATTTATGTTTCTTTTCATATTGACAAGGATTAAAAAATTTTGAATAATAAAATCTGATCTCCATTAGATCCCGAATAAGTCTTTTCTTTGAGAGTTTTTAAAGGTTCCTAAGGTTACAATGTCCTAAACTTCTACGCCATAACCAAGATTGATCTTTCATTACACTGAGGCAAGTTAGATATTGTCTCCTAAGGTCTTCTATGTTTATAGTGTATACATTCTCATGCCAATGGGAAGAAATAATAAACTCTTCCCTATAATTGTATATTAAGCATTTATAACTAATAAAATTCACAAGAAAACCTTCATCACATAATTGAATTATGCTAATGAGGTTGTGCTTAATACCCCTAAAAAATAAAACATTTGAAATTAAAGTTTTTTCTACGAAGAAAAATGTTACCTATACCAAATATTTCTCCCTCAGCATTATATCTGAAACTCACTTTTCCTCCTTTTTCTTGATAATACTTTCAAACATTTTTTTGTTACCATTCATATTCTAGGAACATCCACTATCCATGTACCATGTATTGTTGTTGGTACTTCTTTTATTTTCCTGAAAATGAAAGAGTCAGTTTTTCAGAATCCAAACTTTCTTGGATTTGGAAATTTCAGAAAGTAAAATTTTAGGTACCCAGATTTTCTTAGAAAAATAGGCTTTATAAAAACCTAAATATTGGGTTTTATTTAAAGAACATTTTTTCTCCCATTGTCCACAAGGTTGACATTTAGTACAAAATGGAGAACTTTGGGGAACACAATAGTTTTTAGTAAAAACAAGTTTTGAATGAGTATATCCAAATCCAGAACTATTCCTTAAAGAATGAATTTGAGAATACATCTTATTAATGTTTTCCTTACTAGAGGTATGGTTTGACAGGAATTTCCTTAATGAAAATTTTTCTGACTTTAGTTTACTAACCAAGTTCATATCCTCATTGTTATTAGTTTTAGAACTAGAGATATCCTCTAAAATATTTATCTTAAAAATAAAATTTTCAAATCCGGGCAGGGGTGAATTTCCGGGGTACTATAGCAGGGAACTGTAGCAGTACTGTAGCAGCCATGGAACTGTAGCGGCAGTGACACTGTAGCGGTGGAGGGACTGTAGCAGGAACTTTAGAGGCGGCGGTTACTGTAGCCGGTACTGTAGCAGCGCGGGTACTGTAGTAGTACTATTCAACGAGGGGTCCTTTGGGCCAAAAAATGGGCTTTCAAGCCTTGTATTCTGGCCACTTGTCCTTGGGCCTTCGGGCTATGTAATGGGTCACCCTCTACCCAGTCTAAAGAGGTCTTTGCTTTAAATAATAAATTGAGGCTTCGGCCCCAACCTTTTAAAAAAAATAGACACTTATTCATAAGAAGGAAAAGATTTATCTTCTTCATAATAAGATTATTCATATAAAGACTTATAATATTTATCATTAATATAATTTTCATTCAAAGATACATTAGTGATTGATTCGGTATTGTGTACCTCAGACATCATACAATGATTTTCAATGGGTAGTTTGGCCAGTAGACAATTATTAATTTGACTAGAAGATTATTACTCTGAGGATTCATCAGATGAGTCACCACCACTGGAACTCCATGTATCATTTTCCTTCAAGACTTTCTTGGAATTATATTTGCAATACTTATTTCTATTTCTCTCAAAATGCATTTATTTTCTATCATTTCTTTTAAGCATTGGAAAATATAACCAGTTGTGTCCATCTCTTTTACATTCATAGAAAGTGACTTATAATTCTTTATTGTCTTTTCTTTCTTTATTATTATATCTATACTAAAAATCTTTCTTTCCCACTATCTTGTTCATCCTTAAAGAAATATTAGCTAACTCATTTTCAGAAAGTTCACATTCACTAGACTCAGATAGAACAATGACTATCTTAGACTTAGATCTTGTAACCCTTTACGAATTATTTAGTTTAGTAGTAGTAAATGATACATTTCCATTTCTAATCTTCTTTTTATTCATATCAGCATCTCTTTTCATTCTTGTCTCATGATGAAGAAGGGTTCCAAAAAGTTCATCAAGTGTAATATTGTATTCTTTACTATTCTAATTAATGGCTGTTCTTTTGAATTCCCACTCATTGGGAATAATATTTATAATCTTTTCCAAAATAATTTCATCTTAACCTTTTTCTCTGATAGATTGAAGACTGTTTACAATGGTTATATATATTTGTTGCACTTTGCAAAATGGATCTCCATAAGAGAAAAAAATCTATGATATTATTCTCTTAACATTGCTCTTATGGTTTCTATCACTTTAGAAGTCCCAAAATTTGTAACTTCAAGTTTCTTCTATATGTAGTTAGAAGCATCACAAGAAGATATTTTACTATATATATTCCTGGTCATTGAACTCAACAAAGTATTACATACCTTGTAATTTAGTTAAATTCTAGTTTTTCTTGGATGGTGAAGGTTTTGACTTCCTTGTCTGGAATTTTGTAATCCTCAGTGAGCAGTACAAAGTTATCTACTCCAGTATTAATGACAAAGGTCTTCATTATATCTCTTCAGTACTTATAATCATTACAATAAAAAATTGGTGTTCTGGTTTGATTAAGGTTGTCAATGAAACCAATATTTATACCTTCCATTCTATAACAAAAATATATTTTCCACAAAAATTTTTAGTGGTAAGAGTTTATAAGTAAAGATAAAAATCATTAAGAAAAACAAGAATAATAAAGGTTTCGCAAGAAAATAAAACTTGAGCAAGAAAACTTATATGTGAGTATAAGTATTTCAGAGACCTAATCTGATACTAATTGTAGGATCAAAATAGTGTATCTAGATTCTAAATTACAAGAGGAGAGAGAATTGTAAGTTTAAAAAATTTCATTTTAACCTTATGGAAAACTATTTTTAACAAATTTAAACAAGGTAAATTCACAAAGCCTCTTTTAGTTCTATGAAAAAAACTTTCTTAGGGTCCGAAAATATGAATTCTTAAATGAAACTTAAGAATAATTTTCTTGAAGAAATATCCTACCATAAATCACATATAATCTTTTTTATCATAGTATGTAAAGTAAAATAAAGTATAAGAAAGTTATAATTTCTTACTTTATCAAAATACATTGGAAATAAAACATGAAACAAAACAACTAACAAGTAGGAAATATTTTAACCCAAAGAGTAGGGTATCTAACAACATTGGATAAAGGTCCCTTGATTTATACTTTCAAGAAAGTATCTCATACCCACACAAGGGTATTCCCTTGATAGGAATATCAGAGTTTGCCTTATTATCCCCATTATTCTCAAACTTTAAGGTAGTGAGGACCTCTGTCTTCCAATCCCCAGAAGCCCTTGATTGTACTCAACCACAATCAGAGTAACACAAAGAAAGCCGAACAATATTTTCACGGCTGAAAAAGATGTTCATTAAAAGAACAAAGCATGAGAGTCTTTCTCTCCCTAGAAATCACTTCACAACATCACAACATGTAATCTCTAGGGTGATCAACAGATGTATAACGAGCTCATTTGAATGAGGTTCTATTTATAGGAAAACATTCAACAGTTGGATCCCTCCTCCAACAGTCATATTTTTCCTTGAATTTTGGAGGGACCTGTACCCTTGTCACTCAACCAACGGTTAGTTCGAAACAAAATGTACGACATCATATTATACTTACAAAACAATGTTTAAAGAAAAATGAATTATCTTAACTAATTATGAAGACTCAAAGTCTAGAGAAACAAATAATTTAGAGTCTAATCAGATAAACAATAGGATTATAGTAAATATGGATATTAGAATTATTATTTTCAATAAATTTGGAATAAAAATTCTGTATATTTCGGAGTCTGAATTCCAATGATTTTGGATTCTAAATTCTGATGAATTCAGTGTCAGAATTATGAGGAATTCAGAGTCTAAATTTTGAGGAATTTGGAGTTGGAATGATGTGGATTTTGGAGTCTGAATTATGAGTAATTCAGAGTAAGAATTTTAAATGGTTTAGAGTCTGAATTTTAAGGGATTCAGAGTTTGAATTCTAAGGAATTCAAATTCTGCATTCTCTGTCTGAATTCTGAGAAATTTGGAGTCAAAATTCTGGGGAAATAAAATTTTGAATTATAAAAAATTCAATGTCTGAATTTTAGAGAATTCAAAGTCTGAATTTTAGAGAATTCAGAGTCATAATTTCAAAGAATTCAGAGGCTGAATTTCATAGAATTTAGAGTCTAAATTTCAGAGAATTTTGAATCTGAATTTCAGAGAATTTTGTGTCTAAATTTCAGGGAAATCGGAGTCTAAAAACAGAAGACACTATATCCAAATAACTATAAGATTCTAAGGTTTTAGATAAGAATACAAATTTTGGACTTAGTAATAAAATGAGTTTAGTTTTAAGAGATTATAAAATGATGCAATGAAAAAAATTGTAGGGATAAAAATTTCCTTAGATAAGGGAAATTTTCCTTAATAAAATAATCCTTAGGGAAAGATAATGTTCCTTACGATAAACTATTTTTGATTTTCAAAACATATAGGAATGAAAAAGTCATAAGGAAACCTTAACGACTCAAAAAACATGGCATAGATCTCTCAATGAACATAAGTTATCATAATATTAGAATAATGGTATGAAATTAGGATCTTAACATTAGAATATCAAATCAAACAATTAAATATATCATAAACATGAATCATGGCATAAATATTTAGCAGTTCATAAGTCACGAATCATAAGAGAATCAAAAATCAAGTGCCATGGGAATATAAATTTTACATAAGAAAAATTCATAAGAGAATGGGATATAGTGTGGAATGATCATAATTAATGAAATATTACATCAATTCTACCCACCAACACATTAATCACATGTTATGTTTGGTCTAACCACTCATGTACCTACTTTAGGCATGGGAAAGTCACCTATGAACACTCATTTGGGATTCAAATAACCTTCCATGTACCCTTTGAGTGTATAAAACATAAATATTTACTATATTCATTTGGGGGGGATATAACATACCCCCAACCACATATCCATAATCAATTTATATGTATTCTACAAGATCATGAAAACATTTATCCTGTCGTCATAGCTTATCTTAAGAAAAAAATAGGTTTTATCATGATTTAACCATCTTATTCAATAACCATCTACAAAACAAAAAATATGGTAGCAATTTATCATTACCCTAGTAAATAATATCAAATATAAAAGGATGTTGTTATAAATGAAAATACCCTTAAAAGATCATCAGAATAATTCTTGAAGAAAATACAATTTTTATTTTAAAATTACATATTTTAAATAGAATAATTTCCAAAGTAGTAAGGAAAATTTTTTCATTGAAAATAACAGTGAAAAAATGTAAAGGAATCATCAAAGAAAATAGTACCCATGATAGTAGAGTAATTTTTTCATGTGGTATATATTAAAATAAATATCCAGTTCATACCTTTGGTACAAAGTACCTCATTTTGAAAATAGTAAGAAAATTAATTTTTAAAATTTTAATAGAATGTAAAAAAATTGAAAAAAATGTCTTTAATAAATAATAATATAATATTAAAAATATTATAGAAAACATTTTAAGGAAAAATGGATATAGAAATTTTTTGTCTAAATCGGAAAATAATGCCAATTTCCTAAAAAAACATTACTTTGGAAATTTGAGAACATAGAGAGAGAAAAATTTAAAGAAATCCTAAAATGTACATAAATTACTAGAGTAAAAGAAAATTAAATATATTATGTACAGATATATAAAATAATTTCATCATCATAAACTTAAGCATAATTAATCTTGGTAAAAAGTGATATAATAAAAGAAAACCCTTACTATTTTGGTAGTAATTGATTCATAATTACCATTAAAGAAATAACATTATATAAAACTTTAAAGAAAATAAAAAAATATCAATGATATAAATTATTAAAGGTATAGTTTATACTCCTCATAAAAGAATATAGGTTTATAACATAACATATGTCTTAAAGAAAACAATTTGAGATGGTATACCCTTACCACTTTGGTAAATTTAAATTAAATAAAATTAAATGAAATAATATGAATTATAACCCTAAATTCATTTGATTATGATGGATACAATATATAAAATGTCAAAGGATCAATAAATACACCTCATAAACATAAATCGGTTCACAACATCAAACTTGTCTCAACAAAACAAAATTGAGATGAACCCTTACCTTATGTCCAAAATGATTTATAAGCACTCTAAACTTCTATATAATAAATTTTTATTTATTATAATTATATAATAGAACCATTTAAACACTTATAATTTAATATATCATCCCATTATAACATTTAAACAGCCATTTATTAATAATTATTTACTAAAATCCTCATTTTCAGTTGATAGTTGTTTCATTTTTCATGTATGTTTTGGTTTGAAAGTTATGTCCCTTAAACATGATTTGGGGTTAAATAATATTAAGAATATTAATTATTTCATAAGTATCATATTTAATAATTATAAAAACTTTTTTAACCATTCATATAAAGTGGTTTTGAAAAATTAATTAAATCCCTTCATAGAGATGATAATCCATATACACACGAGTGATGTTTCCACTTTTTGATGGATAGAATTGGAGAGAGGAAAATAACAATTCAACTTTAAAACATCATTATTATATCATAAATATCATATATATTCATTAAATATTTCCTTATTACCATCTAGGTAATCTGGAAATGACAAATGAATCACATCGCTTCATGGGGGTGGGGGTCCACACATAAGCATGATAAATGTTATCATTTTTCAATGGATGGGATGGTAAGAATTTTGACAATATATTATAATTTTATAAGAATAATTATGTCATAAATATCATATTTAAACATCAAATCCATCACAATAACCATCCATGGTAGATGGTGATGGAAAATGAATCAGATCGCTACATGGAGGTAGTAGTCCACACAAAGGCATGAGCGATACTTTATTTTCCAATTTGATAGAGAAAAGGTTGAGAATATTGTGAAAATAGTTATAACAATGTCTCAGAATATTTATTTTACTAGATTCATAATCTTATTATAGAGAACATATTTTTAGATAAGGTGGAAGAATAAATAAAATATCCTGAATTAGATTTACACCTCTTCTTTGAGACACCTCCAATGGATTACACCTTATGCCATAAAATATTGGTCTTAGGAGAATACCAAGGGATGAAGGATGAAGATATGGAATTTAGGAAGTTTTATAAGTAAGTACTAGTTGATATAACAGGCTCAAATTTTATGAATTATCGAGGTGAAGTGTTCTTTTATATGTGAGGGGAGAGACATACACATGAAATCACTTAAAATATTTGAATAATATAAGGTTACTTTCAAGATCATGTGAAAAAAATGAAGAATTATTGAAATATAAGGTAATATAATAGTGAAATATCTTAAAATAATAATAATTATACATACTTACATGACATTCCAACCCTTATATATTAGTTTAACCCCTAATAAATCTATTTTAACCTTAACTGTGGTAAGAAAATTTTACTATTTTTTCTATTTATTATAACAAATAATTAAGTTGAACCTATTAATTTATATTAATTATTATAATTATAAATATTTAATCCATTTTTATAGAATAAATTTTCTATAATTTTCATAGTTTAATTTTAAATAAGCATGCAAAAACGCAATAAAACCCCATTTTTAGAGAAAAGCATTTTTAAGCATAAAACTGAATTTATTTCTATTCCATTCATTTTAAAAAATATAAAATTATTTTTAAAATATTTCATTTTATATATAATCAATAAATTTAATTAAAATAATCAATCAATAGACATTATTTTAATTTACAAAGAGAAAAACATGTTATGTGCATAAAAACAGTTATCAGAAAAAGTATTTTTAAGTCTAAAAATGAACTTATATCAAAATCAAGTATAATGATGATTACTATGTTATTAGATAGATTAATTATAATTAAATAATATTTTTTAATTAAATATAAAATTCAAAACATAGAGATACTTTTTAATTACTTGATTTATTAAAAACAAAATATATTTTTTAAAAAATTAGTAATTTTTACATTCACTGGAAAATGATTTTTTTTGAAAAACACAAAAAACTTACCCTAAGATAATATTGACTTGATAATTTAAAAAATTATATTAATTTACTCAAATCAGATTTCTAGAAATTTCAGAAAATAGTTAAAATATTCTTACAATAAATGAGAAAAAAATTCGGTTGAAAACTTATTTTTGAAGCATAAAATGACATTAAATAAAATTGATTAATTATTTATCACACATTAGTCAATTCATTTTAATTACATAAAAAATTTATATATATTTTTTCAAAATGTGGTTACTTTTACTCACACCACCAATATAATGACTGTGTTATAATGGTAACTTTAAAATAATAATATTTTAATAATATATCATAGTTCAAGTGAAGGTCGGTGTTGCATGTCTAGAGAGTCATCAAGAAAATTTTTATTTTAAGAAAAATTCTTGCGGTAGGTGTGAGGAGAAGTGGGTTAGGGATAAATCCTTTTATAAGGGTAAACTGTGGTATTTTTATAATAATATAAATAATAAAATTACAATACAATGGTCAACTAAATATAATAATGGACAATAATGGAGTGACGGAAGGGTATGGTTGATAAATATCCCACAAAAAATTTCCAAAAATATTTTTAACAAGATTATAAGTATTTTACTGCGAGATACTTCATTTTTACACAAGTAGGTTTTTTTCTTGTTAAGAAATTTTTACCAAAGTAATTTACATTTAATTTTTAAATATAAAATGGGATTTATTATATAATTTGTACCTAATGATTAAAAATATTAAATTTATTTTTTCAAATAAAATTTTTAATGGTGATGAAAATTATTTTTAATATTAGTACACATTATGCATAAAATCCATTTTTAGAAAGAGTATTTTTATGATTAAAAATTATGATTAAGTTGAAATTATCATTTTTATAAACTTATATGAAATTTATTATTATTATTAATGAAATATGAGTTATGTGGATTTCAAATCAATACAAAACTGAATTCAAACTTGTGGATACTCAGTGCAATGTAAAAAACCAAAAATAGTTTTTATTAGAGTAAAATATTACATAAGGTTCCAAATTATTAAATATATTTTTTAAAAATTGAACATTTTATTTTTATATGATTTAATTTAATTTATAATTATATATGTTTTCAATAAAAAAGAGTTTATAATCATTAAAATCATCCATATATTATATCAAGCCAAAGAATTGATAATATTTACCAAATTTATATTTTTCACCATTCACTAACAATTCAACATTTTATGAAAAATAAAAAAACATAATCCAATATTTACGTTATAAAATAAAAATGAAGATTAATTTTATAAAAATAAAATTATAAAATTTATAAATATATTTTTTATTTAAATATACAAAATATATATGATTTTATTGAAAAATGGAATTTTTAAGTGTTCTTAGTTATATTTCAATAGATTTTAAATTTAAGGAATGTTAATATATTATCTTATATCTAATAATATATTAATAGTGTTTAATTTAATTTATTAGGATAACATATAAAAAAATTTCAGAAAAGGTTATAGGAGAATGAAAAATCCTTTTTAATATTAAAAATTATAAATTTTTTCCTCTATATTTAAGTAGTTTTATTTTAGTATCATATTTTTATTTAGTACATGTTTTTTTATTCTTATGATATTTATAATAATATTCATATAACATGTCTTGAATAATATTATATAGCAACCTAACATTTTCATACATTACTATTACATTGTTTTAAAGATAAACAAAACAATAGTATTACACATAGAGGATCCAACAGTTTAGTGTCTTGGGAAACATAGGACCATACATAACAATTACAACATCGAGAATAAACTTTTTTTTTCATTTCTTCTTCTCTAGCTTCTTATTGGAACTTGACCTCTCCTTAGTAAATATAGAAACCTGAGGATATACATCAAAAGGGGTGATATAGAAGCCCAGTAAGAGGATACATAAGAACAATATAGCATGGGGTGAGCATATTCATAACATAGGCAAAGAATAATGAGAGGAAGCATTAATAAGAGACTTGAAATGTGGCAATGCATAAAAATGAAACATCATGTCTTAGTATTTAACTACCACACATTCTTGTGAACAAATCTATCATATTTTTCACACATCATTTCACATTTACTCATGAGATTAATTACTTTACCCAATGCATTGGAGTGCTGTATAACTCCGGGCGCACTCGTCACATTTAAACATTCACATTGCGCTATATAATTCCGGGAACACCCATCACATCATAACATTATCATTTATCATGCATGACATAATGAACATATAACATAAATGAACATAAATAACCCATTAAAATGAATGAGGCTCATCTCATAAGAACACATTCATAAACTTTGGGTTCCCAAAAGAAAGAGGGAATAACATACATGATACAAGAACCACCAATCTTGAATGAGAAGTAAAAGGTCTGTTCTTGAAAGAAGAGTTCTTTTGGAAAAAATTTGATTTGTCATAAATGCCAGTGAAAAACATTTATATCCCAGAAAAGGAAATAAAATTATGAACAAAAGATTTTTAAGGAGTAACCATATAAAAAAGAAGTGAAAGAGGGAGAACCCGAAGGATGAAAATTGGGTTCGAGATTTTCCCCTTACATTGTATCCAAATACTTCCTTCTATTTAATCTCCAGTATAATGACATTATATTCATTAATTATAAATTAAAGAAAATTTTATACATTAATAGGGTTAATTCTGGTTTCATTATTTCATTTTATGTTCCTTTGGATGACTTATAGGGTTTAAAAACATTGTTCGGGGATGTTCGTTTTTTGGTTTTTCTTGGGTGGTTCACTTGTATTCATAAATTGAAGTTTGGGAAGAACATGGGTAAACATCAAAAAATGATATTACATGTTATTAATGATATTAAAATATTTTTAATGATCTTATAATGAATCATATTATATCCATGTGGATGAATCATTAGATAAGAATTAAATGATGATTGTTTGGGTTAATTTGAACGGTTTTTCGATCATAATGAACTTGTTTTATTTTATCACTAGTAATATGGCCATAAGTTAGTTCCAGAACTTTAAATAGGAAATAATACATATAGAAAATTCTGGTTCGACCATAAAAATGGTTTCATGACTAGATCTGAAGGTAGAAGAAAACATGTCATTCTTGAAGGTAATAAATTAACACCTCACGAACAACGTTCTCTTTAATAAAATAAAAGGAAGAGGGAAAAGGGGTTGGATGATATAATATCCCATTAGCAACATAAAATTCCAGTACATGTATAATACTAGAGTTAAAATACCATTTTTATGAAGATAAGTGGGGAGAGATCAAGAAATGAACTTGAAATTGAAAGGTAATTAAAGGACAAGAGGAAGAGAAATAACCTCTTAAATCCTCCTCTTGAGATCCTCGTTAAGAAAGTTAGGTTTGGTCTTTTGATGAGACCATCAGAACTTGGATGTGGGATAGGGGATAGGGAAGATGTTTTGGAAGAGTTTAGAGAAGTCTTAGATCTTGAGAGGTGCGAGGAAATGAGGGTGTGAAGGGTGGTTTTTATAGTGGAGGGGAGAGAGGTTTTGTTAATATAAAATTCATTAGATTATTAATTTCGCCTAAGAAAAGGTATAGTGAGTCTTGAATGAACAAGAATAGTAATTTTATAATTTAATCCCAAAACAAGTGGGCTTACATCATCATAACATCACACATGACCCTATAATTAGCTTATTTAGCTTATTTTGTAAATTATGGTATTTCACTATTCATAAAAAAATTCAAGTATTTCAGAAAAATACCAAAATTTCACCCCAACCATTATTCGACATGTAGAATCCAAAAATGAATTCCATTTTTCAAAAATAAATTTCTATATAAGATTAATTAAATATTTAATTAAAATCATGGTTTATTACTAAAAAAACAGTTTTAAAACATTCATTTACTTATTCTAAAATATAGGTATATCATATATTCACTTGAATATTATTTTTATACTATCATAGGTAATGTTACTATTCATTAAGGTATATCACTATTCATAAGGGTATGTTACTATTCATAAGGGTAGGTTACTATTCACTAAAAAATATTTTTGTTCTATTAGACTCCAAAAAACATCTTGAACACAACCGTGTATGTCTGATTTTCAAAATTCTAAACACAGAAGTGAATAATTTACGTTTAAAGATCACTTAGCACTTAGTAATTCATTATGTTGTGTTTTCATGTGATTTTATGACATAATTATAAGAAGGTAATTTCATTGAAAAACTTTGGGTCGTTACATTCTTCCTCCCTTACGAAATTTCACCCTCGAAATTTCAATTTACACAAATAGGTGAGGGTACTTCTCATTCATTTCCTCTTTCGGATCCCAAGTTTCTTCCTCAAACTTATGGTCTCTCCACATCACTTTAACAAGATGGGTTGTCTTTTTGCATAGAACCTTATCTCTTCGATCCAGAATCTTTACCGGCTTCTCCTCATAGGAAATATCATCTTCCAGCTGTACCACCTCTGAGTTTAGTACATGTGAGGAATTAGGTATGTACTTCTTCAAGAGTGATACATGAAAAACATCATGAACCTGAGCCATATTCGGTGGAAGTGCAGGCCGATTGGCCACGAATCCAATACGGTCAAGGATGTCAAAGGGGCCAATGTACCTTGGGCTTAGCTTCCCTTTCTTCCCAAATCGCATGACTCTCTTCCATGGTGATATTCGAAGGAAGAATTTATCCCCAATTTCGAACTCCAAGTCCCTTCAACGGCTTCCAGCATAACTCTTTTGATGAATTTGAATAGCTTTGATGTGTTTCTGGATGACTTGAACCTTCTCTGTCATCTCTTGCACAAGATCTGGACCAAGTAGATTTCTTTCTACAACTTCATCCCAAAAAGTTGGAGTTCTACATCGCTTCCCATAAAGTGCATCATACGGAGCCATCTGAATACTCTAGTGGAAGATATTGTTGTATGAGAACTCAACCAATGGGAGATGCTGATCCCATCTACCTCTGAATATAAGAGAGCATGATCTTAGCATATCTTCAAGTGCCCGAATAGTCCTTTCAGATTGACCATCAGTTTGGGGGTGATAGGGCATGCTTAAATTTAATTCAGTACCCAAATCATGTTGGAGGCTCCTCCAGAATTTATATGTGTACCTTGGATCACGGTCAAAGACAATTGAGAGTGAAACACCATGCAGTATCACCACTTCCTTCACATATATCTTTTCAAGTTGTTCAAGTGAGAGATCTTCCTGAATAGCAATAAAATGGGAAGTCTTGGTCAGTCGGTCAACCACAACCCTTATCACATTATTTACCATCGACGTCTTTGGGAGACATGTGAAAAAGTACATAGTAACATTTTCCCATTTCCACATGGGTATAGGTAATGGCTGCATCATCCCATTGGACTTTTGTCACTCTACTTTAACTTGCTAACATACCAAGCACCTTGATATATTTTCTGGAATCTCCTTCTTCATGTTATCCCACCAGAAGTGTTCTTGGAGATCGCGGTACATCGTGTTACTCCTAGGATGGATAGAGAAAGTTGATCTATGTGCATTTTCTAATGGATCATTATTTATCCCGGGTGATGAAGGAAAACAAATCCGCATTCCAAACTGAATCACACCATCAACGTCGATATGGAACTCTTGCAACATTCCTTCCTTTACTGCATTCACCCTCTTTTGTATATCCATATCATCCCTTTGTGTTTCCATAATCTTCTCTTGGATGGATGGTTGCAAAATCATTTGGGCAAGGTAGGATGTATCCCCAGTCCTTATAATTTCCAAATCCATCCTTTGCATATATAATAAGATAAGGTCTTTCTCAATTCATTACATGGATATAGTAGTAGATTATTTTCTTCTTATGGAATCAGATACCTTGTTTTCCTTTCTAGGATGGTAGTGAATAGAGAAATCATAATCCTTGATTATCTCTAACCATCTCATTTGACTCATGTTGAGCTCCTTTTGTGTGAATATATACTTTAGGATCTTTTGGTTGGTGTATATGTCACACTTCTCACCATTAAGGTAGTGTATCCATATTTTCAAGGAAAAAATAACGATTTACAACTCTAGATCATGCGTCAGGTAGTTCTTCTCATGGTTCTTCAACTTCCATGAGGCATAGGCTATCATATTATCATTTTTCATGAGTACGCAACCCAAGCATTTCTTCGAATCATCATTGTATATCACAAAATATTCTTCAATTTTTAGTAGTGTGAGTATAGGTGCAGTGATCAACCTTATCTTTAGATCCTTGAAGCTTCCCTCACATTATTCCATCTAGACATACTTTACCCCTTTCCATGTTAACATAGTTAGCAGACTTGACAATCGTGAGAAGTTTCCCACAAAATGTTGATAGTACCCAGCTAATCCAAGAAAACTACAAATTTCTGTGACACTAGAGGGCCTAGGCTGTTCCTCAATTTCATTTTTTGAAGGATCCACCAAAATTATCTCACTTGTGATCACATGTCCCAAGAACGTGACATGCTTCATCTGAAAGTCACACTTGCTAAACTTGGCGTACAAATTCTCATTTCTCAATGTTTCCAACACAAGTCTTATATGTTCTTCATGTTCCTCCTTGATCTTGGAGTAGATTATAATATCATCAATAAACACTACCACAAATTTTTCAAGGTAATCTCTAAGGACTCTATTCCTCAAATCCATGAATATTGAAGGGGAATTAGTAAGTCCGAAGGGCATCACCAGAAACTCATAGTGCCCATACCTTGTTCAAAAGGCAGCCTTTTGAATATCTTCCTTCTTCACCATTACCTGATAACATCCTGAATGAAGATCCACCTTTCAGAAGTATTGAGCACCTATTAACTGATAGAAAAAGTTGTAAATCCTTGGAAGAGGATACTTGTTCTTTATGGTGATCTTGTTGAATTCCAGATAATCGATACAAAATTGTATTGTCCCATCCTTCTTCATCACAAAGAGCACTGGAGCACCCCAAGGTGATACACTAGGGCATATAAACCATTTTTACAGATTCTCTTGCAACTGCTTCTTTAACATATCCAGTTCAAAAGGAGCCATCCTATAGGGACAATTTGAGATAGGAGTATCTCCAGGTATGAGTTCTATTGAAAACTCTACCTCACGATCCGGGGTAATTCTGAGTAACTCATCAGGAAATACATCACTGTATTCCCTCACTATGGGAATTTTTACAAGGTTGGCACCTTCATTTGACTCAACCATTTGAGAGAGGTATGCTTCTTCATAGGGAATCAACATCCACACAGATGAAGGATTTTCAAAGGAGATTCATGATCTTCTTTTCATTTGTAGAGGAGCATGGGATGGTTTATAATATAAAAAGATATTTCATTTTCCCAATAGTTGATATGTGCTCTATATAATGAGAGCCAATCCATTCCCATTATAGCATCGAATTCCACTAAGGTAAGTATTATGAGATTCACTGGAAGAATCTTACTACATATGCCAGTAGGAGAAGAGTTAAACACTTGGGTTGCAATTATTTCACTACTTGGTGTTTTTATAGATATATCTACTTCAAGGTTTGAGGGCTTTGATTCTATTGTACTAGCAAACTTGCAAGATATAAAGGAATATGTAGAACTGGAATCAAATAAGACTTTTTCCATTCTTGAGTGAATATAAAGTGTACCTTGTATGAATTCATTATATTTCTCCACTTCTGCAGGGGTGATGGCATAAGCCTTCCCTTGTTCCTTTAGCGTTGGTGGCTTCTGATGCTGATTACCCTCGAGAACTCGAGGTTTAGTACACTGGATTGCATAGTGCCCTAGCTCCCTGCAATTGTAGCATTGAACCATGGGTGGTTCTCTCCTTTATTCCACCACATTATCCTTCATTTTCATGTCTTTTCGACACTATTTAGCATGATTTTCTTCTTTCCCACACTTTAAGCATTTCCCCATCCATTTGAGGCAGTTCCAATGGTGCAACTTTCCACATTTTTTGCATGTGGGTCATTGAGTTTTCTTCCCACCTTTATCATTAGATCCACTAGCTTGAAACCCAATCATTCATTTCTTATCACCACAGCCATGGGACCATTATCCAAACTCTATATCCACTTTGAGAGCACACCAAAAAACTTCTTCATAACTCCCAAAGTCCTGAATTGCAAGAGCCTTTCGAAGGTGTGGTTTTAATCCACTAAATAATCTATCAATTTTTCTATCATTATTGATAACAAAACCCGAAGCGTACCTTGCAAGCCTTGTGAAATTCACTTCATAGGTTGTGACATATTCTCATTCTTTTTTACTTGATATCTATGAATTATCTCTCCATTTTCATGTGAAGAGTTATTAGGAAATACTTGTTATGAAACATTATCTTAAAGTCTTCCCATTCCATCTCTTCAATTTCCTCCCTTATCATGGTGTTCTTAATCAAGTCCCACCATTTATTGGCTTCTAAATATAGAAGATAAACAACTAGGGTTACATTCTCCATCTCAGAATAGTGAAGCATAGAAAAGATCTTCTCCATGGAGTTGACCCACTGTTCTGCAACTAGTGGATCAGAAGATCCACTAAACATCGGTGGTCGTTGATGCATAAAACATTTGATATAAAGTTACTTCCTCTTTGGTTAAGGAGTACGTTCACCATTATTATGGTTATTGTTAATAACCTGAGATAATTGGGTAAGCATAGCCATGATGTTTTTAACTCCACCTCCCAAATTATTGGGGATGTCGTTCGGGAAATCGTTGCATTGACCCTCGCATGAGTTGTTGGCCTGGTTTCTCCTGGTTCCCACCATTTTCTAAAATAGAAAAGGATAGAACAAAACATAAGTCAAAAATTCATGAATAACTTATTCATTTAAACAAATCATAACATATGGTATCCCTATGTAAGGATTATTGTGTGCATATTTTTACTTAGACTCATGCTAGATGTTTTCTCTAGGGTTCACTAATCCTAATTCCAAAATTAACTAAACCTTTCCTATGATACCAACTATAATGACCTGCCCTTAACGTAAATTACTATTACACCATTTTAAAGATAAACAACATAATAGTATTACACATAGAGGATCCAACGTTTTAGTGTCTTTGGAAAATTAGGACCATACATAACAATTACAATATCGAGCATAAACGTTTTTTTTCATTTCTTATTCTCTAGCTTCTTATTGGAACTTGACCTCTCCTTAGTACATGTAGCCACCTGATTATATACATCAAAAGGGGTGATCTAAAATCCCAGTAAGAGGATAGATAAGAAAAATATAGCATGGGGTGAGCATATTCATAACATAGGCAAAGAATCATGAGAGGAAGCATTAATAAGAGACTTGAAATGTGGAAATGCATAAAAATGAAACATCATGTCTTAGTGGTTAACTAACACACATTAATGTGAAAAAAGATAGAATCTTGTTAAAAAATAATTTAAAATTTACTCATAAGATTAATCACTTTACTCAATGCATTGGAGCACTGTATAATTCTAGTCGCACCCATCACATTTAAACATTCATATTGCGCTATATAATTCCGGGCGCACCTGTCACATCATAACATTATCATTTATAATGCATGCCACAATGAACATATAACATAAATGAACATAAATAACCCATTAAGAGGAATGGGTTTCATCTCATAAGAACACATTCATAAACTTTGGGTTCCCAAAAGAAAGAGGGAATAACATACTTGATATAAGAACTGTCAATCTTGAATGAGAAGTAAAAGGTGTGTTCTTGAAAGAAGATTTCTTTTGGAAAACATTTGGTTTGTCATAAATGCCAATAAAAAACATGTATATCCTAGAAAAGGAAATAAAATTATGAACAAAATATTTTTAAGGAGCAACCATATCAAAAAGGAGTGAAAGAGGGAGAACCCGAAGGATGAAAATTGGGTTCGATATTTTCCCCTTACCTTGTATCAGAATGCTTACTTCCCTTTAATATCCTCTATAATGAAATTATATTCATTAATTATAAATTAAAGAACCTTTTACAAATTAATAGGGTTAATTATGGTTTCATTATGTCATTTTATGTTCCTCTGTATGACTTATAGAGTTTAAAAACATTGTTTGGGGATGTTCGTTTTTATGGTTTTTCTTGGGTTGTTCACTTTAACTCATAAATTGATGTTTGGGTAGAACATGGGTAAACATACAGAAATGATATTAAATATTATTAATGATATTATAGTAGTTTTAATGATATTATAATTAATCATACTTTATCCATGTGGATTAACCATCATATAAGAATTTAATGATGATTGTTTGGGTTAATTTGAACTGTTTTTCGATCATAATGAACTTGTTTTATTTTATCACTAGTAATATGGCCATAAGTTAGTTTCATAACTTTAAATAGGACATAATACATATAAAAAATTATATTTCAATAATAAAAATGGATTCATGACCAGATCTAAAGGTAGAAGAAAACATGTCGTTCTTGAAGGTGATAAATTAACACCTCACGAACAACGTTCTCTTTAATAAAATAAAAGGAAGAAGGAAAAGGGGTTGGATGATATAATATACCATTAGCATCATAACATTACAGTGCTTGTATAATACTGGAGTTACAATGCCATTTTGATGAATATAGGTGGGTAGAGATCAAGAAATGAACTTGAAATTGAAAGGAAATTAAAGGAGAAGAGGGAGAGATATTACCTCTTAAATCCTCCTCTTGAGATCCTCCTTAAAGAAGATAAGATTGGTCTTTTGATGAGACCAGAAGCTCTTGGATGTGGGAGAGGGGATAGGGAAGATTTTTGGGAAGAGTTTAGAGAAGGCTTGGAGCTTGAGAGGTGTGAGGAAATGAGGGTGTGAAGGGTGGTTTTTATAGTGGAGGGGAGAAGGGTTTTCTTAATATAAAATTCATTAGTTTACTAATTTCTCCTAAGACAAGGAATAGTGATTCTTGAATTCCCAAGAAAAGTAATTTTATAATTTAATCCAATAACAAGTGGGATTACATCATAAGAACATCACACATGACCCTATAATTATCTTATTTAGCTTATTTTGTAAATTATGGTATTTCACTATTCATAAAAAACACAAGTATTTCAGAAAAATCCCAAAATTGCACCCCAACAATTTTTTGACATGTAGAAGCCAAAAATGAATTCCATTTTTCAAAAATAATTTTCTAAATATGATTAATTTAATATTTAATTAAAATCATTGTTTATTATAAAAAACAGTTTTAAAACATTCATTTACTTATTCAAAAATATAGGTACATCATACTTTCACTTGAATATTATTTTTATACTATCATAGGTAAGGTTACTATTCATTAGGGTATATCAATATTCATAAGGGTATGTTACTATTCATAAGGGTAGGTTACTATTCACCAGAAATTATTTTTGTTTTATTAGACTCCAAAAAAACATCTTGAACACAATTGTATGTGTCAGATTTTCAAAATTCCAAACACAGAAGTGAAAAAATTATGTTTGAAGGTCACTTAACACTTAGTATTTCATTATGTTGTGTTTTCATGTAATTTTATGACACAATTATAAGAAGGGAATTTCCATTTAAAAACTTTGGGTTGTTACATAGTAGTTTAGTGTTTCATGTGAAATAGGATGTTGAACTCATTAGATTTTATTTAAAGGAATGATATATAGTAAAATCTTGGCGTGTTACATTTCCCTCACCTATACAAGAGTATAAAACATGTGATTGATAGAGTTTTGAGGATAGGAGTCACTTTGAAACCCAATATGTGGAGAAGTAAACCAAGAAGATACACTAGTTAATAGTGGAATACAAGAACTCATGCTGAGCATGGCTCATATATCTTTTACCCTACGGTCATAGGTTGATTTATCATTTGATTGGTAAATGAACCATTATAATTATCATTATCAAATCACCTTATCTATTTTATTTTTATGATACTCATAGTTATTTATTTTTAATACATTTATTGTTTATAAGATGATTAATCTAGATTGCATAAATTAAAAAAGATAAAAATACATACAAGATTATTAAAATAAATGGATTATGTGTAATTTTTTTTTCCAAAACATGGTTATATAATTAATAAAAATAAACATTATTATAGGATGAAATTTAAATGACATAATAAAAAAATTTATGCATAATAAAAAATATAGGAAGTACAAAGTTAAAAAAATCCTTTCATTACTTGATTAAGAATGGAACCTTAGAACTAAATTTTGGAATTACCATCAATAGGAAACTAACATTTATTAGGAAGTTTTTATGAAGTTTTTTGGTAGACATAACCTGGTATAAATCAAGATATGTGTCCCTCTCTATGCATGATATTAACAAGAGGAAAGTGTTGAGGAAATTCAGATCAGAATTTCATGTTTAGGAAGTCTATCCAATATACCAAGGAGATATTGGATAGTTGTTAGTAATCCAATATTACTAAATAAATTTTAGTAATTAACAAGACCATAATTTGGGTTATGAGAAGTGAAATATGGATCCTTCCCATAATAATTTCAATGTGATAGGACATTCTGAGTATAGTGGTTAGGGTTATTAAGAGCTGATTAAGTAAGAAGATACTTATAAGATAATAAAATAAATTTTATTACATCACATATTGTAATCATTGTAAAGTAATAATAATATGACTTAACTATTATAGTGAACAGAAAATGAAAAAATAAGAATACTATGATATCTCTTGTACTTAGATATATTCATTATTGGAACAAACCTCCTAGAGTGGTATAATTATTTATTCATTAAACTATTGCATGAAGGTTTAAAATATGGGTTGGATCCCCTATTCATAATCAGCCACCTCATCGAGTGAACAGAGTAAGACAATAATCCCACCATAGATTCATAGAGGATGTTCCTTATTCTTATCACATTATGATATTATCTATGTTTAGAGAGTTTATGATTTAATATAAGGTGATGTATCTCTAAATAATGTTATCTCACATCCTATCACTAGATTAGAAGTAGGAAATTATTAATATAAATGAGATTTTCACTGCACTACACTAAAATAAACTATAAAAATGGTTCTTACCTGGTGACCATGCCTTCAAAATAAATGAAAATGACCTTATAAAAATCAAATATATGATAATATTAAAATAAAGATCGATGAAGATTATTTACTATGTTGTAAATATTCCATGATTTCTTCAAACACATGTTTTCAAATGGAAATATCACAACTATCTATATGCCAAATATATTGACTAATGTATATTATATTGAAATAATAAATAATTCTTCAATTCAATACCTTATATGTTGGCATGTTATATGTTTGTTGATTAAAGTTCCATAAACCTGCAGACCTAGGCCCGATTCTAAAAAGACATTCGTTAAACACTATATTTGATAAAAAGTGAGATGAAACTATTTTTATTTTAAATATTTTCTATTAGATAATCATTACATTTCACAATAATCACATAATCACAATAATGTAAGGTTTAGTGTATTTTAGGATCACATACATAAGAAACTTATTATATGATACTTGTAATAATTTATCCATAATTGATCCAGACTAAACTCCATTATAGAATTCTCATAAGTTATATTCATCTTTAAAATACAAGGAATGGAAACTGTAATGTCTTAGATTTTTTGTGTATCATTTTAAAATATTAAATAGAATTATTATGGGACCAAGTGCATAGACGACACATCATTCTGAGGTCCGTTGATCCCAAAATTGTGGTTTGATCTTTTTTGTAAGTTAAGAGAGTTGGAGGGTGTGCACAGTTGAGGAAGTTTCCAAATGAATGCCCATATTAAAAATATGAGGGCACTGTTGCATTCGGGATGGATACTTTACCTAAGAATGGTCCTAACCTCGACTAGTACAGGTTGAGGGAAAAAGTTAATTTTTATAAGTTTTTAGTAAAATAAAATAAAATAAAATAAATTAAAATAAAGAAAATTTTATTTTATTTAATTTGGAAACATTTGATGCAACACAATTTTAGGGAAGCAGTTTCAAAAATTAATGCCACACCATAATGACTCAGAAACAACAACACTGACTTATTAATGTTGCAGCGTGAGGGAACAGTGAAATGTTTTCTCTCATTTTATTTGGTTAATAGAATGTTAGATGTGGGGAGAAATTGATAGAACTTCTTGGAGCATTAGAGAGTCCTCTCAACGATGAATGACATCGATCAAAAGTGTGAATCGTTTCCCCAAAGGAGTTAGAGGATCTCGACGAAGATGACAACAGATTTCCTTTATTAGCAATCGATCCATTATCGAGGTAGAGGTTGTTTTTTAGATTTTTTATTCCCCATTCTATAATTAAACAATGAACGTGGATCAACCCCAGAACCAGTTGACCGTTGAAATGTAGTTATAGTGGGAGGGATTTTCTTTATTGGGTTTGTTCATGGGATTTCTTTTGTCATATTTAATGTTTTAATTTTCCCCATTCAAACTTTTTAATGGGAGTGGATTAACTCCATGGAGAACAATGGCAGAGGTTCATTCCTCCTTTTTTGTTTTTTTTCTTCCTCTTTCTTCCCCACATTCTTCGCATTCTTTGTGAGGATATGAAAGAGGAATCGTTGCACACTTTTCTCTTGGCGCAATGATCCTGAAATGGAGATTTGACATCGTGATGACCCAACAGAGGTGAAACGATGATAGCGGTAGACAAATAAACATGGTGTGGGACTTCCTCTGTCATGACACATCCTAGTGGGGCCTACAACACAACTCCCCAATCCCGCCACTAATAGGACAGGGGCTAGTGACTAGCACCGAGTAGACATATTACTAACATGGGAGGTAGGCTTGGGGAGTTGCGGCACAAGACCCAATGGGACGGGTCAAGACAAAGTGATATCAAAGGTGGTCGGTTCTACCTTAGGACCAAGTGTCTGTGATATTGGTCTGGGAAATAGTGTTAAGTGTTTCGAACTTGGTTTTCAGGCCAGAGACTCCAGTGTTGGAGCAGGCGACCGATGTATCTAGACACCAAGACTCTGATAACCTACTTCTCAACTCGGTACATGAAAACACTAGTTGTAGGGAAGTAAAATAATGGTAAATTCATCATATAGGAGTGGGTTGTGTTTTTCATGTCCTTTGTGTCAGCTGTCCAGATATACTTGTTGTCCATGGTACATCTTGTTTCCTTACAGGATGCCTTCGTGATGCATACTCTCTAAGATTCAGCATCTCGATCACAAGGATGACCCCCTCAGTGATGAGGAATTAAAACATGGACTAGTTCCCCGGGTGTTACCTCCAGGCGGTGCACCTGCTATCCCAACAACAGTGGAGCAGCCTGTTGCACATGTAGTACCGACAGATGAGGGTTGCAGGCTGATCATGCTCTATGAGTTCCAAAGAGAGATACCCCTTAGGTTTCAAGGTGATCCTGACCCTCAGGTGGCAGAGGACTGTCTTGAGGTGGCGACCAAGTTTTCCGTCTAGTGAAAATATCAGCTGATCATATGGTGATCCTGGGAGTGAGCCTGCTTCGGGGTTAAGCACGATGATGGTGGATTCCGGCCATGCATACTCATGACGAGGAGACTCTCTGATGGACATTGTTCGAGTGACTCTTCATGGAGGACATCTCTCTGGTTACGCTGAGAGCAATGCATATCCTGGAGCTTCTTCAGCATCAGTAGGGTAGTCTGACGGTAGATGACTATTCAAAGATGTTCACCAACCTTGACAGGTAGTCGATGGATATGGTCAGGTATCAATACATCAGAGATCGGACCTTCAAGTGAGGTCTGTTTCAGGATATCAGAGCTAGTCTCAAGCCTCTATGCATTTCAACTTATGTTGGAGTGCTCGAGCGGGCCTTGGGAATCGAGAGTATAAGGACCCGGCCTTAAACATTACATAATATTTAATCAAATGAATAATTCACATTTAGGATCTTTTCAGGTTTAGAGTTTTAGAGAAATAGGCCATAACTATTACATTACAACTTGAATATTACAAGTAGACACTACTACTCTGTATCCATTTTTCATAAAATAAAAACTCTTAAAAAGAAAAATGTATAGTTCCATGTTTTAGATAGCATGACTTTTCCTCAATCCCATCCTTGACCTTATACATCTTTAATTCCTATGAAAAACATTTCAAAAACTTGGGATGAGCATAAAAGGATCAGTAAGGGTTATAAAATAAGGATGTAAAACATTAGCCCATCAATAAATACAAATCAATGAAACCATACTTTTCAATCATAACATACCTTATGAAATCGTGAGTTTTATGAATAAAACACAAAAATGATAAATCATAAAGGTTACTTATGGAATCCATATCAAACTTACATTGTTGCTATGATATATACATAGGGAGTTATACTTGGAATACCCATCACGGTATATTCCCTAAATTTCTTAGGAGAAACATCACGTTTACCTCTGTCACGTTACCCAATTCATTGGAGAGCTATCTCGGGCTCACCCTCCCTAGGTTTATCATGGAACCACCCGTATACGTAAAAAATGACCAATAACCATAACATAATCCTAACATATGACACATGTATAAAGGAAAGATAACATTTCCACATTCCAATATATGAAATCAAGATATTGAAATAAACAATGTTTTATCAAATCATTTTCAAAACCATTTAAAAATATATTTTTGAATCAAAGTGTCCCATACCTCTTTGAATATTTTAAATTAATTATCATTTGAAAACATTAATATCCATATAAATAAATCCTAAAAACCATTTTTAAAACATGGACATTAATGAGAAATATTTTTAAGAATAAATCTTTAAAACATTTAAAATGATATTTTAGTAAGAGAGTTTTTAACCAAATGAGAGACTCTTGATTACAAATAATTAAGGAATAAAATTTAATCAGAGCATTATAATATCATGATAATATATATATTCATTATATAATATGAAAAAGGATATTATATACACCATATAAGAGTCAATTGGTGCATAACAACAATGAAGTCTCAATGGAAATGCAAATTGAGATGAAATCCCTTATAAAGACGATATCCTTAAATTAAGGATAAATCAATCACATAATTATGAGTGACAAGTATAAATAAATATTAAGTTTAAAACAATGATATTTAATTCCACATATTCATAGGATGGAATATTCAAGAAGTATAAGTTGAACCTGAAGAATTGAAATTGGGTTAAGAGGTTCCCTTGTAAAAAATTTAACAGCCTAACAACATCACTTTAAAATTCAGAAAATGAGTTGATGAGATAAAAAAGGAATCTCATAACTTGGATATAAATTTTACATCAATAAGGATATACAATAACATATCCCAACATAATAATATGTAAATTAAAAGACATAACAAAAATAAGTCTTTTATAAAGAGGAGGGTGAATGGTTCCCTTACCAATTTGGTAACTTACAAAACATATGTCACATGAAAGAAGGTTCATACAATTAAAATGTAAATTCTCATAAATTAAAGTATATTACAAAAATATTACAATCATGGGCAGTTCATACACCACACAAAATGAAATAGTGGCAAATATAGCATGAATCTCACTGGAATAAAGAGTGAGATGAAACCCTTTACCATGTTGTAATCAACTGAGTCATATGACCAAAAGTTAATAACCACCAAATGATTCACAGAATAACATGAATATAAAGAGAATCATGATAATATATATCAAATTTCAGTGCACAATACACCACTTTCAATAAATTAGTGCCGAAAAATGGAAATCTCACAGAATTGAAAGTGAGATAAGAAAATCCCTTACCTTGTGTCCGACTTGACTCAATCGTTCTTTAATCTTATGAATAATAAACTAATGTTAATTTATAATTGCTTAAGAACATTTTTTAATGTTTATTATTCCTTTTATATCACTTATTACCTTGTTATAAACATTATGTAATCATTTAAGTTATTAACGTCCATTTTGTCGATATTTGGTACTTGAGTCAAAAATGGACTTCTTATAATCCCATGTTGTTCATGTGGTCAATGGTTCATTATATACATAATTATATTCATGATTTGGATATCATATATATCATATATATCCATTATATACATGTATTTATAATAGTACATAACATTTGGAGGTATGAAATGAAATGCACCTTTCATGGAGACGGTAAGCCGTACGTACACATGAACACTACTTTCATTTCTATTTATTATTTTAATGTAATTAAAACAAAATAATACATATTTATATTATAATTAAATTATAATATCATATATAATATCATTACCTCCATCCTTTATACATCCCACATAAGGCATTAACGAGTCACATCACTTTGAGGGGGCGGTAGTCCGTACTTCCTCAAATGAGATTATCGTATTTACCCACTATGGAAACCAAAAGGTGTGCTATAAATGGTAAGTACAGAAGTATAAGGAAATCATAAAAATAATATATATATCATATATAAATACAGTGCCATAATAATGTCCACCCTGGGAGGCGGTAATAGGTAATTGAACAATCATCGTCTCGTGAGGCGTAAGTTTTCCATCCAGAGAAACATTATGTTCTCCACCCATTATATGGAGGTGTGTGTAAGTTTATTTCAAATACTTCTCATAAAAAAATCATAGTATATTGAGGATACTAGTGTTGTTACAAAATAAAGTAATAAAAAGAGTTTAGGGGTTAGATAAGTAAAATAAAAGAAAATAATTTAAGAGAAACTGCTACCTTTAATTTGGGTAACTTCCTTTGGTTTGAACAAAAAGGACTTCTTAAAGTGACTTCTGCCTAAGGTAAGGCTTCTCGGTGGAGGAGAGGGATGTAAGGAGATTAATTGGGTAGAGTTTGGACGATCCAAATGGCTTGAGTGGTGTGATGAATTGGTTATAAGTGGTCTCCTTTTATAAGGGGGAGGAGGGGCTCTTTTGGAAAGTGTAAAAATATTATTTTATTATAAACTTATCTTCGGTTTCAAAAGATCCAAAAATAAATAAAGATAAAGATAAGATGACTCATGGTAGAAATAAAACCATCCAATCAGAATTAGACATGTTTTGGATAATATTTTAATCATTATAATCTTATTTATTTATATGATTTATTAATGAGGTAAACACTTCATCATTATTATGTCATAAATAATTTAATTTATTTGGTGTCTAAAAATTATAAAAAATACTATCATGTAGGAAATAATTTTATATTTCCAAATAATATTTATAGTCGAAAATAGGACTTATATAACACCATATAAAAATTAATTACTAAAATATTTTTGTTAATGTCAATTTTGTCTTCACATTAAATTAATTAATCTAAATTGTCATTATCACTCCCAAGTTGCCCAATGGGGTCCCAAAATCAACCCAAAGATGACCATGGTCGTTAATGACTCAAATAATAAGGTTTGGACAAGTGTTAAGGTAATTTATAATTATTATAATATCATTTTAACCTTAAATTACCCTATTTGCCTTTAACCGCGGTAAATAAAAGTCAATAGTTACTATTCGCCAAAAAATTATTTTCATCTTAATGAACCACATTTTACTTTTTGATGAAAACCATGTAGTTTGGATTTTTGAAATTCAATTCACAGAAGTGGTAAAATTTCATTTAAAAGAAAAAGTCTGTTTTTTTAACTACCACTAAGTGGTTTCACTATTCATCAAAAATTGAAGTTTTTCAGAAAAATACCAAAAAATCAGCCTAAGCTATATTTGATATTACAAATTAAAAAATGATGTTTATTATTTCAAATTAAAAACATAAAAGTGTCATTAATTAATTTTAAAATTAATTCCCATTGTTAAAACAAATAGCGTGTTTTTAAGAAACAATAACTATAAAAAGATTGACACTTGTTTATGTCCAATTTCAAGTGAAATTAATTCCAATGTCCAAAGTTGGATTAAATGGTAAAACTATATTCTAATTAAACTTTAAAACCAATTAAAAAGATAATCTAACCATATAAATAAATTATATTAAAAAACAGTTTTGAATTAAAATACAATATTTTCACTATTCATTAAAAAATGAACTTTATCGGAAAAATTCCAAAAATTTACAAAAATTAAATTTTGATGTCACCATTCTAAAGAAGTATTTTATTTTGTCATAAATAATGTATTAAAGTAACCAAAACTATATTTAAGGAGTGTTCTCCATTAAAAGGTGATAAATCTTCCTTTTAATATACATTATGCTTAAAATTAGATTGATTCACATTTTAAGCCTCTAACATTTATTGGATAAATGTAAATACATTTAAAAAATATGTATAATCATATTGTATTTCGTTTTGTTTATTCCATCCAATACAACAACTAGGAGTTTACTTCCATTTAAAATAATAATATTATATTATTAGTGTGCAACGTAAGATTACAAAGAAACCTGTTGTTGCGTATCAGGTACGCTATCGAACATAGAAACCCTTTTAAAGTAAAATTAACATTTAATTCAAAAATATTAATAAATATGAAATATTTCTTATTCTTTATTTACCTGGGATGTTACATCCTTATCCCCTTTTGGGAATTGCGTCCTCACAATTTAAAAATAAGGTCTTAGAAACTTCATTGAAAGTCCCACATCGGAAAAGGAGTCAGTAAAACTATCACTTTAAAAGAAATAAAGAGAAGCACAAAGGTCATCCGAGTTAACCCATACTAAGATTCCATGAAAACATGGATATGGAGGAGAAAAAATGGTTATGTTTTGATGGAGAGTGTTAGGAAACATGTTTAAGAGAAAGTTAACCACCAGAAAATCACAAACTTGTGATGGGTTAAACAGTATTTGATTCCCCAGTAGGATAAGTTAATGGATAAGGTTTTTGTTTAAAATTAATTTTGGTTGAGGAATTTATTTATGAGCTTAACCAAAAACATAAGGAAATATAATTACTTTTCATGTAGACATTCATCTTTTACTAGATTTCTAACACACACTCATATTTTCTCCAAACGATGAATATTCAGGATGACTTTTTTTCTCATTAAGAGCGCTATAATCAACTTCGAGAGAATCACATAATCCAAAAAATATGAACTATATATTTCCCATGTCTTTAGATATTAACTAAAACCAAAAAGTTTAGTATAAGATCAGATAATCACCCAATATTATAAACTTTTATATAAAGAAAAACTACTCTTAATCTCTAAAATTTGTCTAACCAAAACCCAAAGTTCAAAAAATACCATTCAATAAACAATTGTCCGTAAAATTATTCAAAAGTAATAAAAACTATGATTGTAACCCAAATATCATGAGGATTTAATTACATATACTTTCAATATATATCTTAACATTTATCTCCAAGTAACACTAGTTACTAATAAAGTCTCATATTGAAAAGTAATTAACCTAATCCCATATTCTCCATGATAGGTTAATCATTTTCCTAAATAAATCAAATCATCATGTGTCCATAAAAACATAGATTCTTCCAAACTAAAATTTCAACCATTATTTCAGAACTGAAATCCCATAGTATTCTATCTTCCTTAGGCATATAGTGTTTCCTCAAAAGAGAGAACATCTTCCTCCACAACCTTTATCACTTAATCACTAAATCATTTTCCTATACAAAGTATATCCATTTGATAAAACATAATTTCCAAAAATCAACTTATTCTTATTCTATATAATTATTTTACTAAAATAATAATTCATACTAACCAGGGACTTCAAGTAGGCTAGTGGTAGGCGATGTGCCCTTATAGCCCTTCGGTTGTGGGTTCGATTCCTACAGCCTTGCCGGATGTGATGGGTTGTCACCCATCCTATGAGTAGTCCTTTTTATAAAACTCAAAAATAAACCTAACATGTTTTAACCTCAAAGGTTTCTTTATACGTATCCTTTTCATCCAAATTCATTATGATCACAACATCTTAATTCTTGAAGTCTTATTTCACCACCATATAATATAATAAAACAATACCCAAAATGAAGAACATCATACCTTGATCATGGTGTCCATTTGGTTTCATCGTCATCTTGTTCACTTAGATAGAAGGTACATGCATTGAAACAATGATTTAGATATCCTTTAAAATCATTTGATTATTCCATCCAAATACACCTTGTACAACATGGGTCATAGGGGTGTTCACAGAAAAATAGTTTTTGAAAATAATCATGCATGACATATAATTTCAAAACATCTGATAAAACAAGATTTCTATAAAACAGACAAACCGGATTTGAGTTAAAACTTTCAATTAAGGTTCCTTTTAAAATACCATAAGTATGTGCTAAGAGACTATATTTTAAAATCAAATATAAATAGGTTGTTCAAGGGTCTCCTTCTTCAGCACCTTTTTTAAAATCATAATATGCTTCAAAATCTTGTGATAAGGTAAAATATTTAAAAATCCCTTGATAATATTTACCTTTCTTGAAAATATGAGAATATTGTGAAAATACAATTTTTATAAATACAACCCATGATCCATGATAATAACGAGGTATAGTGGAGGTGTTTGATATCTCAAACAACTTCTTTCAAGTGAGTTGTATGCTATAAAAAGTTTCACAATCATCCGAACATGACTTTGCAATAATTATTGCAAGAATGTCACCAGGAAGATATAGGAATGTCGTTTGAGATCCTACTCCTTCCATTTATAACCAAATTTCCTTGATCTAAAAAAGTTATAAAATAAGTATTTAACTGAAATAATATATAGGGACTAACCATATGTCTAACGAAAATTTTTATTCCCTAAAGTTGTCTAAACCGACCTCTGATACCAACTATAAGGAACCGACCTTAAACATTACATAATATTGAATTAAATGAATAATTCAAATTTAGGATCTTTTCAGGTTTATAGTTTTAGAGAATTAGGCCATAAATATTACATTACAACTTGAATATTACAAGTAGACACTACTACTCAGTATCTATTTTTTTATAAAATAAAAACTCTTAAAAAGAAACATGTCTAGTTCCATGTTTTAGATAGCATGAATTTTTCTTTGATCCCATCCTTGACCTTATTCATCTTTAAGTCCTGTGGAAAACATTTCAAAAACTCGGTATGAGCATAAAAAGATTAGTAAGAGTTGTAAAATAAGGAAGGAAAACATTATCCCATAAATAAATACAAATCAAAGAAACCATACTTTTCAATCATAACATACCTTATGAAATCATTAGATTTATGAATAACACACACAAATCATAAATCATAAAGGTTATTTATGGAATCCATATCAAACTTACATTGTATCTATCACAGATACATATGGAGTTACACTTGGAATACCTATCACGGTATATTCCCTAAATCTCTTAGGAGAAACATCACGTTTACCTTTGTAACGTTACCCAATGCATTGGAGGGCTATCTCAGGCTCACCCAACCTAGGTTTATCACGGAACCACCCATATACATAAAAAATTCCCAATAAAAATAACAAAATCATAACATATGAAACATGTATAAATGAAATATAACATTTCCACATTCCAATATATGAAATCAAGATATTGAAATAAACAATGTTTTATCAAATCATTTTTAAAACCATTTAAAAAGAGATTTTTGAATCAAAGTGTCCCATACCAATTTGAAGATTTTAAATGAATTATCATTTGAAAACATTAATGTCCATATAAATAAATCCTAAAAACCATTTTGAAAACATGGACATTAATGATAAATATTTATAAGAATAAATCTTTAAAACATTTAAAACGATATTTTAGTTAGAGAGTTTTTAACCAAATGAGAGACTCTTGATTACAAATAACTGAGGAATAACATTTAATCAGAACATTATAATACCATGAGAATATACAGATTCATGATATAATATGACAAAGGAGAGTATATACACCATATAAGAGTCAATTGGTGCATAACGACAATGAAGTCGCAATGGAAATGCAAATCGAGATGAAATCCCTTATAAAGACGATATCCTTAAATTAAGGATAAATCAATCACATAATTATGTGTGAGAAGTATGAATACACCCAATATAAGTGGATATTAAGTTTAAAACAATCATATTTCATTCCCACATATTCATAGGATGAGATCTTCAAGAAGTACAAGTTGAACTCGAAGAATTGAAATTGGGTTAAGAGGTTCCCTTGTAAAAATTCGACAGCCTAACGATGTCACTTTAAAATTAAGAAAATGAGTTGATGAGATAAAAAAAGGAATATAATAACTTGGATATGAATTTTACATCAATAAGGATATTTAAGAACATATACCAACATAATAATATGTAAATTAAAATACATAACAAAAATAAGTCTTTTATAAAGAGGAGGGTGAATGGTTCCCTTACTGATTTGGTAACTTACAAAACATATGCCACGTGAAAG
Organism: Viscum album; assembly: GCA_963277665.1. Taxonomy (NCBI): domain Eukaryota; kingdom Viridiplantae; phylum Streptophyta; class Magnoliopsida; order Santalales; family Viscaceae; genus Viscum; species Viscum album. Next base: position 1,295,762,020 of record OY728131.1, read on the forward strand.
AAGGATCATACAATTAAAATGTAAATACTCATAAATTAAAGTATATTACACAATGAGTACAATCATGGTCATTAAATACACCACACACAAGTAAATAGTGGAAAATATAGCATGAATCTCACGGGAATAAAGTGAGATGAAACCCTTTACCACGTTGTAATCAACTGAGTTGTATGACCAAAAGTTAATAACCACCAAATGATTCACATAATAACATGAATATAAAGAGAATCATGCTAATATATATCAAATTGAAGTACAAAATACACCACTTTCAATAAATTAGTGGCGAACAATGGAAATCTCACGGAATTGAAAGTGAGATAAGAGAATCCCTTACCTTATGTCCGACTTGACTCGATCATTCTTTAATATCCTGAATAATAAACTAATGTTAATTTCTACTTTCTTAAGAACCTTTTTTAAAGTTTATTATTCCTTTTATATAACTTATTACCATGTTATAAACATTATGTAATCATTTAAGTTTATAACGTCCATTTTGTCGATATTTGGTACTTGAGTCAAAAATGAACTTCTTATAATCACATGTTGTTCATGTGGTCAATGGTTAATTATATCCAGAATTATATTCATGATTTTGATATCATACATATCATATATATACAGTATATACATGTATTTATAATAGTACATAACATTTGGAGGTAAGAAATGAATTGCACCATTCAAGGAGACGATAAGTCGTACGTACGCATGAATGCTACTTTCATTTAAATTTCTTATTTTAATGGAATTAAAACAAAATTATACATAGGTATATTATAATTACATTATAATATCATATATAATACTATTAAATCCATCCTTTATACATCCCACATAAGTCATTAACGAGTTACATCACTTTGAGGGGGCGGTAGTCCACACTTCCTCAAATGAGATTATCGTATTTACCCACTATGGAAACCAAACAGTGTGCTATAAATGGGAAGTACATAAGCATAAGGAAATCATAAAAATAATATATATATCATATATAAATGTAGTTCCATCATAATGGCCACCATGAGAGGTGGTAAAAGGTAATTGAACAATCATCGTCTCATGAGGTGTAAGTTTTCCATCCACAAAAACATCATGTTCTTCACCCATTAGATGGAGGTGTGTGTAAGTGTATTTAGAATACTTCTCATAACAAAATCCTAGTATATTTATGATACTGTTTCTGTTACAAAAGAAAGGTATAAAATGAGTTTATGGGTTGGAGAAGTAAAATAAAAGAAAACAATTTAAGAGAAACTGTTACCTTTAATTTGGGTAACTTCATTTGATTTGAAAAAAAGGACTTCTTGAAGTGCCTTATGCCTAAGGTAATGATTCTAGGGAGAGGATAGGGATGTAAGGAGATTAATTGGGAATATTTTTGATGATCTAAATGTCTTGAGAGGTGTGAGGAATTGGTTAGAAGTGGTCTCCTTTTATAAGGGGGAGGAGGGGCTCTTTTGGAAAGTGTGAAAATAATATTTCATTATAAACTTATCTTCAGTTTCAAAAGGTCCAAAAATACTGAAATATGAATATAAGATGAAACATGGTCGAAATAAAATCATCCAATTACAATTGGACATTTTTTTGATAATATATTAATCATTATAATCTTATTTATTTATTTGATTTATTAATGAGGTAAACATTGCATCATTATTATGTCATAAATAAAATAATTTATTTGTTGTCTAAAAATTATAAAAAAAATACTATCATGTAGGAAATCATTTTAAATTTCCAAAAAATATTTATAGTCAAAAATACAACTTATATAACACCATATAAAAATTAATTACTAAAATATTTTTGTTAATGTCAATTTTGTCTTCACATTAAATTAATTAATCTAAATTGTCATTATCACTCCCAAGTGGCTCAATGGGGTCCAAAAATCGACCCAAATATGCCCATGGTCATTAATGACTCATCCAATAAAGTTTGAAAATGTTTTTAGGTAATTTTAAATTATTATAATATTCTTTTAACCTTGGATTACCCTATTTACCTTTAACCGCTGTAAATAAAAGTCAGAAGTTACTATTCACCAAAAGATTATTTTCATCTTAGTGAACCACATTTTACTTTTTAATGAAAAAAATGTATTTTGGATTTTTTAAATTCAATTCACAGAAGTTGTAAAATTTTATTTAAAAGAAAACGTCAGTTTTTTTAACTACCACTAAGTGGTTTTACTATTCATCAAAAATTGATGTTTTTCAGAAAAATACCAAAAATTCAGCTTAAGATATATCTGATATTCCAAATTAAAAAATAATGTTTATTCTTAAAAATTAAAATCATATAAGTGTCATTAGTTAATTTTAAAATTAATTCCCGTTGTTAAAACAAATTGCGTGTTTTTAAGAAACAATAACTATCAAAAGATTGACACTTGTTTATGTCCAATTTCAAAGTGAAATTAATTCCAATGACCAACATTGGATTAAATGGTAAAAATATATTCTAATTAATCTTTAAAACCAATTAAAAAGATAATCTAATCGTATAAATAAATTAGATTAAAGCACAGTTTTGAATTAAAATACAATATTTTCACTATTCATTAAAAAAATGAACTTTATCGAAAAAATTCCAAAAATTTACACAAATTAAATTTTGATGTCACAATTATAAATAAGGATTTTATTTGGTCATATAGAATGTATTAAAGTAACCAAAACTAGATTTAAGGAGGGTTCGCCATTAAAAGGCGATAAATCGGCCTTTTAATGTAAATTCTGCTTAAAATTATATTCATTCACATTTTAAGCCTCTATCATTTATTGGATAAATGTAAATACATTTAACAAACACGTATAATTATATTGTATTTTTTTTTCATTACTTCCAATACAACAGCTAGGAGTTAACTACCATTTAAAATAATAATATTATATTATTAGTGTGCAACGTAAGATTTCAACGAAACCCGTTGTTGTGTATCGGGTACGCTATTGAACATAGAAACTCTTTTAAAGTAAAATTAATATTTAATTCAAAAATATTAATAAATATGAAATATGTCTAATTCGTTATTTACCTGGGATGTTACAGAGAGATTCTTGGAAGACCAGAGACAACTGACAGTAGTCAGCAGCTGGAAGATAGGTACAGAGACCTCAAAAGTAGGGATCCGACATCAGACATAGGAATCAGGGTGTGGGAGATGTCACAAGAGAACCCAGGACAGGGGATCAACAATCCATGGCTCTCATACTAGATCTAGTCAGACTAGGGAGATGCGATGTTACTCGTGCGATGGTAGGGGACATCTTTCTAGAGACTATCCAACTTTTAGAGCTACTGATAGGGAAGCGATGGATGGACCACTGAGGTAGAGGTAGAGAGTGGGTCAAACATACCTACTAGGTGGCAGACATGGAAGATGATCTGGGTGAGATATAGGTGGTGGCAGACTCTTCGACCTACTTCCACCACCACCCCCAGGTGGTCCACACCAGGGTCATAGAGCTGGGGGATAGGGCGGAGGATAGATGCATGTGGTCGAGGAGTACAACCCAGGCACTCCAGGGATGATCTAAGGTACGATCTATATCTTTTCTACCTTATGTGTCGTACTTATAGACACAGGTTCCAGTCATTCCTTCCTCACAACATGTCTTGTGCAAAACCTTGAGATTCTGGTAGAGCCATTGACTCAACCCTTATGCTTGGAGACACATACGGGAGGATACTCAATGATCATGAACCTTTGTAGATAGTGTGATATTACCCTTAGAGGCAAGAGTCACGGTTGGAACCTGTTAGTGGTAGCATCTAGGCCTTACGATGTCATTCTCGGTATGGATTGGCTATCTTCAGTCCATGCCCAAATTGACTGCTTTAGGTGAAGAGTGCGGTGTGTCTGTAGTGATGGGATGATGTTTTCCTTTTTTGGTGAAAAGGAGACCCAGGAAGCACAGGATGTTCTCATACATAGGAGGGTGCATCCGATCACTCATGAGTTGGCTAGCCTTACCCTTGGAGTAGTAGATGTTATGAGCTTATAGTTCCCAGTAGTAGTGGCGGAGTACAAGGACTTCTTTCCCGAAGATGTTCCAGGACTACCTCCCTATTAGGAGATTGAATTCTGCATTGACTTACACCCTAGGATGACATTGATTTCTTCACCTACATATAAAATGGCTCCCACAGAGGTTCATGAGATGAGGGTAAAATTGGAGGATTTACAGAGTAAGGGCTTTGTAAGACCAAGTGTTTCACCTTGGGCAGCCCTAGTTTTGTTCACCAAGAAGGCAGGTGGAAGTTTGAGGTTGTGCATGGATTATCGACGCCTGGACCAGGTGATGGTGAAGAACAAGTATCCACTACAATGGATCGTAGGCCTATTCAATCAACTAAGAGGGGAACAATGTCTCTAGAAGGATGAACTTCGACCGGGTTACCACTAGTTACATGTACGAGATGAAGATATACCAAAGATGACTTTCAGATGTCACTACGGTCACTATGAGTACTTGGTGATTCCTTTCAGCATGACGAACGCCACCGCTGTGTTCATGGTAATTATGAACAAGATCTTCTTGTTGTATTTATACCGGTGTGCAGTGGTCTTCATCGATGACATCCTTTTGTACTCAGAATCATAGGAGGAGCACGCGAGACACCTACGGATGATTCTAGATGTACTTAGAGAGCACCAACATTATGTGAAGCTTTCAAAGTTCCAGTTATGGATTTAGAAGGTCCAATTTCTAGGAAATGTCATCTCAGTAGATGGAGTAGCTGTGGACCCAGCTAAGGTGGATGCAGTGTTAGCATGAGAGCCAACTCAGAGCATAACGGAGGTGCGTAGATTCCATGTGTTGACAGGATATTACCAGAGATTCATTCATGACTTCTCTCGGATATCCAAACTGATGATGATGTTGACCAGGAAAGGGCAACCCTTCTTGTGGATATAGAAGTGCCAGCAGGATTTCAAGCAGTTGAGACAGAGTTTGACGAGTGCCCTGATTTTGAGATTACCTGAGGAGGGTGTCAAGTAAGTAGTTTTCTGTGACGCATCTGGGACTAGGCTTAGATGTGTCCTGATGCATAGATAGGTGGTGATTTCTTATGGTTTGCTCCAGCTTAGGCCACATGCGAATAACTATGGGACCCATTATCTCGAGTTGGTAGTGGTGGTATTCGCGTTGAATATGTGGTGAAACTACCTTATGGGCGAGTAGTTTATCATCTACTCTGACCACAAGAGCCTCAAATAAATCTTCTCATAGAAGGATCTGAATCTGGGATAGAGGTGTTGGCTAGAGTTCTTCCAGGACTACGATTTGAGATCATTTATACTCCTGGGAAGGGGAATAATGTGGCAGATTCTCTTAGTAGGTGATCGAGCCCAAAACTGTTGAGTGAGGCAACATAATAGTTGTCCTTGTTACAGTTATACTTCATAGATAGAGAGGATGCAGCTTACCTTCAGTTGATGGTTGTCACCCCTCCAATCTTATAACAAGTTAGGGAGGAACAACTAGGGTATGTATACTGTGAGGCTTTATGTGCTCAGTTATCCATAGGACATGCTTATAATAGATATTCGCAAGGTGGGGAGAACGTTTTTATCTTAAAAGGATGCACTGTTGTGCTATTGGTGTTGCGGGAGGAGATCTTGAGGGAGTTTCATGCATCCCCCTTGGCGGTACACCCTGGCATGGTGAAGGTGTACCAGGATCTCTGATGGAAATTCTGGTGGTCAGATATGAAGAAGGCAGTAGCAGAGTTCATCTCACTGTGTCGTAGGTTCCAGTAGGTGATGGCTAAGCACCAGGTTCTATTGGGGTTAGCTCACCCCTGGAAGTTCTAGAGTGGAAGTGGGATGGAATATCAATGGGATTTGTGACAAGCTAACCATAGACATCCAAGGGGCATGATTACATCTAGGTAATCGTTTAATTTCTCACCAAGTTGGCCCAATTCCTAGCCATCAGGGAGAATAGTTCCATAGAGAGCCTGAGATTCCTCTAAATGTAGAATATTTTTTGGCTTCATGGTATCCCTTCGACAATAGTCTCAGATCGAGACACCTGCTTCACATCCCTGTTGGGGAAGGTATTGTAGGAGGCTTTTGGGACTCAGCTACACTTGAGCACAACATTACATCCCCAGATAGATGGTCAGATGGATAAAACCATTTAGGTTTTATAGGATATATTATGGGCATATATATTATATTTTGGTCATAGTGGGGAGGACCACCTTCCACTGGTAGAGTTTTCATACAATAATAGCTACCAATCCACCATTGGTATGACACCATTCGAGGATTTATATGGGAGATATTTCCAGTCACCTCTTTGCTGGACTGACCCTAGAGAGTCATCACTCATGAGTCTAGAGTTGGTACAAGATACCACCAAAAAGGTGATGATCATCTAGGAGCATATGAAGACTGCATAGAGCTGATAGAAGTGTTATACTGATATGAGACAAATACCTCTGGAGTTCGAGGATGGAGACCATGTCTTCCTTCGGGTATCACCTCGACGAGGGTAACAAAGATTTGGTCAGGGTGACAAGCTATCTTTGAGGTTATCAGACCATTCTAGATACTGCACAAATTTGGAGAGGTGGAATATCTCCTAGCTTTACCACCTTAGTTTCATTAGGTGCATGGTGTCATCCATGTGTCACAGTTGAGGAGGTACGTGCATGACCCATCACATGTCATTGACTAGGGAAAGCTCAACATCAAGGATAGAGTGACCTTTGCAGAGTACCCAGTGGAGATCAAGGACTGACAAGAGAGGATACTTCATGGGTGATCGATTCCCTTGATGCGCATCTGGTGGCAACACATGAATCTTCAAGAGAGCATGTTGGAGTGGGAGGTTCAAATCTGTGTCCAATACCCACATCTTTTTGAGTAGCCCTTGTTTTGGCTTTTTGGGGATGAAAATCCCCATGGTGGGAAGAATATAATGTCTCGAATTTTTCTTATATCATTTTGACATATTATATAGAATTATTATAGGACCAAACACAGAGATGACACATCATTGAGAGTCCCAGTGAGCCCAGAATGGTGGTTTGAACTTTTTTTAAGTTAAGAGTGTTGGTGGGTGTACACGATTGTGGAAGTTTCCAAACAGATGCCAAATTAAAAATCTGAGGGCACCATTGCATCTGGGATTCTGAATTTACCTAAGAACAGACCTAACCTTGATCAAAGCAGGTCAAGGGAAAAAGTTAATTTTCAGACATTTTTAGTAAAATAAAATAAAATAAAATAAAATAAAATAAAGAAAAGTTTATTTTATTTTATTTGGAAACATTCACTGAAACTCAACATTGGGGCAACTATTTCAAAAATTAATCCTATGCTATAATGAATCAGAAATAGCAATGTTGACTCATTAATGCCATAGCATGATGGAATGCTGAAATGTGTTCCATCCTTTTAATGGGCTAATATAATGTTGGACATTGGGAGAAATTGGGATAACTTCTTGGAGCTTTGGAGATTCCTCTCGGTGACGAACGACATCAATAAAAAGTGTGAATTGTTGTACCAATGGAGTCGGAGGCTCCTAACGATGAAAGAAGCAGATTTCCATTATCAGTGATCGATACATTCTTGAGGTAGGGGTTGTGTTTTATATTTTTTCTTCCCCGCTCATTAATTAAATGATGAATGCAGATCTACCCACGAACAGGTTGACCCACGAATATTCATTATAGTGGGAGGAATTTTTTTATCGGGTCTATTCATGGGATTTTTTTTCATGTTTAATGTTTTAATTTTCCCCATTAAAACTTTCTAACAGGAGTAGATTAATGCCCTGGAGAATGATGACATAGGTTCTTTCTTCCATTGTTGTTTTGTTTTCTGCCACCCTCTTCCTTGTATTTCTTCATGTTGATATGAATGTGGATTCGTTTCACACCCTTTTCTTGGTGCAACAATGCCAAAATAGAGCTCCGACATCGTGATGACCTAGAAGAGGTGAGACGATGATAGCAGTAGATGAATCGACATGGTTCGAGAGTTCTCGCCCTTCGAGCATTATTCAAACGGGTAAATTGATGCATTTTTTGGGGCCAATCAAACGCTCAAAACCCACAGAAACAGAATTTTGGTGTTGGGGTGACCTCAGAATATGAGTTTCACGACCATAGAGTGGTTGGATCGAATAATGTGCATCATTGGAGGTGTGCCGACAAAGAACCTATGATCCTAGAAATTTTTAGAACACACGGTGTGTATCCTGAAGAACACACCACGTGGGTCCGGCTAAAAGGCAGTTAGGGTTCCATGGTGCTTGAGGTGATGACACAACATATCCTCCAAATAACATGATGTGTGGGTCCTTATGCAGGACTCATCATGAATTGCAGGAAATACATAGACACAGGATGGAGTACACGACCGTGTACTCCACCACATGACCAGACTAGGCCAGTTACATGGTTCACCCCATGTACCAATTACAAGAGATGAAACATGGGTTAAAGTTGTGTACATGAACACAAAAACATACATGGTGGAAACCCAGGTAACTCAGACACGGTATGTGGTCCGTCCTACACGCTGTGTACTTACCTTTCTACACAGCATGAGCCGTTACACACGGGCAGTACACAGAGTCGAGAGAGATGGCATGTTCCCCCTTCTACATGCCATGTATATCCTGGAACATGGCTTGAATTTTTTTTCGACCGTATCTTGGAAATGTTTCTTTTGGGATAGTGACCCCCTTTTTCTCATTCCCATAAAGTTCATGTATCATTTCTATCAACATGATTATGATCCCTTCAGTAGGAAATTCAGGGATAGAGTCAGGTATCCTTCCAAGGGGCCCAAAATGAGATAATATATCAATTCTTGACCCTAGTTAGAGTTAGGTATCAACGTGAATATTCCCACTAGACATTGATCCTCTACTTAATATGTGAATACAGATGAGTCTTGGTATCCACCAAGGTCCTAACATTGATCCTCATCTTTGTATCATGATCTTTTCCCACTCTGGAGTGGTATGACAACCCTACTCTTAATTAAACTCTTAAACATGATATATTACATAAAAAATCACTTGATACGACATAAAATATCGAGAGGTATAGTGTATTTGTGGATTAGGATCATTACATAACAACTTAAAATATGAAATACAACGTCTTTATTGAAAACTTCCTTTACATGACCACTACATTCCCTTGTACTTAGCATTGCATGGGATAAACTGAGGACATGCATAAGGAAAGGGTGAGATATAAATCTCAGTAAGGGAATAAACATAGAATAACATGAGGAATATATCACATGTTAAACAATAGTAATATCAATGGATCAAAAGATAAACATTAACATAAAGGCATGATAAAGCATGATAATCATAACATGGAAATGTGGCAACAACATTTAACATTATTTAAGCACGAGCCAAGGCATATTGCACATGGAGCATGCGTAAAACCTCATTGAAATTGAATTTTCATGAGTAAAACTTCATTTAACTTGACTTATCATGATACTAATCTTTACCCAATGCATTGGAGTGCTATCAGGGCCCACCCTTCTTAAACATTTCATTTCATGCATAAGTGTGCCACATGGATCATACGACATGGAATCAATCACCATCCTTTATTCCAAGATAAAGTGATGTGGAATAAAAAATTAAAGATTTATAATCAATAAGTAAATGTTCAGAAATGTGAATACCCTTGATAGAGAAATGTTCATGTTATTCACTACACAATGACATTGGCTTTGAAAATCGTAGTGAAATTTCAACAGCATAATAGCGTGAAATAAGAATTCATAAAAAATGGTTGATGAGAGAGAATGGAGTTTCTCATCGTATTTAAATAAAATGGACAATAAGGGGGTCATATATATACTTGTACCAACAAAATTAATGGAATTTAGATGCATAATCCAAAATAATTACTTGGATGTAAAAGAGGAGAGACAAATCCCTCAAGGAATTTCGTCATGGTAACAGGTGTACATGGGAGGAATTAATGAGAGAGAAAGAGGTATACCATCATCCAAACATAAGTATGAATGTATGGGGGTGGTCCTAAATCATACCCCAGTACTTTTAATTGAAAAAAGGGCATAACAACTTAAAGAAAATTCGACAAAAATGAGAAAGGAAGAAATCCCTTACTTGGAAGTGTGATCCAAAAGGATTGGGAGAGGCTTGAGAGAGGATTATTGGGATCTTGGGATGATCTAGGAGGATTATAGAGATATGAGAGAAGATTTTGGAAGAAATAAAAAGGCTTTTAGTGAAAAGGAAGTGGGAGCTTGGGTCGGTTTATATAGGAAAGGAGAGGAAAATCTTTATTATTTAGGTTTGGGTCACCACACATTAAACTAATCAATAACACAAACCAGCCCCTGGTTTTTGCCAATGGTTTTTGCTGAAGGGGAGTGGAAAAAAATATTTTATAAGGCCAATGTCTGAACTTCTTAAAATATTGAGGGTGCTTATGTGGAGGTGAGTCATTCTCTCAAGTAAATTCATTTAAAAAGTGAAAATGTTTTATAACTCTTTGAGGGTCCACTAATGTTTTTTAAAATAAATAAAACAAACCTAAAATAAAATTATTTTAATGATAAAACATATATTATCCGAACATATCATTTATAGTGTTTTATCACATCCCTATTGGGTTATTATGATGCATAAAACACATTATATATTTAAATGGTATTTAATTTTTTCCTAAAAATTCGAGTGTCTCAGAAAATTTTGAAAAATTCACCGTTGGATAATTTCAATATTCTGATTCCAAAAATAACATTCATTTTATCTAAATATTTTTCTAAATATGTGAATTCTTACTTTTAAAATAAAAACTGACATTTATCTAAAATTCATGGGTTTAGACAAAAATGACTTTCAAACCTTAATAAAACATACAATTGCATTCAAAAAATTATACGATCATTTATATTTAAGAAAAATAAATTTTATAATAACAATAATAATTTATTATTTAATTCAAAAATCCATTAATTCATCAAAATAGATTTCTTAGTTGAATATTAACTAAAAATACTATTTTTGCATTAAAAAATATTTACAAAGTAACAATAATAAAATGAATGTATATTAATTATTATATAGAAAAATAATGAACATATTCATAGTGCTAAGGTCTTGTTACATAACCCCTTATAACACCTTCATAAGACCAAAGGGTAAGGTGCGCGATGGTGACAGACTCTTGGGGTGGCTCGGATATCATTGCTCGAGTGGTAATATCTATCAACTTCCACTTATCTCATAGGAGATTCCAATCGAGCTTAATGTATTGAAGATCATATTGGGCTTGGTCAAGAGAGAATACCAATGATGCCACCTCCTTTCCGAGCTCCAACGAATGGGCTTCGTATGAGACAAGTCTACTGGATGAGGCCATCACTTCCTTTGTCTGAGTAAATTGGATTTGTTAAAGCCCTATATTTATACTAATCTTGTGATCACTGTTCAACAGCTATATTAGAAATAGTAATAATTATTAACCATATTTTAAAAAACTTAAACAAAATAAGTTCATGTTTATATAAACATTTAATCAGATCAAGAGGAATTTTCATCAATGATCGTTTGGGTTGTTACAATCTTCCCACCTTAAGAAATTTCACCCTCGAAATTTCCTTTCCCCCACACTAAAACAGATATGGGTAAATCTGCTTAATTACTTCCACCGATTCCCATGTCGCTTCTTCAAACTTGTGATTTTTCCATAACACCTTGACAAGGTCCATTGTCTTATTTTGTAGAACTTTTTATCTACAATCTAAGATCTTCATTGGTTTCTCCTTGTAAGAAAGATCATCATTTAATTGTACCACCTATGAAGAGAGTACTTGTGAAGGGTCTCGTATGTACTTCCTTAAGAGGGATACATAAAAGACATCATGTACTTTGGTCATGGTAGCTGGAAGTTCTAGTCGGTAGGCCACAACCCTGACACGATCAAGAATTTCAAAGGGGATGATGTACCTACGACTTAACTTCCCTTTCTTTCAAAATCTCATGAGCTTCTTCCACAAGGATATGCATAGAAACACCATGTCTCCAACTTTAAACTCAAGGTCTCTTCAACGATTATCTGCATAACTCTTTAGTCAACTCTGGGCTGCCTTGATATGCTGCTGAATGGTTTTCACCTTCTCCACCATTTCTTTGACCATTTTTGGTCCTAGTAGCTTACGCTCACTGACTTCATCACAACATGTCGGTGTTCTGCACCTTTTCCCATAAAGGGATTCATATGGTGTCATTCAGATGCTCGAGTGGAAACTATTATTGTATGAGAATTCAACCAATGGAAGATGTTGGTCCCATAATCCTTTTAAGACCATTTAGAAAGCTCTCAACATGTCCTCACGTGTTTGGATAGTTCGCTCGGATTGGCCATCAGTTTGAGGATGAAAAGCCATAATAAAGTTTATCTCAGTATCCATAGCATGTTGAAGACTCTTCCAAAACTTATAGGTGAATCTTAGATCTCGATCGAATACAATAGATAGTGGTATTCCATGCATCCTTACCACTTCTTTAATGTAAATCCGTGCCAGTTGATCCAATGATAAGTCCTCTCGAATCGCGATAAAGTGATCTATCTTTGTAAGATAATCCACAATGACCCATATAGCATTGTTTCCTCTACAAGACCTTGGAAGTCCAATGACAAAGTCCATGGTAATGTTGTCCCACTTCTATGTTTGTATGGGTAGTGGTTGCATCATCCCCTTAGACTTTTGCCTCTTAGCCTTCCCTTGCTAACATACCAAGCACTTTGATGTATATTCACCAATCTCCCTTTTCATATTGTCCCACCAAAAGTTCTCTCAGAGATCTCGATACTTCTTTGTTCTCCCTGGGGGAATAGAGAAGGTTGAGCTATATGATTCATCCAGAAGCTCCTTCTTTATCTTTGGATCAGATGATACACATAGTCATGACCCAAATCTCACAATTCCATCCTTGTCAACCTCGAACTCTGAGGATTTCCCATTTATGATAGCTTCCACCCTTCTCAAAATTTCGACATCCCCCCCCCCAAATGGCCCGAAGACCTTCTTTTTTATCGATTTTTGATAACCCCCCTTTCAAGGGATGAGGGGGAACCCTTACAAGGCCCGTAGGCTCCAGGATTACATGACCCATAGGTCTCAGGAAATATACAGACTATACTTGGAACTCCTCCTCCTAGCTTCCACATCCTTTCTTTGACCGTCCGTTAACCTTTCCAAAAGAGACAGTTGAGCAATCATTTGTGAATGGATTGATGATGTTCCCTTCTTTATGATTTCCATGTCCATCTTCATCAAATCTAAGAAGATCGTATCCTTCTCAATTCTCATCAGCGATAGAATCGTTGGGTCCTTCTTAATTAAAGCATCTACCACCTTCTTTACATTCCCAGGGTGGTAATGGATTAAGCAATCAAAGTCTTTGATCAGCTCTAACCATCTTCATTGGGGTATGTTCAACTCCTTTTGTGTGAATATATACTTGAGGCTTTTGTGGTCCGTATATATTTCACACTTCTCCACACAGAGATAATGCTGCCAAATTTTTAAAGAAAAGATCACCATATCCAACTCTATATCATGTGTTGGATAATTATTCTCATGAACTTTCAATTTCCTTGAATAATAGGTAATGAATTTTTCATTTTGAATCAACACACATTATAGGCCCTTCTTCGAAGCATCACTAAATACCACAAAAGTTCTCCACTTGTGGGTAAAGTGAGCATGAGCACAATGATAAGCCTCCTTTTCAACTCCTTGAAGCTTTCTTCACATTCATCACTCCAAGAAAACTTTACTTCCTTCTGAGTTAGCTTGGTAAGAGGGTTTTAATATCGTGAGAAAGCTCTCACAAATCGTCGATAATATCCAGCTAATCCCAAAAATCTATGTATATTTGTTACCAATGTTGGCCTTGGCCATTCCTCTGTTACATCTGTCTTGGAGGGATCCATATATATCCCATTGCTTGTGATTATATGACCCAAGAATGAGACCTCCTTCAACAAGAACTCACACTTTCTATACTTTTCATAGAGCTTCTCCTTCCGCAAGGTCTCTAGTATAGTTCTTAGATGCTCCTCATGATCCTCCTTGGTTTTAGAGTATATTAGAATATCATCTATAAAGACTACCAAAAATTTGTCGAGGTAATCTCTAAAGACTCTATTCATCAAGTCTATGAAGATTTTTGGAGCATTGGTGAGTCCAAAAGACATTACAATGAATTCATAGTGCCCGTATCTTGTTCAAAAAGCAGTCTTGGGGATATCTTCCTTCTTCACCCTTAATTGATAATATCACAACCACAAATCCACCTTGGAGAAGTATTGTGATCCATGAAGCTGATTGAACAAGTCATCAATTTGTGGGAGAGGATACTTATTCTTTATCGTGATTTTGTTAAGCTCACGATAATCGATGCAAAGGCGCATTGACCCATCATTCTTCTTGACGAAGAGGACTGGTGCACCGCAGGGTGAAGCACTTGGGCGTATAAACCCTTTATCCAGATTGTCTTGTATTTGTTTTTTCAGCTCCTCAAGATCCACAATAGCCATTATATATGGAGTCTTGGATATTTTAAATTCCCTAGGTATAAGATCAATTGATAATTCAACATCTCTTCTAAGAGGAAGACTAGAAAATTCCTCATGAAACACTTCAGCGAATTCCCTCACCATAGGCATGTCTTCAAGGATTGTTGCTTCCTTGGACTCAATCATCTGAGCGAGATATGCATGCTCATAGCGTAGTAATATACATGCTTGAGATGATCAAGATAAAGAAGATTCATCTTCCTCCTTGTAATTGTATAGAATCAGGGGTCGATTCGCCATATGGAGAGTGATTTACCTCTCACGGAAATTTGTGTTGGATCTATATAAGAAAAGACAATCTATACTAATAATTGCATCAAATTCCACCAGAGGGAGTATGACAAGGTTTTTTTTGGGGATTTAAGTCCACAAATTATGATAGGGTAGGAGTTATATTCCTTGGATATAATGATTTCCCCATTTACCATACTCACTGACATCTTTATTTCAATTATTTTTGGTGGTGGTGGGATTGTTCTACTAAACTTTAGGGATATAAAAGAATGCGTAGAACTATAATCAAAAAGTATGTTGCTATTATTGATTGAATAAATAGAGTACCCATCACCACTTCATTTTCGGGGTTAACTTTAGCAGTAGTGATAGAAAATGATCGCCCTTGATACCTCATAGGTTGTTGGTTGCCTCCGAAAACCCTTGGTTTAGGGAACTGATTTACAAAGTGCCCTAGTTATTTGCAGTTTAAGCAATAAACAATGCATTGGGGGTCGAGTGGAGTGTTCCTCTCCTCTGTTGCAGCCGCATATTTTTCTTGCCGATAGTTAATAGCCAGGTGCCCTTCTATTCCACATCTAAAGTATTTCCCCATCCTCTTCAGGCAATTTTCAGGGTGCTTCTTTCCGCACCGTTGGCAAGTGGGGTGCTGGATATTCTTAGAACCATTGGATTTTTCCCTCAAACAGTCAAAATTGAAGTCCACCTTATGCTTATTATCCCCTTGATACCCCTGAGATTCCCCAATCTCTATTTTGACCTTGAGGGCACATCAGACACCTTCCTCATAGCTGTCGAAGTCACGAATCGCCAGTGCTTTCCGTAGGCTAGGTTTCAGCC
Source organism: Viscum album (assembly GCA_963277665.1). Taxonomy (NCBI): domain Eukaryota; kingdom Viridiplantae; phylum Streptophyta; class Magnoliopsida; order Santalales; family Viscaceae; genus Viscum; species Viscum album. The sequence goes on from OY728131.1 coordinate 1,295,777,728, forward strand.
CAAAAAGGAAGAGTTCAACCTTGAATTAGGGGGTAATGACAAAGCCGGATGCGTATCGTGCAAGCCTTGGGAAGTTTTCCTCATACGCTCTGATGGATTTGTCATCCTTCTGCTTGAGGGCAAGGAAGTCCCTTTCCATCTTAAGTCGGAGGGTACACGAAAAATATTTATCAAAAAACATCTTCCAGAAATCCTTCTATTTTAGCACCTCAATCTACTCCTCAGGATTTATATTTTTGATCAACGACCACCATTGATTAGCTTCACCCTCCATACGATAAGCAGCCAGGATAAGCTTCTCTTGTTTGGAACATTGAAGGATGGAGAAGATCTTTTCAATGGAATTGATCCATTTTTCGGCGATTGAGGGATCAAATGATCCATTAAAAGTAGGAGGCCTTTTTCTCATGAAGCTCTCGATCGCAACCTGTTCTTTATTAGGGGGGGTTGAACATTACTCTTGACCCATGTTTCTATTCAAATCTTGAGTTAACTGAGAGAGAATCATGAAAAAGTTCGCGATTCCCGCTCCCATCAGATTAGGAATCTCATTAGCACATTAATCACATTGATCTTCACATCGGTTGTCAGCCCGAGTCCTCCTATTACCGGCCATTGGCTGGAATAAAAGGAAAGTAAGGGGTAACACATAATGGTTAATACAAGGACAAAAATAGATGAATTATAAATTACTTTTATTCCTTAACTTATGAATCTATAGGATTCAATCTATGCTATTAATGATCTAGATTCTAACATATATTCTTGGGGGAATTGTTTTTAATTCCCTTAATAAGGTATCATAATAAGCATGTGAATTTACCAAATCATATACTCTGGGAGTGTTATAACCAAGAGTGCAGCAAGGCCCATTGTCGTGTACCAGGATACCCGGGGTCAAGCCCGAAACTCCTTGTCGGGCTTTTCACCCCTAGGTACATCTGTGCCAGAGCCGCCTCTACCTACTCGTATCCAGATCGGGATGAATTTTCTTGATAAAACACTTACTCAATACTCACCAAAAGATAGGGATGTTTTTATTATACTTAGTCTTGTCTTTAAGGCTGTACTAGGGTTTTTTAATCCGAATCCACAAAATTACTAAACCTATCCTCTGATACCAACTATGAAGACCCTGCTCTTTATTACACACTTAAACATGATTTATTACATAAACTTCACTTGATAAAACATAGAGGATTGAGAGTTCTAGGGTCTTTGGGGCTTAGTATCATTACATAACAGCTTAAAATATGAAATACAACATCTTTATTGAAAACTTCCTTTACATTACCACTACATTCCCTCATACTTAGCATTGCATGGGATAACTTGAGGACATGCATAAGAAAAAGGTGATATATAAAGCCTAGTAAGGGAATAAACATGGAATAACATGAGGAATACAATACATGTTATACAATTGGCATGTCAATGGAGAACAAGAGAAACATTAACATAAAGTCATGATAAAGGATGATAATCATAACATGGAAATGTAGCAACAACCTTAAACATGATTTAATCATGAGACAAGGCTCATTGCACATGTATCATGAGTAAACCATAATTTAAATTGAATTATCATGAATAAACCCTCATTTCACTTGACGCATCATGATACCATTCTTTACCCAATGCATTGGAGAACTATCAGAGAACACCCTTCTTAAACATTTCATTTCATGCATAAGTGTGCCACATGGATCATACGACATAGAATCAATCATCATAATTTATTATAAGATAAAGTTATGTGGAATACATAAATGAATCTTTATAATCAATAAGTAAATGTTAATAAATGTGAATACCCTTGATAGAGAAGTGGGCATGGTATTCACTACACAATGACATTGGCTTGGAAAATCATAGTTCAATTTTGGAAGCATAATAGTGTGAAATAGGAACTCATAAAAAATGGTTGATGAGAGATAAAAAGTGTCTCATAATATTTACAAGAATGGAAAGTAAGGGGGTCATATAGATACATTTTCCAACAAAATCAATGGAATTTAGATGCATAATTCAAAATAATTACTTGGATGTAAAAGAGGAGAGAGAAATCCCTCAAGGAATTTCGACATGGTAACAGGTGTACATGGGAGGAATTAATGAGAGAGAAAGGGTTCTACAATCATAAAAACATAAAGAGGACTATATGGGGGAGGTGTGAAATCATACCCCAACATTTTTAATTGAAAACCAAAGGGTATAACAACTTAATGAAAATTGGACAAAAATGAGAAAAGAAGAAATCCCTTACTTGGAAGTGTGATCCCAAAGGCTTGGGAGAGGCTTGAGAGAGGATTCATGGGGGATTGGGGTGCCTTGGGAGGATTGTAGAGGGAGAAGGGAAGAGGATGGAATAACTTAAAATGATTTGAGTGAAGAGGAAGTGGGAGATTGGGTGGGTTTATATATGAAAGGAGAGGGAATTATTTATTATTTAGGTTTGGGTCACCACACATTAAACTAATCAATACCAAAAAACAACCATGGTTTTTGAAAAATGGGAATGGAAAAAAATATTTTATATGTCCAATTTCAGAACTTCTTAAAATATTGAGGGTACTTATGTGGAGGTGATCACACTCTCAAAGAAATTCATTTAAAAAGTGAAAATGTTTTATAACTCTTGGAGGGTCCACTATAGTTTGGTAAAAAAATAAAACTAACCTAAAATCAAATTAATTTAATGATAAAACATATATTGGACGAACATATCATTTATAGTATTTTATCACATCACTATTGGGTCATTATGATGTAATAAAATACATTATATATTTAAACAATATTTAATTTTAACCCAAAAATTCGACTGTCTCAAAATTTTTTGAAAAATTAACCGTTGGATAATTTCGACATCCTAATTCCAAAATTAATATTCATTTTATCTAAATAATTTTCCAAATATGTGATTTTTTACTTTTAAAATAAAAAACGACATTTATCAAAAACTCATGGGTTTTGACAAAAACGGCTTTCAAACCTTAATAAAAATTACAATTGCATTCATAAAACTATACGATAATTTATATTTAATAAAAATTAATTTAATAATAATAATAATTTATTATTTAATTAAAAAATCCATTAATTCATCAAAATAGATTTCTTATTTGAATATTACCTAAAAATACTATTTGTACGTTAAAAACTATTTATAAAGTAATAATTATAAAATGAAGGTATATTAATTAGTATATAAAAAAATAATGCACATATTCATAGTGCTAAGGTTTTGTTACATAACTCCTTATAACACCTACATAAGACCAAAGGGTAAGGTGCGTGATAGTGGCAGACTCTTGGGGTGGCTCGGATAGCATTGCCCGAGTTGTAATCTCTATAAACTTCCACTTCTCTCGTAGGTAGTTCCGCTCAAGCTTAACGTATTCAGGATCAGCTTGGGATTGGTCAAGAGAGAAGACCAATAATGCCACATCCTTTCCGAGCTCCAAACAATAGGCTTCGTATGAGGAAAGTCTACTAGATGAGGCCATCACTTCCTCTGTCTAAGTAAATTGGATTTTTTAAAGCCCTATATTTATACCAATCATGTGATCACTATTCAACGAATATATTAGCAACAATCACAATTCTTAAGGTTATTTTAAAAACATTAAACAAAATAAGTTCACATTTATATAAACATCTAATCAGATCAAGAGGAATATTCATTAATGAATGTTTGGGTCATTACAAGTGTGTTATCCCAGAATGAGTGTATCTAAATCTCGTTACCTTTCCCGACGAACAATACTTCTCAGACGGACATCATTAGGACCATCAGACTCGTAGAGTGAGTTTTCCTAGACGAGTGATTCATGGAACCTTCGAACTGAATCCCTAGCATGGTTATGCAGTCCTATGACTTGTCACTAGACTCTGGGTCATGGTTTAAAGTATATATAGATTGTGCTTCTCCTATTATATGTTCAGTAGATATATAAAGTATAGAGACGACTGTACCCTTTGTATATTTATTTGTGGTTTTTGGGGTCCTATAATGAGTATTGTTATACTCACCTCTACACGGGATTTTCCCACACATGTCGTGTCTTGTGCAGACAAGCGGTCGTTTGATAGAGTTCAAGGCAGACCAGGACCAGATTGAGCTCTCTTAGTTCCCTACAAGATGAGGTGTTCTTATGGCTATGTGTAATAGTCCCAAGAACTATTTTTTCTTACAGGTTAGGCTTTTTAGTTTACATACTCTTGTTTTGGTGGGCTTATATTCTGGCCCAGTTTTACTTTCTACACTTTACTTCCATTGTACTCTGTTAGTTGGGTTTAGTTGTATGCATGAATTTTGTTCCTTAATGGTTTTTAAATTTTAGCATTTGTGGACTTGGAGATGTGTGTGTGTGTGTACAGGTACTTAGGCAATGTATCCCATGTTAGTAATATGCCTACTCGATACTAGTCACCAACCCCTGGCCTATTGGAGGCGGGCATGGGGAGTCATGGTGTGGGCCCCACTAGGACATGACGTGACAGAAACATAAGGGGTTAGATTAAATAGTTAGTAAGTGAAAAACAGACCAACATGTTTTCAATGGATAGATCATAAGTACAAGTGAAATCATGAACATGGGAGAAATATCATATTAAAAATAATATAAAACAATAATAATTTCCTATAAGTCATGATAGAGGGACACAAAATATCAATTGGGAAAAAATAATACATATTAAATGGGTGTGGAATCATGAGATAATGAACATAATAAATGGATTAAAATCAAAGGAATATTTTATATAAATGTATCATGTTCTTGAAACATTTCATTATAAGGGACTTTGGCATAAAAATAATCATAAAGAATTAATTATACTGAGACCCAATTCAATCATACGCTCACATTTCATTGATAAACAAAATATCAATGCATCATGTTGTTAAAAAAAACTATACATGAATCTTGTTGCGAAGAGTCAAAATGACCACTCTATGTGGTGTGAAGAAAATCCTAAACTGTATGATACAAAAAATACAATTCCAATGCTATATTTTATAAACAAACCAAATTCCCACACTTCATGTTGTGAACAATCAAAATTCCAATTATCAAAATCATTATCACATATGATATCAATATTTAACCAACTCATTAGAGAGTGATATTATACCCCACCCATCAATAAACCATACATAAATGTGGCACTCAAAAATTATCATCACATCATAAAGAACCCAAGGAAATAATTTTTTGTAACATTTTTATATGGTATCACTAAAAAATGACCCCAATAATGTTAACAAATGATATTAGAAATTCAATCACCCCAAAAGAGTATTTCAAAATATAATTTTGAGAGTTATTCCTGAAAATCTACATTACATGGATATAAATATTTTTAGGATGAAGATAAAATGGAAGAAAAATCATAAAAGAGTATTTTAGAAAATGATTTTATCTATAAAAAATAAAGATACTTTCACTTTGGGAATCAATTTTTGAAAAGATGAAGTGAAATATTTAAAAAAAGATTTACTTTTAAAAATAAATTTCAATATTGGAGCCTTATAAATATTTAAAAAAGGTTTAGTGAAAACATCTTTTAATGTTTTTTGTTCTTATATTTAATATTTAATAATGGATCCTTGAAAAAAACTTAAAGGTTTAAAAATGTTCAAGTGTTTTTTTAAAAATAATTTATTTTAAAATATTTTTTCATTGATAAATATTTGATAATACTTAAATAATTTCTAAAGTTATTATGGATTTTAAGATAAAATTTTTGATTTTGAAAGTATGGAAGATCCTTTTTAATATTTTGAAATACTGATGTTGAAAACCCACATCATAAAAGGAGTTAATAAATATTTCCTTTGAAAAGTAGAAATAAAAATAGGATGGATACATGAGAAAACACATATTTTTATTTCAAAATAACAAAGGAAAAAGCTTTTTAAAATATTGAACATAGAAGTGGAATAAAAGTAGTCAACAAAAGAAATGGTATTTTTTTATTAAAGAATTACACTTTTTTTAGAAAGAAATTCACTGAGAAAGAATATTTGAGTTAAAAAAATCATTTTCCATTGATAGTAAAGAGGTTATCTCTTATGAAATAATAAATATAAGAATTTATAAAATATAAAAATAATTATGATCAAGGAATAAAATTTTAACTCAAATAAAGAAAATTTTAGATAACTAAATCCATTATAAACAACATAATTCATTATGAAAGAGAAATTTATAAAGGAGTTTATTTGAAAAAATTTAAATCCCTTGAAAAATAGAAAATACTATATAAAGAAATAAAAAAATATTATTCCCAAATAATATAAAATAATTTCAAGAAGTAAAGTCATAACTAAATGAATAATAATTGAGTTTCAAAAAACCCATAAAACATTAGTTTCCTTTATGTTGAAATACATTTAAATAAAGAACATTTTATGGTTATTCACACCCAAAACAATTACATGAATATGTTTAAATAAATTTTTTTCAGTAATCATACCATATTAAAGATATCGTGGTTCACAATACAAAATATGTCTCAAGAAATTAAATTTAAAACAAAGAACCCCTTACCTAAAATCCTGATCAGATAAACATGATATAAAATCATGTAAAATGAACATAAATATCTTGACCACTAATTTAAAATAATTATTAAAATATAATACATTTTATAAAAATCATTTATAACTATATATCACAAATACGTTACCTAGTTATAGTTTATTTTCATCATAGGATGTTAGGATTATCGATTTTTTTGTTTAAAACTAGTTTCATAGTGACATCGTAGATTATAACTTGTTGGTCCAAAAAAATAATTCATAGATTTTTCAAGATATATTAATTATATTTTTTACTTATTACTTAGTTCCTATTTAATTAGGTGAAATATATGGATATGGTTTGTTAAAAAGGAAATTGGGATGAACTAGTTTCAACATATTTGAGGATCAAAAGGTAATATATTAATAAATATTAATATCCCATTTCAATATTTTTTAAAAATATTAAACACTTCATTATTACATGATAATAAAATTATATAAAATTCCATAATAATTCAAGTTAGAAACATTATTGAATCACTCACATTGGTGGAAAAACTTACCCAATTGAGAGAGTGTTATAAAAATTTAAATAAAAATAATTTTTTATATATATTGTTAATATAAATATTAAATAAGCTAAATAATTGGATAAAAATAATTTAAATTCATAAAATTTATTATTATATCCATCCATGTAGAGTGGTGATGAAAAATATAATTCTTCACTAATTGTGGTGCTAGTCTGCACATATGCACAATTAATTATTCCATTTCTCAATGAATGGGATGCAATTAAGGTATATGAAAAATTTTAATTTAAAAAAATATAATTATGAAATAGTAAAAATATTAAGTCACAAAATCCATACTTGATTCCATCCCTAAAAGGATGTTATTGAAAACAAACCACATCGCTTTATGGAGGTGATAATCCGCACTTATACATGATTGATGTTGTTGTTTTATTTTTATTAGATGAAGAAAATCATTGAATAATTTTTTCTAAATTAATATGATAACATTATAGTATATTAATAATAAATATTTAATTATATTATGGTTTAATTTCTTTTAAGATGAATATTAAGAAGAAAATACTAAGGAGTAATACATACACACGTTGAAAACTTAGGATTTCTTTTTTAAATCTCCTTAGAAATAAAGAACTTAGGATAAATAAATGAGATCCGATGCTTATAAACATGATACTGGATTATAGGAGGAGAAAAAATTAATATTTTTAGGATGATTTTAGAAGGTATTGGTGTACAATAAAGTGGTGTAAGTGATCCTCTTTCATAAGTGAAGAGAGTGATAATTTTTGAAGTACAGATTCAATTTCAATAATAGTTTGTCACGATTCAATGGAAAACGGATTTAAAAGTGTAAAATAATGGATTTAGGAGGTTTTTTAAGTTACCTATCATCCATAAACTCGGAGTCATTTTTTTTATATGTCTAATGTTTTTTAACCTTATTAAAACTCGTTTTACCCTTTTAAACTTTTTCTATATAACTTATTTTATTAACCACTGTAATTACTTTGAATGATAAAAATTAAAAATAACCTTATTATTTAATTTGAACACACTGATTTAAAATATGAAAATAATTTTATTATATAAAATTTCAAAAGTTAATAAAAGTTAATTTTAATATTAGAACACATAACGTTTAAAACTTATTTAAAAAGAAAGTCCGTTTTAAACATAAAATTTATGTTTAGTAGAAATTTATTAATGTAATTGAGCTTCATGATATAAATTAGTCTAATATATAAAAAATAAAAAATAAACATCTTTTAAAACAATATAAATAAAATATCACCATTAAATCATTTAATTAAAATAAAATATTAAAATCAGTTTTTAAATGAAATGATACTTATGATCTAAAATTTGGAATATAGGTTTTATAAGGTTAAGATATTGTTTTAAAATATGTAATTTTACTCTGTAAATACATATTTTATCAATTAATTTTTTTTATAAAATTATAGGTCTAAATTATATAAAAAAGGAATAGTTTTGGTGAAAGCTATATTTTTCACTATTCACTAAAAAAATAATTTTTTTAGAAAATCCCTAAAAATTATTCTTATGATAATTTTGATAGGATAAATTGAAAAATTAGGTTAATTTTAAAAAATAAAATTATAATATTCAAAATTTTAACTTTTCAATTAAAAAAACTATATATATATATATATAATTCTATTATTGAAAAATTCCCTTTTAAAATTTTCAAAGAGTTAATATATTTTATGCATTTCTAATCTGTTACAATATTTTTATTTATTATTGGGTTTATTATTCATAATTTTTCATAGTAATATTCATCTAATATTTCATGTATCATTTTAATTTTGCAATGAGTTTGGAGAAATCTATCTAACATAGTACTAATTTAGAGGAAAACATATTTAAAAATCTCTATGTGTTACATTCCCCCCATAAAATAAATTGAAATCTTTAAATTTTAACTAACACTTACTAATAAAAAAATATTAGAGTACCCAAAGGATAATCATGAATCAAGGTATATATTTTAATTAGATAAGAACATACCTATCATAGTTAATACTAAGAAACTAACCTATTTAATAATAATAAGTATACATTTAGATTCTCAAACATTAAATTTAAATATCTCTTTATCTAATTCTTAAGAATTTCTAGAGACATACCTTCCATAGATTAATTTTCAAGTTCTCATTTCCAACCAAAAACTAAAATCAAAATGATTATGATAATATCCCATAAAATCACTATAAATGATCATATTAATATGAAAACTCAATCCTAAGATGACTTATACAATGAAACCTTCATTTTAACCTACAAATTTTTTGGTTCATCTATGATATAATTGGATTAAACTATATCTCCTTCATTTTATCCTAGGTTTTCCATGGCCATATTCTTACCAGTTTATTTAATCTATAATAAAGATATTTTCAAATCTTTTAGAAAGGATCATATAGAGGGTATGAATTATTGAATAAAATCTATCAAGAGTTTCTATCAAGGTGTACAATATTTGTCCCACTCATCATGCATGTAACGGCCCGAAATTTTGAATAAATCTTGTTCCCTAATTTCATGTGTTATTTTATTTTATTTTTATACTCAAAAAAAATGTTTTATTTGATAAACATGAATATAATTAAAATGAGACCAGTGGGTTTTGACTGTTATATGACCATCGGTCAATATGACCACTGTGAACAAAATGTTTTGATTATTGTCTCCAAATATAAGTAATCTTGGTTAACTATTATAGAAAGAAGATTTGATGGCCTCACCTAGTAGTCTTGGACCGATCGAAGCCCATCTAACAGGGCTTGGGAAGAAGGTAGCACCATTGGGCTTTGCTCTGGACCAAATCCAAGCTGAACTTCATCATGTGATGTTAGAACGGAATCATCTTCGCGAGAAGTTCAAACTGATAGAAATTACTAATCGGGCAATGTTGACTGAGCCGCCGCAAGATTCTATCACCCTAGCACACCTTACTCTTAGGTCCTATGCTAGTATTATAAGGGGCTATGTAATGAGACCATAACTTCCTTCTGTAATCCTTGTTTTAAATAAAAATTGGGATTTCTTATTATGATGATGTTTATGAATTTTCAAATGACTGGATAAAAATAGTATTCATATTTTTGATGAATTTTCAAAAGGATATTTTAAAAAAAATGTTTGTGTAAACCTTAAATAATTTAAAATGTGTAATGATTCTCAAAAAATGGTCTTCTACAATTATGTCCAGTACGAAATTTAGAGTCTAATAAGATCAACTTGATTTTTGATGAATAGTAAATTATGAATAGTGATTTTATGATTAGGATTAGTAATATGACCCAATGGATTAGTAATCTCACTTAAAGAAAGTTTTAAAATAATCTAGGCACCTTGATTAAGTAATGTGATTCAATAAAATGGTTAAATAACGGTTTCATAAATTATTATTCAAGTATTAGTTTTTTTCGGGTGAATAGTGTTTTTTAATTAAAAATTTAATTAAAAATAATTAGAAAATTATTTTTATAAAAAGGACTTTATTTTTGAACTCAGAGCATCGATATTATGTTATGGTAATTTTTGGGGTTTTTTCTGAAAAAATGAATTTTCGGTGAATAGTGTTTTTATTTAAAAATAAATTTAAAAATATTTAGAAAATTATTTTTATAAAATGGAGTTCATTTTTGAAATCAGAGCATTGATATTTAGTTAAGGTGAAATTTTGGTATTTTTCTGAGAAAGATGAATTTATCAGTGAATAGTAAAAATTCAGTTTTAGGGTTTCGGTATGTTTAATGACATCATAGCTGTGTCATGATGATGTCATGAGATATTTTAAGGGTTGGCCAGCCAAGGGTGATGAATTATTGTTGTGGGGGCCCCATGTGGCCTAAATCCATGGTAAATGCCAAGGGAGATCACATGGGTTTGAGAAAAGCACATGTGAGGTGTCCCTTGGCCATTAATGCCTTGTCCCCTCACTTTCCCTATAAATACCAAGCCCTCCTCTCATCAATTCGACTCCCCACTCTTCCCCAACGAAGTTCTGGTCTCATTACCTCCCAAGGAGTCCTCCCAAGGTGCCCCCAAGCCCTCAAGGTCCCAACCATTGAGGTTTAAGAGTTACATTTTAAGGTAAGGGATCCGACCTCTTGCTTTCATTTCAAGTAATCTCTTTTATGTCATTCCTTTTATGCTCCATGTTCATATGTTGGAGGATGTTCTTTTATACTCCTCTTACTGACCTTTTTATGTTCATATAATGAGAGATCCCCTCTTACTCTCATTATTTCGTTTTATGAAGTTTTAAGTGGCGCCGTTAGGCTGCCAAAATTTTTGTAACGAATTCTTTCTCCCTTCTCATTTTCAAGATCTATTTTCATGTAAAGTATTTCAAGTTCCTTTTTATTATGTTGGGGTATGATCTCTAAATTTATCATATGGATCTTTTATGATCATATTATGAGAGACCCCATTTTATCTCTTCAATTCAGTATTTTGAAGTTTTAAGTGGCGCCGTTAGGCTGCCAAATTTTTAAGTGGTTCTTCACCCTTCTCGTTTTGAAGTTCTACTTTCTTGTCAATTCTTTCAAGTTACTTTTTGTTATGTTGGGGTATGATATCTATATCTATCATACTGGACTCTTCTGTTCATATGATGAGAGACCCCATTTTATCTCTTTAATTCAGTATTTTGAAGTTTTAAGTTGCGCCGTTAGGCTGCCAAATTTTTAAGTGGTTCTTCACCCTTCTTGTTTTGAAGTTCTACTTTCATGTCAATTCTTTAAAGATCCTTTTTGTTATGTTGGGGTATTATCTCTATATCTATCATACTGGAATCTTATGTTCATATTATGAGAGACCCCATTTGATCTCTTCAATTCGGTATTTTGAAGTTTTAAGTGGCGTCGTTAGGCTGCCGAAGTTTTTAGGGAATTCTTTCACCCTTCTCATTTATTTCAAAGTTCTACTTTCATGTAAAGTCTTTCAAGTTCCTTTTTAATTATGTTGGGGAATTATCTCTATATATATCATACTGAACTCTTATTTTCACATGATGAGAGACCCTATTTGATCTTTTCAAATCATTCTTATTGAAGTTTAAGTAACACCGTTAGGCTGCCGAACCTTCATAAGAGAAATCTAATTTTTTTCTTCCTTCCATGTTTTTCATTTCAAATTGTATGTCCTTGAAATTTAATTACCATGATCATGTATCCTTTTTATTCTGTCCATCTACTTTTTTATGGGTCATTTATGAATGTTTGACCCATTTTCACCCTCTTTTTAATGTCTTCTAAAACCTCGTAACATAGCCGTTATGCTGCAGAATTTCCGTCTCAAAATGTCTCTCTCTTTTTCTAAAGTTATTTTATATTATTAAGTGAATACTCAAAGCTCTTTCTTCTAAAGGGGTATTCACATATATACCAAAATGTTCTATTTTAAATTCTGGGATTTACATACATGAGACCCACCTCCCTTTTTGTGGGTTTTAAAGTGACGTAAAGATCATGTCTTTAAAGAAGTTTTTAAAACGTTATGATTATGAAATGAAACCCATTTATTTTATGATATATGGGTTATCTATGAAATGTTTGATGATTATATATGTGGCTCACATGATAATAAAGGCAAATTTAAGGGTGCGCCCTGATAGCGCTCCAATGCATTGGGTAAAGACTTAATCTCTAGAGATGACCATTTTAACGACGCCTTGGTGAATAACCTTGGTAATTTTAACGACACCTTGGGGATGGACCTTGGTGAAACGAAACGATTGTCAATATTAAATTTTGTAGACACATATTCAAGTTATAAAAAAAATGTTATTTTTATTATGATGTATCTCATGATTTCATTCTCAAGCCTTAATGTTATTTTCATGACCTTATTGAAGTATCTCAAGTTCACATGTAAAATGTTTCTCTGGTTTCTCTTACTGGGCCTTCTGCTCACCCTTTCTTTTGATGTATGTCCCCAGGTTATGAGATGCAGTAATGAACCTAGGATGAACTTGAGGAGAATACTTTGAAGTGTTTAAGAAGAATGTTTTTTTTGTTTCATTTATTATGTTCCTGGTTTCTAAGACACTAAACCTTAAAGATCCTCGGTTTTGTAAAATGTAATGAAAGTTTATGTGATAAAAAGGCGGGATGCTATAGTTGGTATCAAAGGATGGTTTAGTTATTTGTGGAAATTAGGATATGAAAACTTTAGGATGAACCCTATAAAAAAGTTTAAATATATGAAATCTTCATAGTATTTTGGTGAGTATTGAGTAAAGGGTTTCCAAGCAAATACATCCCTGTCTGGATACGAGAAGGTAGAGGTGGCTCTGGCACAGATGTACATAGGGGTAAAACCCGAAAACACCGCTTTGAGCTAGACTCAGACGGGAACTGGTACACGACAACGGTCCTTGCTGCACTCTTGGTTACGACACTCCCGGGGGATATGCTTTGGTAAATTCATAAGCTTAGTATGAACCATTGTTAAAGGAACAAAGATAAAATAAAATAAAGATTCACATAAGAATATATGATCATGGATAACCTAGAAGGGAACCTAGGGGATCACAAGTTAGGGTATACTTTACTTCTACATGTTATCCTTAGATGCTTTAAGTTTCTTTTCATGATTATTGGCTAAGTATTTAAGCCCCTAACTATAGCTTCTTTTCTTAGTTAATGGCGGGAAATGGAAGAAAATGTCCCAACAACCAATGTGATAGGAAATGCTACGATTGCCGTATTAATACGATAGAGATGATTAGGGGATTAAAAGATGATTATTATTTTGGAAGACGTTCACTATTTTGAGGACCATATATGATCAAGGTAAATAGATTACTACGGTGTCTTCATTGAGGAGTAAGGTTGACTTATATTTTGAATAATCAATGAATTTAAGGTGGCCTTATAGTAATTTAGGTTACTTACGGGAATGATTAACCTATCTTGGGTAAAATATGTTTAGGTTAGCTACTTTTGTTATAAGATGTTAGGAGTGGTTGATGTTGTTTGGAGATAAACAATGAAGTTTATTTTGGAAGACTATGTTATCAAGTCCTTCTTGTATTTGTGTTTCAATCTTAGTTTGGTTTATTTTCAGGAATCTTAAGGACCATTATTTACGGAATGGTCTATGATGAACATTGGGTAGTACCATGGAACTTTGAAGATTTAAAAGTAGTTTCCATTTCTATGGGATTCTTTTTGAAGATTTGTTTTACCTTACCCATTCTATTTTTGGGATAATGTTTAATGATAGAAGAAATAGATAGTTGATCTTTTGTGGATCATGTGATTCTCTAGATGATGATTCTTGTGTTTTGATGAGACCAAGTAGTTTTGAATGCTCATCATTTGGAGAAAATATTAGTTTTGGTAGAAACTTATTAATGTATGAAACTCTACATGAAGGTAGATATATTTCCTTATGTTTTTGTTCTATGTTGTAAATGAATTCCTCAATGTTATTAAAAGGAACGTAAAACAAAAACGTTGTTGGTTTACGTTTCCTACTAGGTAATCAAAGACCGCTTACACACATCATAATTTTGGGATTTTCTGGTGGTTAACTTCCCCCTAATCATGTTTTCTATCACCCTCCTTTAAGAATGTTACCCTTTGTTTTCTCCTCCATGTCCATATTTCCTACATGGAATCCTAGTATGAGTAAACTCGGGTGGCCTTTGTACTTCCTTTTCTTTCTTTTAAAGTAATGGTGTTACTGACTCTTTTTCCGATGTGGGACTTTAAATGAAATTTCAAAACCCAATTTTAAAAATTGCGAGGACGCAATTTCTTAAGGGGGGAAGATTGAAACGACCCGAAATTTTGAATAAATCTTGTTCCCTAATTTCATGTGTTATTTTATTTTATTTTTATACTCAACAAAGATGTTTTATTTGATAAACATGAATATAATTAAAATGAGACCAGCGGGTTTTGACTGTTATATGACCATCGGTCAATATGACCACTGTGAACAAAATGTTTTGATTATTGTATCCAAATATAAGTAATCTTGGTTAACTATTATAGAAAGAAGATTTGATGGCCTCACCTAGTAGTCTTGGACCGATCGAAGCCCATCTAACAGAGCTTGGGAAGGAGGTAGCACCATTGGGCTTTGCTCTGGACCAAATCCAAGCTGAACTTTATCATGTGAAGTTAGAACGGAATCGTCTTCGCGAGAAGTTCAAACTGATAGAAATTACTACTCGGGAAATGTTGACTGAGCCGCCCCAAGATTCTATCACCCTAGCACACCTTACTCTTAGGTCCTATGCTGGTATTATAAGGGGCTATGTAATGAGACCATAACTTCCTTGTATAATCCTTGTTTTAAATAAAAATTGGGATTTCTTATTATGATGATGTTTATGAATTTTCAAATGACTGGATAAAAATAGTATGCATATTTTTGATGAATTTTCAAAAGGATATTTTAAAAAAAATGTTTGTGTAAACCTTAAATAATTTAAAATGTGTAATGATTCTCAAAAAATGGTCTTCTACAATTATGTCCAGTACGAAATTTAGAGTCTAATAAGATCAACTTAATTTTTGATGAATAGTAAATTATGAATAGTGATTTTATGATTAGGATTAGTAATATGACCAAATGGATTAGTAATCTCACTTAAAGAAAGTTTTAAAATAATCTAGGCACCTTGATTAAGTAATGTGATTCAATAAAATGGTTAAATAACGGTTTCATAAATTATTATTCAAGTATTAGTTTTTTTCGGGTGAATAGTGTTTTTTAATTAAAAATTTAATTAAAAATAATTAGAAAATTATTTTTATAAAAAGGACTTTATTTTTGAACTCAGAGCATCGATATTATTTTATGGTAATTTTTGGGGTTTTTTCTGAAAAAATGAATTTTCGGTGAATAGTGTTTTTATTTAAAAATAAATTTAAAAATACTTAGAAAATTATTTTTATAAAATGGAGTTCATGGTTGAAATCAGATCATTGATAATTAGTTAAGGTGAAATTTTGGGATTTTTCTGAGAAAGATGAATTTTTCAATGAATAGTAAAAATGCAGTTTTAGGGTTTCGGTATGTTTAATGACATCATAGCTGTGTCATGATGATGTCATGAGATATTTTAAGGGTTGGCCGGACAAGGGTGATGAATTATTGTTGTGGGGGCCCCATGTGGCCTAACTCCATGGTAAATGCCAAGGGAGAGCACATGGGTTTGAGAAAAGCACATGTGAGGTGTCCCTTGGCCATTAATGCCTTGTCCCCTCACTTTCCCTATAAATACCAAGCCCTCCTCTCATCAATTCGACTCCCCACTCTTCCCCAACGAAGTTCTGGTCTCATTACCTCCCAAGGAGTCCTCCCAAGGTGCCCCCAAGCCCTCAAGGTCCCAACCATTGAGGTTTAAGAGTTACATTTTAAGGTAAGGGATCCGACCTCTCGCTTTCATTTCAAGTAATCTCTTTTATGTCATTCCTTTTATGCTCCATGTTCATATGTTGGAGGATGTTCTTTTACACTCCTCTTACTTCCCTTTTTATGTTCATATAATGAGAGATCCCCTCTTACTCTCATTATTTCGTTTTATGAAGTTTTAAGTGGCGCCGTTAGGCTGCCGAAATTTTTGTAACAGATTCTTTCTCCCTTCTCATTTTTCAAGATCTATTTTCATGTAAAGTATTTCAAGTTCCTTTTTATTATGTTGGGGTATGATCTCTAAATTTATCATACAGATCTTTTATGATCATATGATGAGAGACCCCATTTTATCTCTTCAATTCAGTATTTTGAAGTTTTAAGTGGCGCCATTAGGCTGCCAAATTTTTAAGTGGTTCTTCACCCTTCTCGTTTTGAAGTTCTACTTTCTTGTCAATTCTTTCAAGTTCCTTTTTGTTATGTTGGGGTATGATATCTATATCTATAATACTGGACTCTTATGTTCATATGATGAGAGACCCCATTTTATCTCTTCAATTCAGTATTTTGAAGTTTTAAGTGGCGCCGTTAGGCTGCCAAATTTTTAAGTGGTTCTTCACCCTTCTTGTTTTGAAGTTCTACTTTCATGTCAATTCTTTCAAGATCCTTTTTGTTATGTTGGGGTATTATATCTATATCTATCATAATGGAATCTTATGTTCATATTATGAGAGACCCCATTTGATCTCTTCAATTCGGTATTTTGAAGTTTTAAGTGGCGCCGTTAGGCTGCCGATGTTTTTAGGGGATTCTTTCACCCTTCTCATTTTTTTCAAAGTTCTACTTTCATGTCAAGTATTTCAAGTTCCTTTTTAATTATTTTGGGGAATTATATCTATATCTATCATACTGAACTCTTATGTTCACATGATGAGAGACCCTATTTGATCTTTTCAAATCATTCTTATTGAAGTTTAAGTAACACCGTTAGGCTGCCGAACTTTCATAAGAGAAATCTAATTTTTGTCTTCCTTCAATGTTTTTAATTTCAAATGGTATGTCCATGAAATTTAATTACCATGATCATGTATCCTTTTTATTCTGTCCATATACTGTTTTATGGGTCATTTATGAATGTTTGACCCATTTTCCCCCTCTTTTTAATGTCTTCTAAAACCTCGTAACATAGCCGTTATGCTGCAGAATTTCCGTCTCAAAATGTCTCTCTCTTTTTCTAAAGTTCTTTTATATTATTATGTTAATACTCAAAGCTCTTTCTTATAAAGGGGTATTCACATATATACCAAAATGTTCTATTTTAAATTCTGGGATTTACATACATGAGACCCACCTCCCTTTTTGTGGGTTTTAAAGTGATGTGAAGATCATGTCTTTAAAGAAGTTTTTAAAACGTTATGATTATGAAATGAAACCCATTTATTTTATGATATATGGGTTATATATGAAATGTTTGATGATGATATATGTGGCTCACATGATAATAAAGGAAAATTTAAGGGTGCGCCCTGATAGCGCTCCAATGCATTGGGTAAAGACTTAATCTCTAGAGATGACCATTTTAACGACGCCTTGGTGAATAACCTTGGTAATTTTAACGACACCTTGGGGATGGACCTTGGTGAAACGAAACGATTGTCAATATTAAATTTTGTAGCCACATCTTCAAGTAATAAAAAAAATGTTATTTTTATTATGATGTATCTCATGATTTCATTCTCATGCCTTAATGTTATTTTCATGACCTTATTGAAGTATCTCAAGTTCACATGTAAAATGTTTCTCTGGTTTCTCTTACTGGGCCTTCTGCTCACCCTTTCTTTTGATGTATGTCCCCAGGTTATGAGATGCAGTAATGAACCTAGGATGAACTTGAGGAGAAGACTTTCAAGTGTTTAAGAAGAATGTTTTTTTTGTTTCATTTATTATGTTCCTGGTTTCCAAGACACTAAACCTTAAAGATCCTCGGTTTTGTAAAATGTAATGAAAGTTTATGTGATAAAAAGGCGGGATGCTATAATGCACATGGTAAATATTTAGTTTATTTTCAAACATTATTTTTAGGGAAATTACAACTAGGTTAATTTTTACCATATCCACTTCCATTTTCCAGAATACAGATTTTGATTTAATTTCCAGGACACCACAAAGTTGTTACATTACAAAAATGTTAGGATGTTATAACATACATAGACTAATCCCACAAAATTATACATATTATTTTCACCATTTCATTTCCATACAAATCTATAAAAATAACTAAAATAATCCTCATAAATAACTAAACTATTATTTGATACCAATTAAGGTTCCTCAGAACCGTATGCCCATGCCTAGTACTAAAAACACTAACTTTGATACAATGTGAGATGAACCTATTTTTATTTTACATAATTTCCATAATTTAAACATTATATCCCATAATAACAACAAAATCCCTTGAATAAAAGGTTTAATGTATTTTAGGATCAAATACATAAGCAACTTATTATATAATACTTGTGAAAATTTACCCATAACTAATAAATAGTAGACTTCCATATGGTCTTCTAAAAATTTGTATTCAACTTCATAACCTGAGGATTGGATATACAAGAATGGAGTGGGCTTAGATTTTCAATAGGGTAAAAAAACATCAACATTTCATCAAGGGTTATTTCATAAGAATTTGAGAAAAACATGAGTAAGGGAGAAATATAGTATGAAAATGAATATGGAACATTAAGAGTTATCAACAAGTTAGGATAAAAGGACACGTAATATCAAATGAACAAAAATATACCCTAGAAAAATATTTCAAAATAATGAGATAATAATCTTGGGCCCTTGAGCATAATCATATGAATTTGGAATAGAAATTTTACAATCCCTTGAAATATAACATGACATTGAACTTTGGAACACAAATAAGAAGAGGGAATTCATTATATTGCAACCTAATACACATCACATTGAGAACAAAAAAATTTACACATATCCTATTTTAAGAACAATGTTCTCATAATTCATATGGTTACCAAAAAAATATTAATCTATGTGTTGCGAGAACACAAAATTCCAACAATTTATGTTTTGAGCAAACAAAATTCCCAAACTATATGTTTAAAAAAATTACCTTACTAGATGTTGTGAAAATTTTTTTCCATGTTCAACATCATAATCACATGTGATATATATATTTATTGATATATTGGAGGGTGATATAGGACCCGACCTATCAATCATCCATACATTCATGTGTCACTTGAAAATAACCAACCCATCATAAATAACCCATGGAATGAAAAATAGACTTTGTAACATTTTCTAATGGTATCACCAAAATTTACTTAAAGAATGTAAATATCTAAAACCCAAAATTTAATCACCCCAAAATATCATTATAAAATATCATCTATAGAGTTATTTATAAATAATAGCATAAAAATACATAAATACTTTTAATATGAAGGGAAACATGGAAGTGGAATCATCAAATAATTTTTTATAAAATTATTTTATCATTGGTGTAAAATATGAATCTATAGTCACTTTGAAAATGTTATGTGAAATATTTTGAAAAAAAATATTTACCTTAAACAACAATATCCAATAACATAGGATTGAAAAATTCATAATGTTTAAAAAAGGTTGAGCAAAAATGTATGGAAAACCATTAATTTTAAAATGAATAATAAACAATAGATTCTTAAAAAGGACATTATGGTTTCAAAAAATATGAATCAAATTTTATAAAACAATTTAATATCAAAAATATTATTCAATATTATATCGTAAAAAATCTAAAATGGATTTCAAAATGGATTATGAAGTATAGGATAATGAATTTTATCTTCAAGGGATGAAAATAAATTTTGAATATTTTGAAATACATTTTCTAAAAACCCTCATTAGGAAAATAGGTTGTCACTATTCCCATTGAAATGTGGAAATTAAAATATAATCATCACATGGGTAAACATGTATTTTAATTTCAAGATAATAAATAATAGTTTTAGGAATAATAATCTCGGAAATGGAGAAAAAACAAATTTAAATAGATACGATTTATTTTTTCATGAAATGATTTAACTTTTATGAGAAATAGATTCATTGAGAAAAAAATTTGAGTAAAAAACATTTTCCCTAGAGAGATAAGAGATAATATCTTATTAAATAGGAATAATATTTTAACTCAAAGAAAAAAAATTGAGTTAACCAAATCCATTATGGATATCATAATTCCTGAAGTAAGAGATATTTAGAAAATGAATTATGTGGTACAAATTTAAATCCATAAAAAAAGAAAAAAATATAATAGAAACAATTATTATAATGTTACCAAATTATATAAAATAAGATGAAAATGTATAATAATAACTTAATAAATGAGAATTTGGTTTCCCAAAACTATTTAATCCTTTTTATCTAATAAATTGAAAAAAATTTAAATAAATAATTTGATATGGCTCATAAAACCCTATGAAATAAATTAATACGGTAAAATACATCCATTACAAATTAATCACACCACAATGAATATATCTTGGTGAACAATATTAAATATTTATCGTGAAATTAAATTCTAGAAAAAGAGACCCTTCCTTAAATATCTCTTAGTCAAATGTTTCTAATGCCATTTAAAAATGAAATATATATATATATATTAATAAAATATATATATCCTTATTAAAATATATTACCTTTTATAAACCTCATTTATAACCATCTATTAGAAACATTTTTCCTAATTTTAATTTATCTTCATCCTTTGATATTAGGATTTTTTGATTGTTTATTTCATACCAGTTTCACAGTGAAATAGTCGATTATAACTTATTGGTTAAATTTTTATCATTAATTTTTTTTAAATATAGTGTAACCATTTTTTTCAATGATTTTTTATGTTTTATTTCATTCGCTGAAAGGTATAGACATGGTTTGTGAAAAATAAAACTACAATGAACTAGTTTCTACATCTTCAATGATTGAAAGATAATATATTAATAAATTTATTAAATATTTATAAAAACTTTATAGAATTATTAAAAAATCATAAATATGTTATTATTATATAATATTTCCATTATAAAATATTCCTTAATCATTCATGATATAAACATAATAATATCATTCACAATGTTGGTAAAACTGACCTAAATGAGAGTTTGTTATAATAATCTAATGAGTAAGGACATGTTTTTATATAATATTAATATAAATTTTATGAATGATTAAATATTTGATAAATATTATATAACATCATTAAATTATTTCTTAAAACCATCCATGTAGGATGGTGTTGACAAATGCAATTCATCATTCATGGAGACAGTAGTCTATACATATGCACGATTAAAAATTCAACTTCCAAACGAATGGGATAAAATGAAGGTATATGTAAAATTTTCATTTAATAATTTTATTTTTAAAATAGTAAAAATATTAATTCATCAAATATATCCTTGTTACCATCCATGATAGGCAGTGATGAAAAATGAGCCACATCACTTTGTGGAGGTGATAGTCCGCACATACACATGATCGATGTTGTTATTTTGTTTCTTTATGTGGATGGAAATAATTTAATACATGTTAATTAAATAATATAATAACATTAAAGTATATTAATATGAATAATTTCATTATATAGTGTGGCTATAAAATTCTTGGAAGAGTATAATTATGAAGAAAATACTGAACAAGAAATAATCATGTTTAGAACTTAAGATTTATCTTGGAAATCCTATTGGAAATGGAGGACTTATTCTAAATAATTGAGAAAATAGGATTAAGATCATGAGATATTATTATATTATTTTTGTAATATTAGAGTTTTAAGACTATATTCGATGGTATATGTGTAACATGAAGTGGTGGATGTGACACCCTTTGATAAGTGAAGATAAGTGTAATTTTGGAATTACCCATTACATTTCAATAATGATATGTCACTATTCAAGGAGAAAAGGTTCCAAATCTTATAAAATTTATCCAAGGAGATATCTATAGGAATAACTTTTTACCAACTTCCAACTCTATATATTACTGATGATTATCAATGTATCTTTTCAATTGAATCTCAGCTACTGTTATGTGATGCTAAAGAATTATCAACTTCTCAATCATTTTCTCATCCAAATCAAGTCCTAATAGATATATTTATTTAAATTTTTCCTAGAATAGTGTAGTTTATCACTTCCTTACATTGAGGTATTTATAGTTTCATTTAAAATCTTGAATGAAAGCTATTGTAGTAAGAAAACATGATAAGAGAAATGTGTCGATCACAAAAACATTTTAAATCCATAGAACACGATCTCAACATATCTTCTTGGATTTTAAATGTCCTATCATAATAAAAATCTATTAGATGATTATATATAGTAATAAAGATACATTTTTTATTCAAATCATTTCAACAACTTGTTTAAAAAATTTAGGTAAACCTTTGATATTGATTATACAAAATAGAATGTGGTACTCCATGAAACATTAAAACTTCATTAATGTATATCCTTTCATGATGATCAAGATACACATATTATCTTATTCTAATGAACTGTGATGATTTCATAAGGTGATCGACTACAATACAAACTGTATTTTCCCCTTAGATATTTTTGGGTGTCAGAAACTAAAATCCACAATAATGTTTTTTCATTATTATTTTGGTATAAGTGATGGTTGTAACATCCCATAAGAATTCCATCTTCGAGACTTAACATCTGAACAAAAGATACACCAGGTCATATAATCTTAAATATCTATATTAATGTTTTCCCACCAAAAATACTATTTTAGAGCTCAATACATCTCCATAAATCTAGGTTGGGTAGAGAAAGATGAAATAAAAGCTTCATATAACATATCTTTATTAAATTATTATATTGAAGGGACACATAATTTTTCCTAAATCTTATCATTCTATAATAATCATGGATGAACTTAGGAACATTCCTCACCATCTTATATAATTCCAAATCTTCCTTCCACACCTCTTTAATCCTCATTTGGACAAATATTTATTCTTTCATCTATAAAAGCTAAGATTTTTATACTTTAATCAGGATTTAAGGACCCTTAATCTATAAATCCTTTAGTATTGGATCTCTTTCATACCTCATCATAGAAAAAATATCATTGTTTTTTTTAATTAGAGAATCAACCACATTGTTCTCCTTCCTAGGGTGGTAAAGTATCAAGTATTCATAATATTTAATCAACGCCAACCATATCCTTTAGTATTTATGAAAATCTTTTTGTGTGACTATATAATTAAATATTATATGATCTATATATATAACACATATCTCACCATAAATATAATACCTCAATATTTTCAAGGATGAAATTTCTATTGAAAACATCAAATCATTATTCGTCTAATTTTTAGATTAATTATCAATTGGAGTGAGTAATAAGATATCACTATATCATTATACAAGAGTAAACATACTTTTACTTTACTCAATGCATCATCATATTTTACAAACCATTCTAGACTATAGGTTAGTCTAAGCATAGGTGAATAAACCAACCTTCTTCGTTTCTCCTTGAAAATTTTGTGACATTCATATGTCCATAGATGCTTAGATCTCTTCTGTGCCTACTTGGTTATTGGATTTTATATCCCTGATAAAGATCTCACAATATGTTAGTAGTTTCCCGCAAACCCATGAAAATTATGGATCTCAGTCACCATGGTTGGTCTGGGATATTGTTTAATAACTTTGATCTTTGAAGTATCAACTGATATACCCTCACATGTTAATATATGGACCAAGAATGAAACTTTTTATATCCATAATTCAGATTTGTTGAATATGTAATTTAACTTATTCTTCTTGATGGTGATATATAGAATTACCAAATGATCTTTATGATCTTCCATGATTTGGAATATTTATTAATATAATCCATAAATTCTACCACAAAATGATTAAAGTAATCTATAATGAATATATTGATTAAATCCATGAATATAAAAAGGGAAATGACAAGAAGAAATGTAATAACTATAAATTATTAATGACCATGCCATGAACCTAAGTTTTTCTTGGGTATATCGTTGTTTTTAATGAAAAAATGATGACATCCAGAATGAAGGTCAGTCTTGGAGTAGTATTGAGTTCCATGAAGTTGATCAAATAGAATATCAATAAGTGGTATAAGATAACTGTTCTTCAGAGCGATGTTATTAAGTTATTTATAATCAATTCAAAGAAACCTTAGCCCATCATTATTCTTGAAAACAATAACAGGTGCACCCCATGGGGACACACTACAATATATGAATAATTTATCAAGATTACCCTAGATTTTCTTCATAAATTTTTATAACTTAATTTATTTACTTTTATATTAAGTCTTTGAAATATATGTTACCCAAGTTATGATTTCTATTAAAAACATAACTTCACAATTCGGGGGGAGACTAAGAAAATACATAAGAAATAGATTATAATATTCCAAAAAAATTGGAATATATTAAATGTTTATTTTATCCCCAACCATTTGAGATAAATATATCTCCTGAATATTTAGTACAACTCGTATAATGTAATTAATTTTAGTTAGAAGTTCATATTCATCCTTTCACCAAAGGATGATCATAGGTTGATTCAGAATATCAAATTTGATTTCCCTTCCATGTAAATTTATATGGTCTCTATATAGAGAGATCCAATCCATTCCTAAAATAGCATTAAGTTATACTAGTGTGAGAATCACATGATTTGGTAGAATCACATTTTATAGAGAGCCATGTCAGATTAGGTACCACTAAGAGGGGGGGGGGTGAATCAGTGGTATAATCATTTTAGGAATTCCTTTAATTTTTTATTCAAACACTTGAAATTTTAAGTTTATTGATTAAATTAAGGATATCTCACAATATTATCTCATGTGTTGTAGTAATAATAGAGAGAGAAACACTTAGTATTTACATAGTTCTCTTGAAAGGGATAATCCTTTCAATGCTGGTTATACCCCCAACTTGGATTATCCACTATAATATTTTTACTAATTATAATGGATGATACAAAATCATAACATTTATAATATTGAATCTAGAAAAGTGGTTCTTTACACTACATCCCATAGTTTTACTAGAATCCACATTATCCTACTCCTGAATAACACTTGAGACTTTTTCTACTTTGACTCCAACCAAGAGACTCCATTTGATTCTAGTTCGAACTAAAAGACATAAATGAATATCAGATCTAACCGAGAGACTCTTTATACTCCCTAAACTATCCATAATACCTAAATTTCTCTTATAAACAACCAAAATACATCAAATTTTCTTCAAGGCTTGATCCTCTATAGGATGATTACTTTGATCCTCCTCTATGAGCTTACTAGATTTCACTTTCTCTTGTACCTGTTCAAGTTCCTTTATTGTTCATTGGTATTTCTTAAGTATCTCTGATAACCTTTACCTGATCAGATGTCTCAATGAAACTATGCTTGATAATTTCTTCCTTTTTTCTAAAGTCCTGACCTTACATAATATGTTCAAGCATCGAAAAAAAATTCTCTTATATTATCTTATGTATGTCACAACTTTCACATTATCAATATATTTTGTCTTCAAATTCTCAAATAAATTACTCCAAATTTATGGGGTATTATATTGATGAAATATTAACACAAAAAATAATATTCTTTTTTATTATTCTATATGTTTCTCAATGTTTGTACACCATTTGGGTATCTGAAGGACTCAATAACCCTTCATCTTTTTCATGTTTCTCAAGTATCAAAGCTTGCATATACAATATTAATGCTTATAATCTTGAAAAATCATTTCTTCAAGAAGACCAATATCTGCCTCAAGTATGGAGAAAATGTTCACTATACTAACTGTAACATCCCAAAAAAATAAAAAATTTGACATTTTCATATTTATTAATATTTTTGAATAAAATAAACATTTTATTTTAAAGGGTATGTTATATTCAAGGATGTATTTAACATGCAACAATGGGGTTCTCTGAAGTCTTATTTTGAAAACAATGCTAAGTCACACTGAAAAATATTATATTATTATTATTTTAAATGGTAATTAATATCTTGCCATTTTATTGGAGAGAATGAATAGAAGTAACTAAAGTATGATTATATATATTTGTTAATTTTTTTTACATTTATCCAATAAAATTTAGAGGCTTATAATGTGAATGAATCTAATTTTAAGCATAATTTACTTTACAAGGTTGATTTACCACCTTTTGAAGGAGAACCTTCTTTAAATCTAATTTTGGTCACTTTTATATGTTCTATTTGAAAAAATAAAATTATTTTTTTGAATCGGGATATCAAAATTCACTTTGGGTAAAATTTTTCTATTTTTATGACAAAAATCATTTTTTGATGAAAAGTGAATATACTGTATTTTAATTCAAAACTGCCTTTTAATCTAATTTATTTGTATGGATATATTATTTATTTAATTGGTTTTAATGCTTAATTAGATTATATTTTTACCATTTAATCCAATGGTGGTCATTGGAATTAATATCACTTTGAAATTGGACATAAACAAGTGTTAATATTTTGATAGTTAATATTTCTTAAAAACACGCCTTTTGTTTTGAGAACGGGAATTAATTTTAAATTAATTAATCCAACTTCTATGTTTTTAAATTGGTAAAATAGACATTTTTTTGAATTCGGAATATCAAATATATCTTAGGCTTAATATTTGGTATTTTTCTGAAACACTTCAATTTTTGATAAATAGTGAAACCACTAAGTAGTAGTTAAAAACTGACTTTTCATTTAAATGAAGTTTTACTACTTCTATGAATTGAATTTTGAAAATCCGACATACATGATTGTTATTAGTAAGTAAAATGTGGTTTAATAATATGAAAACATTTTTTTGGTAAATAATATCTTTTGACTTTTATTTACCGCAGTTAAAGGTAAATAGGGTAATTCAAGGTAAAAATAATATCATAATAATAAATAATTAACTTAACACTTGTCCTAACCTTATTAGATTAGTCATGGATGACCATGGGCATTTTTTGGTCGACTTCGGGACCCCATGAAGCCACTTGGGAGTGATAATGACACTTTAGATTAATTAATTTAAAATAAAGACATAAATGACATAAAAAAATATTTTTTAGAAAAGTAATTTTAACATAAGGTTATAT
Organism: Viscum album; assembly: GCA_963277665.1. Lineage (NCBI taxonomy): Eukaryota > Viridiplantae > Streptophyta > Magnoliopsida > Santalales > Viscaceae > Viscum > Viscum album. The sequence goes on from OY728131.1 coordinate 1,295,805,372, forward strand.
AAGTTATATTTTAAGATATAAATATTAATTGGAAATATAAAATGATTTTATACATAATTGTAGTTTTTTATTATTTTTAGACATCATAAAAATAAAATTATTTATGACACAAAAATGATACAGTATTTACCTCATTAATAAATGATTTAAATAAGTAAGATTATAAATATAAAAATAGTACAACAAACCTATCCAATTATTATTGGATGATTTTATTTCGAACATGAGTCATTGTATCTTATAATTTAATGAGTTTTGGACCTTTTGAAACAAAATATAAGTTTATAATAAAACAATTGTTTCAAACATTCCTAAAGAGTCCCTCCTCTCCCTTATAAAAGGACACCACTTCTAACCCATTCCTCACACCTATCAAGAACCTTTACTCATCCAAATCCTACCCAAATAAGCTTTACAAATCCCTATATTCCTCCTAGAATTCAAACATTATACAGGATGCACTTCAAGAAGTCATTTTGGTTCAAACCAAAGGGAGTTAACCGAATTAAAGGCAACCGTTTCTCTTAAATTATTTTGTTTTATTTTGTTTTATTTTACTTCTCCAACCCCCTAAACTCTTTTTATTCATTTATTTTGTAACAAAATAGTATATTAAATATACTAGGTTGTTTTTATGAGAAATATTCTTACCACACATACACACACCTACGTCTAATGGGTAAATAACATACTGTTTCTGTGGACGGCGAACTACTGCCTCATGAAACGATGATTGTTAAAATATCTCCAACCGCCTCTCATAGTGGCCATTATGATGGGACTATTTTTATATATTATATATATTATATTTATATTGTTTCTATACTTCTATATTTTTAATTTATATAATAACTTTATGGTTTCCATAGTGGGTAAATATGATTACCTCATTTGAGGAAGTGCGGACTACCGCCCCCTCAAAGTGGTATGACTCATTCATGTTTTATGTGGAATGTATAAAGGGTAGATTTAATGAAATTATATATGAAATTATATTGTAATTATAATATACTTATGTATCATTAAGTTTCCATTCCATTATAATACAAAGTATAAATGAAAGTAGTGTTCATTTGTACGTACGACTTGCTGTCTCCATGAACTATGCATTTCATTTCTTATCTCCAAATGTTATGTACTATTATAAATACATGTATATAATGGATATATATATGATATATATGATATCTAAATCAATAATATCATTATGGATATAATGAAATTTTTACCACATGAACAACTTGTAATTATAAGAAGTCCATTTTTGACTCAAGTACCACATATCAACAAAACGACCATTATTAACTTAAATAATTACATAATGTTTATAACATGGTAATAAGTTATTTAAAAGGAATTATAATCTTTAAAAAGGTTCTTAATAAATTATAAATTAACTTTAGTTTATTATTCTGGAGATTAAAGAACGAACGGGTCAAGTCAGACAAGAGGTAAGGGGTTTCTTATCTCACTTTTAATTCCGTGAGATTTCCATTGTTCGCCACTTATGTATTTCATGTGGTGTATTGTGTACTACCATTTGATATACATTAACATGATTCTATTTATATTCATTTTATTCTATGATTCAATTGGTGTTTATTAACTTTTGTTCATACGTCTTGTTTGATTACAATGTGGTTAGGAGTTTTCATCTCACTTCTTATTCCTGTGAGATTCATGCTATATTGCCACTACTTCCTTTTGTGTGGTGTATGTACTACCCATTATTTTATTCATTGTTTTATATAAATTTATTTATGGGTAATTAAATCTTCATTTTATGATCCTTATTTCATATGGTGAATGTTTTATAAGTTACCAAATCGTTAAGGGAACATTTCACCCTCCTCTTTTTTAAAGACTTATTTTTGTTATGTCTTTTAATTTAATTATTATAATGGTGGGATATGTTCTTATATATCCTTAATGATGTAAATTTTATTTCTAAGAAATGATATACTGTTTTCTCTCTCATAAAATTATTTTTTTTGATTTTTAATGTGACGCCATTAGGCTGTCGAATTTCTGTAAGGGAACTTCTTAACCCAATTTTAATTATTTGGGTTAAACTTATACTTATTGATTATGCTATGTTATAAATATGTGGGAATGACCTCTAACTATTACATAGTTAATATCCACTTATATTGAGTGTATTATTATTTGTCACACATAATTATGTAATTGATTTATCATTAATCTAAGGATACCGTCTTTATAATGGATTTCGTCTCAATTTAAATTCCCTTGAAACTTCATTGTTGTTATGAGCCAATTCACTTTTATATGGTGTATAAACTTCCCTTTGGAATATTATATCTATAATATCTTTATTCTCATGATATTATAATTTGTTTTTTATTCTATTCTTAAATCATGTTTAGTCAAGTGTTTCTCAAGTGTTATGAGACTCTTTAACTAAAACATTGTTTTAAAAGCTTTAAAAAATTATTATTCTAAGTATTTTTCATTAATGTCCATTTTTTCAAAATGGTTTTTATTATTTATTTATATGGACAATAATGTTTTAAAACATTAATTCTTTTAAAATCTTCTAAGTGGTATGGGACACTTTGATTAAAAAATAACTTTATTAAATGTTTTAAATGGTTTTGAAAATGGTTTGATTAAGAATTGATTATGTCAATATCTTGAAATGTGGAAATGTCATTAGTGAAATATTTATATTTACAATATTTTATGTGTTATGATTTTATAATGGTACTTGGACATTTGATAGGTCATTACGTGATAAACCAAATGACTGGTGGTTCTGTGATAAACCAAGATGGTTGGTTACATTAAAACCTCCAATGCATTGGGTATAAAAGTCGGCCATATGACTATTCAATTTAGTGATATGTGTGGACGTCGTCCGTATGGTTATTCCATTTAAGTATGTTTATGTCCCAAGTTATCTATATATTTTATGTGTTCTTTCTATGGGTTTTATGGTAATATTTTGGTTACAAAAGGGACGCAATGCTCTTTTATTCAGAGAAGAGTATTTACTACTTCATAAAGGTAAAAAGTATTACTTGTGATAAAGTATTCATGGATTACCTATTGTTTTAAAAAACTAATAGTTTTCCTTATTTGTGTATCCATTACAAAGCTTTCTGTTCATCCCAAGTTTTTGAAATGTTTTTCACAGGACATAAAGAGGAATAGGGACAAGGATGTGATCAAGGAAATGTCAGGAAGTCAAAAACATGAAACTAGACATGTTTATTTTTAAGAGTTTATATTTTATGAAAAAAATGGATACTGACTAGTAGTGTCTACTTGTAATATTCAAGATTATATGTAATAGTTATAGCCTAATTCTCTAAAACTCTAAACCTGAAAATATCCTCAATGTGAATTCTTAATTTAACTCAGGATTATGAAATGTTTAAGGTCTGGTCCTTATAGTTGGTATCAGAGTTCGATTTAGATAACTTTAGAGGTTAGGGTGTAATTTAAGAATAATTGACATAACCATAATGGTTATCATATTAGAAAGAGTCATAGTTATTTTAGAGGTGATAAATGTTTATTACATTTTGGGGTGAAAAATGAAAGGTATTAGATAACCTTTGAGGATAAATTATGTTATGGTAATTTTTGAGGAATTTGTCTCTTTTTTTTGTAATATTATAAAATTGTATAGTCTTTGAAAAAGGACAACACGCAGTCCATGTGACAACCTGTCGCGCCGGACAAATCTGCGGGAATCGAACCCACAACCAAAGTGCAATTTGGATTTATCACTTACCACTGGACTACATTAAGTCCCTGGTTAGTATGACTAATTCTTTTTAGTTAAATGATTTTACTGATCATGAATAAGTTTATTTGGGATTATATGTTTTATCAAATAGACATCCTTAGTATAGGAAAATGATTTGGTGATTAAGAGATAAATGTTATTTTGGAAGACATTCTCTCTTTTGGGAACACTATATGCTTAAGGAAAATAAAATACCTTGGGATTTAATTTGTGGAGTAATGGTTGAAATATTATTTTGGAAGAATATATGTTTCTATGTGGAAATAAGTTGATCTGGTTTATTTATGGAAATGATTAACCTATCATAAAGAATATGTGATTAGGTTAAATACACTTTAGTATGATACTTTAAGAGTAGTCAATGTTTTTGGAGATAAATATTATGATTTACCATAGAAGACTATGTGATTTAAATCCTTCTGAGTTTTCGGTTTCAATGTTAGTTTTGATTAATTTGATGAATTTTAAGGGCAATTGTATATTGAATGGTCTATCTTGAACTTTGGGTACTTTTGTAGGATTTTGGAGATAAAGAGTAGTATTTCTTTTTATAAAAGAATATCCTTTTAGGGATTATATGATCTCATACTAAACAATTTTTAGTTATGGTTAATATATGAAGATAAGGGAAATATATGGTTCATATTTTTTGGATCATGTTATTCTCTTGAACTTGATTTTTTCAATTTTTATGTGTCCAAGTCAACTTGAATACTCATCTTTTTTAGAAAAGAAGAGTTTGTGGTAGAAATTTAGTAAAGGATGAAAGTCTACATGAAAAGTAAGAACATTTCCTTATGTTCTTAGTCAGGATCATAAATAAATTCCTTATATTTATGAAAAGGAAATTATAACAAAAACGTTGTCCATTTACTTTTCCTACTAAGAAACCAATGACCGTTTAACCCATCACAAATTAGTGTTTTTCATATTGTTAACTTTCTCCTAATCATGTTTTCTATCACTCTGTAACATAACATGACATTTAGTTTCTCTTCTATATCCATGTTTTCATGAAATCCTAGTATGGGTTATCTCGGGTGACCTTTGTAAATATCTTTCTTTATTTTAATGTGATACTTTTATTTACTCTTTTTCTGATGTGAGACTTTCAATTAAGTTTCCAAGCCCAATTTTAATATTGCGAGGACACAATTTCCAAAAGGGGGAAGGATGTAACATCCTAGGAAAATAAAGTATATGAAAATTTTCATATTTATTAATATTTTTTAAATAAATATTAATTTTATTTTAAAGGGGATGTTATATTCAAGGGTTCACTTTACACGCAACAATGGGGTTCTCCGAAGTCTTATGTTGCAAACAATGCTGAGTCACACTGAAAAATAATATATTATTATTATTTTAAATGGAAATTAACACCTAGACGTTTTATTGGTGAGAATAAATAGAACTAAATAAAATATGATTATACATATTTCTGAAATGTTTTTAAATTTATCTAATAAAAGTTAGAGGCTTTAAATGTGAATGAATCTAATTTTAAATATAATTTACTTTAAAAGGTTGATTTACCACCTTTTGATGGAGAACCCTCTTTAATTCTAGTTTTGGTCACTTTTATATGTTCTGTTTGACAAAATAAAATTCTTCTTTTGAATCAGGACTTCAAAATTTACTTTGGGTATAATTTTTGTATTTTTATGATAAAATTCATTTTTTGATGAATAGTGAAAAATACTGTTTTTTAATTCAAAACATCCATTTAATAAAATGTATTTTTATAGTTAGATTGTATTTTTAATTGGTTTTAAAGTGTAATTAAATTATATTTCTACCATTTAATCCAACGGTGGTCATTGGAATTAATTTCCCATTGAAATTGGACACAAACAAGTGTCAATCTTTTGATAGTTAATATTTCTTAAAAACACTCCTTTTGTTTTGACAATGAGAATTAATTTTAAATTAATTAATCCAAATTATATGTTTTTAATTTGGTAAAATAGAATTTTTTTTGAATTCATAATTTCAAACATATCTTAGGCTGAATGTTTGGTATTTTTCTGAAAAACATTAATTTTTGATGAATAGTGAAACCACTAAGTAGTAGTTAAAAACTGACTTTTTCATTAAAATGAAATTTTACTACATCAATTACTTGAATTTAGAAAATCCGACATACATTATTGTTATTATTAAGTAAAATGTGGTTCAATAAGATGAAAATATTTTTTTTGGTGAATAGTAACGTTTGACTTTTATTTATCGCGGTTAAAGGTAAATAAGGTAATTCAAGGTAAAAATAATATCATAATAATACAAAATTACCTTAAAACTTGTCCTAACCTTATTTTATTAGTCATTACCGACCATGTGAATCCTTGGGTCGATTTTGGGACCCCATGGAGCCACTTGAAAGTGATAGTAAAACTTTTGATTAATTAATTTAAAATAAAGTCAAAAATGACAAACAAATATCTTTTAGTAAATTAATTTTTACATAGGGTTCTATAAGTTATATTTTCTATTATAACTATTTTTGGGAAATATAAAATTATTTCCTACATCATGGTATTTTTTTTATAATTTTTATACACATATAAATAAAATTATTTGTCACACAAAAATGAGGCCGTATTTACATCATTAGTAAATGATTTAAATAAATAAAATTATAAATATTAAACAAATATCCAAAACCTATCCAATTCTTATTGGATGATTTTATTTAGAACATTAGTCATATTATATTATACTTTAATGAGTTTTAGACATTTTTAAATAGAAGATAATTTTATAATAAAATAATTGTTTCAAACTTTCCTAAAGAGCCCCTCCTCTCCCTTATAAAAGGACACCACTTCTAACCCATTCCCCACACCTCCCAAGCCCCTTGGATCGTCCAAAACCTACCCAAATAATCTCAAAAGATTCCTATATTTCTCTTATAACCCTTAACTTAGGATGGAGTCACTTCAATAAGTCCTTTTGGTTCAAACCAATGGGAGTTACCCGAATTAAAGGTAACCGTTTCTCTTTAATTCTTTTGTTTTATTTTACCTCTCCAACCCCCTAAACTATTTTTATTCCTTTATTTCATAATAAAAACAGTATAATAAACATACTAGGTTTTTTATGAGAAGGATTCTAATGACACTTATATACACCTCCGTCTAATGGGTAGAAAACATACTGTTTCTGTGGACGACAAACTACTACCTCAAGAAACGATGATTGTTCAAATATCTCCAAACGCCTCTCATAGTGGCCATTATGATATAAATGTGTTTATATATGATATATATTATATTTATATTGGTTTTATACTTCTTTATTTTTCATTTATAGAATAAATTTATGGTTTCCATAGTGGGTAAATATGATAATCTCATTTAAGGAAGTGCGGACTACCACCCCCTCAAAGTGATATGACTCATTCATGCCTTATGTGGAACGTATAAAGGGTAGAGTTAATGAAATTATATATGAAATTATAGTTTAATTATAATATACTTATGTATCATTAATATTCTATTCCAATACAATACGAAATAGAAATGGAAGTAGCGTTCATGCGTACATACGACTTGCCGTCTCCATGAATGGTGCATTTCATTTCTTATCTATAAATGTTATGTACTATTATAAATAAATTTATATACTGGATATATATGATATATATGATATATAAATCATGAATATAATTCTTTATATAATGAACTTTTGACCACATGAACAACTTGTAATTATAAGAAGTCTATTTTGGACTCAAGTACCAAATATCGACAAAACGACCATTATTAACTTAAATGATTAAATAAAATTTATAAGATGGTAATAATTGATTTAAAAATAATTATAAACTTTAAAAATTTTGTTAATCAAGTATAAATTAAATTTAGTTTATTATTTAGGAGATTAAAGAACGAACGGGTCAAGTCAGACACAAGGTAAGGGGTTTCTTATCTCACTTAATTCTATGAGATTTCCATTATTCGCCACTTATTTATTTCATGTGGTGTATTTTGTACTTATATTTGATATATATTATCTTTATTATCTTTATATTTATGTTATTATATTATTCAATTGGCGTTTATTAACTTTTGTTCATACAACTCGTTTGATTACAATGGGGTAAGGGGTTTTCATCTCACTTTTTATTCCCGTGAGATTCATGCTATAATGCCACATTTTCCTTTTGTGTGGTGTATTCAATTCCCATTATTGTATTCATTGTGTAATATATATTAATTTATGGGTAATTAAATCATCATTTTATGATCCTTCTTTCATATGGTTAATGTTTCATAATTTACCAAATCATTTGGGGAACCTTTCACCCTCTTCTTTTTTAAAGATTTCTTTTTTGTTATGTATTTTAATTTACTTATTATAATGGTGGGACATGTTATTATATATTACTAATGATGTAAATTTTATTTCCAAGAGATGAGATACCCATTTATCTCTCATCAAATTATTTTTCTGAATTTTAAAGTGATGTCGTTAGGCTGTCGAATTTCTATAAGGGAAGTTCTTAACCCAATTTCAATTATTTGGGTTAAACTTATACTTTTGGATTATTCCGTGTTATAAATATATGTGAATGAACTATTATTGTTTCACACTCAATATCCAATTATATTTAGTTTATTATTATTTTTCACACATAATTATGTAATTTATTTATCCTTAATCTAAGGATACTGTTTTTATAAGGTATTTCGTCTCAATTTACATTCCCTTGAAACTTCATTGATGTTATGCACAAATTCAATTTTATATGGTGTATATACTTCCCTTTGTGATATTATATCATGAATATCATTATTCTCATGATATTATAAGTTTTTTTTATTTTATTCTTCAATTATTTTTAGTCAACTGTTTCTCAAGTGTTACGAGACTCTTTAACTAAAACATCATTTTAAAATCATTAAAGAATTATTATTCTAAATATTTCTCATTAATGTACATGTTTTAAAAATGGTTTTTATTATTTATTTATATGTACATTAATGTTTTTAAACATTAATTCCTTTAAAATCTTCAAAGTGGTATGTAATACTTTGATTCAAAAATCTCTTTATTAAATGTTTCAAATGGTTTTGAAAATGGTTTGATCAAGCATTGATTATATCAATATATTGAAATGATATATTATATTTTCAATGTGGAAATGTTATTAGTGAAATTTTTATATTTAAAATATTTGATGAGTTATGATTTCATAATGGTACATGGACATTTGACGGGTGGTTAAGTGATAAACCAAATGACGGGTGGCGCCGTGATAAATTAGGATGCGTGGTTATGTTATAACCTCCAATGCATTTGGTATAGAAGTCATCGATATGGCTATTCCATTTAGTGATATGTGTGGAAGCTGACCATATAGTTATTCCATTTTAGTATGTTTATGTCCCAAGTTATCTATATATTTTATGTGTTCTTTCTATGGGTTTTATGGTAGTATTTTGGTTACAAAAGGGTAAGAAATGATATTTTATTCAGAGAAGAGTATTTAATAATTAATAAAGGTAAAAATTATTAATTATGATAAAGTATTCATGTATTACTTGTTGTTTTAAAAAACTAATAGTTTTCCTTCTTTGTGTATACCTTACTAAGATTTTTACTCATCATAAGTTTTTGAAATGTTTTTCACATGACCTGAAGAGGAATAGGGACAAGGATGTGATCAAGGAAATGTCATGAAGTCTAAAACATGAAACTGGACATGTTTCTTTTGAAGAGTTTATATTTTATCAAAAATGGATACTTAGTAGTAGTGCCTACTTGTAATATTCAAGTTGATATGTAATAGTTATGTCATAATTCTCTAAAACTCTAAACCTTAAAAGATCCTCAATGTGAATTCTTGATTTAACTCAAGATTATGAAATGTTTAAGGTCGGATCCTTATACTAACTTGTTTTCTTCATCATGTATATATGGTTGTACACACAAGTTCTTAAACATCATTTTCACAACAGTGTTGTAGTATCTGAGTTCTTTTTATTTATTGGACAAAATGATGTTGCACTGTCTCACAATGTCTCAATGTATTTTTCACAAACTCAAAGGGATTCAAGAATTCAGTTCTTTTTAAAGCTCTTTGAGTGTCATAAAAACATGTTAAGGGACTTCAGTATCTCTTATTCATGATAATATAGTGCTACATAGGATATCTTCACAAAAAAAAGTTGTTTGTGGTGATATGTTTTTCTCAAAAAAATGAGAGTTTTCCTAAGATGGAATAAACACCATTCACTTGATGCATAAATATTTTTAGGCAAGAAACACCACCTTACACCCCCATAGATCCACATTTTATGTCATATCATGAATCCAATTTTTATTTCATGTTGCATATATTTTATAAAAACATGAGTATGACGTGTTTCTCAAATATATTATACATAAAATAATGGAATATCTTCTAACATGAGTTCTTGATTATTTTTTCACGTGAATGATATGATAATCACATTTTCCATCATTTTTATAAGCATGAATACATTCTTATTTCATAGATGTGAAACATGCCTCTTTAACTTTCTTTTCAATCAATAATTGTGTATTCTTTATATTATCACATGTATAAAAATCCTATCATGCATGAATGTAGGTTACAAGTCTCAAAATTTCATATTCACATCATTGGAGAAACCATATAAGGATAAGGCTCTATCTAAGACATTCCAACCGTCAACTGAAGTGAATGGGAACACTCATGTGTTGCTGGAGGTAGAATAAAATGGTCACATTGATCAGACCACTCTCTTATATCTCATTCGATAACACTAAAAAGGTATATATCTTATTAATGCGGATTAAAAAAATAAGCATAGTATGTGTCCCACATTGAATATTCATTTGGTTAAGCGATGCTTAATAAATAATTTTGTGCTAATGATAGGATGTTCTGAGGTAGTGGGGGTCATCACCTGCAAATTACACACACATTCCAAACAAAGTCATGCCACCATACATGGTTGCACTGAAACCTCCCATGAACACTCTACACACACCTTGCAAACACCAGTGTGTGCTCTATGGGCTCTATGCATTCCCAATTCTCACCTACTGCCTATGGATGGCCAAGTCAATCTCTACCACATGGTTGAAACCCTAGGTCCAACTTGTTTAGTTGAGGGTTCCTGGTTTAGACTAAGGGTTGTCCATTTTTTTGGCTAACACGTGCATTAAATCTTCAACATAAAATATTTCCATGTACTCACCGTCAAATTGCTTCATTTAAATTATATATGAATTTAATTTTTTTTCATGGCCTTTAATTATTTTCCACAAATTTCTCTTTATGAAAACTTATCATTGCACAATCTTCCATTGTTTTATGAATGTGTTATCCTAAGAACATGTATTTGAAATTAAATACCAATCTACCAATTTTCATAATTATATGGAGAAGTTCTTAAGAACAGTATTCAATTCCATCAAATGGATCCATAACAATTCTCTAAGCATCACCACTTCTCACTAAAAAGTCACCAAAAAAATATTGACATATCATTGAAACAAATGAAACACTAGGACTAATAATCTCCCTATTTTTATTTTATTATCAATATATCTCCACATATTTAAATGAAAATATGTTTTCTCATAATTTCTTCCCCTTATTGGAAATCAAATGAAAATGGTAAGTGGGTGTCTTCTCATCTAATTTTTCTTCAAAAAAACATGATATTCTCCCTTATATAAAAATTTATTGATTAATTTTAAGAGAGGGATGATATTACATGTTTATATTAGAAAAGAGGATTTATTTAATCGAATCTAAGTCTACATGAGATAACATGGTGTATAAAACAATATATTTACAACTATGATTGTCAGTGTTGTCCATAAACAAACATTTATGTAAAATCATGCTAAAAATCTCAATTATCATTTAAGGGGTTTTAAATAATTATATTTATCAATAAAATTATAAATCCTACACACAATTCAAGAAAAAAATAAAAAAATAAGGTGAAAAAGATATATACCCCCTTTGTATAATCTTTTAATCAATCAAGTATGCCCCCTTAATTGATAATATAAATAAAATTAGGAATGAGGGTTGAAATTGTGATTGACATACCTCAAGGTTACTCCCCCATGAGGTATTCAATCTTTTCATACATTTCATGGATGTTAGTAGAATATATAAAGTACAATATCTTCATGATGTTTAGAAGTTATATCCCTTGATATATCCCTCAAATCCCTACATGTGAGATTAAAAGCACATAAAATAATATTAAACAAGGAGGGACCTCCCTATTATTTTGGAGTAACATTCAGGATGAGAAATCCTCCTCAACCTAGGATATTATTTCCTTCCAATCTCAATCAATTTCTAATTAACTTTGTGTGGAATACCTTTTTACAACTAATTTTTATATCCACTTACTTTCCTTTAGATTTACAAATATGTTTATATTTCTCCAATTTCATATCCAATTTCAGTTAATTTGGCCAAATAGCTAGGCATTCTTTTCTGAAATTTTCTATATTCTCATAATCTCCATAATCCTTAACACAATTTTTCTATTGAATCTACTTCCCTTTATTAGCCTATATATTCTAGAACTATTCTTATGTATTTACCATATATATCACCCTTTTTATTACATATCACAAAAACTTATTTTAGTTATTCATATCTATTTTATCTTGGTATCATAGATGAATTTTGGGACACACCATTATTTCACTAGAACATGTTCTCATATATTCACAATGACCCCCGTTATTCATTCCTATTTTTTAGAATTGGAATTTTACACCAACAAGAGTAATATTTGTTCCTATACCATTCACATTACTTGTTAATACCATTGAAATTAGATCATTCACTTTGATATGTATTTTGTATAGATAGTTGTTTTTGTTACACTTATTCAAATCAAGACTTTTTTTTCGTAGAGGTTATTTATTTTATTGACATATTTATTTATCCATTTGATTTAGGATAATATCCCTAATTTATATTCTCGGTGACTATTTGTTTAATAATCTTATTGTTTTATTCACATCCCAAGGTTTACTTTCTACCTTTCATTTTCTATGTATTCCCTTATTTGGTGTAGGTATTCCATTTTCTTCATCTTTTCTCCCCTAAATACATGCCTTCTATTATCATAATTAATTTTAATGTTATTATAATATTTCAATTTGTTGTTTCCACATTTTTAGTTATAGTAATTGTATCCTATGATCTATATTATCTTCTTTTGGGGTTTAATCTATTTAGACTTCACATATTTCAAACCTTGATGATTTTTCTTGGAACCAACACTGAGGAAAATAATAGGAAAACAACTCTTTACTTTTATTTTCACATAAACCCTAGATGTTTTGTGTTTACCACAAAATCTATACTTTCTTAGAGTTTGGTTTTAAACTCGTACCATCACATGAAACAATATTAGTAAATAAGATAATTTCTGGGTTATGGGATACCTTCTTCCTATAGGAAGATTCCATTTGATTGGATTATGATTACAAACTACTTTTGAAGTTATGATTATCAATGCACACTTGTGTGGAAACATATTATTTTCTCAAAATATGGGATGTTCCAATATGTGGTGACTGATGTTTCTTCAATTTCACATCTAGCTCAAAACAATTCATGTTGAGAGAGTTATTCTAATTCTAAACTGATATAATCATGTCTTCTAAATTTTCCTTAGGCATATTCATTTTTTATTTAGAAATGATTCTTGATTACTTAAATTAATATTTAATGTCCTTTAATCTGTTAGATTTATCCTCTAGTTGAGAACCTTTTAAAACCACAAATATATTTGGAAATCCCTCAATTTAATAGAAAGTTTCTACAAATAAAATCTCAAATTAAACTTTATTAAATTCCCTTATTTTAAATTATTTAATATATTCAACATATCATTCATTCAAAAGAAAAATTGTATCATACTTTGCTCTCATGGGTTTTTTGAGAGTGTTGGATACAAAAGAAACTTATTTCTAATGTCTATTCCATAACATTAGCCTCTTCTTATAGTTTTAATTATTCATAATAAAGAGTTTTGTTGCCTAAAAAAATAAATTTGACCACTTATTTGGGGATTTAATTCATATTTTATTTCAGTGTAGAATGAATATCACTAAGTGATACATCAACATCACAACTTGACAAGGATTCATCATAAGAATCATAATCAAAATAATTATTAGAACATATACCATTTTGATTACCTTCAGTTGGTGGTGTCTTTTCCATTACAACATGATTCTTATTTATCTTTATTCACTATATTTATTTATATTCTTATGATTCTTAGATGAAATCCATATTTCTGTAATTTCACTCATTTCTTTAAATGTTCACTTCATAAAGACACTCATGGAACTTCAGAGGGAACCTATCCTCTGAAACCAATTGTAGACCCCTAGGATAGATTAGGTTTCAATGGGAGTGAATTAATGATACAGTCATTTTATGATTTTTTTTACTTTAAAATTAAACCTATTGAGATTGTTACAGTTCTTGATCCAGTCTATTATATCTCTCAATATAAAATCATGGGATGTAGTAATAATAGAGAAAGAAACACACAATATTTACAAGGTTTGGCTGAATGAAAAACTCTTTTACATATTGGTTATGCACACTAACATGTATCATCTACTATAATATCGTTTTCAATTAAAATGGTTGATATAGAATCAAACAATATATACTTCTGAATCCACACTAGTCTGCTCATAAATCACACAAGATAATTCTTACTTCTCTAACTCTAATAGAGAGAATAATTTTTCTTCTATATCTAACTAGAATAATTTAACTAATATTAACTCCAACATAGAGACTCCTTCAACTCTGTGAACTAAATAGAATACTTCACTCGATCACAAAAACAAACAAAATATGTTACCTTTTCTTTAAGGATTGATCCACTGTAGAATGTCTCTTATGAAATTTATCTATGATATTTCTGGATCACACTTCTTAATGTACCTATTCAAGTACCTTTTAAGTTCATTGGTCTATCAAAAATATCTACGATCACCTATATCTGACCAGTTTCCTCAATGAAACTATGCTTGGGTACCTCTTCTTTCTGTATGATTTACTAACCTCAACAGTGCACAAAATTTATTTTGTATAATATTATGAAATATATGACTTTAAAAATATCAAGATATTTCATAGTCAAATTCTCAACTAAATTACACTATATTTTTTGTGTAAAATATTCCTGCAATATTAGCAAATATTTTTTTATTATATGTTCTTCTCAAAGTTTGTTAAGAATTTATGTATCTCAGTGACTCAAGCCACCTTATTATATTTTAGGTATCTAAAACATCAAATATTTTATATAAAATACTAATTCATGTAAGCATACATAAGGATTTAATCATGAAAACAACTATCTACCTTGTGTATATTGAACATGAACATTGTACTTCCCCTATTTCTTCATCACATATATACATGCACCCAAGTTCTTATACAACCTTTGTGAAACAGTGTTTCACTATCTCATTTAATTTTTTTTCTTGAAACACAATGATGTATAAATTGTCTCGTCGATTCTCAATTCATTTTTCACAAACCCAAAGGTCTTCATGGAACAAGTTCTTTGTTAAGCACTTCAACTATTGTAAAAAATAACGAAGGCCTATGGGATATCTTCTTCGTGATTGTATAATGTTATGTAGAATCTATTCCTGAAATAATATATTCATGGTGTCTATTTTTCCTAGAGAAAAATCCTTCTCAAGATATAAAAACACCCTCAGCTTGATGCTTCAATATTTATAGGCAAGGAACACTACCATGTACCACATTAGATCTTAATTTTAAGACTTTTCATAACTCCTCTTTTAATTTCATTTCTAGCTTCTTTATAAACACCTGAATATCACATGTTTCTTAAATATATATTATAATAAATAGTGGTGTCTCTTCTTACATGAGTTTGCGATGCATTACTCATGTGTATGAAATGATAATCACATGATACATCATTTTTATAAGAATTAATATATTCCTAGTTCTCATAATGGAAACACACCTCTTCAACTTTGTTTAGAATCGAAAATAATGTATTCTTCATGTCATGATGTTCATGAAAAGTGTAGTGTTCATGAATGGAGGTTCTTAGCCTCTTCATTTCCCAATAATAACCTTAGAACAACCATAAAAGTTTCAAGTTTGATAAAAAATGGTATGCCCCTATAATTTGGTGAACTTTAACACTAGGGTGTCACTCTAGGTAGAAGATTATCTTCATAATGATAGTAAGAATCTCATAGATATTATAATATGGACCTTAAAATATCTATATACTATTAAGGAGGATAAAAAGTGTCTATATAGGATTCTTCCCATAGAAAAAATTCCTTCAGTTGAGTCGTTCTTACTAAATAATCTGATTCCAATGAACAGATGTGCCAAAGAAGTGTAGGATCATTATTCACATAAACCAAAAACATTCTACAAAAATCCACACCACCCCACAAAGTTGTACCATAACATCCCATGAATGCTTTTTACGTGACTTTCACACACACATGCATGCTCTATGGGCTCTATACATTCTCCACTTCTCACCTTCCACCCAAGACTAGCCAGTTTGACCTTTCTAATGAGGTTTAACCAATGTGTACCTCATGTGTGGTTTAGGGGTCCTCAGTTTTCCTAAGGGATGGGAAATTTATATGGATAACTCTTTCATCAATTATTAAACATAATATAATTCCATGTACTCACCATCAAATTAATTTATTCAAAAGATATACGATTTTTTATTTTTTTTAATGACCTTTAATTATCTTCTTAGAGTTTATCTTCAATAAAATAAATCTTTACATGGTCTTACACTTGTTTTATGAATGTTATCTCCTATGAAAATGTCTTTGACATTAATGGTCAGTCCAAAAATCACAACAACTGCAAGGATAATTTCTCAATAATGACATCCAATTCCATCAAATGGATCCATAACAATTCCCCAACCATCACCAATTCTCACCATCAACTCACCATACACATATTGATGCATCATTTACAATAAATGGAACACTATGCCCAACACACTCCCATAAAATTATATTAGAGAGGAGCTATATAATTGAGATGATATCGTTATACCCATAGATATCTTTACTACTAACTGAACATCTAATCATTGAGGGTGTGATGTGATACCATTATAAATTTTTTTAGATATAAAATATTTGGTAGTGCTAGAAAAAAATAATAAATTTTAATTTTTAGAGTGTATGATAAGTTTACATTTCAACATTTCATTATAATTCCCCACTTTAGTTGTTTTCAACACATGAGAATTCATATTATCTCATGGATTAATAGGTTGT
The DNA here is from genome assembly GCA_963277665.1 of Viscum album. Taxonomy (NCBI): domain Eukaryota; kingdom Viridiplantae; phylum Streptophyta; class Magnoliopsida; order Santalales; family Viscaceae; genus Viscum; species Viscum album. The sequence continues at coordinate 1,295,822,482 of OY728131.1, forward strand.
TGACATCAATTGTCATAGTTAACCCTATGATTTGTTATTTGATTAGTTTATTTTTTATTCCCCTTTAAATTATATAATTGGAGTGTGGGTGGAACATTAAGTAGAGATTTCTCACCATTCCTTACATTTATGAACCTATTCAAATCACTTCATTATCGATTTTCTTGATGGGATTCTATTCTAAACTTAAAAAAGTTACCACACCCCATATGCCAATTCCATACAAGATTACCTACAAACTCTCTGTATGAAGGAAGATTATTTTTCTTTACTCAATGGGTTTTATTATTAGAAATTACTTGAAATCCCATAATTCTCTTCTGGTCCCCAAAACCATGAGAATAATGAAAGTCTCAAATCCCAATTTATAGCTTGGGAGAGCATATAAATATTTCATCATAACATTCAAAATATATTATAGCCAATTCATTTTAGGGACATGGTCTCATGACACTAAAGAATTGATCAATTTTTTTATGGTTAATGATAAAACCTAAAGCATACCATTCATATCTGGTTAAATTTTCCTCAAATATGATAATAGATTCATCATACTTGTACTTTAGTTATAAAAAATCAATTTTTTACTTTTGTGTGAAGAGTTTTTGGAAAATAATTATTAAAAAATACCTTATTAAGATCTTCCCATGTCATAGATTCAATTTCAACCCATTGAATCATATTCTTGGTAAGAGTCCAATATTTATCTATTTCATGTTCCAAATGATATAACACTATTTTTTTCATATTCCAAAAAATAGAGAATATATAATATCTTTTCAGAAGTATTGATCCATTTCTTATCCCTAATTGGATCTGAGGACCCTCTGAATGAATGCATATGTTTAAACATGAAGGACTCAATGGTTCATTGGTACCTCTATTGATCATTTAGAAGCTCAAAATTATTGAGGTATCGAGAGTGTTTTGTGGGAATAACAATAAGAGTTTTCATACTAGCTCCCCTATTGTTTATTTTATCATTTCATTTTCCATCACATTCAGTGTTAGAATGATTCCTTATGGCTCTATACATTGAATGAAACCAAAAAAATAATGTGAGTATCAAACAAAAATAATTATAGAAATAATTAATATGATTATGTAAATCATTCTTATAATGTCCTAAATTATGAAACCTTATTTCAACCCATGAATATTTATGTTCATATCAAATCATTATGGATTATCATCAGCTTTAATAGATTATATCCATACAATCATGACAATAAGTCCTAAATAGAATGTGAATTAACAAAATAATATCCTCTTGGAGTGTCTGACAAGGTGTTTAGTCTTAGGTCCACTCATCATACACAAGTGATGATTGAGTTAATAACGAATCATCACCTTATAGATTTTTTACCCCTAGTGAATCTATGACACATACACATCCACATCCACATGTACTTATCCTCATAAGTATGTATTTGATAGAAAAACTACACACCTTTATTTAATATAATATAAAATTTTATAATATACTTAGGATTATATGAAGGGTTCTCACTATGGTTTTCTAATCATATTCTCTAAAAAATAATTAAACCATGATTTAAAACAAACTGAGTCAAAATAACCATAAAATAAATAAATATTTCATCATTTTAGACGAATATTAAATATATTTAACATTTATATACTCCTAATGACTATACATGTTTAGTTTCTTTAGAGACTAGAGATAGAAATAACTTATTTTATAAAAGTTCATCAACACAACCTGCAATGTTTATCTCTCATAGTAACCTTATTAGATATTTATTACTTAATAATTTTCTTTATAAATTTAGAAAAATGGGAACAAAAGAAAGGGAGGGGTAAAATTCTTAGTAAAGGTAGAAATAGAATATATCAATAAATGATCATAAGTGTGTATAAGATAAGAATAAGTTTACAATTACATGATTATAAATTACAAAATTCTTACTCAATCTGTCAATGATCTTTAATCACAAATCATGGCATATGAATTTGTCACAAAAAATACCTAATTCATAAGAGTATCCAATTATCAATAATAAATCATGATCTATGAGAAAAATCAAAAGCATATGAATAGGTTTATGTCATATACATAAGTATAGAAAATAATATCTTTAAGTAGAGTCCCACTACCAAGAATATCAGGGTGAATTTGGTTCACTCCTCATCCCATAATTTTATTAGTCATGGTTCACTTTGTCTTTTATAATAGTGTATAGAGTCACTTACCGAATATGGTTCACTCCCCATTCCAGTCAATATTATTTCATGAAATATCATCGTTTATCCAATGCACTGAAAGGAAATATAATTCTAGGCCCGCCCCTCACAAAATGAAAAACACACATAGGTGTTACATAATATCATAAAACATCTATCAATTCATCATATCAATACCCATGTAATTGAAATAGGGTTTTTAAATATTCCATCATTTCATCATATCATAACTCGTATAAGAGAAATGAGTTTTAAAAATATTTAATAATGACATAATTAACCCCTGGGAAATAAATAGGATTTGAAGAATTACCCTTAAATCATCATGATCATAATACATATAGATAATTATAGTGAATGGTATCATAATACCATGTACCTAGTAAAGGATAAAAATTATTAAAGGTTTCTAAAAGAGTTGAAAACAACCTTTAGAAGAGAATTTGATCATTTTATTGAAAATAGGAAAAATACCATTTTCTTTTAGTTTCCCAATAAAATAGAAATTCCTAGAATATTGAGGATTTTTAAAAATAAGAATTTAAATATTTAATGTAATTTTCAAATAAAATAAATCATGAGGGTGGAAAAATCATTTTGTGTGATAAGAATTAAAATAAATATTCCTTTCTTAGTTTTATTAACATGCCATAAATAACCTATTAAAAAACATTATAGAAATAAAATTTTAAAAATTTGAATGGAAAATAAAATAATATTTAAAATGAATTCAAATAATCATTTAATTATAGAAAACAATGATCCAAAATATAATTTAAATAATATAGAAAAGTATAAAAAAATTTATCGACCAAAGAGGAAATTAGGGTGATGTTTCTTAAAAACATTTTCACAGTAAATTTATATAAAAATAGGGGGAAATATTGATAATAAATAAAAAATTATTAGAATAAATATAGTATAAGAAAATTTATAAGGTTTAAATTATAATATCCATAGAATATCCCTCAACTGAAATTTAGAATATATAATTTTGAAAAGAAATGAGATTGTTACATAAAACCTTACTTCAAGTCCTGTATTTCTTTATAAGAAATTAAAACTCATATATAAGAAATATATTCTTATTATATATATATTATAGAGATATATTCATACATAACTTAATATGTATCATTCCTTTAAATTTTCCAATTATCCTTTTATTAATAATTACTTTATTAAAAAGAACATTAGGGAGAAACTTGGTCTATTTTCTAAGCCTGTCTGGGTTTGATGGTTATTGTATTTTAAACTTGGCAATGGTTTCATAATATCTATAATATTAATAATAAAATAAGTATAAAATTTATTTATTATATACAATTTTATAAACATTCATATAAATGAGTGATGAAAAATTAATTACATCACTTTGTGGGGATGATAGTCCATACTTAAGCACATGTGATATTTTCACTTTTTGATGGATAGAATGAAATAAAGGTAACTAATTATTCAATATTAATGAATCATAATAATATAATAAATATAATATATAATTATTAAATATATGATTAACCATCCATATAAATAGGAAATAAAAAACGAACCACATCGATTCAGGGAGCTGGTAGTGCACACACACACACACGTGGGTGAGGTTATCATTTTAAAATAGATGGGAAGAAGATAGAAAATGACTATAAAACTCACTAAAAGAAATATAAATATTGGTAATATAATTATGATATCTTTTTATGATGGTTATAGAACATTTTTTGTAGTTTTAAGATGAAGGAAAGAAGAAAATGATCGGTAAGAAAACATAACTCTTCTTTGGGTTTCCTCTGAAAAGCACCTTAAGGCTTTATGGATTGGTATCTTGGGAAGAATATAAGATAAAGGTAGTGGATAAAATTTACAGGAGAGTTTCATATAATATATTTGTGGAGATAACAATCTCAATTGGTATATATAAAGAAGGACAAGAGGTTCCCTTTTATAAGTGAGGGGAGTGACACACTACTAATTATTACGAATATTAAAATATAATTAAGTAAATTTCATGGTAAATTAGCCCCAAATTGTATTAATTAATAATATAAGATGAATTAATTTTGAAATAAATATATCTAGTAGTTTTTGATAAGTTTTTAGGTAATTTTAACCCTTTCTGTTTAGTTTAACCATTACACCTAACGATGACTTTTTACCTTGGTTACTATTCATAATGAGAAAATATTAAGCTGAACTTATAATATAATATTAATTATGATAATTAAGACTATATAATCCATTAAAAATGATTCAAATTATATATTAGGAATAAATTTGTATTAAAATAAGTGTGAAAAACCCAACGAAAACTGTTTTTAGATAAATTCATTTTGAAGCATAAAAACGAACTTATACAAAAAAATAATTTTGATAAATATATAGTTAATTAGATTATTTTTAATAATAGGTATATTATGTCACTTAAAAAATCATGAATAGAATAATAAATTTATATTTCATAATTTAACGAAAATAATTGACAATTTTACATAAATCAGTATTTTCACTATTCACTCAAAAATAAATTTATTTCAAAACAAAATAAAAAAATTAACCATAAACATATTATTAATTTTTTATTTCAAATAATATTTAAAAAATTGGAAATAAAATTTCAAAATTTGGTTGAAATTAATTATAAAATCCTAACGGAAAACACAATAAAACCATTTTAAAATAAAAAATGACATTATTCTTATTCCTTTCCAAATAACATAATTAAATGAATGTTAATTAATTCAGTTTTTTATTTTAATATAGTTATTTAATTAGAATCATTTATCAATAGTGACTAATTTAATGTGTTAATACAAAAATATATCATATAAATAACAATATTTTTATAAAAGAATATTTATTTTTAGTTTCTAATGGGTTTTTCTAATATAAATCAAATTGAAAACAAATGAAATAATTTTATACATATATAAAAAATAAATCTTCATCATTTAATCTATTTTATTCATACCCACCAATCAAATTACTAAGAGATAACTCACAAATTTAATAATAATATTTCACTACTACATCGCAGTTCTTTTAAGACCAGTCTTGGGTTTAAAGAATGATATTAGATTTATAAACTTTATTTAAAGATAAATATATCATATGATATTTGGTTTTATATCATAATATTGTATCATAGTCATAGGAGGAATTCAAAGTATGAACCCAATATTAATATCATGAAATATGATTCATAATGTGAGTTCTATTTCTTATCCTGAAGGGGTTTGAGGTAGAATTAGATTGTTATTTCTAGGAATTATTAATGACATTAAAAAAATTACATCATGAATCAGGTTTTCAAGATTTATAAGAATGTGACCGAATTTTCAGCGTATGTGGGATTCTAGGAATTTACTACATGAAGTATCCTTTAACATTGTGAATGTGGCCTTACCTGCCTAGTTAAAATTTTGGGTTACCATTAGATTATTATATTTCTCCTCTCAAATATCATTTACTAGGTGACCATAATATATTATTCAATGGAATTTAAATCCAATTTAATCAAATTCAATTTTCATCTTTTAGAGATCGATATGTGTTGATTTGAGGTTAGTTTTCCTTTCTCTAATGGTTATTTTCTCTTTCATTATTTTTTTATATGCTATGGGGGGTTGTTATCATAACTTTTATTTCAATTTATATTGATTAATTAATAATGGATATTATTGGGATAGTGTTTTATGGATTATTTGTTCCCTATATAATAGGTAATCATGACTTTGTGTTTGGTGTTCCATTCATGATCAGAGAACATTGAGATCTTCATTTTGAGGTAGGATATTTGTTATATATCTCATGATTTAAAGTTAAATTGTGAGACTATCATTCTTTAATTCTTTGGGTAATGGTGAAATTAACATAATAATGAAAATAAATTGGGATTTAAAAAAGATGAATGGTGTCCTGGTTCAGGTTTGTGATAGTTTATGGTTATATGCTGGTTGATCCCATATGTTTTTATAAGATTTTATTCAATAATTATATTTTGGTAATTGTTGTTCTTAGAATAGTTAATTTTTATTTAAATTAGATAAACATCGCAATGCTTGAATAATTTCCATATTTTGATTAATGAAGGGGGCATGTAACTTAATATATTCTCTTCCTTATTTTGATATAAAATTAAATTAACATTAAATGTGTGTTTATGTTGTCTCATAGCTATTAATCTTTTACAAGTTATTAATTTACTATTAAAAAAAATGTATTAATAATTAATTATTTAATTAATATAAGAAATTAAATTCCTTTTTTTCTAAATATATATACATTTAGGCTGAGAGATACCATTATTTTGGTGGAAGTCTTGTATACCTTAGTTTTATACCATGAGTTCCTTTTCTATGTGAATAAAATACATTTGAGAACTGTATGTGTTCTCTAGGAAATTTTAAGGACTTGATGTGTTTGTTTGATAACATTTTTTGTTGGTTTTCTTGATGATAATTAGGTTGGGAGCTCATGGATTCTTGACTATTGGTTGTTTTGAAATGGTTGGGAACTGTAGATGATACATGGGATGGGATCCCAGACTATGGTGATTGTTGATTCTAGTAATCATGGTAAAATATTTTGTTACGTGAAATGGTGTGGGATAATAGGGTAGTCAAGATGAGTTTAAAGTGGGCCTTACTCTTCAATTATTTATTTTATTCTTGATTGGTGACTATACGATGTACTTTTGTATGAATGTTATTTTTTTGGTAGCCCATTACTTGACACAATCATTTTCTTTTCACAATAGGTTTATTTCTAATTTGGTACCATAAGTAGAGTTATAGAGTACCATAATGTTTTTATGAATGATAAATGAATAAATAAATAACCCTTGGTATGGGGTGTTCTATGTATGTAATGTTAAATTGTTTATATTTATTAATGGGAACTATGGAATGTTTGAATGGGATATTCTGAGGAGAATAAGTATGAAATTTTGAATTTTTAATATTGTTTAATAACTCTTATTTTTCATACTAAAATTGTTATACCATATTCAATGATGACGAAATACTTAAGAATATAAAAAAGAAAATCAATAGTTTCATCCTCACTTGAATAAATAAGATTAAAATATTAATCTTTGAAATTATAAACATGAATTAATAAATGGTTAATTAATTAATTAATAATGATCTTAATACGTGTGTGCTTATTTGATATATAGTCTATAGTACTGGTAGCCAAGGGTCATATGTGATGATAATTATATACAAGTCTAAGGATAGGTTGTTTCCCATAATTTGGTTTGTCTGTGATAGTATTTATATTTTTTAATTTGATACACCACCACACTCGTGTTAGTAGGGAAAATGGTACAAATATTTTTTAGGGTGTTTTATCTAAAATCATAGATAGTGAGGAAATCAGTGGTTGACTTCTAACAATTCCCCACTCCCCTCTAGGTTTCAAATGAGTAGAAATGTCCTAGGATATAATGGATTTTGGTTTAGGGTGCATTCTTACCCAGTTTGTAACACTTATCATTTTATTATACATTTATGTGTGGACTATAATGGATTCAAGTAAAACATATACATCTATTCAATCGTGGTGGCTCTGGATTCCCATATTTGTATGTGCATGGGCTGTGATGTATTGAGGTATAATTCATTTACACAAGCTATAATGGATTCCAGACACACACTTAGTTGAAAAAGGTTTGATTTTGATGAAGAGATGGACATGTCAACTATTTATAACATGACATGATGGGACCTATATGGGATTGAGGTATGTAGGTATGAATCCTAACATATATTAGGGTTGTATTACTTATAGAATGAATGGGCATAAGATATGAGGAATTAGAGCATGATAGAAACAATTAAGTGGGGAAGAGGAATCAAGGTACCAACTTTATATACGTGTTTTCGATACAGAATAGTGTATTTATTTGAGTTATTTAGTTAGTGATCCATGGTGGGGATTGGATACTAGTGTTTAGTTGTTTAGGTGTCAAGTAAGTTTCATTTTTTTATTCACTGGGCTTTTGTATGCTTTATTCATATTTTTTATGAGAATTTTTAGTGAGTAACCTAATAATTATATATGTTATGATCATTATCTATATATATAAACTATTTTTCATGTTAGTAAGATCAATTTGGTGATTGATCTTGGTAGTAATAGCTTTGAAGGGACATTGAGAAGATGTTAGGAGTTTTTGGGGTTTGTGGACACTTACTAGTTCTAATTTTAGTACTTTCTATTTATCTTCTCAGACTTTTTAGATTACATATGAAATTATATGTATAAAATTTCTTATAGTTTTTTCAGGGTGTCTTTTTGTGTTTTTACATATTATCTTTTATTTCTTAAATTTATAGAGTGAAATCCCTCTCATGTGTGTGATTGATTTAAACTAGGTTCTAGTCACCAATGGATGACCAATTGGAGGTGGGATTTGAGGATCATTATCTCTATTTCTTAATTATCGGCCTAAGAAGGTTATCTTTAGAGGTAGGTGGTCATTAAAATTTTGTATCAAAGGTTATGGTTGATATATTTGATGGATTTTAGAGTTAGGAACTGGTGAGGATGGATGCGTTACTAGGGTAGCTGTGTCAGTTGTGCTGAATAAATACTGTAAAAAAGTGAGATTATATACAATATGAGATATTATGGCCACATGTGATTATATGCAATGAACTTAAAATTTACCAATAATTCTGTGTGAAGTGATGTTGCATGTGGGGTAGATACCATGATAAGGATCATGAATCATGATGTTTTGTGCCTCTATTTGAATTTTGGTACATAATAGGAAATAGGTTAAAATGAATTAATCAATGAATTAATATACCATAAATGGTATTTTAATGGGATTAGGAGTATTAATTATTATTGTTTTTAATATATAGACCCAGTTTAGGATCCCAATCGATTCATAGAGAAAATTTTTTACATGATTTTCAAGAAAATCATTGATAAGTGGAGGTCAATGACTACAACATTAAAGTAGGACACTATATGAGTTTTATCCCTATGGTATATAGAAGTACCAGAGCTCTATTTTAGACCGAGATATAGAAAAATATACGGAGGAGTTAGATATAACCTTTAGTTTGGTTTTTACACATAGAGGTCACTAGTTTTCTTTAGATATCACAATACTATTTCGGTCAACTCGGTACTGGTATATTTTATTCCTTAAGTATCATGAAGAGTTAGCTACTGTGTGGTACATGTTTAGGGATTATTTTCAAGTTATATATCTATCATTTATGACTACGGAAGTTTTTTGGTATGATATCGTTACCCTTCGTTATAGGTCTTAGAGTTTTGAGAGTTCAATATCTGCTATAAAATCTCATTCATTGCTCTTTAGAACTTTTTCTTGATGAGGAGGATAAGGTAAGAATTTTCAAGGAGGATTTTCACCCAAAGTTCCAACTATATTTTTAATCATTTACCTTGAAGTAATGTATCAAGGTGTTACTGGAGAAATTTGTCATTAAGTGGACAATAAATATGACTATATTGTCACATGATAGGATTCATTGGGAATATTCATAGAGAAGAAATGTGATTGAGGGTTCATTGTTTCCAGAACAAAAGATGTTTCAGTCAATGATGAATATTTTTTTACAATCCTTAACCCTCTTCCCTTGTCCTTGTAGTTTATATGACCTTACTAGGGGATCTTGGATGGTTTTATTTTCTTTCACAGTTTGTTTCCATTAGAATTTTTAGTTCCCAAACATTCTCAGTAGTCAGTTTATAAATGGTGTCTCATTTTAGACCCAACCATTGTAGTAGTTTAAAATGAGGTAGTAATAGTAGTATAAAAACATAACTCCAAGTTTTTAGAATCTTATAAAGGATTTGGCTGGAATAATACAACCATATTAATAACCACATGACTCATGTACTATTGAAAAAGTATAGTCAGGGATGTGGTATCAATCATGGATAATGTTTGTGGAGTATTACATGCCTAGATGTATGCTTTAGCATTGCTAGTAATAGGATATAACAACATCATATGAGGTACCATATCTATAAATACCCCAACCCTAGTGGCCTGAAGCCAGTGTCCACTTTATTACATTGTTATAAGAAAAAATGAATCACATCTAGAAATACAATTTTTTTAGAAGTCTTGGTAAACCATATAAATACATGATTCCCATATTACATTTGAATACACACATTAAAAAATAATTTTTTTATAATATCATTATTCCCTCTATAATATCCATTCATATCATTTATAGAACACTTCCACGATATTTGGAAAAGAAAACAAAATATGGGTGAGACCAAATTCTATGTTAGTTTTATTTAAAGTAGAAGTTGTCATGTGTAAATAGAGAATAATAAATAATCTGTAATCAATATGGTAAGGTAGATATCTGAAAAAACATTACATTTAATCAATAACTTAAATATCATGATCAGATAAGGAATAATCAAAATAGAAAGTTAAATAACTGAAATCACGTTCTATTTAATCAATAAATTAATAATTAAATGCATCCAGATATTATATAATTGTGGAGATATCATGGATACAAATAATTGAATTCTAAATGAAGGATATGCATAATTATTGGATTTCATTATATAAGGAAGCCTGATGCCTATAATACCAATAAATTTCACAAGATAGTTTAAAACTGATTGGTCAGTTTACACCAAAAAACCATTTAACTAGGGCTAGCCAACTGGTTTATCTCATGAGATTACCTATGAATTAAGGGAATATCTATAACTAGACACACCCATATATACATTTCCACATCCTTTATATTTATTTCCAACAAATTCCCTATATGTCTAATGATCCATTTAATTCATGAACAATATGACTTATCAATAAATTTCTGTAACAAGTAAGGAATACTAAATAAAACAAATTTCCCCAGTCCATCATATAAATTTCAAAGTAAAATACCATATATAGAAATGATATGAAGTTTATGTAATAAGTGAAAACATGATAAATAATATGGATATTTAGTGAAAATGTAATTTATAATGATAATGAGAAATAAAATATTTAAAGGGAATGTTAATAATTACAAAAAATAATCAAAAAAGATAATATGAATACTTCCCCTGAAAAAATGATCATAAAAAATCTAGATAAATAATAATGATGGTATAGATACAAAATATCCTAGGTGGATCATAATTATAATTAATAGTTTATTTAATTTATGAATAAAAAATCCATAAAAATGTCATTAAATACATTCTTGAGGAAAATAAATTTTTCAATTTGATTTTAAAAAATTAGAAGTTAAAAAAATATTTTGAAAATGATTCTATTAGAATATGAACTTTAGAGCTTATAATTTTTTTAAAACATTTTGTGGTAACAATGATTAGAAATTATGTGCATGTCGTATAAGTTAAAAAATAATTCCTTTCGCACTATTGTAAAAACATTAAAAAAGTGCCTCGTTCATAAAATGGCGAGAAGATTAATTTTGAACCATTTGAAGAAATTTAAATATGGGTAAACTATTCTTGTAAAAATCATTTGGATAATGATAAAAATATTTTTTATTTTTTTATAAAACACGTTTTTGGAAGAAAAGGGATTTTTGACCAAAGAGTGGATTGATGTCATATTTTACAAAAACATTTTCTCATTCATTTTAAGTAACAAAGGGAGGAAAATGGTAAGATTAATTAAAAACGTCATGAATAACAAGAATATAAGAAAATAGAGAAGGTTTTATTATACAATAATCAAAATTATTTCATTCAATGGTAACTCATGCCTAAACATACTTGATTAAAATGAGATTGTGAAATAAACCCTTATGATGCTCGTAATGCAGAAATAAGAATTAATAAATGAATAAGTTATGAATATCAAATGTAAATAAAATTAAATTTTTTTAATTAGACACAATATTTTAAAAATTATTTACAAACATAATATTATATTTTCAAATATAATGATGCAATAATATAACCCAATAAAACGAAATTGAGTTGTGAAATTCTTTACCACTTAAAGATTTTTAGGTGAAATCACATTAAATGAAATAATTCAAATTATAACATAAAATTACATGAATTATTAATTATTCACAATATTAAATGAAAAGTAGAATTATATATACCATATAAAAGAAATTAAGTTCATAGAATTACAATATGCCTCAATGAAGAGATATTGAGATGAAGTTCCTTACCTCACACTTCATTTTAGTAGAACATGCATTAAACTACCATATAATATTTTTAAGCATGTTATAATGTTATTACATAACAATATTTATGTTAATAATATCATTTATGTTCCCCTTATAATATTTTACCACTCTTTGGTTAATAATTTTTCATTATTTTTATTGTTTCAGGTGTTAATTTCCCTGTTTACATATGTGTGTTTTATCATGAAATTTAAAATTCTAACACTTATAATATGGTTATATCATATTAAAAATTATATTAATATTTAAAAAATGTTTTTTTCATTATATAAATTTTTAGAATCATTATTTAAATTTCGACATGGATAATAAATCACATCGCTTCGTTGAGACAGTTGGTTGTATGTACGCATGAGAGACATTATCATTTCTTTAATGGGTAAAAGGGTAAGTAAGTGGGTGAAATATTAATTATAAATAATAAATATAATTTTATATATATCAAATATATTCACTAAAATTTTCCTCATTACCTTCCATGTAATTTATAAGTGAAAAACGAATCAGATCGCCTCTTGAGGCGGTAGTCTACCTTACAGACGAGCGACATGACAATATTTTGAAAGGAATTGAACACAAGAAGGTATATGAAATATTAAAATTAAATTAGTAGAATTATATCTTAAATATAATATAAATGTGTTAAATCCATAATTATATCCAATCATGAATGGTGGTGATGTAAAACTAATTACGTTAGTTTGTGAGGTGGTAGTCCGTCATACACAAGATAGACACTTTAGTTTCCCATTCGATAGAATACGAGACAGATATAGGTTATAAACATAAAATAATAAAATATAAATATATTAAATATATTTATGTTATTATATAATCATTGTTCAATAATATTTTAAGGATTTTTAAGAAGAAACAAAATAGAGATACTCATTTAAGAACGTTGCGTCTTATTAAGACAACTTCTTTAGGTTTCCACCAAAATACCTAATATGTAAGATTTATGATGAAACCAATAGATATAGTATGTTGTTAAGAAATTAAGGAAGTTATTTTTATTGGTATTTTATGAACCAAATTGATCTTTTTTTTGTGAATAAGGGAGGAGAGGGTGGCCTTTTATAAGTGGGGGAAAGGACACACATGACATTTTTGAAAAGAATCAATTACACCCAGGTTTTTATCATGTCAGAGGCCTCCAAAATGGGTAATTATAGAATATTAGAGGTTATATAGTAAATAAAATTCTATAAAAATATTTTTGGACAAGTGTTAGGTCATAGTTAATCATTATATTCTTATTTTAACCCCTTGGTAAACCTGTTTTTACATTAACCACAATAATTAATTTTTATTGAGTTTACTATTCATACTGGTAAAAAATAAAGTTTATATTATTATATAATATAATTTACTCTGATTAAAAATATATAATCCATTTTTCTAAATCCAATTCATATAAGTGGATGTATTAAATTTGAAATTATACCTGCAGACATGATGAAAAAGCAGGTTTCTAAAGAGAAAATTATCACAAGTATAGAAGGTTTTAATATCAAAATTGAATATGAAATTTATTCTAATGAAATAAATACGATAAATTTTAATATAATTGAATAAATTTTCTTTAATAAAAATTTAAAATAAAAAATTACCTTGTGAATTATTTAAATGAAAAGTCAATTTTTAATAAAAATAATTATTTTTCACTATTCATCAAAAAGTGAATCTTTTAAGAAAAATACCAAAAAATCACCCTTAGATAATTTTGATATGATTATTTAAAAAATTAAGTTTATTGTATCAAATAAATTTTAAAAAATTAGGAAAAATTAATTTTAAATTATTTGTACAAAGTGCAACTAAAGTGTCTTTTAGAAAAATAAAGGTTTTTTAAACATTAATTTTATTATTTCAAATGATTTTTTTAATATTAAATAGATTAAAATGAACATGCTTAAGCCATATATTTTCATAAATTATTTAGTTTTATTTATACCCACCAATATAACGGCTAGGTTATAACAATCATAATTTAAATAATAATATTTTATTAGAGTACTGTGTATCATTTGAACCCAATGTAGTGTACATCACAAGATATAAAAGAGATTGAATTTATTTAAAAATAAATATACCTTAAAGTATTGGGTTGTTACATTATCTTCTAATATTTGGGTTACGTGTCATATAGGCTATTTGACATGATGTTCCTCTTTTAAAATCTCTAGGTGTTATATTCTCCCTACCTATAATAAATTGCATCCTCGCATATTAAACTTGAATTTTTAAATAAATGGGTTGAAATATGAAAATATATTTATTCATAACCCACATCATAAAAGTTTTAAAAAAACAAACTCTTAAAATTGGGAAAGATACGTACAAAAGGTCATCTCGAATAACACATAACTAGGTTTCAATGATGGAGAACATATATTGGCAGTAAAGATATGTATAAGGAAGAAAAGTTTAAATAATTATATAGAGTAATATATATCATTGATCAAAATAAAGTGAATGATCTATATGAATTTAAGGACCTCAAAACCATAAATCTCCAATGATTCAAAAGACCATCAATTCATCAAATATGAAGGTAATTAGATGACATTTTTTATTTCATGATCATTTTCCTAATATTGAGGTATTCCTTTACTATTTATGAATATAATGAAATGTGATTACTTTATATAATTCTATTTCATAACCATAATATAATCCTTTGGTTGTGTTTCAATTAATTCATACTTCATCTCTTACTCCATGAAATGAATATCCGACATAAATTGTTACTCCTGAAGGAAAAAATTAACTTTTAATGAATCTTAAGATACATAAAAGAGTTACAAGTAATTCTACCTATTTTTAAATATTTTCCAAAACCAAAATGGCTATAAAAAAGTATATAATATAATAAATTAATCTCTAAATATCAATAGTAACACCACTAGTGCATCAATAATATTTTTCATAAACTATTTTTAATAAAAATAATGAAATATTAACTAAGAAATCATGTAGTCCATTGGTAAGAAATAAACCCTTATCATCTTTAGATTATGGGTTAAAGCCTTGTAACCATCGCCAGATGCAATGGGTTGTCACCCAATATTCAAGTTAACCTTTTTCTAAAATAATACTAATATAATTCCTATAACATTCCCAAAATGAGATGACCCATAATTACTAAAACATCAATGATAATAAAAACATTATAAGTTACCAATACCATTAATATTAATTCAAAAAAAAAATTAAATGCAGTATTCCTCAAATAAAATTTTTATACACTAAACCAATGTGTTATATGCCTGAAAATGTTTTTTCAAAAATATCTTTTATCATGTTATATTCCCAAGACACAAATTTTCAAAAGGGGTGTTTCAAAAATTTAAACTTATTTCCAACCTTAAACTCATAACACATGATATTATCCATAAATATTAAGATAATGAAGGCATATATTCTTATGAAATTTAAAAATTCCATACATATTCCTTAATCCTTATAACTAACATATCATTGTTAAAAAAATAATTCTACAATTTAATTATTTAATTGTAATACATAAATAATTAAACTATTTTATTTCAATATAGGACCTTATATGTTTTGGGGCTCAACCTTTGGAAGAGTTATTAACTTAGATAATTCTTAGGCTCACCACATTTAAGACAATGAACTATAAATGGATCCCCGTGATGAAATTTGTTTCCTTCCATCATATGGTTTATTTTCCCTTGGAAACTCATTGATTTATGCCCTTGTTTTTCACACATAAAACATGTTACCATTACATTGAGACACATTCTTGAGTTTCTCTTTCCACATTTCTGACATGAAGGTAGTCAATTATTTTTTCCTCCATGGTTTCCACCACTTGAGCTCCTGTAAAACCCCATACTCATTTTCTATAGAGAGTCCATGAGTTTTTTAAGGTATATGTTGTTAATCATATTTTGGGATAATTTATTAGGTATGATCGTGATATTTTTCAATAATATCATCATCCCGTATGGTTTCTCATATTCATCACATTTTCCGTTTTGTTAAATGTTAACATGATTCCTTCGGGTCCGAGTCACTGACTAAATCAAAAAATAATAGTGTGAAAAATGATGATCATAGTGGGAAACCAAAAAATCATGAACCATCATTTATAGGATCTCCAAATCATGACACCATATTTTCAGTCTAAGATACATTAGGTTTATCCGAGGTCTTTCACTGTTATCATATATTCAAATCCTTCATAATGATTTTTAAAGAAAATGTGAATTATATAAAGAATATCCCATGAGAGTGTCAAACTAGGTGCATAGTAATGCCCATTATCATGTAATGATAATGGTCGAATTAATCATGAAACACCTTTTTAGAGTAATTACCCTTTAGTACATCTGTCTATAACCACATTCACTTTTAGTATCCACATAGTGATATATATTCCTAGAAAAAACACATAATCTCTACCTTACCAAAACTTTAGGATATTCTTCTATACTTATCTTTAATTTCTATCATATTATTATGTTCTATAATATATGTTTTCCTAAATCCAGTTCCCAAGGTTTCTACTATACTTCCTCAAATACCAACTATAAATACCCTAACCCCACCATCTCGGTGTTGGGTTCTACTTTATTACACTGACATACAGAATAAGGAATTACATCCTAAAGGGCGGAATAGTTTAGTAGTCTTGGAAAGCCACATACATACATGATTCCCATATTAAATTTAAATAAAAAAATTAAAACATATTATTTTCAAGAATATCCTCATTACCTCTAGAATATCCTTACATATTATTCTTAGTATACTTCATAGATTCCTAGGAAAGGAAAAAATAAGGATGAGCTAAAATGTCAATAATAGTTATGTAAAGAGGAAGTTATCATGAGTAAGTGAAGAATAATGAATAATAAATAATTAATATGGTAAGGTAAATATTTGAACACACATTCCATTTAATCAATAAATTGAAAATCATTATTAGATAAGGAATAATCAATATGGAAAGGTAGATAAGTGAAAAAACATACCATTAAATCAACAAATTGATAAGGAAATTCATCCAAAGATAATATCATTTTGAAAATATCATGGATAATAATAATAATAATTCTTAAGGAAGGAAATTGTTAATTATTAGATGTCATTATCTCAGGTATCATGATACATTTACCCTTAATACCTTCAAAATATGGTTTAACACTTATAGGTAGGTATAAAATAGAAAATTATTTAACTAAGTCTAGGAAACTAACTCATATTATGAGACTACTCATTCATCTAGGGGATATCAATAACTGGGCCCACCCATGTATCCATGTCTAACATATTCCTCATATATCAACTGATCTATTTAATTCACGAATAATATGACCTATTATCGAATTATAATATTGAGTAAGTAATAAAAATTAATAATAATTTTTCTAGTTAATCATATAACTTTCAAAGTAAAATAATGTATATGGAAATGATATAATGTTTAAGTAGTAAGTATAACCATTACAAATAATATGGATATTTAGGGGAAATGTAATTTATAACGATAATAATAAAGTGAATATTTCAAGAGAAATTTAATGATTATAAAAATTTAATCAAGAAAGATAATTTCAATACCTTCCCTAGCCAAACTAATCATAAACCATCCGAAGAAATAATATGGTTGACATCTATAAAAAATATACAGAGCGGGTAATGAGTTTAATAAAGGGTTGATGCTATAACACCCTGATATTTTTTGATTTTTTTTTTCAAATTAATTTAATATTTTAGATTTTTTTTATATATAACATTGAGTTTATCTTTTTTTATAAAAAACTGTGATTTTTTCTTTTATTACACAATATCTAGTTTATCTTGTAACACACGCAACATTGAGTTTAGCTTACATTACACAGAACAATGAGTTTAAATGAAATGTGACTTATTATAAAAATATTATGATTTCATATAATATTTATCACCAAGACATTGGAATGGTGGGTAAGAATATAATTAAAAAATAGGAAGATATGGTATACACATGTATCTAAAATGAGTTCTTTTGTGACCATTTATTTAAAAATTAAAATAAATGAAACCTTTTACTAAGAAACTATTTTTATGAAAACAAACTTGTTGTTATTAAATAAATTAAAAAACCACTTTTGGTGAATGATTTTAATTATATTTATATATTATATAAATTCATTCAACTATTTAATATTCATCTTATGTGTTTTACAGACAAGTGATAAGAATAAATCAAATTCTATAAATTAAAACATTATTTTTCTAAAAAATAGTTTTGTCACTTTTTATGGCACAATTTAAATATAATTTTTGACACTTTCATAAAATTTATTTCAAAAAATAAAATTATTTTTTAAATCATAGATTCAAAATTATCTTTGGATTAATTGTTTTGGTACTTTTTGGAAAAGTTTCATTTTTTGATGATTAGTGTGAAATACTGAATTTTAATTAAAAATTAACTTTTTGTTTAAATAGATTATAAAGTTAATTTTATTTAATTGGGTTTAAAGTAAAATTAGTTAAATTATATATTCATTAATCCAATTTAGGTCATTAATATCAATTTTATATTGAATTTTTATATAAAAATATTTCAAAGTTTTTAAAATTTTCTCTTTAAAAACCCACTTTCTCATCGTATATGTGGGATTTATTTTAAATTAATTTTTTCCACTAATGTGAATTAAATTTTAAAAAATGGATTCCATATTTTGAATAAGAATAATTTATTTTATATAATAAGATCAAATTAATTTTTTTCTAAAATGAACAGTTAATGTAGTAAAAATTAATTTCGACAATTAATGTAAAAATATGTTTACCAGGGGGATAAATTAAAAGATAAGGAAAAATGACCTTTAAAATTATCTAAAAACTATTTTATATCAATATTTATATTTTAAACCGTTAATTTTAGATAATGGTCTTTTTTTACTCTGGTGACATATGAAAAATGTGGGAGCACTCAATTCTTTTCAAAAATATGAATTGTGTGCTTTCTCCCACTTATAAAAGGTTATCCTCTACTATCTCTTCTTCAAAACTTAATATCCTTTTGTTTTATCTAATAAATAAACATATAACTTAAAAAATTAAATACTATCTACTTATAAGCCTTATTTTTGGCATAAATCCAACTTAATATGGATTTTAGTGCAAACCTAATGAGAATACATGAAGAATAGGTAATGTTCATCAACCAGAATTTTTGTTTTATTTCATCCTTTAACCCTTCAATTACAATTATAAAATGATTATATAATAAAAAAATTATATTATATATACTAATATCTTATTATGTTATGGTAATTTTCTACATACATACCTAATTCTAGTAAATGTGTTACATAATCATCGTCTGTGTGTACAGTAGACGACCACATCATGAAATGATGTGATTCATTTCTCCATTACCAACTCTCGAGGCTGAACATAATGATATATTTGTCATTAAAATTATAAATATTTATATGATATTTATTATGTTATTATGATTACTTAATTATCATATCACACATACCTTCATACTCTCAATTTTCTGGGAATACGACAATGTCGCTCATGGGTACGACAAACTACCACCTAATGAACCGATATGATTCATTCACGCTTTACATGGAAGGTATTAATGATGGTTTTAATAAAAGTATGATATTTATATGAAATAAAAATGATTAATTAATGTTAACATATATATATATAACTTATTTTCCATTCTTTCAATTTGATAAGAAAATAAAAATAGCATTAACGTGTACATACGACCTACCATCTCCATTAACAATGTATTTCATTTCCTATCACAAAATATTGTGGATTACTATAAAAAATATAAAATAAATAAATATTATTTTTATATCATGGTTAATATTATGTATATGATGAAACCATGGTCTAATTAATAGGACCGAGAAATAAAAAGTTAAAACATATGCGAAAAACAAAGCAGTTATAGCTTGAAAAGTGAATGTAACATGACATTATTAATAAATGGGTAATGAAAGAGAATAATAAAATCACATATGGTATGAAATATATGAATATATTTATTTATTATATGTATAATAAACTTATATTTATTTGACATAAGTTTTAAATATGAATGATGAAAGTCAAGACATAAGGTAAGGGATTTCCATGTCACTTTTTACTTCCGAGAGACACATGCCATATCCACCACCAATTTATTTTATGTGGTGTATATAAAATCAATGAATTTACATTATGATAAATATTATTAAAATATTGGTATTTACATACCCATTTTAGGATCTCTCTTTTATGGGGTTTGTAGTCCAAAAGATACCAAATTGGTAAGAGATTTATTGTATCTCTTATATTTCTGGGAGACATATGACAATTCACTAATTATTTATTTTTCATGGTGTATATACTAAAAATTTATAATTTTACAAAATTAATAAAATTAAATTAATTATAATTAAAGTTTAATTTTATTTTATTATTTATTTGGTATTATTATTAAAAATATTACTAATGATGTAAGAGATTTTTTCCACAATTTTCCTTCTACGAGACATATGATTACGATATACTCCTATTATCTTGTAAAAGGTTCATATACAACCAATTTTACATGTAATATCATAAATATTTTTATCCTCTTGATATTATAAGTTTAATTTAATGATATTACATCATGGAGATTATATTTTAAATATTACAAAGTGGTAATGATTTTATGTTACAATACCATCATTTGTTGGGATTATTTATGATTATATTTCACATGGTGAAATATTATGATACATATCTCAAGACACTTATAAATGTAATTCTCCTCTTCTAATTACATGAGAATACATGTTTTCCATTCATTATCCTTTTATTATGCACTCAATAGTTCAGAGATAATGTTTTTTATAAAAATATTCTTTTCGGTCAAGAAACCTTTTTATTCCAAAACCATGTTTTCTAAAAATGATTTCAATTTTTTTTAACTGTATTTAAAATTATTTATTAAATAATATTTTACCCATGTTTAAAAAATGTTTTAAAAGGACTCTTTATGTCATTTTTCAAAACAATTATTGTTTTACTTTTACTAAAAATGTAAAAATAATCTTTGTTTTTCATATGTACAACATGAAAACAACTTCCCATTATCATGAAAATTACTTTATCAGAATATTCCCTTATAATTTTTCAATTTTATTTTTTGATGGAAAATATTTTCAAAAATATTTATGTATTAAAAATTATTTTTAAGTAGATATGATATTTCACTCATGAAGTTTTTTAAATGATCAATCAAAATCATTTTACATCTAAAATTAAATCTTTTGTGGTTACATATGGCTTGCTACGGATATGATCCAAGGATTACATTAATATTATTTCTCTAAATGTTTTATGTTTTTAGGGAATGATGTTTATGAACCATATTTCTCTTTTATGGGTTATACTATGAGGAAATTATTAGGAAACTAACTTATTTTCATAGGGTATTATATGATGAATTAATTATGAAAACTGTCCCTTTTCCAAAGGTTATGACATGATGAAATTTTTATGATACCCATTTTATTTCATGGGTTATGAGTTACTGAATTTTTTTGATCTTATGAAACAAATAAATATGGTTTTCCATTTTTTTATGGGTGAGACCCATATCTCCATATAACACATTCAATAAATATTTTTACCTCATGAGATAGGGAGGATTAAAAAATGGATTGAACTCAATTATGTAAGACACTTTGTACACTATGATGGTCTTGCGAGTGAACCTTGACTAACATAATGCTTTGGGGAGTAAACCTATTCCATTATGAGGAAATAGATTCCACTCAGAATGGTGTTGTATCCCACCAAGGAGGTGTAACTTCCATAATGAAGGGTACACAGGTGGTTATCCCAAGCCTGAAGAAGGTACACTGGTTGTTAGGACAATCATAAAATATTAAGAATGTCTTTGTGGGTTGCCTTGACGTAAGATTTTATATTCTCATGTGCATGAAAAAAATATTTTCCTTATTACAATGATATGATCTCATTTCTCATTTCTTTCAAATCCCTTATGATTCATGTTTTATGAACTAATAATATTTATTCCATGAATCATGTTTATAATCAATGATATATTCGGAACGAACATAGTAAGTTATGTTCATTTTCATATACCCTTATACTTATATTTTTCTTAAAAATGATCATAGATTGATATCACTTATTTTTACACTTACTACACATATGATCTCACCCTCTATTGTTTTTCATTTTCCCAGGTTATAATGAAAGGATTTATGTAGGGTATGTCTATAAAGAGTGATAAATGGGAAGATATTTGTGGGAAAATTGAAGATCTGCCACCATATTAAATGATTGTATTCTATTTTTATGATGTAACTAAATGAATATTGTCCTTAGGAATTTATTTGTGTAATATAATGAATATTTATCTAAAAAGGTGTAATATCCATGAATGAGAACTCTCAGTCATTATTGTTTTTATCAAAGTAAATTTTTAGATAACCTTTGGAAACTAGGATGAGAAAATTTTAGAGTGATCCTTAAGGATCACTATAGAATATAAAAAGTGGTTTCCAAGAAATTTCATACCTGTATGGATAATAAATGTGGATGTGTATATAGAAAAGATATACCAAACATTAATAACTCTGAAAAGGGTACTTTGAGTCGGGCTTAATCATCACCTAGTGCACGACAATGATCCTTGAGGCCAACATGGTTTAAAACACTAGGGGGATATTCTTTCTTGTTCAAAAACACTTCATAGACCATCATGAAGGGTTTAAATATATTTTTACTAGAATGACATAGGATAAATCTATGTTTTCATATATTAAAAATAAATTGGCTTGATTTATACCATATTAATGTTTTTTTTTCAGTCTATGTAATTTTACAATTATTTCTAGAGTTTCTTAAACTACACTTTTTTGGTTTTAGTAAATGGTAGGAACTAGAGGGAACATGATTAACATTAAATTTTATTGATGATTTTATGATAAACATAAAATTGGGATGATGATGGAGTACATGATGTTTTGATAATGACTAATTAGTTATCTTGGAACATGATTAACAATTCATAATTTAACCAATTTTCAGACTCACCAAAGAAGAGAAGGAAAAAATTTTCTAAGAGTTTGGGTAGTGGTGACCGTGGAGTAAAGAAGATTTAGTTTCTTTTATGTCAAGAATTTGGGAAGAAACACCCATGAGGATGTCTTATAGGAATAAAAAGATGTTTCGAGTTTGGAAAAGAAGAAAACAATGAAATTAATTGTCGAGGAGAAAGGAAAATCTCAATTAACACAATAGATGGGAATATTGGTCTCCATAAATTATTATATGTGATTGAATGTTTAAAATGTGGAAAGTATATTCCTTATGAAAATCAATGTCATAGGGGGAATGCTCGTAAAGGAAATCTAAAATGTTGCACGAGTAATGGTTACACTACTGATAATGAGGAGTCTATAAATGATATATGAAAGTAAAGAAGTATTAAGGAATAAGGCGGGGAAATCTAGTTAATGTATTAAGGATAAGGTGGACCAATTAATGTTTTTATAAAATTGAATTCAGTAATTTTGTAATATGAATATATATAAGTATTTTTCTGTTAAATTTTTTCATTATGGACTTTTAAGAATATTCTAAATGGTATCGATGGACTAGAAATGTTATTTATTGGAAATGTGATATTTTTATTAAGGTAAGGTAACATTTAATATGTTCAAGATGTTGAGATAATATTGCTGGGATAAATGATGTTGGATATGAATATGTAAATTGAATACTACTGGTTAGCTTGGAACTAATTAATGATTTTTTTGGATAAAGCGGTCTATGATATCACTGATGATGTTTACAATATTTTTGGATTTAAGGAATAAATCCAGTAATCTGTGTTTTATTTAAGGAATAATGAATCAATCATGTTTTCAATAAGGTTTTATGGTAATTCTGGTTATTAAAATATTTCAAGAGAATAAATGATGAAGGTATTCACGTATTTGGTATGTGAAAATCAAGAGCAAATTCATGGTATATGAGAATTAATGATAAGTTTATTTTAGAAATTTAGTGACCTTATTTATAAATTTTAGAATTTTAATCATTTGGAAGGGTCATAATGTTAAAAATTTATGGAATAGTTTAAGTTGAAATTTCGATGAGCGATTAGATATTTATTTACTAATCCCCCATATAAATATTTATCCATAGTGTATAAACTATTCAAAACATTTTGTTAGGATGATAACTTAATATAGAAAGAATTAATTACTATAATATTTATAGATCTTATGATCAAATAGTGTTTCAGGATCAAAAAAATTCTCTTTTATTTCAGAGTAAGAGATAAAGTGGAAATTGGTCAAGGAATAACCAATGATGATATTATTCTTATGAAATGGAATGAAATCAAGTAATTATATATTCTGGTGAAAATTATTCAACTTTAGGAAAAGGATCTAGAAATAAATTTTTTTCTTGTTATTATCATTTTTGGTCATATCAATGAATCTTTTCATGCGTCTTTATTTTAATGTTTTAGTGGTCATTAACTTTATATAGATCACCCAATTTATTATGATCAATGATCTCTATCACTATCTTATACCTATCTTCCATTTCCAAATCTTTACTTCACACCTATGTTCTTACATGTGGAAACCTAGTTATGAGTTACTTTAGGTAACCGTTATGTTTCCAACTGTCCCTTTTTATGGTAAGTCTTGTAATTGATTTTTATGATATGGGTTTCTATGAAGGAATGTTAAAATGTTAAACTATTGATAATTAAGGTAAATTTTAATAGGTGTAGAATGTAACACCCCTAGATTTTGTGAAATATATATTTTAGATTAATTTAATCTTTTTTTTTATATATTAATTACACATAACACTGTGTTTATCTTATATTATAACAAAGAATATGTTTGTATTTCAATACACAAAATATAAATTTTAGATTTCATTACGTGAAACACAAAAATTAGCTTACATTACACACAACATTAAATTTAAAAAAAGTGTCTTTTTATAAAAATATTATTGTTAAATATTATAATTATCACCTAGTAATTAGAATAGAACGATTGAATAGGATTAAATAAACTATGAAAATATGGTTTACACATGGATATAAAATCAATTCTTTAGAGACAATTTATTTAAAATTAAAAATAAGGGAAATATTTTTTAAGAAACTTTTTATGAAAACAAACATGTCACACCAAAATAAATTAATCAAACCACTTTTGGTAAATTATTTTAATGGATTTTATATTGTATATATATATATTCAATAAAATATTTAACATTAATCTTATGTTTTTTCTATCTAAGAGAAAATAATAAATCCAATTTTATGCTTAAAAACTATATTATAGTAAAATGAATTTTTATCATATTTCATGGTGCACTTACTTTAAAACTAATTTATTACACATTTATAAAACAAATTTTAAAAAGAAATTATTTTTGAAATCAAAATAAAAAAATTATCTTAGGGTGATTTTTTTGTATTTAAAAAAATGTTTCATTTTTTATGAATAGTGAAAAATACTAAATTTTAGTTAAATAATTCCGTTTGATTAAATAGTTCATAAAGTTAAAATAAATTTCAAATTTTTTTAAGGAAAAATTAGTTAAATTATATATCTATTAATCTGATTTAGGTAATTTTTATCAATTTCATTTTAAATTTTGATATAAAAACATTTCAAACATTTTGAAATTTTCTCTTTAAAACCCATATTTCTCACCATGTATGCGAGATTAATTTTAAATTAAAATTTTCCAGTTATATAATTGGAATTATTAAAAATGGATTAAGTACTTTCAATAAGAATAATTTATATTATATTATTTGGTAAGATTAATTTATTACCAAAATGAATTGTGAATGTAGTAAAAATTATTTACCATGGTTAAGGTACAAATGGGTTTACCAGGGGTTAAATTAAAAATATAAGGATAAAAATGACCTATACACTTATATAAAAACTATATTCCTGAACTAATTTGACCATTAAACGTATAAGGTTCTATAATGGTCCATTTTGGACCCTTGAGACATATGAAAAATGTGATAGGAATAAATTAATTTTAAAAAAACCAAGTGTATCCTCTCCCCCACTTATAAAAGACCACCCCATCACCTCTCTTATCCACACCTTGAACCTTATTTTTTTGAAAATACCCACCCATATCACTTCCCAAATTCCATCCTCTCTTCCTATAATCCTTATTTTAGGGATAAATCCAACCTAGTAAGGCTTTTGGTGAAAACCTAAGGAGGATACCTAAAGAAGAGGTAACATTCCTCAATGACCATTTTTGATTTTTTTTCTTCCCTCACCACATTAAATTATTATTATACGCTAATTTTATAATAAAATAAATATATTTTATTTGCTGAGATGTTCTTATTTTAAGGTAATGACCTAAAACCAACTCCACTTCCATCAAATGGGTTACCAAATCATCATTACTATGTATAGGTGACTACCCCCTCATGAACCGATGTCATTCATTTATCCATTACCACTATCAAGGATAGAAATAATGATGAATTTATTTTCTATATATTATATACATGATATTTTTGATGTTATTATGATTCTATAAATATTATATCAAACATACATTCATACTCTCTATTTTGTGATAATATGATAACATCGCTCATGTGTACAACGGACTACCACCTCACAAAGTGATATGATTTATTCAAGATTTAAATGGAAGGTATTAAAGAAGGGTTTAATTTAAAATATGTGACATATATTATAATATTCCCAGACTGGATTCCACTAAACTAGTGACCTGAGATAGGTCACCACATGAACTGAGGTGCACCTCCCTGTATGCTAGTCGATGTCAACATGTAGTTTGGTTCTAAATAAACACATCGGTAGTCTATACCATCTTTATCAGAGTATGCCAAAGGAATATTAAATTAAGAAATATAATAAACCATATACAATTAAAAACAAACATGCATTACTATTCATTTCCCAAAACTACATACGACCATAACCAAACACTAAATATACCTTGTCAGGCTAACAATGTCAAAAGTGAATAAACCCAAAATAAAGATGAACAGAAGCATACCGAAAATAGGTCCTAACTCCAAGTCTGGATCCCTCATCCATGCACATCCCATTCCCCAATAAAATCTCTATCATAGGTCCCTTGACCTTTTCCTAGTCTGGAACCATGAAATCAACCCAAGTACCCAATGGAGGTCCAATCAGGTTGTGAGTACAACTCAGTAGGCCACTACCCATGGTCTCTAAAAAATATCCTATCTATAAAGGTAGTTCATAAATGTAATAAATTAATTAAAATGTAAGAAAAATATAGCTTGAGTACCAGTAGTTTACATTATTCAATTTTTCCATTTAAATCACTTTATCCACATTATCTCTTGTTCTATGGGTTAGGAATTTACACAATTTACACTAAGGCCTAATATAATAAATTACTATGAGAAATGGATTAAGTTAAGTTCCATATCTCACTAAGGATAAACATTTCAGAAACAATTTCATCATACTTTCCATGTAGCCTCATTTCAGGTAGTCTCATCAAATGTAATTGTTAGGGGAAAAGAGCTTTAGTCCCCTTCCATAACTCGTGCATTGTGGGGTAGGGTCTAGAGCCATATTCTAACCCGACCCATGGGCATTGAAACTTAATTAAAATAACTCACAACTTCCCAGACATATTCACATGATTATTTTTTCATTTACTACATATACCATATCACAACTACACTAAATCAATACACATAACATTATCATTTCACAATTATTAAACATATAAATCCACATCAAGACTTACACCATTAACAAATTTACTATTTACATTTCATAACCCATTTAACCCGTTTCTGTTTCTCATGACTGAACCTATTATAAACATTCAATAATTAAAAATAATTTTACCATTTAACATGTTTATAATTTGACGTGCATTAACCTACATATGCATTTCATGTACAATTTATAAGTCATTTAGCAAAATCACATTATTTCATCCATCCAATTTCATGTTAAGAGAAACAAACCATTATGATATTATAAAAGTCTAGACACAACTATCAATATTCCATTTTTAACTCAACTAATATATTAACATGTTTGTCATGAGATATACTTTAACACAAGAAAAATTCTATTCTTAAAATTGAAATTTACCGTGTTTGGGAATATTGTCACACCCCATGTGTGGACTTAAATTGGTCTAATAAACCTTGATTCATTCCATAAGAATCATGATGCGTTAAATTCATCATTTATCCAACCATTTTACCAAATCTATTTAAAGGCATCTAGTGCACAACAAGAGACAACCATTATCACAACCCCACATGCACAAATTGATTTCAAGACTATGTGATATAACTTGTAGACCACCTACCTATAATATATAGATAGAAACTTACTTATCCTTTTCCTTAGATCCAGATTCAAGAACCCTTTGAATCCCTAAAAGAAGATATACTAGAAAAATAGGGGTATAGGTCTTCTGGAGAAGAAAAATGAAACAACAAGCCCTTCTTTGGAAAGGAGAAGCAAGAGAAGTGTTAGAGTTACTCAGAACATTAATTTGAAACCACCATCACTCTAAATAGATTAAAATAAGAAGATATCGACCCTTGGAAATATTTGGGTATTTAGGTTCATCACTAGGGATGTTGGAGGAATAACGGGGAATAAAATCTATTGAAACACTTAAAATTCTTGAGGGGAAAAGTCATAAAAATACCCCTATAATGAGGTGAAAGGTTTGGCGACATAGTTTTCCAAACAATGATCTATCCTCTATCCAAGAGGGTCTATGTCACAAAGTTATATTGGGATCCCATATAGTTTAAAAAACCATGAACCAACTATACAAAATGGATCTATCCAAGACCACATGGTTTAGCCTTTCCACTGGTACAGTTTCATCTAAATCGTACACCCTTCCTCCAATAATGCATGCTTAGGGCGCACAGTTAATCATTTCAATTTACTGACCATGAAACATGCAATGGATGTCCATTTTCCCTTTTATTTTGTGTCCTTAACCCCAAGAACACCCTCGAGCCTCATCATACACCTAATAAACAAGCCTTTATCTAAAATTAACAAATTTAGACAAATATTTGTACAATAACATACTTCCATGAATTCTTGGATTTTACAAACTCCCTACATTATGATAGATCATCCTAAATCTACACTTCAAATCATTGCTAAGCTTTTAAAAAAGGAGCTTGGGTCAATGGGCCCGTATATCTACTTACCTATCCAAATTTTCTTCCAAAAAATTACTATGATTCCACAAAACATGAACCAAAAGGAAAAATATTTCACCAAATGACCTTCTCCTGATACTCCAAAATGTGTACCAAATTCTCCTCAAAGGACTCATCAGCCTCAAGTTTGAAATCATGAACATCAATCACATGGGATGGGTCTGGGTGACATTGCCAAAGCTGTGACACATGAAAAGCTATGTGCATAGAAATATACCATTATATAATAGAAAATCATTATGCCACCAGTATAACACTCCACTATCTCAAACAAAACTATGTATATGAGCACCAAATTTCCCGTACATTTGAATCCAATAGTGACCCAACCTTGGAGACACCTGATAAAACACATTATTTCCCACCATAAACTCAAGAGGCCTGTGATAATGACCAGCATATGACTTATTCCTACTTTGAGCCGTATCCATTCACATCTGAATCAACTGAAATTTTTCTGATGTCTCCTACATGAGATTCATCCCCAACAACTCTGATTCTCTGACCTCCATCCAACATAACAAAGCTCTACACGGTCTACCATAGAGTTCCTTATAAGGTACCATTAGAATTGAAGCTAGGAAACTATTGTTGTAGGAAAAATCAAAAAGTGAAAACTGTTTCTCCCATGATCCAACAACATCTCAAACACAATACCTTAAAATGTCATCTAGAACCTGAATAATATGCTATAATAGTATATTATTCTTCAGGTGTAATGTTGTAATAACAAACAACATGGTACCAAGTGCCTTATAGAATCCATGCTAGAAGCATGATTTAAATAATAGATCATGATCTGAAACTGTCATTGGTGGTACCCCATGAAACTGAACTATCTATTGAACATAACACTCACCCAAATGATCAACGTTGAAAGTATCTCGAATTGAAAAGAAATGAGCTACCATAGTCAACTAATCCAGCACCACCCAGATCAAATCAATCTTCTAAGGTTTTCTCTAGAGATCTAACACAAAATACATACTCATATTATACTATTTCAATTAATGAATTGTTCATGGTTGTAACAGACCACCTAGTCATTGGTGCTTAGCCTTCACCTGCTGATAGGTAAGGAATCACACCACATAACCTACTACCTATTTCTCCGTCCCTAAAAACAAATACTACCTATAAAGATCAGAATACCAATTAGTAAAACCACGATTTTATTCCAACTTTGATGAGTGAAGCTCATGTATCATCTCTCTCTACATACATGTAGGCACCACAACATGAACATGAATATAAACAAGCTCATCATCACTAAAAGTCCAACCGAAAGGTGACTCCCCAACTTTAAGACTTTCCCCCACGGAAAACAAACTTGATCCTCATACTTTCTCTCCTTAATCTAATTTTTAATAGAGGCCTCAAATTCCAAGGATGAAAGGGTCACCTACCCTCTCTCATCATGAACCTCCAGATGCATCTCAACAAACACTGCCATCATCCTATACCTAGAGATAGATTGTAGGACCACCTAATTTTGAGTCATCTGACTCAAGGAATCTATAACACTATTTTCCTTTCTTAGTGTGTAAACCATGTCAAATTCAAGGAAATTCATGTATTCAACCCATCTTTTCCACAAAAGATTCAAATAACATGGATAAAAATGTATATAATCATTTTATGATTGGTAAACATAGTGAAAAATTCTCCCAAAAAGTAACGATTCCAACACATTAAGGCATAAACCATTATGGCCCATTCAAGGTCATGCATAGGATAATTTCATTAATGAGGTCTCAACTACCATGAACCATACACTACAACCTAATCACCATGCATTAAAATTTCCTCTAGTCAAGCACTAGATGCATCACATAACATGGTATACTTCTTACCTAGATTGGGTAAGATCAGAATCAAAGCTTTAATCAACATATTATTTAACTTTTTGAAGGCATTCTCACATTCCATTTATCATTCAAACTCGATTAACATCTTGGTTAATCCAAAAAGTGGTGTTTCCAAATGAGATAAGTTTTTGAAAAACCTGTGGTAATATCCTGCTAATCCCAAGAAACTTTCTACATCAGAAACATTCTTGGGATTCTCCCAATATTCAACTGCATACACCTTTTAATAGTATACTAACACACCTTCCTTATAGATTATGTGACCCAATAAATTC
This sequence comes from Viscum album, assembly GCA_963277665.1. Lineage (NCBI taxonomy): Eukaryota > Viridiplantae > Streptophyta > Magnoliopsida > Santalales > Viscaceae > Viscum > Viscum album. The sequence continues at coordinate 1,295,854,316 of OY728131.1, forward strand.
AACCTATTAATTCATAAATGAAATTTGGATAACTTGGTCTCTATCACATTATCTCTTAGCGTGATCAGAATGATTTCAAGATGTTTGAAATGATCATCACGAGTCTTAGAGTACACAAAGATATCATCAGTAAAGGAAACTAAAAAATTATATTGGTTAGGAAAAAATATTAGGTTCATTAAGTCCATAAAAACTACGAGTTCATTGGTTAACCCAAACGACATGAAAAAAATCTCATACAACCCATACCTAATCTTGAAGGTTATCCATAGTACATTAGAAGGTATCAAACCTAGATGATGATTACTTGATCTCATATCAATCTTGGATAACAATGAATAACCTCTCAACTGGTAAAAACTATCATCAATTAGAGGGATATGCTATCAGTTCTTAACCGTCATATGGATAAAATTCCTATAATTAACACAAAATCGCATGGATCTCATAGAATTATTAGAAAAAAACACCATAGATGCCCAAGGAGATGTACTAGGATGAATAAACACTTTATTCCCCAACTCCTCCAATGGAGTTTTATTTTCTTGGAATTATTTTGGTTCCATTCTATATGGTGGGATATAAACTCTCTCTTCTCATGAAAACTACTCTATTTTAAACTCAACATCCCTCTTGGGTGGTATCCTGAACAAGTATTTAGGAAACACATCCTAAAACAAATACACCATAGTACGAAGAAAAAGCTACTCTACCACTTTATCATCAATCACAATACAATACACTTGGGTTGTCAACTCACCCAATTTCTGACATATTATCCTTGTACCACCTACCCTAATATCCCAGTCACCATGATAGAGATATGTGTCTCCCTCAAGAGATATAAATTTTACCCTATGATGATAACAATCAATATGGTCCTAGTAAAAAACTAACAAATCCATTATCAAAAGTAGATCAAAACCAGACATCTCAAACATAAAAAATTCCCACAAATAATACTACCCACCATCCTCAATATTACACCCCTTACATTTCTAGATATTTTCTATTCTCATCCCAAATAGTTTGTCAATCGACATAACCCCGCATATATGTTCCACCATTAGGCTTAAAATAACCAAAAAATGAGAAAACATGAAATAATGTGACACACCTATATCAAATAATGAACTATCAAGAGTATAAGCTATAAGGATTGTACCTCAAACAGTTGATGATCTAGACTATCCACCTATAGGTGTATACTAAACTACATGAATCTTACCTTCCCCTATACTCTGATCCCCAATATGAATTCATGGTAGTAGAATTCACTTCTTGTATGAAAGTTCTCATCCTGGTGTACCATTTCAACCACCTTTGCTAGTACGTTCAGATGAGCAATAACTGCCTGTCTGATAAGGGGTAATTATCCCCTACATGCACTCAACATCTACATCAGACCTCCATTAAAGCCCATATATCAAGGGTTCCAAACAAAACATCACCACATTTCCCATTCTTCCACACATTAGAACTCAACTAGTGGTCAAGGGAACCGTCCATGCATGTTCCCATACCAGCTACACTAATTGAAAAACACTTGCTCACCAACCTGAGATAATGATCATCTCTTCTGACTACTCTTTATAATTCCACCCTAATCAAAATTTCTGAAATGACACATCCTTCCCTTGGAAATTGTACCAATGGAATGACCAACTAGAGCCAAAAACCCACTACTTGAAGCCTCTAATAATTTTCCCTCTGAAATAAGGGCATGATCTAACAATTTTTCAAATATTTTTAAATAGAATATGTTCACCTGAGACTTACTCTCATGTCTAATACCATCCTAGAAACTACTTATTGTAGCAACCTCATACCCTACCAACTATGGAACAAAGTGTTGAAATTATATGAAATGACAAACATAATCCATCACATAAATGGTTCCCTGGGTCAACCTCATAAACCCTGTAGCCCACACCCACCTCAAGGTCTCTGGGTAGAAATGCACTAGATAATTTTCTTGGAAGTCCTTTCATAACATACCATCATCTTTCTATGTCTAAACTAAAATATACCACCAGTGATTTATTGATCCCCACAACATATACACTTCCAACTTGAAACTATTCTAGAAAGGAGACCCTAAGAAATCCAAATTCATTCAGATATATTCTACCCAGAACTCTGCTACCACAGGTCCACCCTCCCTATAAAATATTGGAGGGTGTTGTAACTGAAACTATCTAGTTGAATCGAACACACTCAGCATGACCCATCCTGGGACCTATTCCATCATCTTAATAAAAGGATCAAAGATCTCATGAAACAAATACACTCCCCTATTACCCTAAACCACCATAATATCCTACTCCATTTATGGAGAAGCATTCTTATCATTTCCCCTTATCGCCTAACCAGCATACATCGTCATGGTGGAATCTACCTATAATACCAAGCACGAGTCTTAGAACACATAATATAAAGCTTAAACAATTTACATAAAATAAGGATCTCCACTAGCCATAAATAACCCATTTCACATACACTATCCCAATGTACATCGTCCCACATAGAACACTACCATCAACCATCCCTACCATGGGTCATGGTCAACATGGAGTAAACCAACTTACTTAGTCATGAGTCTTCATTTGACACCCTTTTTAATCCATTTTACTATCACAACATGATTCTTCCTCATTCAGTAAACATCGTATCTTTATAGATTGATACAACCAACATTTTAACTCATTCTTAACTTCTAATCTAGAATAATTCTTCAACCAATCTTAAAAATTATTTCCATTTACCCATTTTCATCACCCTTATTATACATTACTTTCTTTATATTTTTTATGGGATATGAATTAAATTATGCCATTCATATAACACACACCATTTCCATGTGTTCCTACCATTTTGGATTCCACTTATATCCCTTGGTTCCTATAATTATTCAGGAATTTACAAATTTATTCCATTCTTTCCATGGAAAAAATATTATAAAATAGTCACATCACAAAAGAAGTGTGTAACAACACAAGATTTTTATGAGATAGATTTTTTATTTTAAATTTATTTGATGTATTCTACTGTAAGTTTTACCAAGATAAAATTTCTCTATATGAAATAATGTCTTTTCAAGAGGAATATGCAACACTCTTATTGGCATGTTCTATACACAATTTCGAGTTCTATTGATAGCTTTCATTTCACACAAGACCGAGTTTAAGAAAACAACTAAATATTATTATGTTACATTATAACCAGAACATTATAATGGAAGGTATGAAAATTATTAAATAAATTATGAAAAATATTCTTTTCACATGTATATATAATTATTTCTTTGGTGATAAACTAATTATAAATGAAAATCAAACCCTTTTTAAATAAAATGAATTGTTTTCCTGAAAAAAATATTTAAATGAAAATAAGTGAGTTTATAAAATAATAAAATAACTATTGATTGATTTTTTTAATGAAATATATATTTAATATATGGTATAAAATTCATTTTATATTTTTTTATATACGTGATACAAGAACAAATTCATTTTTCTGAATAAAAGATGTATTTTTTAAAAAAAATGCAATATTGTCTCTTTTTGATGGAGTACCCATTTTAAATCTAGTTTTGATATTTTTTATATTATATTTGAAAAAATAAGCTTCTTATTTGAAATAGGATTAAAAAAATTTACTTTCATTAATTATTTTGGTATTTTTCTAATATGTTTAATGGTTTTACAAATAGTGAAAAAATACAAAATTTTAATTGATTTTTTTTTCATTGAAGTAATTTATAGTGGTAAATTAAATATTTTAATGATATTAAAGTATAAATATTTTATATTCTTATAATTTAGTATAATTTAGGTCATTTTAATTAATTTTACATTGAATTTAGATGTAAAAACATTCCAATCCTTTGTAGTGTTTTAACATTTAAAACCTATTTTCCATTTCTAACAAGAGGACTAATTTTAAATTAATTATTTAAAATTATATGTTTTCAATTTTGAAAAATGTATTCATTAATTGGAATAATTTGGAAGAAATTATTTAAATAAAATTATTTTATGTTTACTCATATAAATACTAACATTAGTAAATTTTTATTTCCCACTGTTAAGGGTAAATCAGGCAATTCAAGGTAAAAATAACATTATTATATTTTAAAATTACCATAAAACTTGTCATAAATTCATTAGATAATTTACTTTCGATCATAATCCACTATAGGATGAAATTATGATCCTTTTTAAGTCACTTGTGTTATATTATGACTTTTATTATATTTTATTTAAAAATGAGTTGAAGATGTCTTACTCAAATTTTAATAACTATATAATTTTAGTATGAAGTTGTATAGAAGATAAGTCCAACTATAAATACTAATTATATAGATAATTTTTTTTCTTTATGATGGAAATTTATTTTGAATTTTTAGCATATAAATAATTACATTAATGTATTATTTAATTATAATATATAAATTATTTAATTGATGAAAAATCAATAAATTTTATTTTATTAAAATTTTAATAACTATTAGAAGACAAAAAAACTTGACCAAATATTATTTTTTGATTATATATCAACCAAAATATTCTAACAGTCTAGTTATTTACCATTTTGAGACATATGAAAAAGTTTATAACACTTATAATATTTTATATAAAGTAATGCTAAAGTTTCTACATTCATTTTTTAATACATATAACATTTTTTAATATAGTATTTTCCAGAAGATATATTCGAATATAAAAAGTAATCTCTAATATATAGGATTTATATTCATCATATTATATTATTTTTAATTTTTACTCAACAAATAGGTTTATTAAATAATTACACAATACTGATGTAGTAATTATTTTATTAATAGAATTATCAAATAAATGTTATTAAAAGTTTTAAAATAAATTTATTTTGAGATAAATAATGTGATCAAAAAAATTATAGATAAAAATGAACCCTTAGGGATATAATAAAATATTTTTTTCTAGGTTAACATCTTATCTTGGTATTTTTAAAAATCCTTGAAATGAATATTGTCAAAGTTGAAACTATTGATATTTTATCAAAATATTGTTTTATTAAATTATTTAAAAATCATAAAATATTTAAAAAATAAAATAAAATAATAATTATATTTTATAAAATATTATAAATTTTCAATTTAAGGTTTAATTTAGATAAACTAATTAAAAAATTATACTCTTTTAAAATTGAAACATTTATTACCTTAGTTAAAATTAAAATAGATAAATAGGGGTTAATTAAAATGATAAGGTTTAAATTGATATAAAAAGCTGTATAAAATTTATTTTTTGATGAAATTAAAACCTTATATCATCTAATATTCTAATAAATTACATTTTATATGTTTTTGGATGAGTTTTGATTTTATTATAAATTAGTAGTTTTGCAGATTCCAAAAGTTCCCCCACCTCTATTATAAAAGGGCACCTCCTCCATCAATCATTAAACTCAATTTGAGTATTAAGTATTTATAATACCCTACCATTTTCGATTATAAACATCCATTTTAACATTATAGAGGTTTTGTTCTTCTAAAAAGACAAACTCTAGTGTCTTTAAGAGGAAATTTGGAGGGAAATTGTCGAAGAAGAGGTAATATCCTCTACTAATTAGTTCATGATTATTCCTTCTTATACTACATATTCATGAGAAGTTTCCATTATAAAGTAATACATCCAGTGTCAATTATATAATTATATGTTATTATGATTATGGAACAACCATATTCTACCTTTTATCCATCCTATGAAAAATGAAATCACTACAAGTGCATACGTAGGACTTACAATCTCCATGTTGTGGTGTGATTTTTTTTTTAAAAAAAACCTTACATAATGGAAATAATAACTATATATGATTATTATAACATGATATTTATTCTTTAAAAAAAATATACCATCAACTTCCATACCATTTAATAAATATGGGAATTATATCGTCATTCCTGTGTACGTACGTCCTACCATCTTTACGATGTGATGTGATTCATTCTACATGATATCCATTAAATAATGATTATATAACTGTATATATTGAATAAATATGATATATATTATATTAATTTTATTTTTAAAATGATATAACTATAAAATAATAATAATAATCAGAACTTATTCGACAAAATATTCATAAGAAAATGAAGCAGTTAATAAAAAAATAACGAGTAATAATGAAATGTTATTAACAAAAGTATGATAATATGATCATATATGACATTATAAAAATGACTGTAAATAAATAATAAGTTAATAAAATTGTTTTAACCCATACACAGGAGGTTTTAACACATACTTAGGAAGTTGAATTTATTATATGGTATAATTTCACAGTCTCATTATTGTCCAATATTATTTATACATAAGTAATTTTGGGGGTATATTTATCATCCATGTCCATGTTTTCTAAATTTTTTTTCATAAAATGATTTAATACTCTTATATATATGTTTAAATTAATTTTTACCCATTTTTTCACTTTTTACTACATGTTTTGAAAGGGATCTTTCCTTCTTTTTCCAAACGAGGTATTTTTTTGAGTTTTTCGTCAAAAGTATGAGAATAATGTTTTTTAAATTATATGGAATGAATGTATTTTTAAGATTTCATGATATATTATTTCCTTGAAGATTCCCTTACAATATTATAAGGTTTTATTTCAATAAAAAGTTTTCTTCTAAAATTTTATGGCATTTTCAGAAAAGAAAACCTTTTCAAAGATCAAATAATATTTTCCTCAAGAATTAATTTCAAGTGTTATATCAAAATTATTTTCCATATAAGTTGATATAATATAATAGGGATATGTTTCATGTATAATATACATATTATTCATATGGTTTAATTATTTTTATGATGAAATGATATTTATGAATTTCATATCTTTTCAGGGATTATGTTATAATAGTATGATATATATAAGACCCTTTTCTTTTCTATGGGTTATGTTATGAATGAATGATGTTTATGAATAAAATTTCATTCCATGGGTTATGATAGGATTTATAAAATTGTGTAACACATATGAATAGTTTTCATTATGTGATGGGTTGGACCTATATCTCCCTCCAATGCATTGAGTAGAGATGGAAAACTCGGGAGGTATATATGTTATGTGTGAACCTGATTTCATGTTCACAATTATATGCATGGACCTGGTTCCCATGTCTATAATTTTATGCATGGACCTAGTTTTCATAACCACCTATTTATGAAATGGATCTATTTCATATCCTTAATTTAATCAGTGAACCTGTAACTATTTAAACATGTTCACAAAGTTATAATTTTATGTGTGTTCCACAATTTCATACCTTATGTCAATTTTATGATCTTATGGAATATATTCTTTTATTTATTTATGATTCAAGTTTACCTTTGATATTCATGGAATGATCTTATAATATTATGATCACATTATTATACCCTTTTTTCTCATTTTTAAGTTTACATATCACTATTGTTTACTCTTACTGACCATCCAAGCTCACCCATTCTTATGTTTTATTTTTCCAAGGTTATACAAAAAAGTTTTAGGTAGGAGTAAAAAAGTGGGAGGATATTTTTTGGAAACACTAAATATCTTTCGCTAGACTAGATTTTTGTGTTACAAGTTACCAAAGGCACCAAAATAATACAGTATTTAGGAGACTTTTGGTATAATGTATTAAGTATTCCATAAAATTAATGTAATGTTAATTTATGTCATTATTGATTTGTTAGAGTTTGTATCAGAGTGAAGGTTTAGTTAACCATTGGAATCTATGATGTGAATACTTTAGTGAGATCCATAGATATATTTATAAGTTTATGTATATATATTTCTCTAAGTATATGTATAAGTATATTATACAATCCTATAATTTATTAATGATCATGGATTAAATAATATTAAACCTAAAATTTTATAGATTTAAATTAATTTCCCTTGATTATGTGGATTTCCAGTACAATTAGTTTTTCTCACGCTATTATTTTCAGTTTTAGTCAAATTTTGGAACCTAACGAAACCATGTTACTGATGAATGCAATGGGAAACGAAATGATTTTCATTATGATCAACCACATGTTATGGGAGCTGCAACGAAAAATATTATCACTATACTCACATAAGATATAAATCATGTTGGAGTTAAAAATGAGAAGTTGAGGGAAAAATTTCTATTGAGTCCTTCATGAGGAAACATGCACATTCTTTCAGTGGGTTTTATGATAAGCTTTTTAAAGAACAATGGATAAGTACCACTGAAAAGATAATTTTCTTCTTTCAGTGTTCAGAATATGAAAAAGTAATATTGGCTGTTTATTGTCTGGTAGGTGAATCCAATTAGCAGTGAACTATTATTAAGAACATGATGGATCACAAATAAATTGAATCAATGGAATGGGGATATTTTAATGGTGTATTTTTTAGTATGTAATTCCCTCATATTCTATAAAAAATATGGAGAAGGAATTCATTGAGCTTAAAAAATGATGATGAATATATTGGTACCTATAAAAATAATTTTACAAGGCTCTCAAGGAATGATTATGTCTTAATTGTTATCCATGAAAATAAAATTCACTGATTCTTTGGTGGCCTAAAACTGAGTCTTCAAAAGGTCTTAGACATAGGGGACTTTGGAATCTATGAATAAGTCATTCATTTTTCACTAAAAGTGGAAATGAAATTTGGTAACTCTGAAGGTTCTGGAGATAAAAAAATAATGATGGAGCTTAATGGAAACTCTTGTGGTTTTACACAAAGAGAGAAGAAAAATTATCAACCTCTTACTTGCCAAAAATGTGGAAAATAGAACTTAGGGGAATGCCTGAAAGGAAGAATAATTTTATTCAAGTGTGGGAATCCTATCCATGGAGAAAAAGAATGTTAGAGTGATGTAAAAATTCCATTCAATAGAGAGAAATCTCAAGAAAATGCACCACCCACACTTCAACACTACAAGTTCATGGAAATGGGGAATTATGCTAACCAATGACATAATCAAAGGGTTATCGATGATGATCATTGTTAGAAGCATATTAAGTCCAAAGAAAAATAAAAATCATATGTGATCACTACTATCAATGTAGTGTATGACCAAGAAGTGGGGGAATGATTGTGTGTTTATGTAATGGGATTCCAAAATAATGTTGTAGAATAAATTTTATGGTATTACGGAATAATTGGTCTATAGTGGTCTTTTTATATGTATTTAAGAGTATATGTTGAATGGTACCAATAACCATGAAAATTGATGTAGATATTTTTGGAAAACACTTGATTAAGGGAAGTATAACCCTTAATAAGTGTATAATGATGGAAAAATAAAATAAAGATATGTTTGATATTATTAATGATCGTGATACTAATATGGTGACATCATGGATTGAGTTAGAATTTTTGGATTTATTGTTTTCAAGAAAGAGTTAATTTTTTAAATTATGCATGTTTTCACTAAGGGAATTCATGTTATTAATATGTTTCGAGAAAATACACAATGAGGGAATTCAAATTTTTGGAATGTTACCAATAAGAGATACCTTATGAGATATGAGAGATAAATGTTAATTTGATTTAGTTCACCTCTTTCTATAATATTTGATTTTTAGTTTTCTGACGGATTGTAAGGTTATCCATTTATGGATAGTATAAGTTAAATATCTGGTAAATTTTAGTAGATTAAAGTATTATCTAACCATAGGCGGACTTAAGAAAATTTTATAACTTGTGCTAATCTTTTTGTTTTGATAAAGACAGATGAAATGACATATCATTCTATTTATAGATCACATGATCTTTTAATGCATCAAGAGTTAAAAATTAAAATTTATTTTAGTGAATAAGAGATGAAGTGGAAATTATTCAAGGCAAGGTCAATGGTGATATGGTACTGAAATCAAGTAAGTATATCTTCTCATGAAAATTATTTATCATTAGGAAAAAGGATTTTGATGTAAAAGGGTGTGATATTATCATCATTATTTAATGATATCAGAAACCTATTTTATGATTCATTAGTTTATGGTTTTGTAATTGTTAAATTCGTTGGATCACACACTTTCTAATGATCAATGATCTTTGTAAATATCTATGAATATTTATGCTTTTCCTCAATGCCCAAATATTCACCTATGTTCTCCTACGTAGAGAGATAGTTATAATTTAATTTGGGTAATTATTATTTTCCAAATATTCTTTTTTTAAAGAAATTTTTATTCATTTTTTATGATCTGGGTTTCTATGAAAGAAATTTTAAATTATTAATCAATTTATGATATAGATGAATTTCAAGGGTGAATTTTTTAAGGGGGATAGAATGTAACACTACGAGATTTTTATGAGATAAAATTTTTATTATAAATTTTCTCGATGTATTTTTTGTATACTACACCAAGATAAGTTTTTAATACACACAACATCATCTTATATTTCAGTATACACAACACTATGTTTCTCTTGTGTTACACACAATTTTGTGTTCTTTCAAAATATTTCATTTTACGCAATACTGAGTTTAAGAAAGAAACTAAATATTAATATGTTACCTTATAACCTATCCATTATAACAAGAGGGTATGAAAAATTTTAACTGAATTATGAAAATATTATTTCAACATGTATTTATAATTATTTATTTTGTGATAAATTAATTATAAATGAAAATAGAACCCTTTCTAAATAAAAGGAATTGTTTTTCTGAAAAATAATTTTAATGAAAATAAGTGAGGTTTTAAAATAATTAAATTAATACTGATGGGTTTTATTAATAATATGTATTTATAATATATTCAATATAATTTTTAAAATTAATATTATATGTTTTCTAGATATGATATAAGAATAGATTCATTTTTTTGGATAAAAGAAGTATTTACAAAAACAATATTGCCACATTTTGTTGGAGAAATCATTTTAAATCTAGTGTTTGAAACTTTTTTATATTTTATTTGACAAAATAAACTTATTATTTGAAATTTTAGTATCAAAATTTACTTCAGTTCATGTTTTGGTAATTTTGTGATAAGTTTAACATTTTCATAAATAGTAAAAAATACTAAATTTTAATTGAAAACAACTTTTTCCCTTGAAATAATGTATTGTGTTAATTTATATATTTTAATGGGTTTAGGGTATAAATAGATTAAATTTTTATCATTTAATATAAATTATCCCATTTTATTTAATTTTACATTGAATTTAGATTTAAAAACATTACAATCTTTTACAATGTTTTAACATTTAAACCACATTTTCTCATTCCAACAATGTGATTATGTTTAAAGAAATTACTGAAAAATACGTGTTTTTAAATTTAAAAAATGGATTCCAAAATTTGAATCATTGGGTACAAATTATATAAATAGGGTTTATTTATTTTTAGGCATATGAATACTTACATTAACAATTTATTATTGACCATGAATAAGGGTAAATCAGGTAATTAAAGGTAAAAATAATTTTATAATTTTATCAAATTACCATAACACTTGTCATAAATTCATTTTATAAGTGTTTTTAGAAAAAACCAACTTTAGGCCGAAATTATGATCTATTTTAATCCAATTGTGTCAGATTATGACATTCATTATATTTTATTTAAAGAAGTGTTAAAGGACACTTACTCAAATTTTAATACCTATATGATTTTAAATATAACGTTATATAGAAGCTTTGTTCAACTATGAAAACTCATTCAAAATATTAAATGTTTTTTATCATGGTAATTTGTTTTTAATTTTTTGGATGTAAATAATTACCTTAAAGGCTTATATAATGATGACACAGAAATTATTTAATTGATGAAAAATCAATAAAACAGTTTTATTAAAATGATAATAACTATTAAAAGACAAAAAATCTTTGACCAAATCTTATTGGTAGAGTATATATCGACCATAATCATCTAAGGGTATAGTTATTTAACATTTGAATACATATGAAAAAGATGATGGAACTTACAATATTTTATCTAAAGTAATGTTAAAATTGTCACATTAATATTTTAATATATATAACATTTTTTAATATTGGTTTTTCTAGAAGGTATATTCAACTATAAATATTTCTCTGAAATATAAAGGATTTATATTCATCATAATATTTTTTTTAATTTTTATTCAATCAATAGTTATATTAAAAAATTACACAAAATCAATTTATTAATTTTTTTATTAATGTAAATATCAATTAAATGTTATTAAAATTATTAAAATGAATTTTTTAGAGATAAATAATGTGATCAATTAATTTTATAGATGATATTGACCTCATAGGAATATAATAAAATATTTTTTTCTAGGATAAAATATTATCTTGATATTTTTAAAAATCCATGAAATGAATAGGCTCAAAATTGACACTATTGATATTTTAACAAAATAATGTTTTATTAAATAAATTAAAAATCATAATTTTTTTTAAATTATAAAATAAATATAATATGGTCTAAAATATTCTAAATTGTTCATATTTTGTATAATTTACTTAAAATAAGTAAATATTATACACTTTTAATATTGAAACATTTTTAACATTAATTAAAAATAATTTAGATTAACTAGGGTTTAATTAAAATTTTAAATTTTAAATTGATAGAAAAAATTGTCTAAAATTTATTTTTTGTGATATTAAAACCTTATATAATATATTACTCGAATATATGAAATGTTGTAGGTTTTGGATGGGGTTTTATTTTATATTAAATTAATTTTTTTGGAGATTCTAAAAGTACCCCACCTCAATTATAAAAGGGAACCTCCTCCCTCACTTATTCACTTCACATTGAGCCTTAAATATCGGTCATACCCTACCAATTTTCTGTATCAAATTTCCTAGTAAAATTATTGATATTATGGTCTTCTCAAAATTCCCAACCAATGTCTTTAATAGGACATCTAGATGGATATCATCAAAGAAGATATAATCTCCTTTACCAATTATTTCAAACTTATTTATTCTTATACATATTATTTATGAGTTGTATTCATTATAAAGTAATAAATACAATATCACTGATATAAATATATGTTATTTTGATTATTTAACCATCTTATTTCACCATCTATCCATCCTACAAAAAATTAAATCACCACACGTGTGTCTGTATGACTTACCATCTCTATGTTGTGGTGTAATATGTTTTTCACCACCACCTTACATTGATGGGTATAATGATGAAAATAATAACTATATATGATTATTATAATATGATATGGATATTTAATAAAATATATACCATCCACTTATATACCATTTCACAATTTTGAGAAAGATATCATCATATGTGCGTACATACGACCTACCCTCTCCCCGATGTGATGAGACTCATTCTACACGATATCTATTAAAGAATTATTTTATAAATTTATAGAATGAATAAATATGATATATATTATGTTAATATCATTATGGAAATTATATAACTATAAACTAAGAATGGAGACCTTAACTTCTTGAACAAAACATGCATAAGAAAATGAAGTAGTTAATACCCAAATAACGAGTAATAATGAAAATTTATTATTAAAAGGATAATAATATGATCATATATGATATTAGAATAATTTACATGATTATATAATAAGTTAATAACATTATTTAAACCTTATACATGAGTTTGGTACACATATAAAGGACCCAAGCCTAAGGTAAGGGATAATTTCTTAATCTCATTATTATCAGAGATTGTTTATATATAAGTATTGACTACGATATATTTATCATCCATGCCCATTTTTTACAAGAATGATTTCATAAAATGTTTTATTATTCTCATATGGATGTTTAAATTCATTTATACCCATTTTTATGTTTTACATCACAGTTTGAAAGGTATATTTCTTTCACCTTGTAGACAAGGTACTTTTTTAACTTTTCAGTAAAAGTATAGGAATACTGTTTTTTTAAATTATATAGAATGAAAAAGATTTAAAATTTCATGAAAACATATTACCTTTAATAATAACATAAAATTTTACAATGTTATTTTTAAATATTTTTTTTTAAAATTTCATGGCATTTTAAGAAATAAAATCAGTTTTGAAAAAGAAAAGATATTTTCCCCAATAATTAATTTCACGTGTTCTATCAAAATTATTTTTCATCTAAGATGATATTATATAATAGTGATATGTTTAATGTATACTATACCTATTATTATTATAGTATAATTATGTTTATAATCAAAATATATTTATGAATTTTATATTTTTATCATGTATTATTTTATAATGGTATGATATTTGTGTGACTCATTTATTTTTTATCGGTTATGCAATGAATGAATAATGTTCTTGGAAACCATTTAATTCTATGGGTTATGATATGATTTATGTTATTGTGGAATAAATATGTATGATTTAAATTAAATGATGGGTGGGACCCATATCACCCTCTATTGCATTGGGTACAGATAGAAAACTCATGAGGTTTATATGTTATGCGTGAACATGATTTCATGTTCATAATTCTATGAGTGGACTTGGTTTTCATATCCCTAATATTATGCATGGACCTGGTTTTAATGTCCATAGGTTTATTCAAGGTCCTAATTTCATGAACTTAATCTAATGAGTGAACCTATTACTATTTATACATGTTCAAAAAGTTATGATTTTATGTGCATGCCACAATTTCATGACTTATGTTAATTTTATGATCTTATAGATTATGTTATTTTATTTACTTATGATTAAAGTTTACCTTTTTTATGCAGGGAATGATATTCTAATGATATGATCACATTATCATAACCTATATGCGCATGTTTATGTTTACATATCACCTTCGTTTACTCTTACGAAGAATATAAGCTCACCCATTATTATGTTTTATTTTCCTTGTGCTATAAATAAAGGTTTTAGGTAGGAGTACCAAAAGGGGAATATCATAATGGAAAAATTTGATGATATTTCACTATAATAGAATTTTTTGTTCTATGTTTGTAAAGGAACTAAAATAATATGGTATTTGGGCTTCTGTTTGTATAATGTATTAATTATTCTGCAAAAGTAATGTAATGTCCTTGCACGTCAAGCTCGATTCATTATAAAGTGCATCACCCAATGGTGAAAGATAATTCAACCGTAACAAAACACATAAAGAACAAAAATTTCTACCCTGGGTACTTGGGGATTCCCTCATACATGGGATAGCTACTCCTAAGAATGAGCTCATTTCCAAGGAACAACACTCCCAAATATTCTTTCTACCATTCTGAAATGGTAAGGTATAGAAAAGGACCACTCTAACATCACTTTTTAATGTTCCTAAACTAGTGGTCACTAAGACAGCACCCCAAGCTTATTCTCCACATGACCTTAGACACACCTCCTAATACGCCAGTGGCTATGACTAGTAGTGAGGGTCTTAATAAACACATGGTGAGACTATACCATATTTATCAGAGTATTCCATAGAAGATAAAAATAATAAAAATAATAAATAATAATCAATAACAAATAAATATGCATTACTAATCTTTTCCAAAACTCAGTATAACCACAACCAAATAAAAAATATTCCATGTCATGCTAACAATGTCAAAAGTGAAGAGACCCAAAATAAAGACCAGTAGAAGAGTCCCCAAAATAGGCCCTGACTCAAAGTCCTGAACCCTCATCCATGCACATCCCAAGCCTTAATAAACTATCTATCATGGGTCCCTTTCCCTTCTATTTACATAAAAACATGAAATCTTCTTAGGCACCCAATGACGGCCCAAGTAGGGTGTTATTACAACTCAGTAGGCCACCATAAACTATGTCTATAAAATATATAGTCTTAACAAATAATACATGAAAGTACTAAACAAATCACAAGGTAAGAAAAATATAAATCAGGTATCTTTAGTTAACAATATTCACTTTATCCATTTTAATCACTTAATCCACTTTCATCCCTTGTTCCATGGGTTAGGCATTTACATCATTTTAAGTACAGCGTAATCCAATCAATTAGTATGAACAAGGGAGTGAGTCAAGTTTCCTTATATCACTAGGGAAAAACAATTGATAAACAGTTTTGACACACTTAGCTTTGAGCCTCAACCGATATAGTCTCATCAAATGTGACAGTTAGGGGCATAGATCCTTAGTCACCTTTCGTAACCTTTGATTTATGGGATATAACTTGTAGGTCACATAACTAAAATTCATAGATGAATTCTCTTTTAACCATATCCTTAGATCTAGATTCATGCACCCTTTGAAGAAAAAACCTATGATCCATTAGAAAAGGAGGGTTTTGGGGCTTCATAAGACGAAGACTGAAACAACAAGCCCTAATACAGAGAAGAGAAGCAAGAGGAGGATTAGACTTACCCAGAGCATCAATACACACCCAACAACACTCTAAATAGATTATAATTGAAGCATATAGACCCTTGGGAAGATTTTGGGGTTTAGGTTCATCACTAGGTCTAGAGGATTAATAATGGGGAATAAAATCTGGTGAAACGCTTAAAATCATGAGGCAAAAATGATAAAAAACACAATTAATATGGCCCATTGTTTGTCCGCACAGTTTTCCAATATCATCACCAACCATGTGCCTACCTCTATCCAAGAGGGACTAAGCTACATAGTCAACCGAGGATATTTCATGGTTTAATAAACCATTCACCAATCATGTGGAATGGGTCTCTCCAAGCTAACATTGTTTGGCCTTTCCCCTGGAACAATTTCATCCAAATTGTACAACCTTCCTCCATGAATGATTTTTTACAGAGGACAGTTAATCCTAATAGTGCTCAAACTATGAAACATGCATTGGATGTCCATTTCCCCCTTTCTTTTGTGTCTTGAACCCCAAAACACCCTCGAGCCTCCTCATACTCCCAGAAAACATTCCATTAACCAAAATTAATAGATTTAAACCAAAATTTAAACAAAAAAATACCTCTATGACGTCCAAGATCTTATATATATGAAATAAAAATGATTCTGGAATGATAATATTTATATCACTTACTATTCATTCCTTAAATCCGATAAGAAAATGGAAATAAATTTCATGTGTACATATGACCTACTATCTCTATGAATGTTTTACTTCATTTTCTAACACTATATTTCATAGAATACTATAAATACATATATATTGAATATATATGATATTTATACCATGGTTCAGATTATAGAGATGATGAAACCATTATAAAAGTAAGAGGACCAAGAAATAACATCTTAAAACATACATGAAAAATAAAGTAATTGTTTCCCAAAATGTGACATTAACATGAAATTATTAATAAAAATGAAATAAAATTTCATTAGAAAATAATATATGGTATGATATATATGAATATGGTTCTATAATATATTTATAATAGACTTATATTTATTATATATGTGTTTGTAATGTGAAGTAAGGAAGTCAAGACTTATGGTACGCGATTTTTGTCTCACTTTTTTCTTCCATGAGACACATACCATATTCACCACATATTGATTTTATATACTGTATATAATACCCAAGAATGTATAATATTATTATTCTCATAAAAAATATTGTTATTTACCTACCCATTTTAGGATCTCTCTTTCAATGGGATTACGGTATAAGATATACCAAATCAGTAAGGGATTTATATCCACTCTTTTATTTCTGGTAGAGATATGAAAATTTATCAATTGTTTATTTTTTGTGTTGTATATACATACCCTTTGAGATGTTATATCATGAATAAAATTCATTCCAAGACTTTTAACATATAAATTTTTTTATTTTGTATTTTAGATTATGATTCAAAATATTATTAATGAAGCAAGGAATTCTTGTCACAATTTTATTTATTTGGGACATATGATTATCATATACAACTATCTTCTTGAATGAGGTGTATATAAAGATAATTTGACATGTAATACCATAAATATTTTTTATCCAAATGATATTTTATTTTTCATTTAATGATTTTCTTTCATGGTTCTTACATTAAAAATATTCTAAAGTGATAAATATTTTTTGTTACAATCTCATCGTTTATCAGAAATGTTTCTGATTATGTTTCCGATCGTAAAATATTATGATCCATATCCCAAAAATATGATGATTTCTATTATCCTCTGGTAATACCATGAAAATACATTTCCCTTCATTTTTCACTCTTTATATAATCAAGGGTTAAAATATAATGTTTTTATAAAAATCATCTTTTTAGTCAAAAAACCTTTTTATTTAAAAAACAATGGTTTTAAAAAAAAATTGAAAAATGTTTCTAACATTTTTCATAAAAAACAATTTATTAAAGAGAATTTTCAAATTATTATAAATTTTTCTAAAAGGAATCATTTTGATGTTTTAAAAAACAATGACCATTTTTGATTTTACTGAACATTTGAATGAAATATTTATTTGTGAAGTGTATAATAAGAATGAGACTTCCCATCATCATTAAAATTATATGATTTGAGGATTACCTTATAATTTTCAAGGTTATTTTTAAGGTAAAATATTTTCATAATGTTTTATGCTTTAAATATTTCTTTTGATAAGAAATGATATTTTCCCCAAAAAATGTTTTAAATGGCCGATAAAAATTATTTTTCATCTGAGATGAAATCCTTTGAGTTTAATTATACTTTACTAGGGATATGATCCAAGGATATCATTCATATTATTTCTATTAATTATTTATATTTTAATGGAATAATTTTTATGAAATCCATTTCTCTTCCATAGGTTATACTATAAGAAAATATTTATGATACCCGCTTCTTGTCATGGGTCATTTTATGGTGACATAATTATGAAACCTATCTCTTTTCCACAGGTTAGGATATTATGAAATGTTTGTGATACCCATTTAATTTCATGGGTTATGATAGGCTGAATGTTTTTGATCTCATAGAACATATAAATATGGTTTTCATTATATAACGATTGGGGCCTATATATCCTTCCAATGTAGTGGGTAAATATTTAAATCTCATTAGATAAATATGACTAGAATGGGGAGTGAGCTCAATTTAGTAAGGGAAATTATCCACTATGATGATCATGGGAGTGAAACCAGACAAACATGATGGTTTGGGGAGTGAATCCGTTACTTCATGAAGAAAGGTTTGTCATTAGGGATGGTGGTGTAGCCAAGAAAAATGAAGGAACATGGGTTGTTTTTCCAATCACAAAGCACATACACAAGTGGATATCCGAATCCTAACATTTTATGAATGTATTGGTGGGTATTCTTTATATAAGATTTTATATGATTATTTGTATTCCATTAATATATGACCTATGAAAAATTTATTCTCTCATGGATCAGGTTTATTGATTCCCTTATTATTCATGTCTTATGAACTTACAATATTTATTCCACGATTCAAATATATGATCTATGAATGGTTGGGTTTAAACTTTTAATGTTATATTCAATATCACATACACTCATGCTTATCTTATGCTTACATATGATCATAGATTTTATCTATTATTTTTACCCTTATTGAGCATCTAATCTAACCTTTTATTTTTTTTCCTTTCCTCGTGTTATGAAGAAATATTTTTTGTAGGGTATTTCTATGAAGAGTAATTAATGGTAAGATCATTGTGGGAAACATTTAAGATCTTTCACGAGATTAGAAGATTTTGTTTCAATTTTCCAATCGAACTAAACTATTATGGTCCTTAGGAATTTGTTATTGTAATGTAATGAATATTTATATAAAAAGGTATGATATCCATTTTGGATAATCTTGGGAAACTATAGATGTTATTAATGATTAGAAATACCAAAAAAATGTCATTTAAAACAAATTTGAGGAAAACATCTATTTCATTTAATTTTTTTTCAAAATAAAAGTTCAAAAATATATTTTTGAAATAATTCTCATTGAAAATAAATTTCAAAAATAAAAAATTAATCTTTAAAACATTGATTGGTCATGATGTATGGAAATAATATTCATGTCATTTATTTTAAAAAACACACCTTTCACACCATTGTAAAAAGGTTAAAAAGTGAATCATTTTAAAGGAGAAAAGAATATCAATTTCAAAATATTTTGTAAATATTAAAAAATGAGAGATAATATATTTAATAAATCATTTGGATAATGCTAAAAATATTTTTTAATTTTTTTAAAAATGGTTTTGGAAGAAAATACTTTTTCTATTGGAAAGTGGAATGATGTTATATTTTATTATGAACATTTTCATAAAAAATTTATGTACCAAAGAAATGATAATTTGTAATATTACTTTAAAAATCATTAATAATAAGGGGAAAAGAAAATTTTTAATGTTTTTTTTAAGATAGTCAAATTATTTCCTTTGATGGTAATTCATGCATAAATAATCCTGATTAAAATGAGATTGTCAGATAAACCCTTATAGAAATCATAATTTTGAAATAAGAATAAATCAATGAATATAATATTTGTATCAGATGTAAATACACGTAGAAAAATTTGAAATTAAATATAATATATTAAAAATTATTTAGACACATAATCTTGTAATGTTAGATGAAATGAGTGAGCAATATAATACAATGAAAATAAATTATGTTATGAAATTATGTACCACTTGGTGATTTTTAATTAAAATCCCACTATATGAAATAATTAATTTTAAAACTTAAAATATCATGAATTATTAAGTATTCAAAATATTACATGAAAAATTATAAGTATATAAACTATATAAAAGAAATTAGATGCATAGAATTATAATATGCCTCAATGAATAGAAATTGAGATGAGGTCTCATACCTCACACTTCTTTTTGGTTGAACATCATTTAACCTCTTGTATAATGGCTTTAAGAATTTTATTAAATTATAAAAGAACCATATCCATATTTATAATATTATATATTATTCCATTATAATATTCTACCACTTGTTTTCTAATAATTTTTCATTATTTTCATTATTTCATATGTTGATTTCATTTTTTTCTCACCCGTATTTTATCATGAAAGTTATGGTTCTTTCACAGATTATATAGTTCCACAATATGAAAAATTATTTTAATATTATAAATAAAATTTTTTTAATGAAATATATTTTTATAATCTTTATAAAAATTTGAACATGGAGAATGGATCACATCGCTTCATAGAGACGGTAGGTTGTATGTACGCATGGGCGATGTTGTAATTTCCTTGATGGATGAAAGTGTAATGAAGTGTGTGATATATTAATTTTTCATAATCAATAAAATTTCATATATATTACATAGATTTATTAAATTTACCCTAATTACCTTCCACATAAATCGTTAGTAAAAAACAAATAACATCGCTTCGCAAGGCGGTACTTCACCATAAACAAGAGTAACATTATCATATTTCAAAAGGAATGGAAATTATAATTTTTTATGGGAAATTAAAATTAAATAAATATAATAATATCATAAATATAATATACATGTGTTAAATGCATCATCATATCTACCCTCTAAAGTTGTTGATGGAAAACGAATTACATTGGTTCGTGAGGCGGTAGTGTGCCTCACATACAATCGACGGTTTTCTTTCCCATTTGATGGATTTGGAGATAGATATAGGTCATTATCTTTATATAATATTATAAAATTATATAGGTGATACATATATTATTATATAATAACATTTTAGGAACATTTTAAGGAGTTTTAAGAATAATTTAAATAAAAACATTCATTTAGGAACGTTACCTCTTCTTTAGATAACTTATTTAGGTCTATATAAAAACCCTTCCTAGGTTTAATTTTTGATAAAACGAATGCATCTTGGATTATTTCATTGGTTTAATTAATTAATTTTGATTTGAATTTTCTAAAATAATTTTCTTTGGAAGTTTAAGTAGGGTATGAATGTGGGTGACCTTTTATATGTGGGGAAGAGGATAAACATTGAATATTTGAAAAGAATCAATTATACCCATGTTTTTATCATGATAAACCCCTCTAAAAATGGTTAATTATATAACCTTATATTATATAAGGTATAAATATGTCCAAAAATGGGTTTGGGAAAAGTTTTAGTTTATTTTAACCCTTATATTCTTTTTTAACCCCTGGTAAACTTTTTTGTACCTTAATTGTGATAATTAATTTTTACTATTTTACTATTCCTAATGTCAAAAAATTTAGTTGAAATTATTAGATAATATAAATTAGGATGATTCCAAATATAGAATCCATTTATATAAATTTAATTCATATAATTAGTATAATTCAATTTAATCTTTTACCCGTTGTCATGATGAAAAAGCGGGTTTCCAAAGAGAAAATTCTCATAAGTATATAAAGTTTTAATATAAAAATCAATATTTAAGTGATTAAAATGACATAAATTAGTTAAATTTTAATATAATTCAACTAATTTTACTTTGAAACCAATTTAAAATGTTATTTAATCGTATAAATTATTTAATTGAAAAGGAATCCTTCAATAAAAATTTGTATTTTTTACTATTCAGCAAAAAATAATATTTTTATTAAGATCCAAAAATTATTACTATGATAATTTTGTTATAAATTTTGGAAAAATAAAGTTATTTTTATCAAAAAAATTTCCGAAATGTGGTAAAATTTAATTTTAAATTATTCTTGTAATGTATTTCGAAACTAGTTTTTAGAAAAGTAATGTTTTTTTTAGAAAAAATATATATTTATTTAAAATGTTTTTTATTTTTATTTATAATTAATAGATAACCAATGAAACTACAAAAATAGTAAATTTTAAAAAATTAGCTATTAATATTCAATCCCACCTACTTAATGTCTTGGTTATGACTGTCACGTTTTAAATAATAACATTTTAATTGAGTATTGTGTTACATTTAAACCTGGTGTTGTGTGCATTGTAAGTTATCAAAGAGATTGATTTTATTTAAAAATTAATATCTTATAAAGTCTTAGGGTGTTAAATTCTCTTATAATATTTTGTGTGTGTGTCATATACACTCTCAATAAAGGTTTTCTCCTTTGAAAATATCATCGTGTTACCATCTCTATGTTTTCTACTTGGGTTTATGTAACACCCCAAGGTTTTCAAAAAATAAATTGAATTCATAGAAATTTGTTTTATATAAATAATTATAACTATCCATTAAACATAATTTTACTACTTCTATGTTTTGAATTTTGAAAAATGGTCATATATAATTGTGTTTAGTAAGTCATTTTAAGTCTAATGAAACCAACTTGTTTATTTGGTGAATAGTAACATACCCTTATGAATATTAATATGAATAGTAATATGACCTTAATAAATAGTAAATTGTGTTATTATTATATTTTCTTATGTCTTTAAGATAATTACTTTTTGGTTAATTTTTCAATATGATTTAAAAGCAGTTATAGAATTTAAATTGTTAATTTTTGAATTAACTATGATTTATTAAAAAATTAAATTAATAATATTTATAAAATTATAATTACAAAACGTAGCTCATTTTTGAATTATACATGTTAAAAAATGGTTATGGTAAATTTTTGGTATTGTATTGAAATAGTTGATTTTTCGGTGAATTGTAAAACAAATACAATTTTGAGCTTCTATGTGTTAATGACATCATTAATGATGTAATAAATCGGGCCGACTTGTGTACAGTAAAATAAGTTATGAGGTGTCCCAAGTGGATTATACCATGGAAAAAATACCATGGTCAATCCCATGGTTTTGAAAACACCACTAATGAGGTGTTCCTTGGAAATTATTAAAATAATCCCTCACTTTTGCAATAAATACCAACCCATTCATTCATTAACATCATTAAAAATTCCTCATCAACCAATCTCTGGCCTACATAACTCCCTATTAGTCCTACCACGATTTCCTCAATCCCCCAAGGTCCCAACCATTCTGTTTTTGGAGTTACTCTACATGGTAAGAGAATTCTCAGCTTTATTCTTTTTCCATTCAAGTTCTCCTTTATGTGGTATGTAATTAAAGAATCCATAAAATGTTATTATTTTAATCTTATTATTTCTCTATTATGTATTATGATTCGTTTTTGGATGGGTGACCCTTGTACCCTCTCATTTTAATGTATTCTAAAACCCTATTTCGTAGCAGTTAGGCTGCCAAATTTTTGTAAGGGATTTCTCAACTATTCTTTTATTTTGAGTTCCTTTATTTTCTAATAATTTATTCATCACATTTTACCCAAGAGGAATGAAAGCGCAAAAAATAATGTATATTCAGGATGTTCTCATGTTCATGTAAAATTCATCATCATTCTTCTTCTCCTCTCCCACTTATTCAAGGAATAAAAACATTGACCATTATGTGTCGAATTACCGACATCTTGGATGATGTGATTTCAATTTTCATTAATTCTTTCTAGTATGGTCATGAAACCATTTTTATTGTTTAAAAAAGTAATAATATATGTATTATGTCTCATCCATGATTTTGTAATTCATTTTACTCATTGTTTTAATTTATAAGACAAAATGAGGTCATTATTATCAAACAAAAACTAAAATGATCTAAACAAACGTCATTAATGTTTTAACTTATGAATAATTCTCATATAAAACGTCAAAATTATAAATGATATAAATTATGGTACTGAAAATATATAAATACATTTCCATTACAATTCTGGATTTTCACTTCCAATCGACAAGAACATCCATCATGAACCAATCATGAAATCATGTAAAGAACGATCCCTAAACAATGCAAGGAACAAAATACTAACATTTAAAGGGTGAAATGAGGTTATGAAATGATCATAAAAGATGTTATAAACATGAAAATGTTTCTTTAAAATACTAATAACACTTTTTGTTATCATTATACATGAGGTTTAAACAAGTTTTAAGTAAGAAAAACCTGAGGTAATGGAATTCTTAACTCGATTTCCATTCATTGGGTTAAACTTATTCATCATTATTTATGTGGTATTTAAATTTTTTATGTGATGAATTATTATTATAATGTGTTTAATTTTGATTCTTTATAGAGTATATACATATTCCATCCACTATTTTAAGTCTCACTTCAATTATATGATATTTATAAAGGACTTGTTTTAAAATCCCCTTTAAAAATTCTATTTTACAAAATTCAAAAGCAATGTTTTTATGTAATTATTCATGATGTATGAATATGTCATGGTTCTTGGGAATTGTTTATGATGAAGGTTGGGACCTATATTTCACTCTAATTCATTGGGTATGTGTACATTGGAGGTCGGTCATATAGTTTCTCTAAGTGTAACTGTGATGGTTAAACAAATTTTAAGGTAGTTGTGAGGGTTACAAATTATATGGTAGCCGAGAGGATTACAAGATTATGTAAGTAATTCTATAAGTTACCTTTATGATTTTATTTATGTTATCATGTTTTATGTGGATCTTATGTAAAATTTATGTTTCACAATGTAAGTATATATGGGTGACAAACATGTCTTTTGAAAATATTTTCATACGTTACAAGTATTCATAGACTAATGTGCTCTTTCCTTCTTTTACATTCCTTACTGATATTTTTGTGATCATAACAAGTTTTTTTAAATTATCATCATAGGTCATAAGGATGTTTATGAAAAATAAGGAATCCAAGTTACATGTCGGAAGAATTTTCAAAGAAATCATGTTTTAATCTTTAATGTTTTATATTTTGAAAAAAATGGAAACTATTTTTATGGTATCCACTCTGTAACAATTTGTAAGGTTATGACTATATGATTACCCAATTATCTAAATCTCTAAACTTGAAAATATTCTCAATGTAAAAGGAAATGATTTATTGTTTAAAATCAAGATTATGTCATGTAATAAGGCTGGGTCCTTATAGTTGGTATTAGAGGACGGTTTAGGTAACTTTAGGGGAGAGGATGAGGTTAAAAGAATACTGTAAATGATTTTTACTCTATGATTAATTTGAAATTTTATAGAATTTAAAGATTACCATGTTGCATCGTCTAAGATTCGTTTGTTCAAAATGGTTGTCCACAGATGAAATAGGATTTCTGAAGAGGAGAGGCATCTAAAGAATTATATCCTTCTGAATCTGCAGCTCAAAATGGTAGGGATTGGAACCAAGTAATATGTGATAGTAATGGATCAGCTAATGCAAGCAATAAATGGCTGTGACATCCATGAAAGAGAACAAACACAGGTAGCACAACGAAACATGAAAATAGTGTAACATTTTATGAGACAACACCCTCCTGCTTTCAATGTCTCTTATGACCCAGTAGTGGCTGAAGGATGGATTAAATACCTTGAAAAGATCTTTTATGTTATGGGATGTTCAGATAATGAAAAGGTAAGTATTGTCATTTATAATTTTGAAGGTGAATCTGATTAGTGGTGTTCAATGGTAAATAATAGCAGGGATAGAGAAAATATTGATTTTCTAGAGTGGGTTGAATTTAAAAGTATTTTCCTTGAAAAATATTTTCCTAAGGTGGTGTGACTTAGGATCGAGAATAAATTACTTGAATTGAGGAAAAAAGAGGAAGATTCAGTGGATGCGTACGAAGATAACTTCACCCGACCAGTGAGGTATGATCCAAATATTATTATGGATTTTGATAGAAAAATCAACCGCTTTTACTAAGGATTTAAGATAAGGTATCAAAGGTCGTTGGCCTCCCGTGAATTCAATAGTTATAGGAAACTTGTCCGATGTGATGAGAGGGTAGAGATGAAGTTTGCTGATGATCACATGAATTTTGAAAACAAGGAGAAGAAGTGGTCAAAATGGAAAGCGATGGGTAAGAATCAACAAAAGAAATATGATGGTAAGAAAATCCAGTTTCCAATTTGTGAAAAGTGTGGAAAGAAGCACCCTATGGAATGACTTAGAAAAACTGGAGAGTGTTTTAAAAATAAACCGATTTTACTCAGGATTTAAGATAAGGTATCAAAGGGCGTTGGCCTCCCGTGAATTCAATAGTTATGGATTTTCAAAGAAAAATCAACCTCTTTTACTCAGGATTTAAGATAAGGTATCAAAGGGCGTTGGCCTCCCGTGAATTCAATAGTTATAAGAAACTTGTACGATGTGCTGAGAGGGTAGAGATGGAGTTTTTTGATGATCACGTGAATTTTTAAAACAAGGAGAAGAAAAGCTCCAAATGGAAAGTTATGGATAAGAATCAACAAAATAAATATGATGTTAAGAAAATCCAGTTTCCAATTTGTGAAAAGTGTGGCAAGAATCACCCTTTGGAACGACTTAGCAAAACTGGGAAGTGTTTTAAATGTGGTAAGCTTGGATATATGGCCCGATATTTTAATGAAAATGATCCTAAGATGAATCCTGATAAGAAAACTATTAAGTGTTTTAAATGTGGTGAGATGGGTCATTATGAAAATTCCTTCCCAAAGAGAGATTCAAATGATGTAAAGAAGCCAGACTATAAGCAGAAAGGTGTAGTGAGATCTTTTGCGACGACATCAGCAGATGTCAGTCCATCCAATGAAGTTGTATCAGGTACTTTGTTTGTTTACTCATATTTTTCTAAAGTATTGTTTGATACGGGGTCTAGACATTTCTTTCATCTCTAAGAAATTTTTAGGTAAATTGGAAATATCACTTCAACAAATGAAATAGAAACTTGTTGTTAAAACACTAAGAGGAAATATTATAGCAAATAAGAATTATAAGAATATTTATATTGTGATATGTGGAATGTCTTTACATATGGATATTATTGTTTTTCCCTTAATCGAGTTTTATGTTATTTTGGGAATGGATTGGCTTTCTATTTATCATGCTAAGATTGACAGTAGAGCTAAAGAATTTGTTTTTCAGAAAGAGTTTCTATTTGTATACAAGAATGGACCCATACCATTGATAACATATCAGTAAGCTAAGAAACTATTAAAATATGGAATTTATTGTTATCTGTATCATATTGTTTAAAACTAGGTAACTGTTCAGATTGATGATGTGCTTCTGGTAAATGAATACCTTGATGTTTTTCCTAATGAGATACACGGTGTCGTACCTAATAGGGAAGTCAAATTCAAAATTGACTTAGTTATTGATGCTAAGCCAATTTCAAAACCCCCATATCATATGGCTCAAATAGAAATTCTTGAATTGAAAAATCAGTTGTAGGAATTTCTTGATAGAGGCTCCATTCATCCTAGTACATCACCATGGGGAGATCCTTTTTTGTTCGTTAAAAAGAAATATGGTTCCATGAGACATTGAATTGATTATATAGCTTTGAATATCATCACTATTAAAAACAAGTATCCTTTGCCTCACATCAATTACTTGTTTGATCAACTCTAGGGAGCTCAGTAATTTTCTAAGATTGACTTGAGATCTGGGAACCATCAGCTAAAGTTTAAGGAGGATGAAATTATGAAAACAACCTTTTGTAATAGATATGGGCGTTATGAATTTTTTGTTATGCCATTTGGGTTAACTAATGCACCTATTTTATTCCTGAATCTTATGAATAGAATATTTCATGAGTTCTTGGATATGTTTTTGGTTGTGTTTATTGATGAAATTCTTGTATTTTCTAAAAATAAAGACGAGAATGAAAAATATATAAGTGTTGTTTTACAAACCTTAAATGAAAATAAACTATATGGAAAATTAAGCAAGTGTGATTTTTGGTTGCAACACATTTATTTTATTGGGAACATTGTAAATAAAGATGGAATAACAATTGATCCTGCAAAAATAAAAGTAGTTCATGAATGGCCAAGAGCTACAAATGTTATAAAGATTCATAGTTTTCTTAGATTGGTGGGTTATTACCAACAATTTGTTAAGAAATTTACATGGTTATCTATACCAATAACGATGTTAATACAAAAGGGGTTAAATTTGTTTGGACATAAGAATGTAATTTTTGTTTTCAGGAACTGAAGAAGAGATTGGTGAATGCTCTAGTTTTGGCCTTGCCTTCCTAAAATGGTGAGTTTTTCATCTATATTGATGCTTATTTAAAGGGACTTGGCTTTTTTTTGATGGAAAATGATCAGGTAATTCTTTATTATTCAATAAAACTTAAAACTCGTGAGTTAAATTATCCTACACATGATTTGGAATTAGCAGTTGTGGTTTTTTTGCTTTGAAAATTTGGAGGCATCATTTATATGGATCCAAATGTCATATATATACTGACCATAAATGAATGAAATATATATTCACTTAGAAGGAATTAATCATGAGGAAGAGAATATGGCTAGAACTGATAAAGGATTATTATTTCAAGATCAATTACCATCCTTGAAAATCAAAAAAAGTAGTAGATGCCTTAAGTCGAAAACATCTTGAATCATTAACCATGTTACGTTTGGAACAAGATCCCTTGATTAATGATTTGATGAATTTTGGCATAGACGTTATTGGTGAAGAAAATACCACTATTTTTTCAAAGGTTTTAGTGCAGTCATCGTTATTAGACATAATTAAGCAAGCATAGAAAGAAGACCATGAGCTACAAAAAAAGGTAGAGTTGGTTAAAGTGTGTAAGTTGACAGAATATAACCTTTATAAAGATTGTGTTTTAAAATTTGGTAAAAGGTTGTGTGTGCCTTGTGATTTCTATTTGAAGAAAGACATGTTGTTTGAATCTCATAGTTCTCCATTTTCAGTTTATCCTGGAAGTACTAAGATTTATAGATACCTTCAACAGTATTATTTGTTGGATGAAATGAAAAGAGATATTGGTGATTTTACCATGAAATTCTTGACATGTCAATAGGCTAAAACAGAGCGGTAGTTACCGAAGGGGATGCTTCAGCCTTTTTTAGTGCCAGATTGGAAATGAGAGAATGTATCCATGAAATATTTGGTAGGACTATTAAATACTTCTCGAGGTAAAAATGCAATTTGGGTTATTGTTGATCTAATGATAAAATATGCACATTTTATTTCTATTTGAGATTCAATGTATTTGGATAAGCTTTCTTAACTGTACCTAAAAAATATTTTCAGGTTATATAGATTCCATATTACCATTTTATCTGATCAGGATCCCAGGATCACTTCTAACTTTTGGAAGGGACTTCAGAAGTCATTGGGCACAAAATTAAATTTTAGTGTAGCTTTTCATCCTCAATTAGATGTACAGTCACAATGAATGATTCAGACTTTGGAGGATATGATTAGAGCTTGTTCAATGGACTACCAGGGAAGTGTGGATCATCATCTTTCTTTAGTTGAGTTTTCTTATAATAATAGTTTTTATTCCAGTATATAGATGGAACCTTTCGAGGAACTGTATATGAAGTTGTTTCAAACTCTATAATTTCAGGATGAATTCAGTGAAAGAAAGTTTATGGGGCTAGAATTAGTAGAAGAAATGCCTGAGAAATGGAATATGATCCAGCAACACATGATTATAGCTCAATGCAGGCAGAAAATTTATGCAGATAATAGAAGGAAAGACTTCTATTTCGAGGTAGGTGACCATGTTTTCATTAAAATATATCCTTATAAATGTGTGATGTGTTTGGTAAGAAAGAGAAGCTAATTTTTTGGTTCATCGGCCCCTTTGAAAACCTGGAGAAAGCTGGAACCGTTGTATACCGAGTAGCTTTGCCTCCGAGTTTTTCTCAGGTACACAATGTTTTTCATGTTTTGATGTGGAAAAAGTATATGCCAAATTAATCACATGTCTTGAGCCCAAATTTAGTTTAGCTAGAAGAGAAACGTTCTTATAAAGAGAAACCAGTTCAAATTCTTACTCGATGGGAATAAGTATTGCGGTATGAGGTAATCCACCAGGTAAAGGTTCTTTTGGAGAAACCACATGGTTAAAGAAGCAACATGGGAGTTTGAAAATGCTATGAGGAAAAATACGCTCAGTTGTTTAATAAGTAAATAAAATTTCGGGGACACAATTTCCAGATGGTGGGGATAATGTAACACCCCATGGTTTTCTAAAAATAAATTGAACGCATGAAGCTTTGTTTTAAGTAGATAATTACACTATCCTTTAAACATAATTTTACTACTTATATGTTTTGAATTTTGAACAATGGTCATCTACAATTGTGTTCAGTAAGTCATTTAGAGTCTAATGAAACCAACTTGTTTTTTGGTGAATAGTAACATACCCTTATGAACAGTTATATGAATAGTAACATGACCCTAATAAATAGTAAATTGTAATATTATTTTATTTTCTCAAGGATTTAAGATAATTACTTTTTGGTTAATTTTTCAATGTGATTCAAAAGCACATATAGAATTCAAATTCTTAATTTTTTAATTATGTATGATTTTATTTAAAAATTAAATTAAAAAAATTTAGAAAATTATTTTTAAAAAATGGAGTTCATTTTTGAATTCTACACATTGAAAAATTGTACGTTTAAATTTTGGGTATTTTTTTTGAAACATTTGATTTTTCAGTGAATAGTACAAAAAATATAGTTTTGAGATTCAGTGTATTAATGACATCATTAATGATGTAATTATGATGTAATAAATCTGGTAGACTTTTTAATGGTAAAATAAGTTATGAGGTGTCCCAAGTGTCTTATAATAAGGAAAAATATTGTGGGCAAGCCCATGGTTTTTCAAATTCCACTTAGGAGGTGTCCCTTGGAAATTAGTAAAATAATCCCTCACTTTTACTATAAATACCAACCCATTCCTTCATTAACTTCATTCAAAATTCCCCATCAACAAAGCTCTGGGCCTCTTTACCTCCCTAGTAGTCATCCCACGATCCTCAAGCCACCAAGGTCCCAAAATTCATGTTTTGGGAGTTACTCTACAAGGTTTGAGAATTCTCAACTTATTCTTTTTTCCATTCAAGTTCTCTTTTATATGGTATAGAATTCAAGAATCCCTAACATGTTTTTATTTTCATATTATTCTTGATCTATTATATATTATGATTCATTTATGTATGGTTGAACCTTGCCCCCTCTCATTTTATTTTTTTCTAAAACCATGTTGCATAGACGTTAGGCTGCCTAATTTTTGTAAGGGATTTCTCAACTATTATTTTATTTTTAGTTCCTTTATTTTATTATACTTTCCTCACCATATCTTACCCAAAAGGCATGAAAGCTCCATAAATCACATATATTATGGATTTTCTCATTTTTAGGGAAAATTCAACATCATTCTTTGTAACACCCCGATATTTTTTGAGAATTATTTTTTTAATGTCTTTTGTTGTACTTTTCACCAAGATTATCTTTCTCTATACACAACATTGTATTATCTTTTAGTATACGCAACACTAATCTTGGCTTGTGATGCACACAATTTCAAGTTCTTTCGAATAAAATTCATTTTACATGACACCAAGTATAGATTTTGATCAATGTATAACTGAACTATATTTTGAGTATGTTATACACAACATCAAAGGAAGCTTTCCCTACACACAACCTTTACTTGGCTTGCATTACACGCAAGAGCGACCTTCCTCAATAGCGTGTGTTGTACGCAATACCGAGTTTCACTAAACAACGATATATTGTTATAATATTATTATGAACTGCCCATTATTAATAATATTAACCACATTTTGAATTTTATAACATTATCATTCATCTTACGCATATTATAGAACATGTTATGAGAACAAAATAAATTTTTCAGGTAAAATAAGTATTTTTCAAAAAATGAAGTTTCGTCACCTTTTGATGGCGCACCTATTATAAATATATTTCTTACAAGTTTATAAGTTCAATTGTACAAAATAAAATTCTTCTTTTTAATTAGTATATAAAAATCTACATTGGATGAAGTTTTGATATTTTTCTGGTAACTTTCATATTTTAATGAATAGTAAAAACACGCTAAATTTTAATTAAAAAAAACTTTTTTCATCAAGATAATTTATATGGTTAAATAATATTATTGAATGGTTTTAAAGTATAAATATAATAAATTTTTACCATTTATTATAATGTTTGTCATTAGCATTAATTTTACATTGAATTCATAGGTAAAATCATTTCAAACTTTTGCAATGTTTTAAACAAAAACCATTTTTTTTACAATGGGATTAATTTTAAATTAATTTCTACAACTTATGTTTTTTGAATTTGGAAAAATAGATTCCATATTTAGAATCAGTAGGTCCAAATTATGTTAATAGTCTACTTTTTGTTTTTGGGCATTATGAATAGTAACTACGGTAAATTTTATTGACCACGGTTAAAGGTAAATCAGGTAATTAAGGGTAAAAATAATATTATAAAATTACCATAACACTTGTATTAATATAATTTTATGATTATATTTCGTCCTAAAATACACTTGGGTATGAAATGGTATCTTTTGGAACCCACTTTGATGTGATTAAGACCTTTAATTTATTTTATTTAAAGAAAGTGAAATATGTCTCACTGAAACATTAATAATAAAAGTATTTTTAATATAAGGTTGTAAAAAATATAAATTCTATTATAAATACTCATATGAAATATAAAACGTTTTTATTTATTATGGTAATTTATTTGTAATTTTTAAGATATATACATTTAGCTTAATATCTTATACATTAATGATACAGAGATTATTTATTTTTTAAAAAATCAATAATATAGTTTTTATTAAAATAATAATACCCATAAAAAAGACCATAAACTTGAACAAACCTTATTTTTATAGTATATATACACCCTAATAATCTAGGTGTCGACTTTTGTACCATTTTGAGCCTTATAAAACACATTATGACATTTATATTATTTTATTCTAAATGATGTCAAAGTTTTCCCCTTTATAATTTAGTAAAAATATCATTTTAAGAGTAGGGTGTTTTAGAATATAAATTAGACTAAAAGTATTATTATGAAATATATTAGATTTTTATTTATCATAGTAGTTTATTTTTAATTTTTATGCAACAAAAAAAGTATATTAAATAATTATACAAAAAAAGTTGTTGTAATTATTTTATTGATTGAAATATCAAATAAATGG